>OX352763.1:43367980-44690480 GCA_947095585.1 Nephrocerus scutellatus
ATATAGCAAATTATTATAACAACAAACAAACTTTTCCGATTCAGAAAAAAACTTCCGAAAAATATGGGAGTATTTCAATGAACATTTCGGGATTGGGTTAAATTCTACGAGTTTTTAACAAAAAAGACTTTCTTTATAGATCATCATTAATAAACCTGATGAACTCCAAAGCACGATCGTTCTACAGTAGGGTTCTACAGTAAGGGTTAAGGCTTACTTTCTCTATAGGATATGGGTACGTACGTACGTGATTTTCTTCTTATTTTATATACATGTGTAACTCCGCTGGACAACACTTTTTGTAAAAAAATTTGAGAACCCGGGCTCCAGGGTCGTGCGACCCTTACAAAAAATTTCAAAAAATTTACCCGAATTTCTTAAAATTTTATACACATGTGTATCTCCGATGGACAAAACTTTTTGTAAAATTTTTGGAACGAATTGGTCCGAGGGTAGCACATTAAAATTTTTTAAAAATAAGCCCGATTTTCTTTAAATTTTAAACACATGTGTATCTCTGATGGACAAAACTTTTTACACATTTTTTGGAGTGATCGGGCCCTAAGGTTCGAGGGGTGCCTACATAAGTTTTTTAAGAATTAACTCGTATTTCTTCAAATTTTATACATATGTGTACCTCTTTTGAATTGAAGGGGCTCGAATACTAATTTTTTCCAAATTAACCCGGTTCAAACTTTGTACACATATGTATCTCCTATTAGAGGATTTACATGCATTTTTTTGGGTTGTTTTATATTTTACAATAGCTCGTACAATCAATACATAAAGTTTAAAATTGTAACTAACTTCACTAAAAAACTTAACCTACCATTAAAAAATATTTTACAAACTATTCGAAATGCTTCTAATTTCATTCTTTATTTCTTCCTACAAATGTTTACTTGTTTTGCCATTTTGAGAGCTGTGTTAAGCATTTATGATCGTACAAAGTTTTGTATTTTTTCAGAAAAACGTACTTTGAAGGAGTTGGAAACAAATTCAAGGTTATAAATATGCTGCCATTCTCAAATGTACCAGATAAAAGGTACATCTAGTCTAGTTGGTTCAATTCCCAGCGCGTTAGAAAAACACATGAATTTTTCTCTTTGCACTGATTTCTAGATTACAAACACAGACGTGCGGTTGAGTTGATGTATAAAGTAATCAAGATGTAGAACCGGCAAAGTGGGCTTATGGGCACAATACTTAAGTTTGTAAGTGTTTTTAGAATTTTTTAATTTTTTAAAGAAAACACGAATCGCCAAATTTTCGAAGGGATCGGACAATTTGGTCAAGGTCATTATTATTTTTTCATATTCATGTTTACTTTCAAAACGTATTTTCATAAATTGTCCTTCAATTTTGCATAGAAAACGAACCTAACACATTTTTTTTAAAATCTAGAGTCTCGGATGAGAGCACGAAGTTCATCGAGTGTAGTTGCGTAGAGCTGGTAGAGAGGCGTCCCAAACCTCTGGCTGTGCAGGTTAACAAACGCCGCCGAAGAGCTTGTTATACATATAAAAAAAAAGATTTCAATGTACACAATCCTTGGTGGCTTCGCTATTCAGGACAGACAACACCCGAAGAAAGGTGCGTTGAGTTATTCGCTGAGTTTAATCACCTAGCTCAGCTTGTAAATGAGCCTACACGAGTACCTGACATTGCAAATCATTCCGCAAACACCCTTGACTTGTTTCTTAACTCTCGTACTAATAAATACTCTGTCAATGTATTATCGCCTCTAGGCTCGTCAGACCTTTGTGTTGTATCAGCTAATTTCTCGTTAATAAACAACGTAAAGTTACAAAAAAATCAAAAAAAAAAACCGTAAGGCAATACGAGAAGGCCAATTGGGACGGCCTTAACAACGTCTTTGGGAGAATTAACTGGTCGCTATAGTTTCGCGATAGCACCGTGGAGGTCGCCGCTGATGCAAAATGTCAAGACATTAAAGGCCCTTGTTGTGAATGTCAAATAAGATAGTTTTGATGGTTAGGGGAATGACGAATGCGTGCTTTGAATGATCCTGCCGCGAAAGTGGTGCTGGCGATGGAACGGGGTTGGTGGATGTGTCCTTCTCCCTTGGTTGCTATATTGTTAATGGGCCGGAGCTTCCGCTGCATTAAATTACAATTGCCTGTTAAGGTAAACAACTTATTATGTAGTGTACCTTTACTTTAGGAAACCTAATCAGCTCATAATAACTATTATTAAGAAAAAAACTAAAGATTTGTGCAACAGGGATAAGCAAAAATCTCAGCTTCCCTGAAAAATATTTAAAGCTGTAATTTTCATCAAGTGGTATTTCATAATTCATTCTCAAAAATAAATATGCACTAAAATTTTTAAATTTTACATAAGAGACGTAGTAAACGCTTAATCTATAGAAGGTATATAAACAAGTGAAAGTAGAGGAAATTCAAGTATAGAAGCATTAATAAATTTTGGTGCCATAGTTCGTATTCATGTTTAAATTTTTCCGATATGGCGATGGAAATAACAGAAAGCGAAGTCTACGGCCGCGCCTCACCACCAGAAAAACAAAAATTTAGACGAGGAAAATTCTATTTTGAGAAAATTATGTGATCATACTCTCATCTGCAAAGATTTTTTTGGAAACAGCATCGGCAAAGCGTCCACAGCTATATAAATAGTCGAATGACTATAGTGATAATTTTGGGTCCATTCATCATTCCAATACAATATGCAATTTAAATTATGCGTAACAATTCCATTACCATTCAAAATAAATTTAAGGGAAAACACTTTAAAAAGTAAAAAGAAAACTCGCTTCAAATTACCGAATCCAAATTAAAGAGCGATGAAACTTTCTTGATAAAACCTCCTCCGCCGCCGCTGCTATCCGGTTGACGTTTCTTCTTACGGGTTGTCATTTTGGATTACAATGGAATTAAATTCACCACTTGATTAACTTCAATTGTTTCACGTGAAAAACCACTTATTCGTTCGATTACGCAAAAATATTTTACGAAATGGTATTGAACAAGTCAAAATAATGAACCACAATTTAATAAAGAAAACAACTTTTCTTATTCTCAATAATCGACACAAAATCCGTGCTTGCGTTCGTTCGATCACTCGTTTACTCGCTCTCTCGCACTCACCTCACGATCAACTTTACGCGGCGGCAGCGAATAATGACAATGACACACGTCAAACTTTCTTCTGCCTACAATAGCTGAACAAAACAAACAGAAAACTCGCAAATTTTGAAGTTGGTCCCAGTTTGAAAACTAAGCAGCGACGCTTTCAGTGCTTGCTTTGCTTGCGTAGCAAGCAGCGATGGTCCGCACTCGATACTCGAATTAAACTGTAGTTACGATAGGTCATAAACGCGACATTAGGAAACAGCGAAATATCCAACAGTGCAGCAACCAGCAAAGCACAATTATTCACAACACGACATAGCACAAGTTGGGAAATGAATTCCTTACTTCCTCTAATCCATATCCATATTCATTCAAGTTCTTAATATATATGAAATACACCTATTTAATACTATCAGTCTTTGTCTGCATTCCATATATTTTCTAGAGAAAAATAGTGGTAGGAATAATCGAAACAAAAACTTATGGACATTGTGTTGAAGTACACATTCCAACAAACAGAAAAACACGCACATCAAACGGAACCGACACAGTCCTTACAAGATAATGTATATAAAATAGATTACATTTCGTAACTTAGCAACGTTCCATGAGACAAAACCGAAATAAACTTAAGAGACAACACATATTCACCGCAAACAGTAATTAATTATCTTTCCTAAAGCACCAAACATGATTAAAAATCTATTAAATACCAATACTCAACATTTAATCCTAATATATAAATTATAAACTCAAACAACACACGACGACAAAAATTCCGTGGAGTGCTCAGATCAGCCCCGTAGAACGTAGATGTACTACACACAAGAAAGACTCAACGACTCAACACTCAACCCGTTTGGTTAATCGTTTTCTCATTGAAGCTTCGCTTCACATTCCAGCCAACGAAAAATACTTTCTTGCTTTCTCCTCTCAAAAATTTAATTAACTACTTCCAGTAATTCTTCAGTTAGAAGGCAGACACTTAGAAGTCAGAACACGTATACACGAAACACAAGCTAAAGTTAGAGAATACGACAATGCAACATTTTGTTGCTCTATTCCAATGTTGCATTCGACGTATGCAGCTGCAGCTAGTTACTAGGACTAGGATATAACTACATTCTACTGCACTGCAAACTATGAAAATCTTTGTGGAACCCAACTTATTCACTCGGCGAGGTGACTTATTATATACGATTTTTAATGTTAATTTTTTTTTTTCTATAAACTCTGCCACAGAGCGCGCTAGAGAACAATTTTTTCAAAGGAAAATCGTTGAATGTGTGTTGTTGTGTTAGTATAAAGAGGGGTAAATCTCCCAAATATACAGATCTGTTTTCTCTCTACGGTAGAGTCGTTTTGAAGGAGAAACGAACAACTTGACAGCCAATAAAACTCTGGGGCAGAGTTTTACGAGAAAAAAAAACAAAAGATGGTGAAAATAAGTTAATAAGTCTGAAAGAAGTATTCGCTTCCAAAAGGTCCATTCGTTTTTACACTGTACATAAAAAATTCCTATATCAAAATGACATGAGCCGTATTTTATTTGCCGAGGAACAACAACAATTGCACTGTCGAATTCCTTCTTAGGAATTGTGAAAACCTTCTGTTTGGCTGGTTTTGACTGGTTTTGACATTCGAAATCCGAACTCGCTCGGCAAATAAAATGCAGCTATGAAGAAATACACAAGAAAGACAAGACGATTTCTTGTGTCAATTTCGGAATGCCCAAAAAATAAATGGAATGTGTGTGTGATTTTGATTGTCAAGTAGTTCGATTTCCATTTTTGATCGGGGATTGTTTATAAGAGATCTGTAAATATTTTGGGGGGTTTACTTCTCTTTATTAACCCAAACAAGTAAAGTATTGTTATTTTTATGAAATTAACATTTCATATTCGATTTGTGTTTGTTGAAAGCGTCACGAATTGTTTTTGTACAGAATTTGTGTTGTTGCAGAAATAAATATATGTTGTATATATAAATATAAACAGGGTGTCCCCTAATTCGTGCACAATATTTTGGGAAATAATTCTTGGGTATATTCTAAGAAAAAAATCGTTCTACATTAAGGGTATATCTCCAATGTTGACATCATTAGTCGGGGATTGAAGAAAAAGATTACTTTGGTGGATCCTGATCCATGTTAACGAAAACAGCTCTGTTAATACTAAAGGTAGAAACTTAGTTTAGGACTTTATTTTTAGCAGAAATTCTAGTCTCTGTAACTGTAACTCCGCGGCCTTATCACTCTCAAATAATAAATAGAATTTAATAGAATGTATTGTCACCGGAAATATACATGTGTGCAAAATTTCAATACAATCGGGCTTTGGGAATGGATATTATGGATATATGGATATTAATCCATATAACATTTTTCTGTTTCCCACTACCACATCTTACGTTTCTCGCTCTTTGCGACTACTTATTTTTTGTACACTGTATTCCAAAACTTTCTCTATAGAAAGTCCAACTCTACGCATACTAATGCTGTAAACCAAGACCAAACGCATGTGTGTTTGTGGGATGTGAATACAGTGTACAAAAAAACAACCCATAAAAATTAAAATTTTTCATCTAAATTCTCTAATAGCAGAAATTGATATGGGAGCCCCTCGATCCTGGGCCATTTTTTTTTATTGTAGGAGAAAATCATCGAAACAGACATTTGACATCAGATGTTAAAATTGAAAATGCTCAGATCATTTTAGTCTGAGCACTTATGGCAGTAAGTCAGTTATTAGTTGGAAGTCAACCAGACTACTTGAAAAGTTCTTGCAAGCTGAAACAGCTACCACCTAAGTGAGCAGTAATGAAATATAAGTGTTTTGTGTACATAATAAGTAATCCCTAGTGTATTATTCTATTTTTGCTTTTTAAATACTCAATATTAACTTCGCTTGCCCGTGGGACGTCGGTCGGTCGGTCGGTTTGTTTGTCGTGGAATCTTTCGATCATTTTTGAAGCTACTTCCCAAAGCCCGATTTCATTGAAACTTTGCACACATGTGTATTTCCGGAGACAGCACTTTCTATTAACGGCCGAGGGGTGCCAATATACAATTTTTAAAACTTAACTCGATTTTCTTTAAATTTTATACACACGTGTATCTCCGATGGACAAATCTTTTTGTAAAAATTTTGGAGACCCCGGGCCCCGGGGTCGTGGGGCCCCATACAATTTTTTTAAAAACATTAACCCGACTTTCTTCAAATTTTACACACGTGTGTATCTCCGATGGACAACACTTTTTGTAAAAATTTTGGAGACCCTGGGCCCCAAGGTCCGGGGTCGAGGGGCCCAATAAATTTTTTTAAAAAATTTAAGCCGATTTTCTTTAATTTTTATACACATGTGTATCTCCGATGGAAACAACTTTTTGGGCGAATGGGCCCTGAGACCCGAGTGTATCTGTATCTCCGATGAAAACACTTACTATCGAAAGTTAGAAGTGATCGGGCCCCATGGTCGGGGGTACATTTTTATGGATTGTTTTTTTATTATTGTCACGTTCGAACAAACAAATAGTAAAACTCTATGTTTATCACGCATTTGGAAAAAATTGACCTCAAAGTGAAAAATTAGCATGGGCAAGAAAACTGGAATAGGCATTGGATGTCTGAAGACTTAAAGAAGATATTAACTTTATTTAAACGCAGTTACCAACGCTAATATTTCTTTTAAAAATAAAGTCCTAAGCGAAGTTTCTACTATTAGTTTTAACAGACCAATTTCTGTTAACATGGTTCACGGTACGCCAAAGTATGATTTTTCTTAAATCCCCGATAAGTCAAAATTGGAGATAGACCTTTACTGTAGAACGAATTTTTATTAGAATATATCCAAGAATCATTTCTTAAATTATCCTTGACGAATTAGGGGACACCCTGTGTATTATTGGCAGGTGGAAAGTGGTTATAGGCTATATTACACCCCGTTCGCCCTTCCTGTGGGTGAGAAATGTAAAATATCAATATCAGTCACATTTACCAACTGATTTTAATGAAATTGTATAGTATGGGTAGGTGGAGGATGGTTGTAGGCTATAGTACACCCCTTTCCTACTCCCTGGGGAGAAATATAAAATGTTAATTTCAGCCACACTTACAAACTTTTTTATGAAATTTTCAAGTTTTTGGACAATATCTTTGAATTTCAACAAAGAAGTTTAATTTAATTCCTTAAAAAAAAACCCAAAAATATCTAACATATGCTCTTAAAAATTTGTATACAAACCTTAATGATCTTGGCTGAATTCTTAAAAATAATATAAAGCAAAATACGCGAGGAATTTTCTTTCAAACATTAAATTAAAAAACAAAATAGCATACAGAAAACAGATAAAAAAATGTTAAACAATAGCACACAACACACACAATGATACTTGATCAATGTATCAGTTAAGAAACAGAAAAACATGCTACTTCTATAAAAATTAAATTTTATTTTTAATTAAAAATTACAAAAACATTAGGTACTAATTAAATAAAATTTTTAAAAAATCTTTAATTATTAAAAAATTAAACAAAATACTCGTATAAAAAAACAGCATCATATAATAAATATTTTGCATAAATAATAATAATTTTAATAATGCTTAGCCGGAAAAATGGAGAATATAAAGACATGGAATATGAAGCTATTAATTGCGGAATGGTTGGATGCTTTAAGCAAAGAACTGCAAATAGCACGGCTCGCTGTTAGTGAACGGTGTGCCGCGCGTACTTCCTATTACACACATAATTTCTATTAACTTATATTTATTTTACTTTGGCCTCCTTGTGAGTATATGAAGCCATCTCTATAATATTTTGTGTGTGGTATATGTCGGTTTGAAAGTATGTATTATTAAAATTGCGATTGATTTCGGTTAATCGTTTGCTTTAGCTTTTCACCACTTACAGCTTGGTCGATGGCATCATGCTGTGAGGAGAATTCTGGGGCCGCTTGTGGATTATTGTTTAAGGTTACTTCCGGTGAATTTGGCTGGGATCTCTGGTTGTCGGCCTCTTTGGAAAATTCCGTATTGCCTTCGATTTTGAATCGTTGATTCTGCAACAGAATTTTCATTTAGTTATTTATTTTTACAATGTCCAGTACGCCATAAATTCCATCAACTTTAAAAAATTAATATATGTAATAACTTTTGATCAAAAAAAGGTTCATTTATAGCATATTAAAGTTGTCTCCACCCCCACAACCTATAATAATATTATAAGAAACTTATGTTAATGCCAAAATACTTCTTTGAATTTCTGGAGAAAATACAAACAAATTACGATGTACAAATATTTTTTCGTAATATTTTTAACTAATAAATTTAAACTCTTGTGAAACAAGTTATTTGACAAAATTTTTTAATTGCTGTATTCAATTAGGACTTCTTAAGTCCTACAAAGTAGTTGTGATCAGAAGATAAAAGAAATGCGACTTTTAGTTTTTCACAATTTATATAAAGCGCAAAACTAGACGATACATTTTATAATTGACATCAATTGAAAACAAGTGTTACCAGTTTTGGGACTTACTATTCCTAATATTTAAAGAAGTAGCTCATAAGAACTATGTAATTGGAAAGGTCTATAAAGTAGCTACGAGGTGACAGAAGTTATCGCGATCTGATCTCCGCCAATAATGGAATACAGCAAACATGTATAAATAACCAGTAGCTAAGCAAACATTCAAACCACACTATATGTTAGGACCTAACATGGCTTCTTAAACTGTGGGTCGCGACCCCCAGGGGGGTCGCAAAGATCTGATACTTTTCAATCATTATAAATAAAATTTTAAAATTAGTATACACACTACGTACAAATATAAATACAAATAAAAATCATACAAAATACTATTGTAGTTTTATTATAACTATTTTTTGAAAAAAGTGGCAATGCAAAACTGTTATGTAGGGCCTATAAATGAAAATATGGAAGTAGCATTTAAAATAATAAATACAACGCGCTCCTCGATTTTCAACTGAACGTTCGACATTGATGTCTGGCCGCCGGCGTCAGTGTTTGCAAGATAACTTAGTGATTATAAGTACCCAGACGCCACGTCGCCTTACAGCTTACACATACAATAGTATGTATGTAGTAGTTATTTTTCTGTTTGTACTTCAGTTTGGACTCAGCTTTGTCTTCGTAGTGACATGTGTGTATTTACTGTGTAATTTTCAGTTGGTGTTTTTAATTATTACGTTAAAGTTCAACTACATTTTGTTTAATTATTTATTATTATTTAACCATCATGGATAAATGGCTAATTAAAATTCCAACTAATAAGTCTGCCACGCCGTCACAACCAAGTTGCAGTGCTTCAAATCCGACTTCTAGCAAAACAAAAAAAAGAAAATATGACGAATCATATTTGCAGTATGG
Source organism: Nephrocerus scutellatus (assembly GCA_947095585.1). Classification (NCBI taxonomy): domain Eukaryota; kingdom Metazoa; phylum Arthropoda; class Insecta; order Diptera; family Pipunculidae; genus Nephrocerus; species Nephrocerus scutellatus. The sequence continues at coordinate 43,377,480 of OX352763.1, forward strand.
CTTCACATGCTCTTCTCACAACAATGAAGAACAACCAGTGTGCTTAATTTGCAAATAAGTTTTGGCTGCAGAAAGCATGAAACCGTCAAAACTGCAACGACATTTGAATACTAAACATGCAACGTTATCAAAAAAGCCAATAGAATATTTTGAGCGTCTTTTGCAAACATCAAATAAAGAAAAGAACACTTTGGAGAAGTATGTTACTTTGAATGATAAATATCTATTGGCATCGTATGAAGTTTCGTATTTGATAGCAAAAACGAAAAAGCCTTTTACTATTGGAGAGCAACTTTTACTACCTGCAGCTATAAGAATGTCTGAAATTGTTCATGGAAAACAGTATGCTGCTGAAATTAGTAAAATTCCATTATCAAATGACACTGTGTCCAAAAGAATTTCAGACATTAGCAATGATCAATTTCAACAGCTTCTTATGAGGCTTAAAGACAGCTCAAAGTTTGCAATACAACTGGACGAGTCGACAGACATTTCAAAAATGGCACAGTTGTTACTTTTTGTAAGATATATTTATGAGGGAAGCATTCATGAAGATATACTGTTTTGTCGTCCCACATTGTATGATTCACCGAGAGGCACTTGTTGTTAAAAAAATTGCACCAGAATTAAACACTGTGTTTTTTGATGCAGTCAAAATCATTAACTTTATTAAAAGTCGAGCACTTAATAGTCGATTGTTTAAAAATTTGTGCATTGATATGGATTCGGATTATACAAGTTTATTGCTACATGCTGAAGTTAGGTGGCTATCAAGAGGTCGAAGTTTGAAACGATTATTAACTTTAAAAGATGAAGTTCTTATATTTCTAACAGAGCAAAATTCTAATTTGGCCGATTATTTTCACGATAATTTATGGCTTCTCAAGCTATGCTATTTGGCAGATATTTTTGATAAAATCAATGATATGAATTTATCAATGCAGGGAGTCTGCGTTAATATGTTTATGTTAAAAAATAAACTTGAGGCCTTTGTTAAAAAAATTCTTATATGGAAGAACAGAGTGGAAAGTGGATCGCTCGAAATGTTTCCATTTACTGACGAGTATATAATTAGTAACAATATTTCAAAAAAAGATACTCCTATAACAAAAATTATAGTTAATCATTTGAAGGATATGGAAGTTTACATGCATAGGTATTTTCCCAATGATATCGATACACAACAATGGATTTGCAATCCATTTTCAATTGAAATGGAAGAAATTAATTTTTTAAACTTAAAAGCACAAAAAGAATTTGCCGAATTAACAAGTGATACTACCTTGCGACTCAGATTTTCTCAAGTGCCTGTGCATGAATTTTGGATAGAAATCAAATCAGAATATCCCCTACTATCGGAAATGGCAATGAACAAATTACTGCCATTTTGTACAACATATTTATGTGAATCAGCCTTTTCCACATTAACTTACATAAAATCAAAATACCGTTCAACTTTAATAAACGTTGAAAATTTATTACGATCTGCACTAACTCAAATTGAGCCTAGATTTAATTATTTGTGTAAAAATAAACAATCACATCCGTCACATTAATATTGTTTGATGTTAATAATATGTTTTTATTAAAAAAATTGTCACAAAAGTTTATTTTTTCAATTGAATATATAGATATAGTTTTATGTTTTCTTATAAAAAAATTGTTACAAAAGTTTATTTTTTCTATTGAATAAATATATATATAGTTTTATGTCATTCTATTTATTGTGTTTTATTACGACCGATATCCCGTCAACGTTTCCAATTATATATATGTGAAATGAATGGGTACGTATTCTTTAATCCTTATTTTATTTACATTGTAAAATAGTGCGATATTACATCTACATCTACGGTTAATATATATTTCATTATATGGAGGAGGGGGTCGTTTAAAATTTCCTAAGCTTGAAGGGGGTCGCTATATAAAAAAGTTTAAGAAGCCCTGGGTTAGGTTATCGTAAATGTAGGTATGTACATCAGTAATTATGTATGTATTTGGATTTAACATGAACTAAAAAGTTCTTCTGACAGAACGCAACTACACTAGCTAGCTCTGGTTATTAGTAGTTATTTTTAAATACTCTATATTAACCTGGCGTGTTTGTTTGTGGCTTGTCGCCAAATCTTTAAATTAATTTTAACCCACTTCCGAAAGCCCGATTTTAGTTAAACTTTGCACATATGTGTATCTCCGATAACAACACTTTTTGTAAAAATTTGGAAGATATCGGGCCACAAGGTTGAGACGCTCCCATGCAAATTTTTTTAAAAATTATTCGGAATATATTCAATTTTTGTACACATGTGTATATCAGATGGCAACAATTTTTGTAAAAATTTGGAAGTAATCGGGCGCCAAGGCGCCCACAAATTGTTTTTCAAATTTAACCTGATTTTATTCAATCTTTACACACATGTATATCTCCGATTAGAGAATTAACTTCGCATGCCCGTGCGTTTGTCTATTTGTTTGTCGTGGAATCTTGCATTAACTTTTTAACCCCCTTAAAAAAGCCCGATTATATTGAAACTTTGCACACATGCGTAATTCCGGTGAAAACAGTTTCTATTAAAATTTGGAGCCATGCCATTCAGCCCATGTAATTTTTGGAAAACTAACCCAATTCTCTTCAAAATTTATATACATATGTATGTATCTCCGATGATAACACATTTTGTAAAACTTTGAAGGTGATCGGGCCCTAGGGCCGAAGAGCGCCCATTTAAATTTCTTCAAAATTAATTCGATTTTATTCAAACTTTTCTATGGGTTGTTTTTTTTCCTTTGCCATACTCGTACATAAATGCTGGGTTCCATTATATGTTGCCAAGTACATGTAAGTACCTGTGTGTGTATGATAAATAATATGCAACTTTAAGTGTTCAATAAAAGTACACATAAGAAAAGCTAGTGCAGTCCCGTACAGCTACAAGTATTTGTATGTAGTTTGTGTAGTTTAATGAAACTGTATGGGAGTCCCCGACCGGGTCCCGATCACTAACAAATTTTTACAAAATGTGTTATTCATCTTGGAACATGTGTAAAAAATTTGAAGAAAATCGAGAACATTTTTCAAAAATTTTGTATGGGAGCCCCAACCCCGGGGCGATTTTTAAGAAAATCGAGTACATTTTTTAAAAATTTTGTATGGGAGCCCCCAATCCCGGGGCCCCATCACTACCAAATTTTTACAAAAAGTGTTGTCCATTGGAGATACACATTTTATTCAAATTTGAATAAAATCGGGTTAATTTTTAAAAAATTATGTGGGAGCCCCTCGTCCCTGGGGCCACTTCAAAATTTATACAAAAAGTGTTGTCCATCGGATTAAACACGTGAGTATAAAATTTGAAGAAAATCTGGTAAAAAATTTGTATGGGGCCCATCGACCCCAAATTTTCACAAAGTCTTGTCCATCGGAGATACACACGACAGATAAACAAACATATTAACGGGCACGCGCTGCTAATATAGAGAATTTAAAAAAATTATAAGCGTGTCACCGCCATTCCAAAATTTATCGGCAATTGTATTTATAGTATTGTTATTTTAATCCGTTTTTATAACTTTCACTTATGAAAAACATTGACTCACGAATTGAGTATCGAAAATATCGCTCGTGGATAAAATGAAAAGATATTGAAATCAATTAATTTTTAGAATTTATTTTCCCATTTATTATTCTTCAATAACTTCGATGAAGAATTAACTTATCAAACTCAAAAGTTTATTAAAGAAGCGCCAATTCAGCAAAAATATTGCGGTCGTCGATTAAACTAAAGCATACACAACGGGCAATGTCATATTTTTCGTGAGTTTATCTTGGAATTTGCTCACAATTAAATTTTCAATTAAGTTTTCTAATAATATCGCGTAAATCGCAAAACAAGTAAATGTAAAAAAACCCAAGTTTTTCGGGTACAAACTTTTATGTGTACATCGACACATGCCACACAGTCCATTATTATTTAGTAATAATCGCCAAAATATCTGTTTTTGAGGTCGGGCCTATTTTAAAGTATTTTCTTTTTCCCACGCATCACACGAGTACCGCGGCACGCGTCACACGCGGATATCAAAATTGGCCCCTAACATTGAGCTGCTCACAAAATTGCAGCTCTCTAGGTCGTGCGAAAATAAACCTAAATAAAACAAGCAAATGGCTGCATTTCCAACAATCACACGCGCCACATGCTAAACGCGACAAACCTCACACACAGAATATAAAAAATGGTATTTGGGAGTTAGACACTCACAAAATTTCAGCTCTCTAGGTCGTGTAAAAGGTGGTTAAAAAAGACCTCAAAGAAGTCGAAAAAAAATTCTACCCGTAACACGCGCCACACGCGAAACGCTACACGCGTCACACGCAGAATATAAAAAATGCTATCACCTCACAAAATTTCAGCTCTCTTAGTCGTGTAGAAGGTGGTTAAAAAGAACCTCAAAGTAGTCGAAAAGTCAAGCCAAGTTAATAAAAGTTTTTAAAAAAGGTATTTAATACAAACTAAAAATTAAAATTTTTCGTGTAAATTCTCTGATCGCTTCAAAATTTTTACAAAAAGTGTTGTCCATCGAAGATACAATTTGTATGGGTGCCCCCAACCGAGGGGCCCAATCACTTCCAAATTTATACAGAAAGTGTTGTCCATCAAAGATACACATGCGTATAAAATTTGAAGAAAATCGGGTACTTTTTTATAAAATTTGTATGGGTAAATTTTTTAAAAAATTTGTATGGGAGCCGACCCGACCCCGAGGCCCGGGGTGCCCCAAATTTTAATAGAAAGTATTGTCATGGGAAATACACATGTGTGCAAAATTTGAATAAAATCGGACTTTAGGAAGTGTGTTAAAAATTGATCACAAGATTCTGCCAGCCAGCCAGCCAGCCACGGGCACGCGAAGTTAAGAAAGAGAATTTAAAAAAGTACAAAAAAACTAAAAATGCAGGATAAATTCAGGGCCGACACTTCTGCTTCTCGTGGTTTTATATTAAGATTGAACAATTATGTACAATCTGTAAGTGGTATGTATATATTCAGAATAAATGTCAACAGATAGCCGGCTGCTTGATAGACCTCACCTAAACCTGTTGTTTTATATTTTTAAAATAAAAAAGTTTACGCGAAAAAGTAGGGTGTTATAATTGACTCTCCCCTACTTTTCAATGCTTTTATATTAACTTGCCTGTGTCTTTCTGAAGGGGTTTGGGTTGATATCGATGTAGCCTTGAGGGGATATTGAGGTTGTTTTAAGAGGGTATTGCGTTGGGTTTTGCGAGGCCCTTAAGGATATTTTGAGGAGGTTTTAAAGGTGGTCTTTTGGGGGTGCTTTGGAGGGTCTAGAGGACGGTCTTAAGGTGATCTCGAGGGGGTCCTTAGGTGGTCTTGAGGGGGTTGTGAGAGGTTCTTTAGGTGGTCTTGAGGAAAATCTTGAGATAGTTTTGCGATGCTCTAAGTGTGGTCTTGAGTGGGTCGTGAGGGTATTTTAAGAAGGTTTTGAGGGGGTCTTGAGAGAGTACTGATGGGAGTAGTAACGTGGTCTTGAGGTGGTCTTGAGGGAGTCTTTAGGTAGTTTTGAGGGCGGTCTTGAAAGGGGTTTTCTGAGGAACTTAAGTGTGGTCCTGAGGAGTTCTTTAGGTGGTCTTGAGGGGATTTTGAGAGGGTCGTGAGTGGAGTTTTGAGGGGGTCTTGAGGAGGTCTTGATGGGGTCTTGAGGTTTAAAGGTGTTCTTTAGGGGGGGGGGGGGTTGAGTACTTAAGGTGGTCTTAGGAAGTCTCAAGGTGACCTTAAGGGGGTTTTGAGTGGGGTCGTGGGAGCGCTATGAGTGGGTCTTGAGGGAATCTTAAGGTGGTACTTAGAGGGTCTTGAGGGGGTCTTGAAGGGGTCTTAAGGTGATCTTGAGGGAGTCTTAAGGTGTACTTGTTTTCAAAGGGTCTTGAGTGGGTCTTGAGAGGGTCTTTTGGGGTCTTTTGGGAGTCTTTTGAGGGTCTTTTGGGGGCTTTGTGGGTGTCTCCATATTACCATCCTATCTTAATAATATATGTATATTTCATTAAAAACTAAAAATTATTATATATTATTATATAAATTTTTTTTATGCTTTATTCATTATGTTATGTTCTTTTTATATTGCGATAAACCTCAATTGCTTAGCGTGGTTCTTTTCAATTATATAATTTTTTAGCCTCAACTATTCCAGATTTCTATAAAAAACATTCCAGCAACTTTCATTTATTTTTTAACAGTTCTAGTGTTTCCAGAAATACCACCTATTTTATTTAAGGGGGATAGTTATTCTGCAATATGCAAGATTATGAAAGTGAATGATTGAGCTTGCTCTCAAAAAACTTTCCGAATTCACATTTGTTGTTGCGAAAAATGTATGCGCTCTGTAAGCTATTTTATAATTAATAGTACTTCAAATTGCATGGAATTGCCAATTACCAATATTGCATGCAATCCAATATACGTTTCCACTCACAAAAAATTAAAAACTCCTGTAAGCCAATAAACCTGTATAGGATAAACAGATTTTCAGACCGCAAACTTCGTTGATGGGAAAACTAAAAGTGGATGAAGACAATGATTACTTTTGTTCAGATTTTATATAAATGTTTATAAAGCATCCGGAAGCCTGCTTTCATAATAGGCCCCAATGATGATCAACTCAATCATTCAGGTCAAAAACTGTTTCCTGTTTCGGTTCAACATGTAGCAACACTATTTATCTAATAAATTCCACAAGTATTCAAATTACACGCACACCACACCTCGTCTGTTCCTCTTTTTTACTACATTACCCACGCCAACATAATCTTGCTAATTATTTTTTTTAATATTTTTAAAGAAATACCTACATTGTATGTATTCACATTGAATGCATTGTTCATTGTAAAACACACAACATAGATACAAAACTTACATTCGAGCAACAACACACATATTGACTACCAGTCGTAGCCTTGCCGGTTGAGGACGACATTGCTTGATGATGCTGCTGCGGTGGCGTGTGATGTCGACGTCGTCGACGAATGCGAAAAGATGATCGTGACCTTGAGCCAACATAATTAGAAAATCGTCTTCTCGAATGCCGGACAATAGATACCCAGTCGATCATTGCGGTTTGTATTACTCCAGTGTTTCGGATCGGTAATTCTCGATGTTTTTTTTTCTCTTTTATCTTTAGACAATCATACAAGTTTTTTAGAATAGTATATAATTAAAACTGTTCAGTGAACGTAAAAATAAAATACTGTCTCAAAATTAAATACTTTGGAGTCTTATGTTTATGTTTAGTCTCATCAATCAAAACAGTTATATTAAAGTACTAAAGTACATTTTATGGCTAAGAAAGCATGTGTTCTCTATGCCAGCAGAAAATTAATTGGCAAGAAATAGGGCCTACATCCAAGGATGGCGCTATGGCTGTTCACAGCTGTTGTACGCCCAATTCTTACTTATGAAGCTAAATAGACTACAACGACCAGCAACAGCTGGCATCACAGAAATGTTAACCACGTCCTGGCATGGTGCACTCCACTCAAAGAAACTAGGTGGTAACTTACAAGACCATACAGACACTGCAACATACTGCTGACAGTACCTGAAGGTATGATACCATCTTCTTCTGACTACTGCATCCCCAACTCCACCTTTGGTATCAAGTTGGGTCTGGAAAGGCGGGGAAGTAACGAGACAATTTGACGTAGTAATCAACTACGGATCGAAGATGAAGGAAGGAAGATGAAGATGTTTTCTCGGATGATCCCAATCTGTTAAAGTCTGGACATACCATAGTATGGGTGCCAGGGAAAAGTAACAGAGAGTAACGAGAAAGCGAACGAATTGGTAAAGAAGAGTGTCATTATAGGCACTGGCTCAAAGGAAAGAGTTAGCTGCGCAATTAGATCAGTCAAGAAACAAATTCTCTCTTTATTTACTACTAGCATAGAACTAATGTGGAGCAGTCTGACCAACAGCGCATTATCAAGACCGTTATGGCCCTCTTACAATAAAAAGAGAACCATCGAGTTGTTATCAAGGTTTCGGAAAGATATTGAGTTTTGGCTATAAGTACTGGCCACTGCTATAAGTGGGTAGCCATCGCCATGATGCTAAACTGGGTATACACCATAACAACTTATGCAGGAGCTGCATGCAGGCAAATAAAAAAGCAACTCTCATCCACTATTTTCGCAGATGTCAGGCCCTAGCAGCGTTTAAACTCCAGACCCTGAATTTTGAATAATGCATTTTTGGATTAAACCATCCAAATAACCATTGATAGAACTCTCGAGGTCTGTAGTAACAAAATAGCGCACATAAACGCTAATTGACGCCTCTACAAGTGCAGCGGGCAACACCACTTGAATAGTGAACTTACTGGGAACGAGTACACTGGACCGAAGGTCTGAGTACTCTGGTGTGGTTTTTCTCAGATTATCACACCAACCCACTACCCTTATACCTAAAAACATTTCGTAAAAAGGAGCTCCGACTTCGAGCGTTTGTCCGTGTCGGAAAATATTGCATGTCCCAAACAGGTATACTAAGTCCTTGAATAAACAACAACAGAGTTTGTCATACACCCCCACTTCTATTAGCATTGTAAAAATCATAAATAAAATCACAATGCTGTTTGTGTTGCTTTTAGCTCTCGCAATAAGTTTTTACAATAGTTACAGTATGTATACAAATACAACGAAAATGTCCATGAATATGCCTGAAAGCCGGTACAGCGAGGAAAAGTGTACAAGTTTACATAGGAGGTACATTCATCTTACAGAATGATGAGTTTTTATGCGCACATTTAAACACAGCTGGAACCCATTACGATACATGGATATCACACATTTGTGTTTTCTTTGAGTCTTATTGCAATTATAATTGTGTATTGCTGAAGAAGAAAAAAAAATACCAAACGGAACTCGACAATTTTAGATGATCGATTCTCGTAGCAACAAGAATGATATAAAAACAACTATGCCGCCAATATCGCCCGCCGCCTCACCATCGATTTGAACAATTAATTAAAATACAAAACTTGAACTTTAAACAAAGCGCACACTAAAATATCAAATTTGAAATGCTTGAAATAAAGGCAAGCACATAAAATAACCAAAATTTGCACAAAAACTTGGTTTTACAACTTTATTGCCGCGTACATGTCTACAACGGAAAACTCTCTAAATCACTGAAGAAAGCTTCTTCCAGTTCAATTTTGTTTACTAAACAAAATTAGATATCATGTACGTGTACATATATTTCATCGCTATTCAATGACGTCATCGCCGAGTTAAGCTCCTTTAAGCTTTTAATAGCAACGGCTGCAAACACGCATGTTCCGCGTCAAACATGATAATCTACGCTACTACTATTTACGCTCAATATGGCGCCAGCGGTTTTCCGCGCCACGCCAGGGTCCTAACGAGCATCTACTTTATATTCTTTTCATTTTCATTCATATTCTTGAAGCGAAGGAGTGGATACTCATTACATACACACAAACAGCTGCTTGGTAACAAAAACATCGCATTGACAAATCGTAAGTAGCACCCATTCTTGAGAGCGTTACCATCTCAAGCACCTCCTATGCCATAACACAGCGACAGCATATTTTCTAGGTGAAGATAATTGTTTTTGCTCTTCTATGAATGCACTTGGCTTCGCCTTCTGTAAAATGAAAATTAAACACTCGGTCGAACAAGTTTCTATGTTTTTTGATGCAAGGAAGCGATTATAATTAATTTTCAGCTAAGGGTTTCTATTGCCTGTTTATTGCATAAGAATGTTACATTTGTTTGTTTCTACTCTTATTAATGGTAAATTAATGATAACCAAAATGAGTAATGTATGTTTTACATTTCAGCCTCATTCGTCATTCCACTTTTCGTTTGCTTTCCTTAAGATTGAACATTCACTTACATCCATAATGGAATCAGTAAGATTAGAAAAACTTGTATTAAAGTTACTCGATGTTTCCACCTCAAATAACAATAATGCTACGATAAAATAATTTTCTTGTGTGTATGTACACGTATACAGGCTTCAAATAATACTACAATAAAAGTGAGCCGAATTGGAAGGAAAATGTTGTAGGAATATTTTAGCGATATTAGCGATACAAACACCGAGACGGAGGCTGAGAAAATTATAGAACATATATATTAGTGGGCGTTAAAACTGGTAGCTGTGATCGCAGAAATTATGAACGAAACCACAACGATTCTCACATTTGAATCTTCGTCCCAGGATCGACCCAGGATTTCTCCTGGTCAAAGAATGTCAACAATCAACTACAATTTGTACGCTCCAAACGTTCTTGCTAGAGTGAAGCAAATTTCACCGGCATCCTTGCTCCGCATACTAATAGCCGGCATCGAGCCGAATCTAGGTACTTGGACCTTGGAGCAGTACCATCTGGCACTGCTCAGTATGCCAAAGCCACATACACGGCAATGCCTCTTCCGTCAAATGCAATGGCTATGAGAACTGGTGTCATCTTAGAGACTGCTCTGGACTTAATAACTGTCGTCAATGGACCGCTAACTTCTTAGCCCCATGCTGCTCAAACACTACAGACAGCCCCACAGCCTCACACTCCATCCACAGCCACCCCCACAACTAGTCATAATCCGATAGACAATGTCAACTTGCTCACCAACACTCCACCAACATCTATAGACTCACTCCCACCTGCAAACTACCAACAAACCACACATGAACAAGACGCACCTTTCGCTGTCATGCATCTGAACGGCCTACCAGGAAAGTAATAGAAATCACCAACTATATGGAGCTCCATGGGATCTTAATTGCCGCCATACAAGAAACAAAGCTCAACCCCTCCTGCTTGCTATCCAGAAGCACCAATTACAACATCATACGCAAGGACAGAAACAGTGCAGGCGGTAGAGGTCTTGCGTTCATCGTGCACAACTCGGTCAACTACAGTCTACAGACAGACAGACACCACACCCGACCCACATCTCGAAACACAAACTATTGCAGTCAAGTCCAACGACACTCTTATCTAAATCTTAAATGTACGGCTACATTCATTCTTTAGAACATCTACTAACAGATGGTAACCGCCTGATTGTTGGGTATTTTAATGCCTACCATGATTGCTGGCACTCTAATCTAGAGAACGATCGTCGCGGCACGCAAATTGCTGAGCAAATCAACGAGTCAAACTTTGGTACCATTAACGAAAATTCTCCCACATTTTACAATTTTTTTTATAATGTACACACGCTAAAGGGGTTTGCACCCTTATAAAGCTTAGCACAGCGTGGGCGTTAGGAAATTAGGAAATTAGGGAGAGGAAAAGATGAGATGTCTATGCACGCGTGTCTTAAACGACTGCAGATTATATAAATGCGGAAACACAGAACCAGGCAATTCATTCCACATAACTATCGTGCGGCTAAAGAAGGAATCTTTGAATTGGTTAGTACGTCCGAAGATAGGCCAAGGCGGACTGGCCAAATTTCAACAGGTTTGTCGACGGACAATTGGGACAGTTCCCACCCCTGCCCTTAGTGGCAGGAAATCTTACGTCGAATTCCGGAACAACAAATCGCCACACAGGAAAGTTAAGCTAGGTGTATCCCAAGGATGGGTCCTCTCACCGACCCTCTTCAACCACTTCATGCCGAAACTCCCCGCACCATCTCCCGGAGTCAAATTGATATCGTACGCTGACGACTGCACCATTCTTGCCTCGGGCAAGGTTATCCCCACCATCTGCATCAACGCCTACCTCGATATATTAGAAGACTTCTTTACCAGTCGAAATCTAATCGTGTCTAATCTAATCGTACATGGGGTAAGGACAAAAAAACCCTTCGTACCACATATCAAGCTATTGGCAGATCGGTCCTTAACTGCCACACACAATCTTAGAAGCTTCAAACCTGTCAGAATACGCATGATCACTGGTTGCCACCGCATGTCACATGAGGACCATCTCCACCAAGAAATCCTAATGTTAAAAGTGAAAGAGCACAACGAGCTTCTCGCCAAACAATTCCTACTAGCATGCCACAAAACCGATCACCCGAACCGTGACCTGCTCACACTCAACACACCACCCAGGCATATCCGAACCATATGTTCCGCGAAAATACAAACCAATCTATCGCACATACACCTCTATATCCAGCAAACTATAAAGCAGTCCTAAACGCGATTCATCAAGCTTCAGTCAGAACCGCACTAAATGGTCGCCAAAACAATATCGTTCTCCTATACATGAACTCTGGCACAACTGAGATTAGGATGGAGCTCTTATCTGAATAGCTACATACACCGTTTACGTGACAGCATCATCAATGAAGGCCCGGGCTGTGGTGCGTCCCCACATAACAACCCTCATCCGACTGTCCGTCCCATCAGACGTTACTAACACTGCTATGGACACAGCCTGTCGAAGCTACCGCATTTCTGGGCCTGGACTGTTCCGACAGCTACACAAACATTACAACCCAATGTTTGGACTAATACGAACAACAACAACGAAACTAACTCATTATTTAGAACATATATTACCTTAAGATACAGATGCAGCAAAAACATATGTTTTCCCACATACGATAACATATGTTCAAAATTTTTTATATAATTTTGGCATGGGTTTTTTTCAGCGATAACTCAAAACCTCCTCTATAGAAAGCCCAACTGTACGCATACTAATGCAGTGAAACAATCCCAAACGCGCCTGTGTTTGTGGGATGTGAATACAGTGTACAAAACATAAGCAGACGCATTTTATGAAACGCGCTAACTGGAGGTAGTGCAAAGAGCGAGAAACGTAAGATGTGGTAGTGGGAAACAGACAAATTTTATATGGAAATGCTCTATTGTTGATTACCAATAAATAAATATTTGGGATTTTTAAGCATGTATCTGCGTATCAGAAAAATAGTTGGGCTTTCTGTAGAGAAGATTTTGAATAACTACATAATTTTACTTACACAATTCAAATTATTTTATTGTAGCATTATTGTTATTTGAAGTGGAGACAACGAGCTAAGAATTGCAACGCGATAGCCGTATTTTATTTGCCGAGGAATAATGAATTAAAACAACAATTGCACTGTCGAATTCCTTCTTTGCAATTTGAAAACCTGCTGTTTGGCTGGTTTTGGCTGGTTTTGACATTTGAATTCCTTATTCGGATTCCAAATAAAATACGCCTGATATATCAATTTAACCATATGAGGATTAACCACTTGTTTTCATCATTTTGTCTTTTCCACAGAAATCTGGTTGGTGTTTCCGGAAAAATTTCTTAACAAAAGTTCAAGTATCTAGTATCTAGTTCTAGTATTAATCTAGTTAGGCATCCCGAGACTCTGAATGTCATGTTTTAAGCAAAGATTTAATATAACCTACTCAAACATCCACCATCAAGATTTTTCAAGTAGGTGGAATAAATGTCCTGCCCCCGAACCTACCGATTTTTTTATAACATCAGCATCATGAAAACTGATTAATTTAAATCAATTGTGTTCCACTTGACTTCTGCGACAGCCAAGTGGCAAAAGAAGAAATATCAACAGACCATGATAACCGACCCTGTTCAATAGATTTATAAACAAAAAATGTATACATAGTTTGAAGAAAAATGTTTACCATGAGAAGATTTAAGATTTCATGCAAATTACATAATACTCTAATTACTTAATATTTAAGCTAAAGCTGAACGACAAACTTAAAACTCCATGTGCGTACAACATGGGGTTCACACGCGTCCCTGCACAAGATCATATCATATCATACTGAAAAAGTATCTAATTTTAAAATGCATCCTACAAAAAACCGACGACAACATATTGTAGATAGCGTGCAAAATAGAAATAAATTTGCTACCTTTTTGTTATCAATTAAAAGGGAGGCGAAACCTCCTTTCTTTGACAAGTAGCAAAAGAACATGCAATAAAAAAAACTTTACAACTTAACCAAATCACCCTCATACACCCCCATTGAACAAATTTAAATGAAATTAAACATTTATTTTGAAGAAGCTAATCGTGCATAAAATAAGAAATGGGTAACGCAGAGCTAGTCTAGAGAAATTCCAAAATTAAATTAATAAACAATTGCTGCGTTGCTTTGGCTAATCCAGCTTGGCTATCAACAACAATCGCATAAGCATAAAGCCGAAAATAAATCCAAAAAGTTTTTAGGATTTATAACTAAAGCCATTTTTTAGTTATAGCGCTCACCGTAAGGCGGTGTTTTGTTTAACACATATAAGATATAACAATTAAAATGCATCGAAAATTTAAAGCCAAAAGCTGTTGCTTTGTAAAGCTAAGAGGCTTTGCCAAAGCAACGCAGCATATGTCAACAAATAACGTAATATACCACGTTTCCATAACAGACTTTTAATCGAGTTTTGGTTTCGTCAGGCAATAACATAGCGTCGTTCTAACTAGTAGCGTTTCCATGAACAGAAATCAGTTAATTTGACAGACACTTTGTAGTTTCTTAAAAAGGAATGGTCAGACAAACCAAACTCAACCGCTCTAGTTTCGTGGAGTTTATTTTGGTTTAGCATTTCCATGTAAATCAAACTGAGTTATCTCTATATGGAAACGTAGTAATAAACTAAACAAAGTACCAACTGAGTACGAGTATACCAACAACGGGCTTCGAGTGCGTGTGTGCGAGAGAGAGAGAGAGAGATACAGCCTTAGAAAGAACAACAAAATACACCTTACCGGGAGTTCTGCGTTGTTCCTCATCGTCATCGCCAAAGTCGGCGGCGACGTCGAAGTAAATTCACAATTTCGGCTGATATTGGAAATCTTAATAAACTGCAAAAAGAACAAAATGGGGGAAAGAGACAAGAACAAAGGGAAGAGAATAAAAATAAAAGAAGAAACAATAGACTTTTTAGGTAGTTTAGACGAAACATTCTGTGGCATTTGTTGGACATATCGTCAAAAAATTCAATTTCAAAATTTTGTTTTAATAAAAAAGGTCTGCGTTAATAAACACTGAATAGCAGTGTGTTAGCACTAATCACTAATGCATCTGTTAACTGGTAATTTTCATTAACACGTGTTAGCGTTAACAACGAGCGGATAACTTAACTCACCAAAATTTGTGTATATTGTATAAGGAGCGGATAAGTTTTTAACATACATTTTATATGGAATTCGTTGTCATGACAAAAATCGGTCTGAATATTAAAATATAACAAAAATATTGAGCTAATTCAGTGTTTGCTGCTGAGAGCGTTACTCGAATATTTGTACAATTCGGCGAAGTGTTGCCGTGCTTATATTGATAATGAACGGATAAATGACATATAAAAATTATATGTTTATTAATAAGAAAAGTTATCAAATGGATTCGTGTGATAGCTAACACGTGTGTTAACGAGCGGATAGTGATTTTTTATTAATACGGCTGATAATGTTTATCAACATATTCTTCTTGGCTCAATTCATTAATTGAAATTTATTTTATAAGGATGGGGGTACAGATGAAAACCACACTTTGATTTTTTTTCTTCTACCGACACGAATGAGCAAGTTGACATCATGGTTCCTCCGTACTGGCTTTTCTTTTTTTGCTTTGTTTCAACAACCTGCCAAATAAATTCAATTCATCTTCATTCTGCAATGTTTCCCTCGAAGAATTATGGCATACAATTTCTACTATTAAGTCAAATGCTATTGGACCTGATAAGGTGCCCATCAACTCGTCTTCCCGTTTTACTCACGTCATATTCTTCACATCATTAATAGCGTGCTGACTTCCTCGATGTTTCCATTGGCTTGAAAGAGGGCTCGTGTTAACTTGAGGCCCATTAGTATCGTTCCGGTTCTATCCAGGGTCTGCGAGCGTCTTATCAAAGACCAATTAACATCAAACCATCTCGAAGATGGATCCTTACTTAGCCCATTTCAGAGCGACTTTAGGAGTTTCACAGTACCACCTCAACTATTACGGATATCACCAAGTTGGCTCGGATGAATATGGACCACGGTAGGGTCACAGCTCTTATTTTCCTCGACTTCAGCAAAGCCTTCGATAGCATTGACCATAACATGCTTTTATCCAAGATTTCATCGCATTTTAATTTGTCTATCTCGGCTGTCAATCTAGTTCAGTATACCAATCGGTTCCAGTTCTCAAGAGGGGAGGTTTGTTCCTCCTTCTTACTCTTGCAGAAAGGTGTCCCTTAGGGTATAATTATGGGTCCTCTGCTTTTTCCTCTGTATATAAACGATCTTCCCCTTGTACCCCGTTTTTCGCAAGTCCACCTCTTTGCTTCACTCGGCGGTTCTTGCCGAGCTTACGTCTTGTGTTACTCAGGTAAATAATGACCGTATGGCTATCCATTACTGGGCCAACGATAAAAATCTCGAGATTAACCCCTCTAAGGTAATGTCCTAATTGGACAGCGATCGCGCGTCTGGCGATGAGCGATGATCGCGAAAAATATCAAACCTCAATAATCTTACCACGTGGCCTATTAAGAACATAAACGCGATCGCGCAATTAGTGAAAACGCTCGAAAAAACTAGTTTGACATTGCGTAGCGAACCTTTATCGAACATCGAAAATAGTTTTGATTGAACAACGCGATGTGTAGACGTTTGATCGCTTAAAATCCAACAAGTTTGTTTTTGACACGCCATCGCGAATTAAAAATGATGGAATTCGAAGAAAAGTTCATAAATAAAGTGCGTAGTAAATAGCTCTTTAGCGTTCAATGACGAACTCGTTGGTCGATTGTTTCATTCCTGGAAGTAATTTCAGCTCAACCAAGCTCAACAACCACACCACATGTACTTGAGGTGATCCCGAAACGCTGTGTTTTCGCTCACGACGACGTTTGGTCATACGATCGCAATTAGGACACACACATTTAGATTGCTCGATTAGGTTCATTTTCTCGCTCAAACGGCCATATTTCTTGTCTGGCGTTTGAGTTTATTGGAATTACATTCTCAAATTTCTTCAAACTTAGAACTGTTGTATTTTTTTTTCAAAGTATTGTCACGACGTCGTCTATCCTATGTATTGGCCCACTTCATGTTTGGCCAGTGTTTGAGAACTAGGCTCCTCATTATTCCGACTTAAGGGGCCAGCCTATAGAATCCGTTGCGTCCGTTGGTGCGACATATGCAACTGACAGATCGACGAAAAACACGCATTCTTATGGGAAGTGTCCCAAAGGAAAAACATGTGACTGAAGCGACGCAAAATGTTGACCAACTTTCAACTTTTCTCTCCGGCAAATGCTTTGACAGTTCACTTTCAAGGTAGCTTGAAGTTTATTTTGACATTTGGTTTTGTTTACCTCTACGACGAAAACGTATTTATTGGGTCACCTCTTTGCGTTACATTCGGCAACGTCAACGCTACTGACGCAACGGATTCTATGGGATGGGCCCGCCCCCGACACGTCACTGCATTCCTTACATCATCCTCATGTACGTATGCAGTACATTTGCGCCGACATGTTACTGCATACTTTTCAATCATTCAATTTTCGTTTACTGTCTGGACGTGCAGACCACAATGTCAGAAGCGGATAAAATAATTTTGGCAGTGATTGCAGTGTGTTAAAATAAAATTAAAATAAATTAATGAATGAAAAAGGAATGAATTTACACACCAAAATTTGCTGAACGAATTAAAGGTATCTTCGCAAAAAGACTTTAGAAACTTCTTACGAATGAATAATTTCTGAGGAATTACTCAATATGGTTGGAAATAATACGCTTCGTAATTGTTGTCGCCTCCGGGTCCTCTGACCGTGACTGGAGTGTGGTGCCCTAGGCTCACCTCTAGCTGCGGACAGAGGTTGTGAGTTCTACAAATAAGCGATTGCCGAAGTGGGTGAGGTGTGGCCAGGAGCAAAGCTTGCGGCCGTAAGCAGGAAAGAAATTCCTAGCAGGCCAAGAGCGCGCGTCTGGCTGCCTACCGAACCTGCCGACGCTAAAGCTGTTGTAGAGATAATCGCAGCCAGCAACCCAGATCTTCCGACATCAAACTGGAAGATCGTGAAGCAGGAGGAGGCTAAGGGTAACTTCAGATTATCAACTATGGTAATCAACAAGGAATCCCTGGCTCCTCTTGCAAGTACTAAGGGAGTTATCAACTTCGGTTTCGGGTCGATAACTCTCAAGGTCTATAAGGCTGACGACGTCAACAAGGGTAAAGGAGTGGACCATTCCGATCACGGGGGTCCCGACTGCCCTGTTGATATCGGGCTTGCCTTAGAGACTGAGAGTCGGTGCAGCGAGTCCTCATTGGTATCGAGGATGGGCAACCTCTTTGCCATGGAGTCTGACGAGGAAAACTTGTCGGACTCCATTGAAGAGAGCGCTGCCAACAAGACGGTGATTGAGTCGAAGGGGAACGAGACGGAATGTGCCGGCGGATCCTCGGAGGCTAAGGTAGCATGAATGCTTACGATGGGGCGAAGGTAAGTATAAATATGTTAAACATAATTCAAATAAACCTTCACCATTCCAACTGCTTCGGCAGCTCTTCTACTTAGATTAGCAGAAACGGGGGAAGATCTCGTCCTAATCCAAGAGCCATGGATAAATGGAGCTAAGATCTGTGGGCTCGGACTTAAAGGTTTTAAAGTCCTATACTCAAGTAAGTCAGAGAAGATCAGATCTTGTATTCTGAGTAAAACTAACCTGAATATATTCCTTTAACCACAATATAGTGACGGTGATATAACTGCGGCCAGCATTGAAGTCGGAAACGAAAAATTCTGGCTGGTTTCTGCATATATGGACCGAGAAAAGCAGACTCCACCAAAAATACTGGAGAAGCTTATCTCTGAGGCAGAGAATAGAAAAATTGGTGCGATTCTAGGATGTGATGCAAATGCTCATCACACAATATGGGGCAGCACCGACGTAAATGAGAGAGGTGAGTCATTTTTTGAATACATACTTATTAAATACGAACCTATCTATTTGTAATATTGGGCAAGAGCCCACTTTCATAATAAAAAATAGGCGAGAAGTACTCGATGTAACTCTCGTATCAAACAAAAGCCAACTTGGTGGTCCGCGGAGTTAGGGACCTATCAGAAGGCAAGCAGGAAAGCTTTCAATAAAGCCAAAAGAACGAAACTGGCTCTGGACTGGGAATCATACAAAGAACATCTCAGAAACTATAAGAGGGAGTTGAGAAAGGCGCAGAGGACGTCTTGGAGGCTCTTCTGTGATAAGATGGAAGGGGCCTCGGAGACCTCTCGTCTACGAAAGATTCTCTCTATGACAAAAACCACTCCAAGTTATTTAATAAAACCGGATGGTTCATGGACGATCTCGATTGATGAATCGTTGAAACTGCTCATGGTGACTCACTTTCCTGACTCAACTCGGGTATGTGATTCAGAAATGAGCAGGCAACATCTGGAACCTCAATCGGTTCAAACGAAGGAGATCGCGAGCAAAACGCAAATCCAGTGGGCAATAAGCGGTTTCAAACCCTTCAAATCAGCTGGCCCAGATGGGATAATCCCTGCGGAAATTCAGAATAACTCGGAGTGTATACTCCATTGGTTAGAGGCAATTTTCACAGGGTGTATAAAGCTGACGTACATTCCTAGGGCTTGGAAGGAAGTCAATGTAGTTTTTATACCGAAGGCGGGTAAAAGCTCACATGGCTACCCAAAAGACCTGAGACCTATAACTCTATCATCCTTTCTTTTGAAAACCCTGGAAAGATTGATAGATGTTCATATAAGGGCTAAGGTAAAACCTAGCCGTTGGGCAAAATCCCAACATGCTTACTGCAAGGGGAAGTCTGTAGACACAGCCTTACACACCTTAGTAAGCACAATTGAGAAATCAATATGCGTTCAACAACGTTAAAACAGAGGCAATCTGTAAAGGACTGTCAGACCTAGAGGTGTACTACCCTACAAGCAAACTAATTAATCATATGCTTCTAGGCAGGATTATTAGTGCGGAGCTGGGTGGTTCCATCTTAAAAAAGGCAGGCAGTTAGAGGAACACCGCAAGGAGGTGTATTATCCCCTCTACTCTGGAATATAGTAATCAACAAATTGCTGTTGAAACTGGAGGAAGAGGGGATAAAAGTGGTAGCGTATGCTGATGATGTAGCGTTAGCTGACTCAGGAAAATACCTCAGAACGATTAGGGAGGTTATGCAAAATGCCCTCCTAATCGTTAAAGAATGGGCAAATAAAAGCTGTCTGGGCGTCAACCCGAATAAGACAGAGCTTGTCCTATTCACCAGGAAATATAAAATTCCAACAGTTGATCCTCCAACACTAAATGGTACTCCCTTAGTTTTTTCTGATAAAGCAAGATTTCTGGGGACAATCTTGGACAGGAAACTGAGTTGGAAACCTAATATAATAGAAAGAGTTAATAAAGCTAACATTGCTTTATACTCGTGCAAGAATGCCATTGGTAAAAAATGGGGCTTGAAACCAAAGCTGGCACAATGGCTTTACACGTCGGTAGTGAGACCAATACTACTGTATGGGGTAGGCGTATGGTGGCCAGCTATGGAAAAACCACGTATACAAGTATATTGGGGAAGGTACAAAGAGCGGCCTGCATGCTTATAAGCGGGGCGCTGAGATCTACACCAACTCGGCTCTAGAGGTTATGCTCCCCCTGATCCCACTAGACATCTTTGGCAAACAGAAAGCGGCAATTACGGCTACGCGACTGTAAGCTGTCAATCAGTGGAGAAGTCTTCAGAAAGGACACTCCACCATAACTAAATCGCTAAAGCAGGAGCTGACGAAACTAGATTACATAACACCAATGTTATGCTTTCAAAAAGGTTTTCGGACAACAATACCCACCAGAGAAGACTGGAAGAGTGGATCCGTAACCGATAACGAAACAATACAGTTTTTCACGGATGGCTCTAAACTAGACGGTAAAGTAGGAGTAGGAGTCTTCTGTGACAAGCTGAAAGTAAGCATCTCAGTTCGTCTACCTGATCGCTGCAGCGTATACCAGGCTGAGGTGATAGCGATTGAAGAGGTAATGAGCTGGTTGAAGCATAATGTATTATCCTCAAAAAAGATGAACATTTATGTGGACAGTCAAGCAGCCATAAAATCGTTGGAAGCGGTCTCACTCAAATCTAAGGTGGCGTTGAGCTGTCATTCCTCTCTTAACGAGATGAGTGAACAGTTCAATATAAGGATCATATGGGTCCCGGGTCACACGGATGTCGAGGGGAACTGCAGGGCCGACGAGTTAGCTAGACGTGGTACGACTCTCCAGCTGCTACCGGAAAGGGCGGAGGTGGGGAGTCCTATCGCGACACTGAAACTTGAGCTTCGGAAGAAGGCAGAAACAATAACAAATGTAAGGTGGGAAAACACCGACACTTGTAATATTTCAAGACAAGTCTGGCCGAAGCTGGACTTGAAGCGCTCAACTGCGCGTATCTCCTTACAAAGACGTGAATTAAGAACGGTTGTGGGGATAATGACAGGACACTGCTTTCTAGGGAAACACGCGAGAAGGATGGGTGTCGAATATAATGACTTCTGCAGAGGTTGCTTGGACGAGGAGGAGGAAGAGACCATAGAGCATCTTCTCTGCTCATGTCCGGCACTAATACACAGAAGGCACAAACACTTGGGTAAGCGGTTAATGAATAACCTATCAGATCTCGAAAACGGTAAAGTGCGAGATATACTCCGATTCATTAAGAGCACTGAATGGATCCTCTGAAAAGGGGAAAGGTGTAAGATCCTGTGGTAACACAAAGGACCGCGTATGGTCTATGTGAGCATTAGCTGCCACTGCAACCTAACCTAACCTAACCTCGGAAATAATACAGAGGAGATTCTAAGCAATCGTCTACTCCAGCACCACTTTTTTCTAGATCAGTTAAGCGTTTTATCTCGCGCTTGTAGTTGCTGCGTAAAGTATTTATTTTTTTAGCAACTTATTTTCTCATTCCAAATCATTGGATTTTGCTTACTGCATGCTTCAATCATTGTAAGTGAGACGCATACATACCTGTTTCAATAATACACCTTTACGATGATGTGAGTAATGCAGTAACGTGTCGGGGGCATATGCTAAATAATATCTGGAACTCCTCGCAAATCTCCGGGAATCTAAAGCTAATGATCTTCAGATCTAACGTTCTCTCAGTACTCTTGTATGGCTGACGTGGAAAGTTACAGAGTCAATTGCGACGCGCGAAGTCTTCGTCAACAAGTGCTTAAGGAGGATACTGAGAAAGATAGCCGGACATTATCACCAATCAAGACTTGCGGAGAGTAACACAGCAGGAAGCAATCGCGATCACCATCAGACGACGAAAATGGATCTGGATTGGCCACTTTGAGAAAGTCAGCGGACGACATTACGAAACTAGCGCTCGACTGGAATCCACAAGGAAGCCGTCGAGTTGGCCGTCCTAGCAAGTCATGGAAAAGGACAATAGAAGAGGAAGCAAGATTCCAGGGGACCGAGTGGCGTCTCTTGAAACCTCAGGCGTTAAATCGAGTTCGTAGGCGGGCGTTTGTAAAAGCCCTATGCTCCCCCATGGAGTAAAGGAAAGAAAGAAAAATAATAACAATACTTTTATTTTTACATAGTATTTTTTTTGGTTATAATTATGTAATTGAGGTAGAGCTACTTTGCAGTTTAACCATGTTAACCATGTTTGTTATTCGGTATCATATTTTTTCAAACTTTTTATTTAATTTCATGTGTTTTTTCATCGACACTCCATAATTTTACTCACCCAAGCAAATTATTTTATTGTAGCATTATTATTTGACGTGGAGACGGCGCGTAAGCATGTGCTGAAACATTCCGTTAGTGTGCCGATGCGACCAGTGTGGTTGACGAAAAAAGTAAAGAGGACGACCAAAATTACCAATGGAGGAAAGCAGAAGTGTCAAAAAATCTAATGGACAAGTTTGGCAGTGACGGTTCGAGAAAAATATATTCCCTTTCATGACCTTTCTCTGTTGCACTTATAGATTTCCAGATTTCATTGAAGGATTTTTCAGCGTGTAGATTAGGTCTATGTGGTTTTTTTTCTCTGCGCTCGAGCTTAGATTTTTTCTCGTCAACTCGAACACGAAAATTGAGAATCTTTTGTTTATGCAAAATTTACATTTGAGACGTGCGAGACAAAGTGAGCGGGCCGACTATAGTTAAATTGAAATTCTGGTTAGCCAGAAGAGATTGACACTACACAAATGTTATAGTTATTTAATATTAACATGGGAAATGTTATCTATAGCATTATGGTAAGATTGAAAAATATACTACTTCTCTCGTCTGGCTAACCACAATTGCTATTTAACAGTCGTCCTGCTACACAAATACGGAAAAGGGTTTTCTGTGAATAGAAATCGAATGACATATTGCGCCACGCTCCAAACAAAATGGATCAGTTGTTGGTGTTAGTGAAAAGAGGCGTAAATCTCCCAAAATAATAAGATCTTTTAGAGGGGAATTCCGATCTACCGTAGATTGGTTTTTTTTTAGAAGCCAAATTAGCCAAATGAGTAATCCGTACTCATCCGGTCGATCTGCATCTGATTGGTTGGTAATTATTTTTATTCCATAATTTTTATAATTTAATTGTTTTTCAAATTATTATTGATTCCCTCGCACATTTTCTTACACATTGTCAAGAAGACATAAGTCAATGTATTTTTGTAGTATCGAAAAAAAACCCTTTTGTATGCGTGCATTTAATTAATGAAACGGAACTTTTCTCCTTTCGCATCCTACGCAAGAGACCGCAATCATAATCCGACCGTTGACAGGGTGATCAGCCGTGATGCTTCCCTTTTCGCCACAGAAAACTGATCCCAGTACTTTATCTGCCGATAGCGTAACTCTTCTCCACTCTCTTGATTGCAGTTTGGTCTCATGGATAAAGTAATGAACCTGTCTCATCTGTCGTCACAAATCTGGCGATAATACCCTCTGGATCGATTTAAAATAGCTCCAAAAAACCCGCGAGACAGCGTCAGTCGATTGCGTTTTTTTTTCTACTGAAATCAGTGGCGGACGCGGAGCTCATCTCGCAGAAATCTCTTCAAGCTTTGGGTCTTGGTTTCTTGGCACGTGTGTGACGGTGACCCGAATTAAATGCAACACAGGAATGAAACTTCATAGTCACTCTTGAAATGTGCCAATTGAGAATTAAAGTTATTTTTATGGCAGGCCGCGGGCATTTTAATCCACCGTCGAACTAATCGCCACACTCCGATTTAGGTTGTTTCTCTTGAGCGTCATTAAAATCAAAAAGAATGGAGATACATTTGAGGGTTGTACGAGGCGTTTTAGCTTGTGCCTAATATTCTGCCTGTCCAACCATTTCATAAAAGTCAATTTTTCTAAAAAAAAAAAAACCGTTATTTTTTTTATTTTTAAATTCTCTATATTAACTTCGCGTGCCCGTGGCTGGCTGGCTGGGGGACAGGTACACCAAATCTTGTGATCAATTTTTAACCCACTTCCTAAAGCCCGATTTTATTGAAACTTTGCATACATGTGTATCTCCCATGACAACACTTTCTATAAAAATTTGGGGTCGGGGGGCTTCCATACAAATTTTTTACAAAATTTACCCGATTTTGTTCAAATTGTATACGCATGTGTACCTCAAATGGACATCATCTTTTTGTAAAAATTTGGAATTGATCGGGCCCTGGGGTCCGGGGCATCCATACAAATTTTGTAAAAAAAGTAACCGATTTTCTTCAAATTTTATACGCATGTGTATCTCTGATGGACAACACTTTCTGTAAAATATTCTTTCGATTTTCTTTAAATTTTTTACACATGTGTATCTCCGATGGAAACAATCTGGACAATAAACAATAAGGGGGCTACCAAATTTTTTTTTCAATCTTAACGGATTTTATTCAAATTTTGAACACTGTGTATCAATTAAAAAATTTACACGAAAAATTTCATTTTTACTGGTTGTTTGTTTTTACCTTATTTTAATTCGCCTTGATATTATCTACAACTCCTAATACAACATTTGGCTCGAGACTCTTGATTTATTGCGGTATGTGATGAAAAAATGAACATTTTATTTTTAAATACTTTATTAGGTAAAATTACTACATGTAGTTATAAAAGATGCTCAAAATGTCCTTCTTGTGATTGAATACAGGCTAATATTCGTCTAAGTACACCTTTGGTTATTTCAATTCTTGGTAATTCTTCCCTTATCTGTTGAGCTGCTGTGTGTATTCGTTGTATAAGTTCTTCTTTTGTATCAATTTCTTTGGAGTATACAAGCGACTTCATCGTTCCCCATACATAAAAATCTAATACTGTTAGATCTGGGGATCTTGCAGGCCAATGATTTGGACCATTTCTCCAATCCAATTATTTGGATAATTTTCATTTAACCAATTCTTAACATTTATACCGTAGTGGCTAGGTGCACCATCATGTTGGTATGTGTGCAATAATCTACTTAAAACCGAAACATCAAGGAGGAGTGGCAAATCATTTTGTAAAAAATGTAAATATCGTACACTATTTAATGTCGATGGTAATATGAATGGTCCAATTAAATTATCGCCAATTACACCAGCCCATACGTTTACACTGAAGCGGTGCTGAAATGATGTTTGTTTTGTGGAATGAGGATTTTCAGCAGCCCACGTGTGTAGATTGGGAAAGTTTGTTATGCCATCTCTTGTAAATTGAAATTCATCCGTCCATAGAATACGTTTCACAAAACTATCATTGTCAAAATTCCTTTCAATCAACCAATTACCAAACTCAAATCTTTTATAGTCGTCTATTTGTATAAGTTCTTGAACGGATGTAGTATGGGTTGGATGAAGATGCTCCTTGTGCAATACTTGATGAATTCGGTAGCAAGAGACATTCAATTGTAAAGCGAGCCTCCTTGTGCTAATAGATGGATTTGCTGTTACGTTACTAATTATTTCTTCATCGACATCCAAATGATTTCTTGAGACTGAATGTGGCTCCACCCGCGTATTTGATTTTGTTACGATATCTCGCAGTCTTCAATGAGTATCTGTAAATACTCTTGCGTCATGAATGTGACGCGTTGGGAATCTGCGTTGCTATTCACCTGAAAACTCTTCCATCATTAAGACAAATGACACTGCTTACTCAAGAATAATCGCCACATAAGAGTAACGAAACAGAGACAGTGACCAACGGTTTTATCTGGTGTTTTTTTTCGCTCGGGTTTTCAGGCCATCTTAAACGAATATTAGCCTATATTTAATCACAAGGAGGCGTTTTGATCATCTTTTATAACTACATGTAGTAATTTTATGTAATATAATATTTAAAAAAAAAAATGTTAATTTTTTCATCACATATTCAAACCGCAATAAATCGAGAGTCTCGAGCCAAACTTTGTATTTGGCGTTGTAGAGAATATCAAGGCGAATTAAAATAATGTCAAAAAATTAAAAACTATACCGGTTTTTTTTGAGAAAAATTGAATTTTATAAAAAAAAATCATATATTTTTTTTACTTTAAAGCATCATAGCTCTCAAACGGATGCAGATGCAAGATAACCACTTAGATCTTAAACTAGCCTATAAAAGTACCAGTCAAATAAGACTAAGTATCCGATAAACATTTTGGAAGTTACAGTTTAATATGTGTATGTATTTTTTCTGAACAACATTTTTTAAATACCCTGCATCTCAAAGGATATCAAAAATTGGCCCCCCTCCCATACGTTTTTTTTTTCCCAGAATAAACCGAGGAATCACTTCTTAACGGATTAGCATCCCAAACCCGAACACCCTGTATAGCAGTCTCATTAAATTTTGCCAACGAAAACGAATTTGTGATATTTCGGAACGGGATCTCTGTGTCAATGGACCACATACCTATTTTTTCATGTTGTTATGGATCATCTAAATCAGTTGCGCAGTTGAGCGCGTTAGCGGTCAGTGCCTGTGCGAGTATCGAAGCGTCACGAACCCCTAGCTGTTCGGGTAGCCAAGCGCTTCCGAAGAGCGATTCGAAAGATAACTTCCACTTTCCTAGCTCGTTCTGTAATATACTATTCTTCTAATAGCGTGCAATTTGCGCGGACTGAAGCAAAATAGTTTATCTCTTTGAGTCAATTCACTAGCTAATATGTAAAGAAGTTAACATATTTTCAATTCAAATACAAAACTTCTATTATTTATAACTCTTGTTGACTTCCAAATCAATTACCTGGGCGATGTTGAAGACAAACTGTGTATATTGTCACCTTTAACCTCGGGGGCATTCACGCACTGCCGGAATTAATTTATAAAACTAGGCCATTGCCACGTAAAATCTATTGTTAGGTTGGTTAGTCAACGGAATCCTATGATACTTTCCCCAACTCTTCCGATGTGGAAAACGTGTTACCGGCTGCTTGATACTTAATTCATTATCTACAAGTTGTAACAATTCACTAAGGGAAGGCAGTATGTATAATTTCGTTTTCGTACGTTGCACCAAAAGATATTCGGAACAAGGACATCGAATTAAATGACATTAACATACAGCGTAGAAGGAATGTTCGATGTTGAAAACATAATATAACCTTCAGACAACTTACATCTGAGATTTTGATTGAATGTCCCTCCTGCTCCCATTTGCTGGCAATTTGCAAGGTTTCTGCTGTTTTCTGTTGTATTGTCTTGGAGTCATCCAGCAGTGTTAATTCATAAAATTCTTGTATATCTGTAAAGAAATTCAAGAACATACATATAGCGGAGTGAATATTTATATATACCAATATAAATCAACTAGAAGTGGATTCCAGAATTAAAAAAAAACTCTAGTGTTTGCAGGTCAACTGAAATTTTTACTTGTATTTTATAAAAAAAGATATAATTACATTCAATAATAAACTAATATCAAGATTACATTTATACATTTACGATACAGTATTTAAAGCAGGAAAAGGATTCTGCTTGGATACCACTAATTTGTTGTGGCTGTGCGAAATGTAGCCCTTTATTCTTCCCTCGAAGATCAAATTGGCAACTATGCAGTGTGTCTCGTCAATTGACATGTCTTCTTCACCGACAAATTGAAGCGCGGTACGAAATGCCTCTAAGTCAAGCTGATGCGTTTCCTTGATAAGATACACTTTTTTGAAGAGATTTCGATAGACAATAAACTTTAGCTTTTCAACGAGCAGGTAAATTCCGCATTTAATAAAGAAAATCTCATGCCTCTGAATGACTTCATCGAATTTTCGAACATTACCCTCTTTAAGGGCAACAGCCAATTCATGGAACTGCAGTACATCGAACCTTTCCAGTATTTGCTTTTTTGGCATGTAACCAAGGAGCATTTTTACAGGAACTAAATAGATGAGGATAAGCCGCTTATTACGTGGGAAGTTTCTTGGACAGTTTGATAGAGCAAAAGAGAGAAACTCGTCTGCGCTCTTGTAATCGGAGTCAAACATAGCTTTACGACCAACGAAATATTTATATGTAATCTGTTCGGGTAGCGGAAACGAATCCTTAAAGACACTGCTGTCAATAGCACGTATTAACGGCTTGCAAAGATGCAATTTGTTAATTCGGAAATAAACTTTAAAGAGCTGATTGACCAAATTTAACATGCCAATTCGTTTGGTGTCTTCGTCAGAGGATCTACAAAACAAGTAGAAAATAATAAAAATAATTACATGTAAAACAGAATCTGATATTTATGTATCATACCTATTGTCAGCAGCGCAAACACGAAAACAACTCATAAGGCAGTCAGCTGCTTTTTCAAGAATTTCACCGGGTTTAGAGCTGTTCCCCGAATCTTCGGACTTCTGTGCAAGTATTCGCAAGTCCAAACAGGCGGTGTACATAATGGG
The DNA here is from genome assembly GCA_947095585.1 of Nephrocerus scutellatus. NCBI lineage: Eukaryota > Metazoa > Arthropoda > Insecta > Diptera > Pipunculidae > Nephrocerus > Nephrocerus scutellatus. The sequence goes on from OX352763.1 coordinate 43,406,337, forward strand.
AAGGCACCAGTTTTCTTCCTTGAGTTGCTGTAGCATTTTAACAACAGATTGAATACATTGTGTCTGGCAGCGATACGACTCTGGGAAGTCTCGTTCTGTACAGCAGGGAAAACTTTTATTATTATATGACAGTAATTCTAAGAAAAAATCATTCATCTTACGGTCTAGTCCCAAATAGTAAAGCACCTTCAAATGGGCTGACACAATTTCATCAATAAGTGGATCCAACTGGCGCTCCACTGCATGCTCTGGCATTTCCAAGTATAAGTTGCGATTCATAATATGCTTGTCCTTTAGAGATATAAACGCTGCCACTGTTTCACCATCCTGGACAGACCAGGCGCGCTGAACACCCGACAAATAATTGTTCAGCGTTCCAAACATATTCCTTCACTTTAAACTTTTAGACTTTAAGTAGCCTTATGTGCAATTAATAATTTTAACAATATATTTTATTCCTCTAACTGTCGCCGGCAAATTTGTGAAATACAATACATAAGAAATTAGCAATATTGACGTGTGAGTGACGTTTGTCATAAATATATAACAGCAATTCGACATAAATCGAGTCTCGAAAGTTATTCTGAATTATTTGACACACCAAGAGCACCACCTACATCTGAATGTGTATAATTGCTATATTGCTTTCAACAAAAAAATAAAAATTACAACACACATTGGATAGACCAGAAAATGGTTAGCGTTAACCAAAAAAAAATTTTTGGTTAAGAAATATTTAACCAAATTTTTATTTATAGTTCTCACCACCAGAGTCCACATTTAAAAATTATATATGGATAAGTTGGCAAACACATGAAACAAATAATTTACCAAAATTTGGTTAGTTTTTGCTGTTGCTTTAATCAGCCGTTAACCACAAAAAATACCTAACTCATTTTGTTGAAAGTAATATAGCAAATGTTCAAAAGCTATTACTGTTTTAAAACAACTGGCAGTCACAGTAACAAAGTTGCTCAAAATGAGAAATTTGAATTCCTTTTTAATAAAAGGAGAGAACATGCGCACAATAAGGGTTACTTATAAGGTAAGGATTCCACGACCAGAGTAAGCATCGATTAAAATTTTAAATTCAACATAAAAATGTGAATTTGCAGTATTTCTTTTGCCAAGGAATTGGAGTTGAAATTTAATTTTGGTCAACTCTTTTGGTATTATTTGATTTTACCTAACATTGGATGAATATGGCATCATTTTAGGTATAATTTGATATTATAACCCACGTATTAATACACACTGAATAGCAGTGTGTTAGCACTAATACATCTGTTAACTGGTAATTTTCATTAACATATGTGTGGTAGCGTTAACAACGAGCGGTTAACTTAACTCACCAAATTTTGTGTATAAGGAGCGGATAAGTTTTTAACATACATTTCATATGGAGTTCGTTGACATGACAAAAATCGGTCTGAATATTAAAATATAACAAAAATATTGAGCTGATTTCAGTGTCAGCTGCTGAAATATGAGAGATTTACTCGAATTTTTTTACAATTCGGTGAAGTGTTGCCGTGCTTTAATTGATAATGAGCGGATAGCTGACATAGACAATTATTATTTTTATTAATAAGAAAAGTTTTCAAATGCACAAGTTCTCTATTCGTGTGATAGTTAAAACGTGTTTTAAAGAGCGGATAGTCATTTTTTATTAATGTGAATAAATGTGTACTAATTTTATTTTAAGAAATATTTAAACACTAAAATAATCTGAATTTGCGTGAATAAAATACGGAAAAACAAAAATAAAAGAAAAGATAAAAGCCAACAACATTTTGTTAATTTTGCATTTATCATTTCTTAAACACCAATTGTCAAATTTGCACAAATTGTATTAATGGTTGCTAAAACAAAGCTGTAGAAAGATTTGTGTTTTAAATTATATAATCAGAATAAAGTTAACAGTCATAGAATAACAACGACTGTTTTTTATTCTCTGTAGGAGCTAAGCTTGTAACTCACGCGTAAAGGGGCTTATAATGCTTGGCTACATGCTTGGCACATCGTGGGCGTTAGAGAAAAGGATGAGAAAAGAGGAGATGTCTATGGGCTTGTACTTTGAATGCCTGTGGATCATATCGATGTGGAAAGACAGAGCTTGGCAGAGAATTCGACATACATCTCTGATCTTAACTGCACATCCGAAGATGAGCTTTAGAGTAAACAAATGAGCATTAAGAGCGCCACGAGTATTGCGATTGAATTCATGGAGGTAGCGTGTAACTGGCTATTTGTCTTGGGCACCGCTGGAGGAAGAAGCGATAAGCTTTCCATTTGCACATTGCACATTACAGCTTTCATTTGTTTAGGTCATTAGTTCCCACAACAGTGTGCAGAGTGCAAAATGGACCATGTGGAGAAGTCCATCGGATACTAGTCTTTCGAGTATGGATGCCACTTTTGTGAAGAAATTAACGGTGGAACGTAATTTTATAAAAACATTGCTGGTTCACCTTAACGCCTTGAGAGATGGAAACAAGTGGAGAGCGATAATTTTCTATTACAGCAGCTCATACAGTTATTATCTCGTTTCCATGGTGGGCTGAGCTGAGTTTTCGTTGAACTCAGTTTTAACTCAACGAATATACCTGGGTTGAGAAGAGTTTAAATTCAAAATGGCGATTTTGATTATTTTTAAGTAGTTGTAGAATTTTATATTATGTTGTCAAAATTTCAACTCAGTTTCAACCTGATTACATGGGAACGCGTGACGCCATTTTGTATTTGACGAAAATAAATTTCAATCCAACCCAACTGGATTCAAAATCATGGAAACGTAGTATATTACAGATCTGCGCTTCAGCAACACAAGATCGTTAGTTTGATGTTTGTTTGTTTACGTATTGCTGAGAGTACACATTTTTTAATCAGAAAATGCGAAATTTTCGAAGTCTCCGCTAGTTTGCTTTTGATCGTTGTTCGTTGAAGACAAACGAACATGCCCCATACTGCTGTTAAATACTTTATTTTTTTTATTAAATCTCTTTTATTTAATCTTTTTACCAAATCATGTGACCAATTTTTAACCCACTTCCTAAAACCCGATTTTATTAAAACTTTGCACACATGTGTATCTCCGATGACAACACTTTCTTTTAAAAATTGAGGCCGCGGGCTCCCATACAAATTTTCACAAATTTTATCTGATTTTCTTCAAATTTTATACCCATGTGTGTCTCCGATGGACAATATATTTTGAAAAAATTCAAACAATAATCAATCGAGGGGCACTCATACAAATTTTATTAAAAAAATGGAAGTGTGGCCACAATACGAATTTCTTTTAGGGACGCGGCCGGAATCTTCAGTAAATGTATATTAAAAACTTAACAGATTTCTCATAAGGGCTGATATTTGCAAAAACTCAAAAAACTGTCCAAGTAAACTGTCACTTCCGGTTGGCCGATTTCCGCTAAAATCTGCCTGAAAAAATTCCGAGGATTACTATACTTCCTTTTACTACCTATGTAAAAGAAAGTAAAAGTACCAGATTTTTTTTAAATTTTATACGCATGTGTATAACCGATGGACAACACTATTAGTAAAAATTTGGAAGTGATGGGGTCCCAGCGTACCCATACAAATTTTATAAAAAGAGTAACCGATTTTCTTCAAATTTAATAGGCATGTGTATATCTAATTGACAGCCCTTTTTGTAAGAATTTGGAAGTGATCGGGCCTCGGGCTCGGCGGGCTCTCATACATTTTTTTAAATTCTCTATATTAACTTCACTTGCCCGTGGGTCGTCGGTCGGTCGTCTGTCGTGGATTCTTGCGATCAATTTTTAACCCACTTCCCATGGCCCGATTTTATTGAAATTTTGCACAAATGTGTATTTCCGGAGACAACACTTTCTATTAAATTTTGAGGCCCCTCGGGCTGCGGGGTCGGGGGGCTCCCAAACAAAAATTTTAAAAAATTTACCCGATTTTCTTCAAATTTTACACACATGTGTATACCCAATAAACAATACTTTTTCGAAAATTTGGTAGTGATCGGGTCCCGGGTTCGGCCGCAAGGCCCTTATACATTTTTTAAATATCTGTACTGGCATCAGATATTCGTCGCCCTTTATGGACTGTGTGCGGTGTGTGCTGCGCAGTCGGCTGCGCTGCATGGTTTTGGTGGTGGTGGAGAGAGAGAGAGAGAAATCTTAGCGCACGCACAAATGAACCCAGCAAATGAAACGAGACATACATGTTTTATGCTTACTTCAACTTACGTTTTTATTTACTGAATTGTATTTTTATTGATGTCGTTTTTTTTGTTGTCGATATCAACTTACAGATAGAACAACAAGTTTTCACAATATTCTGTCATTTGGCGTTTTCATAAATTAGTTCAGAGCAGTCAAAGAGTTCTCAAGATAAATGTTCGTGTTTCTTATTTGCTCAGAGTATGAGCGTGCTCTAAGTGCTCAGAATGAAATGATCTGAGCTTTTTCAATTTTAACATCTGATGTCAAATGTTTGTTTCGATGATTTTCTTCTACAATAAAAAAAATGGCCTAGGATCGAGGGGCTCCCATATCAATTTCTGCGATTAGAGAATTTAGATGAAAAATTTTAAAATTTTTTAAATTTTTATGGGTTGTTTTTTATATTGTACCCGATTTTCCTCAAATTTCATACACATCTCCGATTAGAATGTACTGCCTGAATACTGGCTCCCTACCTATTTTAGCAATCATATTCCACAGAATGATTTTTACATCCTACTTAGGGAAAGCATTGAGTGCCCTTTCGACTGATTCAAAGAATTCTTCTTTTTCATCATCTCGGGAATCCTCTGTAGGTGCGTAAACGTTTATGAGGCTCATGTTTTTAAATTTGCACCATACGCGAAGCGTGCATAGCCGTTCATTTATTGCTTTAAAGCCGATAACGGTAGGTTTCATTCTTTTGCTGTCTAGAAACCCCACCTCGAGCATATGATGTCTTGCATGACAGCTGTAATATATATAATATTTTTGTAAGACACCATTCCCCATCCACTTGCTGTTATGTCAGCCTTATATTTAAACAGGGTATCTTGTATCTGCTGTGCAACTCGAGCTCCATGAGAAAATTCTTAAATCGTTTAGCCGTTTTCGTTGCCGTGGTCGTCATCGTTCATCAGTGTATCCGAGGCTGATTTTGGGTTCCGTAATAATAGTTTTTTACGGGCGAGGTTATTGCCTCGCGCCAACCTTACTTTGAAGGGACTTGCCCGATCATTCAGCTTTTCCTGCATTGAAGGACAATTAACGGCGTGATGGTTTGATTGCAATTCCACCAGTCAGAGATAGTTACGGCCACTTGCAATTCTAGAGCATTCTGTGTTATTCCCCTATTCTGCTGATGGCTGACAATTTTGGAGCACCGGAGTCGTGGGGGGTCTCCAAAATTTTTACAAAAAGTGTTGTCCATCGGAGATACACATGTGTATAAAATTTGAAGAAAATCGAGTAGATTTTGTAAAATCTTTGTATGGGCCCAAGGGGCCTCAAATTTTAATAGAAAGTGTTGTCTCCGGAAATACACAACAAAAATTTCAATAAAATCGGTCTTTGGGAAGTGGGTTAAAAATTGTTCGTAAGATTCCACGACTGCCGACCGATCGACCGACCGACATCCGTGCCACGGGCAAGTGAAGTTAATATAGAGAATTTAAAAATTATCAAAGTTCATCGATATCCAAACATTTTTGATAAAATCGGTATTAATCGGTAATGTTATAATAATGTAAAGTAATGTCTACTATCCGAAAAATCAGTAACTCTTTGGCCGTCAGTTTATATGACACAAGTACCTCACCCGTTGACATACGAACCAAAATCTCATCAGTTCCATTTTGTTCTGTTCGATAAACGAAATTTTTTTTTTAATTTGACTTTCCGAGAACAACATACAACTATCCATACATACATCTCGACAGTCGACAGACATTTTGTTTTATTTTTTAGGCTCCATATTGGCTGAAACGTCGAGAAAACATGTTTTCGGGATATCTTAATTTTTTTGAAATATTTACAATATTTATGTTTTTTTTTAACCGACAAAAAAAAAATAAAAAGTTCACACCATATGATATGTACTGCAGGCAGTTGCTGTAAAAATTTGCAGCACCGTCTCACAATGGAAAAATACATTTTTTGTTTATTTATGAAAACTCGGCAAAATTTTATCTTTATATACAAGTTTTGACATTGTTTGTTGTTTTGCAGTTGTTGCTGGTATGCATTGCTTCTGTTATCGTCATATCTATATATTTCTACATTTTCGTATATGTATTCTTATTTGATTGAGAACTAGAACGATAGACGTCTTGAAATTTGAATTGATTTAGCTAGAGTGGCGAAGCTGTGGGTGAGGCGCAACACGCTAACTGGTTGCCTAAAAATCGTGATCAGACAGATTCTGTGCCATCATAGGAAAATATGTTTAGAACAAGTAAAGGTCAACAGCACTGAAATAAAATTTAAAATTAAAAAAAGCAGACGAGTACTTGGCGTTTTGTAAATTATGATACATGGACGTATGTTGCAGCTTCATAAAGAAGAGTTTATTGATGACGACGCCAGCGAGCCCGGCATCAAGTGCTCGAATGTACGTAAACATGACTTTGTTCTAATTCATTTGCGTTGGTTTGTAATTTTTATCATTTCTATTTTTGGTGAGAGCACAAAAGCACATTTTAAGTGGAAAATGGATCCTGGCAGACACCAATAGCGCACAACAGCGCATATTTGTTTGTGAATCTTTTTTTGAAATGTTTTTTTTGGTTTACGAATTGTAATGTATAATGCATAAGTGATTGCCTAATATTTGCGACTGAAATATACATACATTATATACATAATTGCGCTTTCACTTCTAAAGAGAATATGTATTCAAGTACTGCTCCCCAACGAAATAGTGTGCACTCGAGAGAAGTAGTACGAGTAATCTATCTATGTATTTATGAAAACTCACATTTACCAACCGATTTCTATGCAATTTTTAATGTATATTATTGGCAGGTGGAGGAAGGTTATAGGCCATAGTACACCAACAACGCGGTGTTAAGATGAAGGCGGGTGTTCATGCGTGCGGGTAGCGAAGTGCCCGGGCACAGCTAATATTAATATAAACATTAGATTATGATCTGCCAAATACACCATTTTTTTAACTAAATGCTGAGTGTCGATTTTAACCAGTTTTTTTTTGAAAGATTTGATGTTTATGTATTTTATGGCTAATTGGGATCAATACAGACACGAATTTTGTACTCGGTTTTAGATAATATTAATTAAAGATTTTCGTTTAAAAATCATATACAACTTTAACGAAGTTTTTGAACTTAGATAGATAGATTCGTTTTATTCAGTAGGTCATAATTTTACATGAATAATTATATTATCATAAATTTAAAATTTTTTTGTAGAGATTTAGATTAGATTGGGTTTGCATAGTGCTTGAACGCGAGTTCTGGTCAATTAGTCTACTGACATGATGCACTTTGCATATTGTATAATGTTGAATAGTCATGTTGTACATTGCATGTATCATGTATATCATGATAAAAAAACAACCCATAAAATTAAAATTTTTCTTGTAAATTCTCTAATCGGGGATACACACACACACACACACACACACTGCGTGCTCGTTTTGTGGCAAAATCATCCACCAAATGACGCAGCGGCAGCGAACAGCGCTGCTCACAAAGCACAGAGCTCAGACTTTGCCGTGATCTGATGCGATATAGCGATATTTAAAAATTGTATATTGGGGTCCCCAAGGGGCCGATCGCTCCAAATTTTTACAAAAAGTGTTTTCCATCGAAGACACACATGTGTACAAAATTTAAAGAAAATCGGGTAAATTTTGTAAAATATTTGTATAGGAGCCCCCCGAACCCGAGGTCTGAGGGGCCTCAAATTTTAATCCGGAAATATACATGTGTGCAAAATTTCAATAAAATCGGGCCATGGGAAGTGGGCTAAAAATTGATCAGAAAATTTGACCAGCCAGCCAGCCACGTGCACGCGAAGTTAATATAGAGAATTTAAAAAGAAGTGTACATTTTGATTGTCACTCCATAACTCGATAACGGCTCAACCGATTGCCATTACATTTTTAGGGAAGGTGCAGGGAGGAGGAGGTTGATTTTGAAATCCAAAATCGGTCCAGCCATTCTCGAGTTATGAAATTCCTGAAATGAACTCGCTCTTTCTAAAACAACAACAAATACACGTAAAATCGAAAAATTGCAAATATCTCGAAAACGGTGCGTCTGAGCGAAAAAATTGCCGAACAATTTTTGTACCATTCTCCAATCAACAGAAGAGTTGATTGAAAGTGTGTTCCCAAATATTGTTCAAAATTACAGGAATCACAATTGCTTGAGAGAACGCGCAATACTGGCACCAAAAAATGTACACGTCAATTCAATCAATTATCAGATTCAAGAAAAATTTCCAGGTGCAGTGACATCATATAAATCTGTTGATAGCGCAATGAATGCAGATGATGCAGTGAATTATCCAATTGAATTTTTGAATTCATTGGAACCACCTGGTATGCCACCGCATTGTTTGAATTTAAAGGTTGGCTCATCAATTATTTTACTGCGGAAATTAAATGCACCAAAACTGTGCAATGGCACAAGATTGGCAGTAAACAAATTGATGCCGAATTTAATTGAAGCCACAATATTGACCGGAACAGCGAAAGGTGAAATTGTGCTCATACCACGTATTCCACTGATTCCAACAGATATGCCATTTGAATTTAAGCGTTTGCAATTCCCAGTGCGTCTATCATCGCTATCGCCATGTCCATCAATAAGGCGCAAGGACAAACGCTTCAAATATGCGGATTAAATTTGGAGGAGCCGTGCTTTTCACATGGACAGCTATACGTTGCCTGCTCAAGAGTTGGAACTCCAAATTGTTTGTTTGTGCTCGCTTTAAATGGGCAAACGAAAAATATTGTATATCCAAATGTTTTGGATTGACATTAATAATTTTAAAATACAATGCATTCATTTCATAAAAAAAAAATCTAGAATATTTCATTTCTTTTTTTGGTTGGTTGGAACGAAGTGCATCGGGGTTCGCTAGTATACTATATTGTAAGGCTAAATCATTTTTTATTTTTTTATTTTTTTTTTTTATTTATTTAGTCTAAGATATAAACAGACTTAAAAAAAAACTTAAAAACTAAAATTTACATGAATTTATATTATGTAAGAAATGTATTATCTAAATAGATCATTTATAAGTTTCTTAAACGCTGATTTTGACATGGAAAAATCAATTAGATTGCAAATGGAGTTGAAAGCAACAGAACATTTAACAATCGGATCATTCAACAAAAAGTTCCTGTTGCAATGGGTAATGTAAAAAAGGTCCCTAGTGCGCAAAGGCCTTTTAGGAGCATACAAATAAAACAAGGATAAGATATTCGGGCAATCAATGGAGTCTGTAAATACGTCCCTAACAAAATTTAATAAGCAAATCTCTCTTCTCGCTGAAAGTGGTTGAAGGTTGATCAATAAACATCTAGCCTTATATGAAGGATAAAAATCACCCCAGTTTATATGCCTTAGTGCATATCTTGTAAAAGATTTTTGAACTCTCTCAATTCTAATACAATATAAATTAATATTAGAGTTCCAAATAACGCAACCATATTCTAGAATGGAGCGCACAGTTGCAACATATATACTTTTTAAAATATAAGGATCATTAAACTCAACAGCATGTCTCTTAAGAAAAGCCAAAGATGCCCATGCTTTTGCAGATATGTATTCAATGTGCTTACTAAAAGTTAAACCACAGTCCATCATTATGCCTAAGTCACAAATTTGACTCACTTTAGGAATGGAAATCGTTCCAAGACAATATGTATTTGAATGCTTGAGCAGGCCTCTATAAAAAGAAATTGATTTGCATTTTAAATGGTTAATACGCAAGAGATTTGTATTACACCAATCACTAAATGTATAAAGATCTTCTTGTAGTATGTGAGAGTCCTCCAAGCTAGAAATTTTGAAAAAGTATTTAACATCATCTGCAAATAAGAGATTTTTTGATGACGTTAGATTTGTATTTATGTCATTCATAAATAAAAGAAACAAAAGAGGACCGAGATGACTGCCTTGGGGTACACCTGACAAAACCTGGAAAGATTTCGAACAAAACTCGTTTACACAAACCAAGTTCCATCTATTACTTAGATAAGATTTTATCCAATCCAAAATTGGGGATCGAAATCCAATAGCTTTTAGTTTTAAAATTAAAAGGTTATGATTCACGGAATCAAAAGCTTTTTCAAGATCAATATAGACGCAATCCACTTGACAGTTTTCATGAAATATGACTAAATTCGATACAACTGACCGTTCCGGTAAAAATCCATGTTGTTCCTGAATTATGTGCGATTTTACGATGGAAAATAATTTATCTTTAATAATTGCCTCAAACAATTTAGGAATACTAAGCAATCCAGACGAATTAACTGAGTTAAGGAACTCAGTTAGATATTTTATTCCTCATCAGTATCTACAACGGTATCGATACACTTATATTCAGTGACTACGCCTATTAAGATGGCAAGTATTTGATTGTTTATTTCGTGGTTTTCTCCATTTTGGTAGCAAGAATGGCCATTTCAAGCAACCGGATCGAAATGTTATAGTTTTGAGAAACAGCCGGGTAAATAGAATTTATTAGTTCTGCGGCAGATATCAAAAATCGATGTAAATTTAACATATCCATAAAACACGGCTACTAATCTACCTTTTCCAATTTTAAGTAGTGGCGACAATGTCCTCACCCCCAAATTCGTCGCTAAATGGTCGCCGAGTACCATTCTATACACCACTATTATCTCAGCGACCCCGAAAACTATGGGATCGACACTAATATCGGTCACCCTCTCCTCTCCGTTATCGATCCCATACCCATAAAGCTGTCTTACTACATCCATTCAACTCAGCGAACCCGAAAACCATAGAATCGACACTAATATCGGTCACCCCCCCTCAGTGATCGATCCCATCCCCCTAGAGCTGTCTTACCATCATCGTTCAACTCAGCGACCCTGAAAACTACAGAAGTTTCACTAATATCAGTCATCCCCCCTCACTTATCGACCCCATCCCCCTAGAGCTGTCTTACCATCACCATTCAACCCAGCGACCCCGAAAACAATTTAGGAATACTAAGCAATTTACAAATAGGTCTGTAATTTTCCACAACCGTTTTGGATCCATTCTTATGAATGGGTGAAATAGAGCTTGTTTTCCAACAGGAAAGAAACAGACCCGTCCTCAGTGACTCATTAAACATATAAGATAAAGCATGAACTAAATTTTGGCAGCAGTACTTCAGAAAAGAGATCATGTACAATATTTTTTGTCTCTTAATTTTCGGCATAAACAATAATAAAATCGTTGGGCCTACCAACACGTGAACAAGCTACATAAAGCTGTCCGTAGGAGAAGCATGGACTTTGTAAATCCGGACTTTGTCGAGTATTGCGACCGATGTTTATACGGCGTCGTCCAGAAATTTTTGAATTATTTCACTGTATTAATGCCGCGTTTCATTTGCAGATTGACAATCGGTTGGCGGTCGTTTTGTAATCTCGGCAAATAGAACACCAAAACCGATTGGGGTTTGATTATATTTTTTGTTACATGTAGTCTATTCTTGGATAATTTAACAAAACCTTTTTTTTTCAATATGCACTTCTTGCGCCTGGAAAACAGAAACAGAGGGAGAAACAGGAAATAGACCATTCTCCTTTCTCTGACATTCGCACTATCGATAACATGGCAAACAAACACAAAATAAGCCTATAGAGGGCGTGTAGACCAATTGAGAGGTTAAGGTCAGTTCATAACTCTAATACTGAGGTCGAAGATAAGAAATAACTCACCGTTATGGACAGATGCTATGTTCAGAAATTTATTTTGTGTTTCTAAAAGTCTCTTGATCGGATTCAATTCGAATCGAACTGGGACTGGTGGTTTTACATTATCATATATAATTATATATATATATATATATATATATATATATATATATATATATATATATATATCATTATTTGTTTGTATTGTAGGAGGATTAATTGGTTATTTAATTTCTAATGTTTCGTTTATTTTATCAATAAATCTTTTAATAACTCATATGTATATATATATACTAGTTGAGTGCCCGGCGTTGCACAGGTGTAAAATTTGACGCTAATATCGCTTCCAAACAGTCCCCCCTGACCCCATCCGCATAGAGGTGTCTTACTATAACTATTTATCCCAGCGATCCTGAAAACTATGGGATCGACAGTAATATCGACACCCCTCCCCCTCTTCATCAAACCCCTAGCCGTAGAGGTGTCTTACCATCACTATTCACCGCAGCGACCACGAAAACTATAGAATCGACACTAATATCGGTAACCCCCCCCACCCCTCAGTAATCGACGCCATCCCCATAGATCTGTCTTACCATCACCATTCAACCCAGCGACCACGAAAACCATAGAATCGACACTAATATCGGTCACACCCCTCCCCACCGTTAACGATCCCATCCCCCTAGAGCTGTCTTACCATCACCATTCAACTCAGCGACCCCGAATCAACTCTAATATCGAACAGTCACCCTCTCCGGGAATATAACTCACCCATAGGAGTGTACTACCAGCATATTCGTCTCGGTGATACCGAAAACGATGGGTCCAACCATAAAATCACCTGACACGCCTCCCCCAGCCAAAAACCTACTACCCCCACCCCCTATGTTTGATTCCACATAGTAAATAATATGTATACCAAGTTTGGTTGAAATTGGTCAAGGCGTTCCAGAGCTAGATAGGCCCAAGTATATACATATACAAATAAATTCTCTACTTTATTTATATAGATAGATAGATAGATAGATAGATAGATAGATAGATAGATAGAAGATAGATAGATAGATAAATATAAATATATTACTACGGAACAGCTCCTATGGAAATTCTGGGATCTGGCCAAAAGATTTTGGTAACCAAGCCATCGTATTATTAATATTATAATATCCATCGCATTACTTATATTCTTAGTAGCCCGGCATATATGACTGTGAAGGGTAATTTTTAGTTCAATGTAGACAAATCTTCATAGGGCACTTCCGTCAAAAACGTCTGTTTAAATTGTTTGCTTGTACAAAGGTGTCATATACTTAACATCATAAATTATTATCTAATGCAAGCTTATAAGCTTTCAGCACAAAGCATCTTAATAGCATAAAGCGTAAAAGCTTTACATACTACAAACAATTTCGAAGTGCAAAGCGTATATGCTGTCAACATAAACATTTTCAAATGCATACGGTAGAACCTTTCAACATAATATTTCCAAAATAGTTATTATCAAAATTACTTTACATTTATTATGCCCTTTTATCCGAAGGATGGATGGATGGATACAGTATGGATTTCGTAAAAATCGCTCTTGAGGTGAACTCAAAACATGCATGACTCATTGTTGGGAGCGAAGCATTGAAAATATAGGTAAATTAAGCGTTGTATCCTTGGATATTTCTTAGTCTTTTGATAGAGTATGGCATGATTGTCTTATAAATAAGATTCGTTCACTCAAGTTACACTCCTCTCTAATTTCGTGAATTGAGGATTATTTATGGAACCGTAAAATAAAAGCTGTATTGAATGGAATCTCTTCAGCTTCGCATGGGATAAATGCTACCGTGCCACAAGTGTCATCCTTATCGCCTACGCTCTTCTTGTAATACATCCATGACATATTATCTTCTACAACCAGTAATATTCATTCATTTGCTGATGATACAACGGTTTCGGCTTCCAATGAGTTTGTAAATCAATAAAACAACCCATACAATTTTTCGTGTAAATTCACTAATCGGGGATACGCAATGTGCAGTTTGAATAAAGTCGGGTACATTTTTTAAAATGTTTGTTAGTGGTTTTTACTTTTTTTAAAAATTTGGAAGTGATCAATCCAAATTTTTACAAAAAGTGTTGTCTATCGGAGATACACATGCGTATATAAAATTTGAAGAAAATCGGGTACTTTTTTATAAAATTTGTATGGGTGCCCCACGACCACGGGGCCCGATCATTTTCAAATTTTTACAGAAAGTGTTGTCCATCGGAGATACACATGGAAGCCCCCCGACCAAGAGACCCGAAATTTAAATAGAAAGTGTTGTCATGGAAAATACACACGTGTGCAAAGTTTGTTTTACAAAAAGTTTTCTCCGTCAGAGATACACATGTGTTTAAATTTTGAAGAAAATCGGGCTAATTTTAAAAAAATTTATATGGGCTACTCAAAAAGTTTTACAAAAAGTTTTGTCCATAGCAGATATAGTATAAAATTTGAAGAAAATCGGGTACTTTTTTTTATAAAATTTGTATGGCTGCCCCATCACTTACAAAAAGTGTTGTCCATCGGAGATACACATGCGTATAAAATTTGAAGAAAATCGGGTGCATTTCGCAAAATATTTTTATGGGAGCCCCCCGACCCTGAGGCCAAATTTTAATAGAAAGTGTTGTCATGGGAAATACACATGTGTGCAAAGTTTCTATAAAATCGGGCCTTAGAAAGTGGGTTAAAAATGGATCACAAGATTTGGTGTGCCAGTCCGCCAGCCAGCCACGGGCACGCGAAGTTAATACAGAGAATTTAAAATTAATGCAATTTTCGCTTGATTGGGTCGCGGGATTCAAAAAATACGGCTATTTTGTCAGGTAGTGTTTGTCATGGGAAATATACATGTGTGCAAAGTTTGAATAAAATCGGTCCTTAGGAAGTTGATTAAAAATTGATTACAAGATTCTACCGACCAGCCAGCCAGCCAGCCAGCCATGGGCACGTTAATATAGAGAATTTCAAAAAATATGTAACCATTACTTTATCTCTTGATTATTTGGACCATAGACGAACAGTTAACAGTTTTCTATAAATTTTACTACTGTAGATGCTCTTTGAAAGGTCCTTTTGTTATTTCAGTTCTAATCAACATAGATTTGCCTTAAAACCTTTTTCATGCATGTTCATGTGATAACAATTGGTGGTCTGCTTGTTTCCCGATTCATTTAATCTACAGGCTTTCAAGATTGACGTCAACAAGTTCCTAAAGGTGCGTATTGTCATTATTTTTTATTATTCCCGAACAATTCTAATCGTTCTTCTCAGGAAATTCTTCTCAAAATTTTATTTTGCTAAAATATAAAACTACTTAATAAATGAAGTTTTATCTTTTAAAAGGCGTTTTTTAAAATTATGGACACACTGTAAAATACAATGCGCTCAATTAATTTAATAAATAATTAATTTTTATGCAGTCATGATTAGAAAATTTTAATGTGAATAAGGCATTTACATCGAAAAGAATTAGTCTAATTATTCTCAAAAATGTTTGTTAAATATTAATTTGGGCCGCCGATATTTTGTGAATACAACGCCATAAACGCCATGTGTGAGAATAATTGTGCGAGAACAATTAGCCTAGACTCGAATTGAAAGCGGCTTCAAACGTGAGGAATGTGATATGTTGTAAATTACATTTCTTAGATTCTTTATTTTAATAAGAGCATAGCCCACCATATTGCCGTGGCGCAAGTCATTTAAAAAATTCTCCTTTTGCAATAAGTTTATGTAATAAAAAAAATTGCATTATTATATTATGTAATAATCAAAGAAATCATATGCGGCCTTAAAGAAGGCGATCAGGGGATGATTTAAACCCTCCCGATATGGACGAATTAAGGAATTATATTCTTAAAAATATATGAACATTCAATTTTATATGACAACCGTGAATTTGCTTAGAATTTGATTAGAAGTCACAGATAAGAGATCATTAATAAAAATGAGAAAGATTGTCGGGGACAAAACAGAACTCTGGGGAACGCCAGTATTTATGTGATGTACTTTAGACTTCAAACCGTCCAATACAACTTGAATTGAGGGGTCCAAACGATGGCTTCCAATGAAGCAGTTTTTCATCGACTCCATAATGACGCATTTTGGACGAAAGAGCTTGATGCCAAACTTTGTCAAATGCCTTGGAAATATCGAGTGCTAAAGCTTTGCTTTCACCAAATTGATGAGAAGACTGGTTCCACTCTTCGGTGAGATAAACCATCAAATCACCAGTAGAACGTTGCCCACGAAATCTGTACTGGCGGTCACTAAGGATTTCATTGGTTTCAAGATATTTCATAAGCTACAAAATTGATCAGCATTTCCATGACTTTGGAAAGGATGGATGTAAGTGCTATGGGTCAATACGAAGAAGGAGACGACAGCTCGTCTTTTTGGGTATGGGCTAGACAAAGACTGTTTTCCAACTTCTCGGGAAGAGTCCAGAAGAATAGGATTGATTGAAAAGCAAACGCAATGGTAATGCCAGCTTGGAAGAACACCTCTTCAGAACTAATGGTGAAATATCATCTGGCCCAGCGGATTTGTGAGTGTTGAGATCGTTTAAAACTCAAGCAACTGCACGAGTGCGAATGAATATCTGTCCCATAGAGTGTTCAATACTCTAAGATGCAGGAGGCAGCAATGCACAATATGTAAGCGTGGAGCTTGCTGCAAAATGCGCAGCAAACAGATTGGCCGTGTCCTTGGCCTTGGACATTATAGTATTTTTTGCTTTAATTTTTGGATGGAGGCGAATTTGACTCGCCGAAGATGGGCATTGCAATAATTTCTAGCTCATTTAAAATTTATTCGGTTTACCTCAGTTAGGGTTTACTTAGTAGAACCGAAGCATTCTTATCCTAGAAGCCTCTTTAAGCTCAAATCATACCACCCATCTTCCTTTGGTTTGACAGACTTGTTCCTGGAAGTGATGAAATCTCCTATAGTAATAAGGATGATGTTTGTGATTGCTTCAGCGGCGGCATTCACGTTGCTATCTCGAAGTCATAGCGACCGGTTAAAACTCCCAAAGAAATTGTTAAGGCCGTCCCAATTGGCTTTCTCGTATTTTTTTTAAGTTTTTTCTCTAACTACGTGGTTTGTTAATGAGAAAATAGCTGATACAACGCAATGGTCTGACAAGCCTAGAGGCGATAACACATTGACGGGGTATTTGTCAGGACGAGAGGTAAGGAACAAGTCAATGGGATTTTGCGGAATAATTTGCAATGCCAGGTATTCTTAGGTAGGGTCATTTACAAGCTGAGTAAGGTGATTAAACTCAGCGAATATCTCAACACACTTTCCTTCGGGTGTTGTCTGGGCAGAATGGCGAAGCCACCCAGAATTGTGTACTTTGAAATCGCCCACAATAACGATTTCAGTTTTACGATGTTTTGTGATAGTTCTTAAAATTGAAGCAGACTATGCATCAAACTCGTTTTGGGTTGAAACATTGTCTAAGTTGGGGCTTCTGTATAAAAAGAACTAGGTATGTTTCGCGACTCGCTGTGTGAAAAATCCCAGTCCTGTTTAGTGGATTCAGACGAGGTACGCATTTATTACCACCTAAAAGCAATTGCAGAGGGCTTTGATATTTGCTTTTTGAAACTGTGTAGTTTAAGACAAGTTGAACTTTACCTATTATCGATTTCCAAAAGCCAACAGAGTCAAGCCAAGTTCTCACCGATATGGAGACATATAGATAAACCGTTCAGCCTCTTCATGCGTATAAAATTTGAAGAAAATCGGGTACTTTTTTTTATAAAATTTGAATAGGTTCACCCCGACCGATCACTTCCAAGTTTTAACAAAAAGTGTTGTCGATCGGAGATACACATGTGTACAGAATTTGAAGAAAATCGGGTACTTATTTTTATAAAATTTATATGGGTGCCCCCAGACCCCGGAGCCCAATCACTCCCAAATTTTTACAAAAAAAGTTGTGCATCGAAAATAAACATGCGTATAAAATTTGAAGAAAATCGGGTACTTTTATATAAAATTTGTATGAGTGCCCCTCGACCCCGTGGCCCGAATTTTCACTTCCAAATTTTTACAAAAAGTGTTGCCTATCAGAGGTACATATGCGTATAAAATTTGAAGAAAATCGAGAACTTTTATTTATAAAATTTGTATGGGTGCCCCCCGACCCAGGGCCCCGATCACTTCCAAATTTTTCCAAAAAGTGTTGTCCATCGGACATACACATGCGTATAAAATTTGAAGAAAATCGGGTAAATGTTATAGGCTACAGTTTTGGGTCAGTAGCGGTAGGTTGGGAAGTGAGGACTTAGCGGTGTGGGCATGTGTTGGGAAGGGGTCAGTTGGTGTGGGGTCATTGGGGTGGTTTCAGTGGGGAGTGGTCAGTTGGGTGGTTAGCAATAGGGGGAGTTCAAGGGAACAGTTTTTGTTTCGCGGCGGGTTGGTGTGTGGGGAGAGTCTCAGTGGTGGGGAAGGGGTCAGTTGGTTTGATGTCCTTGGGGTGGTTTCAATGCGAAGGTGTTTAGTTGGGTGGGGGTCTATTTGGTTAGCCCAATATAGACCAGAGGAAATGCGGGTATATAGCTTAGTTTCTATATATGTAGGTGGTTAATGTACCAAATGAGTAGCAATTTCTTTTCGTATTGAAGAATACTCCCAACCAATATTGACCAAAGCTTGTAAATAAAAATTATGTATTTTAATTGCACCTTGTGCAGTATTATATGAATTTTTCATACGGAATTTTAAGCTCTTTAAATTTCTTTGTTCTTCGCTTAGAAAAACATGTTCTCTCTGTGTCACCTGTTATTTTACAGAAAGTACACTGAACAGATTTGTCACTAACATTTGATTGCGGCAGCTGTAAATGTGTGTTTTTGATTTAATTCTTATTACAAAACATAAAATAGTTTCGTTTCACATAACCTGTCGGGCGCAATGATAGCACTGTCGATTACTTGAAAACTTTTCAATAAATGTTTGCCGTTTGAAATAAGAAATATCAGAATCAAATCGACTATCAAAAGATCTTTTAAGTTTTTGTTATTCGTTGCTCAAATTAGCATCAGATCTACCAGGAATATTGGGAGATTTTTGGTTGAAAAATTATCTGAGTCCGCCATTTCTCAGTATGCACTTTTGCAACGGCAAAAACCATAAACAGAGTTAGAAACAGCCAACATCCATTCTCCGCCTTCTGACAATCGCACTACAAACACAGAATACTCTGCTAGAGGGCGTGTAGATCAATTGAGAGATTTATGTCAGTTTACAATTCTAATGTAGTTTTTTATCTTTTTAGAAATCTGAGCTCGAGCTTACATTTTTTTCGGCAAATCAAACACGAAAGGCGAAAATCTTTTGTTTGCCATGTTTTCTTGCATGTGTTGTTGTTGTAGTTAGTGAAAAGACGGTAAATCTCCCAAAATATACAGATCTGTTTTCCATCTACGGTAGATTGGTTTTTTTTAAGGGCAAACGAACAACTTTACAGAAAAAAACCACTCTGCGCCAGATTTAAAAGGAAAAAAACTATATAAGGCTGACATAAATTTCTCAAACCTTTTGTTTTATATATGTATTGGATTAATTGGATTGGTATGAATTAAGTGAATAAGTAGCTGTATCTGAAATAACTGAAGTGAAGAAACTGTTCGATGGCCCTGAAGAGTACAACTCTTCACTTCAGTTAAAAATTAGGCGAAATTGGACAACTGAAGTAAGTGAAGAGGTGTTCTGCTCGTGTAGTTACTTCAGATTAGTAACATTGACATATATCTGAAGTGAAAAATACCAATCGAACAGGTTCTTCACTTCAGTAGCTCAATGTAAGTGAACAGTAGCTCAATTAACTAAAGTGAAAAGTTTTATTCTTCAGGTCAATAGAACGCGGCTAAAATATATTTATTTTCGCAACAAAAAAATATCAAACACATCTCACGATTTCCGTAAACAAAAATCGAATGGAAAATATTGCCACGTGCTAAGCCACGTAAAAAGTAAAAGAACTTTGTTTGTGTAAAATAAAATAACCAATAACCAAATTATTGACATTTTTGGCAATATCTTAACTCTAGCGCCACCTACCGGTTCCAAAAAAAACGAACGTGTGACTGTGGATTCGATACATCCAGTGGTTTAGGCGTGGTGTGATAACATACGTATGCACAAAAATTGTTATATATGTAAATACGACTTTATTTTTTTTAATAAGGATGGCGATATAGAAGCCAAGCCAGGCTCCACTTAGCTCCTTTGTGCCTCGTTAGCTGCCATATTATAGAAAGTCGTAGCAATGAATATCGTTCATGTACTCGCCTGATAAAGAATAGAAACTACGACTTGTAACGACGTGTCACGCTGCGATATGGAGAAAGACTCGATAATTTACAGATACGGGAATTCATTGTTATATAATCATCGCGTGTGAAAACTCAAGGATCTTATGAAGTCATTCAATTGTGATGAAGTGGATAGATACAATAGATATGAAAGGATGAGCTGATACATGCAGCTACTATAAAGCCAAGCGACCAACCCTGTGAATATGCACAACAAAAGGATATAACATATTCACTTGTGTTTATTCTTCCTCGTATTGATTTTTGTCGTCCTGATATCATCGTCGGTTGTCGTAAACGAAAAAGATGTGGTTCGTAAATTGTTACATAGTCACAATCAGCAATACTTGTACATATACATAGCAATGATCCTAACATTATAAAAACAAGTCTTTTAATGGACTTTTTATTTATTACTGATTACTGGTTATTCTCAGAAATAATTAAAATGATTTTGGTTGATGGTTGAGAAGTCTTTCGAGATCAGACAGATGCAGTAGTAGCTGCTGATATCAATTGATCCCTCAGTATAGAAAAAACTAGTTGGTGGAAAAACGTCAGCGGACAACTAGAGTTTTTATTCACAGTATAAAAACAAAAAAATAAAAAGGACCTTTAATTTCATAGAGTATATACAAAATTTATAAAAAAGTTTTTTTTAAAAATTGTGTACTGCGTTGCTGGTTTAAGCACACAAGGGCCAAACAACCAGCATGGTATTTAGATCTGAGAATGCTTTAGTCATTTTTAAATTCTCTATATTAACTTCGCGTGCCCGTGGCTGGCTGGCGGACAGGCACACCATATCTTGTGATCAATTTTTAACCCACTTCCTAAAGCCCGATTTTATTCAAACTTTGGAGTGGTCGGGCCCTGGGGTCAGGCGGCACCCATACAAATTTTATAAAAAAAGTACCCGATTTTCTGTTAATTTTATAAACATGTGTATCTCCGATGGACACGAATTTATGTAAATATTTAATCGGCCCCCGGCACCCATACAAATTTTGTAAAAAAAATACCCGATTTTTTTAGCCTGATTTTCTTTAAATTTTATACACATGCGTATCTCCAATGGAGAAAACTTTTTGTAAATTTTTGGAGTGAGAATATGGCCCGAGGTGTGCCCATAATTTTTTTTTAAATTAGACCGGTTTTCTTTATATTTTAAAACATGTGTATCTCCGATGGACAAAACTTTCTGTAAAATTTTTGAGTGAACGGGCCCTGAGCCCGAGGAAGCCCATTAATTTTTTTTTTAAATTAGCCCGATTTCTTCAAATTTTAAACACATGTGTATCTCCAATGGAAAATTTTTTCCAAATAACCCGTATCAAACTTTGCACACATATGTATCTCCTTTTAGAGAATTTACATGAAAAATTTTAATTTTTATGGGTTGTTTTTTTTAAATTATTTACATTAACTTCGCATCCGGATGTGCTGTTTGTCGCCAAATCTTGTGATCAATTTAAATCCACTTCCAAAAACACGATTTTATTCAAACTTTGCATACATGTGTAACCCCGATGTCAACCCCTTCTGTAATAAATTGAACGTGATCGAGCCCCAGGGCCCAGGAGATATGGTATATTTTTTAAATTCACCCGATTTTACTCAAACTTTGCACGCATGTGTTTTTCTGAAAACACAGGAGAGAATTTTATTAAAAGTTTGCACACATGTGTATCTCCGATTAAAGAATTTATACTCGTATTATATTATTCGTCCTGGTTTTTTATCTTTGGATAATGCAACATTTTTAAAGATGTGCAAATAGTAAATAGTTTAGTTTTTGACAAACATATATATATTTTTCCTGTTGCCATACCTACAAATTCGTTACAATTAGCACGTTATTTACTTATATTATAAACTGAAATTAGAAATCATAATTTTTGAAGTTTTATGGACTTATGCAGTTATGAACTAACCTTAATCCTTAATTAGTTTGCACAATGAATACGAGTACATACACTTTTAAATTGTGACAAACAAAAACATCTGAACAACAACAAAAACAAATATATTTCAAATCCGTTTCGAAATTATGCTTGCTTAAAAGTTTGTTAACTGCCTTAAAATTTCAACTAACATAACGAGCAAAAAATGTCCTTTTAAACACCAAATTCCATACAATCTTGTAAGTTTTAAGTTAAAATTTTTCTTTTGAGAGAGCTTTGATACTCTTATTCGAATTTTGCTACTAAAAATCAGGGATCAGACCTACTATATGAAAAAGATCCATTTCAAAATAGTCAGCCGTCAGAATAACTTAATTATGACTTATGAATGACGTGACTAGTAAATACGGAGGATAGGAAACTATATAGATGACACTATATATTTTTTCTTATTTTCAATGTACATATTTCAGTAGTTACTGTTCTACATACATTTTAAATTCAGGTAGGTGCAAGTACGTACACAACAGTCATGGTGCTCTCACAATGAAAAACTTAAGGCTTAACAGGATTGTATGGATTTTGGTTTTGACAAAAACAGGATTATAAGTCTTAAGTATTAAGTTTTTCATTGTGTAGCACGGTCACAACAATGCGAAAACCACAAAAACTACATTTTACATTTTTTCAGCCGCTTGCAGGAATAGGGCTTTGATTGGTAGAGGGCTGCTATCCATCTCTATCAAAAAAATAACTTCTATCTCGTTTATGCATGACTGCTTTTCAATGAATTTAAAATGAGAAAAAAATATATTGTCATGTCATACGGGCTTTAAAAGCAGTAAAGTTCATTCGTGTGAAGTTCTAACTTATTAGGGTCTTCCGGAAACAATTTATTGAACACTAAGTTCTAACAATTAACCCGCTGGACAGAACATTTTAAGAATGTTTTGAATTGTACTTCGCCAGGCACGTCCATCAACCCACTTATGCACCCTAATAGGCTACTTAACATCAGCGTCGCTACTCCTTCGTTGGATAAGATAAGGACAACAAATCGTTCACTGCAAGCAGGCAATGACAACATATACGCAGAACTCTTCAAGCCGACGTCGAGTTAACTACGCGAACACTGCATGCGATATATCAAGATATCTGGGATTTTGAATCCATTCCATCGTCGTTAAAAGAAGGCTTAATAGTCAAACTCCCCAAGAAAGGTGATTTGAGCAATTGCGAAAACTGAAGAGGAATTACCCTGCTAAACACCATAATTAAAGTGATCTCCTCTATAATAGCTAGGCGCTTACGGAATGCGTTAGAGCCAATTTTAGAAATGAACAAGCACAGGATTTCGCCCGACCCGTTCTTGTACTGATCAAATTAACAGCCTGCGTATAATCATTGAACACTCAGTTGAGTATCGCTTTCCTCTGTATATGGTTTTTGTAGATTTTAAATGCGCTTTTGATAGCGTGTGCCGAAACATGATGTGGCAGATTTTGTCCAGCTTTGGAGTTCCGGAAAAACTCATTAACATCATTAAGGAGCTGTACCGCGACTCAACATGCAGCGTCATTCATAAAGGTCATCTTTGCACACCTTTTCAACATCTACTCGGGAGTCAAGCACCCTCTCACCATTGCTTTTCACAATTGTCATCGAATGGTCGATGATATCTGTCTCCTAGCACAATAGCTAGGTGACATGAAGCGAAAATTAAACTCACTAGAACTCCACGCTAACAAAGTGGGTTTAAA
This sequence comes from Nephrocerus scutellatus, assembly GCA_947095585.1. NCBI lineage: Eukaryota > Metazoa > Arthropoda > Insecta > Diptera > Pipunculidae > Nephrocerus > Nephrocerus scutellatus. Next base: position 43,430,275 of record OX352763.1, read on the forward strand.
AATTGACGTCTCAAAAACAAAAATACTTCGCGTTAACGCTAGTGGAACATGTGATCTCTCGATTGACGGACATCGAACAGAGGAAGTCGATACGTTTTGTTATTTGGGCAGCTGGATGTCAAAAAATGGTGGCGTTGACTCGGATGTGTGCTCTCGTGTAAACAAGACGCGACACTCCTATAGTATGCTAAATAATATCTGGAACTCCTCACAAATCTCCCGGATCTAACGTTCTCTCAGTACTCTTGTATGGCTGCAAAACGCGGAAAGTCACAGAGTCAATTGCGACGCGCTCCAAATCTTCGTCAACAAGTGCTTAAGGAGGAGGAGGATGTCCGAACATTATCACCAATCAAGACTTGTGGAGAGTAACGCAGGAAGCAATCGCGATCACCATTAGACGACGAAAATGGAGCTGAATTGGCCACACTTTGAGAAAGCCAGCGGATGATATTACGAAACTAGCGCTCGACTGGAATCCGCAAGGAAGCCGCCGAGTTGGCCGTCCTACCAAGACATGGAAAAGGACAATAGAAGAGGAAGCAAGATCCCAGGGGCCCGAGTGGCGTCTCTTGAAACCTTAGGCGATAAATCGAGTTCGTTGGCGGGAGTTTGTAGAAGCTCCCCCGCGGAGTAAAGGAAAGAAAGAAGAAGTTCTAAATGTATTTGCCAATGATATTGATATTGATATTTATCAGCCAATTGGATAAATTTGATTTTGGATAGTGGTTTTTATGATAGTTTATAAGCAACTATATAAAATTATATGTATTTATGTTAATTGAATCTGATCATATTTTTTTGATAATAACCGAAAATAATCTGATCGAAATACTATACTTCCCACCCGCTGTGGATGGGAAATGTAAAATGTAATATCAGCCATCAGCCACATTTACAAATTAATTTTTATGGAATATTGATTGTATATTATTGGCAGGTGGTGGAAGTTTTTACGCTATAGTATACTTCCATCGCGCGGTGGTAACAGGAAGGAGGAGGTTATATAGTATTATATATACATAACGTTGAAAAAGAACAATTACGGATAAATTTATATAAAATACTAGTTGTTAACCCCGGCGTTGCCCGGGACCCGCCGACCCACAATCCCTAGACACCGTTAAGACCCACCAAAAGCTAACCTTTTCACGACGATTGGTTCTACGCACCGAAAGGACCCCAATACCTATCAAGACATTGGGCCAAATATCGTCAACACAACAACAGGTTTGAGGTTGGATCACCTGGATCCACTTCTTACATTTACTTCATTTTGCTTTGCATATTTTTTTTTGCTTTCAGAGTGGGCCTCCCGTCATGCCTACTCTGCATTCTACTAATTAGAGCCGGGATCGAGTCGAATCCAGGTCCCTGGATCTGGTACTGCTCGGTCTGTAACTGCCCTATCTGGAAAAGTGTAGCCTCTGTGCGTTGCAACAGTTGTGGCCATTGGTGTCATCTGCGGCAATGCTCAGCGCTACACAGTGCCAACGATTATAACATCAATTTCGTTGGCACATGCTGGTCCCAAGGAGCTTCACCAAAAGATTCATTTTCGCCGGAAGAATCAAAAAGGTCATTCCATCCTTTCCGCCGGAAACCGGAACCAACTGCCGAGCGTCGCGACCAACTGAGAGTTACGGATCCTGCTGACCCTCGAGTTACTCAGCTAACCAAGGACATACAAAAACTGGTTGCCGATTACCGGCGATCCAAGTGGCTGAGTAATCTTGAGAACTGCACGCTAGGATCCAAAAAACTCTGGTCTACGGTCAAAGGTCTTTCTGGGAAATACCAATCTCAGGGCCTAACCTCTATCTCATTTAAAGACCACCAATACAACAGCAGTAAAAATTTCACGACAATTCGTCGAACACCCGTCAGCTCACGAGAAAACCATTCGTCCAGTTTTACGCAAACTAAAAGCGTTAAAATGCGACCCAAACCACCCTACCTTCACCGCCCTTGAGGTGCAAGAAGCCAGGCACTTGGGCCGGACGGGATTTCCATGTTTATGTTGAAGAAGCTACATAACTTCAGCCTGGATTATCTAGCAAAAATCTTCAACCTAACCATGGAAAACCTTACCATACCAAACGTATGGAAAATTGCCAGGATAGTTCCAGTTTTAAAGCCTGGTTAACCCGCCCACGAAGGATCGTCTTTTAGACCAATTTTGCTGCTCTCTCCTATAGCCAAAACTTTAAGAGACACTCCTCCTCCCCAGTCATCATCAACATTTGAGCCTCGCCTCCCATCAACGTGGCTTTAGGAAACATCGCAGCACTACTACCGCCTTAACGGAGCTGACGACCCACATTGCGGACTGTCTTAACCACCGTCGCCCCACTGGCGCACTGCTGTCGTGGCACTCGATTTGTCTACTACTACTACAGGACATACTGAATTTCACTCTCCCCGACTCCATCAAAAGGTTTCTGTCAGCTTACATAAATGGCAGGAGCGCATTTGTGAAATTCAGAAATTCCTGCTCAAAGCATCGGAAACTTAAGATAGGAGTCCCACAAGGAGGGATCCTCTCCACCATCTTATTTAATCTCTATGTCTCGATGCTCCCTACTCCCTCTACTGGCGTTAAACTGATCACTTACGCTGATGATTGTTCTGTTGCTGCCTCCGGTGCAGATGTAAACGGGTCACACATAGGATAAATTCCTACCTGACAGAGCTATCATAATTTTTTAAGAAAAGGAAACTCCACCTCGCTTTCCAAAAATCATCTGCTACGCTGTTCACCTCTTAGACTAAAGAAGTCAGGCTTTCACTTGACATTCGTATTAACAACGAAATTATCCCTACAGTTAATAACCCCAAAATTTTAGGAGTCATATTCGACAACCTTCTGTAGGCACGCAAAAAATATTTGCAGTAAAGTGAGCAGTCGTAATAGGGTTTTAAGAGCCGGGACCGCATGGGGTAAGGACAAAGAAGTCCTTGTGATGACGTAGAAAGCTATTGGCCACTCAATTATTAACTACGCCGCCCCAATCAGTACGTCATTTTTAAGTGATACTCAATGGAATAATATCCAGTCCATACAAAATACAGCCCTTCGCATCGCAACTGGTTGCCACTCCATAACCAACCCTGATCATCTTCATGACGAGACTTCTCGGCATCCCGTGAGGCAACACAATGAACTGTTGTCAAAGCAGTTCTTGTTAGCCTGTCACAACCCCGCACACCCAGTTCACGACATCACTGTCAGTGAGATGCCTCCACGCTGCATACGTCAAGACATCAGGACGTACAGAGACTGTATAAACCCAGTCATACCGCCCACCTGGAATTCCGCCACTGTCCGTCCAGCCTCAAATAGTATACACTATGATACAGTCTCTGCAATACTAACCACCTATTCCTTTGCCCCCTTCACCAAACGGATTTGGAGGGTTTCCTCTTGATATCGTTTCAGGACTGGAGTTGCTACAACAACAACAACCAAAAGCTAAAATAACAGACATTGCGTCTGGCAGCCCATACACCCTACTGACCCAACCAAACTGTCCGCTCCCCACTGAAAACACCGCACACCATTAAGCCCCACCCCCACCTACCCGCCACTGACCCAAAACTGTAGCCTATAACGTGTTGAATCATGAGTTATTGTCGCGTGTTCATACATAAATCCCACGGAAGCGGAATTTTTTCAGTTTTTCCCGGACTGTTACAAACATTTTTTTTTTAAAAAATGGACTAAATCGGTCCAGCCGTTTAGCCGTGAAAAGGTAACAGACAGACAGAGTTACTTTCACATTTATAATATGTATTAGTATCTATAGTATGGATGTATTAAAACTTACCTAAAAGCGCTTGAAATAATCTAGATTTGAAAATTCGTATAACCCGTTCAATGGCAATACGTAAAGCACGATCCTGTGGCTCTGATAGTCGTGAATGATAATCCTCTAACAGTTCAAGGGCTCGGTGAGCTTCTGCAATTAAACACAAGGCAATGTATAAGACAAAGAAACAAATAGGCAATGGTTTTTGAAAAAATAAATACGTATATATGTAGATGAGTACAAATAACATGAATTAAAAATTTCAATAAAGAAAACAATAAAGGATATCAATCTTTGTGATAAAACTGGCGTAAAACCAGAGTCTTTTATGTGTATATCAATCGAAAAAGGGCTGATGAAAAGGATAAGCACATATTGCATCGTCCATGTGATGGGCGCATAGTCAGTCAAAGGAGCGAGCATTGTTGTCAAGGAAAATCCTTGTCTGAATATAATAGATATGTTGAAACCGTTGTTCTTGCTCATACGCTCAAAGCACAACAAGTGCACTAGGCAAAAACTGTTGATTATGAGGCTACCAGCTATGTCATGACCATTTCTAGTTCTAGGGCATATGACATGGGTTGCAGTACAGGGTCGTTTAGTGCTAACATCTCCGAAGGTAATCTGGACTATATGTATTCTTTAATTATTAATAGCGAATGCAACATAAGTGGCATTCAAGAGAGCGCTGTATAGTTTCAAATGTTAAACACATGCAACATGCTATTGAACGCTTTTACTGCATTGCTGCATTTCGCTATCATCACTATTTACTAAACGCCGCGGGTTCGCAAAGACATCGACAAATATCTTCCGTCGGACTCAGTTTTTACTTGCATCAAGTGGAAAATTACATTTTGTTAAAAAGTGAAAACATTGTAAATACTTTGAAATATTTATATATTTAAAGTCTTTATTTATTTAAATAGTATATTAATGGCTGAGTTATCGACTTTTTTCTTTTTTTAAATAAAAAATTATATTTAATCGAATATTTCGGTGTTTTTCACCATTTTCAACAATTAAAAAACACATGAACTAGTTATTATACTTAATTTATAATTATTTTAAGAAGGTGTTAATGTTTTATAAGAAAACGTAAATAAATACACAAAAATTTAAGTTAGACACATTAAAATCCAATTAATGACATAATATATTATTTATTTTAATTTATTATAATTTTATTTAATGTAATTTTTAATTATATTGATATAATTAGATTGCAGCCTATTACTATCTACTTTATAATTAACTGGATTCTTTGACATCCAAACATAACAATCTTCTTTATTTATTTTTCTTTCTCTCATATTCATATGTACATCATGTTTCTTTTCATTACTATGTTTCACCAAAGTTGACCTATAAGTTGTTTGTGTAACATTTGTGTACTTAATAATGATAATTATGTCTCTTTTGTGTTGTGTTACTCTTTGTGATTTCGTCTTATTTGTTTTACCTACATAGCACGAGTCACAATTCTTACAAAATATTTTATAAATTAATCCATCTCTCTGATCTTCTGGTATTATGTACTTTAATTTTGTGTATGAGTTTTCAGCTTTATAAAGAATTTTATTTGTAATTATATATAGCTGCTATACGGTGTGGCTGTTTGGTGGACTTCATTAGATAAACCGATTAATCGCGACAAACTAAGCTGAGTCCAAAGATCAGCTTGTCTTTGTGTGAGCGGAGCGCTTCCTACAACTCCCTCTGCTGCACTGACATTCTGCTCAACCTTGCTCCACTCGCCATCTTCGGCAGACAAGGGCGGCTACTCGCCTCAGATCAATCTCTCAGTGGGCCGTGAATGATTTCGGCTACTCTTCTATCCTGAATTCAGTCAGGACTGCACTTGTCAACTTATATACTAACCCATTCCGCAGCTCCACCTCCACACAAACTTCTAGGTCACCATCCCCTCCAGGTCTTCCAGGAAGGTATCTACTTGGAAAATGAAGGGATTCACTTCTACACAGACGGGTCGAAAACTGATGAATGGGTTGGCGGAGGTGTCTTTTCAAAAAGACTAAATCTAAGTCTCTCTTTCCGTCTTCCTGATCACTGTAGTATTTTCCAATCTGAAATCATGGCTATTTAGGAAGCCTTGTCTTGGCTGAAGAGTAATGTCATATCTGTTAAGGATATCCACATTTTCTCGGATAGCCAGGCTGCGCTAAAGTCCATGGAATCAGTTTCCACAAATTCCATTCTAGCCCGGAATTGCCGATAGTTTCTTGAGGAGATGGCGGAGCAGTTCAACATTCACCTGTGCTAGGTGCCAGGGCATAGAGACATTCCTGGTTATTGTATGGCTGATGAACTCGCCAAACAAACTACCCCTATTGCCTGAATATGGTTCACTAGGCATGCCGATCGCTACGTGCAAACTCATGTTTAAATAATACTATATAAATATAATAAAAACTAATTATAGATGGTCAAACGGCACAACTTGCATAGCAAGGATCTGCATTGCGATTGATCGGGAAACTACTGACTGCTCAAAACTTGGTTTGGGCCAGAAGCGCAACAATCAAGTTCGTGATGTAGTGCCTGCTCCACCTCCTCGTGGCAACTATGTGTATAAATCCTTATATATGTAGGCTAAAACTGCAAGTGCGAACGGTCTAGCGTTTCTAGTCTAGCTAACGTGGGTTAGCACCCTGCGGTACCGAAAAATACCCGCTACTGAAACCGACACAACGCCTCGGATAAGTAATGATCGAATAATGACGACTTATGGCTATTGTACCCGGACTAAGATTGGTTTCTGGAATGTGAGGACGCTCCTTGACTCAGGGAGTGAAGGACCTCAAAATGCCAGATTTCTTCTACTGGAACGTGAGTTTCTTCGATATAATTTGGACATACTGGGAGTGAGTGAAGTAAGATGGTTCGACGCGGGAGAGTACCAATCTCCAACGTGTAACACTGTGCTACTCTACTCCGGCAAACCCTCCGGCAGTTCTACAATCAACTCAGCGCTGTATTCAACGCAACGCCGAACGGAGATATCGTCATCGTGATGAGGGACTTGAATGCCAAGGTTGACAACGATAATGAGGGACTCAAGCATGTGATAGGGAAGCACGGCCTCGGCGAACGAAATGACAATGGTGAAAGATTTGTTGATTTCTGCAACACCAACAACCTTATCATAGAAGGCACCATGTTTGAGCATAAAACTTGTCCCAAGGTCAGCTGGGTGTCAACTGACAGGCAATCATCATCCAACCAAATCGACCATGTGGCGATCAGACGACGTTTTAGGAGCTGTCTTTTAGACGTCCGAAACAGACGAGGAGCCGACATGGGTATGGTATGGGATCATCACCTTATGGTTGCTACTGTCCAGTTACGTACTGCATCAGTTCAAAGAAGCCGCAACAACATCCGAATGCCTAGGTATAACATCGACCGCTTAAAGATCCCCTCAGTACGCCAACAATTAAGGGATCATTTATCGCAAGGAGTGGAAGCAATCAGCAGCTCACTGCCGACAACCATCCAGGAGCATTGGAAGGCTGTGAAAAATGTTTTCACATCTGGAGCGGAAAGTATTGTTGGTAGAAGCCAGGCAAGGCACAGCACGTGGCTTACCGAAGATACCTGGAGGTGGATTGAAGAACGTAAGCTATACTTTAAGCTCGTATTGTAAATACCCAGCAGCAGCAGAAGTGCAGCGTAGTGTAAGACGTGATAAACGTAATTATATTAATAACCTGGCTTCAGAAGCAGAGGAAGCAGCGAGCAGGTGCGAAAGCAGAACCGTTTACAGAATCACCAAAGAGCTGACAGGTGGTCACCGCTCTAGCCAATATCCGGTGAAAGGCCTAGATGGTGCCGTACTCGTTTCAGATGAGGATCAGCTCAAGTGATGGAAGGAGCATTTCTCTACGGTCCTTAACCGTGTATTTGCTAACGATATGCACCCAAATCAAACGGAGCTGCCGGAAGTAACAATTTCCCGAATTCGCACCTCAACTCCCAGTAAAGACGAGATCGCTACCGCGATTAACGCACTAAAGAACAACAAGTCGGTAGGACTAGATGGTAAACCCGAAGAACTTCTGCGTGCAGCTCCAACGACATCAGCAGAGCTTTTATATCATCTTGTAGAGAGAGCTTGGGAGGAAGAAAGTTTCCCCGACGAGTGGAAGAAGGCAATGATTGTCAAGCTCCCTAAAAAGGTAGTCTTATGGAGTGCGAAAACTGGAGATGCATTTGCGTTCTTCCTGTAGTTGCAAAGGTAATAGCCAAAGTAGTACTTGAGCGAATTAAGGAACATCTGGAAGATACACTCGATGCCGAACAAGCAGGTTTCCGCTCTGGATCCTCCTGTGTAGACCACATAAAGATCCTGCGGATCATTATTGAACAGTGCGTTGAATTCCGGTCACCACCTGCTGTTCATCGATTTAGAGAAGGTGTTTGACAGTGTCAACAGACAGTTTATCTGGCTCGCCTTGCGCAGGAGCAGTATACCCGATAAACTAATACCTATTATTAAAGCAACCTATGATGGCTCTAAATGTCATGTGCTGCATAGAGGAAAGCTGTCAGAGGAATTCGAGATCCTAAGTGGGGTAAGACAAGGTTGCATTATATCGCCGATACTTTTTCTGTTGGTGATTAGCGATGTACTTCGCGCAGCTTTATCTACTGGAAACGGAGGAATTCGTTAACTCAAACATCTGGATTACGCTGACGACGTTTGTTTACTCTCACATAGAATTATGGAGCTGCACCAAATGACAACAAATGTGGAAGGGGAGGCAAATGTTGCGGGTTTGAAGATAATTACTGCCAAAACAAAAATCATCAACCTCGGCACTAATTCAGTTACTCATGTTAACATTGCTGGACAGTTACTCATGTTAACATTGCTGGACACGGCAGTAGAGAGTTTCCAATATCTTGGGGGTATTGTCTCGACCGAAGGTGGAACCGAACAGGACATTGTCAACCGAATCGGCAAAGTCGGTGTTTGGAATGATGTCCATGATATGGCGAAGCAATGAGATCACCTTAAACACCAAGCTGCGGCTGTTCCGCTCAAATGTTGAATCTGTGCTGTTGTATGGGTGCAGCACTTGGAAGGTGACCGCTACTATCACAAAAAGGAAAAATTGCATTCCTTCTTCATTTAAAAAGAAAAATACTCATAAAAATAAATGGTTTAACGAACATTGCAGGTCAGCAGTCGCGTGTAAAAAAGCAGCCCATTTGGACTACGTTAATTGCACTTCTGAAGAAAACCTTGTACAGTTTCGAATAGCTAGAAATAGATCAAACGCTATATTGAAAAGGTCCAAAATAATATATGACCTTAAGATTCGAGATAGCATGCGAAAAATTTTGGATTCTGATTCAAACAGTCGAAGCTTTTGGTCGTTTGCTGCATTGGTTAAAAGAAACTTTGCAGACAATACTTCGTCTATTCCTTCTTTATTTCATAATGGTATTCATTATAGAACTAATATTGAGAAAGCTAATCTCTTAGCTTCTCATTTCGCTGGTGCGTCTACTCTTCCTTTAACTAATCAAAGCCCCCCAATTCTCCCGAATCTAGGCTCAGGTATGTCTAAAATCTATTTTCGGAAACGGGTTGTTTCAAAGATTCTGAAAGAACTTGACCCCAAAAAGCGACTGGCCCCGACGGTATTCCGCCATTAGTATTGAAAAGTTGTCATCTTACTTTGGCAAAATCAATGAAGACAGGTGTTTTTCCGTCAATTTGGAAAATAGCTAATATTCAACCCGTCCCGAAAAAAGGTGATAAATCGGCACCTACGAACTACCGACCTATTGCTTTGTTGTCGGTTCTATCGAAGGTAATGGAATCTATCGTTAATTTCAGACTAATGAACTATCTGGATTCGAATGTTCTATTATCCGATGTGCAGTATGGATTTCGTAAAAATCGATCTTCAGGCGAACTAATGACGTGCATGACTCATTGTTTGTAGCGAAGCATTGAAAACCTAGGTGAATCAAGCGTTGTTTCCTTAGATATTGCTAAAGCTTTTGATAGAGTATGGCATGATTGTCTTATTAATAAGATTCGTGCGCTGAATTTACACTCCTCTCTCATTACATGGATTGAGAATTATTTATGGAACCGTAAAATAAAAGTTGTATTAAATGGTATATCTTCAGATTTACATGGGATCAATGCTGGCGTGCCTCAAGGATCATCCTTGTCTCCCACGCTCTTCTTGATATATATCAACGACCTGTTGTCTTCTACAACCTGTGATATCCATTCATTTGCTGATGATACAACACTATCGGCCTCCATTGAGTTTGACAATCAAAAAGAATGCAATTCTCGCTTGAATGGTTCGCGTGAATTAATGAATTTGACTATTCTGTCTAATATTCAAATCATTCTTGATTGGGGCATTTCTAACAGAGTAGAATTTAACCCTAATAAATTCCAGTCTTGCCTTTTTTCTCAGAAGACAACTCAACATTATGTTCCTCCTGTTATTAATGGTACCTCTATTGCGAGATCTGATTCACTTAAGTTGTTAGGTTTAAAAGTATCAAGTGATCTTTCCTGTAAAGAACATATTTATGAAATTTCAAAAAGAGCTAGCCAATGTTTAGGCTTCATAAGACGTTGTAACTTCTACTTCACTCCCTCTGAAGTGTTAAGATTATATAAATCTTATGTTAGACCAATTTTAGAATTTAATTCATATCGCATTTGGTTCATCTTGATGGTGTTCAGAATAGAGTTATCCGTTTGATAAACGATGTAACCATTACTTCGTCTCTTGATACTTTGGAGCACAGACGAAATGTAGGAGCTTTATCTGTTTTCTATAAATTTTACAACGGTAAATGTTCTTTAGAAACCCGTTCTCTAGTTCCTGGGCCTTTTTTTCAGTAACGTAAACACTCGTTTAAGGTGCAATCAACATAGATTTGCCTTAAAACTTTTTTCATGTAGAACCCAACACTTTAAATCCTCCTTTTTTCCGAGAGTCTCTTCGATGTGGAATCAATTGGTCGAACACGTGTTTTCAGAATCTTATAATCTGCAGGCGTTCAAATTAGCCGTTAACAACTTCTTGAAGGATGATGGTTAAAGTATTCATAAGTTGTTTCTTAATATATAAAAAAAATTGTTTATCAGTATTTTTTAAATTATTTTTATAATTTGTAATATTTTCTTGGTCAAGGTTTTTTGTAGTTTTCCCTGACCATGATTCATTTATAAAAGTATTTGGACTCGCGTCGTTCTAAATTCGTGTTCGTTTTTCGTATTGCTTTTTCAATGAATCAGGGCGAATTCTGAGAAAATAAACTACGCGATGCAATGGAACCTGTTATCTCAGGATGGTAGAAGAACGGGTCGTCCGAGAAATACATGGCGCTGAACAGTTGAGGAGGAGTCACGGCAATTGGGGAAGAGTTGGAGAGAGCTGAAGCTCATTGCCAGGAACCGCACGCGATGGCGCGTAGGTGTAGTAGAGGCCCTAGGACCTACAAGGTGATATATAGGACATAAATAAAATAATAATATAAATTACCCAACAAAAGCAGATACTACACAATTTATAAAAAAATCGGTTGCCTCGAAAACGCAAATCAAACCAGGTGTTTTGTGTGATAGTATCTTAATAAAGCAATAATTTTTCAGTGGACAGTGAGAGTGGTGAGAGTGATATCGTTCAGACCGAAACTAAATTAATGTAGTAATGCTAACGTGACCAGCTCTTTCTTTCTTAATAGAACGGTTTAGTTAGTACTAACGTGTAATTCATATTTATAATGGTTCCTCTCGTGGTCTTTTGACATCATTTTAAGCTTCCTTACTTGCACTACAAGTTCATAATTTGCTTGGTGAAAACACTTGATATACAATGTGTTGTAATACCACAACAACAAAACTTCATTTCTGCGAAAAGTTTCAAGATATATTGAATACGCACATTATAAATATGAGTATATATTCCGAAAACAAGCGACTGTTGTTATTTATTCATCTCCACGTTATTTACCAAAACACATAAATACATTATTGTAAGTTGTTTTTCCACAGAAGCATCCTTGAGATACCCATAAATGTTTATATTAATATTATACGATGTTTTTGATTGTTTTCTGCCGTCTTCAGTCAACATTTATTTACAGCAGAATCACGCACTACCACCATGTGTAGTATAACATACAGAACTAGTTTATTCCCGCCACAGTCTTCGCCGAATTATTGAAAAATTTTATTGAGTAAAAACTATGTTACAAAAATTTTTTGCTCGTAATATTTTTGCGATCAAAACATTCATTCATAAGTATGTATGTATAGTGATTTGGATTAATGGAATCTTTAAATGGTAATTCTCATTTAGTATTTCTTCAATTTCTAAAGAAAAAGAAAAACCTTCAAACTGTTGTCGTCTAAGGTTAAGGACTTGGCAATCTACATACTAATTGCCCCTATAACTCACACACGTACGCATGCACGGACCATTGTTATTCTAAAACTATAATGAAATATAATCAGCATACTAATTCGGTGATTCATAAACTATTCATCGAGACATAAGCCACAATGACAGCAACTCTTTCAGCGATTCCTTTACTTATCTTTCAGATTTTCCTAAACTTTAAAATAAAAACTCGTTAATTTTAGCGTTTAGAGCAGTTGCTAAGAGTTCAACGTTCAAATTTTTGATAGAACAGAAATACATTGGCGGGTTGAGTGAGGTTGTTGGGTGGTTGGGGATGGGTGGTGTAGGGCGAGGGAGTGGGTGGATGGTGGGTGGGGCGGTTCAGTGACCGTGTGAAGGGGCGCATAGAGGAGTACAGAGAGACGGTTGAATTTCGAGCAATGGGCTATAACTAGTTATAATAACAAAGCTGCTCTGAGTTAGGCTATGTCCGTGTGTAACGGAGCCACACTAAACGCTTGAGTTAAAATGAAGGACTGAATTTCAAGTAAGCTTTAATTTTTTCACAAAATTCCTTACATGATACTTTCACTTTTTTTTTATATATATATAGAGACTTATTGCCAAGGGAGGACTTCCAAAGTATCAAGAGACGAAGTAATGGTTACATCGTTTATCAAACGGATAACTCTATCCTGCATTCCATCAAGATAAACCAAATGAGTGAAGTAGAAGTTACAACGTCTTATGAAGCCCAAACATTAGCTAGCTCTTTTTGAAATTTCCCAAATATGTTCCTTCCAGAAAAGAGCACTTGATACTTTTAAACCAACTTAAGTGAATCAGATCTCGCAATAGGGGTACCATTAATAACAGGTGGAACATAATGTTGAGTTGACTTCTGAGAAAAAAGACAAGACTGGAATTTATTTGGGTTAAATTCTACTCTATTAGAAATGCCCCAATCAAGAATGATTTGAATATTAGACAGAATAGTCAAATTCATTAATTCCCGTGAACCATTTAAGCGAGAATTGCATTCTTTTTGACTGACAAACTCAATGGAAGCCGATAGTGTTGTATCATCAGCAAATTAAAGGATATCACAGATTGTGGAAGACAGGTCGTTGATATATATCAAGAAGAGCGTGGGAGACAAGGATGACCCTTGAGGCACGCCAGCATTGATCCCATGTGAATCTGAAGATATACCATTTAATACAACTTTTATTTTACGGTTCCATAAATAATTCTCAATCCATGTAATGAGAGAGGAGTGTAAGTTCAGCGCACGAATCTTATTACCTTCGATAGAACCGACAACAAAGCAATAGGACGGTAGTTCGTAGGTGCCGATTTATCACCTTTTTTCGGAACGGGTTGAATATTTGCTGTCTTCATTGAGAGATGAAACAATTTGCTAAGCGGTTTTGCCAAAGTTTTGCCAAATTATTTAAAAAATTGAAAAACTTGAATAAAAATACTTTTGAACGTAACTGCTTTTTTGTGCCCGAATCTTCGGTAACGTTACGAGATGAATACTTTGTTTCAATGGTATTGCTGTCAGCAGTATCCACGCTTGATGAACAATATCCGTGCAAAAGAATCTGTGATGGTGAGAAACTATTGGTTGCGGTTGAACAATCACCGGATAACGTCTGTATCCGCTGTTCGAGTTCAGCAATTTTTGTCGCAAGGATTTTATTTGACTTCTTTTGGTGATTCAGTGTGATGTTCTTGTCGTTTAGATTATCCAACAGCACCAGACACAGCGATTATAAATCGGCGATTGTTTCCGTTTTGGTTGGTAAATCTACACCACTTTCGTTTATATTCTTGATTGTACAAATGTCCAATTTCTTTCTTTTTAAGAAAGTGGATTGCTTTCTTTAACGATCTTGACCAATATAGTTATCTCGTTTTGAAGATATCAAAAAGTATTCTTGAAAATTTTTAACACAACAATAAATACTGAATGTTATTGAGAATACCAGATAGTAGCTAATCAAAAGAAGGTTATGTGTGTACTTGCCAGTTGATGGTATAGCTAGGTTCTTAGTGTCCCTAATATGTCACTCTGTTACAGTAATGTCAGCTGGGTTCTTGAGAGGGTTTCTTAGGAGGTGAGAGGTCTTGAGGTGCGTGAGATCTTGGTATGTTTGCAGGTTTGTTAACAATTAACTCTAAGACCGTTTTTATATAAAAAAAAAAAACGCTAGTTATTAACCCCGGCGTTACCCGAGACCCGCAGACCACCACCACAAAGACCCATCAAATGCTAAAATGATGACCATTGTCTGACCGCTTCCAACTGAAACAAATTAATCCCATGGAAAACGGCATTTTTTCGGTAATAATCTTTCCCGGACTATTAAAAACATTTAACAAAAAAATTAGCCATATCGGTTCAGCCGTTTAGCCGTGAAAAGGTTAAAGACAGACAGACAGAGTTACTTTCACATTTATAATATTAAGTATAAAAGTATAGAAATCGTTATCAAAAGTATAAAAGTATAGAAATTGTTATCAAAAGTATAAAAGTATAGAAATCGTTATCAAAATTATTTTGCTCAATATTATATTAGATTACATGTTTAGACATCAATCCTCGTGAGTCCCATCACTCACAAAACCCCAATTGGGTAACAGAACAGACGGAAATCATCTTTTTCACAGAATCTGAACAGTGGGAGAGAATAGAATAGATAATTGTTGGGAGATGATGAAAACCCGAAAGTAGAAAGAGGTTATCGAAAGTGTTACGTAGTACGCATTTTGGTGTGAGGAGCCTATTCATGAACAGGTGGTGAAAAAGTAATGTCATAATGTGAATTGGGTGCCATTTTGTTAGAAATTAAAAAAATAACAATTAACAATTCCGCGTTCTTCAGGTGTGTATCGCTCCATTGCTTGTCGTAAACTATTCTTAATTCCATATCTGTTTACAACAAAACACAATGATATTTGACGCTATTTGCACAAATTATGACACATTTGAATTATGACATTACTTTTCCCACAATTTAAGAAAATTAATATAATTGTCGTTACCGAGATAAAGTTTTGTATAAATGCAGATATTATAAAAACTAACATGGTATTCTTGAAATCGGATTCCGAAAATTTTCACATTTACACATTTTTTCATGATATTATTTTTTCGGCGGAAGTCACAGAACCATTTATAAAAACAATTATATTTGCGACTAAGAGTATGCATATATAATTTGAAAAAGATCAGTTTACGTCAGTCAGTTTCAAACATAAGGAAGATGCATTTTTTAACTTGTTTCTAATTTACATTTGATTTACATTTGTGGTGTGCGAGAAAAAATGAGCAGGACGGCTGTTAAATAGCAATTGTGGTTAGCTAGACGAGAGAAGTAGTATATTTTTCTATGTTACCATAATGGTATAGATACCATTTCCCATGTTACTATAAAATAACTATGTATAACATTCGTTTAGTGTCAATTTTTTCTGGCTAACCACAACTTCAATTTAACTATAGTCGGACCACTCACTTTGTCTCGCACACCACAAATGTAAATTTTGCAATAGACTATAACCGTGCGAGAAAAAATGAGCGGGCCGACTAAAGTTTAATTGAAGTGATTAGCCAGAAGAGATTGACTCTACCCGAATGTTATAGTTATTTTATATCTGCAAGGGAAATATTACCTATAGCATTATGGTAAGATTGAAAAATACAATAATTCTTTCGTCTGGCTAACCACAATTTCTATTTAACAGCCGTCCTGCTAAATTTTGCCTTAAAAAATGCTGTTGCAACATTGCAACGTTTTATCGAAATACCGAATTACAAGTAGAACATATTACATTTATTTTATTGTCAAGTTTGAAATGGCCAACAATTCTTACGTTCAATCGTTTTGAATCGGTCATCAAGCGTCATTTTGTTGTCATCCATTATTACCGCTTCGTTGAACAGGGTTGACCAACATTGTTTTTCCAAGCCGTGTTCGTCATGTTCTTGTCGTACGTCGTTGCACTCGTCGTCGGCATTGTTTTTGCTATTTCCGCAGCCTTCTGTGGTAGCGACGGCTGCCTCTGTTCCTTTTAATTCTGTATTTGACATTTGCAAAAGCGGCACGATTTCTTCATTATCATCGTCATCGTTATAATCATCTTCATCATCATTATTATCATTTACCAATTGAATGTTATTTTTAGATGTTGCATTTCTATGTCGTGCCCGTTCCCGTTCAATGCTGGAAATCATCGATTTTACAGTGTTTAGCTCAATTAAAAGGTTTTCCGACATTGATCGAACAGTTCGTGGTTTTGGCAAATCACAACCAGGCTCCGCTTTAGATCGTCTTTTTACTAACTCCATTTCGACAAGTTGCGACAAAGTTTCTGTCACTTCTTTTTTCGGTTCGCTTGTAATCTGCTCTTTCCGAACGATCGAATTTTTTGTCTGAGTTTCGTATGCTTGTAATTGAGTTTGGACAGTTTTCGGCTTAAATTTTAGTTCTGGATCGCATGGACCACTTGTAATAGATTTTACATTTTCTGTGTTGGTAATAAAGTTGGTCATTTCAGATTCTTCTACATTCTCCTTTAGAGTTCCAATACTTTCATTTTCTGTAGCATTCGTTGGTGTATTTTCAATAACGAGTTTGTCTTGTTCAAGTATTTGTTTAGGAACGTTTTCAACCCCGTCATTTGCAACTATTGCTGAGTCGTCCAGGTCGACATTTGCTTCCCCAACATATTCTGAATTGTTTGATACAACTTTATCAAATACTTCGTCCGATATACTTTCGACTATTTCCGAGCTATTTGGATTAAACTTCGACGGTTTATCCTCATTCTCTGGACTAGTTTTGCCTGCACTAATTCGGTTTTCAACTATTTGCGACTCAACTGTGAGAACATTTGATACACTCGAATCTTCAACTATTTTAGATTCGTTCAAAAATACTATGGTTTGTTTTTCTATCATATCTATGGAACCACTTTCAATAATTTCTGTTTCAACCGGTTCATTTGTAGTCATAAGTTCTGTGGTTTCTAAAACAGATATTTTGTTATTTTTAATGTTCCCATCAAACAATTCAGATAATTTCGAGAGTTCTTTAATTTCTTCATCTTCGGCACTACTTATATTTTCCTCGACGCTTTCGATACTTTCTCTTACAGAAACTTTTGATTCCGTACGCTTTAGATCTGTAACTTCCTGTCGTTCTTTTTCTTTCACTACATGTTCTTCGCCACTTCTAGATTCATCACTTTTTTCTTCCTCCCCGAAACTCTGTTTTACTTCACGGTTAGCCTGATTTACATCCTCACTATCTTCCTCTGTCGACGAATTGTCTTCGTAGTCTTCGTCCTTTTCATGGAATGACTTGTCGTCGCCACTACTACTTTTATCTTCTTCCGAACTTTTGTCACTATCTGTATACCGATTACTACAAATGTCCATTATTTACCAATAATATTCGAAAAACGAAAAGGTAATTTACCGTTTTTTTCTATCTTAATTCAATTTATTGCATTTACATAACATTAAAATAATATGAAAAAATTGTTTTTAAAATAAAAATCAAAAAATTCTGCCGTCATTATCCGGCATTACTGTGCTTCATGGAACACCACCAAATTTTGTTAACTTTGCACGATAAAGGAACCAAAACTAAATGCTTATGTCCACTCGCCAATGTCCCCAAACCGTCTAAATGAAACACAGATGGCAGACCGCGATATACCTGCATACAATCGTACGAGCGATATCACGCAACTGAGGAAGACCAGAAAACCTAAGCTCGTAAAAATTTATGTACAACAAAAATATTGATTTGGTGTAATAATTTATAATGAGCGAAAGTACACCAGAAGAAAAGAATCAAATCAACAGTAGAAGATGAACAAAGTGTCCACTTAATTTAATTTTTTTTTTTAAGATTAGCTTCTTTTGATGTCCACTTTTAAAATAGCACTGATCTAAATAGATCAATTAGGTATAATACCATCTCTCGAGATATAATTGAAATTGGTTTGGGCGCTTCATAGCTTCAAATCATATAAATCTGCAGGACCAGACGGCATAATTCCAGCCGAACTGCAAAGGACTTCGGACATTATCCTTCCTTTGCTTGAGACAATTTTCAAAAGTTGTCTTTTCTGGTCTATATTCCAATCATATGGAGAGAAGTGAAAGTGGTCTTCATTCCAAACGCAGGTAAATGTTCCAACGCCAGTCCAAAAGACCTCAGAGCCATTAGCCTTTCGTCATTTCTTTTAAAACCATTAGAAGGACTGGTCGAAATCCACCTTTGTACTAGTATTAACAAAAGACTTCTCTCCGTCGGTCAACACGCGTCCTGCAAGGGCAAGTCTGTAGAAACAGCTCTGCATACGCTAGTACTTCCACTGAAAACTCCCTTCATCATAAGGAATACTCATTGGTAGTTTCCTGAACATCGAAGGCGCTTTTAACAACGTCAAAACATCTGCGATTACGGATGCGCTGTTGACTTTGGGGGTGAACGACTCACTGGTTGAGCTGATTGATCTTCTACTCACAAGTAGGATCATAAATTCAAGACTTGGTTTGTCGTCTGCCAAAAGATTTGTCAGCAGATGCACTCCGCAAGGACTTCTTTGGAACCTGGTGGTGAATGAGCTGCTGGTTCGCCTGAGGGGGAAGGGTTGCGG
The DNA here is from genome assembly GCA_947095585.1 of Nephrocerus scutellatus. Lineage (NCBI taxonomy): Eukaryota > Metazoa > Arthropoda > Insecta > Diptera > Pipunculidae > Nephrocerus > Nephrocerus scutellatus. The sequence goes on from OX352763.1 coordinate 43,449,179, forward strand.
AGGGATCGCCTATGCGGACGACGTTGCCATAGCCATCTCAGGAAAGCACACACACCTCGAAAAAACTTCTGCAGAATGCTCTAAATAAGCTAATAAGCTGGGCAGATCTTTGTGGTCTAGGTGTAACCCCCAAAAACCCGAACTTGTCCTCTTTACGAGGAAGTACAAAATCCCACTCGTCAACCCTCCGTCCATCAAGGGCGCAAGCTTGACTATCTCCGAAAGAGTCCGTAAAGCCGCAGTGGCACTCTTCTCAAGCAAAAAAGCCATAGGAAGTAAATGTGGTCTTCAACCGCATATCACTCATTGGCTGTACATAGCAGTAGTCAGACCTATTCTGCTATACGGTGTTGCTGTTTGGTGGACTATGGTGGGCAGGACACCATAGCAGTACATAGCTGTACATAGCAGTAGTCAGACCTATTCTGCTATACGGTGTTGCTGTTTGGTGGACTGCATTACATAAAGCAATCAATCGCGACAAACTAAGCAGAGTCCAAAGATAAGCTTGTCTTTGAGTGAGCGGAGCGCTTCGTACAACTCCCACTGCTGCACTGGACATTCTGCTCAACCTTGCTCCACTCGACATCTTCGGCAGACAATTGGCTGCAAGCGCGGCTACTCGCCCCAGAGCAATCTCTCAGTGGACAGTGAATGATTTTGGCCACTCTTCTATCCTGAATTCAGCCAGGACTCCACTTGTCAACTTATACTACACCATTCCGCAGCTCCACTTCATCAAAAACTTCCAGGTCACCATCCCCTCCAGGTCTTCTTGGGAGGAAGGTATCTTCTTGGAAAATGAAGGGATTCACTTCTACACAGACGGGTCGAAAACTGATGAATCGGTTGGCGGAGGTGACTTTTCAAATTGTATTCCTTTCCTGGTAATTGTATGGCTGATGAAATCGCCAAACATGGAACCACACTACCCCTATTGCCTGAATATGGTTCACTAGGCATACCGATCGCTACGTGAAAACTCATGTTTAAACGGGATGCTATAGCAAAAACTAATTATAGATGGTCAAACAGCACAACTTGCATAGCAACGAAGAAAATCTGGCCCAAGCAAGATCCGAAACGCTCCAAGTGTTTGATCTCTCAAAACAGACTGCACATTAGTGCCATTTAACTTGTAATAACTGGACACTGTCTCATAGGCAAGCATGCAGGAAGACTAGGAGTTTTTTCCTACGATTTCTGCAGATGCTGCATGGATTAGGAGGAGGAGGAAACCACTCTCCATCTACACATTGACAATAATAGTCTCTTGCGCTTCATACGAAGCTCCAAGTGGTTCAACGAGTAGGCGTGGAATTTTCCTAGATCCTTGTGGTATCACAACGGACCTTCATGGGTCTAGTGCGTCGGTTTTGACTTACGGCCACTTCAACCTAACCTAACCTATGGAAGATATTCTAGATATCTAGATGTATGGTTATACAACAGTATGCGGGTAGAGCAAAAGTAATAAAAGACTCCTATACTAACAAATTTACCGCTAACGTTATTTGCAGACCATAAAATGAATTGAAGCATCAAAAATTGAAAACAATTAGATATTCGTGTTATTTACCGACCCCTTAGATGATTAACCAAATGAGGCGACAAAATACAATATAAAGATAATATATGTACATATGTTTGTATGTCCTTTGAAATTTCACAACCCGTTTATATCAGATGGAAGTAATTAAACTTCTGATGTAAACAAATTTTTTTTTAAATGTCAAGTTTCGTGAATTGTGATTTTATAGGAGGCTTCTTTCTACCTTAAGTTTTACATACAAACAGGAAGCCGTAATATGGGTTTGACCCTGTGCCCCATGTACAGAGTCTGACGCTCAAAATAGGCTGCGGACAAGAATTTAGCCGCTGCGCAGTTTAAGCTGCATGTTGGTCAAAAATTCAGTTTTGCAGCCAAAGCAGCGCAGCGTATCGGTTAAAAATGCAGTAAAAAAATCGACTGCGCAGTTCACGCAGCCACTTTAAATTGGATGCAAATCTACAAATGTAATTTTTCTAAGTAAGTCGGTTTTCAATGCTGTCGCAATTTCGTGCATACCGACTGCCTGTAATTTTTTGTGCAGCACAAGCTGCGCAGCGGCTGAATTCTTGACCGCAGCCTATTACTAACGTCACGCGGTTGTATCTGCCATCGGCTGATGAAAACGCGCGGTCATATTTTAACAACCGTTAGTCTGTTATGTTGAAGCATATCGATATACGTCGTATTTGAAACGAATATTCAAAATTGAATTCAAACGTAACAGTGTGATTGCACTCTTTTTGGCTGGAATGTCACAACTGGCTATTGTCAAACATCTCCGGCTTTTGAATTTAAATAAAATGTTTGTGTATCGGATACGTTACAATGACATTGGTAGGCATCGCAAAACATCATGGAGGTGGCTTTCAAAAAAAAGCAACATCGCCAAAAATGGTTCGCAAACTGAAGGCACGAATTAAGCGAAAAAACTGTCAAAAAAATCTACAAGTGTCCGATAGAAGCATCCGACGGGTACTGAAAAATTAACTTCAATTGAAGCCCTTAAATATTCAAAAAGTGCAAGATTAAACAATGGCTCAGAAGACAGTTCGAATTGAAAGATGCAAAGTGCTAAAAGGTCTGCACGAACGTAACGATTGGTCAATTTGGTGTTTTCTGAATAAAAAATTTTTATGGTTCAACAGTACGTAAACAAGCGAAATGATCGTATCTGGTTAGAGGAAAAGTGGACATACTAAAAATATGGTAGCAACCGCTGGACATTCCAACAGAACTCTGCACATAACATAAAGCTCGTTTGACACAACCATTTTTACAGTCACGTTCCAAATTTCTCGCAACAATATCCTCCATACTCCCCAGACTTGAATCCAATGGACTTCTCGATATGGTCCATTTGGGTGAACAAGGTGTAGACACATTGAAGGAATCTCTTTATAGAGAATGGACCGAATTCCCAACAGGTCACGTTCGTGCAGCATGCAATGTTTTCGTTAAGAGACTCAAGGCTATTATACACGCTAAAGGTGGCTATATCGAGCAGTAACGTGTTTTTCATAAAACTTGAAATGTTTTTACAATAAAAATGACGAAATTGCGGCCTTTTGATTTAGTAACACTTCGATCACCGGCCCTTGTACTTTTTGGAAAAACTCATGTTTTCATGAATTCTCTAGATCTAAAGTTTAGAAAAAATTTCATCAATTATCATTTGGGAACGCAATGAAAACTTTTACTTTACGAAAATTTAAATTCCATTTATTTACAAATGAATAAGAATTTATAATTATCTATTTATCTATACAAATAAAAATCAATTACCGCATGTATGAAAGAGCATCAATTGAGAGAGGCTCGACCGATTCGGCTGATTTTAGATGTGTTCGTAATCCGAAAATTGAAAAATTCTGGAAAAACTGAAAGTGCTTTTTTCCATGGGATTTTTGTATGAACTCGCGACCATAACTCACGATTCCAAGACGTATATATTTTTTGTCAATATAAGTGTGGATTCTATAGTTCTCTGGGTTGCTGAGGTGGTCAATGGGTGGAGAAGTTAATGAACGTTCTTGTGGGGGGGGGGGATTGTTTATTTTTACTGTCCCATCACTAAACACAAAACTGTAGCCTATAACCTCCGGTGCAAAACAAACCCTGAACAATGTTGAAAACCTGATCATAACTGGTCCAGATTAAGATTCAATATTAGCTGAAATAACAGGCATTGCTCGGCTGCCCTAACATCCCTGCGACCTATCGGAAAACGTTTGCGTTAAGAACATTTACTGCATAAAAACAAGCACGTTGTGTTTCAGCTCAATGGGATAGATTGTGTATGAGTTTTTTATTGCATTGCTCGGTAGGCAACATTTTTACGTTCAGTCGCTAACTTACATTCATCATCTAACCAGTCGTTTCGATCTCTACGACTAGTTGCTCACAAAATTTCAGCCTTCTAGGTCGTGTGAAAGGTGGTTAAAAAGGACCTCAAAAAACGAGAAAATGGCGGTATTTCCAACCATCACACGCGCCACATGCGAAACGCGACAGACCTCACAAGCGGAATATAAAAAATCTCTCTAGGTCGTGTGAAAGGTGGTTAAAAAGGACATCAAAGACGTAAAAAAATGTTCAACTCATCACACTCGCCACACGCGACACGTGCCAAACGCGGAATATTAATAATGCTATTTTGGACTTAGACACTGAAAAAATTTCAGCTCTCTAGGTCGTGTGGAAGGTAGTTAAAAATTACCTCAAGAAACGAGAAAAAAAAATTTAACCCATCACACGCGCCACACGTGAAACGCGGAATATAAAAAATGCTATTTTTGACTTTGGACAAAATTTCTGTTCTCTAAGTGGTGTGGAAGGTGGTTAAAAAGGACCTCAAAGAAGTCGAAAATACAGACAAAAAGGGGTCAAGTCAAATAAAAGTTTTAAAAAAGTAAACTTTCTAAATGTGTTTACCCGCCACTGTTAAATTTTTTGTTTTTCGACAAGAAATATAAGTGTAAAGAAATTAAACCTTCTCTACCCATTTCTGAAAGTCTAATATTCTTTTATGCTTAACATTGTTTTCTCATTCCACTTAAAGTTTTCCAATTTTTCAGAATTTCTGCAGAAATACTGATGACATATAACAATCATTGACGCACCGACACACATGTTTTGTAAATGCAATGAACTAAACCAAACAATGGACATACTTGTACGTACGTTGAAGTTTTGAACTAGGAACTGTGAATCAGCATAATCATCAGCCCTATATTCCTAATGGCCTAGTTTTAACGATTATGTTGGATGTACTTTTTATGTACATACTCGTATATACGCGCGTCCGCACGAATCCGCACACAAGTGAATGTTCGGATGATAAGTACCTAGCAGTGGTGCACGGCAAGCTTGGCAACAGCAACAAAATAATATCGATTTTATCGCTTGCAAAATGCCTTTCCAGATGCTTCTGAGAATTTTGTGGTTAGCAGTTGCAGTTTTAGTGGAAGACAAGACCTCCTATGTTCATGCATTTTAGCTGTAATGCAGTCATAATTGGATTGGAAACGTTCTTTGGAGACATGAGAGGCTCTGTGCGATTTCACAGTACTAAATACTGGTACAAAAAAGATGATACGGCCACACATATCATGAGTCCATTCATGTTCTGCTTTAGCAATCACCTATCACACAGTACACAATGCTCGAGCCCAAGCAATCTTTAATGACATTATTGTATGACTAGACTGGAGCGTCAGCAGTTAGTTGTTTATATTAACAGACAACCAAAAGCAGTTAATGGATTGCGGGTACACTAATGATTCAGAAGAATACTAGTTAGTACGCTGTTGATCACAACTGCCTTATATCCAAGACGACTGATTAAACTTTCACTGTCAAAATACGTAACTGTTGATTTATATGTTGCATGTTGACTTGCTTGCATCTTTTTAATAGCTTCGGGCTGATTCCTTATGTGGCTGAGGTTCATTATCCAAAAGAACCCACCCGTGAGTATTGGTTTTATAGACATGTGTAGACAGACACTATACACTTTTGTTTTGACGTATACTTTTTGTGAGTGTGTATTATGTAGGCCGAGTTCAAAATATGCCTGTATCTACATTTTGCTTCTCATAACACTTTAATAATTTCACTGCAAATACATAGTTAAATGCTTTGCTTACATCATTTTTAGACCAAAAGAAACGAAATATATGAAATGTTTCTAATTAATCGGTAAGTTATTTAAGTTTGTTGACGCCGTGGCTCAGTGGGTAAGAGCATGGGTTTCTGAGCAGGAGGTTCGTGGTTCGAGTCCCAGTAACACCAAAAGTATTTTTCATGTCTAAACAAACGAATGTCTGACAAATGTCCGAGAGTAATAACTTGTTACGGAAAGCTTCTCAATTCGCCGTTCGGATGCTCAACACAAATAGTTGCGAGAAGCTAGACCTTGGACCGCGGTCTGTCGCGCCGAATATTATTATTATTATTTTGTACCTTATTTTTTAAATGCTTTCTCAATTTTAGTAGAATATTTTTCGATTAACAAATTCACGATATGAGTACAAGAAAAAGGCAATGGTGAGTTTGCTAATTTATTATAAGAAGTTTGCTTATTTATTATAAGAACAGGATTTCTCGGATATGCCCTAAGTTAACTCCGGTTTGTTTGACGTTTAAACTCCTCTAGATTTACCATTTAACCATGGCAAACAAGACACTTCAACAACTTATGCACATTTTTCATAACTTTTGCTAATCATTCTCAGCGACGAATCCCATTTCTCGCTCAACGGCTTCGTAAATAAGCAAACTTGTTGCATCGCGCCATCCATCAGTCAGTAATCCAAAGCCAATCGCAAAATGCCATTTTATACGATTTTCAAGCTGGAGGGGCCATTGGCCTATACTTTTTCTTCAACGATGCTGTCAACGCAATCAAACTCAATGAAGATCGCTACTGGACCATGTTAAGTGGATAAATTGGAAGAAGGTGCATTTTGGCGCATATGTTTCTTCAACAAGAGGACGCTACGTGTCACACAGCTAGGCAAACAATCGAATTATTAAATTGGCCATCGTTCGTGTGAACCTGCGAACTTTTTTCTTTGGGCCTACGTCAAGTCCACGGTCTATACCAATAAGCCAGAGACTTTAGATGACCTCAGGACCAACATCAAACGGGACATTGCCTGCATATAGCCCGATTTATGTCCCAGAAATTTCATGAAAAAATATGTTCAGGCCATTCACTTGTGCAGCCGTTTCCATTTAGGACATTTGAATAATGATATGTTTCATAGTTAATGGCATCGATGCTTTTCTTTTAAAGACAATTCTACCAAAAAGATCTTTTGTATCAGAAGGGTGTGATTATTCTAAAGGGTTTATCACCCCTATTCGGATGATTCGTTGTCCTCCGAGCAAAGCCCACAGTCCGTATCTGAGCCCAGATTAACTTTGTTAGGTGTATTCGCAAGTCACAGTGGCCTGTCACCCGGTTCCTGATGCTATCCTTGTCTAGATTAAGGATTTTCTTGTAGAAAAAAAAGCCTGATTATCGTTTCATTTCGATTGCCTCAGCCCCGGAACATTTTCATTTTGAGTCAGACGAAGCTTGATTTCCCAGTTATTAATTAGACTCAGATCATATGAGCGCAGATTCTTTCCAAGGTCATGGAAACGCTGATGAATTTTCAGCTCAAGAAATATATTGAGACCAATGACCGGCAGTATGGATTTCGTTGGTTCTACTGGTGATTAGATGGTATATCTCATCGAACAGTGGAACCAGTCTTTGCATCAATTTGGAGAAAGCAAAGCTGTTGCACTCGATATTTCCACAGCTTTTGTCGGAGTATGGCATAAAGCTATTTTGTCCAAAATGCGTGCTTACGGAGTCGATGATAAACTGCTTTACTGGATTAGAAGCTATCTTTTAGACCGCTCAATTCAAGTTGTATTAGACGGTTTTAAGTCTAAAATACATTACTTAAATGCTGGCGTTAAGCAGGGCTCTGTTTTGTCCCAGACACTCTTTCTCATTTTTATTAATGATCTCTTATCCGTGACTTCTAATCCAATTCACTCTTTCGCTGACGACAGCACTCTCAGCTTCTTATAGTTTGAGGAACGTCCCTTCACTTCTCATTTGGAACTCAAACAACTACGTATGTTAAGCACTTTAAATTATGACCTAGGCAGCATAATACAATGGGGAGAAAACAATCGAGTAGAATTTAACGGTTCCAAACGCTAATGCTGTCTCGTGTCGTCTAAGCGAATCCTAAATCCCATGCCATTATCCATGAATGACACTTGCATCGAGTAAACTGAAAATCTCGCAATTCTCGGTATGTGCGTTAACGACAAGCTTCGGTGGAATGACCACATATTTACCGTTGCCAAAAATGGTGTGGAATGTTTAGTTTTTCTAGCCCTGATCTAGCTACTATCTACAAGGCTTTTATTCGCCCTAAACTTGAGTACAATTGCCATATCTGATCTGGTGCTTCTAAAAAAAGATTGCAAGCCAGTCCTAGCTAGTTCATCTGCAGATTCGTTGCCTGCAATTTCTTGATGACCAGGGACCCATCCGAGTTTCACCATGTTATGTCTTGCAAGGGATTGCAGAGTATCGTAGCAGCATTTAACTGATTTAGGATCAAATAAAACAACCCATAAAAATTAAAATTTTTCGTGTAAATTCTCTAATCGGGGATACACAATGTGCAAAGTATGAATAAAACCTGGTAAATTTTTTATAAAACTTGTTTAGGAGCCCCCTATCCCGATCACTCAAAAAAATTTACAAATAGTGTTTCCATAGAAGATACACATGTGTATAAAATTTGAAGAAAATAGGGAAATTTAATAAAACTTTGTATATGTCCTTCCGAAACGGGGGCCCGATAACTCCAATATTCTTAAAAAAAGTGTTGTTCATCGGAGATACACATGCGTGCAAAATTTGAAGAAAATGGGGTACTTTTTTGTATAAAATTTGTATGGGTGCCCCCCGACAACGGGGCCCGATCACTTCAAATTTTTATAAAAAGTGTGGTCCATCAGAGTTACAGATGCATATACAATTTGAAGAAAATCGGGTACTTTTTAAAAAATTTGTATGGGTGGCCCCGACCCCGGGGGCCGATCACTTCCAAAGTTTTACAAAAAGTGTTGTCCATCTGAGATACACATGCGTATAAAATTTGAAGAAAATCAGGTACTTTTTTTATAAAATTTGTATGGGTTTCCCCAGACCCGGGGCCCGATCACTTCTTCATTTTTATAAAAAGTGTTGCACAAGGGAGATACATATTCGTATAAAATTTGAAGAAAATCGGATAAATTTTGTAAAATATTTGTATGGGTGCCCAACGACCCCGAGGCCCGAGGGGTCCTTCATTTTAATAGAAAGTATTGTCATGGGAGATAAACATGTGTGAAAAGTTTAAAGTTTAAAATTGATCACAAGATTCTGCCCACCAGCCAGCCAGCCACGTGCACGCGTAGTTAATATAGAGAATTTTAAAGTTGGACGATAACGATTTAAGTGTTGCCGGACTATCTGAAAAGATATAAATCTTAGCGGCCTTATTACCTTTACTAAGCCAGGTCTCAATGACATGGATTTCCGCCTGGAAAACTGTGGGATACTTACCATAGCTATCGCGACTTTGATGTTGGGTCCAAAGACGCCAGCTCCAACTTCAGATTCCATCTTCAAACCATCTGTGAACCAGACCAGATCTCTAGCGTCTAGTGTCGGAAGCACATAAGCCCAGATTGCACGGTCCAATAATTATACCTCAAATAACTTTCCGAAACAGTACTCCCTTGCCATGATGTCAGGGATAGTGCAAAACATGCCCCTTGTACTTGAGTTTGTACTTGTATTCTTGTATTCTAGCTGCAGCTTAATTGCGCATCTAACGGCTTCTAATGCTGGCGTAGGGCAGGTACGCATGGTACAGACAGGAAAATCTTTGTAGCATCTCAAGCTTAGTTGCCGTTGTCCATTCAAGAAATTTTGACCACCAAACGATGGCCGCGTACGTTATAATGGCCCTCACCATCACTGTGTCTTGTGGGCGTCTACTGGCCCACATTGACCTAGTGGCGCGTTCGATGGCAAACTCGATATGTGCGTTCCAGTTAAGCTGTCTATCAAGGATGACGCTGAGATATTTAACCTCACTGGAATAGTTTAAAGTGGTGCCTTTGATAGTGATAATGGTATCGATAATACTTTTACCCGAAATCTCAAACACAAGCAGTTTTATAAAAAAACATAACAGGGCGCTCTTAATCAAAAAAGCCCCAACAAATCTCTACGTTTCTATGTAAAAATGTTTTGGTTTTAAAATTATTTTAATGGAAAAATAAGTCTGTTAACCTGAAAATATATATATATATATATAAACAAATATCTTTCCTAAACTTCCCTAAATTGGGGTAAGTGGGGTTAGGATTTCTTTTCGAAGGCACGAAGGCAACAAATGTACTTCGCATACTTTCTCAGGAACAAGGTTTTAAACAGCTTCACTATGGACTAGACTTAGTTCTTAGTTTTTTTACCGCATTGTTTATTTATTCATCGAAGTGCTCTCCAAACTTCGTTTTGTCAGTGTCCTTGGTACAGTGGTTAGCTTTTTTGGCTCCCACTCGAAATACACCGTGTTTGATTTCCGACGCGTCAAAAAAAAACGAATTTTTCTCACCGGACTGATCATTGATTACAAGTACACATGATACGTTGCTGTTCATGTGAAATACAGTTGAAGTATACTGCCGTATTCACATGTACGGTTGAGTTGATGTTGAAGTAATCAAGATGTAGAGCCAGCCCATCAATGTTTATGAGCACAATCCTATAGTTTATGAGTGATCGCGAGTGAACTTTTAACTAACCCACCAATTACAATACTTTATTTCCCTCTTCTATCCGAATATTTTCAAGCCAAATTGTTTCTAGGCATAAGGGTACACTAATTATAGAAAAAAAAAACAGTCAATAAAGACATTAATAATAATAATATTTGGCGCGACACACCGTTACGGACTAGCACCTTGCGACCATTTGTGTTGTGCGTGTAATACTTTTGGACACAAAAGGAACCGACCTACAATTTAACGCCGTACCAAAGAGGTTAATTGAGAAGCTTTCCGTGACAAGTTATTACTCTCGAACGTTTGTAAGATATTTGCGAGAGGTTGTATCGTAAAAAATACTTTTGGTGTTTCTAGGATTCGAACATCAACCCTCCTGCTCAAAAATCCAACGCCCTAACCGCCTAGAGCCACAGTGCACACTGTGCTTAATAAAGAAGTCAACAGTGTTCAAATTGAGTCTTCGGAGCGGCCAAGTATTACTTCACACTTAATAATAAAAACAACCCATAAAAATTAAAATTTTTCATGTAAATTCTCTAATAACCAAAAGTATACTGAGTTCCACTATAAATGTTGAAATATAAAAACACATACGAAGCACTGCAACCCAACAACAAAACAACCCCAATCGTAAAGCAAGCTGCGGCACAGCACAGCGGGTACATTTTTAAAAAAATTCCCAACCCAATCAATCAAAACTTTTTAGAAAACGTGTTGTCAATCGGAGATACACATTGTATAAAATTGGAAGAAAATCGGGTTAATTTTTTAAAAATTTATATGGGCACCCCTCGGCCATGAGGCTGCAAATTTTAATAGAAAGTGTTGTCACCGGAAATACACATGTGTGCAAAATTTCAAAATGTGGGCTTTGTGAAGTGGGTTACAAATTGATCGCAAGATTCCACGAGAGACAAATAAACACGAGCTCGGAAAGTTATTTTAGAGAATTTAAAAATGGTTTCTCTCTATTATATGATGTGGCTTCTATTAAGAAGTATTCTTCGCGTATATTAGTGGTGCGCTGAGCATAGAATCCAACGTGGATCCAACACATCACTATCGGTGCAGTGGTTAAAACAGAGAACTCCACTCGGAGGACTCCTAAACTTTGGGATCTAAAAACCAGGTACCCCAGTTTTTCACCAGAAAAATTCAAATTATACAGCGATAAAAAAATGGCTTTACCGAAAATGGCAAAAGATTATTAACAAAAGTGGTGCACATTTGGTTTAAATAAAACTACACATTACCAACGAAATTAAGTGTGTCTTTAGTGATCGAGTTAGTGTGTCGGTAAATGTGTCTCTAGTGATCGAAATTTTGTACTCTAAGATAGTGAGAATCTCTGTGTGGAATATAGGTTTTCTTAACCAATTGAAAGCAAGATACTCAATGAGGATGTGCTCTAATGTTTCTCGCTGTTATAAGCAGAGCATGCAGTTTTCCCCCAAAGATTCAGTTACTGATATGTTTATTCGATTAATACATATACATATATATAATAAAATAAATCATTAAATTAAGGTGAGTACTTCGGACCGGCCATGGCCTGCGCCGTCCCTAGATCTAAGCCCAATTGGGAACTTATCGTGTATTTTAAAGCGGGAGCATTGTTTTGGAGGGAAGGACGCGATTAATCCAGACGTGCTGCAGGCTAGAGGGCTCAATGCCGAAATAAATAACAGCAGTAATTAAAGCCAAAGGTGGCTAGATCAAATATTAGTTTTTAATTACTAAAAGAAGATTTGCAATGTAAATGAATACTTTTATTTTTTCTTATCTGCCGTTTTTGAAAATATGACGGTTTTCAAAGGGTAGTTAATACTTTTAGTCAAGGCTGTTTTTATATATATTGGGTAAAACGACTGCCTGATTGAAAACAGTAATATAATAATAATATTTGGTGCCACGCCGTTATGGTCTAGAACGTTTCTTCTCGCGACCATTCGTGTTTTGCCTGTTAACTTTTTGAACACATCCGTATTCGAAAGGCGAATTGCGAAGCTTTCCATGGCAGTTATTACTTTCTGAAGTTTGTCAGACATGCTCGAGAGGTCGTGCAGTGAAAATGATTTCAGGTAATTTTCTGGGATTTGAACTTTAACTCTCCCGCTCAGTAGTTTAAGGCACTAATAACAAGTGCCACGGCCCCCACACCGTGAATCACTTTTTAAATTCTCTATATTAACTTCGCGTGCACGTGGCTGGCTGGCTGGCTGGTCAGATTTTCTGATCAATTTTTAACCCACTTTCCATAGCCCGATTTTATTGAAATTGAAATGTATATTTCCGGTGACAATACTTTCTATTAAAATTTGAGGCCCCTCGGACCACGGGTGCTTTGTGTGCAGCGCTGTTCGCTGCCGCTGCGTCATTTGGTGGATGATTTTGCCACAAAACGTGCACGCAGTGTGTGTGTGTGTGTGTGTGTGTATCACCGATTAGAGAATTTACAAGAAAAATTTTAATTTTTATGGGTTGTTTTTATTTATATTATGAATACGTTATTGGTTCCATCCTGCTGGGGGTCAATTCTGGTTCCGTGAAAAAATGAAATAAAAATATTTTCACCCTTTCACCACAATTTCGATTATCTTTTTAATTGTTTTTGTAGATTTGTTTCAGCTGAGGAAGACCACGTAAGAAATAATGCATAGAAAAATCTTTAGCCGAAAAGAAGCAACTAAGTGAACTAGAGCAACGAGTTGTTTAAATATTGTCCGAATGAAATGTTTTGGGGATGGACCCGTTTTTGAATTATTTTTTGTTTTTTTGAATTTATTTTGAATGATTGTAATGCGGGCGCCGTGGCTCAGTGGATAAGAGCTTGGCTTTTTGAGCAGGAGGTTCCTGGTTTGTTCCAGTACCACTAAAAGTATTTTTCACGGTGTCTATCCTCTCGCAAAAGTCTGACAAACGTACGAGAGTAATATCATGTCACGGAAAGCTTCTCAATTCACTGTTCGGATCCGGCATTACATTGTCGGTCCCCTCAATTTGTGTTCAAAAATATATATGCTCAAGACAACTGGTTGCGAGAAGCCAGGCTTGGACAGCAATGGTCTGTCGCGCCGAATATTATTAATGACTGTAATGCAATGTCCGCAAGTGAAGGACATATATAATTTATAGTTGCATATATTACAAATTTTAAAAATTATGCTTGCTTTGACATTCATAATTTGAATAAATGACAGCAATAGACGACAATTTACTCAGCACGGTGTACGATATTGAATTCACCACGGCAGTTTCACTTAGAACGAACGAGAATCTCTTTTTGGTAGCAAGTGAATCGAAAAAATGAAAGCAATGTGTGACAGCGAATGTGAAAAAAATTTATTTGATATACTCTTTCACAGAACCAGAATTGACCCCCTGGAGTCATGTTTTAAGGAGCCAAAAATTTGCAATTGCAGGTCATAAGTACGAAAGACAACACTTTGTATCCTCTTATAATAAAACTTATTAGTTTTGTTGTTAGTAACGTCTATATAATCGCAATTTTTTCACTTGAAGTAAAGGGGAAGCTAATTTTTATATCCCGCGAATGACCAACATTTGATGCCTTTACATACATATAACGTTACGGTGCTTATATACATATAAATATAGAAAATGTATTGCTTGTAAAATGTATCTCATTAAAAATCTAAGTTTTGGTTCTCGCACGTGGGATTTCGAGCTACGTAAATCAAATAAAAATAATACAGTGTTATATATGAGTACGAACTCACCTTGCTTTTTTACAGGCATTCTGCTGAGTTGTCCCTTATAGCAACGGTTGGTATCAGAAGTTTTATCGTAATTATATATTATCGTTGAGTGCGTTGAATATATTTTATGCTTTGGATACGTTTCAAAATTACTTTTTTAACGTTGTGTGCTATTGTGCTTACAATTATAATTTCATTCAAAATTAATATTACACACGAATAATATTTGATTGTTTATTTCCTAAAAAATGGATCAATATAAAATTATTAACTTTTGCACCTATCGACTTGATTGGACCGGCGCGGCGCTGCCACTCCTTCCGCTTTATAATATGTAGATACTATTATGGCAATATGGACGAACTTTTGTAACTTGTTTTGAGGCATAAATTTGCCTTTCTTGTTAATTTGTTTATATTCTAAAAAGAATAACAAATAAGTTAGATTTACAAAAAAAATTTTTTCACTGTGTTAGGTTAGAATTTCGGAGTCTACCGATGTACGAGCTGATCGACAAGCACACAGCGAAGAACGAACATTTTTTTAAAGGATTGTACCAATAAATGATAAGGTTCATAGAACATAGAATTAAAGTTTTATACCCACGTAAATCATACACACACAAACACACACAAAGTGATTTAAACTAAGGCCTACATCAATTTTTGAACAATTTTTGTGTTTGCTGTTTTTTTTGTATTTTACTGAATACACTTACTTAGTAAGTTACGGATTTTATTAATTTTTCGATTTCTGTGTATTCATTCATCTGTGATGTTCGTGTTCGACGAATAGTGCGAAATGGTTGCGATTCATTTCATTTTACATATAAATGTTACTAGTTGTAATGAATGAAATTTAAATTTATCGGTAAAAGAGTAATGCCTCTCGCAAATTCAGTGACTTGACATACATTTCGTGAGCAAAAAGGTATTTCTAATTATGTAGTGGTTGCAAAATAAAGGACTACTCTCGCTCCATCAGTGCCACAAGCCACACTGAGTATGTTCTTGTATTGTGTAAAATTAAATTTTTTGTTGAAATTCTTTCGCACTTTTTGCGATGCTAATACTATTTTGGTTTTTTTAAATATCGCACACATTTCCTCATTTAAGTTTTACTACTAGGTACATCGAGATTTCCTTTCTGATCGACCCGGATATTTCGTAAACATGTTTACTTTACTTTATGTACACTAGTTTCAAAAGTAAAGTTACTTAAAAACACAATTACGAGAACGAGAACAAAAATATTTCACTAAAAATCATAGCTATGATTATAGATACAGCAGATCAGCAGATGTCCACCTTGACTAGACTAGAACAAACGATTTAAAAATTTGAAGATACAGAAGAGAAGTCGATGTACCAAAAATATAATAATTTTGTATTATATTTGCAACGCTGTATGCGTCGATCGGCAGTACTGTTTTCTATGTTGTTGTTGCTGTTGTTTTGTCGGCCATTACACAATTTTTAACAAATGCATTATTTTTACAGACATGTTTTTAACCTGCAGTTGAAGTAGAAATACACAAAAAACACAGAAATTGGTTTCGAAACACAACGTGATATTTTAACTCAAAATTATTATTCACTTTACAGATTTGCCATGCAGTCAGATTTTCAAAAATAAATGAAATTGCATCGTCCCACTCGTCATATCGTTCACTGTGCACAACTGCACAGCACTCCTACATAAATAAAAAAACGTTTTCACAAAAAGAAATATTAATTCACATTTATTTCAAGATTCTTTTTTTTTTCTTTTGCTTTTTAATCGGATACGTATTCGTTTGTTAACACTATTCCATACATAAATGAGCCAGCCGAAATTTATTTATGATAATTTTTAGAAGTTGTAGCTTTAATATCGGTGTTGGCAATGATTAAACATCCTCGTTAAGGATACGTATTTCTATATATAGATGTATACGTACATAAGTAACAGCAACATTAGTGAACATTTAGTGAAATGTTCTAATCGGAATTTATCGTACGAACCAAACCGAAATAACGAATATCACAACATAATCTAAAACTGCTAAATATCAATACGAAATTTCTAATTATCGTCACGAAACAGTACCTAAAAAATATGTATCTTCGATAATCCACACAACACAACCGACCGAGAATAAAAATCAACAACAACAACAACAAAAACAGAGAATAACTTCTCGTACTTGGTAAAATACGCTAGTCGATTCATTCGGTCTTGAATTAGTAGGTTGAAATCCCAAATCGAATTGAAATAAAAACAGAGAAAGCAGCAAACTCAGCACACACATCCGCAAATATACAAAATTTGTTTATACAATGTGTAATTTTATTGTTCAAGGTATGTTACTAAAAATTTGCGAAACAAACCGCCGTCACGTCGTCGATCGTCAGTCTGCGCTCGCCGTCATACCCCGAATGAGATTAGAAGATATAAGATACATAAGATTTCAATGTTGAACGATGGGTTGGTAGTGAGAAACTGAACTCTTTGAGGGTTGACGGACGCGCCCGCCAGCACCCAGCCAGGATGAGAGACGAGACTGCTTTCTTATTGGAGCATGCATGCTTGCTTGCTCTAAGAGAAACCATACTGAGAGTGCGCTTGTAATGTTTCGGAGCACGAACATTTTCTAGGTTAGATCATAGAACTTCCCAGTTGTGTGTATCTACGATTACACACTACCATATACCAGAAGTGCAAATTCATTCCCCTTGATCTGAATTCCGAAATGTTTGTCATCATGCATGCACGTTTGGTCTACGGGTTAGATTAAGAAATATGTAGCTACCACATTACAATGTTCAGCACGGGCAACGAGAAGAGGTAACAATGTATGGCCGCAGATAACTCCAAGATGAAAAACATGGATAGACTGTCCAAACAGGGTATATCGGAAACAGGCCAATATACGGTTAGATAACAGCTCCAATAATGGTGTAACTGTTAAAAAAATATCAATTTATTAATATCCTCATATCGTTTGGATAATTATTTATTCATACTTCAACTACTTTTTCTTTAATTGTTGACAACAAACTTTTTAAACAATTTTGTTTGTACGTATATGCTGACTGTAAAAAGTACTACATATAGATACTATATATATAATTCGGCTTGTGAATACGTAGTTACTGCGTAGGTTATCGCCTACTAAATATTTTTCACACGCTCATAGACGAAAATGACAGTTTCATACACTATAACCTAGCTTCGAAAGTAGCTGTTATACACACTAGTGAGTTATCATATAAAATACTTTTATTATTTACTGCAGTTACAGTGAACACACATTCCCTGCGTAATCTTGCATTGCGCATAACCGGTTTAGCAGAAAAACCGGTTTGGTCGTGTGAAAAATAGCGTACATTGCTCATCGTGCCCGTTAGATTGCCACACTCGGCTACCGCCTCGTGCTTCAAGCTTTTAACTCGCATGATAATCTCCAGTATTCTTAACCTTTAATTCGAATGTTTATTCATATCATAATTAAAAGTTAACTCGTAATTTCTACAATTTCGTTAAGCTAACTTAAAAAAAAACAACCCATAAAAATTAAAATTTTTGTAAATTCTCTAATCGGGAATACACACACACACACACACACTGCGTGCTCGTTTTGTGGCAAAATCATTCACAAATGACGCAACGGCTGCGAACAGCGCTGCTCACAAAGCACAGAGCTCAGACTTTGCCGTGATCTGATGCGATATAGCGATATTTAAAAATTGTATTTTGGGGTCCCCAAGGGGCCAATCGCTCCAAATTTTTACAAAAAGTGTTTTCCATCGAAGACACACATGTGTACAAAATTTAAAGAAAATCGGGTAAATTTTGTAAAATATTTGTATAGGAGCCCCCCGAACCCGAGGTCCGAAGGGCCTCAAATATACATGTGTGCAAAATTTCAATAAAATCGGGCCATGGGAAGTGGGCTAAAAATTGATCAGAAAATCTGACCAGCCAGCCAGCCAGCCACGTGCACGCGAAGTTAATATAGAGAATTTAAAAACAACCCATAAAAATTAAATTTTTTCATCTAAATTCTCTAATTGCAGAAATTGATATGGCAGCCCCTTGATCCTGGGCCATTTTTTTTTATTGTAGGAGAAAATCATCGAAACAGACATTTGACATCAGATGTTAAAATTGAAAATGCTCAGATCATTTTATTCTGAGCACTTAGAGCACGCTCATACTCTGAGCAAAGAAGAAACACGAACATTTATCTTGAGAACTCTTTGACTGCTCTGAACTAATTTATGAAAACGCGAAATGACAGAATATTGCGAAATATTGTTGTTCTATCTGTAAGTTGATATCGACAAAAAAAAACGACATCAATAAAAATAAAATTCAGTAATTAAAAATGTAAGTTGAATTAAGCATAAAACATTTATGTCTCGTTTCATTTGCTGGGTTCATTTGTGCGTGAGCTAAGATTTCTCTCTCTCTCTACCACCAAAACCATGCAGCGCAGCCGACTGCGCAGCACATACCGCACACAGTCCATAAAGGACGACGAATATCTGATGCCAGTATAGATATTTAAAAAATGTATAAGGGCCTTGCGGCCGAACCCGGGACCCGATCACTTCCAAAGTATTGTTTATTGGGTATACACATGTGTGTAAAACTTGAAGAAAATCGGGTAAATTTTTTAAAATTTTTGTATGGGAGCCCCCCGACCCCGCAGCCCGAGGGGCCACAAAATTTAATAGAAAGTGTTGTCTCCGGAAATACACATGTGTGCCAAATTTCAATAAAATCGGGCTGTAGGAAGTGGGTTAAAAATTGATCGCAAGAATCCATGACAAACCCACAAACCCACAAACACACGGGCAAGTGAAGTTAATATAGAGAATTTAAAAAAAGGTCTTTTAGCAGCTAAATAGAAGAGTAATAAAATGGTAATTTTACTACATTTGTAGTATTTATAACACTACTAAATTAAGCAAGGTTTTTCGTATCGTTAATGGTGATGAAGAAACTTATTGGAAAAAAGCGAATGAGCGTTTCATCCCCGCTTAGCAAAAACAAAAAAACCTACATACAAACTGAGGTTGTCATAAGAGAGCAAGACCAAGGTGAATAGCGCTCTAAGTGCGCATGTTGCACATCAAAAGCAGAATAAAAACCAACTGACTGCTATTATCATCTCTTCTATTCTACAATGGATTGCATTTACGTCTTCATTTATGTGAGTGTTATACTAGAACATTTTTGGGGTTGGTATGTCCTATATCCTATATGTGACGGAGACGGTGTTATATTTATACACAAAACCTAAAAATAATTTAACATACCCGCTCTGCTCCGAGTGTACCTCAAGCCATAGAGCAATAAACATATAGAGCGTTTTTTTTCTTTAATAAAAATTTGTTCCTATAGACAGGCAAAGCTTATTGGATTGCTCTATGCTCAAGCTCATACTACATTACGCTCTTGACGTACTTTTCACTGTCACTGACGATAAATTAAACAATATACAATAGATATTTATTACGATTGCAATAGGATACTAAACATAGCATATATTTTATTTATTTTGTTGTTGTTTTGGTTTAGCTAGTCGAATATAGAAAATGCTGTCGTTATTTTTATTAGCAATATTTTAATATTTCTTAAACGGTCGACAACCTTCGCAACCCTATTTTTTCATAATTTATATTTTAATTGATGCAGATATTAGAATGAAAGTTGTTATGCGCAGTATGGGCGGAGCCCAATGTAAAGATTTGGTTAAGTGAAATTGCCAGTCTCTCTCTATTTTGGTTATTTCAAGAAGTCTCCGCTGAAAGTTACAGATTTGTTTTTATGTTGTTTTTAATTTTCCCCAATAAAGAGTTCGTTAATTATTTTCACACGCCCATAGACGAAAGTGACCGTTTCATAGACTATAACCTAACCTCGAAAGTAGCCGTTATACACAGTAGTGAGATAACATATAAAATACTTCTGTTATTTACTGCAGTCGAACACACATTCGCAGAGTAATTTTGCATTGCGCATAACCACTTGAGCAGAAAACCAGGTTTTGGTCGTGTGAAAAATAACGTACATTATTCGCTACCGCCTCGTGTTTCAAGCTTCTAACTTGCACGATATACTCCACTTTCCTCGCTCATTATGTAATATACTATTTCACACGACCATATACGAGTGACTGTTTCCTATGCTATAACCTACCCTCGAAAGTAGCCATTATTCACACTAGTGTGTTAACATAGAAAATTATTTTATTTACTGCAGTCTCAGCGAACACAAATTCCCAAAGTAATTTTGCATTACGGATGTGCAGTTTAGCAAAAAAATTAATTTGGTCGTGTGAAAAATAGTGTACATTACTCGCTGAAAAGTGCCTATGGTAAGCTCGTTCGATTAACTCACTCTGCTGCCGCCTCGTGCTTCAAGCTTCTAAGTCGTAAGATAACGTTCAATTTCCTAGCTCGTTATGTAATATACTATATATCTCCTTTGGTTTTTGTTTGATAGTTATATTTATCCTGAGCCATGGTCACATCTTATTTGCTGGTTATTTATTAATAATTATAATATTCGGCGCGACAGAATGTTGCGGTCCAAGGCCTAGCTTCTCGCGACCATTTGTGTTGTGCATGTATATTTTTGCACACAAATGGAAGGGACATACAATTTAATGCCGTATCTGAACGGCGAATTGAGAAGCTTTCCGTTACAAGTTATTACTCTCGGAAGTTTGTCAGACATTCGCGAGAGGTGGGACACCGTGAAAAATACTTTTGGTGTTACTGGGATTCGAACCACGAACCTCCTGCTCAGAAAAAAAAAAGTCAAAGAAAAGTGTAGATATCTTTAAGCTTGTGTTTTTAATGCCTGCATATCGTAGCAATGTGACAGGAACAGAGCTTAGCAACGCATTCCACAAACGTGTTGTACCTTGTACGGCTGAAGAAGGAATCTCTGAACTTTACGTCCAAAAATGGCTTGGGGGTAAACTGATGTACACTTAGAGCGCCACGAGTATTGTGGTTAACTTCAAGAAGAGGTGGCATAAATCTTGTGGAAAGAGATAAAACAGTAACAAGCAGAAAACGTTCCTGCGGTATTCAAGCGAATCCATTGACTTCGCAATGTTGAATCGCTCGGTTTAGTATTCTATCTAGTACGATGCAAGGTAGTCTTCGGTACACCTGACCAAATATGACAATTGTACTCAAGTTTGGCGCGAATAAACGTTTTGTAGATAGTAGCCAGATCAGAGGAAGTAAAATATTTCTTGCACTGTGTTAGAAAACCATTTCCACTGTGAATATGTAGTCATTCCAACGAAGCTTGTCGTTCCTGCAAATGCCGAAAATAGCGAATTTGTTTAGTTTTTCCGATGCAAGTGTCACTTGGATAATTTATAGAGTTTTCCAATATATAACACATATATACAACAATTATTAGGTCAAATAATTTTGGACATCGTGTGTGATTTTTGAGTTTATATTCGTGAAGTTTTGGGCGCCTCGACTTTAGTGGTTAGTGCGTTGAACTTCTGAAGGAGTTTCGAAATTCGTATACTAGAAAAACACCAAACGTTCTATTTGTGTGCAAAAATATAAGCGCACAATACGAATTGTTGCGTGAAGCTAGGCCATTGGATCACAACGGTCTGTTATATAAAAATTTCCCATTTTGTCTTAATTATTATAGCAATCCTAATTCTTAAAAGATAATGCAATTAACAACAAGTCTCAAACGAAATGATGAGTGCTTTCTAAAAATCTCACCTATAACTTTTCATATATCGAGTTGGACGCTTGACTACGTTAAGATAAGGTAAACGTTAAAGTCAACGAGAAAATATTATTTTTAAATAAGATATTAACTTTTTCTTTTAGGAAATAAAGTTATGAAAAACTATCAAGACTTTTCAAATCCAGGAGTAGAAGTATAAGTAAACGCACTAGTTCGCATGAAGGAAAACAAATAAGCTTCTTTCAGTGGGATTACAAGTACAACATCGGGGCAAAATCATCCATTGAAGACTGGGACCATATCCCAATTGCAGACCTAGGGAGGAATGCATGTTACTTCCTTGATTCGGCACCTTGACTTTTGGGCACCTGCCATTATTAAATACTACCGAATTTAAGTAAAATTGTGCGATATATCTCCTTTTTTTAAATTCTCTATATTAACTTCGCGTGCCCGTGGCTGGCGGGCTGGCGGGCTGGCTGGCTGGCGGGCTGGCTGGATCAGATCAGATCTTGCGATCAATTTTTAAATTAAGTTTTTCATTGTGAAAGCACCATTCCGCGTTTACCGATGTTCCGATATTTAACTTGCTTACAATTTAATTTATTTTTTTCACAGCAAAAAGAGTAAACATCTCAGTCTCTTCATAGAAGAATAAAGAAAAGTATAAATGTTCTCATTTTTATTACAGGCATGGAAATTCTTGAAATTCCCTCAGATTATGTTTTTATGCATTTTATTGGTACTAGAATAGGAATAGGAGTATTTTTACAACAACCATGCCATGTATTCAGAATAGTTTTATTCAAACGTTTTGTAGGAATAAAATAAACCTATTCTGCTTTTAGTTAGAAAACTCACCACCAGAATTGATTTTAATTGTCACAGTGTTCAAGTCGTTGATTTTTTCCCCATTTTATCGGAATTTTAAAGATTTTAATTTAAAAAAGGGGAAAATTAAGAACTTTTTTTTATCAACAAAATAGTGGGACTGATCTATTTTCAAATTTAACTGAAGTGGCAAACTCAGCAGAATTGCATTCCAATTGCTTTCCAATGCAAACGCACCAGACAACATAATTCCACGAAATCCACATAAATGCTTCGTAGTAGCTCCATAGGAAATTTTGTCTTAATTTATATTAGCTTTAGTATTCATCATCATATTTGGCTCTACAACCGGGGTCCGGTCCTGGCCTCCCGCAAAAAGTCTCTCCACCGGTCCCGATTTCGAGCCGATGTAATCCAGTTTGGCATCCCTAAACTCTGGGCGTCCTGGTCTACGCCATCCTTCCAGCGTAGGCTTGGCCGGCCTTGCTGTCGTGTTCCATAAATCCTACCGCAAAGGACTTTCCAAGCAGGATCCTCTTCGCTCATGCGAGCTAGGTGTCCTGCATCGCGGTAACGCTCGTAGATCTCATCATTATCTCCGGAATCGTCCTTCCTCACATACGGGGCAACAATTCTCCGTAAGACTTTTCTCTCGAACGCGGCTAAGAGGTCAGAATGCTTTTTGCTAAGCACCCAAGTCTCGGATCCATATGTAAGTACTGGTATCACCATTGTCTTATATATCAGCAGCTTGGATGTTATGGTTAAGTTCCTGGATTTGAAGAGTCTTGACAGGCTATAGTAGGCTTTGTTGGCTTTAAGCAACCGTGCGCGTATTTCTGGTTCCATGCTGTTATCGGCTGCTATAGTTGACCCGAGATAGTTAAAGGATTGCACTACTTAAATTTTGCGCTCCACTATCTGAATTGAGGGACCAACGTTGAATCTCATACTCGCAGACGTGGCCACCATGTACTTTGTTTTACTCTCATTTATGTGCAGCCCCAGATTTCGTGCCGCCTGCTCTATCTGGATGAAAGCTTCCAGTACAGCTCTTTGGTTTTTACCAACGATGTCAATATCGTCTGCGTAAGCCAGTATCGGAATGGACTTAAAGAGGATTGTTCCTCTCGCCGTTACGTCAGAGTCTCGGATCACTTTCTCCAACGCCAGGTTGAAGAGGACGCAGGCCAGTCCATCCCCTTGTCGGAGCCCGTAATAGATGTTGAATGGGCTTGATAGTGATCCGGATATTTTTACTTGGCTTATCACATTGGTCATGGTCAACCTACATAGTCGTGTCAGTTTATTTGGGATGCCGAATTCTCTCATGGCTTTATAAAGTTCTACTCTGGTTATGCTATCATAGGCGGCTTTAAAGTCTATAAAAAGATGGTGTAGTGAGTTTTGAAACTCTAGACATTTTTCCATCACCTGCCTTAGGGTGTAAATCTGATCAGTTGTTGATTTGCCTGAGATGAAGCCACACTGGTATGGACCAATGATGACTTTAGCGTATGGGGCTATCCTGTCTTGAAGGATAGAGGAGAAAATCTTATACGCGGCACTCAACAACGTTATACCACGATAATTGCTGCATTTTGTGATATCTCCCTTCTTATGTATGGGGCACATGATGCCTCTTCGCCAGTCTTCTGGCATAAATTCTTTTTCCCATACTTGCACTATTATTTCATGAATTGGTTGGTGTAATGTGGGGCTTCCTATTTTTATCAGTTCCGCTGGGATCCCATCAGATCCCGGGGCCTTATTATTTTTGAGCCGATTTATCGCTCTGCTAACTTCGACTATGCTTGGTGGTGGCAGCATAGTATGATCTTCGGTCATTGGTGGAGCCTCCAGTTCTTCAGTTAGCTGGCCATTTAGCAACTCATGAAAGTGCTCTTCCCATCGCTCTAAGATGCCTTTAAGATCGGCGATCAGATTACCCTCTTTGTCCTTGCAGTATGTGCAACGCGGTGTATATTTCGTCATACCGCGGACCCTTTGGTAGAACTTCCGCGCCTGGTGCGGTCCTTGCTCTCTGTACTGTTCCAGTTCATGGACGAGATTCTTCTCCCAGACTGCTTTCTTTCGCCGGTGAACTGTTTTTTCATATCTTTTGAGCTCTTTATATTCATCTTCGCGTACCCGCGTTCTATGAGATTGTTGCATTGCTCGGTACGCAACATTCTTACGTTCAGTCGCTAAATTACATTCGTCATCGAACCAGTCGTTTCGATCTCTACGACTACTGCCTTAGATGGAGTCAGCAGTACTAATGACAGTATTCTTAAGGCGTGTCCATTTCTCTTCTACGCCTGACATCTCAACCCCAGGACTTACTCTCCCTGCATTTAGGGTGAGTCCTATCGCTTGACCGTAGTTGTTTCTGGTCTCTTCATTGCGAAGGGCAGCCGTGTTGACTCGAATCTGATTCGCGGATGCAGTCTTCCGT
The DNA here is from genome assembly GCA_947095585.1 of Nephrocerus scutellatus. NCBI lineage: Eukaryota > Metazoa > Arthropoda > Insecta > Diptera > Pipunculidae > Nephrocerus > Nephrocerus scutellatus. The sequence goes on from OX352763.1 coordinate 43,474,323, forward strand.
GATGATGCAATCCGCGCTCGGAGCACCATACCAACAAGATAGTGGTCCGAGTCGACGTTGGCACCTCGGTACGTTCGTACCGTCATCAGGTTCGGGTTGTGGCGGCGGTCTATCAACACGTGGTCTATCTGGTTGCGAGTGGCTCCATCGGGAGATACCCAGGTGGCTTTGTGGATATTTTTACGCGCAAACCTTGTACTCGCAACGACCAAATTATTGCTTGCTGCCATCTCTATGACTCGTTGTCCATTGTCATTAGTGTTCTCGTGTAAGCCAATGTACTGCCTGAATACTGGCTCCCTACCTATTTTAGCATTCATATCCCCCAGAATGATTTTTACATCATACTGAGGGCAGGCATGGAGTTCCCGTTCGACTGATTCAAAGAATTCTTCTTTTTCATCATCCGGGGAATCCTCTGTAGGTGCGTGAACGTTTATGAGGCTTATGTTTTTAAATTTTCCCCGCACGCGAAGGGTGCATAGCCGTTCATTTACTGCATTAAAGCCGATAACGGTGGGTTTCATTCTTTTGCTGACTAGAAACCCCACCCCGAGCACATGATGTCTTGCATGACAGCTGTAATAAATATCATATTCTGATTTTTGTAAGACACCATTCCCTGTCCACCGCATCACCTGAATTGCTGTTAAGTCAGCATTATATTTGGACAGGGTATCGGCTGCATTGGAGGAAAATTACCAGCGGCCACCACGTGGAGGTTTGATCGCAGTATTCAGATGATCAATAAAGTGGATATTTCACCTTAAGCAAGCTAATAAAAACGTTTTAAAAAGAGGACAATCCTACGACTAGCATCGTAGCTCATCACATACAATAAAATAAATAATTACTAAGCTGATTTAAATGTTCATAACCCCTTATTGTGAGGTGGGTGCATATTGTATATTGTATATTACATATTACCCAAACACAGCTGTTGTTTTCAATTCAAAAAAAAATTGAGTAGTTTTAAATTAAATTTGTGCCTCTTTTTTGTAACTTATAGTAGTATTTTTTTCACGACAGCACTGTATAACTTTATGCAATGTTAATAGAACGAGCAGAGCATCGGCAGAAAACGAGCAGAGACTATACTATCACTACTACTGCACATGAAATGAAGCGAGCAGCACTATCCCATGCATCTAAATCGTATCGTACGACCATCGAAAAATGTCGCTTTGAAACGCGCAGACGCAATATTCGCCACTAAGTTCGTTTTATCTGGTTCTCTTTTTAAATTCTCTATATTAACTTCGCGTGTACGCGGCTGGTGGACTAGCTAGCTGGCTGGCTGGGTGGCTGACTGGCTGGTTAGATCCTGTGATCAATCGATGGTATCGTACGGTCATCGAATAATGTTGTTTTGAAATATGCCAGGCATTACGCAAGCGCTGTATCACTTTATGCAATGTTAATAGAACGAGCAGAGCAGAGCACCGATAGAAAACAAACAGTGACTATACTATCACTACTACTGCACATGTTTGCTTGCTTCATTCTGCTCAAGCTATGAGCTTGATTGTATGTTATTGAAATATAGTAATGAAGAATAATGAATAATTAAAATCATCGCAAGGATAATTTTATTAACACTTAGTTATGTACAAATGATTAAAAAAAATTTCTTCTATACTAAATGCTAAAAAGAGGACAGGCCTACGACTGGCACCGTAGCTCGTCACATACATAATCATCAATCACATCACATACAATAGAACAAATAATTTATAAGCGGATTTAAATGTTTATAACCACTTATTGTGACGTGGGTGCACATTGCATATTGCCCAAACACAGTTATGCAGCTGTGCTATTCAATTCATAAAAAATTGGAGTAGTTTTATATTTAACTTGAAGGGAAATGAAGCGACCACCTGTATCACGGCAGCACTGTATCATTTTATGCAATGCTATTAAAACGTAATGGTAATGCCAGCTAGGAAGAACACCTCTTCAGAACTAATGGGGAAATACCATCTGGCCTAGCGGATTTGTGAATGTTGAGATCGTTTAAAACTCTAGCAACTGCACGAGTACGAATGAAGATCTGTAAAGTGTTCAATACTTGGAGGTGCAGGCGGCAACAACGAACAAAGCAGAACAGCGACTATACTATCACTACTACTGCACATGTTTGCTTCATTCTATTCTATTGTCATATATTAATATTATAATTTTAAATACTATTAAATTAAGTCTATAATTAAACAATAGGATTAAATAAAAAAAAATTATTAAAAGAATTAAAAGTTAATAATAATCAATATTGATTAAAATAAAAGACACAAGTCGTTTGTTCCAGAAATTCCAGACCATAGCGATCTTATTCCAGAATTTCCATAGGAATATGTCTTATAATCGCATCTTAGTCCTACATTCCAAATTTCATGCGAATCGCTTGAGAAATTGCTTTGTTCCAGAAATTCCAGACCATAATGATCATATTCCAGAATTTTCATAAAAGAAGTCTTATAGTCGCATCTTACTCCTATATTCCGAATTTCATGCGAATCGCTTGGGAAATTGCTTTGTTCCAGAAATTCCAGACCATAATGATCATATTCCACAATTTCCATAAAGGAAGTCTTATAGTCGCATCTTACTCCTACATTCCGAATTTCATGCGAATCGCTTGGGAAATTGCTTTTTTCCAGAAATTCCAGACCATAATGATCATATTCCAGAATTTCCTTAGGAAGAAATCTTATAGTCACATCTTAGTCCTACATTCCGAATTACATGCGAATCGCTTGAGAAATTGATTTGCTCTAAAAATTCCAGACCATATTGATCATATTCCAGAATTTCCATAAAAGAAGAGTCGCATCTTACTCCTACATTCTGAACTTCATGCGAATCGCTTGAGAAATTGATTTGCTCCAAAAATTCCAGACCATAATGATCATATTCCAGAATTTCCATAGGAAGAAGTCTTATGGTCGCATCTTACTTCTACATTCCGAATTTCATGCGAATGGCTTGTGAAATGGCTTAGTTCCCAAAGTACTGACATTAAACAGTGGCTTACTTAAAATTGTGACATTTAACAGTGTTCACAACAGTGCGACATTTAACAGTGTCTCACTTAACAGTGATCACAACAGTGTATCACTCAACTTTTTACTTTTTGAACATGTACCCCCTTAAACCTTGAAGTAAGACGTTGTTACGTCAAATATAGAAAACTATATTACTGTTATATATACTACTTCGAAAAATGCATAAAAACATAAATTATACAAAAAAATGTGTATACCTACCCTTTGACCACGAGTCTGAACACTTCCAAAATATGACGAAACCCTAAGTTTGATCGTGATCAATTGAACGGTGGGGAAACGTATAAAGGATATACAATCTACTTACATTCAGATTTTCATTTGAAAACGTTTTTATTAGCTCGCTTTCTTGGATGGCGGATGGAATTTCGTAATTGCTTTTGAAATATACTACTCCGGTAAGCTAGAGATTGAAACTTTTAACATAGCTCATAACTGGATGTTAATCCATGCAGCTATATTTATTGGCAGCCATATTAATACAAAATGACTATCCGCTCGTTAACAGGTTCCATGACATTTTCTCGAAAAACATTTGCTCGAACGTAATTTTTTGGTAAAATTAATAACCGAAATTTTTTTAAAAAAACTCGCGTTTCTCGAACAAAAATTACTCGCGATAGTTTTTTAAAGGTTGAAAACATAGGAAACATAGAGACATAGATATTTAGTTTTCGAGAAAATGTTTTTCTAGCAAATGTCGTTTTATACATTTGCGAGCAAATGCTCTTCCATGCAGCTATATTTATTGGCAGCCATATTAATAAAAAATGACTATCCGCTCGTTAACAGGTTTCATGACATTTTCTCGAAAAACACTTGCTCGAACGTAATTTTTTGGTAAAATTAATAACCGAAAATTTTTTAAAAAATTCGCGTTTCTCGAACAAAAATTAATCGCGATAGTTTTTTTAAGGTTGAAAACATAGGAAACATAGGGACATAGATATTTAGTATTCGAGAAAATGTTTTTCTAGCAAATGTCGTTTTATACATTTGCGAGCAAATGCTCTTCGAGTAAATGTTTTTCGAGAAAATGTTTTTCGATCAAATGTTTTTCGAGTAAGTTTCTGGATACTTATATTTTCATATTCAGACCGTTTTTTGTCATGAAAATGAACTCCATGTAGTTAAAAACTTATCCGCTCCTTATACACAAAATTTGGTGAGTTAAGTTATCCGCTCGTTGTTAAAGCTAATACACATTTGTTAATGAAAATTACCAGTTAACAGATGTATTAGTACTAACACACTGCTATCTATTCAGTGTTTATTAATACGGGGGTGGGTCTATTAAAAATGAATGGAGTGCAATTTTATGACAGTGAGTATTAAAACAATTCAAACTATTACTACATTTCCAAATATTAGTTCTGGTTAACATAATTGGTAGCCATGGAATCGTGGATTAGTTACGTTAAACCACAAGTTGTATTTTATTTGCCGAGGAATAAGGAATTACAACAACAATTACACTATCTTATTCCATCTTTGGAATAAAAAAACCTGCAATTTCAATTTTTCAATTTCAATTCTTTATTGAGACTTTTTTCCAAATTACATATATACATTTACTTTGACGTTTAACAGTAGCCGACTAGTAAGTATGTCAAGTTATTACAAAGTTCTTAAGTAACTAGACATTTTATTAAATGTTGATACTGCTGTTTTTAGCTACAAATAGTATGTGTACTCTTAATTATATGTATAGTGTATTTGCTTGCTCATAGCTTACATCTTTTTCTGCCTCATAGGCACTTATAACTAGTTAACATAACAAAAGAAAAATAAATCTAAATCTAAATGTGAATTGCAATCTATAAAAAGGTAACCTAAGCCTAAAAAACTAAATTAAATAATTTATATATATATATATATATATATATATATTTTTTTTTTTTGTTTTTTTTTATTATTATATATATACATACATAGTGTTAAGCTGATTTTTTATTCATTGTCTAGATGTGTGTACGAATCTTATATTTAGATCTAAATTATATTATTTTCTGTAATTTATCCCAGATGATTTCTCGTAGAAGGGCACAATTATGTTCTCCGTGTCATCAGGGCTGATGATATGGTTGGCTGAATCGTCGTGCAGAATATTTACTGGTGACAGATAGTAGTTATCTATCAGTGACTCATTTTTGTTTCTCTCAAAAATGGAGCGAACTAATGGGTTTGGGTGGAATTCAATACTGGACGTTGCTTTCCTCATTAGATTTACCATGTATCTCATAAGCGGCACTAATTTGGCTCTATCATACAAAATGTTATTAGAAATCCATTTTTTGTTGAGTTTTCTAAAAGTTCCAGTGCAGTGTCTCAGAATCTTGCGCTCAAATAACTCCTACAGTTGAGCTACAGTTGGAGAGATTGTAAACCAGGTGGGAAAACTGTAAGTTAAAATTGGTCTTATTAGTGTTTTGTAGATTAAAAGCTTGACTTTAGACGAAAGATAGTTTGAGGTTAACAAGGGTTTTATAGTACAGATTGCAAATCTCGCTTTATTAAGAGATTTCCTAGCGTGCTTATTAAAGTTGAATCTGCGGTGAAAATTAACTCCCAGATATTTAATCTCGGTCTTTAACGGAATCAGCTTTTGGTCAAAGACCAGCTTGTATCCGCATACAATATAGCACCTGGTTCATCCATGAAGGGATCTGTAAATGGAAAGTCATTAAGAAATATATTAAATAAAGTTCTCAAAATCTAAACATACTGTGCATCGCCCATTTCTTAGGTTTTGTGTAATTTTATCTGAAAGGAGCATAATCGCATGGTTAGTGGAATGATATTTCTTAAAACCAAATTGGTTATTCTACAGTTTGCCCATATTTGAAAGTAGTGATATTGGCCTAAAATCCTTTATATCTCTGGAAATCTTCTTTTTTGCCAATGGGATCAATTTGGATTCTTTCCATGCTAAAGGAAAATAACCATTATTAATGCAGTGATTGAAGATTATAGATAATTTAATGTCCAAATAATGGGGGCATTTACGAATAATAAAATTTGATATACCATCTGTACCCTCCGCACTAGTAAAGACAGATGGGTTATCTGGACTTGAAGCTAGGTTAGTAGGCGAAAAAACTGTTATTATGCTGTTTCTAGCGTTGCTAAAAAAGTTACTGGTGAAATTATAGACAGTTGTGTTCAGATGGGTGTTTGCTGAAGGCAGTTTTTCAGAGTATATACCTGCAAAGAAATCGTGAAAGGCACCGAGCTTAACATCACTATTGTTAAGGTCGTGGTTATTAAATGAAAGTGTACAATTTGAAATATCAGTACCAAAAAATTTTCTACCTGATATTCTATCGATTTCTTTAAAAGCTGTAGGAGAAGGTTTTATTTCTTTGAGTCTTTTTGCAAAGGCTTTATTAAGACCTATTCTCACTCTATCTCTGATGATTTTAGTTAGGCATTTAATTCTATTATGCAATTCTATTAAGACGATGATGGTATACTCGCTTAAGTTTCCTTATCCAAACGTTTCGAGTTTTGAGTAATTCTTTTGTAAAAGATGAAATATTACAATATCTCATGCCTCTTGCAGTTTTTTTCACTGACTGATTTTCAGTACAGGAATTAATTTCGTTACTAATACTGTTTATAAAGAGATCTATTGAGGAGTTCGAAATGTTACGGTCTATTGGTATATCGATTAGCGAGATTTTTTGATGCAGTTCTGACCTAAATGTTTGTCAATCAGTGTTTACAAAGCTTGTAAACGTTGGACGGTCTATTTCGAGTGGACGAAAATTGTGAAAGCCTAAAGTTAAAAGGACTCCAAAGTGATCAGAAGGAGATGAAATCGTTGTACAGCTGTAAGGATTTGTTTGGTGGGTAGAGGAAGAAGAGATTAATGAAGATGAGACAATAAAAAAATCTAAGAGTGAAGACGTTCTGGGAAATGTTGGACTGTTTGGAGAAACTACCTCTAACGTTATAAATGGTCCGTCGTTAAGCCAGCTTTGAAGAAGCTGCCCATTACTGTTAACAGTTGAATCACCCCATGCTGTGTGACGCGAGTTGAAATCACCACCTAGAATCAGTTCATTAAAGTTATTGGTAAGGGTATAAAGTCTATCCAGTTCACCTTTTACAGAGGAGTTTATGTTAGGTCGTATATAGATACTTCCAATCAAGAGATTCCTCTGCTGGTTCGTATTACTGTTGTATGTTATACTCGCCAGGCATGTTGAAAATACACTACTTTCAAAGGTTATCATAGAATATTTATAGTCTTTTCTTAAAATAATTGCATTTCCACCAAAAGCGTCATTTCTAATTACATTAAAACCATCGAAACCAAGTTTGTGCCTGGCCCTTAATTTAGTTTCGGAAAGCAGGCAAATTTGGGGCTTATATTTTGTTAGAATGTTTAGTAGGGATAACCTTTTTTCATGACTAACTACGGAATTTATGTTAAGCGAAAGTATTTTAAGCTTGTTGCGATTCATTACACGACTATTGAAGCAACGAAACTAATGTATTTAAACATTTTATCTTCTACCGAATTAGATTGCATGTACCCGGGCCAAAATTGTCTAATTTTCGTGATTAGATCACTAAAAGAGATTCCAAAAAGCTTCTGAGACTCTTCAAGAAAAGATTTAAGAGAAGAACTGGTTGGTTGCTCAACGGTAGCCCCACTTTTAACTGCATCGGAATATTTTAAATTTTTGTTTACTGGATTTGACTTCGGTGAATTAGCTTGAGATAATATATTCGGAAAGTTCTTGTTGTTAAGAACAGGAATATTGATTGGGATTCCCTGGTTTTTTTGTTGTCTTGCTTTTTGCAAGAGAAACTCTCTGCGTTCCTTATATTTCAAAATTGCTGGACATGTAGAATCTAGCGCTGAATGGGACGTACTTGCACAATTTGCGCATTTGACTCTTTGAGGCTCATTATTATTTTCTTTTGCTTTAAGGCAAACCTCAGATTCGTGGTTTTCACCACATACAGCACAACGTGTGCTGTATCCACAAAAATGTCCAGTGTGTCCAAAGCGCTGGCACCTAAAACAGCGGGTAATGTTTCAATGGGTTTTCTTTTCCCAAAAAACGCTTTGGTTTAGTAAAAATTTTATTTTCACTAGCTCAAGGGGCGATTCACCCGCTTCCAATTGAATGGTAAAAATGTTAAGTTTCTTGTTTCTCTCATTTGAACGCGGAGTAGAAAAATTGGAGATTTTATTTATTTTAATGTTAGGAACCTGTTCCCTAATAGCTAAAGCTATATCTTCCAGCGATGTGTCGGCATCCATTCCTTTTAGCAAAACTGGAACCTTCTGACATTCTTTTGGGGTAAAGGAGAATGCTTGTGCCTCAGTTTCGCGAATCTTGGCGATTAGTTCCCTGTGGATGATATTGTTGGACACAAATACTTTTGTTTTTTGATACCCAACATTTATAAATTTATACTTATATTCAGTAATTTTGCACTCTTTTGCCGTAAATTCAATTATTTTTTTTAAAAAGTCACAACTAAGTTTAAATACAAAAATTGGTGGACAAAAGGTAGTCCCCTTTTCAGATACCGTATTTGTTTTTGGGATTGTCTTTGTATGTGTGTTGTATAAATTTTCTCCCGTGTCCATTTTGTTGTCCGCTAATAATTCAACCCTGTTAATATTCCCTTCATTTAGACTTATACGACTTCTTTTCGTTGATTCATCAGATCCCCTGACCACTTTATTAATTTTTGATTTAATAAGTGTCCTTTCATCATGCGAGCTGGCAGCACTGTTTTTTTTGTCCGACATTTTTATTTGACTTTAAACGGCGTGGCGTTGTTTTGTAGTGGCGTGGCGTCGGTTTTTTCTTGATTATGGGAAAATCCCTCTTCGGCGTCCCGAATTTCTTCGTAAAATCTTAATTTTTTAATATCTTCATTAGATAAGAGATTTTTAACACTCATTTGGTTTTATTTTTCCACTGTTTATATTTTGCAAGAATTTTTGCGGATCTTTTAAAGATGCCACATATTTTATGGAGGTTCCACTTTTGTGGTTGCTCCTCTCACTTAACTTCGAATAAATAATTACTTAAATTATATTAATTAAATTAACTTAAAATAATACTAATATAAAAAATGATACTATTAACAACAATGTTCACGACTTTCGGTAAATTATTAACTAATTTTGCACACCAGTTTTATTTTTTAATTCACACAAAAAAAACAAAACTAAAGAAACTGTTCAAATAATTTTTTTATTATTAAATTTCTGAGATACAAACTCTGCTCTGTCTGACTTCGTTCGCGGTTCAAAAGAGAATCCATAAGAAAACCTGCTGTTTGGCTAGTTTTGACATTCGAATTCCTTATTCCTCGGCAATAAAAGCTGCATTTTGAATGTCGGGCAAGTTCGGAATTCTAATGTCAAAACCAGCTAAAACCAGCCTAACAGCAGGTTTTCACAATTCCAAAATAGGAATTCGACAGTGCAATTGTTGTTGTTCCTCGGCAAATAAAATACGGCTAAAATATGCCTAATACACGACACGAATGGCGCCGTGGCTCAGTGTATAGGAGCATGGACTGCTGAGCGTGGTTCGAATCCCAGTAACACCAAAGTATTTTTCCCACCTCTCGCGAAAGTTTGACAAACGTTCGAGAGTAATAGCTTGTCACTGAAAGCTTTTAAATTCGCCGTTCGGATCCGGCAGTAAATTGTAGGTCCCTCCATTTGTGTGCAAAAATATGCATGCTCAACACAAAATGGTTGCGCGAAGTCAGGCCTTGGACCGGATGGTCTGTCGCGCCGATATTATTATTTTTAATACACGAATCTAGAGCCATTTAGGTTTGTTTGACATTTTATTAGTAAGAAACCGCAATGCAACTGTTAAATGTTCTGTTTATGGTAAAGCTACTAGCTAACGCGCCATGTTCTTAAACTGACGAGTCCTTAACTCGCAAAACGCTGTCTAGGAAACGTGGAGAGCACAAAATTAGTGCGCTACTTCCAATGTCGAGTTATTTAAAAGAAAAATATTATAGACATCACTTTTACACGTTTTCACGACTAACTTCATATAGTTCCTTTCAATCTAAATCAGATCCTAAATTCAATTCAGATTTCAATATCGATATTTACCAACTTATTTTGTATCTTTGGGTGAGATATCTCGCAATTTTTTTTTTGTGTAAAACTTCGCACTCCGCAAGGGATGTATTTTTTAGAAATTACTACCTTAAATCATACTGTTACCCTGCTTTCACAATAACAAACTTAAGACTTAAACCTGAAAAGAGCTCGCACAATAAAAACATAAGTTTTAAGTTCTGACAGAAAAGTTGTAAATTGTGACAGACTTCATTGTTATTATATTGAAGTGTTAACAACAACAAAATCAAATATTTCACATCCGTTTCTAAATGTTATATTTCACCAACATAACGAGTAGAAATTTTTTTTTCAAATCCAAAATCCATACAATCCTGTGTGTCTAAGAATTAAGTATTAAGGTTTTTATTGTGAGAGCACCCTTATGCCGAGTTTTTGTAACGAGCATATACCCGTATAAGTGCCAAAGGTATCATATCAAAAGGAAAAATTTTGTTACATACATAATACAACATGTAACATGATGTTAGTCGTATTTCCGTCTTTAAAAAGGTTTTGTAAACATTTCGTGTTAAGAACTAAATTTCTTCGACGCCTCACAAGTTTCCGCGTTAAAGATTAATAATTTACAATGAAATTGGTTTTAATTGGTATATTTCAATCATATTTTACGAGTCTCGCAATTAATTAAATTTCTTTCTTTGAATAGTTTTACTTTAATAAAAAAAATTTTGGTGTTTCGACAAACAAACCGAAAAAAAATTATGACATTTTGGTCAAAGTGTCAAAGAGTAAAGCATTTTAACGAACTAATAAAGTAATAACTAATTTGGTAACTAAAACTAACTTTTTGAGCCGCATTTTGCTTTTAATTACAATATTTTAATCTTGCGACGGTGCAAATGTAACTCAAATGATGATTATTCAGCAACCAGTCGCAATAGCAACAACAGCAGCAGCACAACGACGAGTAGGCACTACTGCTACAAACGGTATGGCATCTTCAACAGCAACAGTTTCGACCACTGTGTCTACAGCAAAGCCAGCTTATCCGCGCCTATTCAACAAAATTGTTTTGACATTGGAAAACAGTCTTATTCCCGAGCAAAAACTTGATGAGACTCCTTCCCAGTTAGATGGTCTCGACAAGGAGACTGAAAAGGATCTTCGCATTCTTGGCTGCGAACTTATTCAGACAGCAGGTATCCTTCTTAAGTTACCGCAAGTCGCTATGGCCACAGGTCAAGTTATATTTCAACGTTTCTTCTACTCGAAGAGTTTTGTACGTCACAGTATGGAGACTGTGGCAATGAGTTGTGTTTGTTTGGCGTCAAAAATCGAGGAGGCCCCGCGACGCATACGCGATGTAATCAATGTCTTTAATCACATAAAACAAGTGCGCGTCCAAAAGTAAGTTTTTAAAAAATAAAGATCGAACGTAAAAATATTGTTACAAATTTTGCAGAGATATCACTCCAATGATATTAGACCAATTCTACACCAACCTCAAAACGCAAGTTATCAAAGCGGAGCGACGCGTTCTAAAAGAACTGGGTTTCTGTGTTCACGTTAAACATCCACACAAGCTAATTGTAATGTATTTGCAAGTATTGAAGTATGAAAAACACGAAAAACTTATGCAAATCTCGTGGAATTTTATGAACGATTCGTTGCGAACGGACGTCTTTATGCGTTATCAACCAGAGACAATCGCATGTGCTTGTATTTATTTGAGTGCAAGAAAACTTGGCATTGCACTACCAGCGAATCCGTCCTGGTTTGGTATATTTAGAGTAAACGAAGATGACATTATTGACATTTGCTATCGTGTCATGGAGCTATATAAAAGGACCAAAGTAAGACACTATAACTAAAAAGATGAATATATAAATTAAAAATATAATTTTCCACCAGCCAAATGTTGAGAAGCTCGAAAATTCAGTAGAGGAGTTAAAAAAGCGTTACATGGAGTCTCGTAGTAAGAAACATGAACAAAATACTTCACCGGCAGTTACGACCGTTGATCGAAACAACGGTTCGCATAATGCGTGGGGTGGTTTCATTCAGCGAACGATTCCACTACCGATTCCTACAGAAACAAAATCTCCCGAGAAGCGATCACGTTCAAGGTCTAGATCTCGGGGGTCTCGCGGCTCCAGATCAAAGAGCCATTCGCGGTCTAGGTCAGCAACTCCATCAGTTGAATACAAAAGATCGTCGAAAAAAAACCATCATCGGGAAAGATCTCGAACGCCCTCCAAGAGTAACAAGAAAAAATCGCGCCATTACTCGCGATCGCCTTCTACATCCCCTCATTCCAAACATCGTAAAAGGTAGGATACGTGGATAGTTAACTGGTAAACAATCAAATATTCAAATATTTTTGCAGGAAGTCCTCTAGAGAACGAGATCGCTCCGATTATTACTTTTCAAACGCTGATCGCAAAGAACGCAGCAATGGTGGCATTGGCAGCGACAAATATCGCGATCGCGACCGTAGCGGACGTAACTCCGACAATAAAGACAATCGTTCAAGTAAACATCATCGTGGTTATTCAAGCAGAGGATCACATTCAAGGGGCGGCGGCGGCCACAAACGTCGTGATCGTTCGCGCGATCGTAAGAGGTAAACGAAACTCACAATTTGTTTCACATTATTTTTTTATTTAATGGGAAAATCATGTATGCATCATAATAATTATACAAATTCAAAAAAAAAATTCAATAAACTAAAGAGGTAAATAAACAAAATTTCTGACTAAGATTGGTATTGTACTTAATCGCAATTATACAAACAATCCATTTAACAATGAAATTAATTTTAAAAAATTATCAAGAAAAAAAACGCCATAATATTTTTATCACAGATAACATTAATTAATAGCGATTTCAACTTTTTTCTCACTTTTGAATATGCAAAGCGCAACGTATAAACAAAGCAAATTTTAAGAAAACAGTTCGAATAATTTCATTATAATGTGATATGATACGCGGCGAGCGTTACTTGTGGATGATTTAAATGTACATCCCGGAATTCATCAGTAAACGTTAGAATGTAAAAGCAAAATACAGTTGCGATTATCCACTCCGAAATCGAGCTAACCACATGAAAGTACCAGCCGCCGTCAGATGGATACCTGTGGAAGAAATGTTATGTTTTTTGTAAGCATTGCCGTTCTAATAAAATCGAAATTAAAATTAATTTTGATTACTTTTGTATATACCACAAATATTATTATACCAATGAAATAAAGTTATGTTTGAAAATAACTGCGCCCATCCAATGATTTGCAGTCTTAAAAGCTAGACTTCTACGAAGCCTTGCCTCTCGAAAGAAGGTTAGATTAGGTTAAGTTTCGGTGGCAGCTAATGCTCACTTAGACCATTTGTGGTCCTTTGTATTACCACAGGACCTTATACCTTTCCCCTTTTCAGAAGATCCATTCAGAGCATGGATGAATCGAAGTATATCTCGCACTTTGCCGTTTTCGAGATCTAATAGGTTATTCATTATATAAGTGTTTGTGCCTTCTGTGCATTAGTCCCGGACATGATCAGAGAAGATGTTCTATGGTCTCCACCTCCTCCTTGTCCATGCAGCTTCTGCAGAAGTCATTACAACCATCCTTATCGCGTGTTTCCCTAGAAGGCAGTGTGCTGTCATTATCCATACAACCGTTCTTAGTTCACGTCTTTGTAGGGAAATAAGCGCAGTTGAGCGCTCTCGAAAGTAACAAAGAATTTGACGTAGTTTTCAATTATAACACAACGTTTTGTATCGATTTATAATTACGTTCAGTTTTGCAATGATCTGTAAAGAACATATATGTACACGCACATTTTACGAACGAAGATTTAAAATTGCTACCGCTATAAACTGAATCAAAAATTTAAAGATTTTAGGGCTTCCTTTTCCCATGGACACAAAATCCACTAATAATGATTGCAACCAAGTGCTTATGCTGATTTTTAAACCATTGTAATAAAGTTTTAGACAAAAAAATTTGTCTGATTCTCAAAAATATGTCATAGATATTATTCAGTATAACAGTGCTTCGAATCATTTCATTAGACTTTTGGCGACGAACCACCCTCCTTGTCTGGTGTTTATAATTGGTACAATGAATTTAAATACGAACGACGTTCACTCAAAAACGAGCCTCGTGGAAGTCGTCTGTTGTGTCTGAAAACATCGATGCTGTGAGAAAACTGATTGAAGAGGATCGTCATGTGACTTATCGTGAAATCGATGCATGCCTACACGCATTAGTAACACAGCGTATATACGATCTTATATGAACATTTAAATGTGCGGAAGCTATGTGCACGTGGGTTTCAACATTTTTTGGCAGACGCACAAAAAAAGGTTCGCGTCGATTGGTGCCGCCAAATGCCTGAAAAATTCGTTGAAGGTACTTCCAAAAACGTATACAAGATCGTGACAGGTGACGAGATATGGATATTTGCGTATTAGCCGGAAAGAAAATGGGAATCGACTGTTTGGGTCTTCGAAGAAAGATCCAACAAAAGTTGTGCGAGCTCGGAGCGTTGGGAAGCAAATGAGCGTGTTTTTTTTTCACGAAAACCGGTCATGTGGCTACTATAGCTCTTGAAAATTAAAAGACAGTCAATTCAGATTGGTATACGACCATTTGTTTGCCTGAGGTTTTCAACAAATTAAGAGGAAACAACCGAAAACGGCGAATTATTTTGCATCACGATAATGCGAGCTCACACACATCACATCAAACAAGCGAGTATTTGAGCACTCAAACGATCGAACTGATAGGCCATCCACCTTACAGCCCCGGACTGGCACCCAATGACTTCTTGCTGCTCCCAACAATCAAAGATAAGATGAGTGGACAACGATTTTTATCGCCTGAAGAAGCGGTTGAAGCGTTCAAAAACCATGTTTTGGAGCTATCATCTTCGGACTGTAAAAAGTGTTTTCATAAATGGTTTGAGCGTATGCAAACGTGTTTAGATCTTAAAGGCGAATATTTTAAAAAGCAATAAAGAGATTTTGGATGAAATTTTTTATTACTTTTGCTATGAACTTTTACGGCACCTCACGTACCATACAAAATTCTTGTAACATTCTACACATGTAGGCCAAATTACTTTACGTTACTTTTTTTCATAGGCAAAGCATGTGATGGAAGCGACGCAAAAAGTTGACCAATATTCCAACTTTTATTTCCGGCAAATACTTTGACAGTTCTCTCTCACAGCATTTTGAAGTTTATTTTGGCATTTGTTTTTGTTTGTTTGTGCGACGACAACGTATTCATTGGGTCACCTCTTTGCGTTACATAGGGCAACGTCAACAAATACGTCGACGCAACTGAAACAACGGCTTCTATGGGCTGGGCTCTTAAGTCCGCAGATTTGTCAGTTTCGCGTCGATCTCAGGAATTGGCTCTCTGTTACTAGGTTTGTTAAAAAGTTGTAACTTCTACTTAACCCCCTCAGAAGTTAGGCCAATTTTGGAATTTAATTCATATGTATGGGGTGGGGCTCCAAAATCCCATTTGCAATATCTTGAAAGAATTCAGAATAGAGTTCTGAATAACGATTTCCGTATGAATAACGATGTAACCATTACTTCATATCTTGATTCTTTGGAGCATAGACGAAATTTAGGAGCTTTAAGTGTTTTCTACAAATTTTACTATGGTAGATGCTCTTCAGAAACCTATTCTCTAGTTCCAGGTTCTTTTGTTGGCAACGTAAACACCCGATTCAGTTCTAATCAACATAGATTTGCCTTAAAACCTTTTTCTTGTAGAACCCAACATTTCAAATCTTCCTTTTATCCAAGAGTGACATTAATGTGGAATCAATTACTCGACTCCGTGTTTTCCGAAACGTTTAATTTACAGGCCTTCAAAATATACGTTAACAAGTTCCTTGTTCAATAGAGGATCCAAGAATTTTTGAAGGCTGAATTACGTTTTGTATTTAATGTCAGGGTTTTTTGTACATTTTCCTGATCATGATCCATTGGTTAAAGCGTTTGGACTAGCGTCGCTTTAGTTGCGTGTTCGTTTTTCCCTATTGCTTTTTCAATGAATCGGAAAATAAATTGAAACCGGCTACAAACGTGAGGAATATAATATATTGTACATTCATTCATTCATTACATTCCTTCTATGTTTATTTTATTAAAATCTCGTGTCGTGGAATCTTGCGATCAAATTTTGCACACATGTGTATCTCCGGAGACAACACTTTCTGTTAAAACTTTGGGCCTCAGAGCAGAGGGGTGCCCATAATTTTTTTTTTAAAAAATAACCCGATTTTCTTTAAATTTTATACACATGTGAATCTCCGATGGACAACACTTTTTGTAAAAATTTTGAAGAACCTGAGCCCCGGGGTCGTTAGGCTCCATACAAATTTTTTAAAAAAATTAACCCCATTTTCTTTAAATTTTATACACGTGTGTATCTCCGATGGGCAATTTTTTTGTAAAATCTTTGGAGTGAACGGGTCATGAGGCCTGAGGGGTGTCCATGTAATTTTTTTACAAATTAGCTCGATTTTCTTCAGATTTTAAACACATTTGTATCTTTTAATAGAGACAATTTTTAATTTTTATAAGGTTTGATGGGTTTTTAAATTTTAATAAAGAGTTTAGCTCACCTTATTGCCATGGCGCAAGTCATTCAGGGAGTACTGTCCCTTGGCAATAATTTACGTATAAAAAAAAATGTTGCTACTTGAGCATGCATCCTTATAAGATAATTTTGATAAGCGATTGAGCGCTAAAAATGTACGAGTTCATACTCAGCGATGAAGCCCATTTCTGGCTCAACGGCTTTGTTAGTAGGGAACCCGACGCGGTGCGGGTTTCATATTGGCACATACTTCTTCAATTCTTCTGGCAACGCAGTCACAATTAATGTAGATCGCTACTGGACCATGTAGGATAAATTGGAAGAAGAACATGTGGTTTTTACAAGACGGCGCAACAAGCCACTCAGCTGTACAAAACAATCAAGTTGCTGTACAAAACAATCAACTTACTGAGGTCGAAGTTTGGTGACCGTGTTATCGCCAAAAATGGACCAGTCAAATTGCCGCCTCGTTCATGAGATTTGACGCTCACGGTCTATGAAAGACAGAAATTTAAATAAATTTGGGGTTTCAAATAAATTTTTTTTTTGAAAATGTAACTATAAGCTGTTTTAGTTGATAAAGAAACTGGGTTTTTTTTCCTGAAAAGCCAATTTTATTGCTTTTATTGGAACGAAACTTACCATTTTCGAGGATCCTGACCGCGGAACATAATGTGAGACATCACCCCGGTAACGGAAAGTAAAATAAACAATATCGTGCAGCAAACTGCCATGCTTAGCCGCAAATGTGCCTTTAGCTTACTGCCTGCCATTGGATACAACATGTACGAAATCATTGCCTGAAAATAGATGCAGGTAGAACCCAGCCACTGGTAGTCTATAAATCAAAAAACACCTGCATCCAGAAGTACAACGTGCCGCAACCGAAACAGCAGAATGCTCCAAAGAAATGAACTATTCGCACATTTGTTTCTTGAAAGTTGGCCACAAAACTAATTCCTAAACATGAGGCCAGACCAAACCAAACAGCCAATTTATTGTACTTTAGTGCAGCTGACCCAATATCAGGATGATGGTCATACAGTTCAAGTACTTGCCTGTAGCGAATGTATATTGCAATTCCCACTAGAATATAACAAAGAAGAATATAATAAATAAAAAGCAGAAATGAGTCATAAGAACGAGCTAACGCTGTTATCACTGTGTGAATTTCTCTTACACAGGACACTGCCAATGTTGATCAATTGGCCAAAAACACAACTCTCTGGCGAATATGTGGCAGCATCGCTGATATACGGAACGGCAGGAACTACATGTCCCTGTAGTATTGCGGCAATGTAACTGAAAGCAGCATATAAATTTGTCGGCTTTGTATTTTATCAATTTACTCAGAAAACGCCTTACGTGCCAATAAATGTTACTTGAAATAATAAAAAAACAGCAATGGGTATTAAATACACTTTCGACATTTCGAAAAGAGTACCCGCACACTCTTTTTCAAAAAGATAAAACTTCCAAAATAGAATTTTGTTGATTGATAATTGCCCTGTTTACTTATACGTGAGTTTAATAAATTCACTGCACCGATCACATTTGCAAATAAGTGATAATTGCAAAGCAAATCTGTCACGTAAGCTCCTAAGTGTAGCGTAGCTGGTGAATTGGTGATTGTTGATTTGATAAAACTTCATTTGGGATTGTTATTATTGTCTTATTGCACTATTAAACAGTTAAGGGAAGGGTGACACTATCAACATTTTCTAGCAATGATGAAATCTTTTGCGAATGTCAATTTTATGATATCAAGAACACATGTAGGAATTTTGGGAAATTCTCTCCTTAAATTCCTGGTATTTTTTATCTCTTTCATTCACTTAGTAGTCATAGTATTGTTTTTTCTTTGTCTTCATTCAGTATTTTTTTAAAGAATACCCTAGCCCATATGGCATACACTGTGATCTATTGTATCTAGGGTGTATTTACTCCTTCCTAGTGAAACATAGTATTTCCTTAATGGCAGAATTTCTCAACAAACAAACAACTCCGCTGTCGAGCATATTTCCTTATGAAAATTTTTCTCCTTAACCAAATTAGGGCTGGGAATTCACAGAGAATATGCTCGGTTGACTCATCATCCTCCGAGCAGAACTTCAATTCTGTCTCTGAGCCCTCCCCAATTTTGTTAAGGTGACGCCACAATGACCTGTTACAAAACTCACCAGATTCCTAATGCTGTCCCTATTAAGCATTAAGGATTTCCTAATAGGAAAAGGGCCTGATTAATTGTTTGGATTGCTTCAGCACCGAGACGTTAACCCAGTGGTCCAGACGAAGTTTGTGTTCCCAACAAATTATCAGTCCTGTGGCGGCAGCCCAGTTGACACCACAGTAGGGTTCATAGGACCTGATCGCAGATTCCTAGTTCATCTGCAGATTAGATTCCTGCAATTTCATTAAGCTGGACGGCAGCGCTTTAAGTGCTGCCTGGCTAGCTGGAAAGCAATATAATAGTGCAGATCTTAATGGCATGTAATTCTGCTTGGAAAACCAGTAGACTTTTTCCCATTGGTATCGAGACTTTGGTGTTGGGTCCAAAGACACAAGCTCCAACTCTAGTTTCCATCTTCGATCCATCTTTGAAGCAGACCATACCTCTAGCGTCCAGTGCAGAAACACCATTGCACCAGTTTGCCCGGTCCAATATTTCTACCTCAAATAACCTGCCGAAGCAGTACTCCCTGACCATAATGTCGGGGATTTAGCAGAACATGTCTCTTTCAGGAATTGAGTCAAGAATTTTCCGATGTCCAATATAGTCATGTAGTTTATACCCGCATTCGAGTCTAGCAGCCGTCTTCCGGGTAAAGATTTGCAGGGCTGAAGCCCTAAAACAGTTTCTAATGGAGTCGTGGGGAAGATGCGCACGGCACCCGTTATACCTAGACAGCAATTCCTTGTAGCTTCTGAAGCTTATTTGCCGTTGTTCGTTAAATAACTTTCGGCTTTAGGATTTAGACCCCAAGTTTTGCTACAAGTCTTATAGTCGCATCTTAGTCGTACATACGCTTGAGTAATGGCTTGAGAAAGATCCCAGAAATGATTTCAGCTACCCATTCCAAATTTCAAATTCGCATCAAAATGATTTCAGTCACAAATTCGAAATTTCACATTCGCATCCGCATCAAAATTATTTCAGTTATCCCATAGTCAAAACTATACACCAGCTGCTGCATCCGCAATTTTCTAATATAATATCTGTTTTAGCTTTTGGCTTTAAATTTTCGATGCATTTTAATTGTTATGTGTTAAACAAAACACCGCCTTACGGTGAGTACCATAACTATAAAATGGCTTTAGTTTTTAAATCCTAAAGATTTTTGGATTTATTTTCGGCTTTTTGCTTATGCTATTGTTGTTGTAAGCCAAGCCGGCTTTGCCAAAGCAACACAGCAATTGATCTTGTAAGGACTTTCCCAACTTTGCTGTAGTTTTGGAGATTAACCTTTTTACTTTCTTTTACATAGTTAAAGGAATTATAGTAATCATGAAAAATTTCGAACATGGGATTTTTGCGGATTTACCCATTACCGTATTTCATGAGTCAGAAAAAGCAAAAATAAAAAAATCTCTGTCTGTCTGTCTGTATGGGTGTCTGTGTCTACTCTACAGCCCAAACGGCTGAACTTATCGGGATGAAAATTCATATTTAAGCTTTTTACATAAACTGTGAGGTGATGATTTCCACGAAAATCTGACAGCCGGAAGTGACAGTTTACTTAAACAGTTTTTCGAGTGCCCGATGTACCACTATGTATTTCTTGCAGGACTTCTTTGCCCCGATTATTTGGTAGCACAATCTAGGATTTTGTGCTTTGACCATCAGCCGATTCCAATTGGCTTACCAGTATTAAATCTCTCCCAATCTCAATGACTGCCATTGAGCCCAGTAACTTTTTACTGTAGGACTTGCTATTGGTACTTGTTGAAGTGCTTGACGCTATCCACAACAGTTAGCAATTTCCTTCGGATCACACAGTAGTTTTTCTCCGGCTTAGAAAGCGAACGGCTGTAGTACACTTTTACTCGCTCCTTTCCTTCTTGATTCTGCGGTAGAACCGCCCCTATTCCGCATTGCTCGCATCAGTGTCGAGTTTGAAGAGCTCTCCTGCCTGTTGATATGCTCGTGGACGTGCTCATTAAATGTACGACCAAAAACAATGATGTCATCTAAATAGACTAGACATTTCTTCCACTAAGTCCCCGCAAAACAGGTTCCATCAACCGCTCGAATGTAGCAGGCGCGTTGCATAACCCAAACGGCATTACATTAAAAGCCGTTTCCCGCAGTAAATGCTGTCTTCTCCTTGTCGGCATCATGAATTGCAACCTGCCAGTATCCGCTTTTCTGATCCAATGTACTGAAGATTCTGGCTCCGGATAAGGTATCGTATGTGTCATCTATACGCGGTAATGGATGACTATCCTTCTTGGTGACCTCGTTTAGTTTCCGATAGTCCACACAAAATCTCGTTGAACCATCTTTCTTTTGAACAAGTACCACAAGTGCGCTGCATGGGCTTTTGGACTTCTCTATGATTCCATCACGTTCCATCTTCTTAACCAGTGTTTCTGCCTCTTGTTGTCTAGCAAGTGTTAATCGTCTTAGCGCCTGTCGAATTGGAGTAGTAATTTCTGCATCGATTCGATGTCGCGCTATATTGGTTTTACCCATGTCGTTGTTTGTGACAGCAAACACGTCGGCAAATTGCTCTAGCGCTTTTCTGCTGCTTGTTGCTGTGCTGCTGGAAGATGTTTACACAGCGAACGAATTATCTGCTTTCTTTCTAGATGTAGTAGCGTATTCTTTACTTTTACAGGCTGGCAGTTTGCGATGCAGCTTACTCCCTGAGTCTTGCCAATTTTTTTATACATACCAAATGACCGTTTCTTTTCTTATTACCTTCGGTGACGGATTAATATTTATTATTCTCACTAATATCTTGGGCTGGATTTTCACTAGAGTTCTTCCGCATAGCAAACCGTTCTTGTTGAAATTGGTTGGCTCCACTATTCCTACTCTACTGTCCCCAAGATCACCGTTCAATTTGCCATAGATGATTTTCTCGCACATCAGTGTTATCTCTACTTTATCTTCAGTAATGACTCCTAGCCCACCACTCTGGTTGTCGTTTATTTGCAGGGGTACTTCAACATTACGCAAATAAATATAACACGTGATTGTTTAGATCAAGGGACATCTCGTGCTCTGTCATGAGACATGAGGCCCAATATGAAATCATCTGTAAAGCTGGCAACAGTAAACCGATGAGAAACCTGTATTCCTCCAAACAGGACACTACACTCTCCTTTAATTGCTGCAACTTCACTGCCGCTGTCCTTAAATTATAACGAATTAATTTTTCCACTTGTCCTTTGGACACCATTTTGGGATTTACAACTGATCTGGAAGCTCCTGTATCCAAGGTAAACGTACATGGTTTTCCTTCTAACACACCACTACGAGCCAAGCTGTTGCTGTCTTTTCCAAGTTTGGCAGTGTTCACTGTGACCTTGGGGCTGTCTTCCCTCTTCACCAGCTTACTATCGTTTAGTGTTAATCAAGCTGGTGTAACTTACTTTTCCTGGTCTGCATCTACGAGGGAAGCTGGCTGCTTCACCTTCTTCATCTGTGATGCGTGATGTCCGGTTAATTATTCTCGCACAATTGTTCTCGAACAGTTGTTCTCGCACAATTATTCTCGCACAATTGTTCTCGTTTTTCTCAGGAAATTCTTCTCAAAATTTTATTTTGCTAAAATATAAAATTACTTAATAAATGAAGTTTTTCCTTTTAAAATGCGTTTTGGTAGTTTATCGACACACTGTAAAATACAGTGCGCTAAATTAAATTTATATTTAGATTGAAGTTTTTCCTTTTAAAAGGCGTTTTTAAAAATTATGGACACACTGTAAAATACAATGCGCTCAATTATTCACAAAATGTCGGCAGCCGATATTATGTATGTAATTGCGAGAACAATTAGCCTAGACTCATGATGCGTCTATCTGCCGTAAATTTTCAGACCTCTTAACACGATTCACAGGCTGCACCGTAGTTTGTACAGCTTGTAGTCGCGGATAGGTTTCTGACATCTAAAACATCTTAATGAAGAATCGAATCTGCTATTTCTGTTGTTTTGAAAGGGACCAGTGGTTAAATTTTGGATCTCCTCTACAATCAGAGCTTTTATTTGTGGGACGTCCTCCGTTTCTAACTTGTGTAGCCCAACAAAATTCAAGGACACCCTGGCTTTAGCTGCTTGGTACTCCAAAGCCGATGCCAATACTTGATTCATTGTTTTTTTTTCTCTGGCTGAAGCTTTAATTGCTCATCTCGGATAGCATTGAGAAACGTAACAAATGTAGATTTAGATTTCGATTTAGATTTTTATTACCATTCGTTTGAAATATTACAAAATCAAAAAAAGCATGGCATTGCCGTCTGCCGATTGACAATTAATTCTGTATAATAATTTACAAGTTTTACCACTTTGATTTAGTAAAATAAAAATTCACATAAATATTAAAATTAAAAAAAAAAAATAAAGAATTTAATTTACGAAGGAAAGAGGGATTACTTTAGAAGTTGAGCGTAATAATTTGATTTCGATACGCCAGAGCAACTTTGCAATAGCGATACAGTTGTGACACATTAGGCTTGTTTAAGCATCCTAGTACTTCGACGTCCGGTATAAAATCAGTTCCGAAAAAGTGTCTTCTCGTTTCCTTCAACATCGGGCACCTTCCAAGGAAATGTAGAACATCTTCCCTTTCTCCAAGATTACATAGGGTGCAAATAATTGGAAGATCCTCTCTATGTGGAATAAAATTCAGATGGAGTAGTTCGCCACGAAGTTTTATAACCATCGATAGTTCATCCACACTATATTCGTCCCTAAAGTAACTGTCTTGCAGATTGTGACATAATTGACTATACGTGGTTCTGTGAATCGACGCCGCTGCTTCTCTTAGAAAGCCTTCCCTTAGTTGAAGGTCAACTTTTTTTATGAGGTTATAGAGCATTGGTTTCCAATTTTGATGCTCTGCTATATTAAGTTGAAGCTCCATGCCACAGCTTTGCGCTAGCTCCATCCATTCCGCGAACCAACTTGACCGGTTGGAAATTGTTTTAACTGCAATTTTCTTCGGCAGTTGATCATTTGGCATTTTAAGAACCTTCAGGATATAGTCCACTTGCATCTTTAGCGTTTTTATGAATATTGGGGGCAGTCCTGTCTCAATCATTAGCATGTAGTTAGGTGTATTCGGTGGAAGTCGAAATGTTCTTTTTATGTAGAATCTCAAGAGCTTTTCTACGGTGTCATACATTGTGGTTCCCCATACTTGGGCTGCATACAGTATAATGGCTTCGGAGCATGCTTCAAAAACTTTGTATTTACTGCTATGCGAAATAAGTTTGTTGGCAAAACACTTTCTCCAGGTAGCATTTATTGCTATTTTTGCCTTTGCAATTTTTTCATCGAAATGTTTTTTCATATTCAATTTTTTTGTGAAGTAAACTCCTAGGTATTTGTAGTCCGTCACTACCTCAATTCTTTCTCCATTGTACAACCATTTTTCGTTAGCACAGCTCCTGCCACCTCCTCTCTTAAATATAATTACCTTGGATTTCTCCAAGTTCACCACTAAGCTCCATAATTGACAGTATTCATATAACCGATTAATCATCCGCTGGAGAGTCTCGGGAGTGCATGCAAACATAACTATGTCGTCTGCAAACATCAGGGCATTTATCCATGTACCTGCGAACTCTGTACCTCCGGGTAGAAAATCGATTAAGTCTTCAATGAAGAGTGCAAACAATTCCGGACTTAAAGAACATCCTTGCCTTAATCCAGCCTCAGTTTGAAACCACTCTGAAGATCCTTCCCCATCCCACACTGCTGCTTTTGTATCTTCATACAGGTTTTGTAGGGCCCTGCCAAATTTGAGTGACATCCCCATACCATATAGTTTATAAAACAATGCATTTCGGTCTACTGTATCGAAGGCTGCTTTGAAGTCTATAAAAAATACATATAGCTTCTTCTGTATCGCGAGAAAGGACTCCGCAATACTTCTCAAGACGAATATATGATCCACAGTCGAATATCCTGATCTAAATCCTGCTTGAAATTCTTTCAACAAATTATTTTCATTTATCCATGTCGTGAGCCGTTTTTGTAGAATAGCTGTGTAGATTTTGTAGGAGGCATTAAGAAACGAGATACCCCTATAGTTGGCTGGGTCCGATTTATTCCCTTTCTTATGGATGGGGTAGATCAGGTCTTCTTTAAATTTCTGCGGTATAATGCCATTCTCCATTATTTTATTAAACACAAGAGCCATCTTGTCTATAAGCACAGTGGTCCCATATTTATAAAATTCGACCGGTATTCGGTCAGATCCAGGAGCTTTGCCATCCTTTAGCTCAGCCAGAGCTATAATAATATCTCGCGGTGAAATTCGTTCATCCAGCAACTGATTTGTTAAACAGGGAGCAGCATAATGAAACTTAAGTCTAACCATTACCGGATTAAGCAATTTCTTAAAATGAGTACATAGCACGCCAAGTGTTAAGGTTTTACTGATGTCATACTTCTTGCCATTGAGTTTCTTCGCCAGCGTCCAGAACTCTGCCGTAGTGTTACATTGAGCCAACTTTAGGGCTTCTGCTTCGAAGAAGTTTTTTCTTTTGCTTCTGCATAACTCCTTGTAATTCTTGTTTGCATCGATGTAGAAGTTCTTGAAGTTATCTGTTAACATAGAAAATAGCACCATGCAAACCACCTCAATCATATAAAATATCATTTATTATCATTTATTCATAACTGTAATTGCGTGATCCAACTTATATTACTATATTAATCATCACATATATCCCTTTCGCAATATGATGAAATCATCTTGTTTACTACTTTAATATTCAAGGCCAATCTTATCTCGAAATGCAAATTCTGTCAACATGTTTACCATCTTCAATTCAAAGGAAAAACACCAGATAGTCAATTACGACGAATGTTTTAGATATCCATTCAAAACATGATGGAACACGAAAACATCCTTATCTTAATTCAGATCTAAGACAATAACATGTTTACGTCCTCAAAGACGAAAACAAGTTCAAAGTCCAAAAGTATTTCACAACAAAAACACAAGTTGGATCACTCAACAAATAGTATATAAGATAACACATTAGAATAAGCAGATCAGTATTGTTCAATTGCTCAAAGATGTAGCTTAGTTTAATATTCAATTCTCATAAAGTCTATTATTAAGACAAGTTTTTCAAGTATATTATTTATAAATAAAAAATAAAGAAAGATCTTTTTTTAAAAATTATAAATAGTATTTGAAAACATAATTGGCGCAGTCGGTAGGATAGTGCTAGTCAACTAAGACTTATTTTTTTTTTAAAAATTTAAAGCACTCCACAACAAAAAGTAGAAAAAAATTTTTCTGCAGCAGAAGTGCAGAAATTTTACAAAATTCTACGAAAAATCATTGCATTATTTGCAATAAAAGTGAATAAAATTTCTACAGCAGAAGTGCAGAAATTTCACAAAATTCTACGAAAATAATTGCATTATTCGCAATAAAAGTGAATAAAATTTCTACAGCAGAAGTGTAGAAATTTCACAAAATTCTACGAAAAATTATTGCATTATTTGCAATAAAAGTGAATAAAATTTCTACAGCAGAAGTGCAGAAATTTCACAAAATTCTACGAAAATAATTGCATTATTCGCAATAAAAGTGAATAAAATTTCTACAGCAGAAGTGCAGAAATTTTACAAAATTCTACGAAAATAATTGCATTATTTGCAATAAAAGTGAATAAAATTTCTACAGCAGAAGTGCAGAAATTTCACAAAATTCTACGAAAATAATTGCATTATTTGCAATAAAAGTGAATAAAATTTCTACAGCAGAAGTGCAGAAATTTCACAAAATTCTACGAAAATTATTGCATTATTCGCAATAATAGTGAATAAAATTTCTACAGCAGAAGTGCAGAAATTTTACAAATTTCTACGAAAATAATTGCATTACTTACAAAAATAAAAAGAAAATTAATAAATAAAGAAATTACAAATAATTTCAACAAAAGTGAAACAAAAGTGAATTTTTTTTTAGTGCATAATTTGACTATTTAAAAGACATACACAAAAACTAAAATTAACTCTTAGTCAACATTTAAAATAAGTGCAACACAGCAAAATATCAACAACAAAAACAACAAGGATCAACAACAAAAACAACAAAGATCAACAACAAAAACAACAAGGATCAACAACAAAAAGAACAAGGATCAACAACAAAAACAACAAGGATCAACAACAAAAACAACAAGGTCAAAATAACTAACAGATATTATTAGAAGACAACTTATAACAAAATCACCAGGATCAACAACAAGAACGACAAGGTTAAATTAAAATAAATTTCTATATTTCTATTAAATAAATATATATAAATATATACAAAACCAAAATAAATTTCTATATTTCTATTAAATAAATATATATAAATATATACAAAACCAAAATAAATTTTTAAGAGACCTGTATACCCCTAGTCTTTTACCTTATTACTTATATTATCTCTTGTTACAAAAACTAAAATTTAATTAAACAAAATGGCATTGGAAACTCAACAAAATAAAGTGACCCTAGATCCCATTAAATATTTAAATTCCCTTCCTTACTATGACGGAAACACAGACAATTTATTAACATTCACAAATCTAGTAGACAGAATATATCCCTTACTAGCAACTTACGATGACCTTTCTCAATATTTATTTTCGGATATTATAAAAAGCAAATTAATCAGAAAAGCTAGAGAAGTTATAGAAATCAACACACAAGCCATTGCTTGGGGTGAAATTAAAGACGTTTTACAAAATAATTTTGCCGAAAGACGTAGCGTAGAACAACTTTTTGACGAATTGAGAGGTGTTACTTTTAAAAATAATGTTTTAAGTTTTTTCAACGAAATCAAAGATAAATTGCGAAAACTAAACAATAAAACTCTATTAGAAAATGGACCAGGTAAAACAGCGAACGATTGTGCATTAAACAATATACGCACAGCATTAGACATATTTAAAAACAAAATACCTGAACCAATGAAAACAATCCTAATTTGCCGAAATCCAGAAAACTTAGAATCAGCAATAGACATACTCAGTCAAACAGGCTACACAGACCAATCAACTCCGGAACAATTCTATAATCGTAATAACAATAAACAAACACAATATAATAATTATAATAATAATTATTTTTCCTCGAATAAACAAGAATACAAAAATAAATACCAACAGAACCCAAATAGAGACGAACATTTTAATAGATACAGACAAGAACCGAATCAAACAAAAAAAGGACAATATTATAGAAAAGACCAGAAACAATATACAAACAAACAATACGATAATCATAGACCTGATCAATATCAGAATAAGAACAGACAGTTCAATAATTATAGAAATGACAGTTATAATAATTATAGATCCGACCAATATCAGAACAAGAACAGACAGTTCAATAATTATAGAAATGATAGTTATAATAATTATAGACAACCAAATTATAATCAATTAACAAGTGAGATTCAAAATAATTTACCAAATACTAAACAACAACAAACTGTTGAGCCAATGGAGATAAATAAATATGAAACAAGCGAAAATTTTCACTCACAAGCCTCGGAGGAGATTTACCATATGTAAAAATCAAATCTAATAAAAATCCATTAAAATTTATTATCGATACTGGAGCAACAAACTCTATTATAAATCCAGGTCTTTGTAATCCTAAATGGAAAGTACCAATTAATAAAATTCAAATTAAAACACTACAACATAATATAAACGTAACTGAAAGAGTATCAGTTCCCCTTTTTAAAGAATTTGGTGATCTAAAGCAAAAAATTGACTTTTTGGTCTGCGCGTTCCATGATAAATACGACGGTATTATTGGAAACGACATACTAAAACGATTTAACGCTAAAATAGATTACAAACATAATCTTTTAGAAATCAATGGACAAACTATACAAATGTTGTTTGAAAGATCAAACAAACATACCGTACAATTATTGGTGAACCAACAAAAAGGACTAGTTTACCTCAAGAAGCAGAAGTTCTTGAAAAACGAAGTAATTTTTGACGAAGGAATTTACAATGTTGAAAATCATAAGATTGAAGTTCAAACAAATGTAATATGCCAAAGTCCAATTGAAATAAATCCAAATGAAATTGAAGAAGTTAATATAAAAAATTTCTCTATAATAGAAGAATATAATAATAAATCATTAACGGAACAAATACGAACTCAACATCTCAACACAGAAGAGAAACAAAAATTATTAAAAATAATAAATCAATATTCAAACATTTTTTATCAAGAAAATTCAGATCTCTCATTTACGAATGCAATCAAACATGAAATACGTACCACTGACAATGTACCAATAAACGCAAAGTCATACAGATATCCTTACATACATAAAGATGAAGTCAAAACCCAGATCCAGGAACTCCTCGAAAACAAAATTATAAGGCCGAGCTATTCACCTTATTCAGCCCCAGTGTGGATTGTACCGAAAAAAGTCGACGCCAGTGGAAAACAAAAGTGGAGGCTTGTCATAGACTATCGTAAACTCAATGAAGTTACAATAGACGACAAGTACCCTCTACCAAATATTGATGATATACTAGATAAACTGGGCAGATGCCAGTATTTCACAACCCTTGATTTAGCTAAGGGATTTCATCAAATAGAAATTGAGGAAAAAGATATTCATAAAACAGCCTTTAACGTAGAAGGAGGACATTATGAATTCTTAAGAATGCCATTTGGACTGAAGACAGCCCCAGCGACATTTCAAAGACTTATGAACAATATCTTAAAAGATTATATCAATAAGATTTGTTTAGTCTATCTGGACGACATTATCATCTTCTCTACTTCATTGCAAGAACACATACATTCAATTTATTTAATATTTAACTGTTTAAAGAAAGCAAATCTAAAAATTCAATTAGATAAATCAGAGTTCCTAAAGAAAGAAACAGAATTTCTAGGTCATATAGTGACACAAAATGGAATAAAACCAAATCCCAAAAAACTTGAATGCGTAAATAAATTTCCAATACCAAAAACTACAAAACAAATTAAACAATTCTTAGGACTTACGGGTTATTATAGAAAATTCATTAAAGACTATTCATTAATAGCAAAGCCAATGACATTATTCTTAAAAAAGAATGCTAAAATCGACATTTCAAATACAAAATATCAAGAAAGTTTTAACACACTTAAAAAATTATTAATAAACGATCCAATATTAAGTTATCCCGATTTTAATAAAAAATTTACCCTTACAACGGATGCCAGTAATTATGCATTAGGAGCAATACTTTCCCAAAACAATCATCCGATATGTTACGCTAGCAGAACATTAAATGAACACGAAATAAATTACAGTACCATCGAAAAAGAACTACTAGCAATCGTCTGGTCAACAAAATATTTCAGACCATACCTTTTTGGACGTAAATTTACAATTGAAACCGATCATAAGCCTTTAACATGGCTTTTTTCAATCAAAGAACCCAATTCTAAACTAGTGAGATGGAGACTAAAATTATCCGAATTTGATTATGAAATCACGTATAAAAAAGGAACAAAAAATAAAAACGCAGACGCCCTTTCTAGAATAGAAATAAATCTTACAGAAAGAAATGAAGAAAATGAATCAAATATATTTCCAATCACCACATCTCCTTTAAATATATTCAAAACACAAATAGCAATTTTTAAGACTAATTCCGGATCATTACGAATAAAACAATTAAAGATTTTTAACAAAAATAGAAAAATCATTTACATTAAATCCCTAGACGAAGAAACAGCATTAATACTTCTAAAAACACACTTCAACCCCAAAACTTTAAACTGTGTCTATATAGATAACGAAGAATTCATTAAAATATTAAAAGACGTTTATAAAAAACATTTCGCTGAACAGAACCAATTAAAAATTATTAAAACTAATAAATTTCTAAAAGATATAACAGACGAAGAAGAACTAGTTGAAATCATTAAAAACGAACATCTCAGAAATAACCACAGAGGAATAATAGAAGTACATAAAGAACTAATCTTAAAATTTTATCATCCAAAATTAATTATTAGAATAACTCAATTTATCAATAATTGCGAAATATGTAATACGGAAAAATATGATCGAAACCCAATTAAAAATAAATATCAACTAACAGAAACCCCTTCAGCACCAAACGAAATTTTCCATGCAGACGTTTTCTATTCACTTGAAAAACAGCTCTTTGTCACGTTCATAGATAAATTCAGCAAATTTGCTCAAGCAATAAAAATTACAGCAAGAACATGGACGGAATTTAAAAGAAGCATTCTTACATAATCGCTGCTATTGGACCAATAAATAAATTAATTGTAGATAACGAGCTAGGATTTAAAGCTCTTCCATTTAAAGAATTTTTACAAAATGAAAATATAGAAATCCATTATACTTCAAATTATAATCATACATCCAACTCAGATGTAGAACGTTTACATAATACTATCAATGAACACATCAGATTGTTAAAACATGATCCTAATACAAATAATAATACTGTTGAAGAAAAGATATTAAAAATCATAAACTATTATAACAATACTATACATTCAACTACTGATAAAAAACCAATTGATTTCAAAAATGGAAAAATACACAATAATGAATATAATTCTATTAAAGAAAAAATTTTGAAGAAAAAACAAATTACTATAAATAAACTAAATAAAGATAAAGAAGATATAGAAATACAGACAGGAACTACTTTCATTAAAGAAACACGTGGAGGAAAAAACCATACTAAATTCAGAAAAATTGACGCAGAAAAAATAGACGAAAATCATATAATTGACAAAAGTAATAACTTAAAATATTATAAATCACACATAAAACGGAAAAAGAAATATCAGAATAATGATTTACCTACAATAAGAACAAAAGAAAAACAAAAAAGAAACATAAAGAATCCTATTTCATTAAATACATAAAGATATTTTAAATCAACAACCTGGAAATCGATTAACTTTAAGCAAAAAGAAAAATACAAAATAAAAATAATAAACAAATAGATTCTTTAATAACACTTTCACTTTCACATATAAAGTAAAAATAAGTCTAAAATAAATCATATCTTTCACAGATGAATCTTCAAATCATAATTTTATCAACTTTACTATCTTTAGTACATGGACAATTTCTCGAAATACATGATCTAAATAACAATAATGGATACATGACTATAAAAAAGGAAGACATAAACATTATTCAAAAATTTAACAAAATTCTACATATTATAAACACTACGGAAATAGAAATTACTATGGATCACATACATGAAAATATAAATCTAATACAAACTAAAATAGGCACATCTAGCCCAATGTTTAATACACTAATACATAACTTCAGACATTTAAAACAAAAAATATCTAACCTTAAACCACATTCTAAATCAAAACGAGCACTAATGAACATATTAGGTACAGGACTTAAATATATAGCAGGCACAATGGATTCCCAAGACGAAATCGAAATAAAATCTCAACTAAAAGCTCTTAAATCAAAAAACAAAGAATTAATTTCGGAAAATAATAAACAAATTTCATTCAATTTTAAAATATCTCAACAGATAGAAAATATAACCAATCACATTCAAAACCAACAAAAAAATATTACACAATTCTTAAACGACTTTAATAAACTAAATAAAAAAGACATTAATAAGATTGAAAAAGAAATAAACTACATAGAACATATTTATCAAATCAATTATGACATCAATCTTTTCCGACATCACATAGACGACATAGAACAAATTATTCTAACAAGCAAACTTGGTATACTTACAAAAAATATTTTAACAGAACAAGAACTAAAACTAGCTAAAAATATCCAAGGACTTAAAGACACAAAAATAGCCGTAATATTTGAATACGAACTTATTATAATTATTCTTTTAATACCCAAATTTTCCAACTCCTCATATTCCACTATTTTTATTGAACCCATGCCAAATAAAAACAACAAAGCTATATCACTAAATGAAAGCATTTTTATAATAGACCAAAATAATAACATATATGATCAAAACGTAAAAGACAATTTGGAAAGAAATTTAAATAAAATCAAAAATAATTGTATTTCAAACATAATTAAATTCGAAAAAGCCTTTTGTCAAATGAAAAACTTTACAGGAAACGAAATCAAGGAAATAACTCCAGGAATTGTATTAACAAAAAACATTTCTAAAATCAATATTAAACATAACTGTAATCAATTGAAAATAGATATATATGGAAGCAAAATAATTAAATTCGAAAATTGCAATATAGAAATCAAAAATAAAACATATATAAATTCATATTTTAAAATAAAAGATAATATCATTCTTCCATATTTTATATCAGAAGTAATAGAAAACAAAAGTATTGAAATGATTAAATTAGAAGACTTTCATATTGAAAAAATAGAAAATAATAGAAAGCACATTGAAGAAATAAAAATAAATAATAAAGAAAAAATATATTATCATACATCATACATATCTATAATATCTATACTAATTATCATTTTGTTAGTATATAACTTTATAAAATATAAAAAATTAATAATAAGAAAAATAAAGCGGTGGGGGTGTTAACATAGAAAATAGCACCATGCAAACCACCTCAATCATATAAAATATCATTTATTATCATTTATTCATAACTGTAATTGCGTGATCCAACTTATATTACTATATTAATCATCACATATATCCCTTTCGCAATATGATGAAATCATCTTGTTTACTACTTTAATATTCAAGGCCAATCTTATCTCGAAATGCAAATTCTGTCAACATGTTTACCATCTTCAATTCAAAGGAAAAACACCAGATAGTCAATTACGACGAATGTTTTAGATATCCATTCAAAACATGATGGAACACGAAAACATCCTTATCTTAATTCAGATCTAAGACAATAACATGTTTACGTCCTCAAAGACGAAAACAAGTTCAAAGTCCAAAAGTATTTCACAACAAAAACACAAGTTGGATCACTCAACAAATATAGGGTGTTTTTTTGGGAGGTTTGTTTTTCCGATAGATGTCGTTTTATTTTATGACAGTTGTTTTGACAGCTCAAAGTGGCATTTCTACTCAGTATTGTTTGGCAAATCATTATGAAAAAAAAAAAAAAAAAAAAAAAAAAAAAAATGACATTTGTGAAAAATAGTCGTGGTAGCCATATGCCAGAAATTGTGTTTAAATGTTAAATGCCAAAAAATTATCTACCAAATAAAAAAAAATTTTGGTCATTTCATAATTTTATATGTGTTTTATTCAAAAAAATCGGCAACCTCTTAAAAAAACACCCGTTAGATATAACGTGTTTTTTTAAGAGGTTGCCGATTTTTTTTTTGAATAAAACACATATAAAATTATGAAATGACCAAAATTTTTTTTTATTTGGTAGATAATTTTTTGGCATTTAACATTTAAACACAATTTCTGGCATATGGCTACCACGACTATTTTTCACAAATGTCATTTTTTTTTTTTTTTTTTTTTTTTTTTTTTTTTTTTTCATAATGATTTGCCAAACAATACTGAGTAGAAATGCCACTTTGAGCTGTCAAAACAACTGTCATAAAATAAAACGACATCTATCGGAAAAACAAACCTCCCAAAAAAACACCCTTTAGTATATAAGATAACACATTAGAATAAGCAGTTCAGTATTGTTCAATTGCTCAAAGATGTAGCATAGTTTAATATTCAATTCTCATAAAGTCTATTATTAAGACAAGTTTTTCAAGTATATTATTTATAAATAAAAAATAAAGAAAGATCTTTTTTTAAAAATTATAAATAGTATTTGAAAACATAATTGTTATCCTCGGATGAATTACGGAAGACTCTAAGCCAGGCGAATGATCGCTTCCTCGCCATCTCGCATTCCTCGTCAAACCACTTCTCTCTGTACCAGTCTCTGCGGTTCTTATTTTGTCCGGTGCTTGGATAAGATACCTTGATAGCCTCTATAATGTTTTCCAAATCTGCCTCTTGTTGCATGCTTAGTATTTCATCCAGTTGTCTTTTGTAGGGAAGAGCGTTAACCTCTTTCCACAACAATTTAGGAAGGAGCTTCATATTTCTTATCCCGTCATTTTCGTTGTTTTTCACTTGAAAAGTTATGACTATTGGTAGATGATCTGAGTATGGCACCTGTTCAACTTTTAAATCTGCTACATGCGAATTCCATTCTCCACCAATAAGTCCATAATCGATCACTGATGTTCCTTGATGACTTACAAAAGTATATTCCCCACTTTTATCAGACTTACTCGTTCCATTCAAAATCCGCAGTCCAAAAGATTGGCAGAATTCTAGCACTCTCATGCCTCTGGTGTTACGCAAATCATCTTTTGATGCTCGAACTATTCCGGCGCTAGTGTTTTCAGATCCAGCTTCAGTAACAATTCTAGCATTCAAATCACCTAACACCATTAGATTTGTATTGTCTCTGTACTGTGCTATACTTTACAGTTTATCAAAGTCACGTTCCCAATAATTGCAGTTGACGTATGTTGGGATTATCCAAAACTCTTTATTTTCAAAAATAACATTTGCGTAGGTTGAGCCCTCTACTGTATTAATTTCACATATAATACCTCTGATATCCCTTTTATAGCCAAAGTAACAGCCACCACTTCCTCTTCCCAATCTATGTATTTGCGTTGCAGGTATCCATTTGTACTTGTAATTCGGAAACTTATTCTCTAAATAATCTTCATTCTCTTTTTTGTCTACTAGAAAGGTCTCAAATAGAAAAACTAACTCAAATTGATTAATAAAACTGAAAAACTCTGGGTATAACGATTTGTTACGTAAACCCGCTACATTGTATGATAATATTTTAAATTTAATTACATTTGGTTTATTAGCTAACTTTTTACTACTATCATGGCAGACGGCATTATAATTAAAAACGTTTCTTGGAACTGCATACTCCCCCCGAATGATGTTCTCTAACAATTCTATTGCCCTCTGTGATTGGCGCTCGGCACTCACTGCTGTCGCTGCGATCACTTGTGTTTGCACCATAAGTGGATCTTGTGGAACCTGTTACAGCTGACGTTGTTACATTCAAACTGTCACCCACAATCTGCTGCAGAACTGTCATTGCATTATCAGGAACACCTTCACACATTAGACTGTTGTTTTTGTCGAAATAAAATGTCTTATTCTCTATTTCAAGTTTTTGACCACGAATTTGAACCCTTAAACTTCTATTTTGATGTGCAATATCCTTTTTTAAATCGAGCAAACGTTTCCTGCGTTGGCGGGCCCTCGCAGTGTAGTCAACATGCATACTTATGCCTGTGTTTTTTAATTTTGTTTTGGCTTTTAGAATTCTGCCCACATCTTCACTATTTTGCATTTGAACCACAACATTCGTGACCTTCTCCCCAGCATAAATTGTTTTAGCTGCTGTTATTTGGGACGCGTCCGCTGACTCCAGTAATTCTAAGCAAAGTGACTTTGCCTTCTCTGCTGCGTTTATGCCATGTTGTGTTGGGATATGCACAACGATATTTTTTTCATAAGCTTTTCTTTCCATCTGTTCGACTTGTCGTTCAAGATCGTTGCATCTCTCCTTCACTTGATTTAGTTGGTCTTGCAGTATTTTGTTGTCATTCTTCAATGCCTTGACCTCTACGCTTATCCCTTCTATGTCCGCCTTTGTAGGCATATTTTTGAGTTTTGTATCTAGTATAGCAGTCATTGTTGATTCAATCATCATTTTCAGATCAATGATCTGCAAATCTCCTACTGCTCCCCTAGAAGTTGGTTCATTATTGGGCTGATCATTCATTTTTGGGGAAATGTCTATCAGTCTCCTTTTTGACATCGGCGTTGTTATTGTTGTATTTTTCTTATTTGTATGCGTTGGTGTTCGACGCATGCTCATGGCGTTTGTTGCTTATTTTAATTTATTTTTCAGCAATTATTAGCGACTCACCTTGATTTTTTTTTTACTCATCACATTCGTAACAACTGTATGTCCGTCCAAGATACCAGCCGGAACTCCACAATAGGCTTGTCGTGCGACCTTAGTTAATTCTCGTTTTAATTCTTGAAGTCGTTCTCCTCGCTGGTGTTTCTTCATCTGGAGCTGTATTTTGCTTAGCTCCTATGTGTAAGACGCTTCATAACGTAAGTCCAACTCTTTCAAGATTCTTCCGAAACTCATCTTGGCGTGTGGTATCATTAGTAATACGTCTGCTACCTTGCCCCTCAACGCTAGGATTTAGCTCTTTCCGCACCCCATCCATTGTGTTATACAACAGCTCCAAACTGGACTCTGTAATTTTCAAAAGCTGGCTTCAATATTCTCTTTCTGGTTGCTAGAAAATTCTGGAATTACTCTGGTACTGCTTTGTTTAGTGTTCTTTCTGACGATTTGGGTACGGTTGTCCAGCCTTGAGACCTCAGGGCCTCAATTTCCTTAATTTTGGCTTCCAGACCACTCACATTTCCTGTCATGTTCGTTTCGAGCGATTGTAGTTCAGTTCTTGGCTTTGCCGAGTAAATTCCTGCTTCAGTTCCTGGTTTTGTTCCTGCGTTAACGGTCAATTTGGAATTTAACTGCTGATTTTTGCAATTCAAATTTTGGCTTTGCTGTTCCAACTTGTCGCCAATTTAAAAATTCAATTATTGCTTCATATCTTGGTTCTGTTGCTGCGATCGTTCACTTTGCTGGCCCAGCTTGCTGTTCATTTACTTATTTTGCTGCTTCATTTAAGAGTTCACGTCTTTTCTTAACGCTTCACTTTTTTCACTTTGCCGCTGCGTTTGTTCTCTCTGCTGTTCAAACTTGCTATTTATTTGTTGCATTAGAACTTGTAACATCGCCTCCATGTTTGGCACACCACCCTTTTCTTCTTAAGTGGACGATATTCGCTCCACTAACTCCGTCTCGGTTGAAAACGCTTCACCACTTTTCCTTTAACAACTTGTTGCAATCGGAGAAATCACTCTTGCTTATTTCCAGCAGTGCTGCTAAGCTCTTCTTTAAGCTCCTGGAAACTATAGGATTTTATGTTCACTGCACTTTCCAATTTACTGTCTAACGATTTGTATAATTTCAGATAATTTATTTATTGTTTCACGACTTGCAAAATTTTACTGTTCAAGATTTACAAAATCACCAATTCATTTATTGTTCCAAGATTTGCAAAATTTTATTGTTTTCCAATTTGCAAAATCCCACTTCTGACACCAATTGTTACGAAATTTAGGCTTTCGAGTTCGTAAAGGATTTTGCAAATAAAATACAACACAAGTTTATTTATTTACTTTAATAAACGAACAGTAGAAGTAACACAAGCTCACAAATTATATTGGTGTAAACTTTATATGTACACAAAAACACTAATTACAACAACATTTGTATTTCACTAAATTTCTCTTAGGTTGTAACAGTATACTTTACAAGAACTTTTACAACTTGACTGGTGGAATTCTAAACAATGAATGAATCCTCTGCAGCGAACGCCACCTTTTATACTCATTGAAAAGTTTCCAGAAACTTCCAATATTATAAACAGAAATATCCAGAAAAATTCAGGAAATGGTGGCCTTATTCACATATTATTCATATGTTATGACTCATCTTCTAAAAATAAACTACACGTACAATCATGGTCCTACACACAAACCGCACAAACCGCAAAAACCGGTTTGATTACATTTTTGACCAGTACAGAATGATAGCAGACAATATTGCACAGTCTACCAACTCGCTCGTAAGCTCGCCAACCAGAAACACCACATCAACTACCCTGTTAAGGCAATAGATCGCTCTTTGATCCTTATGGAGGAACAACAATTAACCCGCTGGACAGAACATTTTAATAATGTTTTGAATTGTACTTCGCCAGGCACGTCCATCAACCCACATATGCACCCTAATAGGCTACTGAACATCAGCGTCGCCACTCCTTCGTTGGATGAGATAAGGACAACAATTCGTTCACTGCAATCAGGTAAAGCATCTGGCAATGACAACATCTACGCAGAACTCTTCCAAGCCGACGTCGAGTTAACTACGCGAACATTGCATGCGATATATCAAGATATTTGGGAATCTGAATCCATTCCGTCGTCTTTAAAAGAAGGCTTAATAGTCAAACTCCCCAAGAAAGGTGATTTGAGCAATGCGAAAACTGGATAGGAATTACCCTGCGCTTTTAATAGCGTAGGCCGAAACATGATGTGGCAGATTTTGTCTAGCTATGGTGTTCCGAAAAAAATCATTAAAACATTAAGGATGTACCGCGACTCAACATGCCGCGTCATTCATAACGGTCATCTTGGTTCACCTTTCAACATCTACTTGGGAGTCAAGCAAGGCTGCACCCT
The DNA here is from genome assembly GCA_947095585.1 of Nephrocerus scutellatus. Taxonomy (NCBI): domain Eukaryota; kingdom Metazoa; phylum Arthropoda; class Insecta; order Diptera; family Pipunculidae; genus Nephrocerus; species Nephrocerus scutellatus. The sequence continues at coordinate 43,513,638 of OX352763.1, forward strand.
CTCACCATTGCTTTTCACAATTGTTATCGACTGGGTGATGAAAATAGTAACCCGTACTCTATCGGGTTTGCCATGGAATGTTTTTCACCGCCTATAAGACCTAGACTATGCCGACGTTATCTGTCTCCTATTTCTAGAATTCCACGCTAACAAAGTGGGTTTAAAAATTAACGTCTCAAAAACAAAACTACTTCGCGTTAACGCTAGTGGAACATGTGATGTCTCGATTGACGGACATCAGATAGAGGAAGTCGATAAGTTTTGTTATTTGGGCAGCTGGATGTCAAAAAATGGTGGTGCTGACTCGGATGTATGCTCTCGTGTAAACAAGGCGCGACACTCCTATAGTATGCTAAATAATATCTGGAACTCCTCGCAAATCTCCCGGAATCTAAATCTAATGATCTTCAGATCTAACGTTCTCTCAGTACTCTTGTATGGCTGCGAAACGTGGAAAGTCACAGAGTCAATTGCGACGCGCCTCCAAGTTTTCTTCAACAAGTGCTTAAGGAGGATACTGAGAATACGATGGCCGCACTTTATCACCAATCAAGACTTGCGGAGTGTAACACAGCAGGAAGCAATCGCGATCACCATCAGACGACGAAAATGGAGCTGGATCGGCAACACTTTGAGAAAGCCAGCGGATGACATTACGAAACTAGCGCTCGACTGGAATCCACAAGGAAACCGCCTAGTTGGCAGTCCTAGCAAGACATGGAAAAGGACAATAAAAGAGGAAGCAAGATCCCAGGGGACCGAATGGCGTCTCTTGAAACCTCAGGCGTTAAATCGAGTTCGTTGGCGGAAGTTTGTAGAAGCCCTATGCTCCCCCACGGAGTAAAGGAAAGAAAGAAGACAGAATGATTTAAAATTACAGGCGGTTACATTTCAATTTCAAATAATCTAATAAATCTTAAAACCTAAAAGTATGCTATTCAAAAGTGCTTAATTCTAATTCAGTGCCTATTTTTAGAATGCGATCTGTACATTACGATTTATTTTAGGATTAGCATTCCATGTCAAAATTCCATGCGCTAATAAATCCTTTTTTAACAATATGAACCATTTTTCATTGTATTTGTATTGCGTCAAAACCCCAAATATGAAAGTTTGTGTGTGTATGTGTTTTCATCTTCGTTATTCCAGTTCGGCATAGGAGGAAGATTTTATTTCGTGTCATTCCGCGCTCTCCGCTTCCCTCACCAACAAACTCGATTTTCCCCCGGAGGAATTCACCCCATGTGTAGAGGCACATTGCATTCAAACTTTTCATAAAACTATAAGTAGTATATAACATAACGAGCTAGGAAGGTGGACGTTATCGTGCGAGTTAGAAGCTTGAAGCACGAAGCGGCAGCCGAGTGCGGCAATCTAACAAGGATAATACCTACTTTCAAGACTGTGTTATAGTATAGTATAACATATTATAGAATAGTATAACAGCCACTTTCCACTAGGGTCGTGTCAAGATACCATAACGAGTAGGGTTTCGTCAAGTTTTGGAAGTGGTCAGACTCCTGTTCAAGGGGTCCCATACGTATATTTTATGTACTCGTATTTCATGTTTTTATGCATTTTTCGGAATAGTATACATATATAATAGTAATATAGTTCCCGGGCAACGCCAGTTGTTTTAGAAAATTAAATAATTTTTTTGAAAAAATTATTTTGCTGAAGTAAATTTTCCACTTTATTGATTAACTAAAAACTTAAGCTAGTACAAATTATGAAAAAATTTCCTGGCGAAACTACTTGCACGATGCAGGTGCTGAAATGTTGCACCTGTGTGGAGTTCGTGGAATTTTGACTTGTACGTTAACCTTGGAAATCAACCGGATTGCAATTCTGCTGAATTAGTTGAAAAGATGTGTTTACTTATTCATTCATTCCTTATAGTGATTCTTTTTCGGGTTAAGATACGCATATGGTACTTTTATAATAAAAAACGAATCTTATCTGGCATTACTGATAATTTATTTTTTTTATATAAGTTTCTATATACGTTTTTTTACTTTACTTGTTTATTTTACATCAGAAATTATGGAAAATATTTGCTCTGGCGCAAGTTAGAGTGTGACAGAGACAAGCAATACTTTGCCACTTCAATTAAATTTGGAAATAGATTAGTCCCACAATTTTGTTCTTAACAAATAAGTTCTTCATTTTGTTCTTTTTAATACTACAATCTTTTAATTTCCCACGAAATAGGAAAAAAAAATCAACGACTTGAATATTGAAAAGGCTAAGTGAGATTAAAATCAACTCCGGTGGTATGGTTTTTGTCGGAGATACACGCGTATATAAAATTTGAAGAAAATCGGGTTAATTTTTTAAAAAAAAATTATGGGTCCCCACGAACCCAGGGCTCGGGGTCTCCAAAATTTTTACCAAAAGTGTTGTTTATCGAAGATACATGCGTATATAAAATTTGAAGAAATTCGGGTTATTTTTTTAAAAAAAATTTATGGGTCCCACGAACCCGGGGCCCGGGGTCTATCAGAGATACACATGTGTATAAAATTTGAAAAAAATCGAGTAAAATTTTGTAAAATATTTGTAGAAAGTGTTGTCTCCGGAAACACGCATGTGTGCAAAATTTCAAAAAAATCTGAATTTGGGAAGTGGGTCAAAATTGATCGCAAGATTCCACGACGACCGACATCCGTGCCACGGGCAAGTGAAGTTAATATAGAGAATTTAAAAATGAATGTTGCTAAGAGGATTGTATCACTGAGGCAAAAGTGATTAAATAGACAATTATAAAAAGATACTGACCACTGTCACTTAATAAAATTTTGGCGAATCATAATATCATGTAAAACAAAAATAGAAATCAATATTATAGTAATAATTAATTCTTCTGTGCGTGGCGGTTCTTGTTTTTTTTTATTGTGTTCCATGTGATTACATTTAGACCCATGGCGCAAAAACGTGGGCGCAGAAATTTGGGTCGAAGAACTCGAAATGCTACAAACCAAGCAAATTTTCAATCTAATCGGACTACAGAACAACGTGAAAAGCGAAATGAAATTGAAAGAATTAGGTTACGTGCAACGCGTCGTCTTCGAACTGCTACCAATGTTTCACGAGCGGCTTTCAGTTACGATGTTTGAATTGACTACAGTTCCTACGAATGCGTTGCTATTGGACCTATGAACTTAGTTCGCCCATATTGTAAGGCATTGAAATACAAAAATGAAGCAAATGGATTGTGTTGCGTAGATCGAAAAGTAAAAATTAGCGCCATTGGTTCCACCACCTTCTCATTGGTTTCAGGAACTGGAACTGATTCTATACATTTCCTTACAAAGAGACAAAAATTCATAATTTTTTTATCCCGTCTCGATCATAACTGACGATAGGAACGACATATTTGGTTGATTTCTTTTCTTTTGTTCTTTATACTAGCGGAAAAATGTTTAGCAAAAGAAAATTCGGGAAAAATACAAAAGGAAGTAGGAAAATTTGGAAAACGATGAATTGGATTTGTTTGAGGAAAAAACTCTATTGAATATTTTCGGTAAAATGGAAAAACTGGAAAAACGAAAAAAAAAATTAAATTAATTTTTTTTTATTTTTATGTTGATTCCCGATCTCTTCAATACAAGTCGTTATTTCATTTCTATTTCAATAGATTCCAATTGTTTAAGTTACGTGCGCAAGTGTCATTTGACAGCTGATCCATTTGCATGGTCTTTCTTTTGCGATCTGTCAACGCATCCCAATGATTCCGACCGACATGCCATTAGACTTTAAGCGCTTGCAGTTTCGGGTGCGGTTTGCATTACAATAAACAAATCAAAAGGGCAGTCAATGAGTGTTTGAGGCATATACCTTGAAAATCCATACTTCTCGCGTGGTCAATGGTATGTCGCCTGTTCCAGTGTCGGAAAACCATCAGTGTTGTTTTTTAACGGGCCTAACGTTAAAGTAAAACTTTGATGTTTTGGGAAAAAATACCTCCAAAAGACCATCAAAAGATTGCCACAACACTAAAAAGAAAATTTCCGAAAGACCCTTAAAATCGAGCTAATTTTTAAAAAATTTATATGAGCACCCCTTGGGCCTCAGGGCCCGTTCACTCCAAAAACTTTACAAAAAATTTTGTCCATCGGAGATACAGGATGTATAAAATTTGAAGAAAATCGGGTTAATTTTTTTGAAAAATTTTTATGGGGCCCACGACCCCGGCCACCAAAATTTTTGCAAAAAGTGTTGTCCATCGGAGATACACACGTATATAAAATTTAAAAAAAATCGGGTTAATTTTTTTTTAAAAAATTTGGGGCCCAATGACCCTGGGGCCCGGGGTCTCCAAAAACTTTACAAAAAGAGTTTTTCATCGGAGATACATACGTATATAAAATTTGAAGAAAATCGGGTTATTTTTTTTTTTTAAATTTTCGGGTCTCAAATAGAAGGTGTTGTCTCCGGAAATAAAATAAAATCGGACCTTGGGAAGTGGGTTAAAAATTTATCGCAAGATTCCACGACGACCGACGACCGACATCCGTACCACGGGCAAGTGAAGTTAATATAGAGAATTTAAAAATATAAAAGTTCTGTATTCTCGTAAACAATTTCAATAGATAAAAAGATTTATATATATTTTTTTTCCATTTATTAATTACAACTGTAAAAAAAAGCCCGTTATTAATAAAACAAAGTCCGATTGAATTCATATATTTATTACTATTACAATGCGAAGCGAATGACTTCAAAGAATGATGTCGACCGTAGTAAAGGAGAATCGCAACTGAACTACATGATACTAGTGTAAGCTTATAGAATACATGGCAAATGTAAGAAAGAGATCGAAACAGTAGTCATGCGTAGTCAGCTTATAACTTAATTTTTAACATCCTCGGCCGGGTGCAGATGAAGTTCCAGAGGTAGTTGAATCGGCCGTCGAAACTGCTTACCGTCAGGAAGTCTGATTTGGCAAGACCTCACCCTTTGGTCTCTACCTAGAAAAGCTTCTTCAACGATCGCCAGTTTCCAGTTTATGCGTGGTGTAGATTGATCAGCAACCAAAACGACATCACCCTCTTTCAGCTGGACCGTGGATTTATTCGGCATATGGTGGAAAGAGCGCAAAAGTTGAAGATACTCAAGCCGCCATCGGTTTTTTAACTTAGTAGCGTATCTCATCCGCTGCTTCCAGACATTTCGAAGAATCTCTGCGTCAGGTTCTTTGGGCGATAAATCTATAGGTAAACTTCGCGACTCAAAAAAAACTTGAAGGCGTCAGGGGGATAGGTCCATTGGATCTGCGCTCACATATGTAAGAGGACGGCTATTGACAATTTCTTCGGTCTCGACGATGATTGTTCTTAGCTGCTCAAAATTAAGCTTTGCTTTGCCGATTGTTACTTTCATCAAATTTTTCATTGTTCGGATCAGTCTCTCCCAGAAGCCACCCCACCATGGCGCACGTTCAACTATGAAATTCCACTTGATCTTTCTTCGTGAAAGGAATCCCTGGATGACTTCTTCGTCCCAAAGAGAGTCAGGACTACGCAACTCAATAGCAGCTCTCCGAAAAGCACGAGCGTTGTCGGACAATATCATAGTAGGCACCCCACGTCTGCCAATAAACCATCTTAGAGCCATCAAAAAATGATCAGTCGATAAACTCCTCGTTAGCTCCAAATGCACAGCGCGCACTGATGCGCATGTAAAAATTGCGACGTAAGTCTTGAAAGCATCTGACTTGTCATCATAGCAGAAGAGTGGGCCAGCAAAATCGACCCCAACGTTATCAAATGGTCGGGATAAAGTAACCCTTTCGATAGGCAGAGGCGCGAATGGTTGGGAAGCAGGTAATCCCCAAAGCTTTCTGCACACTTTGCAGTTCTGATGCGCTTTTTGACCAACTGCCGCCCCTTGATAATCCAGAAATGCTTCCGTAATTGTCCCAGCACAATGTTGACTCCAGCGTGAAGTGCTCTTTGATGGTAGTCGTCAACGATAATACTGACAATGTGTGACTTCGCTGGGAGGATAATCAGGTGTTTTACATCCATCACTTCGTTTGATGACTGCAGACGACCTCCTAACCTCATGATACCCTTGTCTAAGAAGGGAGATAACTCGCAAATCTTTGAAGACTTCATTAAAACTCGGCCCTTCTGCAATAGGCAAATTTCATTAAAAAAATAATGTTTTTGGACATACCGAAACCAATGGTTTTCTGCATTTTGGATTTCTGCAGCTGACAAAGGCGGAATTGGGACTTCGAACTCGGATGAAATCCTAGACGATCTTGGCCTTTCTTAAGTGTTTCGGACAAAGCGATAAATGAACGGTGTAACTCGGAGTAAACGGTTCCAGGAACTATATCCATCAAAGCTTACAAGTGCGTCTTCATTGATTTTCGTTAAAGGGGTTGGCTCATCCAAAAGAGCCAAAGTGAGGGTGGTAGGTACCAGCTGCTCGTTGGCAATAGAGCAGTTATCGTTCTCACTGAGCCACTGCGGTCCACGAGCCCAGAGTGAAGATTTACGAAGAGCATCACCGCTAATCCCTCTCGTAAGTAGGTCCGCTGGGTTGTCTTTACCCTTGCATTGATTCCACTGAGAAATTTTCGTCAGCCATCTGATCTCGTCGACCCTATTCTGAACATAGGGCTTCCAGCGTTGCACGTTGCCTTGGATCCAACTCAGGACTATCCTAGAATCCGTCCACATGCGATATTTGGCGGAGGATAACTTCAAAGCCCCTGCAAATACGAATGAAGCCGAGCAGCTATTAATGCAGCCGTAAGTTCCAGTTTGGGTAGGGTCAGTTCACTGTTGCCATCGGATTTCAAAGGAGCCACTCGATTTTTGGCACATAAGAATGAAACGCTTATTTGGCCATCAGGAGCGAGGCACCTCACAAACGAGACTGCACCATAGGCCTTCGTGCGAGCGTCCGAAAAGATGTGGATTTCCATAATTCCTCTTTGTGAAGGTAATGAAAGCACTGCTCTTGGAATCGTCATGTCTCTCAGCTCCAGAATACTACTAACACATTCGTTCCACTCAGTCAAAGAGTCACCAGTAAGAACTTCATCCCACGATATCTTCTTTTTCCATAAATTTTGGAAAAGAATCTTTAGTTTAATAATAGAAGGACCAAGAATACCTATTGGGTCAAAGATCCTTGCAATAGTTTGAAGCACGTTGCGTTTGGTCCCTTTTGTTGAACTGGAAACAAGCATTGCATTAAACGAATCCATAGGAACGGACAACTCGTCGCTATGTATGAACCAATATAGCCCCAATACTTTTTGCTTGTGAGGCGTACTGATGGTGCTCGTCGCCTCTCGTTCCTTGCTGCTGTTCGAGTTCCATTTATGAAGGGTCATCGATGCTCCTTTCAGGACGGTGACTGCTTCGTTGCAAATTCGTCTTCCTTCATCTTCGCCATCTACGCTAATGACTAAGTCATCCATATATATGCTGTCTTTCAGTACAGAGCAGGTTTCAGCTAATTTTACTTCCTCATGCTTAAGATGATGCTTGATCGTCGCACATAATAAAAAGGGACTGCAATTTACCCCAAACGTAACTCTAGTCATCCGGAACTCGACAATCTTTGGATTATCGGTGACTGACCTTAACTTTGATTCAAACCATAGGAAACGATGGCTGTCACGATCTTCCGTTTTTAAAGAGATTTGAAGGAAGGCCTTTTCGATGTCTGCCACAATACCTATGAGGCCTAGGCGAAAATTCAGTAGGATCTTTAGAACGTCCGGCAGTAAATTTGCTCCTGTCCAAAGATGATCATTCAGAGAGCCGGTTCCATCACTTTGCGATGACGCGTCGAATACCACATGTAATTTTGTGGTACTTCCTTCTTTATAAACAGGTCGATGTGGCATATAAAACACGCGCGGGCTATTGCAATTGAAATCGAATTGTTCTGCAACGCCGTCGTTAATTAATTGCCTAATAGCAGCGTCGTACTCCAAAAGTCGTGCTGGTTCTCTTGACAAACGTCGAAATAGTCAGAGTAAGCGCTGCAACGCCTGTCCCTTGTTGTCATTTTGGATATGATCCCTTTTCCAGGGCAAGCTTGCGATGTACCTTGAGCCTTCTCGGGCGATACATTTCTCGATTAGGCTGTCCGTTAGCTCTTGATTTTCTTCTTCATTGCTCTTAATACCAATAGCTTCTAGCGACCAGAGCTGAGAAGGATCTACTTTTATTGCGGTTAAGCCAAGAAGACTGCTGTAAGTACAACAAGAGTTTTCATTAGATGCAAGGAGACTATTACTTACGGAGAGATGGACACCCTGTAAGGCCCATCCAAATACTGTCTCTTTAGCTCTAAATCGTTTGCTCAGATGACGCTGATTTCCAGTAACGACAGACCAGTAAAAATCGGATTCGATGAGAAGACTTAACCCCTCTTCTTCTACCATGTGTGTTGGGCGAACATCTGACAATCTCATGCCTTCAAAGAGTGGACAATCGCTCTCTGGAACTTATAATACGTCCACGCAGATTTCCGGTACTACGACGGCCTCATATGATACAAACACACCGAGATTTAATGGACTTTTCAAACGGAGTTTAACTTTAATAAATTTTTCGATTGGATTTATTTCCTTACTACCGAATGGAATTACTGACAAATCGACCGTCCCAATTGCTTTTAAGTTTAGTTTGTTTGCAACATTTTGGCGTACATAAGTGTGCTGACTTCCCCCGTCGATTATAGCTCGAATTGATATATTTCGGTTCGGTACAGGCACAACACACCTAACTGTCTTTTGCTCGCGAATCCGAAATTGTTCCGTTTTCTGTATTTTCTTTCTTTTTATTCACTTGCATAGAGTTCTTATACTGCGGGTCGCACATCGATGACATGTGTTTGCCACTACACTTATTACATGCGAGAAATTTACCGCTTCTACATTTCTTAGACGAGTGACCCATTCGTCGATTGCATTCACTGTCACCAGACTGGAAGCCGTTGATGGGGCTATGGCTGATTTTGCCTTCGTGTGAGTGTGTAAGACACCACTTTTTTCAAGCGACTCAACCTCCCATTTGAGAAACCGCATTATGCTCTTAACTTCATCTCCGTCAATTTGCGAAAGAGACGATTCACTGCGGCTTGAACGTTGTAATGTTTCCTCTAAATGTTCACCTCGTTCATCTTGTCGATGGTAGTCGATTCGCAAAGCAGTTGGTAGACATCGCAACAGTATAGATCTAAGCATGACGTAGTAGTGGGTTGTGGGTACCTGCAATGCAGTGAGCGAGCGGGTACAAGAAACAACCGTTCCGTATAGATTTCTTAGTCCTACTGCGTCGGTCCGTTCGCGAATTGGAGAAAGACTTACCAATTGATGGATGTGCTTGTCGATGAGGTTTTCGGTGCTTCCGAATTGCTCTTGTAAGAGAGCGACCGCTGCTTCATAGCACTTCGCTGACGGCGTAAAACCAGCAATTGATTTTTTCACGTCGCCATTAAGCACAGATTCCAAATAATTAAACTTTTAAGTCGCAGATAAATTTACATTCTCGTGAACGGCACATCGAAATTGTTCCCAGAATGGCATCCAATCGTTGAAGCTTCCGTCGAAGCGTTTGAGAGGAAGTGTCGGCAGCTTGGAACCTTTGTTTGTCGGCCTCGTGCCAACGGAAATGTCGCATGGTTCGAGTGCAGGTGGATTTGGATTTAGCTTCAGATGAAGTTTTCCCAACCGTATACTGAGTCGAGATAGCGCATTGATAGCCTGATCTTGATAATCCACAATTTTTTCAATGGGATCATCCGCCTTTAGGAGCCCCCTTTGCTTGACGTCTTCGTTAATTGAATTTAGGTTATCGTTAGCTGACGTCAATCTTTGACTGAGGGACACAAGCTCCTCCTCAATTTCAATTCAAACCTTTGCACATTATCATCAACAATTTGGGAACTAGCGTCTTTTAAGAAATCAAGCGTGCCTTTTACAATTTTTGTCACTTGACCTTGAGGGTTATCTATCATATGGCGAATATAGGGGTTTCCGTGTTCCTGGAGCCTTATTTCATGTTTGGCGGCATGCTTTTTTATTTCATCTTTGATGTATTCCATCTGTAAGTCCCTGTGGAGGTCTTCATTTCTGGTGTACCACGGAGCATTTACGATGCTACGAAGAACCTTGTTTTGAAACGTCTGTATTATTTTGGCGTTTGTTTGCTTAGTACATCCCCAGAGTTGAATACCGTAGGTCCATATCGGCTTCAGTATTTGCCGATATAGCAGTAGCTTGTCGTGAATTGTAAGCTCAGAGCCTCTACCTATGAGCCAATACATTTTTCTGAACTTAATGTTGAGTTCTTCTTTTTTCTTTTTGACATGCTCTCTCCACTTGAGCTTGGCATCGAGGGTCATGCCGAGATATTTAGCTTTGTTTGCATATGGCACCGGTCGTGAGTTAATTTCTATCGGTAGATAGATGTTTTTTTCTTTCTCGGCATATACATTCGACGTCGACGTCAGCTGAGGATTATCTCATTGTACAGGTTAGTGAAATTTATTTGTATGAAGTAGGGGCTTCTGCTTTTGTTTTCTTTTTCAGATGCCATCAGTACCATGCTGCGTCGCTGCCGACGTCAACAGCTTAGGATTTAAGAAAAAGGGTGAGTGTCTATTCCTATAAATTACCTTATAACGGGTGTTTTTTTGGGAGGTTTGTTTTTCCGATAGATGTCGTTTTATTTTATGACAGTTGTTTTGACAGCTCAAAGTGGCATTTCTACTCAGTATTGTTTGGCAAATCATTATGAAAAAAAAAAAAAAAAAAAAAAAAAAAAAAAATGGCATTTGTGAAAAATAGTCGTGGTAGCCGTATGCCAGAAACTGTGTTTAAATGTTAAATGCCAAAAAATTATCTACTAAATAAAAAAAAATTTTGGTCATTTCATAATTTTATATGTGTTTTATTCAAAAAAAAAATCGGCAACCTCTTAAAAAAAAAAAAAAAAATGGCATTTGTGAAAAATAGTCGTGGTAGCCATATGCCAGAAACTGTGTTTAAATGTTAAATGCCAAAAAATTATCTACTAAATAAAAAAAAATTTTGGTCATTTCATAATTTTATATGTGTTTTATTCAAAAAAAAAATCGGCAACCTCTTAAAAAAACACCCGTTAGATATAACACAATTTCATATGGCTACCACGACTATTTTTCACAAATGTCATTTTTTTTTTTTTTTTTTTTTTTTTTTTTTCATAATGATTTGCCAAACAATACTGAGTAGAAATGCCACTTTGAGCTGTCAAAACAACTGTCATAAAATAAAACGACATCTATCGGAAAAACAAACCTCCCAAAAAAACACCCTATAGATTGAGGGTGGTTTTTTATTATTATTTATTTTGCTTTTTATTATAACATACGCGTACATAACAGTAAAGTTAATATGCGTGGATTTCGTCTCATAAAGTTTGATTCTCCAGCGTTTAGTCCAGTTACAAACCGCATTGGTAATCTTCTGGAGTTTGCTCGTTGCAGCAGCGACATTAGTTCCAATCGCCATGATTGCTGTATCATCTGCAAAAGTGGCTATGGTTCCTTCATTTGTTGTTGGAATATCCCTTGTATATAATAAATACAGGATTGGTCCTAAGACACTCCCCTGCGGGACACCGGCAGAGATTTTCTTTATTTCGGAGTATTCATCCTCATATTTCACTCGAAAATGTCTATTGGATAAATAAGATCTTAGTATGGCATAGAATTGCCTCGGCAGATCTCTATGCAGCTTGAATTCCAGTCCACTATGCCAAACTTTATCGAATGCTTGGGCGACGTCCAGAAATATGCTGGATCATACTTTTTTACGTTCTAGCGTTCTTTCAATAATGTTGGTGATTCTATGCACCTGTTCAATTTTGGAGTGCTTTTCTGTGAATCCAAATTGATGTGGAGGAATTAGTTGTCGTGCCTCAATTATTGGTTTAAGTCTTTTTAATAATAATTTTTCAAAAAGTTTTGACATAATTGGCAGCAATGAAATTGGCCTGTATGATTTTTTATCGTTAGGTGGTTTATCAGGTTTTGCTATCATGATTACTTCTGCTTCTTTCCATTGCCACGGAACATATTTTAACCGAAAGCTTGCATTGATTATGTGTAAAAGCTTACGAAATCCTTTATCTGGTAGGGCCTTAATTATTTGGCAAGTAATCAAGTCATACGCTGGGGCTTTTTTTAACAATAGTTGCTTTTTACTTCTTCTTTTAATTCTTTGAGAGTATATCAAAATCATCAACCTTGTTGATTGGCATTATATTTTCATTGACCGTTTTTCTTGGTAGAGGTTGGAAGGTATCCTTGAGATACTCCGCAAACAGATCAGCATTCTCTTAAGGACCTCTTGCCCAGGTTCCTTCTTCCTTTTTAAGTGGAGGCACTTGTATTTTGGGTCTTTTGAGTCCCTTCGTCGCCTTCCACAGCGAATAATCAGAATTTTTTTCATCGGTTATGTGTAAAAGCTTACGAAATCCTTTATCTGGTAGGGCCTTAATTATTGGCAAGTAATCAAGTCATACGCTGGGGCATTTTTAACATTAATATTGCTTTTTACTTCTTATTTTAATTCTTTGAGAGTAACTGGGCGTATATCAAAATCATCAACCTTGTGGATTGGCATTATATTTTCATTGGCCATTTTTCTTGGTAGAGGTTGGAAGGTATCCTCGAGATACTCCGCAAACAGATCAGCCTTCTCTTAAGGACCTCTTGCCCAGGTTCCATCTTCCTTTTTAAGTGAAGGCACTTGCATTTTGGGTCTTTTGAGTACCTTCGTCGCCTTCCACAGCGAATAATCAGAATTTTTTTCATCGGTTAAGCTAACTAGATATCTGTTGATTGATGCATTTTTAACTTCTATAAGAAGAGATTTGAGACTGTTACCTAAATTGTTAAGAATTGTTTTGATCTCCGGTGTTCTTGTTATTTGCCAGGTTTTACGTGCCCGTCGTTTTTCTCTTACCAACTCTCTAACTTCCATTGGGTAGGATATGTTAAGCTTCTTCTTATTTTGTATAATGGGTGTACTTGCCAAAGCAGCATAATGAATTATTTTATTGAGTTGTTCTAAATCATCTTCCAACTGGTGAGAATGATTTTTCCCTCCATTACTTCACGAAAGAGATCCCAGTTTGTTTTTGAATTTGTTAATCTGGGTGCACTCTCCCTTTGAATTACCGTTTCACTGACTGTCATAATAACCGGGGAATGAGAGAGAATTACTGTCTTCAATGTGAATGTAATTCTGGGATATACTTCTTGCTACATAAAAGTCTATTAGATCTGGTATCTTCGTTTCGTCACTGGGCCAGTATGTTGGGGAACTACCAGAGTAAAATTCACATTTTGATGTCTGCCCTGCTTGAAGCCGTAAGTCTAGATCCCCAATAGGTGTTTTTCGCATTAAAGTCACCTCCAATAATAAAATCACGTCCAAGCGATTTAAATAGTTTAAGGTAGTCCTCTCTTTTCAAGTTATGCCGGGAAGGGCAATATATTGCAGAGACAGTAAGCTGTCTGTGTTTAATTTGAATCCTACAGTAGTGACTTGCATTGTTTCTTCTTCGATATTTGATTCTAAATGGTGTTAAATATATTCTTTTATTAGCAATGCCGAACCACCCTGTATTTTAACAAAGGAAGATTTAACTAAATGGCTTTCAGATATTAAGAAAATGTCTACTTTTTCTGAATTTAAAAATATTTATATTTCTTGAATATGTTGCATAATCCAATTCGCATTCCAATTTGCTATTTTGAAAGTTGTGTTCTTACTTAACATTTTTTGTTAGATTGCGGTATGGGATTTATATAGATGTAAAAAAAATTGTTAGAAGTCACAAACGATTGCTATATTGCTTTGGCAAAGCCGGCTTGGCTTACAACAACCAAAAATAAATCCAATACTATAAAACCATAACTATAAAATGGCTTTAGTTTCTTAATCCTTTTGCCTTTTCAGTCACCGATTTTTGATTATTATGGATCTATTTATTTATTTATTTAACACGAGCGAATAAAGTTATCCGGAGTACATCGAGCAAATGTTGTAGTGGTGTGTACACTGGGTTACTATATTCGCTTTTACTCTCACTCACGCTGATATTTGTTTCAGTGTAAAAAATAGGAAACTGTTGTTGTGTTTTTTTTAAATCTGGCGCAGATTGTTTTTTTGGCTGTCAAGTTGTTCGTTTATTCCAAAAAACCAATCTACGGTAGATCAGATTTCCCCTCTAACAGATCTTGATATTTTGGGATATTTACACCTCTTTTCATTAACTATTAACTATATTAACTATACAACACGTCGTGCACGGTTCACATCACCATTACCATAAAAAACACGGAGTACAGAGTAAAATTACCACAGTTGAATAAAAAAAACACCGAGTAAATTTTTGACGTACACTGCCAGCTTGGGTTGAATAAAAAAAACTGATCTTATGACTTGTGACGTCTAAATTTAATAAAATAAAAAAAGTTGGGAAAGTCAGCTGACACTATTCAACGTCAAAGAAAAGATGGCTCCGAAAAGTGAAAAATACCATAAAAATAATTATGAACCGACTTCAAATGGCACCGAAAATGTTGATGAATCAGACATAGTAGGTTAGTTTATAAAGGAACGTTATAGAAGCTTTCGATAATAATGCTTGTTTTATTAAAGAAATCGAATCGGTTAATGAAAGCCTGGACGAGCTGAGCTCTGCCCTTGACTTTATCGAACAACGAACAGATAATATATTGGAACAACTGAAGGAACTGCTACATTCTAATCGTGAGATTCGTCAATCGATAGCAAGAGAAAGAGAATCTGCGGATAAAATTGAGAAGCCGGATGTCGAGTTAAATTAAGTGTTTTCCAAGTTAAAGCAAACCGTTTGTGTATTATATATTTTATTGCGTTACATTAATTAAATTGTACAAAACAATTTAGCGATTTTATTTTTTAGTGTGCATTACATTTTTTGATGCTATTTCAAACAACTGTTGATTGACGATTTTCAACCTCTCAATTTCTCTTCTAAGACGTTCCACTTCGTCTTGATTCGAAACCCCTGCATCGGTAGCCTCAAATGACTCATGGATTACTGAAGGGAGATCAAAATTTTCCACCCTATCCGCTTCCTGATCCCCAATAAATATTTCGACGACGAAATCTTCATCAGCACTAGGTGGGTCAATCATTCGCTTAAGGTTATTTATAAATCTCTTAGGAGGACTGTACTCGGGATTAAAGATGGCTGTACTAGTCAAATATAGTGCAATATTGGTCACCACGCCTTTATGTGGCAACGTTCTTATCAGCTGCTTACTTGGAATGTTCCAAACGTAAACTTGATTATCATATCCCCCCGATAATAAAGTCACACCATCGAGTGAAAGCGCCATAGTGGTCACAGTGCTTTTGTGTCCAATAAATGTGTTATTATGTTCTTTTGGCATGTTGTATTCCTGCAGAATGTAAAACAACATAAAAAGATGAGTTCATAATTTACAGCGCTTTCGATTTGCTGTATGCTTGTTCTCTGGTATTCGTCGAGAACGCTGTCGAAATGGGATACCAAACATTCACTTTACCCAGCAAATCGAAAGCGCTATTAAATGTTTGTTGCTCAAATATACCTTAGTGCGTGGCAATGATTCAATATGAAATTGGTGTATTTGTCCCTGTGTAGTTCCCACATAAACACACGTTTCTACGAGATTCACTACGACACAATTTAAACTTTCCAGAAACACTACATTGAGTAGCATTTCCCCAGAACTAAGGTCGTACACCTTACACGATCGATCTAAAGAGACAGTAAACATGTGCGCTCTTAATCCACCAGAGCCAACATAAACATCTGTTACGGGCAGACCATGATCGCTAAAGGAATACAGAGGCGTTTGATTATCATCAGATCGAGTCACAACCTGCGTCAAGTTCCACACAATAACTCCACCATCATGGCCAGCAGACACAAAATGTGAACCTTCACTTGTGAATCGAATGCATGTTACCGCCTGATAATGTTTGGATAATGTATTGAACATCCTTCCCGAGTTTACGTGCCAAATGTATATGGTCTCTTGAATGCCAGCGACAAGGTAATTGCCATCAGGAGTGATTGCTAATGTACTGACTTTTCCTGGAAC
Organism: Nephrocerus scutellatus; assembly: GCA_947095585.1. Classification (NCBI taxonomy): domain Eukaryota; kingdom Metazoa; phylum Arthropoda; class Insecta; order Diptera; family Pipunculidae; genus Nephrocerus; species Nephrocerus scutellatus. The sequence continues at coordinate 43,529,805 of OX352763.1, forward strand.
TACCAAACGCACGGAAGAGATCTGGTTCTGTGAGTTCACAGCCCAAACATGGATAAGAGGCTTCGTGTTGTTTGCAGTTATAACATATTCGTTGGGGATAAAACAGAGGCTCCGCTGATTGGCGCTACCACCCCCTTTGTAAGTCATTAGGTTAGTACCGGTATTATAGTCCCAAGCGCTGCAGGTTATCTTATGTTCATTTAAATCGCTTGTGAATAAAACTTCCAAGGCACTCATTATTGTAAAAAAAAATAGCAAAATTAGTGATTTGTTATAATCGGCACTGAATATATTTTATTAATAATTGCTATATTGCTTTCAACAAAAAAATAAAAATTTCAACAACAAACACATTGGATAGACCAGAAAAGGTTTAGCGTTAACCAAAAAAAATTTTTGGTTAAGAAATATTTAACCAAATTTTTATTTATAATTCCCACCACCAGAGTCGACTTTTAAAAATTATATATGGATAAGTTGGCAAACACATGAAACAAAAAATTTACCAAAATTTGGTTAGTTTTTTCTGTTGCTTTAATCAGTCGTTAACCACAAAAAATACCTAACTCATTTTGTTGAAAGCAATATAGCTAATGAATAACAACGTTGACACGTTGACAGCACGTGTTTTTGCCGTTGGTTTGGTTAAACCATGCCACATGACAAAAATACCGTCGACGACCTATTTTCATTTCTTTCATAGTTTTCTTCAACTGTTTCTTTAACGATTGGTTAGTAAAATTCGAGACCGCAAACTTCCAAAAGTAAACACGATTTTCGAAATGATCAAAAATCTCGACGATTTTGTTGGTTTTGCTGAAAACCACCACCATTTCGTTGAGCATTACCACTAATTGTTGTGTTGTTGAGTAACGTCAACATTCATCGTCGATATCTACGATTTCTCAATTGCATTTTCCTAAAACGATGTCGTTCGTTTTTATATCCCCTAGCCGATTCCGGAAGCTTCGTTACTCGCCTTCTTGTTACTACCGCTTAGGTGTACTATAGCCTATAACCTTCTTCCGATTGCCTAAAAAATACATTGAAAATTTCATAAAAATCGGATTGTAAATGTGGCTGATATTATCATTTAACATTTTATCACCATATGGTTGGTGGGTGTAGTGCACTATGGTCTATATACTTAACCATACTGCCAATAATATATATTGAAAATTTCAAAAAATTGGTTTGTAAATGTGCCGGATTTTAACAATTAACGTTACCAACCCCTCTGGGATGGAGAAGGGGGTGTACTATGACCTTCCTCCACTTGCTAATAATCTACGTTGAAATCTTCATAAAATTCTGTTGGTAAATATGAGCAAACCAACACATCGGAGATACACTTTTTTTTTATAATTTGCGCACGCAAAAAGGAGTTCGCACCCTTATTAAGTTCGGATTATGCTTGGCACAGCGTGGGCGTTAAGGAAAAGGAGAAGAAGAGAGTAAGTGTCTATGAGCTTGTGTCTTGAATGTCTGTGGATCATAGTGATGTGGAAAGACAGAGCTTGGCAGAGCATTCCACATACGTGTTGTACGGCTGAATACATGTGTTCAAAGTTTAAATAAAATCGGGTTAGTTTTGAAAAAAATTACATGACAGCTCTCTACTCTGGGGCCCTTTTCCAAATTTTCAACGAAGTTGTCGTAATTGCAGATATAAAATCGGGTTAATGATAAACAAATTCATATGTGAGCCTTGGCCCCGATCATTACCTAATTGTTATAGAAAGTACTGCCTTCGGAGATACACATGTGTGCAAATATTGAATAAAATCGAACTTTTGGAAATGCATTAAAATTGGATCGCAAAATTTGGTCAGCCAGCCAACCACAAACAGACACATCCAAACGCGATATTAAAATAAAGAATTTAAATAATAAATAGCTAATTCTCTAATCGGAGATACAAATTGTGCAAAGTTTGAATAAGATCGGGTTAATTTAAAAAAAAAATATGGAAGCACCTAGGCCCTGAGGCAAGATCACTTCCAAATTTTTATAGAAAGTGTTGTCATTGGAGATACACATGTGTACAAAATTTTAATAAAATCAGAAATGGGACCCCCAGACCTTCGGGCCGATCAAATTTTGTTAGAATCGGAGATACACATGTCTTCAAAGTTTCAATAAAATCGGGATTTCGGAAGAGGGTTAAAAATTTATCCCAAGTTTGGACAGCCACCGACAGACAACTGGGTATGCTTAGTTAACATATTTTTGGATAAATATTCATATTTCCTTACGAAAAATGCGTCTTCTTAACCAGGTCCTATGAACGCAGATTTTGAGCCAGCCCTAGCGTAGCAGTTTATGACTGATAACGAGTCCATTAAGTTGGACGACAGCGCTTTAAGTGCTGCCTGGCTATCTGAAAAGATATATATTCAAGCGCCCTTATTTCCTTTACTAAGGTAAGATATATATTCTAGCGCCCTCAATTCCTTTACTGTTAATCCTGGCGCTGATCTCAATGACATGGAGCCTGGAAAACCGTGGGACTTTTTCCCATTGGTTGAGACTTTGGTGTTGAGTCCAAAGACACCAGCTCCAACTCCAGTTTCCATCTTCGATCCATCTGTGAACTAGACCAGAGCTCAAGCGGTTAGTGCAGGAACACCATTGTACCAGTTTGCTCAGTCCGATATTTCTACCTCAAATAACCTGCCGAAACAGTACTCCCTGACCATAATGTAATGGATTGTGCAGAACATGTCTCTTTCAGGAGTTGCGTCAAGAATTTTCAGGTGTCCCACATAGTAACCTGGGAAATTTATTCGCGAAATATCCACACCGATTGCATGAAACGAGTTGTGTAACTGTTTATTTCATTATTCGTTTTCATCATCAATAGTTGGTTCAATAGCAATATGTGCGGCCTTAAGTCGATCGATTGATCGACCAATTTCTGGGGTATAAAATTTATTCGCTCGACGAATGACCCGAAATTGACCGTCATAAGGTTGTTGTAATGGCTTTCGAATTTTATCGTTGCGAATGAAGACGTGCGTCATTGTTTTTAAATCTTGCTGCAGCTTTCAGCGAATGGTTACTGACCGGTGCTGGTTTTACGCTTGCATATAATTACGGAGCTGCTTGACAAATTCGTTCTCAATGGTTGCAGTTGAATTACCTGTTGGTGGCCGTAGTGTCGTTCCATAACTCATTTCCGCAACTGTTGCGCCGATATCCTCCTTTAATGTCGACCTTTATCCTAGCCATATAATTGGCAAAATTTTCATCGTTCTATCGTTCAGTGTTTTGGCATTTGATCTGCTCGGTCTAGTTCGTGATTCCAGACTCTACTGCTTTAATCCATATAAAGCCTTATTCAAATGCAGTGTTTTTATCCTTGCAGTATGCAGGCTGTTCCATGTAGATTTCTTGGGATAATTCTCCTTGCAGAAATGCTGTAACGGCGTCCATTTGCTACACTTTAAGATTTAGTTGAGTAGCGAGAGCGAAAAGGTTTCGTTAGGAACTATAACAAATAATGAGTATGTGTCTTTATGCACTGTCAATTCTGCAGTTTTCTGGGTGGCTGCGGGGGGTTAGTGTGTGTGCGGTCAGTGGTCGGTTGGATGGGATTCAGTGGGATAGGGCAGCCGGGAAACGCCGGATATCTCCGCTATATATAAAAAAAATCATGAACTCCACCTCCATAAATAAGTTAGTATATATTATACGAAAATACTGACTGCGATAAAGATCAAGAAGAAAAATTATGAATTTTGTAGAGAAGATTGTTTCCACAAATCCAAAATGACAATATGCCTGCATCGTAAAGCTGTAGGTACGAGTATTGTTAGAGAGAGACAACTGATAGTGACCGACATCGTACTTGATACTGACATGCAGTATAGCGCAGCAATACGAAAGTTGAATTGAGTCGAAAAGTAGACGTCGTGCAGTTCAGAACACATCGCAGAAATACTTCTGCCAACAAGCCGCGACACAAGCAACCACAAGCCGTAATACCAAGCCGAAAGACGCGATAAAATACAAGCCGCATTTTTAACACTTATTACTAAACTCCAACTATTTAATTATAAGTTCAATACAATAAACATTTCTTTAATATTAAACATTGCAGTTTTGTCTTTTTATTCAAGCTCTGCCGCCGCCGTCGCACCCTACATTAGTTTGACAGAATTGCCGATGTGTTCTGATTTGTTCGTCTCCAAGTGCGTTTTAGTAATTTCAAAGTGTTAATACGATTAGTTTTGTCGCCATTTTCAATCGGTTCTTGGTTATTATTTTGCTGGTTAAATCTGTACGAAATTTGAACAATTGCATTTAAAATATAAAATCGTGCTTTACATATCAAGTTCCGACGTTTTCACAGCCAGTGAATAACACTTGGAAGTCTCGTCTAGCGGAGGACCCAGCCGCCATTTTCTCAGCTAGCAAGTATTCATTTACTGTCGCAGCCAGTGAATTTGGGAAATCGGTGTTAATTGCTATATCTGTTCGAAATGCTTGCCATAAATAATATTGCCAAGCAAACATAAATTCAAGGTTATGGAAATTTATTACATAACATATTTAATGTGATTTTAAAGAACGCTTGTTCGATATTAGCCGCCACGCTGAAGCTACGAGCCAATCAAAAGGCTTCTTTTAAACTCGTGAGCCAATCGAAACGTTCAATCTATAAATTTGTCTGGGTTTTTGAAGAACGCTTGTTCGATATCAGCCGCCACGCTGAAGCTACGAGCCAATTAAAATACGTCTTTTAAATCGTGAGCCAATCGAAACATTCGATCTATAAATTTGTCTTGTTTTTGAAAAACGATTGTTCGATATCAGTTGCTACGCTGAAGCTACTTGTATTAAACTTTTATGCTAATCGAAACGTTTAATTTATAAAGCCAACGCGAGACCATTTAATGCAAGAAGGAAGGTACAGGCTAAGAAGCGCGGTGGTTCAAGAAGATTCTTCGGAAGAAAGTGAAGTACCAATAGAGGAAGAAGAAATGGACCAAGGAACCATCACAACAATTTTGAACAGCCTGAACGAGCTTCGCGCATCTGTACAAGAACTTCGAAACAGTACGGCGAACAGCCAAAAGGATATTGAAAAATTAAACGAAAAACTGCAAATGCACACCACCGTTGCCACTGCCGCCAATGAAGCAGTTGTCCAGTTTCCTCAAAACGTTTCACCATTGCTGTCTAACAGTCAAACTGGAGTCACCGCTGCCAATGATGCAACAACAACAATAAAGTTGCACGATCTACCAGTATTTTCGGGAAATGTGGAAGAATGGCCCTTATTTCTTGCCAATTATAATGACACCACCAATGATTTCAAATATACAAATCGTCAAAACTTAATGCGATTACAGAAATGTTTAGTAGGACCGGCCAGGGAAGCTGTCGCTTCAATGTTAATTCATACGCAAGATGTTCCTGACGCAATCGACGAATTAAATTTCCGTTTTTGAAGAGCGGATTTACTTGTCCGACACCAGCTCAGTAAAATTCAAAAATTTCCAGCTATAGCAGAGAGTCGAGTGGATCAACTCGTTTCGTTCTCAACCCAAGTACGCAATGTTGTTGCGTTCCTAAGATCGGCCAACAGTGAACATAATATCACAAATTCTTCAATTTTGGATGAGCTGGTTACGAAACTCCCTCTGGACAAACAGTACGAGTGAGCGAAACATTCGGCAACAGTTAAGCCGTATGCCAACATTGCCGACTTTTCAAAGTGGTTATGCGAATTAGCAAGAATCGTATGCCTTATGCCGTCAACTTCGTTTAAAGGTAGTGGCACATCAAAACAGCCACTACAGCCACGACGCATAATGCACATAAATGAAAATACGCGAGCCCAGTCAGAAGTTCAACAAACTATTAAGTGCTACGAGTGTGGTGGAAATCATTTCATTTCAAATTGCAACGAATTTAATGAGTCGCCAGATCGCTGGCATAAAGTCAAAAGTATGCGTTTATGTTTTTCATGTCTACGCAAAGGTCATAGCACAGGAAATTGCCGTTCCAAAAAACTGTGTAGCGTTCATGGATGCCGACGCTATCATCATAGCAGCCTACATGATGAATCATCAGCCACCAGAATACCAGTTGCTTTAACAACAATGTCTAGGAGCAATGTCCAGCCGTTATTAAGTTGCCGTACGACATCGTCGCTAAGTGGTATACTCTTTAAAATCGTATCGGTTACACTATTTGGACCAAATGGGAAAATTGAAGTTTTCGCCATGTTTGACGAAGGTTCCGCCATATCCATTATAGAGGAAGACATAGCCTTTAAACTGGGACTAAGAGGTCAGCCGAAGCCGTTAACTCTTCAGTGGTATGGACAAAGGGTAACCAAAGAACAATCATCAGCAGTTAACCTTGAAATAAGAGGTGAGAGTGAGACAACTAGTTTTACAATTAAAAATTGTCGCACAGTCCGAAATCTTAATTTACCGTCTCAATCGTTTGACAAGTCACAGTTTCAACATTTGGAGTTTCTGCCACTGAAAAACTTCAAAATGGTCAAACCAGTTATCCTTCTCGGACTAGACAACGCTCATCTTGGAGCGTCTTCAACTACTGTTCAGTCTGGTGATAATTGTCCCATCGCCGTATAAACCAAACTAGGATGGATAGCATATGGACCGAACAAAGGCCCTTCAACATCAACGCCGTTAGTGTTGTTTATACGAGAACAACAGCCCTATGCAGAATTGCACAACATGATGATTGAGTACTTCGCCACCGACAATTTTGGTATCAATACCACGCCTACACTAATTGAGTCCGAAGAAGATAAACGAGCCCGCCAAATTCTAAAAGAGACAACACACCGCATTGGTAAAAGATACGAAACTGCTCTTCTATGGAAGAGCCCTCGACCCATCCTTTCTGACAGCTTCAAGATATCCGAAAAACGCCTGTTCGGAATCGAGAAGAAGATGAGCCAAGACATCGATTTTGCCGCCAATTATAAAAATAATATGTCTAAATACATCGAAAAAGGATACGCCAGAAAACTCTCCCAAGAAGAACTGATGAACAACAACCAACCGATATGGTACTTACCACATTTTGCCGTGCAAAGCCCGCACAAACCAAATAAAATAAGGATAGTTTTCGACGCTGCAGCCTCAGTAGATGGAAAAAGCCTTAACTCCGTACTACTTAAAGGACCCGAACAAGCCAAATCCTTAATAAACATTCTTTTCAAATTCCGAGAAGGTGAAATTGGCATTGCCGCCGACATAGAAGAAATGTTTTCGCAAATCCGCATTAAACCAGAAGACCAACATGCCCAACGGTTCTTGTGGAGGAACGGAGACAAAAATAAGCCAATTGATCACTATGCCATGGTTTCCATGATCTTTGGAGCCGTTTGTTCGCCATGCAGTGCTGAATATATCAAGAATGTCAATGCCCAGGAGCATCAACAACAATACCCCGAAGCAGCAGCAGCCATAATTAATCAACATTATGTCAACGATTATGTGGTTAGTTTTAGTCAAGTAGAAGAAGCCATACGAATTTGTACCGAAGTGGTAAAGATCAACAGAAAAGCCGGATTTGTTTTAAGACAGTTCATTTCAAATTCAACTCGTCTAAAGTCATACATGAACCAGAGCCCCACAGGAGGTGCCACCACCGTGAATATGGAACGCCAAGCTACTTCAGAAAAGGTGCTGGGTATGCATTGGGACACTGTCGTCGATAGTTTCGAATTCAAAACTAAGTTCCACCACATACCTCCAGATGTCTTAGAAGGAATTCGTCCGCCTACAAAACGAGAGCTCCTAGGGATCGGGATGGCAATCTTTGATCCATACGGATTGCTCGCTGAATTCCTCCTGTCCCTAAAAATAATGTTCCGGGACACTTGGAAAAACAACATAGCTTGGGATATAAATAACAAATGGAAGTTATGGTGGAAAGAATTTCTCCAAAATATCAACACATTCAAAATCCAGCGTTGTTATTTGCCGCACATGAACAAATCCGAGAAAATTCAATTGCACATATTTGTAGACGCCAGCCACGTTGCCTTTGCTGCTGCCGGTTACTTTCGAGTCAGCCACGCAAAAGGAGTCGACGTTGTTTTCGTTTTTGGTAAAACTCGTGGAGCACCTCAACGTATTATGTCTATTCCCAGATTGGAATTGCAAGCTGCAGTCCTAGGGACCCGCCTCAGCAAAGTAATAGTTCGCAATCACGATATCAAAATATCCCAGGTCATTTTCTGGACTGATTCAAGAACCCTCTTATATTGGATCAATTCAGCTGAACGAAAATATAAAGCATTTGTGGGTCACCGCATTGGAGAAATTCTTACGTCAACAGAACCATCCCAATGGCGTTGGACGCCAACAAATAAGAACAGCGCAGATGTAGCCACTCGCGCGAAAAGTTCTCCGAAACTTAATTCGAGTAGCATCTGGCTTTCTGGCCCAGAATTTCTACAACTACCTGAATATAACTGGCCTGCCACAATAATCCCACTGCCGTCAAACGGACCAGAAGAAGAAGAAGTCAAGCCTTGTCTAATCGTTCAATGTGAAACAGGTAACAATTTAGTTATCGTTTTTAATCGTTTCTCTTCTTATTTAAAGCTCATACGAACGATAGCATACGTAAGGCGTGCGGTCAGAAAATTCCTTTGCCTGGGAAAGCTTTCAACGCTGCGTATAACGAATGGTTTGCTGACAGTCGACGAGATAATCAGTGCAGAAAATCATTTATGCCGTATGGTTCAAGAAGATGAATATCAAAAGGAAATTGCCGCCCTGAAGTCATCAAAACCTATTTTAAAAAATAGCCCAATACATTCATTGATGCCGTACCTGGACCCCGACGGTCTTTTACGGGTTCGAGGTCGCATCGACGAAGCCCTTTATTTGCCACTGCAAACAAGACGTCCAATTTTGTTGCCGCAGAAGCACATAGTTTCCGAGCTTATTATGTGCCATTTTCACGAGAAACTCTACCATCAAAATTCAGCAGTAGTTCTCAATGAAGCTCGCCAAAAGTTTTGGATTCCACGTGCCAAGTCTCTTCTTAAAGCCGTACAAAAAAGATGTATGAAGTGCAAGATCGAGAAATCCAAACCAGTGCCACCCTTCATGGGTCAGCTGCCAATTGACCGCGTCACTCCATACGTGCGTCCGTTTACCTACACGGGAGTTGACTTATTTGGCCCCTTTAACGTGGCTATTGGAAGACGACGAGAAAAGCGATGGGGAGTAATATTTACTTGCCTGACAGTGAGAGCCGCCCATTTGGAGTTAGCAGAGAATCTATCCATGGATGCCTTCATCGTATGTCTCCGCAACTTCATCAATCGAAGAGGTACACCGGTCAGAATTAGAAGCGACAATGGTACCAACTTTATTGGAGCCCAACGAGAATTGAAAGACAGCCAATTATTTGATGTTGACCATATACAAAGGGAAGCCACTAACCGTAATATCGAATGGGCATTCAATTGTCCCGCCAATCCTAGCTCAGGAGGTTGCTGGGAGCGACTAATTCGGATAATTAAAAGACTACTCCTACGAACACTGTCAGACCAGACACCCAGGGTAGAAACCCTACGAAGTGTATTTATCGAGGCCGAAAACATCATAAATTCTCGTTCACTCACAGATATCCCACTTAACATGGAAGACGACGAACCATTGACGCCGAACCATTTCTTGATAGGCTGCTTAAACTCTACACAGACGCCTCATCCAGTTGACGATAAAATCTGCCTCAGGAAACAATGGAGAATATGTCAAAATCTTAAAGATCGCCTATGGAAGAGATGGACCGTCGAATACCTACCACAGCTGCTAAAACGACCAAAATGACACGATGAAGTACGCCCACTGAAAGTCAACGATCTGGTCATAATTTGCGAATCAGGTCAGCCTCGTAGTCAAATGCGTAAAGGCCGAATAGTTCGAGTATTTCCTGCCAAAGATGGACAAGTGCGGTTTGCAGAGGTCAAAACCGCAACCGGACATATCCGCCGCCCAGCCACGAAACTTGCCGTCATTGCCGTTGATGGTGAATCCCTGGGTGACTCACGGGGGGAGGAGTGTTAGAGAGAGACGACTGATAGTGACCGACATCGTACTTGATACTGACAAGCAGTATAGCGCAGCAATACGAAAGTTAAATTGAGTCGAAAAGTAGACGTCGTGCAGTTCAGAACACATCGCAGAAATACTTCTGCCAACAAGCCGCGACACAAGCAACCACAAGCCGTAATACCAAGCCGAAACACGCGATAAAATACAAGCCGCCATTTTAACACTTATTACTAAACTCCAACTATTTAATTATAAGTTCAATACAATAAACATTTCTTTAATAATAAACATTACAGTGGTGTCTTTTTATTCAAGCTCTGCCGCCGCCGTCGCACCCTACAAGTATATACTATTTTCAGTTGATGTGCAACACTAATCACACACTGTTTTTCTTTTCTTTTAATTAAAACTTTAATTTTGTTTAATCAATATATATATATATATTAAATTTCCCTTTTTTTCTTTAAAAATTATTATTTTATTTTTTAATTATTATATCATCAATTTATAAATTATCATTGTTAATCTATCAATTGTAAACAAGACCATTGGGCTTAAAATTGTATTTGTAGATCAATAAATGAAATAAAAAATAAATGAATAAGAATTTAATGAAATGAAATAGATATTTAACCAATTATATAAAGGCTGCATAATTCTGTATTCCGGGCGGTTTAAAATGTCAACATGAGCCTGTTGCGTTCTGCATAATTTTTGCATACTTTTTTTTTAATTAAGCCTACAGTATTTTACATTGTGTCCACAATTTTCAAAATAGTTTTTTAAAAAGAAAAACTCATTTCTAAATATAAATTAATTGAGATATATAAATTGAGCGCACAATATTTTCAAAATCGCTTTATATAAGGAAAAACTCCTTTATAAATATTAATTAATTGAAAAATATAAATTAATTGAGCGCACAGTATTCATTTCTAAACATAGAATATTTGAGCGAGGGAAATCACATCACCTATTTTTTTTGGAAAAAACTCAATCATTTGTAATGAGTTTAAATTGATTCACCTTTCATGAAAATTGGGACACGCCCGGTAAAAAAGTATGGCTGTGTGGTAAAAACCTTCAGCTTTCATTTGACACAAAAATGAGGCCCGCCCACATTTAAACACGCCCACTGTTAAACTTTTACGGAAAATGAGTTTTTTGACTCCAACTATTCTGAAGTAGGTTTGATTGGCCCCATTTTTTTTTAATAGACGGTATTTTTATTATCCTTTATATGAATCCGAATAAACTCCCAAACCTCCTTCAAACCACTGAAAAAAATGAATTTAAAAAAAACCTAAATTTTTGGAAGATAACATCTAAAAAAAACACTCAAAACTCCTACCCCAACCAAGATGGCGGTTTTCGTGGTCTGCTCAATAAGGGCTTTCAGAAGAGGGTCTCAAAGCCCTAACCACTTAATCGCTATACTATAGTTTAGCCAAAATTTCTCTCCGAATACCCCCGATATAAAAAAGTTAACGCATGACATCTTACATAAACAAAAGGATAAATTAAAATTTTATATTCTAGCGGACATGATTGTTGTGAGCTCTTATTTTTTAAATATAGAATCACAAATGCAAGTTGCGCGAACATGTCCATCGTCTGAGTCTTATTGGCGAAAAATATGCCGAGAAATTAGGAATTCGAATGTCAAATGTCAAATGTTCTTATTACAAAGAAGGAATAACATAGTGCAATTGTTGTTGTAATTCCTTATTCCTCGGCAATAAAATACAGCTTATTTAATTTTAATTACAAGCTATTAGCGATGGGAGCTATCGAATAATTCCGACTATCGATAGTTAGTAACTGAACGATTTCAACTATCGAATAGTTTTATTTATTCATTCAAGTCCACAACATTTTTTATAAAGTGGTGGGGGGGGGGGTAATATATTTCACCAGAGTTTTTTTTTTGCTGTCAAGTTGTTCGTTTCCCTTAAAAACGAATTACCGTAGAGCGAAAACAGATCTGTTTATTTTGGGAGAGTTACCCCTCTTTAATCTAACACAATAACAACACATGCAACAAAGAAGTTACAAAATATTTTACACGAAGCACTAACAACTCTAATATTAAAATTAATTTAGAATTAAAACAGTACAGTATTTAATTCTAAACAGTTAACAGTTTAAAAAGCAAAAAAGGCGCAAAACACAAACAATAAACAACTCCGATTAAAAGTTAAATCAACTGAAATGAAGCTAACAAGTAGCAAGTAGCAACTACCATTCGAACATTTCCATCCGATAGTCCAAAGTCCAAACTAATGAAAAAATCATTCATTCAAAGCAAAAACCATTCGAACATTTCCATCCGATAGTCCAAAGTCCAAACTAATGAAAAAATCATTCATTCAAACCAAAAACCATTTGAACATTTCCATCCGATAGTCCAAAGTCCAAACTAATGAAAAAATCATTCATTCAAACCAAAAACCATTCGAATAGTCCAAAGTCCAACATTAAATGAAAAATGGATGCATACACAATTTTTGCAGGGCAGCCGTCGCCAGAGTGCACACTGCACAGCACATGCAACAATGCAACATACACAAAAATCATTCAGCCAAAAAAAGTCGGACTATCCATAGTGAAACATTTGAATGATTTTTTTCATTCGAACGATTGCTTTATGAAAAATAGTAATTGAACGATTTTGATAACTATCGAATAAATGAACATTTTGCAACTATCGAATAAGTCGATAGTTTTTATTCGATAGTTCCCAACGTTAAGCTATACGTCATGTGTTTTGCTTTGATTTTCTTTTGCTTTAATGTTTAATCCCGTGGTTATGACATGGAATCTTGAATTTATAATAGTTTTCTTGATTCGTTCCTCAATTCTCTTCAATTTGTGCAATCTGCAATTCAAGTTTTTGGCGCAATTTACAAGTAAACTCGATGTGGAAGTGAGCAAATTGGTACCTTTTCAGCGCTGGTCTAATCTGCTATATAAAGCACGCTTTTGATAAGAATTTAAATAACTTAACGTTATGGCTAACGGAGAGTCCAAAATGCTTTCCCTTCCTCAAAAACGTTATTATCGTCAGCGAGCGCACTCTAATCCTATTGCAGATCATTGTTTCGACTAGTAAGCTTGAATTGACCAAGATTAATCCAGTTCAACAAATAAAACCTACACAATTTACAGCCCAGCATCTCCAGAAAAATTTGACTGGAGCACATTGTACCCAAAAATTGTGTCTGGCCAGGATGTTGAATTTGCAGATATAGGATGTGGCTACGGAGGCTTTCTTGTAACTCTTGGCGAAATGTTTCCTGATTGTTTAGCCATTGGAATGGAGATTCGTGTAAAAGTATCAGACTATGTTATGGACCGTATCAAAGCTCTGCGGAAGTTAAATGCTGGCAAATATGAGAACATTGCATGCATTCGAACGAATGCAATGAAGTACCTTCCAAACTATTTTCGCAAAGGCCAGCTTTCAAAAATGTTTTTTCTTTACCCTGACCCACATTTCAAGAAAGCTAAACATAAATGGAGAATCATTAATAATGCTTTATTGTCGGAATATGCATATGTGCTAAAAAAAGGGGTGTGTCCTTCGTTGGGCTCTTTGCTCATAAGATAGCGAAAAACTTTAGGTATAATGGTTTTTATCTTAAATTTTAGGGATTAATTTATACAATGACTGACGTAGAAGACTTACATCAATGGATTGTTACACACCTAAACGAACATCCACTATACGAACGCGTACCAAATGAGGAAGCTGTGAGTACATTCTTTTATGGAAGAATATTTGAATGGTAATACATTTTTTTATTGTTTTTTAAGAGCTCTGATCCTATTACTTCCAAACTGTATCAGAGCAGCGAGGAGGGAGCTAAGGTTGTTCGAAATAACGGTGATCACTTTTTGGCAATATTTCGACGATTATAGAATTACAATTTTTGGTAAAATTAATAAATCTTATCAAATTAAGAATAACATTAAATTAATATAAATAAACTAAGCTCTCATGTCTATTATAAAAACGGACATACATTTCTGTTTCAATGACAACGCTATATTATCTGTTAGTTTACATTACATTAAATGCGGTTGTATAATAAGTAATATTAAATATATTTTTTTATTATTTATTTGTAATTCTTCGTGGATTGGTTATTGCAAAAGATTTATTGCGAGAAATTCCATCTGCGAATGACATTCCATATATATATATCGTTCAAGTTTTGTTGCCGCTGTTTTTAATTTGGGCGGGTTTCCAGTTCGCTTTCAAAGTGCGTGCATGGGAACCAACAAAACAGCCTTCATCTTATGACGTCTTTTGAATATCTCCGGAAGCATTATCGCTTGCCATATGATTTTCTGTGAGTTCTTAAAGTCGCGGTAAACACCAAATTCTTAAACTACGGTTGATTAAATATTGCTTGCTAAGGTTTTTCTAAATGAGGGCATTGAATTTTAGGTAATATTTCGACGATTATATAGAATTCAATAAATTTAAAAATGTTTGGTGAAATTTATAATCTTATCAATAAAAATAGCATAAATATTGTAATAAACTAGCTCAGATTTTTTATAAAAACTGAACTTAATTTTAGTTTCAAAGACAAGGCCTACTATCCGTAAGTGATATTTTGACACAATTTTGGTAAATTTGCCAATTCTCTTTTGATGTTTCCTAAAAAGAACTGGCCTTAAATGTTGTTGGTTAATCCGTACTTATATATTATTTTTTAAATATTTATTTATAATTCCACATCCATGGCATTCAATAATTGAGTTTCCATAACTAATTGGTGGTAAGATATTAAATCGTACACCGGTCATCAATTCTGCAACATGTATTGCCGTCTTGGTATGATTGGTTATTTCACAAGTTTCAATGCGAGAAATCCCATCTGCCAACGCCATAAAGATGATTAACTGGTCCTGCACATGCTGGTCGACACAGGTCCTACATTGTATATATTGTTGGAGCTCTTTTGTTGCGATTTTTGCTATTTTGTGTGGGTTTACAATTCGTTCGCCAAGTGCAGAGGAACCAACAACACAGCCTTTATCCGTTGACGCCTTTAGGATAACTCCGGAAGCATTATCCTTTGCCATATTATGATTTTCCTTGTAAGCCTCGATATTTATCTTTATGTCCTGATAACCACTTAATTCTGAAACTACGGTCGATTTAATATCGCTTGCTATATTTGCAGGAATCTTTCCGGCAACGAAGCACCAACCAGACACAGAGTTAACCAAACCGAATTTGGTTATATTCGCCGCAGAGATTTTCTTCAATGGATATACCAAGAACTTACAGCGTCCACCGCCTCGCGGATAATAACCACGTTGTAACAGTTCAAACTCGAGCGAAACACCAAACTGCTCTAGATTTGGCCAAACTATCTCAGTAAGAAAATCAACTTGTGGTGCCATTTCCACATTAGTGCCGCCAATTAGCTCGAGTTCTGTGTTGCCCTCAGCAAATAGCAAAACAGGTAAAGCTGCTTGTGCCATCAAAGATAAACTGGCTGCTGTTTGGCTATCAATGAAATATTGGCCAAATTTAATTTCGTCTGGTTCGAATTCCACAGTTGTAGATCGAATGAAATTGCCTTTAACATTAGCGTTGGTTATTTGCTGTAATAAATTCAAGCCGTAGAGATGTTGATTAGATAGTCCCGGGTTTGGCCGATTTGCTCGAATATTGGTCACTCGTATAGGTTTTCGCATAATGCAGCTAAGACTTAATGCATTCCGGAGAATTTGACCTCCACCTTCAAGATAGCTTCCATCAATTTCAAGAAAGTGCGCACTTACACCACGACTCATTTGAAAAAGATAAAAGATAAAGTTATATTTAAATATTCACTATTGGTACTAAAAGAACAACTGATAAAATAAAAATTCTTTATAAATCCTATTAGAAGCGAA
This sequence comes from Nephrocerus scutellatus, assembly GCA_947095585.1. Taxonomy (NCBI): domain Eukaryota; kingdom Metazoa; phylum Arthropoda; class Insecta; order Diptera; family Pipunculidae; genus Nephrocerus; species Nephrocerus scutellatus. The sequence continues at coordinate 43,545,788 of OX352763.1, forward strand.
AATTACAAAACACAGCTGTTCAAACAGCGGTTTCAAAAAAAAATCTGGGGCAGAGTTTTACGAAAAAAAAAATTAACATTTGAACAAACCTAACCGATACTGGCTGTGTTTTTTTTTTTTTTTTGAATTGAGTTTTCGGTAAACTCAGTTTGAACTCAACGAAAATACCTGGGTTGAGCAGAGTTGAAATTCAAAATTTTATTATTTTGTAGACGTCGGATTTTGTATTATTTTGTCAAAATTTCAACTCTGTTTCAAACCAATTAAGTCCTGAGTACGGATTTTGGCCGCAAATGTGAAAAACTCACCTGAATGTGAGATGTCAGTTCGTATACGTACGAGGTGTATAGCATACAATTTTAAAGTTGTGTCATGTTTTTTCTTTCTTTGCCATAGTGTAATTTAATGGCAGATTCTAGTACAAATTCAGAATTGGTTCGATTTTGTCTAATGCAGACGACAACTCACGTACTCAAAACTAGGTGAGATGTGAAAAAGTCTCACCAAAGTGTTACTCATTGGTTCCACCTCAAATAACAATAATGCTACAATAAAATAATTTGCTTCTTGCATGTACACGTATACGGGCTTCAAATAATGCTACAATAAATGTGAGCCGAATTGAAGGAAAAATGTTGTAGGATTATTTTAAGCGGTTTTCAAGGTCAGCACAGATCAAAATGGCGAAATTTGAATTTGAAGTGAAGGGTCGCACTGCAAACACCGAGACGGAGGCAGAGAATTTAGAACACATGTATTAGTGGGCGTTGTAATCAAAACCTTCTCTATAGAAAGCCCAACTGTTCCGATCGTACACAGATATTTATCCCACACGTATTTGTATTAGTAATCAAGAAAAGACCAAAATCAATATAAAATTTTTCTGTTTCCCACTACCACATCTTACGTTTCTCGCTCTTTGCGCCTACTTATTTTTTGTACTCTGTATTCACATTCCAAAAACACAGGCGCGTTTGGGATTGGTTTACAGCATTAGTATGCGATGAGTTGGGCTTTCTATAGAGAAGGTTTTGGTTATAATTGTTAGCTGTGATCAAAACCTTCTCTATAGAAAGCAGTGAAACTATCTCAAACGCGTCTGTGTTTGTGGGATGTGATGGGAGTGTACAAAAAATAAGCAGACGCATGTTATGAAACGCGCTAACTGGTGGAAGCGCAAAGAGCGAGAAACGTAAATATTGATTTTGCTCTTTTGTTGATTACCATTCCATAAACATTTGCGATCTTTTTTAGCATGTATCCGTGTATCAGCGAAACAGTTGCGCTTTCTATAGAGAAGGTTTTGGCTGTGATTCTCGAAATTATGAACGAAAACACATTTAATGCACTACCAAGCTCAAAATAGGGCGCCCTTGCTCACTAAACTCTTTTACCCATTTTGCACAGTTGTTTTTTTGTTCTCTTTATTCTATTTATGTTCGTTTATTTTTCCTGTTCTCATATAATTTTTTATTTTTATTAAATTTTTTATTTCAAATATCATTTGTTATATTTTTCAATTTACCTTTATTTTTTTTATTACTTTGCTTATTAATTACCGAATATGCGATAACATGTGTTCTAAATTTATTCTTTAATTTTTGCCATGAATGCATTTCAGCGATAACTCCATAATTTTACTCACCCAAGCAAATTATTTTATTGTAGCATTTTTGTTATTTGAGGTGGAAACAACGAGTAACACTGCTGTTGACATTAAAGCAAAATCAAATTATGCGCATGCGTTAAAAATCCTACTACTACACAAAATATCTACTAAGCCTACGAACTTGCGGTTAAGATGCGAGTTTTTCACATTTGCGGCCAAAATCCGTCATTTTCTGGTTCATGGAAACATAGTAATAGAAACAGGGTTGAGTGGAGTTTTAGTTAAACTCAGTTTGAACTCAACGAATATACCTGGGTTGAGTTTTGTATTCTATGTTGTTTCTACCAAATTCACTAATGCGTAGAAATGAATTTTTTATACATAACTTACACACGCTAAAGGGATTTGCACCCTTATAATGCTTAGCACAGCGTGTGCGTTAGGAAATTTGGGAGAGGAAAGATGAGATGTCTATGCACGCGTGTCTTAAATGACTGCAGATCATACAAATGCGGAAACACAGAATCAGGCAATTCATTCCACATAACTAGTGTGTTGTATTGTGACTATTGTGTGGTTATTTTCGAGTATATGGTTATAAAACAGTGTCTTAAAATTATAAACAAAAGTTTATGCCTACCAACCAAACAGAAAAACCAATTTGAATGTTCTATTAAAACCACCAAATCTTGATTTTTCAAAAAAAGTGAATAGAGCTCGACATTAGAAAAACATACTAATATGTGTGTACATGTTTTTACCTACATCATTATTGTATATTTTTACACGTTAAGAATATTTTATTCGAACATAGAAACGTAATTTACTGCTTTTGTTTTCTTCTTCCATTTCATAAAACAGTTTTTTAAAATATATTTATTTTAACAAGGAAAAAGGTTAAATACGGAAAAGTCAGTGAACAGAAATCGAATGACATATTGCGCAACTTCACAAAAAAATGGATTAGTTGTTGGTGTTAGTAAAAAGAGGGGTAAATCTTCCAAAATATCAAGATCTGTTAGAGGAGAATTTCGATCTACCGTAGATTGGTTGTTTTTAGAGAAAACGAACAAATTGACAGCCAAAAATAATTTAAAAAACACGTCATTAGTGAATTTGGCGTAAGAGGAGATATATCGGTACTTAAATACAGTTCAAATCTTAGGAATAATTTTAGTTAGTCAAAATAATCTTTACATTAGAAGTGTACATACATTTTTATAACTTTTATATGTTTAATCTAGTGATTGGTTGAGTGCAATCAATGTATGTACCATGAATTTATTTTGATGTTATTCTTAGATGTTTTTAATGTTATGCGTTTATGTTTCAGAACAATGGCCTGCAAGAATCGAAAGGCGATCTCCTTCATCAAAAGGATATATATAGGGTTTTTCAATAAGAGCACTTCAACTTTTTTTTTTGAATAAAACACAAACTGTTCGACTTTTGAACTAACTTTTTTTTTATGAACGAATTTGAACATATACATACATATGATACATTTAAGTATGAAACTCGATTTCTTTTGCATGACCACCGCGTGCACGTTTTACGAAGTGAAGCTGAAGTGAGCCTTTTCGGTGAAAATCTGCATCATTTTCGATTTGCTCTTGAGCCCAATTCACGAATCGGCGTCGCTTCAAATGGTCAAACGGCTTTAGTTGTTGTGTCAGCTTGATCTTATACGGATGTAGGCCAAGATCTTTTTGTAAAATCGATTGTCGAACGGGCTGGCTTGTTAAATGGACCGTAAAATGGCCGCAATGCTCTTAAAGTAGCGGCAACAGAACGATTATTTTGATAAAAAATTTGCACGATTTGCAATCGCTGTTCACATGTGTAGCGTTCCATGATGAAATCTATACTAATGAAGTTTCCAAATGACAAAAGAACAATAAAAAATATGGCGTCGTTCGCCGTCCCTATCGGAGAAAAGTTGAGGCGCACCTATTGAAACACCCTATTTATATATATATATATCAAAATCGTTAAATATCCTGGCTACAACGATTAGGACAATTTGGGATAAATTTGGGAAAGCTTAAAACACATCCAGCCATCTGAGCAATATGTCAAATTAAATGAGTTTTTTAATGAAATTAAAAGAAAAGAATTTCCAATCTTTGGAACCAAGCCCCCAGCCCACCACCCACAAATGTGGGTGGGGTGATCCGGAAACGCCCCCTTTCGGTGGGAGGGGCATCCAAAGTTTTGAGTTTTTTTTCTTCATAGAAATGCATTTTTCCAAGTACTTTGAAGGAGGTTTTGGGGTTAATTGGTACCAAATGATAGGTAATAAAAATACCTTTCATTTAAAAAAAAAATCATCCCCTTCCCGTTTGACAGAGTTAGAGTCCAAAAACTGACTTTAAAAAAAGTCAAAGGAGGGCGTGTTTAAAAGTGGGCGGATTAAATATTGGTGTCAAATGAAAGTTAAAAACTAACTAACTTTATGGGCGTGGCCAAAGTTTAACGGAAGCTAGATTAATTTGAAATTTGTTTATGTGCTATTTCATGCAATTAAGTGGGATTTCATGTAATTATGCTTCTCCCATACAAAAGCAGGTGTTATAAAGCAAATATTTAGATTGGATATGGATTAATTTAATTCAATTCAATTTAACTTTTTGATAATCAAACGCATTTAGAGTGGTCAATCGCGCACGCAAAATACCAATATCCAATTTAAATATATTTTGCTACTCTACTCTGGCAAACCCTCCGGCAGTACTCGTGAATCTGGAGTGGGTCTGCTGCTAACGCCAACAGCACGTAGAGGCCTAATTTCCTGGCACCCGCATAGTGATAGGATCATATCGGCCAGATTTCGGACTAGAGTACGGCGCGTCACGATCATACAGTGCTACGCCCCAACGAATCCCTCGACTGAGGATGAAAAGGACAACTTCTACAATCAACTAAACGCAGTATTCAACGCAACGCCGAACGGAGATATCGTCATCGTGATGGGGGATTTGAATGCCAAGGTTGGCAACGACAATGAAGGACTCAAGCATGTGATTGGGAAGCACGGCCTCGGCGAACGAAATGACAATGGTGAAAGATTTGTTGATTTCTGCAACACCAACAACCTTGTTATAGGAGGCACCATGTTTGAGCATAAGACTTGCCACAAGGTCAGCTGGGTGTCAACTGACAGGCAATCATCATCCAACCAAATCGACCATGTGGCGATCAGCAGACGTTTTAGGAGCTGTCTGTTAGACGTCCGAAACAGACGAGGAGCCGACATGGGTATGGTACGTGATCATCACCTTATGGTAGCTACTGTCCAGTTACGTACTGCATCAGTTCATAGAATCCGCAATATCATCCGAATGCCTAGGTATAACATCAGTATAATCAGCAGCTCACTGCCGACAACCATCCAGGAACATTGGAAGGCTGTGAAAAATGTTTTCACATCTGGAGCGGAAAGTATTGTTGGTAGAAGCCAGGCAAGGCACAGCACGTGGCTTACCGAAGATACCTGGAGGCGGATTGAAGAACGTAAACTACTTAAAGCTCGTATTGTAGATATCCCAGCAGTAGCGAGGAGCGAGCTAGAGTCCATGTATCGAAGAAAAATGAGAGAAGTGCAGCGTAGTGTAAGACGTGACAAGCGTAACTATATTAACAACCTGGCCTCAGAAGCAGAGGAAGCAGCGAGCCGGTGCGATAGCAGAACCGTTTACAGAATCACCAAAGAGCTGACAGGTGGTCACCGCTCTAGCCAACATCCGGTGAAAGGCCTAGATGGTACCGTACTCGTTTCAGATGAGGATCAGCTCAAGCGATGGAAGGAGCATTTCTCTACGGTCCTTAACCGTGTATTTGCTAACGATATGCACCTAAATCAAGCGGAAATGCCGGAAGTAACAATTTCCCGAATTCGCACCTCAACTCCCAGTAAAGACGAGATCGCTACCGCGATTAACGCACTAAAGAACAACAAGTCGGTAGGACTAGATGGTATACCCGCAGAGCTTCTGCGTGCAGCTCCAACGACATCAGCAGAGCTTGGGAGGTAGAAAGTTTCCCCGAAGAGTGGAAGAAGGGAATGATTGTGAAGCTCCCTAAAAAAGGTAGTCTTATGGAGTGCGAAAACTGGAGAGGCATTTGCGTTCTCCCTGCAGTTGCAAAAGTAATAGCCAAAGTAGTACTTGAACGTATTAAGGAACATCTGGAAGATACACTCGATGCCGAACAAGCAGGTTTCCGCACTGGATCCTCCTGTGTAGACCACATAAACACCCTGCGGATCATTATTGAACAGTGCGTTGAATTCCGGTCACCACTGCACCTGCTGTTCATCGATTTTGAGAAGGCGTTTGACAGTGTCAACAGACAGTTTATCTGGCTTGCCTTGCGCAGGAGAGGTATACCCGATAAACTAATAGCTATTATTAAAGCAACCTATGATGGCTCTAAATGTCATGTGCTGCATAGAGGAAAGCTGTCAGAGGAATTCGAGATCCTAAGTGGGGTACGACAAGGTTGCATTCTATCGCCGATACTTTTTTTGTTGGTGATTAGCGATGTACTTCGCGCAGCTTTATCTACTGGAAACGGAGGAATTCGTTGGACTCTTACATCTCAACTCAAACATCTGGATTACGCTGACGACGTTTGTTTACTCTCACATAGAATTATGGAGCTGCACCAAATGACAACAAATGTGGAGAGGGAGGCAAATGTTGCGGGTTTGAAGATTAATACTGCCAAAACCAAAATCATCAACCTCGGCACTAACTCAGTTACTCATGTTAACATTGCTGGACAGCCGGTAGAGAGAGTAGAGAGTTTCCAATATCTTGGGAGTATTGTCTCGACCGAAGGTGGAACCGAACAGGACATTGCCAACCGAATCGGCAAAGCAAAATCGGTGTTTGGAATGATGTCCATGATATGGCGAAGCAATGCGATCAGCTTAAACACCAAGCTGCGACTGTTCCGCTCAAATGTTGAATCTGTGCTGTTGTATGGGTGCAGCACTTGGAAGGTGACCGCTACTATCACAAAAAGATTACAAACATTTGTAAATAGGTGCCTACGGAACATCATAAGGGTTTTCTGGCCTAACCGTATCTCTAACGAACATCTTTACCAGAGAACGGGTCAGGAACCAATAGGCACAACCATCCAACGACGGAAGTGGCAGTGGATTGGTCATACACTCCGAAAAGGCGACAGTTCCATAGCAAACTACGCAATGCAATGGAACCCGTTATCTCAGGATGGTAGAAGAACGGGTCGTCCGAGAAATACATGGCGCAGAACAGTTGAGGAGGAGGCACGGCAATTGGGGAAGAGTTGGAGAGAGCTGAAGCTCATTGCCAGGAACCGCACGCGATGGCGCGTAGGCGTAGTAGAGGCCCTAGGATCCATAAGGGGATACAGGACATAAAGAAGAAGAATTTAAATATAAAATTGAGCGCACTGTATTTTTCAGTGTGTGCATAATTGACAAAAACGCCTTTTAAAAGGAAAAACGCCTCTCTAAATATAAATTGATTGATTAATATTGATGTACCTTCCGTTTTAATTGGACCACACCCATAAAAATAGCATGGCTGTGTAGACCTAATTATCACCTTTCATTTGGTCACGCCCACTTTTACGAACGCCCCTTTTGTAATTTTATAGAATAATTAGTTTTTTGGCTCTACTACTGGCAAGGATGGTTCGATTGTTGCCATTTTTTTTTCATTGATACTTACCTATATTACCTTTCAGATGTTATCAATTAACCCCTAAAACCCCTTCAAATATTTTAGAAAAATGCATTTTTCTGAAAAAAAAAACTCGAAACTCTGGATGCCCCTCCTACTTAAAGGGGGTATTTCCGGAAAACAAGATGGCGATTTCCAAAATCTGCTCAGTTGGGGCTTTCATAGGAGGTGTGTCCGAAAGCCCAAATCTCGAAAACCATATAATGGATTTTAGTCACCAATCTACCACCAAGTATTGGAATATACAAAAATATGTGTTTCGATTTGCGTTGTTTCATTGGGCGTAAGTAATTTTTAGACCCATTCTAGTATGCAAATCGGGACCACAATGCATTCGTCTTTTAATCGAAATGACAGACGAACAGCTGATATCGTTCTTATACAGTACGTTTACAGTGTGCGTAGTGAGAAATTTGTTTGCAGTTCAGTTACTAGAAATACGTTATCGCACGCTTTTCATTATATTTAATATTTATCATTTATTACTAAGTGATTGGAATTCGAAAGATAATAAATAAACAGGTTAAGCTGAAGTAAATAAGGTGGATATTTAGTTGAATAATTATTAATTATGCCTGTGCCTGAGTGCGTTCTTTTGTGTGAAATTTGCATTTTGAAGTTGTAAGATTATGTCTTGGAAATGAAAATTCCTTTATGCAGAAAAGTGGAAAACCGTGCAGGAGCAATACATGTCAATAATTATGAAGTCCAAAACACATTTAATTTCATTTAATTATCACATTATAGTACAAAAGAAGAGTATATAGACAATTGCATAGAATTTAACGCTTCCAAAACGGATGCCACCTATCCTTGAATTCAACCGCAATACTAGTGGCGCCCTAAATGCTCATTAGTTTACCTCAAGCCCATTTTCGGACGTGCAGTTAAATTCAGAGATTCGTTCTTCAGCCGTACAACATGGAATGCTTTTCAAAGCTCTGTCCTTCCACATCCCTATAATCCACAGGCATTCAAAACAAAAGTTCATAGACATCTCCTGTTTTCTCCTCCTTTTCCTTAACGCCTAGGCTGTGCCAAGCATAAAGGCGAGCAAAGGGTACAAAGCCCGGCGTGCTTTCTTGGTTTCCGCTTTTAAAAGTAGTCTTATTAAGGCTTAAGTTTTTCATTGTGAAAGCAGGGTCAGAGGATACGGATAAAAATGCCGAGTTCGAAAATTTTCATCATTACTATACTTCCTTTTAATATGTAAAAGAAAGTAAGTACAACATACTTATTCAAGCTAATAATTGCTGAAATGTTAAATAAACAGCGAGTTATGTTTATACTTATTTACAATGTAAGCAAGAATAGGTAAAGCTGTTATGACACTACCTTTTTTGGTATTGTAACTTGGCTGAAAACTAGTGGCGAATAAACGAGATAGCAAGTTATAGTAGTTATAGTAGCCCTTTTACAATTAAAACCATCTTTCACCTAGTCACGAGTAGGTGAGATGTGTGTAGTCTATCTGCTACATGGGGTAAGAACGAACCCCCACTCGCAAAAAGCGACAATTTTTGTAATAGATTCTGTCATTAAAGTTACATTAACCCAAAGAATGAAAACGCATCACACAAAAATAAAATTGTTTTTTATACACCACTTAGATATACGAACTCACATTTTACATTTCAACACTCATTTCCGCCTGCAGGAGGAATCATGACAAATTACTGCCAATTAAAATTATCGTTTAGACCTCCGGAAGCACATGACATGAACTGTGGCCAATAGCGTGACGACGCCAATCGCAGCAACTGGCTATTAGTCGCACTAGCGTGAGCAGAATACTGCACAAAGACCACGGATTATTGGCTTACAAGGTCCAGATGACTCAGGAGTTAAAAGCAAATGACCATCCGATTCGATATCAGTCTTTGCGTGGGCCATAGACTAGCTTGATATTGACTTGGATTTTGGTCGAAAAATAATTTTTTCAGACGAAGTGCATTTCCATCTCAGGGGCTTATTTAAACATGCAGCGGCCCTATCATTATTTTCGCCGCAAGTCGTAAACTATTTCGATATCTTCTTTTCTACCCGCTTCAACTTACGTATCATGGTTCATGAATTCCGTTCTCAGACGCGCAGTTTAGGGATGTCAAATTGGATGACGTCGGCTCGAAATCAGGACCCGTGGAGAGATTTTTTGCGGGAGACCAGGACCGGACACCGGTTGTAGAGCCAAATATGATGATGATATAATATAGACAAGTAAATGTAAAAAAAGTTTTTCGAATACAAACTTTTATGTATACATCGAAACACGCCACACAGTCACAGTTATTTGGCAATAAGCGCCAAATTATGTTCTTGAGGTCGGGCCTATTCCAAAGTATTTTCTTTTTTCCTCGTATCACACGTGCCACACGCGATTCGCGACAAGCGTCAAACGCGGGATATCAAAATTGGCGCCATTGATCCGCTTCAGCTCTATAGGTCATATGGAAGGTGGTTAAAAAGAGACCTCAATGTAGTCGAAAATACAGACAAAAAGTGGTCAAGCCAAGATAAATAAAAGTTTTTAATAATATAAGAGGGACGAGCAACGAGACATGTAAAATAAGTGCTCTTTATTTTGTAAATTAACTCTTTGAACACTGTTGAGTAAATCTTTAATATATTTACAACATAAATAGGTATTAAAGTTTGTTTGTAAAAATAAAAATGATTCAATTTTGTTTGTATTTATCACAATATTAAGGTTATAATAACATTACATGTAATCAATGTGCGTATAAAAGTATAATTATATCGTATTTAATGTGCTATTATAAATTTATAAATTCATTATGTAGTTCAAAGTGCTCGCACTTTGCCTCAATAATACAACAGTCCAATAGGAGTGTGTTCAGCGCTTTATCTCTCAATTTATCTGTAAATCTGTCGTTGTTTTTTATGTTCTTCTGCAAAATAAAAAATAAAAAAAATTAATCGTTGCTCATTAGAAGGCTTTTGATTAACTCACTTGCATTGCAAAATCTTCCATAGAATCCATGGTTACATTTGCACGTTCGATTCTGCAAGCAAACTCCATGCTTACACGGTCGCTTACACGTTGACCTCTGTCTGCGTCCAATTTCACAATGATTACCTCGCAGTCCACTCGGGCAGCGGCACATGTTATTACCGATGCATCGGCCGCCATTCATACAAGGAATTACACATTTTGCTAAAACGCACAAAAGACATAGTCCAATACATTTTTTCCGCCTGTACATTATTCACAACTTACAGAACTCGCAACGCAATCCATAATAGCCCTTCGAACATTGACACTTATCCTTTTGCACACATTTCCCACCATTCAAACATTTCTCTGTACAAATACCTGTTCAAGAGAAGTAACAATAAAATAGCTGACAATAAATTTTTGGATTTTATTGCACAATATTCAAGGAATACAAGTCAACAAAAGAACAATGCTCAAAAATCGCAACGCAGCAGTAGTACCGCTCCGATTCATTCATCAGCAGCAGCAGCAACAGCCAACTACGCAACAGCAGACGAAAACACCTTCAAGTTTAACTGATGAAATAATACGTGTCGATCATGCTGGTGAACTCGGAGCCGATCGCATCTATGCAGGTCAAATGTGGGTGTTAGGTAACGGGCCAATGGGAAAAACCATTGCGCACATGTGGGAACAAGAGAAAAATCATCGCAAACAATTTGAAACTCTTATCAATCAACATCGGGTAAGGCCGACAGTGATGACACCGATCTGGAATGTCGCAGGATTTTTGCTTGGAGCAGGTAAATCAATAAATGCTTAAAAGAGAAATAGTTATTTTTTAAAATTGGCGCGCAGGCACTGCACTTATGGGCGAAAAGGCAGCAATGGCCTGCACAGTTGCGGTAGAAACTGTCATCGTAAAACATTACAATGATCAATTGCGACAGATTATGGAATCACCAAGCCCCGATAAGGTGTGTTTTTTTTTTATAAAAAAAATTATTTAATTTTTATATGTCCACAGGAACTTTTACAAACTATAACCAGATTTCGAGACGAAGAGCAAGAGCATCATGACACTGGGATAGAATTAGGTGCCGAACAAGCGCCTTTCTATAAAGCACTCACTGAAGTCATTAAACTTGGTTGCAGGACGGCAATTGAAATATCGAAGCGGATATAGAAAAGGTGTAGGGAGAGCCTACGATTGATATTTGTATTAAACTGTTTATGTTTTTACTAAATAAACTTACATTACATTAATTTGTTATAATAAAAAAACGAGCGGTGAACAGAACAACAGGGAAATCAAGAATAATCTGAATGCGTATAAGGCTCCAGGATATGATCTTATAACGGGTCAGATAATAAAAATGTTACCGGAGAAAGCGTTGAGGAAACTAGTGCATATAATTAATGCAGCATTTCGACTATAGTATATTACATAACGAGCAAGGAAAGTGGAGTTTATCGTGCGAGGTCGAAGCTTGACGAGCACGATGATCACTTTTCTGCAAGTCATGTACGCTATTTTTCACGCGTCCAAACCGGTTTTTCTGCTAAATCGAGAGAGAAGCAAAATCACAAACGACAAACAAAAGAGAATTCTTGCTCATGCGCAATGTGTTCGCTTGATTGTAGTAAATAACAAAAGTGTTTTATATATTATCTCACACACTAGATAAGGGCTACTTTCGAGGCTAGGTTATAGTGTACGAAACAGTCACTTTCACTTTCACTTTCGTCTATGGGCGCGTGAAAAGATATTTACCTAGACAATGGAAAGTTGCAGAAGTAATTATGATACTTAAGCCTAACAATTTCTCTGCTACCAACATATCCAAACTATTTGAAAAGGTTCTTCTTAAAAGACTAAAACCAATTATCGAAGAAAGAAATCTTATCCCCTCACTCTACGATAGAACAAGTACATCGAATTACTGATGAAATCTAGAAATCACTAGAAAGCAAACAAATATGCTCAACTATATTCCTTGATGTAGCGCAAGCATTTGACAAAGTATGGCACCGGGGGTTAGAATTCAAACTTCATCGAGATCTTCCGGAGCAATTTTTTTCAAATTCTAAAATCATACATATCAGAGAGGCACTTCCGAGTAAAGTATGAGAATTAATACTCCCAACTAAAAAGAATAACAGCAGGAGTACAACAATGGAGTGTTCTTGTGCCAATCCTTTATCTCCTATATACTAGAGATATACCAATTACGGAAGCAACAATGGCGACTTTTGCCGATGACACGGCATTACTTGCAACAGCAAAAAACATCAATGGCTCCACTAGTAAATTACAGAAGGCTACTAACCTGATATGTAATTGGACAAAGATATGGCGAATTAAATTAAATGAAGCAAAATCAATCCAATTGAACTTTATAAATCTAAAAGTTAATCATATACCAATAATGATAAACTCGATAGTAGTACCGCATGCGAACACTGCTAAATATCTTGGCATGACATTAGATGCTAAACTTAGATGGAAGGAACACATAAAAAAGAAGAGAGAAGAACTAAACATAAAATTTAGAAAAATGCATTGGCTCTTAGGGAGACAATCTGAACTAGCTATCCATCACAAACTGCTGTTATACAAACAAATCATGAAACCTGTATGGACATATGGTAGCCAACTCTGGGGTTGTACCAAGAGGACAAATATCAAAATCATATAAACAGTCGTAATATAAATAAAAATATAAAAAAATAAAAATATTGTTGAAATAGAAAATAATAACTGACCTCCTTCACAGTGTCTTCCTTGGTAGCCATCGGGACACGAGCATACCGCTGGCGCTGTACAATTTCCTCCATTCATACACTGTGGATAGCAGAGCGCTGTTTGGCAGTATTGTCCCATATATCCAGCTTTACATTGACATATCTTGTCGTGATTACAAAATCCATTGTTACCGCACTTTAAATTGCATTCAGGATCGGGTCCTGATTTAGTTAAGTTGATTTGATTTTTTATGTGATTTTTAATATCATAAATAATTTAAAACAAACAAAATTTATGTAAAGCAAGGGATTTAGATTTTTCAAACATTAGCTAATTTTAAAACGATTAAAAACGGCTTGAATACAATAAAAAAGCTATCTATGTACATAATATGGCCAGATGTCATTTAGTATTAAAACAATTGGCTGCTATTAAAAGTGTATTTCTTTCCAACTATTACTCTAAACTTGGTATCATGTTATGTTTGCAATTTTCCCAAGGTTTTACTCTAATATAATAAGTGCGTAAGTTTAAGCAAAAAAAGGACCTACATGAGTTGCTATGCCATTTTTTATTCAATTTACTTAAGAACAAAAAAGTCAAATAAAAATAAAATCACATGGAAGAAATAAATTTACATATAATATAAGACCACAAAGGCAGGCTGCAGTAATTTTGTCCAATACACAAGCAGCAATAATTAAAATGAAGAAAGATAACTATTGTAAAATTGTAAAGTGTCTGAAGGCAGATTAGTAATGTAGTGAGAAATTTTTGCAATTTAAGTTGATTCCAAAGAGCTGTGGGTAAAACTAATAAAGTGCACAGTCACTAATAATAGAAATGATCTACACTGCAGCCAAACATGCAGTGCATGGGGAAAGTTTGTTAAAAGCATTTAAAACAAAATGCAATTGTTTAGGTACTTAGTTTAATAATAAAAAATTTATAATAAAAGGGAAAATAACAAAAAGCATTTTATACACTACCTTGCGAAGATGTTAGTGAAGGGATGGAAGCGTCAGGTCTATCATACACACCTCTATGTGCGCATTCCTTTTTGAAGCGCAAACGAAGTGGTGTTCCCGGAAGCGGCTTACCTCTCCTACTCTGGATGAGCAAACCAATACTGAACATTGCTGTTCCCGAGTTATTCCCCGTACATGGCAAAAATATGCTAAAGTCTGTCGATGGTCGAAGACGGTTGGACATATAAGGTTGGATGAATATACGGATATACTTCTTAAGTTGGCAATAAATAGTTGAATGGCCAGCATCAGCACAGCACGTCTTACCTTTTTCCTCGTGCGGAATTTTTCCCTGCGTCTTGATAGATACTGTTGGCGACTTCAGAATGCCCTCGTCGAGAGACTTCAAACGATCGAAATGGTACGAGTATTTCTTCTTTCCAGATTTCCATGTAAAGTTGACATAGTTTACTTCGGACGGTATTGTCGGTAAGTACTGATTGAAATTCGGATCACGAAGATCTGTGTATACTCGGCCGTTGAGTATTGCGTAAATTTTCATCGAAAATCCTATAGGCACAAATTTAGAGTCACTTAAGGTGTAAAGCGTCCACTGCAATCATTACACTTACCACTTAGCACTTTTAGCTGCTGTTCATTAATCCAAACGGACAGGTCACGATCCTGATCATCGAGGCTATGATCTTTTTTGTGATGTCCACCACCACCACCGCGTCCACGTCCATTGTTACCACCATCACCACTATGCTCATTTCGTCTGCATTCGAAGAGACCAATGTTATTTGTCAAATAGATAATCAGCAGAAGTTTTAACCAGTTAACGTATTTTCCTTCCGAAGCAATCATCCTGCAGCATTTTAAAAATAGAATGAGGCAAATTAAACTTGTTGCAAAACTTTTTCTCCCAACTGTAAATGCCGATCTTCATTCACACTCGTTAAAGTCATTAAAATTTCAAGTCAATATATCGCCTTGGGGATATTTAATTATCTCTGAGCTGCTTCAAGGGAGTAAGGTTTATGGTAACGGAGAAATGGTACGGTTGCGACTAACGATAGTCGACGGTAAAGAAATTAAAATTGTCTGCCAGAATGTCTGTCTGGCTGGTTGGATGAAGGCAGTCTGTGAACACAGACGCACCATCTTCTGCA
This sequence comes from Nephrocerus scutellatus, assembly GCA_947095585.1. Classification (NCBI taxonomy): domain Eukaryota; kingdom Metazoa; phylum Arthropoda; class Insecta; order Diptera; family Pipunculidae; genus Nephrocerus; species Nephrocerus scutellatus. The sequence goes on from OX352763.1 coordinate 43,560,974, forward strand.
GTCATTTGAATGCGATGACGGCAGCAACATTATTATTATCATTTAAAAGAGCAAACTACGAATGTTAATAAAACAAATCAAAGAAAAGGACAAAAGAAACAAACTGAGTAAGTAGTTTTGTCTGCGGTTGTTGGTTTTATTGCTGCTGATCTGCGCTTCTGTTACTAACGCAATCATCAAAGAATGTAGTTCAACAATAAAAAAAAAGTAAAAGTAAGTGGGACGACTAACGAAGATTAATCTGTGAGCCTGTTAGTTCGTTTCAAATAGGGAATTTGATGTACAATAATTTTGTACTAAAAATTAATTTGATTTAATTTTTTTTAAATATTGCCGGTCCCAAAACTTCATGCAAAATGAAGTGGTTCCCCCAAATCTTGGTTCACCTGTTCACCTGTCCCGGGTGGTAGCACCATGTCAACATGACGTGCACGAAAAACCGGGCTCGCAGAGACTTTGACGATCGAGTAGGTCATAGTAGCAGTACAACTTTCAGCCCGTCCGGGGGAAAAGCCGTGGCCACCGTGACATTGGATCAAAGCACTAAGCTAAGACTGATTCCAGTAAGGTTTTAATTATGGCATAGTGGAAGCAGCATTTTGATTTGTCAAATTGTAAGCTGGCGTCTGTGGTCATCTGTTACATGATTTGGTAAGAGAGAAATCTTGTTGTAATGTCTTTCAGACTGATGCTACAGGCCTCACGTTAAAACCCTGACAACCCTCAAAGTACGCTCAATGTTTCGTCGCGATTAGTGGTGTAGGTACAAATGTAAAATTCCTGTAAAATCTTGGCTTTCAGACTGATGCTACAGGCGTCCCGTTAAAACCCTGCTCAATGTTTCGTCGCGATTTGTGGTGTAGGTACAAATGTAAAATTCCTGTTTAGCGCTGATCTGCCTCTAAACACAAGAACCAATAAGGGCTCGAGTCAACCCTTGCATGGCCTCACTGCTATAAACACCTGAGTATTGATACCGGCTTTTATTGGACCCGAATTGCAATGAATTCCAAAAAAATTAGGAGAAGCAGTAGAAGATGAAAGTTAAGTGAACACTTTCAAGAGGAGCTCAAAAATGGTGAGGTCACCAGTTGATCGATCAACACTAAGAAGCACTCAAAAAGTGAGATGGCCGCAAAATCAAAAAATAAATAAATATAAGCTCTCCGGCATAGGTTATCATGATGAGATAGCAAAGGAGGTGATTAAAAAACACACCTTGCAAACCTCCGACTGGCTTAAAGCTACACTGGAGGCAAAAACGAAAGCAACCAACACATAGTGAGTCGCCGAATCTAAAGCTGAAAAGGTAATAGCGACTGGCGTTAAAATCCCGGAGAAGGAAAATAAAAGCAAACAAAGAAAAAAGACAACCCATAAAAATTGAAATTTTTCGTAAATTCTCTAATAACCAAATGTATACGTAATTCCACTGTAAGTACTGAAATATAAAAACGAATATGAAGCACTGCAAAGCAACAACCAAACAACACCATTTGTAAAGCAAGCAGCGCTGCCCACACCGCACAGCGCACACAGAACACAGTCATGATAGTATGATCTGGTGTTGGGGAAAAAATTTGTATGAGAGCCCCCAAACCACGAGGCCCGATCACTCTCAAATCTTAACAGAAAGTATTGTCACCGGAAATGTACATGTGTACAAAATTCCAATAAAATCGGGCTTTGGGAAGTGGGTTTAAAATTAATCACAAGATCTGACCAGCCAGCCAGCCACGGGCAAGCGAAGTTAATATAGACAATTTAAAAACGGGAGAAGGCGTATAGACAAAACTCGTCGTGTACAATGGAATTAAGAAGAGTGCAGAAGACTATGAATATTATTCAGATAAATCCGAATCACTACAGTTAAAGACAAGAGAACGGACATTATTTTAATCAGCGATCCGTATAAATCTCTCGACAACAACGTGTTGAGGGATACGTTCGCGCTAAATCAAATGCCGTCAACTTTTAAGCGCGAGTACTGGGCAATGCTAGAAAGCTTAACGGCCGATGCTCACGGAAATACTTCTGTGGATATATCCGAAGTCTTCAATGCCTGGGCAACAGATTGAGCCAGCAGACCGAAGTAATAAATACAAGCATACTACAAGGATTGTATCAAGCATACTTAAGGAAAGCGGAGCAGCGGAGATTCTATTGCGTCAACTCACACGAACTATTACCACAACGTGCGATGCAGCTTTGCCCAGAAGAATACCCAACAGGAAAAGTGCACTTTAAAGGACAGCTTGATATACTAAGACTGGCGAGACGGAACCTAAATAAGGCGATTAAGAAAATCAAGTCAAGATGCTTTAAACGTCTATGTGACGATATTAACCCTTGAGACACTGTATACAAAATAGTAGTGGAAAGACTAAAAGGCTGTAAGTCCCAACAAATATCTTGCCCAACAATACATAGGTCGATAGTAGAAAAAAGCATAATCTACTATTTGCAACATTATTAGAGAAATTAGTACAGAATGCATTCCCAAAATAAATCTGGATGAATTCTTCAGTGAATGTAAAATGATACGTGACAACAAGGCTCCTGGACCTAATAGCATACCATAATAATATATTAAAAGTGGTCGTTCAAAACAGGCTAGAAAAGTTTAATGTGTGCATGCAATAGAGTCTAAATGACTGTTGCCAAAGGAAAACCCCACAGAGAACTATTATGGTATCGCTCAATATGCCTAGTTGATTCTGGAGCGAATTATTTACGTCATATTCCGTAATACAGCAGATGATAGAGAGGAGCACTCTCAGATCTCAGTTCGCAGTTCACTGCTGACGCCATAATAAGGCAGTAATAAGCACACAAGTAGCAAAGAAACTATACAAGAAAGATGGCGGCGGGAAAGAAAGGAATATTGAGCAGTAGTTACACTGGACATGAAAAATGCCTTTAACTCTGGAAACTGGTCATTAATAACAAGATTACTCGCCAGTATTGGTAACCCGTTCTATCTCAGAAAGATTGTATCAAGCTACTTGTGCAACAGTAGGCTGAAGTATGACTGGCTAGTGTCCGGGAGTCTAGAATTAGCTGACCACAAGACGGAAGCATTACTGATAGCTAATGGAAAAACTGTGGAGAATTTAACACAACGGCTGGTAATCAAAACATAAGATCGAAGAAATCTGGTAATACCTGGGAGTAATGCTCAATAATTATAACTCTGCTTTAAAGTACACGTGGACTTCACGTGGCTCAATCCACCTCAATCTATGGCTAATAGCAAGCTCGTTGGGACTTTGAAAGGTAGATGGACATAAAAGTAAATCCAGACCATTAAAGCCTGGATAATCTGAGTTCACGGTGACAGCAATTACCAACTCCAATACTCCAATCTTTACCTTCCCGGGTTCGGAGAGGTTCAATGGTCCAATTTCTAATAATAAGGTATTAAGGGTTGATAACTTGACAGTGTCCGATGTCAACTCCCACTCTGGTCATAAGTACATAAGGTTTGATCTGAACCTCCTGACGGAGTCTATCAAAACTTATCAAAACATAAAAAGAACTGACTGCGTAGAGTTCTGCAATATTATCCAGTCAAAATTAGGCAAGGCTGATGAATTGGACAACAAAATTGATACGTTCGAGAAATCAATGAACGTGGCTCTGAAAGCCTCTTGCCCAATCAGTCGGAGTAAAAAAGTTCACCCTCCCTGGTGGAGCCAAGACCTTAGTAAACTTAGGAGTATGACTAGGTCGATCTTCAATATGCTATACCAACAAATACTGGCAGCCTTATAAAGACTGCCTAAGAAGGTACAGAAACGCGATCAAAGAAGCCAAGCGACGCTCTTGGATGGATTTCTGTCAATCAATTGAAATTACCATAGACTCTGCTAGAATTTGCAAGATTCTGGCGAAAGAGAGCATCTGTCCGACTTTCATCAAGAAAGATGACGGTGGCTGAACGGCATCTGCGACAAAATCCCTGAATCTTCTCATAAATACTCATTTTCCCACCTTCAGCTATCAATGCGCATATAACTCGGAAAGGTTGCATGCTGAGCATCCGGTCTCTCGTGATGTAGTGGATAACATCATTACCCGGGAAAAGGTTTCCTGGGCTTTAAGAAGTTTTTCGGCCTATAAGTCTCCTGGCATGGATGGTATACAGCCGATTATGCTACACATGCCGCTGGAGCTGTCAACTCTCTGGCTAATGAAGATTTTAAGAAGCTGTCTCCTACTCAGTTATGTCCCCCGCATCTGAAGAGGAGTTCAGGTGGTTTTCATACCCAAAACAGGCAGAAGAGGCCATGAATCAGCAAAGGATTTCAGGCATCTAAGTTTCTCATCGTTCTTGCTAAAGGCTCTGGAGCGAATTCTAGATAATCATATCAGGCAACGATTTGAAGTCACCCAAGTATCGCGATCTCAACACGCGTATCTTAAGGGCAGGTCCACGGACACTGCCCTCCATGAGGTAGTGCGAACGATTGAGCACACGATCAACTACAAGCAGTTTACGTTAGCAACCTTTTCAGATATAGAAGGGGCTTTCAACAATGTTCACATTGAGGCCATCAAGGAAGCTCTGACCCAGCCAGGAGTGGAATCCTTCCTTACGCAATGGATCATATCCATGCTCGGAAGCAGGATTATACATACCAATCTTGGCAGCTGTAACATTACCAAACGAGTCAACATAGGCACCCCCAAGGACGATTTAAGAAAGCAAGCGTGGCCCTCTATGCCAGCAGCAAAACCATCGGAAGGAAATGGAGTCTTCAACCAAACATGGCTCTTGGGCTGTACACAGCTGTTGTACGGCCAATTCTCACTCTACGGATCGCTGGTTTGGTGGCCAGCGATGAAGACGAAGTATAACGCCACCAAACTCAGCAGGTTACAGCGATCAGCAGGCATTACAGGAGCTCTACGATATTGCCCGACCAGGCCCTTTACACCATCTTGTACCTATTACCTCCTGACATATTTATCAAGTATGTTGCGACGTGCAGTGCAGTACGACTCAGAGAGTCTAGGTGATTTGCTACTAGACCATACGGACACTGCAATATACTGCAGACAGTACCTGAAGGCATGATACCATCATTACTGCATCACTAAATTTAGCTTCAACTCCTCGTTCAGCGTTGAGTTTCCTACCAGGAGAAACTGGAAGGATGGGGCAGTAGCGAGGCAATATGACGCAACAATATTCACTGACGGATCCAAAATGAAGGACGGAGTCGGCGCAGGTATCTTCTCGGATGATCTAAATCTGTCAAGGTCATTAAAACTACCCGATTCGGCTAGCATCTTTCAGGCAGAGATTCTAGCAATTAGGGAGGCCTGTAGAGCATTAAGGCGCATAAACGCACAAATCGGAAGGGTTGGTATTTGTGTTGATAGCCAATCTGCCATAAGGGCGATTTATGCGACCACAATAAACTCGAAACAAGTTCAACAGTGCCAAGAAGAATTGGCCTCGATCAGTCAACTCCTGGACATCACCATAGTATGGGTGCCGGGGCACAGTAATATAGAGTGTAATGAGAGGACGGACGAATTGGCTAAGACGGGCGTCACTATGGACACTGGCTCTATGGAGAAGGTTAGCTGTCCAATATGCTCAGTCAAGGAACAAATTCACTCTTTTTTAATACTACGTCACAGCTCAGGTGGAGCAGTCTGTCGAACTGCGCCATATCAAGACCGATATGGCTATCCTACAGCAAAAAGAAAACCACCAGCTGTTATCCAGAACACGGAAGGATATTGCCAGAGTTGTGGCTATCAGCACTGACCACTGGTCTGTGGGCAGTCATGCTGCTAAGTTGGGTATACCGCACAAAAACTTCTGCAGAAGTTGCAAAGATGAAAATGAGAAAGAAACTCTCATATACTTCCTCTGCAGTTGTCCGGCCCTAGTAGTACGGTCAAGACACCGCATTTTAGGTAAACCATTTTTTACGACCTGAAAGAACTCTCAGTTTACAGGGTCATCGACTTGATCTCATACCTGAAAGCTACAGGCTGGATTTAAGCCTTGTCCTTATCCATTCTAGATCCCTCGAGTTTTGTGCCATCAAAATGGCGCACACTAGCGCTAATTGAGGATCTCGCAAGTACAGCGTGGACCACCACTCTACCTACCTACCAACTCTGAGTTTTTGTCTGGCCATGGGAGCTATTGTAAATACCTAAATCGATTTGGACACAATAACGCCCAGATTATCCGGACCAAGAGTAAGATACGGAAATATTCCATTGCAGATGCTTCAGAGAATGGAGAAGTAAACTGCCAAGTTCACAGTTCCTTTAAGAAATAATGTTGAGATCAGAGGAAAAGTACGCGGCAATTTTTTGTTTTATGACGAATGAGCGAAATGAACAGCGAAAAATCGAAAAAAGGCGATCAGCGCCAACAGAAAATGAAGTAGGCATAGAATAATTTACTAACCACCCCGCGCTGTAATACCAAACGACAGTCCCACTGGGATAGTGATTGAAGTGTGTAGAATGTGGTTTAGTGCGTGCGCGTATTTCTAGCATAGAACACTTAGGTTTACGAATCATGCATGGTAGTACATAGGGTGCCGTAAATGTTTTTAGAAAATGTTAATACTAGTGTGTTCCGATGCAAATCTCTATGTCAGTCAAAAAGTTCAACATTTTTGGAGGTAATGTTTCTCAAAAAAAGAAGCATGCTTAGGCATTAGGAACACCAGCGTATATGCGATATTACATTAACATTTAAAGGTGCGAAAGCTATGTGCTCGTTAGATTCCACATTTTTTGAGAGACGCACAAAATTCGATTGGTGCCGCCAAATATGCTTGAAAAATTCGTTGAAGATACTTCCAAGAACGTATTCAAGATCGTGACAGGTGATGAGTCATGGATAATTGCGTATGAGCCAGAAAGAAAAGGGCAATCGACTGTTTGGGTCTTCCAATTCGCAGAAAATCCAAGAAAAGTTGTGAGAGTTTGGAGCGTTATGAAGCAAATGAAGCATGTGGCTACTGTGGCTCTTGAAAATCAGAAGACAGACAATTCAGCTTGGTATACGACCATTTGTTTGCCTGAGGTTTTCAACAAAATGAGAGAAAACAATCCAAAACGGCGAATCATTTTGCATCACGATAAAGCGAGCTCACACACATCACATCAAACAAGCGGTTATTTAAAGAATTTAAAAAAACGTATTGTTTGACCTTTAAAATTTAATTTTCTTTCAAAAAAGAACAACAGTGACCTTGTAGCTAGAAGCGTTTAAGAGTTACAGGATGTGAAGTGATGTAAGGTCAAAGTACGTCTCTTCGCCTTAAAGCGCTACGTAGGGGGTGAAAATAATCTACCCCCTCCCATACGTTTTTTTTTCACGAAATTAACCAAGGAATAATCCCTTTAAGTATTTGCCACCTTGACGGATATAACCTGTATATAGATGTTAGGTTTCTATACATATGGGTTCAAAGTTTGATTTAAAACGTGTTAATTTAAAAATAAAAACAAACCCATAAAAATTAAAATTTGTCATGTAAATTCTCTAATAGGAGATACAAATTATCAGCCGTATTAATAAAAAATCACTATCCGCTCGTTAACACACGTGTTAGCTATCACACGAATAGAGAACTTGTCCATTTGATAACTTTTCTTAATTATAAACATATAATTTGTATATGTCAGCTATCCGCTCATTATCAATTAAAGCACGGCAACACTTCACCGAATTGTACAAATATTCGAGTAACGCTCTCATATTTCAGCAGCTGACACTAATTTCAATATTTTTGTTATATTTTAATATTCAGACCGATTTTTGTCATGACAATTAACTCCATATGAAATGTATGTTAAAAACTTATCCGCTCCTTATACACAAAATTCGGTGAGTTAAGTTATCCGCTCGTTCATAAAGTTAACTCACATTTATTAATGAAAATTACCAGTTAACAGATGTAACTATTAGTACACTGCTATTCAGTGTTTATTAATAAGGGGGTATGTGTTTAACATTTGAAGGAAATCGGGCTAATTTTTAAAAAATTTACATGGGCACCACTCGGGTCTAGGCCGATCACTCCAAAATTTTTGCAAAATTTCTGTTTGTCGGAGAAACACATGTGTTTAAAAAAACAACCCATAAAAATTAAAAATTTTCGTGAAAACTCTCTAATTGATACCCTATACTGATTTCTCCAAAATTTTTACAAAAAGTGTTTTCACCGTAGATACACATGTTTAAAAAATTTAAAGAAAATCGGGCTAATTTTTAAAAATTTATATGGAAGCCCCTCGGCCTTGGGGCTACTTCAAAATTTTTACAAAAAGCGTTGTCAATAGAATTAAACATGTGTGTATAAAATTTGAAAAAAATTGGGTAAATTTTTAAAAATCTAATGGGGACTTCCGTCACCGAGGCCCGATCACGTCAAAAATTTTACAAAAAGTGTTTTCCGTCAGAGATACACTCGCGTATACAATTTTAATAAAATCAGGTACTTTTTTTTATAAAATTTGTATGGGTGCCACCCGACCCCAGGGCCTCATCACTTCCAAATGTATACAAAAAGTGTTGTCCGTTGTTTGTAAAATATTTGTATGGGAGCCCCCCGACCCCGCGGCCCCAGGGGCCCTTAATTTTAATAGAAAGTGTTGTCATGGGAGATACCCATGTGTGCAAAATTTCAATAAAATCGGGCTTTAGGAAATGGGTTAAAAATGTATCACAAGATTCCACACGCCAGCCCCGCCAACCGGGCACGCGAAGGTAATTTATAGAATTTAAAAATACATATACTTACCCCCGTATTAATAAACACTGAATAACAGTGTGTTAACACTATTACATCTTATAACTGGTAATTTTCATTAACAAATGTGAATTAGCTTTATCATCGAGCGGATAACTGAACTCACCGAATTTTGTGTATAAGGAGCGGATAAGTTTTTAACATACATTTTATATGGAATTCGTTGTCATGACAAAAATCGGTCTGAATATTAAAATATAACAAAAATATTGAAATTAGTGTCAGCAGCTGAAATATGAGAGCGTTACTCGAATATTTGTACAATTCGGTGAAGTATTGCCGTGCTTTAATTGATAATGAGCGGATAGCTGACATATACAAATTATATGTTTATTAATAAAAAAAGTTATCAAATGCACAAGTTCTCTATTCATGTGTTAGCTAACACGTGTGTTAACGAGCAGATAGTGATCTTTATTAATATGGCTGTTAATATTTTGAATTTTTAATCTATTGAAATAAATAAATAAACACTTGAATATACGAAAATTGAAATCGGCCTTAGTCCCTGTTCTTTTTATATTAACTTTTAATTTACGAGTACATTGCTTGTGCCATCGCGAGGCTGCAATCATTTTGAAAGAAATGTGAAGATTTCAGAGCCAAGCCGCATAAAAGTATTTTAATCTAATGTTGCGCCGCTCCATGTGAGGTGCCTTTTCAATCTCCGTGAGTTTGCTCCTTTTAATAATAGGTAACATTATAAATATTTTGCAATATATATCCTGAACGCGTTTAATACGGTAGACAGACATTATGTTTTTTTTATGAACACCGATTCCGATTCCGTAAGCACTAAGACTTTACAGTCTTCTCAAAAATTTTGAGTTATAAGATTGATGTAGGCTTAAAGCAAATATAGTAGAAAGGATTAAAAACGAAGACAAACATTCTGTATAGAGTGAATGCGACAAAGGCCGAAATCTCGGCGATTTTTCCAAGAAAATTTTCCTGAATCTGAAACCCCTCTGAATCCGACGTGCCTGCAGAAGACAAAGTTACAATGTTAATTTCAAAGCCGTTGGAAAAATTCGCTGTAGAGAAAGGAAAAGATATTAGTCTTTGGCTTCGTGACTTCAAATAAACATCTGAGGTGTGCACGCGGAACAAAGATTTCTATACTGCAAAAAATTGATGCAAGACACAGCGAAGTTAGCGAAGAGGCTGAATTGGGAATTTATAGGTGGAAAGAACTCAAGAATGTTCTGCAGACAGACTTCGATTCTAAAGAGGAGAGAACCTGCATACGGTTTAACAGAATATGAAGAAACAAAGCACTGAAACCTCTTAGAGTACTTCTATAAAATGAAAAGGACAGCAACGATAAAATGATGAAAATGGCCATCTTATAAGGAACGGGTAATACCCGACGATCAAGTCAATAAAATGGTGTTTTATCAAGCCAAAATTGAATGAGTTGAAAGATAGTCTTCGTACGAAAATATGAAGGATGAGCCATCTAGGCGAAAGCGTTTTGCAGCAACAAGCCGAAATGACGCAAATCAAAACAATAGGAACTTAAAGCAAAGCCGCCGCCAAAATTACGGCGCGAAGTTTCACTCTTCTGGATAATGTCTAAATTAATCAAAAGTAGCACGTTGCTTTAAGTTGGGTGAGTTTGTACATATAGCTCAAATTTGTAACACTGGGAACGATTAAAATGTTGTGCCGAGCGATTGGATAAACTATAACATACTTTTGGGTGCTGACTTCTTAAAGAACGTAATGCTTATTGTTGACGAAGGAAAACAAATTAAATGTTTTAATATTAACTTGCCTGTTTGTTTGCCTGTGTGTCTTTCTGGGGGTTTGTATGTCATTCTGTCACGCTTTTTTCATTACAAATTTGTAAGTCTCGTTCGCTTTTTTGGGGTAGGACTTTTCGGGGGGTTTTTTGGTGGTCTTCAGGTGGATCTTGAGGTGGGACTTGAAGTGAGTCATGATGGGGACTTCAGGTGGGTCTGGGGGGGATCTTGATGGTTGTCTTGATGGGGTTTAAAGAGGGTTTTGAGCGTCTTGAGATGATGTAAATAGGTATTAAAGGGGATACTTGAGGGGGTCTTGAGGTGGTTCCTGAAGGGTTTTGAGGTTGGTCTTGAGGGGGTCTTAAGGACGGTTTTGATAGGGGTATTGAGGGAGTTCTAAGTGGGTCTTCAGAGCGTATTGAAGAAATCTAAAGGAGTTATTGTGGAGGTCTTGAGGGTGGCCTTGAAGGCTTGAAGGCGGTTTAAGGGAGTCTTGGTGTTCTTGGGGTGTTCTCGATGGGGGTTTGAGAGGGTCTTGACGAGGGTTTTGCGGGGGTCTTGAGGAAGTTTTGAGTGGGGTTTATGAAGGTTTGAGAGTCTTGAGTAGGTTCTTAAGAATGTTTTATGAGTGTTTTATGATAGAGTCTTCAGGGGGTCTTAACGGGGAGACCTAACGTGGTCTTAACGGGGTCTAAAGGGCGGTCTTCATGGTGTCTTAAGGGCGGTTTGAGGGGAGTCTTTAAATGATCTTTAGGGGGTTTTGTGGGGGTTGAGGAGACTTTGAGAGGGTCTTGACAGGGGACTTAAGAGTCATGGAAGGGGTCTTAAAGGAATCTTTAGGGGGGATTGAAAGGGGTATTTAGAAGATTTAGAGAGTGTCTTGAGAGCTGTTCTTGAGTGGGGTCTTGAGAAAGTCTGGAAGAGGTTCTTAAAAGAATCTTGAGTTGGTTTGAAAGATGTTTTGAGGAGGTTTAGAGAGCGTTTTGAGAAGTTCTTAAGTGGTCTTGAAGGAGTCTTTATGGGGTTTTTATGGGGTCTTGAAGATGTTTTGAGTCTTAAGGTGGTTGGTTTGTTGGGAATCTTGAGATGGTCTTTAGGGGGTTTGAGGAGAGTTTGAGGGTCTTGAGTGTGCTCTTGAGAGTCTTAAAGGTGGTCTTAATGGAATCTTGAGGGGGGGTTTAAATGTGCCTTTAGGGGGTTTAGAGAGGGCCTAGAGAGGTTCTTAGGTGGTCTTGAGTGGGGTCTTCAGAGGTGGTCTTGAGTGGGGTCCTGAGACAGTCTTGAAGGGGTTCTTAAAATAATCTTGAGGGGATTTCAAAGTGGTCTTGAGAGGGTTAAGATGGTTTTGTGGGGGTCTTAATGGAACCTTGAGGGGGGTCTTGAGGAGTTCTTAGAAAGGGTCGTGGTCCTGAGGGAGTCCTTACATGGGGGACCTAACATGGTCTAAACAGGGTCTAAAGGGTGGTCTTCAAGTGGTATTGGAGTTGGTTTGTTGGGAGTCTTGAGATGGTCTTTAGGGGGTTTGATGAGAGTTTGAGGGTCTTGAGTGTGGTCTTAAGAGTTTTAAAGGTGGTCTTAAGGGAATCTTGAGGTGGGGATTGAAATGTGCCTTTGGGGAAGAGGGCCTTAGGTGGTATTGAGTCTTCAGAGTTTCTTGTAGGGGTTCTTAAGAGAAACTTGAGGTGGTTTGAAACGGGTTTAGAGAGGGTTTTGAGAGGTTCTTAGGTGGTCTTGAAGTAGGTCTTGAGGAGGTCTAGAGGGTGTCTTTAGGTAGTATTGAGGGTATCTTGAGAGGAGTTTTATGGGGATCTTAAGGTGTTCTTGATGGAGTCTTGAAGGTGATCTTAAGGTGGTTGAGGTGGTCTTGGGGTAGTTTTAGTGAGGTCTTAAGGAGTTTTAAGGAGGTCTTGAGGGGGTCTCTATGTGGCCTTGTGGGGGGGGGGGGGGGTTTAGAGGGTTCTTGGGGTTCCTTTCAGGGTCTTTTGGGAATCTTTTGAGTGTCTTTTGGTGGTATTTTGGGCCTTGTATGGGTTTTCATATTAGCATTTCATCTTCATATTGTTGAATTTATAAAAAGGTAAATATTTTATTGTGAGCGCCGTGGCTCAGTGGAAATGAGCACGGCTACTGAGCAGGAGGTTCGTGGTTCTAATCCCAGTAACACCAGAAGTATTTTTCACGGTGTCCCACCTCTCAAGTGAATGATTGGGTGACAAATGTTCCCAGAGTAATAACTTGTCACGGAAAGCTTCTCAATTCGAAGTTCGGATCCGGACTTAAATTATAGGTCCATTCCATTTGTGTCCAAAAATATACATGCGCAACACAAATGGTTGCGAGAAGTAGGCCATGGACCGCAATGGTCTGTCGCGCCTAATATTATTATTTTTAAATATCATATATAATATTAAATTTAAAAAAAAAAGCTTTTATTGAAGCATTAGTTATGCATAGTATTATTTTATTATATAAGAAAAAGAAAAAAATTAGAACACAACCCTTTTGCAGCGGGTAATCTAATAGCTTGTGATTCGAATCAAAGAAATGAGTTACAAACTTTATTGAAAAAATTCAATCTAGTAAAACCTCAAGTTTTCTGGTTAAATGATTATTGTTCTCGAACTCGAACACTTCAGAGTTAAAAGTTCGGAAATCGTCATCAAATCATCACTGATAAGGGTACAGAATTTCTTTCGAATAATTTTAAAGTGTTCTGCCACCCCCGAAAAAATGTTCATTATGTGATAACCACCGGGGTTTATTTAGTTGCTATCCATTAAGGTATCAACACGTATCTCGCCTCCAACAGATGATAAATTCAACCGTCTGCCATAGTACCAGAAGAACTCCATTCGATTTGCTGCCCTGAGAACCAATGCACCACGAAAGTGATTTGGAAATTATACATACATACATACATGCAAATGTTTGAAACTCAAGTTGAAGTTATATGCACAGCGTGGGCGTCAATGAATTAAGAACGGGAATAAAGAAAATTTCTATGTACATACGTATTGAATGGTTCATAGAGCGTACAAAAACAACCCATAAAATATAAAATTGTTCATGTAAATTCTCTCATCGCATATACACATTTGTGCAAAGTTTGAATAAAATCCTCGGCTCTATGGCCGATCACTTCCAAATGTTTACAAAAAGTATTGTCATCGGACATTTTTAAAAAATGTATATGGGCACCACAAGGCCCGAGGGGCTGCAAATTTTAAAAGAAAGAAAGAGTTGTCACAGGAAATGTGTGCAAAGTTCAATAAAATCGGGCTTTGGAAGTGGGTTAAAAATTGGCCGCAAGATTTCACGACAAACAAACAAACAAAAAACAAGGGCATGCGAACTAAATATAGAGAATTTTAAAACAGACCTTAGCGAATAATTTCATCATCATTACCAATCACTCCACAATCACAAGTAACCTGCGAATACTAAGCAAGTTTTCTAGACAATCGCAATAAAAAAAATGGAGGTGTGGCCACAACACCACTTTCTTTTACGGACAGGACCGGAAAAAAATGTATATTATTATTCTTTTTTTTTCACTCAACAGATTTCTGATAAGTGCTATATTTTTTGAGATATTTGTTAAAACTCGAAAAACTGTACACGTAGACTGCCACTTCCGGTTCACTTCCTCCAACATCAACTGGCCCCTCCCAATTTATGTAAAAAGCTTAAAATTAATTTCATCCCCATCAATTAAGCAGACTGGGGTGGACACAGACAGACAAGACAGAGATTTTGTTTTTGCTTTTTCTGACTCGGGAGATATGGAAATGGGTAAATCTGCAAAAATCCCGACTTCGAAAATTTTCATTATTACTATACACTGCCTTTTACTATGTAAAATAGAGTAAAAATCATCTTTCATCATGACAATACTTTGCAAAGGGAAAACTAAGGGATTTAAAGTACGAATTGTTGGAACACCCACCCTATTCGCTAGATTTGTCACCCTCCCAAAACATTTAGAGAATAAAGAGGTAAAAGCAGCCGCAGATGGATTTTTTTCAGATCTTCCATAATCGCACTTCATGGATGGAATCCATTTATTGGAGAAGTGTTCGACAGAGTGAATTGGCCTAAAGGGATTTTTTCGTCGTTGAGCTGATTCGAATTATCTAATGGTAAACATTCGTGACCCAAATCTAGAAAGCGCCGCCTCTTGACTTTAGCGATCTGTATAACAGCCCGGAGGTAGGTATGAGCAAGGAAATGTGCAAAAACACCGTAGAATGCAGTCCGAGTCCATGAAACTGGAAAACCGAGGTAGCTGTAACTAATTGGACACGTATGTATGTCAGGCCGAAGGAGGCGCGAGGAGGTCCAATATTAAATACTTGACGGTACTTATGAGCGACCAGCGACCACTGATAAACCCAATCATACCTACACAAAAAAAGCATACAATGTCGCCGGAACGCCTGTTTGTATGATGACGCAGAACAACAACTATTTTCGTTTAACAAATAAGTCCTTCAAAAATTGGGCAATAATAGCTATATACTGGCCTTAAAACTAATTTATATCATCATCATAATATTTAGCTCTACAACGGGGGTCCTGTCCTGGCCTCCTGCAAAAAGTCTCTCCACCGGTCCCGATTTCGAACCGATGTCATCCAGTTTGGCATCCCTAAACTCTGGGCATCCTGATCTAAGCCATCCTTCCAGCGTAGACTTGGCCGGCCTCGCTGTCGTGTTCCATAAATCCTACCGCAAAGGACATTCCGAGCAGGATCCTCTTCGCTCATGCGAGCTAGGTGTCCTGGCCACCGGAGCCTAGCGAGCTTAATTTTATTCACGATATCGACGACGAGGACGATTTCCTCACATACGGGGCCAACAATTCTCCGTAAGACTTTTCTCTCGAACTCGGCTAAGAGGTCAGAATGCTTTTTGCTAAGCACCCAAGTCTCGGATCCATATGTAAGTACAGTATGACCATTGTCTTATATATCAGCAGCTTAGATGTTATGGTAAAGTTCCTGGATTTGAAGAGTCTTGACAGACTATAGTAGGCTTTGTTGGCTTTAAGCAACCGTGCGCGTATATCTAGTTCCATGCTGTTATCGGCTGCTATAGTTGACCCGAGATAGTTAAAGAATTGCACTACTTCAAATTCGCGCTCCACTATTTGAATTGAGGGACCAATGTTGGATCTCCTACTCGCAGACGTGGCCACCATGTACTTTGTTTTGCGTGTGTACACTTGTACGTTCATACATTGGTCAGTTTGCCGTGTCGTATATGTATCTCGGCTTCTACCGGTTAAAATTTAATGGGACTTGTTTTAAAACAATTAGTTAGCGCTCGTCTTGCGATGGCGTAATTTTTCCATTCATAGGGGTTACTAACCCTGAGGAAACTGAGAAAAATACTAAATCTACGCATCGCTATCGATTTTTAAAGCCTAAAGATTGGCAAAGTTAAATGTGGTTTCTTCAGTCTATTTCAGAAAACGCTTATGACTAAAAATCCTACATTTAACGTTGCATAATATTAGGCTTTTAAGATAATTCAGTCTTTAGGCTGAATTACAACTAAATGCATTTGTGCGTGTGTGTGGGTAGTTACTCGAATAGCAAAATACATAAGCTCGTGTGGCTATAGTAGTGGAAAGTTTTTGGTAGGAACGATTTTCAGAACTAATTCTAACTTAAAGTTCAAGTTTTGGTAAAATTATTCTAAAGTCAAATCTGACAACAGATTTAGAACATCATTTTTAAGGGAAGAAGGCAAAACATATCGGACGATTTTCATTGATCATTTTCGTCATTGTTAACTCGTATATCTCGGCTTCTACCAGTCAACATTTACTGGTTTTAAAACAATTGTGACGCGTTTAAAAATAAAATTCAAAATTACCCAAAAAAATTGTAACGAATTTTGTGAATTAAATGGTTACTACTGGGCTTTTAAGATAATTCTGTGACTGACTGAATTACAACTATCCATATGGCGAGTTGAGAAGCTCGCTTTACTATCTTAAATACAATCCTCCTCAATACATAATTTTTCGAATTATTATCCGGCTAATTTAAAAAAAAATATGGCCCTGCCTCAGGGTCTCAGGCCCATTCGCTCCAAAAAATTTTACAAAAACTTTTGTCCATCGGGATAGACATATCTTTAAAATTTGAAGGAAATCGGGCTAATTTTTAAAAAATTAACATGGACACCACACAGGTCTCAGGGCCCGATCACTCCAACAAACTTACAAAAAGTTTTGTCCATCAGTGATACACATGTGTTTAAAATTTGAAGAAAATCGAGCTAATTTTGAAAAAATTTATATGGGCACCCCTCGGGCCTCAGGGCTTTCACTCCAAAAACTTTACAAAAAATTTGAAGAAAATCGGGTTAATTTTTTTGAAAAACTTTTATGGGGCCCCACGACCCCGGCCACCAAAATTTTTGCAAAAAGGGTTGTCCATCGGAGATACACACGTATATAAAATTTAAAGAAAATCGGGTTAATTTTTTTTTAAAAAAATTTTGGGGACCCACGACCCCGGGGCCCGAGGTCTCCAACATTTTTAAAAAAAGTTTAAAAGTGTTGTACCGGAGATATACATGTCTGCAAAGTTTTAATAAAATCTGACTTTTGGAAGTGGGTTGAAAATTAATCACAAGATTTGGCCAGCCAGCCAGCCAACGAAAGACAACCGGGTACTCGAATTTAATATAGAGAATTGCAAAAAAAACAACTAATTGTCGGTTTGATTAACACTAACCAAAGAATTGCCATACCTACCAGTTCATTGTTAACTCTTTTGCTATTATTGTCTTTTCATGTGCGTTATTATTTTTTATTATTGTTGGTGGTGGGCTGAACCTTGTGCACTGCGTCCACATTAAGTGATTGCTTAGTTCCTTCATGAATGCCACCATATCTACCGAGTCGATTGGGGTGGCATTCGGCCATAGAAATGTGTGAGCCTTATAGTGTTTTAGATTTACATATGAAAAGTATGTGTTCTAGCGTTTCTTTTGCCTCGTTGCAGAATCGGCAGCGGTCCGATTAAGATTTTCCCATTTTTAATATGTGACCATAAAACCCCATCACATCATGTACCATTAATAAGCGTAGTAGTGTGACTTTGGCAGCAAATAAAGATTCGCATACTTGTAGCTCTTTATCAAGAGCTTCAGTAATTGATACGATTCTAAAAGGAAGTGCACTACGCACACTACATCACAGATTGGGACAAGGAATTGAATTGAAATCAAATGAAAGGAAAAAAATATATAAACACACATATATGTATAAAGGATACAGTAGGTATAGTAATCGAATAAAAACCAACTCAAGCATTGTTTAACAGTTTTCTGGGGCGTAACTAAAAGTTAACATGCTGTACACTCTTAATGGATGATATATTCCATTGCAATTTGGCCACGTTTTTAAAATGATTTTTTATATGTATTATATATATGTACATACCATTATACGTTTTTTTTTTAAATTTTTATTTATGCATTCAAAGAGCAAATTTGTTAAGCACTTTTATACTCCTTGGGCGCGATTAAAACATAAAAGGTTAATATGCACGCTAACACTATCCAGACTAATATTATTGTAGTTAATCGAGGCAAGTTCCCGTCCTGCTAACAAATTATATAAAAAAGTTTTTCGTAATAGAAATTAGAAATGCTCCTGATGGTTATGTTAAAAGATTAAATACCCACACACTGTAGGTCATCATAATTGAGTAAACTATAAAATAAACTGGAAAAATAGTGAGCAGAACAAACACAAGCAAGAAGAAACCTTAAAGTTACAGCTTGGAAGCGAGTTATGGGAAAAGTAACCGACCAACTTGCCCGCAAAAAAGGTTGAAAAATAATCGCCTTGATTTAAATGGCAACAACGACTTACATATTTAACACTGTCCACAGAAGAACACTTGCTCGATGCCGATGCCTTTAGAAACGGAATGCAGGAATACAGCAACGGAGCCGCAGCAAATAAGGCAAAATCAACAAAGATATAAAACTTCTTCACACTTCTTGGTCGGTTACCAGTCTTGCTATCTGTCGTTTTGTCTGCTTGGCTGATAGTTTATTGGTTTGTCTCTCGGCATATAATATGACGAGTTAGGTAGTCAATCGCTATCGCACACAGTTGCAGCTCATCAATTGACATCGATTAATAATGATTTATGAGACCGGGATCCACTTGGCGACGATGATCACAGTTTGGATGGATACGTACCGACTACCGAGCAATACATATGTACATATGTATATATGATTCCTATATACCGCTGCTACACAAAATTCACTATCTTTTTGCAAAAAAATGCTTAAAGTGACGATTACTTATATATGACATACGTAATACGAAACACTATACAAGGTTAATCCAACTCGATTAATGACCGATGATCCCACTGTAGTTCATCGTAGGATAACCAAAAATTAACACTTATTTACGCTTTGACATTGATTTGGATGAGTACACCGCACCGTTTTGCTTTAAATCCTTCTTTTCTATCATCGCCGGTCAACAGCACCGCCAGCCTGATCTCTACCGCATTCGAATGATCACTACAGACTGACTAAGACTATGGCTAGTACACAAAACTTCTATAACCGAAGCGGACAATGCCGATGACGAGTGCCGACTTCTTGCTGAGCCGGTAACAAGACCAGGCAAACTAAAAAAAAAAACATTTTCTGCTGTTGGAACACACAACGACACAGCACAGCGTACAGCAAACATATTCCCTAGTGTTGCCACTGTGGAAATAATTATCTTCAAAAATAAAACGGTTGCTCACATTTTTCAAGTTGCAGCACAGTCAAATTTTTTTTTTAACTGAAATCTCTTTTTAAAATTTTTTGAAATAAAATACATTTAAAAAATTAAACTGGATATTAAAACTTAATAAATATCTTATAAAGAATGTTGAGTATGTAGACATTTCTTAATATCTGCATTAGGATTAATTAATTGAAATATAATAACTTTTAATACTTATAGTAAATGTTATACTATTAGACATCCTCATCATCAAAAATCGAGTTTATTCAATGTAGTTGCGTGTTTCCTTTTACATATAACTTGGTTAGTTTATTACACTGTCATTTAAGTTTTATTCACCGCTGCTATCGATATTGGGGTAGAGTTTTGTAGGTAGAAACGAAAAAAACTGATAAATTTAGTTAAAATCAAATTGTTTGTCATTAAAAATATTGCCGACAGATGAAATCAGATATAACTTTGCTAATTCAATAAATCTTATGAGTGCTTTGTAGTATGCCATTACATAGTTAGTATAGTGTACCGACGTTTGTAATTAAAAAAATGGCAACGCTGAACATGTTCGCATACAATAAGGCTTAGTCCATATAATGCCTGTTGTCTGTGGTAATAGCTAACAGCTTCCGTCGGTTGTCATCAAAACCAAAACACATTTAAATACAAATGTTTGAACGTTCGAAAACATCGTTTGCTTTGAAAGAGGCTTTTTTATAAAGCCGGAACAATCTGATGTGAGTAACTAAACCCGCAAAGGTAAAGTAAGACGCTCCAGGGCACCAAAGAAATCCCCAATATGTCTTAAGCACGCATTCGATTTTCACGCAAAATGGCAAGCCAAGACGAAATCCTTCGGATAATTCGTGTCACAACAATCTTCTGACCGACAATGAGAAGGTTTTTAAAGGGGGATTCGAAGGGCACCTTTAGATTAGCCTTTTTGGTGGTTAATAAGAATCCATAGAGGGTTCCTCTAGGTGAATAAGAAAAAGAGTAAAACAAAAGGAGCTAATTTTTTGAATCAGAAAACACGGTTATTTTGTTTTTAGGGTATATATTGTTACGAAAAGTAGTTAGTAGCATATATAATAGAATTCGAATCCTAAAATAAATCGCAATGTAAACACTGCATACTAAAAAATAAGCACTTTTATGTAGCATACTTTTATGCTGTAAGACTTTAGATTATTTGAAATTTGAAATGTAACCGCCTGCATGTTTGAATCATTGTGTACTGGTCAAACAAGTAGTCAAACCGGTTTGTGCGGTGTGCCTGGTTTTGGTAAAAGAACATGATTGAACATGTAGTCTATTTTTAGAAGATAAATAAGGGAATAAGTCTACAATTTTCTGGTCTTGTCTCGATATTTCTGTCTATAAGATGGTAAGTTTCTGGAAGCTTTTCAATGAGTATAAAAGGTGGCGTTCACTGCAGAGAAGGGGATAAGTTATTTGGAATTTAACAAGTGCAGTTGAAAAGCTATTGCTTGCAGAATTATTGTAAATTAGAAGTGTTATAAGTATTTTTGTGTACATTTACAGTTATCACCAGTTTAAATAGTGAACTTGTATTATTTTTACTGTCTATTAATTAAAGTTGTTATTTTTAAATTAATAAACTTGTGTTGTGTTATATTTGCAAAATCCTTTACGAACTCGAAAGCCTGATTTTCGTAACAATATACAGGGTGTTCGGGTTTGGGATGGAATTTTGAGAAAAAAATCGTAAGGAAGGGGGGGGGTCAATTTTTGATATCCTTTGAGATGCAGGGTGTTTACAAAATGTTGTTCAGAAAAAATACACACAAATATTAAACTGTAACTTCCAAAATATTTATCGGGGAACAACCAACTTAGTCTTATTTGACTGGTAATTGTATAGGCTAATTTAAGATCTAAGTGGTTGTCTTGCACCAGCATCCGTTTGAAAGCTATGATGCTTCAAATTAAAAAAAAATATGATTTTTTTATAAAATTCATTTTTTCTCAAAAAAAACCGTTATAATTTTTTATTTTTTGACCTTATTTTAATTCGCCTTGAAATTCTTTACTACTCCCAATACAAAGTTTGGCTCAAGACGAGACTATATGTGATGAAAAAATTAACATTTTATTTTTAAATATTCTATTAGGTAAAATTACTACATGTAGTTATAAGAGATGCTCAAAATGTCCTCCTTGTGATTGAATATAGCTGGAACCGTGGGTTACTGGCGTGATGTATCTGGCTAACGGTAAATACTCGTATTTGATATTTTGTGTGCGGTTACTGTCTCTGCTTCGGTACTTTATGTGGCGATTATTGTTGAGTATGCAGTGTCTTTTGTTGATTTAGCAGTGTCTTTTGATGAGCAAGCAGTGTCTTTTGTCTTAATGATGGCAGAGTTTGTGGTGAGGAGTACGTTCATATCCACTTTTTTACGGATTTTGCGATGGTAAGTATCACGAGCTCGCAATGAACATCAACGCAGATTCCCAACGCGTCGCATTCCTGACGCAAGAGTATTTACAAATATTCATAGAAGACTGCGAGATATCGTAACAAAATCAAATACGCGGGTGAAGCCACATTCAGTCTCAAGAAATCATTTGGATGTCGATGAAGAAATAGTTAGTATAATGAAACAGCAAATCCATCTATTAGCCATAAGGAGGGTCGCTTTACAATTGAACGTCTCTTGCTATCGAATTGCACAAGTATTGCACAAGGAGCATCTTCATCCAACCCATACTACACCCGTTCAAGAACTTATACAAATAGACCACCATAAAAGATTTGAGTTTGGTAATTGTTTGATTGAAAGAAATTTTGACAATGATAGTTTTAGATCTTAAATTAGCCTATACAATTACCATTAAACTAAGTTTGTTGCTGTCCGATAAATATTGTGGAAGTTACAGTTTAATATTTGTGTGTTTTTTTTCTGAACAACATTTAAACCTTGCATCTCAAAGGATATCAAAAATTGACCCCCAACCCAAACGATTTTTTTCTCAGAATGACTTTGTCGATTTGTTTATTAGTTTTTATTATTTGCGCATGCGTGAATTGGTTCGCACCCTTATAATGCTCGCTATATGCTTGGTCATTAAGTTAAAGGAGGGGAAAAGAGGAAATGTCTGTGAGCTTGTGTCTTGAATGCATGTTGAGTGTAGCGAAGTAGAAGAATTGAGCTTGGCAAAGCATTCCGTACATATGTTGTACAACTGGAGAACGAATCTCTGAACTTAACTGAGGGGAAAAGATGATGAGCCGCGAGTATTGCGGTTGAATTCAAGGAGTGGTGGAAGAGCTGAAAAACTATCGATGGACTATCGATAGTATCGAATATTTCAGTTGGCACTTTCGAAACTATCGAATTTTTTAATTTGGCCACACTGAGCTTCACTATCGAATGGTTCTTAGCGAATAGCGGTTGTGAAATACGTTATAGTTCGCTTGACCATCACTATTTTGTTTTAGCCGTTGTGAAATCAAGTACGTAAGTAAACTACACAAACTGTTTGATATTTGAATAAAAAATGGATATTTCTTTCAGAATTTAATATTGACGGTGCTTCAATGGAAAACTATTTGCAGAAATCTAAGAGTACGTAAATCATACGCCGTTTCTTACGAATATTTTTTTTACAGGAGACGCCATTGAAGCAGGTGGCAGTAGCGGTTCGGACGACAAAAGTTGTGTTGCTAAGAAGGCACGAAAGGGGTTTTCGGAAGTATGGAAGTATTTTGCCAAAACGAAAGATCATAAGCATGCGAAGTGTAAATTTTGTGGAAATGTTAACAAAACCAGCGGCAACACCTCTAACTTGTTTGACCACTTGAAACGTTCGCATCTCACTTTCCGAGACAGTCCGAAACAAGTACGTACAATTGATTCATTTTTGAAGCCGTCGGAATCATATGAGTCGTCCGATACTTTCGATACTATCGATGGTTTTGGTTCAAACTATCGAAACCATCGAATGGTATTGCTGCGCACTATCGAAAACATCGAATTGGCCAACTATCGATAGTTTTGCAGCTCTAGTGGTGGGAATGCAACTGGCTATTTCTCTTGAGCACCGCTGGTGGAAGAAGCGATAAAACAGTGACAAGCAGGAAATGACTGCTTATGGAATTAACAACACCCTGCTCGACTAGGAACTACCTTTCTGACCGTTCAATCCAGGTCGTATTGGACGGATTCAAATCCAATGTCCACCGCATAAACGCCGGTGTTCCTCAAGGCTCTGTTTTATCTCCGACACTCTTTCTGATTTTCATTAATGATCTCCTATCCACCACCTCTAATCCAATCCATTCCTTTGCTGACGACAGTACTCTTAGCTTTTCATATGACTTCTCGCTTTCTGCGCGCCCCTCTTCGGAACAAGTGGAACTTGAACAACAACGTATGTTAAGCACGTTAAATTCTGACCTTGACAGCATAACAAGGTGCATAATAGAGTTGAACTTAACGCTTCTAAAACCCAATGCTGTCTTCTGTCGTCTAAGCGTAATTTAAACCCCCAAACTTTAACCATGCATCAAAGAAACTGAAAAACTCTCAATGCTCGGTATGTGTGTCAACAACAAGCTTCGTTGGAATGACCACATATTTGCCATCGCCAAAAATGCTGCGAGATGGTTAGCTTTCCTAAAACGGTGCAAGATGTACTTCACTCTTTCAGATCTGGCTACTATTTACAAGGCGTATATTCGCCCTAAACTTGAATACAACTGCATTGTCTGGGCAGGTGCTCCCAAGACCACATTGCATTTACTAGAGAGAGTTCAGAACCGCGCGTTAAAACTTATTGGTGAAGTACATATCGCGAAAACAATCGAATCGCTTGAACATCGTAGGAATGTTTCCTGCCTGTCACTGTTTTATCGCTTTTTCCACAAGCGGTGTTCAAAAGAAATATCCGGATGCATCCCGCCCATTCTCCAACCCATCCGTAATACCCGTGCCTCAACTCGAGCTCATGGGTCCACCATTAAGCCTATCTTCGGACGTACTAACCAATTCAGATATTCCTTCTTTAGCCGCACAATAGTTATGTGGAATGAATTGCCTGATTCTGTGTTTCCGCATTTATATGATCTGCAGTCGTTTAAGACACGTGTGCATAAACATCTCATCCTTTCCTCTCCCTTATTTCCTAACGCCCACGCTGTGCTAAGCATTATAAGGGTGCAAATCCCTTTAGCGTGTGTACATTATACTGTTGACTTCGCAATGTTTTCGTCACCGATAAGCTTTAACGCTCGCTTTTGTATTCTATCTAGCAGATGCAAGGTAGTCTTAGGCGCACCTGACCAGATATGACAATTTTGGGGCGAATAAACGCCACCGCCAGGGCTGTCAGCCATCAGCTGAGTAGGGCAAATAACACAGAATGCTTCAGAAATGCATGTGGCCGCAACTATCTCTGATTGGTGGAAGTGCGATCAAACCTCCACGTGGTGGCCGCTGGTAATTTTCTTCCAGTACAGGAAAAGGTAAAGCGAAAAAGTAAGGTTGGCGCGAGGGCAATAACCCAGCGGAACCCCAAATCAGCCTCGGATACACTGATGAACGACAACGACCAGGGCAACGAAATCGGTTAAACGATTTAAGAATTTTCTCGTGGAACGCACGCTCAATGTATAAAGCTCGAGCTGCACAGCAGCTTGTCGATACCCTATCCAAATATAATGCGGTGGACGGGGAATGGTTCTTACAAAAATCAGAATATGACATATATTACAGCTGTCATGCAAGACATCATGTGCTCGGGGTGGGGTTTCTAGTCAGCAAAAGACCACCGTTATCGTTTTTAAAGCAATAAATGAACGGCTATGCACCCTTCGCGTGCAGCGCAAATTTAAAAACATAAGGCTCATAAATGTTCACGCACCTACAGAAGATTCGCCACATGATGAAAAAGAAGAATTCTTTGAATCAGTCGAACGGGAACTCCATGCCAGCCCTCAGTATGATGTTAAAATCATTCTGGGAATATGAATGCTAAAATAGGTAGGGAGCCAGTATTCAGGCAGTACATTGGCACCAATAGCTTACACGAGAACACTAATGACAATCGACAACGAGTCATAGAGATGGCAGCAAGCAATAATTTGGACGTTGCGAGTACAAGGTTTGCGCGTAAAAATATCTACAAAGCCACCTAGGTATCTCCTGGTGGAGCCACTAGCAACTCGAACCTGATACCGGTACGAACGTACCGAGGTGCCAACGTCGACTCGGACCACTATCTTGTTGGTGAGTGCTCCGAGCGCGGACCAATCAGAAAGACTCGCTCTTAATACAGGGAGAGTAAGTCCAGGCTGTGGCTGTGATGCCGGGCGTAAAAGAGAAATATACACGTCTTAAGAATACTGTCATTAGTACTGCTGACTCCATCTTAGGCAGTAGTCGTAGAGATCGGAACGACTGGTTTGATGACGAATGTAAGCTAGCGACTGAACGTAAGTATCTTGCGTACCGAGTAATGCAATAATCTCATAAAACGCGGGCACGCGAAGATGAATAGAAAGAGCTCAGAAGATATGAAAAAACAGTCCACCGGCGAAAGAAAGCAGCCTGGGAGAATAATCTCGTCTGTTAACTAGAACAGTTCAGAGAGCGATGACCGCACCAGGCGCGGAAGTTCTACCAAAGAGTCCGCGGTATGACGCAATATACACCGCATTGCACATACTGCAAAGACAAAGAGGATAATCTAATCGCCGATATCAAATCGCTGCATCTTAGAGCGATGGGAAAAGCATTTTCATGAATTGCTAAATGGCCAGTTGACTAAAGAATTGGAGGCTCCACCAAGCATTTCGCTACCTGCGACTTTTTTAAGATATTTAAATTCACTAATTACTTTTTTCATTTCAGACACATATTTATAATTAATAGTTATTTAATTTCAGAAAAAAAAATTTCAGCCCTATAAAATGGGGAAAAAACAGAGAAGAAAGGAAAAGGTTAATGAAGTATTAACCTTAATTAGACAAGAAGTCTCCAATCATGGTGGTGACTTCCTCGCGTCTTTGTACGAAAGGCTGGATGAAGTCAACCAGCTTTGTGAAAAATCTACTTCATATGAGGAAAATATGACCTTAGGCGAGGAATCGGATACTTAAGCGTCCGATTCCAGTACCATCGGAGAGGAAAATTCAGAAGAAGACAATCGAGAAAATCGCCGATATCAAATCGCTGCATCTTAGAGCGATGGGAAAAGCATTTTCATGAATTGCTAAATGGCCAGTTGACTAAAGAATTGGAGGCTCCACCAAGCATTTCGCTACCTGCGACTTTTTTAAGATATTTAAATTCACTAATTACTTTTTTCATTTCAGACACATATTTATAATTAATAGTTATTTAATTTCAGAAAAAAAAATTTCAGCCCTATAAAATGGGGAAAAAACAGAGAAGAAAGGAAAAGGTTAATGAAGTATTAACCTTAATTAGACAAGAAGTCTCCAATCATGGTGGTGACTTCCTCGCGTCTTTGTACGAAAGGCTGGATGAAGTCAACCAGCTTTGTGAAAAATCTACTTCATATGAGGAAAATATGACCTTAGGCGAGGAATCGGATACTTAAGCGTCCGATTCCAGTACCATCGGAGAGGAAAATTCAGAAGAAGACAATCGCAAAGAGCGGTCTTTTCCTGTAACCGTGCCAGTAAAGGCAAAAATGAGGAGATTGTCTGAATCCAGACCATCATCACCACCAACATCATCTTCTCCTGCAGTAGTTACTGTTGTAGAAAGCAATCCGCCGAATGTCACTGCTGTAGAGAAAACAGCCAAGGCAAAAGAGGCACAAAATGTCACTAAAAAGACACCACCACCTGTCGTTCCAGCAACCAAAAAACCCCAGTCTACGGGACAAACAACAAAAACTTTTGCCATGCCGCCAATAGTCTGCTTTAGACTAAACGTCGCTGAACTCTCAAAGTTCACGAGGAGTGCCAATATATGTTGCAGAATTCGCAACATCAATAGCAGCCCAGAAATCTGCTGCAAAAAAATAGTGAAAGGAGTTAGCTTTGCTAGTATAGCTGCTGTGGGGAATGCTAGCAAGCCAGCAACAATAAACAAACCACCACCAACCATCCAAGCAAGCAAAAAACCAGTAAGTAAGCAAGCTCCAAAACCGGCACCATCTACTGGAAAATCTTCGACGGTACGGAAAGCTATTTGGAGCAGACCTTTTCACAATTCTGCAGAAAGCAAGAGAAGTCGTGTCTGCTAATTATAGCAGTCTTGATGACAGGTCCAAAACAACCGTTTTGGGTCGACTTATTTGTAAATTATGTTCACAATAAGCAGGATAATTATATTCTCATATAACATTAACTCTATTTATTCGTTAGCTAGGCGTATAACACTAAAGTTATTTATTAAAACTAATAAACCTGGCATTCTTCTTTTATAGGAAACCAATCTCACAGGGAGAAACCCATTCAGTCCAGACGGATACAACATTCACAGGGTCGACAAAAGCAGTGATTGCTCTGGGACGGCGGTCCTAATCAGGGACACTATGGCAGGCGAAAATCAGTGGTTTGCGAAGCATGGAAGCAACAGGTGTCAGCATCAAAGTCAACGAGGTTGAGACCTTGTTGGTATCAGTGTACAATCACTGTAATGCAACGAGGGAAAACATTCAACGGGATCTGCAAACTGTCTGCGGCATCTCCTCTAGGCACACATACTGTGTGGTTGGAGGGCATTTTAACGCAAGGCACACCCGATGGCAAGATGAAGTGTGCAACAATCAAGGAAAGGCCATTGCAGATTGGCTGCATTCAAACCCTCAGCACCATACCATGGCTGTTGTTTCACAGCCTCGGAAGACATATCCTCGGACACCATCCATGCTGGATTTCTTCTTGGCAACGACAAATTTCGTCAACATTCTGCCGGAATTAAGGAAATATTCCTGTTTTGCACATGATAGTGATTCGGATCATTTGGCCATAGAGCTTCGAGTGAGGTTGAATCAGCGAATTGTGCAAGTTACCCCAACAGCTGAACTACACATCAACTTTACGAAAATAAACTGGAACCAGTTTAGATCAGAAGTCGAAGCTGGACTACAAATTCCAGCGGCATGTAGAAATCTGGGGAAACTGAAATTGATGATGCTATCAGAAATTTCGAAATTCAGTGAACACAGCCATAGATCGGCAGAAAACTGTTCGTTCTAGCAGGGATCGGTTTTAACATCTACCTGAGAATATTCAGGCAATATATGCTCACAAGCAAAGGCTAAGGAAACGCCTTCAGAGGATCTTCAACAGGACGAATATCAGTCTGTATTTTCGCAACTGCGTTGTACAGTAATCATGCTACGTCAAGCTGTGCGAAGTTACCAGGAAGATGAACTGACCAAACGACTTCAGAACATCAAACCAGGCCCGGATGCTTTTAAAAAGCTAAATTCTGTGATCGGAAAACGTATTTCCATTCCAGAAAGTATCTCGTTTGGAGAGCAAGTAGCATCCAGTCCTCTTGAAAAAGCCGATGCCTTTGCCTGTCATTTCGAAAGGAGCTTTACGGACCAATCACCAACTCATCTTCTAGATTTTGTAGAGCAGGTTGAAAGTCTTGTGGAAGACACAACTTCCCCAAGAAATTTTGAAGTGCAGTTCAGTGAAGACAATCCCGCTAGCGCACCCGTTGACGTGGATATAATAACAGGGACAGCCGTTGTCAGTTATTTAATTATGAGTGGAAACTCTAAAAAATCATCGGGCTCTGACGGAATTTCCAATTTTTTACTTAAAAAGCTGCCGAATATGGCGATTTTGATGTTAACTATAATATTCAACAATTGCCTAAACAATTGTTACTTTCCAGACATCTGGAAAGTGTCCAAAGTAGTACCAGTTCCCAATAAAACTAACCGCTCTAGCGTAACTGGTTACCGCCCCATAGCTTTACTGTGTTGTACCAGTAAAATATTGGAATCCTTGATCCTTAAAAAGATCAATGAGTATTTTTCGGAAAGAAATCTAATTCCTTCCTTTCAGTTCGGCTTTCGAGAAAAGCACTCTACGCTGCACCCTCTGATGAAGCTTCACAGTGACGTCACTAAAGGACTTAACGTCAAAAGCAGTACAGTAGCCTGTTTACTAGACATCGAAAAAGCTTTCGATAGTGTCTGGATCAACGGCCTACTGTACAAACTTATTAGATTTGGTTTCTCCAATTATATTGTGAAAATAATTAAAAAATTTCTTTTTAACAGCCCATCGACAAGGAAAATGATTAAAGCTGGAGTTCCCCAAGGCTCCAAACTTGGACCATTCCTATTTAGCATCTTCACGGCGGATCAACCCAACAATACAGCCGGAACAAGGACCGTGCTATTCGCGGATGACTCCATCACCTATGCCGTTTCCCGCTCTCCTGAGATAGCTGCCCGAAGAGTGGAGGAACACCTCCGAAACCTTTTGGGGACTGAAGATTAACGCCAACAAAACGGAACTCGTCTCCTTCCGAGTACCAGCAACCGAAACAAGGATAAGAAAAATTGCAAGCAGGTGCAGAGCCTTAAAAATCACCCTTCCGGATAACACGATAATAAACACCAAGTCAGAGACTAAGTACCTAGGAATCAACTTTACTGAGAGGCTCAAGTTTAACTATCACATCGAAAAAACAATAAAAAAAAGCGAACTACGCTCTTCATTTGGTGCACCCGCTACTAAGAAGACGAAACGGGCTGTCCAACACCAGGCTGCTCATCTACAAGCAGCTCATCAGGCCAGAGACAACCTATGGCTATCCCATATGGTTCACCGTCTCACCAACAACGATGAAAAAGAACTCCCTATTTGAAAGGAAGGTACTAAGGATCTGTACAGGACTCTGGACGGTGCCAAACAGCTATAAGTTTGTGTCGACTGCAAGACTTTACGAAGCAGCAGGTTTGCTGCCAATAACACATCACTTGTTTCAAATGGCGAGGAAATTCGTCGACGGATTGGAAACTCATCCAAGTCCCGAGATGCAAAGACTGAGAAGCGAAGAAATCGAGCCAAGTCACCGGTACATACACATCTGAGGATTCACAGATGCTAGATTCGACGACATCCTTAATAATCAAGACGTCTCCTTCTACGAGTTGTCAAGACTCTTCAAATCCAGCAACTTAACCATAACATCCAAGACAATGGTCATACCAGTACTTACATATGGATCCGAGACTTAGGTGCTTAGCAAAAAGCATTCTGACCTCTTAGCCGCACCAACCCACCACTGACCAAAAAACTATAGCCTTACCGTGTACAATGGTGAAAATCGGACAAAAACGGTCCAGTATTTTCTGAGATTAGCGTAGCCTATTGAAAGTGCAAACTTACCTCTTTATATAATAGCAGAGATTATAAAAACAAATGAACATAAATAAACGAAGTTTTAGCGTACAACCTTTATTTATACGTTTGAAAGGTGACTAAAAAAAACCCAAATTTCACGCCTCTCACACACGCCACACGCGTCAGATAAAAGAAATTCTAGCTGCAATAGTTACTTCACACTTCATCAAAAACAATTAGAAATTTAGTTATTCGTATCTCATAAAAACTTTTATGAGTTTTGACAGTATTCTTCGATTTGAAAATATTATAAGTCTTCCGAATTGTTTCCGTGCGCCTCTTTGTACTGCATAAAAAAAAAGTTCGGCGTTTTTCCAAGGATCTATAATGAGGATCGAAATAGATAAATTGAGAATAAAATATTGTGTGTAAAACAATAATCAATATCTTTTATAACGACATATCGGTTATATCGACCGATTTCTATCTCCAGGCGGAGCCTCACAAAATCTCCATAACATGAATATCGGTTACAACAACATCGCTTATTACAATATATCGCTGATAGCGATATCAACATCATTGGATGAAAATATCGGTTGCAACGACATATTAGAATTTATGATTTTCGCAAAACTTTATAACCACAGGATATTCGTGTGTTATGACTCCAACAGATTTTGAACTGAAATTCTGTCTGAATTTATTCGCGATTTTTTTTCTGAAATTAAGATGCACCAACAGATGGAAAACATGTTCTTATTTCACGAAATAGTTGGCAAAAATCGTAACGTCATTGCAGATATTGAAAGAAAATAAGTTTCTCAACATAAAAAAACACCAATCAATTGATACTTATTTAAAATCAATTCAAAGAGAAACCAGTGTGAATAAACAATTAAAACACATTTAAAACACAAATGAACGTATTTTTTTAATATAACGACATTATGGCTCGGTCGATTATATAATTCGCCGGATGACTGCAGAGTTTGATTCACTGTCGACGCTTTACAATTATCGAATACACCGAATTCGAGGGTGCCGGCAATCGAAGTGTTAATAAATCAAAAGGCTGTAATTTCGTCATTTATGTATATTTTTATTAAATTTTTTTCGAGTTTTAAATTTAAATTTTATTAAAAACACGTTACTGCTCGATATAGGCACCTTTGGCGCCGAGTCTTAACGAAGGCATTAAATGCTGCACGAAAGTGACTTGCTAGTATTTTTGTCCGATCTCTACAAAGAGCTGTCTTCTATACGTCCATACTTTTTTTTTGACTTTGTAAAAATTGTTGTCAAATGAGCTTAATGTGATGGTTCCGAGTCTTGTTGGATTGTTCAGTGGTTGTTACTGAATACCCAAAGTAGCAACGAATCTTTTTGCCGATACACTACTTGAATCACCTTGACGCTCTCATCGATAAAGACTAGCGAAGAACGACCATTTGCAGTAACAACTGACCAAACCATCAAAGAAGCTGACGAAGAACAACTTGGTTGTCCAAATTGTCGTTTGACTTGCACTCTAACCGAACACAATCATTTTGTTTGTTTACTGTAGAACTGTTAAACATTTTTCATCAGAAAACACCAAGTTGACGAGATCGTTACGTTCGTGCAGACGCTTAATCGCTTTGCATCTTTCAAGTTGAACTGCCTTTTGAGCCATTGTTCAATCTTGAACTTGTTGAGTATTGTAGGGCTTCAATTGAAGCTCATTTTTTAGTATCTGTCAGATGCTTCTATCGGACACCTGCAGATTTTTTGTCAGTTTTTGCGAACTTCGTCGTGGACTTCGCCGGACAGTGCAATCAAACTGTTACGTTTAATTTCCATTTTGAATACTCATTTCAAATACGACGTATATCGATATGCTTTTGTGATTTTGTAAATAACATAACAGACCAAATTTTTGGCAAAATATTAGAGCGCTGTTATCAGCCGTTTGGTAGATACAGCAGCCTGAAGTTAAAAATACTTTGATCGCCGGACCCTATAAAGTGATTGAATGGTCATACGAACGGTAATAGCATCAAAAATGGCTATTATGCTATTTTTACTAATAAAGCAGATATTTACGTAAACACATAAAAAACATACAGGTATTCGTTTGTCTTGCAAGCACCAACAGTGGATTCTGTAAAAGATTGGACAGCTGCTGTTGATGTTAACTTACCTCAGCAGTTTTTTCAAGAAGGATTTTTTTGTTAAATTCAACGCTACTTCGAAAGCCCCATGTGTATACATATCTAAAAAAAAACAAAATTTATATATAATTATATCGTACCGACTTTTCTCGTCACAATTCATCAAATACAGAAGAAGTAAGATGACGATGAGCATATGAATAAACTTGAATTATAAAGCCCCCAAATCACAATGTTGCGTGCGCGCAGTCGCTTTACTTTTACTTGCATACCTCCACTACCAAATATGTGCCTTCAATGCCTTTAAATCTTTTTCATTCAATATTCTTAATTAATCATAATTGTACGTAGACTAGTTCTCTCGGTAGTTTAAATCTTGTTAAGAATTCTATATTAATTATATATTAAAAAGACTTACCTAACCTCTGTGCTAAGTTCAGATATACACTTCTCCTTTTTCAAATACAGCTGTTTTACAAAAGTTTCCGTGATGAGTTTCTTTACGTTGGCACCAAAATAAGAGTGCGGACGATCGAAATAAATCTTTAAACCTCTAAGGAATTCTTCTAATTTATCTGAATTGTGTAAGATTAATAACTAATTAATAACATATAAGTAAACAGATAAATAACATACTTTCATATACTGGCACGCCGCACATAAAAATATAAGAAAGCACTACAAAGAGTAAAGTCAGATGAACTTGTTGCTCCTCATCGCATTCGTAAAGTGAAGTTGCACCGACTTCAGAATAGCATATGAATTTTCGTCCAGATTTGCTTTCTGGAACTTCCTTAAATATAATTCCATAGGTCTACAGGAAAATAAAAGTTAGCCGTTGTACTTTAAGCAAAATGTATTGACTTCATACGTTTTTCAATGCAAGAGTGGCGTGCGGAATAACTGCATTATATATCTTTGCATTTTTCTTGAGGACATTATTTACAATGTCTACTAGCTTGATAGGAATTTTGTTTGGTGAATTGTTAAGAATATACATCATAATTCCACTTCGATATTGATTTAACTCATCAGGGCAAAATGTAAAATCCATTTAGAAAAGTTTCTAAACTTAAAATTAAAATTTATTAATTGTTTTAGTTAATCTTGAGTTAGTTCAAAAAGAACTCGTTTCTGTTTGTTTATATAATAGGGGGAATACACCACGCACGAGTTGTATGGTGTAAAACAATTGTTTGTGCTATGTACATGCGAAAAATAAAATTTCAAAATTTTTGATATTTTTGTTTGTGCATGCGAGAGGTAGAGGTGTCCACTTAAGTAAAACCACTCGACCGCTATGATAGCCCTTAGCGTCAATGAGGATATTTCCTCAACCAGGGGTTCATTCTTAATTATGTGGAATGATTTGAACGACTCTGTATTCCTGAATTTGTATGATCTGCAGTCATTTAAGACACATGTGCATAGAAATCTCATCTTTTCCTGTCCTAAATTTCCTAACGCTCCCTCTGTGCTGTAGGCATTATGAGGATGCGAATCCCTTGAGTGTGTGTACATTATCAAAAAAATGGCATAATAAATTTAAGATCCCCAAACAATTGTCCGCTTAACAGAAAACGCAGTATCAAGGACAAACAGGATAAATACGGTTTCTTAAGACAGTTCTTTTTGACTAATAATTTGATTTAATTTATTTAATAATCCAGATAATTAAATTTATTTATTCCCAAAAAGTGATCGTGACTAGCTGTTATTTCCAGTTCCTTCAATAGCTTCGAATGCCCAAATTAATTTCGTTTCTTAAACCACTCTTTACACAAAATTCGTTTCTTTTCTTCCTTTTTTCTTTTTTGCTTTTGATATTACTTAGTGCAATTGTACAGGCATGCTTGTGTGGTGTAAGACCCCTGTTAATTAAAAAAAGAGCGAACATCAAATGGCATTTGTATTTATTAGCTGTATTTTATTCCCGAGGAATAAGGAATTACAACAACAACAATTGCGCTGTCGAATTCCTTCTTTGGAATTTGAAAACCTGCTGTTTGGCTGGTTTTAGTTGGTTTTGATATTCGAATACCTTATTCGAATTCCAATTAAAATACAGCTATTTATAACTTCATGAGAATTTCCATTCGTACACAAAAGGCACAGAGGTCGACAGAGGAAATTGAAAAATTTCTTTTATTCACCACAATAAAAAAAACGTGGTCTATAAATTTTGACAAGTGATGTTAAAAGAAAATAAATTTATTTTTGTGTGATTATTTCGAGAAGAGTACCATTAAACATGGAAACTGGAAAAATTAAAAATGTGCATAATGTATATATTTCTACATATATATAAATTTATAGGAGAAACGCGATTAAAAATAGACAAAAAAATTGATGGCCTACTTAGTGTATTTGACCAAATGGTCAAAGTAGAATACCCTTATATAAACGTGGATTCACTCTTGATTTCGTTCAGATTGGAATCAGATTAATTATTAAAGGTTTGACTTTTAAATTAATTAGGCTACAATTTTTATTTGTGTATGAACGGAATTAAAAAAATAATTGATTTATTTTTTTTACTCTTTGACGTTTTGTGTTTGTATAAAAATATATGTAGGTGCTTCGCTCAATGTTCTTCTATATTAAGGAATAACATTATTTCTTTATTTTATGTAAAGTAATAACATTAAAAGTATAAATGGAAAATATTTTTTTGTGTTGCGATGGATTTTGAATAAATTTCAGCTGCCAAAATTTTAACTAATTAACAGAGCAAATTCTAATTTTGTTGTTAAACATAATTCACCTCGACAATTTATTTTAACGTAATTTTAACTTAAATATTTTGAAACCATTCACTAACGGCATATGTTGTGAAAAATTCCACGTACACGTATGGCTGTCACAGTCGGTTCGTCACAAAGAGAAAATATCCGAGAAACTTAATGATCCGTAAGTATCGGTAGAATTCTGAATTCTTTCATACTAAAACGAATTCATTAAATGTTTCAAACTAGGGATTTTTGCAGATTTATCCATTTCTATATATCCTGAGTCAGA
This sequence comes from Nephrocerus scutellatus, assembly GCA_947095585.1. Classification (NCBI taxonomy): domain Eukaryota; kingdom Metazoa; phylum Arthropoda; class Insecta; order Diptera; family Pipunculidae; genus Nephrocerus; species Nephrocerus scutellatus. The sequence continues at coordinate 43,596,780 of OX352763.1, forward strand.
AAAGGCGAAAAAATCTGTCTGTCTGTGTTCAATCTACAGCCCAGACGGCTAATTTGATGGGAATGAATATTACTATTTAGGATTTTTACATAAATTTGTCTAAAAGTTCGTCCTCATCCTCATCATGCATTTAAAGGAGAAAGAATAGAATCGAAAATCACTCTTGATTAAGCTATATATATATTATAATGTTTTATTCTCGTTACTTCTAATTTTATCTATGATACTTCTGAAAGTCAATCAGTTATAAAGTATCGATTTAAAAACATGTCAACTAATAAAAAATTATTTTTAATTTAAAACGTTTGAAACGTGTATTGAGCGTAGTAGTTTGCTTTGATTGCAAACTCGCGGTGAATTAATTTTTTTTGCGATTTGTTGTCTTTATTTGTGATTTGTCAATGTTCATCCAGTTCTAGGCTATGTTTAAAGTTTCTAGAGTCAATGGGAAAATAGTTTAAAATCAATTACAAAATTCCATCCGCTCAGACAGACATACACGAAAGCGAGCAAATAAAAAAGTTTTAAAAATGGAGGTGTTCTTTTAATTTCTTTCTTTTACTTATGGTGATGAAAATTCATATTTAAGCTCTTTACATAAATTTGGAAGATTGATTTTGGAAGAAATCGGCCAACCGAAAGTGGACGTTTACTTGTACAGTTTTTCGAGTTTTTGCAAATGTCTCAAAAAGTAAGGCACCTATGAGAAATCGGTTAAGTGCAAAGGAAATTAACTAAAACCAAACTAAACATTAATAAATATACCAACATGCAATATTTAATATACAACATGCAACATGCACAGTGTCAGAATACTAATTACCCGGTACTCTCGAATTCATGCACTATGTAAATCTTTATATACTTACCTATATATATAATCGTTGGTGCGTCGGTAAGTTACTCAATAACTTTTTAATGGCTCAACCAATTAGGTTAGGTTAGGTTAGGTTCGGTGGCTGCTATTGCACACTTAGACCAAAGTACGGTCCATTGTGATACCACAGGATCAGAGCCTTTCCCTTTTATCATAGAACTCATTTCGTGCTCCTTGTAAATTTTAGGATGTCTCCCACCTTGCAGTTTTCGACATCCGATAAGCTGTTTAGTGTACCATATCCCAGATATTTTAGTCTTCTGTTTGCATGTACACAGGAAATGGGATACTGTTTCCTCCTCCTCGGCGTCATAACAGCTTCTGCAGAAGTCATTGAACTCAAGGCCCATCTTTCTCGCATGCACTCCAAGAAGACAGTGCCCCGTTAAGATACCTATAGTCATTCTTATATCCCCTCTTCGTAGGGATATCAATGCTTTAGAGCGATTTAGGTCCAGCTTAGGCCAGACTTGCTTTGCAATATTACATGTGTTGGTATGCAACCATCTCGCGTTTGTTAATTTTTCTGCCTCTTTCCGAAGCATTAGCTTGACCGTTTATAGTGGTCTTCCTATGCCTGCCCTTTCCGGTTGCAGTTGGAGTTTTGTGCCATTTCTGGCTAGTTCGTCTGCTTTGCAATTCCCAACGATATCAGAGTGACCGGGGACCCATACTAAGCATATGTTAAAAAACTCGCTCATCTCCTTGAGAGATGTGTGGCAGCTTATCGCTACCCCCGATGTCATCAAGACCGATTCCAGCGATTTGATTGCCGCCTGACTGTCTATGTAAATTATAATATCGGTTACCGATAATATATTATGTTTCAGCCAGGTCACCGCTTCCTCAATCGCTGTTACCTCAGCCTGATACACGCTGCAATGGTCCGGGAGTCGAACGGAAATGCTCACGCTAGGTTTGTCACAGTAGACTCCGGCACCGACCCTTCCGTCGAGTTTGGAGCCGTCCGTGAAGAATTTGATAGCAGCGGTTTCTTGTGACGATCCATCTCTCCATTGATCCCTGGAGGGGTAGATGGCTCGGAAACCCTTCCTAAAGCATAGCACTGGTTGAGTGTAATCTAAGTTCGCCAGTTCAACCTTTAGCGAGTTGTTTATCGTCGAGTGTCCCGTTTGAATAGGTTTCCACTGACGTGTTGCCGACAGTCGCGCGGCCGTAAAGGCTGCTCTCTGCCTGCCGTATATATCCAAAGGAGTCAATTACAACATTAATTCTAGGGCGCGTTTGGTGTTGTTTTTAGTGCTCCACTAATGTGAAGACAGGCTGCCCTTTGCACCTTCTCCAGAACTTAACATAGGTGGATTTTCCAAGAGCCGGCCACCAAACGCTTACACCGTACATGAGTATTGGTCTTACTACTGCAGTGTATAGCCAGTGTACCAGCTCTGGCGTTAATCCCCAGCTTTTTCCGATGGCGCTTCTACACGCATATGCTTTAGTAGCTTTGTTAACTCTCTCTAAAATGTTTGGTTTCCAGCTTAGTTTATCATCCAGGATTGTGCCCAGAAATTTCGCCCTATTGGTGAAAACTAGACTGGTTCCGTTTAGAGTTGGTGGAGTGACTATTGGCACTTTGTATCTATTTGTGAAGAGGACCAGCTCTGTCTTGGACGGATTTACTCCTAGTCCGCAGCCTTCGGCCCATTTTGTGACTATGGAGAGGGCATTTTGCATAACCTCTGTAATGGTTACTAGAAACCTACCTGTAACAGCTATGGCTACATCATCAGCATAGGCAACTACGCTCATGCCCTCTATTTCCAGCTCTTTTAGTAGTCCATCGATTACTATGCGGCGTTCCTCTAGCTACATGCCTTCTAATGGTGGAGCCACCCAGCTTAGCGTTAACAATCCTGCTTAAGAGCATATGATTAATTAGCTTGCAAACTGTGTGGTCAATACCTAGAAGAGACATGCCTTTCATTATAGCTTCCTTCTTTACGTTATTAAAGGCCCCTTCAATGTCGAGGAATGCTATGAGTGTGTATTCCTTCGATTGTAGTGATTTCTCAATCGTACGTACCAGTGTGTGCAGCGCAGTCTCTACCGACTTACCTTTGCAGTAAGCGTGTTGAGACTGAGCCCATCTGCCATACCCCACCTGGTCTCTTATATAAACATCCAATAACCTCTCCAAAGTTTTCAGCAGAAAGGAGGATAAGGTTATAGGCCTTAGGTCCTTTGGGTACCCATCTGAGCTTTTTCCTACTTTTGGAATGAAGACCACTTTGACTTCCGTCCAGTTCTTAGGAATGTGCATTAAGCACAGACACCCTTTGAAAATCACCTCTAACCATGGTAGGATGATATCTGAGTTTTTCTGTAATTCCGCTGGTATGATTTGGTCTGGACCAGCTGCTTTGTAAGGCATGAAGCCGCTAATAGCCCACTTAATCCGCTTAGTGCTAATGATATTATTTATGCATAGCGTGTGAGTTCCTTGCTGAGTAGTGAGTTCTGACTCGTTCCTCAAGTCGGTCGAGCCTGGAAAGTGGGTTTGCAAAAGAAGCTCCAGAGTTTCCTTGCTCGAAGTCGTCCATGAACCATCCGGTTTTATTAAGTAACTAGGATTGGTTGGGTTGTTGGAGAGAATCTTTCTAAGGCGAGTGGTCTCTGAGACTCCTTCCATTTTTTCACAGAAGAGTCTCCAGGACTTCCTCTTTGCCTTTATTAGTTACCTCTTGTAGAGTTTAAGGCATTCCTTATAGAAGTCCCAATCTTCGGTACTATTAGTACTCTTTGCCTTGTTAAAGGCCCTTCTACTAGTTTTCTGGTGCTCCCTTATTTCGGAGGACCACCATACTGGTCTACGTTTACCTCTTGGGTAAACCGTAGGACACGCTGTTCCCATAGAACTATTACATGCGTTAGTGACAGTGTTCACCATGCATTCAAGTTCTTCAACTGTCACTGGGGGCTTAGGGTTATTTTGTAGTAAAAACTTCTCTAGCACCATCCCGTACAAGATCCAGTTCGTCTTCTTTTTATTTCTGAAGGCGTTCTGACTGACAGGATGAATGCCGAGATTAAAAGTGATATACCTGTGGTCAGAGAAGGAGTGCTCTTTTGCTACCCTCCATTCTTTTACCATATGGAAAATCTTATCAGAAACGAGAGTTACGTCTAGCACTTCCCGTCTATTTTTAATAATAATGGTGGGCTCAATGTTACAGACTAGGAGGTTAGTATTTAACAGGTATTCAAAAAAAGACTCACCCCTATCATTAATGTCAGTGCTACCCCAGAGTGTGTGGTGTGCATTAGCATTGCACCCGAGAATCACATTGATTTTTTGTTTGTCTGCTTCCAGAATAAGTTCAGCCAGGTTATCCGGCGGTGTATTTTTCTCGCGATCGAGGTACGCAGAAACCAGCCAGATCGTGTTGTTTCCCAACTCTAAGCTGGCCGCGGTTATGTCCCCGTCACTAAATTGTGGGAGTAGAAAAATATTCAAATTAGTCTTTCCCATTAAACAAGATCTGACCCTTCCAGTCTTACATGAATGTAGGATTGTGTACCCCTTAAAGTTGAGTCCACAGATCCTATTATTATTGCTTATCCATGGCTCCTGGATAAGAATTACGTCTTCTGCCGATTCGGACAGTCTAAGGATAAGCGCCGCTGAAGCGGCCTTAGTATGATGTAAGTTAATTTGCAGGATTTTAATCATAAGTAAATTACCTTACCTTCTCCTTCTATAACCGCTATAGCGGTTTAATTTTCTGTCCCCGAGGACACGCCGGATGCATCCGTCTCGTTCCTCAAGGCCTCTATGACTGTAGTGTATGCCAGTTCCCCCAACGAATCTGACAGGCATTCCTCGTCGGACTCAATGGAGAGCAGACCGTCCATTCTGCTGACTAGGTCTTCGCTGGAACGACTGTCACCATCGAGTGCAATGGCAACCTCCCCTTGAAGGGACTGGTTGTTAATTGTGGCTTTATCCACAGTCAAATTATTGGTTTCATCTTTTTTGAATACTTTGAGGGTTAATGACCCGAAACCGAAATCTATAACCCCCTTGGTATCTGAAAGTGGTGCTAGGGACTCTCTGTTTATTAACATGGTTGACAATCTGGAGTTGCCCTTAGCTTCTTCCTGCTTTAGAATCTTCCAGTTTTTGGTTGGAAGGTTCGGGTTACTGGCATGAATTATCTGCATAATTTCTTGCTCCGTTGGTTCAGCTGGAAGCCAAACGCGTGCTCTAGCCTGTTCGGGATCTCCGTCCTACTGACTGCTTCAAGCTTAGCGCCCGGCCACACCTCTCCAACCTCAGAGATAGCCCTCTTATAGAGAAGTGCAGATCTCTGTTCTGAGGAGGTCCCGGGTTTTCCCTAAGGACCTTTAAAAATACCCGGTTAAGAGCATTAGCCACTGACTTCCATCTATCCGAAGAGATGTTCCCTTCATCATGATTTCTGTCAATGACAGCAAGCACTAACGCATGTTCCCTTATGACGTCACTATATGACTTAGGTTTGTGCGCCTTTAGAGCTCCCGACTCATGCACTTTGGCTTTTTTACTAATCGCCACCTCCACCTCATCCAGAGACCTCTGCCTTTTCGGCACGCAGTCCCTTTCAGGGTTACCGACGTAGTCAGCATGCTAGAGAGTCTCTCTGCTCCTTAGTGAGCTGCCCCTTGGGGGTCTCAGCCCACCTTTCCAGTATCCTATGGGCTGAACGACGTTCTCTATACTGTCGCTTGCCCAAAGGAAGAGACTTGGCATTGCTGGTCCCAGTCGATGACTTAGGATCAGACAACCCTATTACTTTGGAGGGAGACCCACCTTTAAGGTTCGAGTAGCTCACCCCTGATGCTTTGCTGGTCCCTGGAGTTGAATCCTTAGGATCTGACAACACTATAACTCTGGAGGGAGACCCACCTTTAAGGTTCGAGTAGCTCCCCCCTGAAGTCTTCGGTATTTGGTGAGCACCGGTCTCGTTTTTCGGCCTTTGGAGAGCGCCGATCTCGGGTTTTTTGAAAAAATTTATTTTATTATTTTGGTCCATTTTTGTTCCCACGAGTGTCGGAGAAAGGGTGGTCCACCTGGGCAGAGATCCGAATTACCCAGGTAAGTCATCCGCTAAGGGTACCTCTGGAGGTCGCCAGGTATCCAGAGGGCTCCGATCATGACTGGGCTATTTAAATGGGCCCCCAGCCTAGTCGATCATCGGCTCGGTTCGCATTACACCTTGATCCAGCCCATTGCTGTCAATTAGCGTGACCCGCCCCGCACCTAGGTCACTTAATAATCACCCGTTACGATTCCACAACCGCCCCGAGGACCTGGAGGTGACAGCATTGCAAGGCGGCTCAACCAATTACAATGGCTCAATTAATTATATTCCCTATCGTCATTACGACTAAAATAGGTTATCAAAATATTCCATAAGTGGTGCTGAAGTCGGTATACTACTAATGCTCATATTCGCACATATAGTGCAAAATGTGGTTAAAAAAGACCTCAAAAAACGAGAAAATGGCGCGATTATAAACCATCAAACGTGCCATACGCGATACGGCAATCAAACGTCAAACGTGTGGAAATTGGTTAAAAAGGACCTCAAAGAAGTCAAAAAAAAATTTCAACCCATCACACGCAACACACGCTGCACGCGAAATATAAAAAAAAAGCTATTTTGGCCTTAGACACTCACAAAAACTCAGCTCACTAGGTCTTGTGGAAGTTAGTTAAATAGGATCTCAAAAAGTCGAAATAAAGTTTTTTCAACCCATTGCACTTGCTACACGCGTGACGCGACACGTGTCATACTCGGAATATAAAAAATGCTACTTTGGACTTAGACACTTACAAAATTTCAGCTCTCTAGGTCGTGTGGAAGTTGGTTAAAAACCCATCACACGCGCCATACGCGACACGCGTCATACTAGGAATATAAAAAATGCTATTTTGGATTTAGACACTTACAAAATTTCAGCTCTCTAGGTCGTGTGGAAGGTGTCCACCTCAAACTGGTGGAAAATACAGACAAAAATGGATCAAGTCAAGTTAAATAAAAGTTTTTAAAAAATAGCGTAGGGCTTAATATTTTAAATTGATACTTTAAAACATCTTATATAATTTTTAGTGGATTTTGAGATATAATAAAGCTGTAATGTGAAAAATATATCAGAAAATAATTTAATTTTTAGGGTTGTTTTGTATTCCTATTACAGTGGGTAAGAGCCTAAGACCAAGAAATTTTCTTATTTGTTCGTATTCAAACTTAATTCTTATAGTTATATAGGTTCTAAATTAGAGTATACTGCTGTTATAGTTTAACATTTGGACTGACGCATGTTGAACAATATATTCTTCATTCTGTTCCAAGAATAATGAAAAACAATAATTTGGTACCAATGTACCATGTAAGTAATGCAAAACTGCAAACATAAACATTTTGAGCATTACACAAAAACGACACCAATTCATCAATCTTTTATATCGTACAACTTAACTCATGAATGTAGTAGAGACCAAAAAACAATAAAATCAAAATGTCGTCATTCTATCCGTCAACTCACTTATGACATTTCGATTTAGTATATTTTTCTCAAGAAGAAATTGCTTTGTGCCACAGTGAATGTGAGGAAACGAAATTCGGGTTAATTTCGATTTCTATATTAAAATGTCAAACTATTTCCTATTAGTGATAAATAAAACAGTATTTAAGTGATCTTGTATAAAAAGCAAAGAATTTAATATAAAAATCACCGGATTTCATACATGTTATATCAACAATGAATTCTCTACAAAAAGCTGGTATGTCCCTATGTACTCTTTCAGTTTAAGGTGTTCAGCAGGTCAGTTGATCATTCTGCCGTCCGCCCGTGGCCACAATTATTGAAAATTAAAATTTTTTTATTTTGGCGAACATTAGATACAGAGATGAATAAAAATAAAGTAATTGTTTATTAAGGTACTTATTTAATTGATTATTTTAGAGGATAGTCAAAGTCCGATTTAGGTAGAGAGCTATTAGAATGGTTATTTATTTATAGTTAGTGGCACCGCCATCGCTAACAAAGCACAGAAATATTTTACGTTCCTTTATTTCTGATATTTTTAATCTTTCAAAAATAATAAAAAATCATTTTATTAACCATTTCCAGCAAAAGAAAGGGTTTTTATTATTATTCCATTTCTCTTCAATTTTATGTAACCTATAGCAGCAACAATTATTTTAGCTACAATATTTCGTTTCCCGGTCTTATTATCGGCAATAAAGTGCTTGAAGCTGTAATTTAAAATGTCTTGTAACAATCCTATGGGAAATAGGTGGGCAACAATTAGAGCAACCAAAGGAAAACTAAATTTACTTAAGCCTGAATTCAAAAGCAGACTCCAAAGTGTATCCAAATGTTTAAAAATTAACTAAAATTAATGAAATATAAAATATGTGTACATATATGGTTCAAATATGGAATGGGCACCAACTCGATAACAGACAATTTGGTGTTTATTATCGAACAATTTGGTGTTTATTATCGAATACATAATATGATGTTTACTATCTATATGTGCATATATATAAAAGTGAAATTCTGCATGTATGTAGGTTACCTATTGGCTGCTAAACCCTCCCAATTGATCGGGGTCGAAGTTTGCGTATGGCTTTCATGCTATTTGGTTCTCTTATATTTTAGAAGTGGTCAGTTAGACTTCTGGGGCACTATGCGAATTGTTTTTACAAACCTCGTTTTTTCATTAATTTTTCAGAATGCTTAAAAAGTAGCTCCCTGATATTTTGCGCATCTATTCCGCATTAAAAGAAAATAACCACCATGTTTTGGAAGGTATGGGACACTGGTCAGGGGGCTCCCGAACAAATATTTTTTTCCAAATCTTATGTTTTCATAAACTGTCCAGAATGTTTATATACTATATACCTTTAATTTTGCAAACGAAGACGAGACATCATACACATTTTTTTAATATTGTTATGAAGCCTCTAAATATAGAGTTAGAGCACAAAGCAGGAAGGGTAGCGAAGCGCACCCGAAAAAGTATCATATAATGTATTTAATTTATTAGATTTTGATATTTTTGCTTCAGTCTTCCATGTTGTTACGCTTTATCACAACAATGAAACTATAATTATATACGAGTATACATATAAAATTGAGAGGGATAAAAAGTACAGTCCCGGAGTTTTATTTTTATTTTAAATTAATAACATACGTCCAGGTTTGATAAATAAAATGAGATAAAGAATCGACTCTTTTTAAAAACTTTTAATTACTCGTTACTTGACTTTTCCTGTCTGTAGGTTTTATCGATTTTTTTCAGCTTCATTTAACCACCTCGCGACTTAGAGAGCTGAAATGATGTTAGAAGCTCAGTGTCATGTTCCATTTCCATCTCGCGCGTGAAATCTGTCGTGAGTCGCGTGTGGTACGTGTGATGCGTGTGTTAATCTTTGATAACCGCCTTTTACATGTCTTAGAAAGTTAAAATTTTGTAAGTAGTAAGCCTCATAGGGTGTTCCTTAGATCTCGAGTGTGAGCCATTTTTTAGATATCGTATGTTACACATGTCGCAAGACGCGTGTGGCTCGTGATATGCGTGGAAAATGGCTTAATCTTTTAAAAAGGCCCCCATCACGACGAGTTCTTTGAGGTCCGACCTATAGAGCTGACATTTTTTGAGCAGCTCAGTGTCATGGGCCATTTCTGATATCCCGCGTCTGGCGCGAATCGCGTGTGGTGTGTGATTCGTGGAAAAGTGTTTGTTTTTTTCGACTTTGAGGTCCTTTTTAACCAACTTTCGCTTGTCCTATAGATCTGAAATTTTGTATGCTTGTGGCGTGGTCATTTTACTCAGATCAGTGCTAATTGGGCAGAATAAATTGCGCACATGACCGATCATATTTGTTTTAATTCAAGTAATTGTATTGCATACATGTATAAAGAAGTACACACTTTCATAGATAAGAAAACATTTCTTAGAAGAATTGAAACTTGAAAAATAGTATGCGATGAGTTCTATGTGGGCGATGTCTTTAGAGCTTTTATTTTTATAATATTCTATATTATCGTGTTGTGTTGTGTGTTGCCCTTTACACCGAATATACCGAGCGCGATAACAAATGCGTGTGCACAACTAATTTTGGATGCTAATTAAGTTTCAACAACATAATAACATAACATAATGCGATTATTAAAATCGGAATTTGGAAACGGACTGCAAAAACCTGTGCTAGGAGAAGGTATGTCATAATATGCTGTTCAATCAAAAACCATTTAATTCAACTTAAATATAATTTGTACTATTTACCAAAAACATTGAATCATTGAAATATGTGCAAGCATATTAAAAAATTTAGTGCCTGAGCACCATTTCGATACCAGCTAAATAGCTAGCAAAAGGCAGGCTGGCAGGCGGGCACCACAGCGCACAGAAATTCCTTATAAATTAGTCATTTGTTGGCGGGCGGAGAGTATGACATAATAACAAACTATGGGCACCTTGAGAGCTAAACTCGTATTTGACGAACTCACTCATTCTGTTATGGCTCCTAGTCATTTTAGGCACTCATCGCATCAGACTCAGACATGACCACACACTGGAGTACATATGTATTTTGCTTGTTGTTAATCATCGCTCGCCGTTCAACGTTAAATGCAAGATGGATTAGTTTTCGTTTTTATGCCATCGTCAATTGGTGGTCATAAGTTGCGTGCTCAAATATTGTATTTGTAATAGTCTAAATAAGTTATCATATATAAAACTTGTCGTGGTGGAGCAGTAGTTAATACAGTGTGTTCTCAATTATTATATAAAAAAATGCTTACAATCGTCGTGAACGTGTGAAGTTAATGGGCAAATAATTTCCTAAACCATCAGTTGTTTCCTACTTAAAATACTGACATTACCAAATATTTTTGTTTCTTCACTTGATATTTATGTTCACCTTGTGTATTAAGAAAAAAATGTCATGATAACTGATCCACATTGTCAATGCATGGAATAGATTGCTGGAGACACTAGAGACTAGAAGTCTTAGCATGATTTATCGCAAACTTTGGTAAATATTATTGATGAAAATTGATCATTTTGATAAGTAAACTGGTCGTAGAACTAATAAATCGCTGGTCAATTACAAAAAGTTAATCGCAGAAAAAACCTCCCACTATAATGATAAACTAAAATTTAGTTTTAGCTGATAGAAATAAAAAGGAAGTTTGGATTTCAAAAAAAGTGATAAGAGAAGGGTATAAATAGTATTTTTTTTTTGAATCCTTAATCTTTTATATAGAAACACTAGCTGTTCCCGGGTGTTTTTCTCACCACATCCATGAACACACGCCTTCGTCTTACTACCGCGGGTAATCTTTTCCCACCTGCTAATAATGTACGTTGAAAAATTTATAAAAATCGGTTTGTTGATATTAACTTTTGTGTTGATATTAACATTTTATATTTCACCAACCTCCAGGAAGGGTTATTGCCAGTAATATATATTCAAAATTTCATAAAAATTAAATTGTTATATATAAAGGTAGATTAATTAATTTTGAATCCATCACCATTTCGGCATCAATATTTTAAAGAACGACAGGTCATTTGCTTTATTCAATTAAAATATAATTTGGTATGCGGTAATACAAAAAGTGGGCGCTGTGGCTCACTGGATAGGAGCATGGACTGCTGAGCAGGGGGTTCATGGTTCGAATCCCAGTAACACCAAAGTATTTTTCACGGAAAGTTTGACAAACGTCCGAGAGTAATAACTTGTCACTGAAAGCTTCTCAATTCGCCGTTCGGATCCGGCATTATATTGTAAACACAAATGGTTGCGAGAAGAGTCAGTCAGGCCTTGGACCGCGCAAGTTATATTATACGAACCCTGCTAGATATTCAAAACCTGACAAAATCGAAGAATTCATAAAAACAATAAGTAAATAATAAAACTGTAAATCTATTGCATCAGCAAAATTAACAATAAATGCATTTTCGTTCACAAAGTAAAACATTTAACAATTCCACGAATTGTTGACAAATAAAATAATTTCATAAATACTTTAATTGTAACGGCACTTCCGCTCCAATTTAACTTAAGACATTTTTCATTTATCCAGACAGTTTTCCTGGAATTGTTTTTGACTAAATATCTACAGGTAAAAATAACGTCCGGCCGCACCATAAAATTTAAAAAGAATTATTTTGAAGAATTATGGATTAACAAATTGCAAGTTGGCAATTTATTGAACCAATCAGAATTATGCTGATGAAATAGATCAGAAATACAAAGTAATATGAAAAGACAATTAAGATAGTAAATTTAGTCTTAGTTTCTCCATTAAGAGTCGAAGTTGTATAATAAAAAACGTTGCGAATAAAAATAAAGTTGTTTTTAAAAAGGGTAACCAAATTGTGTTTTTTTTTAATAAAATAACGTAATCCGGTTATATGAATCGCATGGTCTGTTGTCGCGCCGATATTATATTATATAATACAAAAAGTTAACACCTTAATTATTCATAGAATGGAACGAATTGAATGAATGAATTGTTTCAGCAAAAATCAAGTTTTAAAATTTAATTTTAGGTTGCACTGGCCGTAACAAGTTTCTTAAAATTTAAATGTGTTTTTTAAATGTTTACAAAAAATCATTAAAACAGCGATAAAGCAGTGAAGTTGTAGGATAGTTGCAAATTTCAAGCGATTGTCTTCGAAATGTTTTTGCCATCTATAAGTGTTATCGCGAAGTTCCTTGATCCTACCTAGGTGGATATCCCAGGTCCCAGCCTTGAGTATTAGATGTCTCTTTGCAATTGCACAAACAGCTCCCGAAACTATATCCACGGGTAAGCTGTCAAAGTCACAAGGTTTTGTAGTGAACGCTGTGCAAATGGAACGCCAAACCGAAATCAAATCTGACATTTGTAGCTTACAGAATATTTCCTGAGAAATTAGTTTGCCCACTCTCTTTCTCATCATGCCGAGTAAACGAACTCTTACCTAGAGCTGCAAAACTATCGATAGTTGGCCAATTCGATGTTTTCGATAGTGCGCAGCAATACCATTCGATGGTTTCGATAGTTTGAACCAAAACCATCGATAGTATCGGATATATTTAATATTACGATATTTAACTATGTTTATTTAAGTACAATAAAATGTAAGGAACACAAAAATTCGCATTCATTGCGAAAAATAAACTTAAGCAACAAAGTCAAACAAAATCAATAGAGTACATATGTATAAGACATCTTCATTAAAGCCAAAAAATGTGAATAGACTTGGTTAAAAAGAAAAATTATGGATACATCCAATGCGAGATCATTTCAGACAGGCTTATGTATGTTTTTGAACAAAAATTATTGTCGCAGACAATACGAGATCATTGTAAAGGCACTTACGTTTATTATCAAAAGTTATTGATGCACTCAATTCAAGATAATTGGGCACAACGGCTAAAACAAAATAGTGATGGTCAAGCGAACTATAACGTATTTCACAACCGCTATTCGCTAAGAACCATTCGATAGTGAAGCTCAGTGTGGCCAAATTAAAAAATTCGATAGTTTCGATAGTGCCAACTGAAATATTCGATACTATCGATAGTCCATCGATAGTTTTGCAGCTCTACGTCTTACCCGTTGATTGCCGACGGGTAGCAAAGTTTCAGTGTCGTTTACAAAACTTCTAACAATTTTATCTGCTTTAGATATATACGTTTATATCTCAACAGCATTTATTAATAGCTAAATTCTATAAGTTAACATATTCGTTTGTGATTAATAAGCTAAAACTATATAAAGTTATCAACAATTTTCAAATCTTTAATGGAAAACTTAACGATGTGCTAATTCCAACTACATACCGTTTAGCGCGTTACATTTGCAGCGCAAATTTGATTGATAAGAGAGGGATGTGGTAGCACTGCGAGCCATACGATTCTATTGAGCTACCTACTGACTAATACTCCTCTACAGTACTTCTTTCATATCAATGGCCACAGGGTCCACTCTCCCTCTCCGCGCGTGTGTGAATAATTACAGACCTAACTTGTAATTATTCTAACATTACTTCTGCTCAATCCAAGTATTATCCTAGAACTCTATGGGTTGCAGTTTCACAGCATTTCCTTGTAGGCCGAAGACCGTAGATCAGGTTTTCATCTATTGTGCTCTTCCCGCAAAAGACTTCTGCACTCGCCAAGTCTGTTCAGTTTTGCCATATTCTCCTCTGCCAGTATTGACGTGATGTTAAATGTATGCAGGGCGACCCCTATTGCTGCTTATCACTTCCCGGGTGCGGGTGCTTTATAAGCCAGATAGCCGGTTCGAACAATCGACTGCGTTGGTCTGAAGTGGACGCCGTCGAAGACAATCTTGACGTCCCACACCAGCGCCACTTAACCCAGATCCCTTTTTCTAGTCTTTATTCATTGCCTCTTTGGGTTATTGCTTCGCGAATATGGCGACCAAGACATGCTTGGATGTCTCAGCATAGCTTTGTTACGGACCATTACTACTACAACTATTTTAAAGTGGAGTATTGGTCGTTTGCCCAGTGCCCTTCTTATGATCCATAAAGGGCGGTGTGACGACTGAAGGCTCTCTCTTTTCACTTTGGTGATCCGCGACGGGAGGTGTCTGCGCTTCTGCCACCTTTTTTCTATTATCTCCAGTTTCGCATCGGCGAGCTTTTTTCGCAGCTACCAACCAGTTCCCTGGGTATAGGTCGCATGACAGCACTCGATTATGGGGCGAAAGTTCGTGGTTCGTTACTCATCAACCCTGTTTGCTAGGTATAGGTTAGATTTATCTTTATTGAAAATTATGTTTTACGTTGCATTTGCAAACCGTCTTAATCGAAACTATAACTTCGGAAGTGGTTTCCGCTCTCAGTCATTCGACAATCTGGCATAAAAAATGTCCGATAGGAAATGTTTCGATTTTTGAAACCGGGCTTACTGTGCTCAGTTGACAGCAGCATAATTTGAAAACAAGAATCCAAACCGCGTTCTATTTGCACAGCGCACACTAAAAAAAACTCAGTGACTGCTTGGATTGGTTTCCATTACGGGTTTTGTGTAAGCAAGTCGAATGAACTACATATTTGTATATCGCACTGTACACAGAAGTTATGCAATGCTCTTAAACATAAATTAACCAAAAAAATAATCAATTTGATTCCACAAAACCTGATAGATTATTAAAAGATTATATGGGTACAAAAAACCCATATACAAAAAAAACAATGATATCGTTTGTGTCCCTCAAGATACTCTAAAGTTTTTGTTATTTACCTTTGGTATTGGCATAACGTTAATATTATCGGTAGGCTAACCCCAGACTCCGGTTGTAGAGCCAAATACGATGATGAAGCTAAATATTGTAAGGTCGTCAATAAACCGTAAGATTGGTGGGCGGAGTAGTTGTATTTGACGTTAAGGCAGATGTGGAAGTGGATTACTTTGGCTCTGTATTATGTGCCTCACCTGTTTACTGGTTTGCCAATACCACTTCACTGAATTACCATCGAAAACAAGTTCTGTCACTTTCAAGGCATTTTCAGTATAGAAGCTAACTTGCTTTTGTGTCGATAACAATATGTACTCTACCTTATGGTTCATTGTTTCTTATCTAGTTTGAAAAAAAAAACCCGAAAAACAAATTTTTCATCTTAATTGAGCTACCGCAGTTGCTTCAGTGTGGTAAAGACTCGATAGTTTGCCTATGGTTTGGTGGGATTTAAGGGTTTTCTGCAAAGCGCACATCAGTAATAGTATATTACATAACGAGCAAGGAAAGTGGAGCACGATGAGCACTTTTCTGC
The DNA here is from genome assembly GCA_947095585.1 of Nephrocerus scutellatus. Lineage (NCBI taxonomy): Eukaryota > Metazoa > Arthropoda > Insecta > Diptera > Pipunculidae > Nephrocerus > Nephrocerus scutellatus. The sequence continues at coordinate 43,612,472 of OX352763.1, forward strand.
GAGTAATGTACGCTATTTTTCCCACGACCAAAACAGATTAAACCGGTTATGCGCAATGCGAAATTACTCTGGGAATGTGTGTTCGCTTGGCTGCAGTAAATAACAAAAGTATTTTGTATGCATGCCTCTTTCGAGTTCGTAAAACCCATTGGTGAGCTACCAAAATGACATGGTTTTCGTAGTTTTCGTGGTGAATGCTTTGCAAATAGAACACCAAACCAAACCCAAATTTAACAAGAACAACAAACTCAGAAATTAGTCTGCTTGCTCTCTCTTCGCCATCTTGCTGATTAAATGAAACCTTACCCGTCGATTGCCGACGGGTAGCAAAGTTACAGTGTTGGTTACAAAACCTTGCAAATAAAACGCAAATAAATCACTAGAGTGTGTAGGTGCTACTTTCGAAGTTAGGTTATAGTGTATGAAACAGTCACTTTCATCTATGGGCGTGTGAAATAGTATATTACAGAACGAGCAAGGAAAGTGGAGTTTATCTAACTAATCTAACGAGCACGATGAGCACTTTTCTGCGAGTCGTGTACACTAATTTTCACGCGTCCAAACCGGTTTTTTGCTAAATCGCGAGAGAAGCAGAAATGTGAAAATGTGTGTTGCTGTGACTGCAGTAAATAACAAAGAAATGAATTTTTCACGCGTCCAAACCGGTTTTTCTGATAAATCGAGATATAAGCAGAAATCACAAACGACAAACTAAAGAGAATTCTTGCTCATGCGCAATGTGTTCGCTGAGATTGTTGTAAATAACAAAAGACGTTTATATCATAACATAACTAGTGTTGTTATGGGCTACTTTCGAGGCTAGTTTATAGCGTACGAAACAGTCACTTTCGTCTATGGGCGTGTGAAAAATTCTTATCATGCCAGACACTTTCTTTTATCAAATGTTTTGTTTATTCCAAATATGAAATATATTATTTCGAAATTACTCGTTGCGTGCGTTTAAAGCGAAACTTGTAATCGTCAGTGGTTATACGCAGAAAACCATAACTGAAATGCGCTTGTTTTCTGTTTTTCTTTATCGGGTTGTAATATACGAGTATATTCCGTGGAATTGTTTTTATCAACCCAAAACTGCGATGACATTTTAAATATAAAGTTGTTTGTTGATGATTGACGTCATCTAATAGGCTCTTGGTGGTGGTGGAGGTTATCAATTAATTACGTTTTGTTCTCCAAACAACCCACGTCCGTCCAGTGCAAATGGAACAATAAAGAGTTCTTAATATGGTTTGCTTTCTGTTTGTTGTCCTTATCTGTTCTGCTCTGTACCTGTCTTGCTAATAAGCTATGACTTTGTACAGAATATTTGTAGTGTGTGTGTGTTGTTGTTTACATTTTTGACTCTCGGTAATAACTGTATTGATTGCAAAAAGATTGGAGAACAATAACAACAAAACGACACGACGAGGATTGAGAAAATTAAGAAAATTCCGCGAGTATAGCGCAGTAGCAAAACGGCAGGATGACTGAATGACTAATCCTAACCGATCGACGGACCGATGAACGTCCACTTCGACAGACATGTCAATAACTTAGCTATTTCAGATTTTGTCAAATTCACTTTTGACGCTAAAAATAAGCCTGAGTAGCACTCTGTGTCTGGCTTTCTTTACTGCTGGAGCTGTTGTTGTTATTGTTGTTGGTTTTGTGCTTTGTAGTTGAGCTTCGTCATATCTTATAAATATCACTTTAAAACAAGTCTTTTTGCGTTTCGCCATCACATTTCTTATTCAATAAGATAGAAATTGCGAAGATCGCACACAGTCAGTACAACCGACGACATTCCGGTGATTATCTATTTTCTCCGTGTGCTTTATTTTCAATCTCTTGGCCCAGTCGACCGTCGGCTATTCCTCATGGTTAGCCCCGAATCACCACCGTCCGCCGCTTTTCCCTACGTTCGCTGTGCTTTTGCTGATTACTGATTTGTAAACAATATATTGAAAAGCTAATTTCACTTTTTTCCCTTCACATTCATTCACGTTCCGCTCGTTCACGTTCGTCTGTTCGACTCGTCTGGTTGTCGTCGCTGGTTTTTTCACCCCGTATTCGGTTGTGCGGCTTATAATTTGGCTTAAAATTGTTCGGTCGTAATAATTAATTTCTTTCTCTTCATGCGATTAATTGCTTAACAATTTGCATACGTGTTCTAGGATTAGGGGCTAGGCGTGATTTGTGTCTCATTGCACTATTTTTGATCCGTTCTCTGGTATTTTTTAAGTTAGCGTGTTTTTTTGTGGATAACGTTGACGTGTGTCGTTCGTTTGTTATGCAATGCCTCATTTTGATGAATCTTTTTTATTTGACTGTGATCTCGCAGAGAAGCAAAAAATCATATCCTACACTCTTGACCGACGCATTGTGCTTAATAAACGGCGGAAATTGAAATCGTCAAAGTATTTTGTGCCTCATCAGCCGCGGGTAGTTGTTAAAAATGTTATTCGATGTAAGTGGTTGGTAGTAGGTTGAGGCATTAATCCATTTATTTAATGAAAATCTCTAGCTAGACGAATATAAAGCTACCAAAATACTATATGTGTTTTCGATTATTTTCTTCTAATATGTAGACAGCACCATCAGCTCACCATCGACTCCCAATTCGACGTCGTCGACGACAAACCTAACCGCGGCTGCAGCAACAACAGCTGGAACCCTATCATCGACGACAAGTACTCCGTCACCAGCGACACCGACAGCTACATTGTCGTCGTCGGCGGGAGGTTCATCTGGTCACAAGAACAGTTTGAAAGGTACGAAATTGGCGCGGAGGGCCAGATCTTTTAAAGACGACCTTTTTGAAAAGATTTCCCTAATGCGAACGCCAACGAACACTCTTGGGAGGTAAAGATTGAATTTACAATAAATGCAAATGCATATTTCCTTATTTAGTTGATTTTACAGATCTCATTCCCCACACAGTCCGAAGTGTAAAAATGCATCATACAAACCTCCACCCACAGCAGAAGAAGTTGCAAAATCATCACAATCACTGGAGACGCACGTAAAGGACATTTCGAACGCATTGAAGCATTTTCGTGATGTCATCTCGAAAAGAAAGCTCGAGGTGTTGCCTGGAAATGGAACAGTGATTTTGGAAACGATTGCTAGCATGTATGCTGGTAAGAATGTGGCGGGTTTTTATTTCAATTTTAAATGCTTACTCTGTTTCTCCTTGTGCTTCTCGCTCGGCAGTGATTCAGTCATATTCGTTAAACGAGAACAGCACAGTGCTTTTATCGGCCACTAGGCAAGTTTATCAGTCGCTCGGAAAACTAATTAAGCTCTGTGATGAAGTATTGCTTAGCGAAGAGACAAATGATTGTGCATCGCTTAGCAATGAGAATGTTAAAGAAGTGGTCGACTTGCTGGAGGATGCTGTAAAGGTAATGAAATAGTGAAAGAATTTTAATATATGTACATGAAAGACAAGAGTCACTGTCATAAAAAATCAATGTATATCATCGTGTTATGTATAAATCAATGATAATAATAGTAATAATATTCGTCGCGACAGACCATTGCGGTCCAAGGCCTAGCTTCTCGCAACCATTTGAGTTGCGCATGTATATTTTTGGACACAAATGGAAGGGACCTACAATTAAAGGCCGGATCCGAACGGCGAATTGAGAAACTTTCCGTTTCAAGTTATTACTCTCGTCACCCATTCGGGAGAGGTAGGACAGCGTGAAAAATACGTTTGGTGTTACTGGGATTCGAACCACGATCAATGTATTATATATATATAAAAAATTAGCCCGATTTTTATCAAATTTTAAGCATATGTGTATTTCTGATGGACAAAATCTTCTGTAAAATTTTTTGAGTTTGGAGAGTGGTGTTCCCATAAATTACTACATGAAGTTAAAAAAAACAACCCATAAAAATTAAAATTTTTCTTGTAAATTCTCTAATCGGAGATACACACACACACACACACACACACACTGCGTGCTCGTCTTGTGGCAAAATCATCCACCAAATTACGCAGCGGCAACGAACAGCGCTGCTCACAAAGCACATAGCAGACTTTGTCGTGATATGATGCGATATAGCGATATTTAAAAATTGTATATTGGGGTCCCCAAGGGGCCGATCGCTTAAATTTTTACAAAAAGTGTTTTCCATCGAAGACACACATGTGTAGAAAATTTAAAGAAAATCTGGTAAATTTTGTAAAATATTTGTATGGGAGCCCCCCGAACCCGAGGTCCGAGGGGGCTCAAATTTTAATAGAAAGTATTGTCACCGGAAATACACATGTGTGCAAAATTTCAATAAAATCGGGCCATGGGAAGTGGGCTAAAAATTGATCAGAAAATCTGACCAGCCAGCCAGCCAGCCAACCAGCCAGCCACGTGCACGCGAAGTTAATATAGAGAATTTAAAAATATGCTCAAAATGTCCTCCTTGTGATTGAATACAGGCTAATATTCGTCTAAGTATGCCTTTGGTTATTTCAATTCTTGGTAATTCTTTCCTTATCTGTTGAGCTGCTGTGTGTTTTCGTTGTATAAGTTCTTTGTTTGCATCAATTTCTTTGAAGTATACAAGCGACTTCATCGTTCCCCTTACATAAAAATCTAATACTGTTAGATATGGTGATCTTGCAGACCAATTAATTGGACCATTTCTTCCAATCCAATTATTAGTGACTAGGTGCACCATCATGTTGGTATGTGTGCAAGAATCTACTAAAAACATCATCAAGGAGAAAAGGCAAATTAATTTGTAAAAATGGTTAAAAACGTTCACTCTTTAATGCCGATGGTAATATTAATGGTCCAATTAAATTATCGCCAATTACACCCAGCCCATACGTTTACACCGATGCGTCTAACTCTCAGTGCTGAAATGATGTTTGTTTTGTGGAATGAAGATTTTCAGCAGCCATCTCTTGTGAATTGAGATTCATCCGTCCATAGAATACGTTTCACAAAACTATCATTGCCAAAATTCCTTTCAACAACCAATTGCAAAACTCAATTCCTATATGGTGGTCTATTTGTATAAGTTCTTGAATGGGTGTAGTATGGTATGGATGAAGATGCTCCTTCTTCCATTTGGGAATTCGGGAGCAAGAGACGTTCAATTGTAAAGCGAGCCTCCTTATGCTAATAGATAGATTTGCTATTACATTACTAACTATTTCTTCATCGACATCCAAATGATTTTTTGAGACTGAATGTAGCTCCACCCGCGTATTTAATTTTGTTACGAGATCTCGCAGTCTTCTATGAATATTTGTAAATACTCTTGCGTCAGGAATGCAACGCGTTGGGAATCTGCGTGGAGCTCGTGATGCATCTCAAAATCCGTAAAAAAATGGATATCAACGTACTTCTCACCTGAAAACTCTGCCATCATTAAGACAAAAACACTGCTTACTCCACAAAAGACACTGCTTAATCAAAGACACTGCTTACTCAACAACTGACACTGCATACTCAACAATAATCGCGACATAAAAGTACCGAAGCAGAGACAGTAACCGCACACAAAATATCAAATACGACTATTTACCGATAGCTAGATGCATCACGCCAGTCACAAACGGTTTTACGAATATTATTAGCCTATATTCAATCAATAGTAGGACATTTTGAGCATCTTTTATAACTGCATCTAGTAGTTTTACCTAATAAAATAATTAAAAATAAAATGTTAATTTTTTCACCAAATATAGTCTCGTCTCGAACTTATTAGGAGTTGTAGAGAATATCAAGGCGAATTAAAATAGGTCAAAAAATAAAAAATTATAACGGTTTTTTTTTGAGAAAAATTTAATTGAAAAAAAAAATATATTTTTTTTACTTCAAAGCACCATAGCTCTCAAACGGATGCAGATGTAAGATAACCACTTAGATCTTAAATTTGCCTATACAATTACCAGTCAAATAAGACTAACCAACTTAGTCCTCCCCGATAAACATTTTGGAAGTTACAGTTTAGTATTTGTGTGTATTTGTTTCTGAACAACATTTTTTAAACATCCTGCATGGATATCAAAAATTGACCCTTCCCCTCCCATACGATTTTTTTCTCAGAATGAACCAAGGAATCACCCCTTAACGGATTAGCATCCAAAACTCGAACACTCTGTATAAATTTGTAACTGTTTGTTATTTTTGCCGATATTAGTATCGATTATATAGAGGTGTTCGATTGTTGGAGGTGGGTCAGTGGGAGTGTGGTCAGTGGGCGGGTTGTCATTAGGTGGATGGTCAGTTGGGTGGGGGTCAGTGGGATAGGGCAGCCGAAAAACATCGGGTATTTCAGACACTTCGTCGATTGTCGGCGAATTGAATCTTCTTAGGTGCTCACCCGCCAGCGTTTGTTTTGTCAGCTCTGATGACGATGTAATGGCTTTCGGATGGCGTTCGACCCAACGCATTTTTGAGCAATTTGATCAATTCGTTGTTCAGATGAAGAAACGTTTTCAATTCTCCGACAATCACTCGCTTCGTTGTTGGATAGTGAGCACAAAAAATCGCTTAAATGGTTGAGCATTACTGCACGAACATGAACAATCGAATCGAAACGATAGGTTAGGTCCGCCACCAACGCCTCTTTAAAGTAATTCGAAGTGGTTATATAAATGAATGCTCATTGTCGAAATACAATTGTTAAGTGCGTTACCATACAACAATTTTTATTTTTTCGATTTTTCGGCTTTTCCTTCGGGGTTTTCCGAAACCTTTTTTGCTAAACCACCCTAGTATTCAGACGAACAAAAAAATGTTCATCCAAATCGGTCGAGTCGTTCTCGCACGGCCACTTAATTTTATATGTATAGAGATAGAGATTTACTATCTTTAAATTGCTTAAAGAAACGGTGAGTTGTGTTTTGTGTGTTTGTTGTGATGTGTAGTTTCAGGGTAAATCTCAGTAATATACGTGTGCTGAGAGCGAATTTTTTCGGTGTTTTTCGATGTGCACAGTCAGCAATTCTGGCGATTTATGTCCGTAGTGACATTGACCTCAATCTAGCTAATACAGAGAGTGAAGGTACATAAGCAAAACATACAATAGTGCTTCATTTATAAAATCCCTAATTTAGAAAGTAATTCAGCTCATAACGAGTTCGAAGCACTGATTGAATCAATTTCAAAAATTGTCAGTAAATACCGTCACACTACAATCATTATTGCGGGATTTTTCAATGAACACAATTCTGGTTTGCTTCGCCATTCTGTCCAGAAAACACCCGAAGGACAGTGTGTGCGTTAACGACAACCTTCGTTGTAATGACTACATTTTTTCACTTCAGCCAAAAATATTCACGTTTTCTAACACGTTACAAAAAATATTTCACTTACTCTAAGCAAGCTATTATTTATAAAGCGTTTATTGGTCCCAAACTTAATTGGTAAGATACAATTAATTTAATCAAACCGCAGCTCTTTTCGTTGCCTCCACAATAATTGTTGTAATTATTTCTTCCAGAACCTAGTATGTTTAGCTCAACAAAAACTCAAGGAAAAAGAAGAAAATACCTTCAAATATGGTCCATCGACACCAGAGACATGCGTATCGAATAATCATTTAATGCGACCGCCCGTTGAAGCTGCAGGACAACGAACATCTTTGCCTGATATTACTCTTACACCCAAGTGAGTATAAGTTTTTACATAAATAACGTCTTCGTATCATTTACATATAAATTGATTATTTTTATATTATTGTACTTACGCAGAGAACGTGATAAACTGGAAAAAACCAAATCAAATCCAATTCGAGCGTCGCATAGTACCGAGAGCATTTTAAGAGATACTAGTCCTCCACCAAAACCTCCACTTCCCAATAGGTAAGTTGATTTTTTGTTTTTATAGATTTAATTGGTAGAATATACAGCAGAATAGTCAAAGATTTATTTTTTTGCACTGTCTTATTTGAGCACAAAAATTGAAAGGTGAACATGTAAATCTAAGCGTGAAATAAAGGTATGTACTGCATTAGGACAGTGACTATTTTGGTTTAACTTTTGTTAGTACAGATTCGTGAGCGTGGTAAGGAATATTTGAAAAAAAATTTAAACTTTATAAACTGCAGTTCTGCCAAAACACCACTTATGTACGTCAAACTTCTGTTTGTTAAGATTAAGATTAAGATATTTTTATTAAACATTAAAGTAATATACAATTTTGATTTAAAACTAAACTAATAAATAATATTAATATGTGTCGGCTCAACAAAAGGGGCCCGACGTATTTACATTGTCTTTTTTTTTTGGTATTGTTTATTTTTAAACAATATTTTTTACTACTTAATCTACTACATGTTAATTTTTAATGTAATTAAATTTTAAACAATAATTTTAAAATAAAATAAGAATGAAAAATATTAAGCGGCGTATAAACAGGGCGAACTTCAGCCTCTGTAATATTGGTTGCCCGCCTTCTCGTAGAAGGAGACGTCTTGATTGTTAAAGATGTCATCGAATCTAGCATCAGTGAATCCTCTTATGTGTATGTACCGGTGACTTGGCTCGATTTCCTCGATTCGCAGTCCTTGCATCTCAAGACTTGGATGTGTTTCCAATGCGTCGACGAATTTCCTCGCCATTCGGAACAAGTGGTCAGTTATTGGCAGCAGACCTGCTGCTTCGTATAGTTTTGTAGTCGACACAAACTTATAGCTGTTTGTCACCCTCCAGAGTCCTGTACAGATCCTTAGTACCTTCCTTTCAAATAGGGAGATCTTCTTCATCGTTGTTGGTGAGACGGTGAACCATATGGGGTAGCCATAGGTTATCACTGGCCTGATGAGTTGCTTGTAGATAAGCAGCCTGGTGTTGTTGGACAGACCGTTTCGTCTTTTAAGTAGCGGGTGCACCAAATGAAAAGCGTGGTTCGCTTTTTTCATTGTTTTGTCGATGTGAGAGTTAAACTTGAGCCTCTCAGTAAAGTTGATTCCCAGGTACTTAGTCTCTGACTTGGTGTTTATTGTTGTGTTATCCGGAAGGGTGATTTTTAAGGCTCTGCACCGGCTTGCGATTTTTCTTATCCTTGTTTCGGTTGCTGGTACTCGGAAGCAGATGAGTTCCGTTTTATTGGCGTTGATCTTTAGTCCCCACTTCAGGTAGTAGTCCCAAAGATTTCCGAGGTGTTCCTCCACTCTTCGGGCAGCTATCTCGGGAGAGCGGGAAACTGCATACGTTATGGAGTCATCCGCGAAGAGCATAGTCCTTGTTCCGGCTGTATTTGTGGGTTGATCCGCCGTGAAGATGCTATACAGGATTGGTCCAAGTCTGGAACCTTGAGGAACTCCGGCTTTGATCCTTTTTCCTTGTCGATGGGCGGTCGTACACCTGTACAAAGAAGACCCTGTTAAAAAGAAAATTTTTAATTATTTTTACAATATAATTGGGGAAACCAAAACTAATAAGCTTGTACAGTAGCCCGTTTATCCAGACACTATCGAAAGCTTTTTCGATGTCTAGCAAACAGGCCACTGTACTACTTTTGACGTTCAGTCCTTTAGTGACGTCACTGTGAAGCTTCAGCAGAGGGTGCAGCGTAGAGTGCTTTTCTCGGAAACCGTACTGAAAGGAAGGAATAAGATTTCTTTCCGTACAAAACGTATTGATCTTTTTACGGATCAATGATTCCAATACTTTACTGATACAACACAGTAAAGCTATTGGACGGTAACCAGTTACGCTGGAGCGGTACTTCTGTTTGTTATGGTAATATGCCTGCGCCAAACGGCGATGATGACGCGATTATAGACAGTCATTTCCTATGCCTCTCGCATCACAACTCCTATCTTATGTGGCCACGTCGCGTCACTGGAAACTCGGCCAAATCAGTGAATGATTTCGGTACTCAATCCGATTTGTATTAGATTGGGTCGGGGCTAAATAAGAAGGGTGCTTGCCTTGGTTGGCGGCGCTTCATGTCGACTTAGGTAGCGGTTGGCCAATCGCCACTAAACTGAATTAATTGATTCTTGAAACTAATACTAGCCTCCGATACACCTCGAATTTATCAACAATGACCTTTGGCCCACGGAAAAGGACACGTTTTGGAACTTCAAACATTCGCACGCTCGTCAAGGCAACTACGCTTGCACAATTAACAAAAGAATTTCGTAAATACCATATAGAGATTCTTGGTCTTAGTGAGGTGAGATGGCCTGGAGTAGGGGAAAAACGAACATCTACCGGCGAGTTTCTATTTTTTTCGGGTGAGCCTGCAGGAGAACACCATGCGAATGGAGTGGGATTTCTACTCTCTAAAGCCGCGTGAAGATCGTTACAGGACTGGCAAGCAATATCCGATAGAATTATTATTGCAAGATTTAAATCTGCTTTTCGACAGGTGTTTGTTCAAATTTACGCCACAACGGAACAAGCCACCTCTGAAGAAAAAGACACGTTTTACTTGAGTCTAAATAATTCATTCAGATCAACTACGGAAGAGTGAAATCGTTATTTTAATGGGTGACCTTAACGCAAAGGTACGCAGCGACAACATTGATTGGGAACATGTCATGGGAAATCACTGCCTTGGTTCTATGAATGACAACGGTGAAGGGTTTGCTGATCTATGTCCTGATCACAACCTAGTCATTAGAGGCACAATTTTTCCCCACAAAGCCACCTGGTCCTCTCCTGATCACATGTACAACAACCAGATTGATCACATCGCTATAAGCCGCAAGTGGCGATCATCATTGCTGGACGTTAGAATCCGAAGAGCAGCTGACGTCTGTAGCAACCACCACCTTGTGGTTGGCAGTGTGCGATTGAAGCTCGCGGTCCACTCATTCCCACAAAGTCAAACAACGAGAAAGCCAGCTGTAGCAGCACTGAAAGACCCAGATGTGAAACTTCAATATACAGAGAGAGATACAGCCCCAAACCCTAGAGTCTAAATGGGAGAAAACAGTAAATGCGTATACGGAAGCAGCCTCTACCAATTTACGTTATCCCCACAAAACTAGAAAAGAATGGATATCAGATAGCACATGCAACACCATTAGTGAACGCCAATCCATCAAAGTAGAGTTAAACGCGGCCTCGTCTGCCGTGCGAAGCGCATTAGCGCGGAAGTATAGGGATCTGGACCTGCAATTTGGCTGTTCAGCTAGGAACGACAAACGAGCATGGCTAAGCGACATCGCAACACAAGCACATCAAGCCGCTGATAGTAGACGTAAGACGTCTCGTAAGCTCGCCAACAAGAAACACCACATCAACTACCCTGTTAAGGCAATAGACGGCTCTTTGATCCTTATGGAGGAACAACAATTAACCCGCTGGACAGAACATTTTAAGAATGTTTTGAATTGTACTTCGCACATATGCACCCTAATAGGCTACTTAGCATCAGCGTCGCTACCTTCGTTGGATGAGAGTGAAACAAGGTTGCACCCTCTCACTATTATTTTTCACAATTGTCATGGACATGGTGATGCAAATAGTAACCCGTACTCCGACGGGTTTGCCATGGAATGTTTTTCAACGCCTAGAAGACCTGGACTATGCCGATGATATCTGCCTCCTATCCCAATCGCTAGGTAACATGGAGCGAAAATTAAACTCACTAGAACTCCACGCTAACAAAGTGGGTTTAAAAATTAACGTGTCAAAAACAAAACTACTTCGCATAATCGCTAGTGGAACATGTGATCTCTCGATTGACGGACATCAGTCGTCTCTTGAAACCTCAGGCGATAAATCGAGTTCGTTTGCGGGCTTTTGTAGAAGCCCTATCTATGCTCCTTCGCGGAGTAAAGGAAAGAAAAAAGAATATGCCTGCGCATCGAAGGTAACACTTGTAAAAATGACTACAATGAAGTAAATGTGCACATTTAACAATTGAAGCGATTTTTCTTGCCCATCAGAGCTCGACAACAATAACGGTTGTAGATCTTTAAAGAATCGGAGGTCAACAGCTATCCACGCTGTCGGATGCTACAATTGATTCGAGGTAGTTTAATGATTGATTTGTGTTTCACTACGTTAATCAAATAACCGTTGTTTTAACACTTTCTTTGCCCTCATTTATGATTATGTCCCTCGTCGTGTCAGTTTATTTGTAATGCGATATACTTATATAGCTTTCTAAAGTCCTTGTCGTTTTACAAATGCAAGAAATTTTTCTTTCGCATCACCTAGCTTTGCTTACATCTAAGCATAATGGTTTCAGTTTTTAATTACCCAATACAGTTAGTACATTGCTCTATCGATTTACAGGGTAGAGTTTAGATTTCTCTCTTGTAGTTTTGGTTTGAAGTTCTATTTGCAAACTGTACCCGAGGTATGGTTTGATTTTGCGTTTAATTTGCATAGTTTTGTAACTGACACTGTAACTACCCGTCGGCAGTTGACGAGTATGGTTTTGTTTACTCAGCAAGATGACGAAAACCCTGTCGCTTTGACAGATTACCCGTGGGTATGGTTTCGGGTATGGTTTCGGGTATGGTTTGAGCTAATCGAAAGAGGCATTAATTAAAGTCAAAGAAATAAATTCTATATATTTTTGTATTAATTTTGTTTATAAAATTTACAGGTCAAATATCCCGCCACCCCTGCCGCCAAAACGTCGTAGCCAGCATAATAATCAAAATCCAAACAACGCCAGTATGAACTCTGATTTAGATTTAAGTTCGGATTTCTCATTAAATTACGGTGTTGACCAGTGAGTGTGGAATACCTTTTTGAACCGGAAAATAGTTGAAAAAAATCAATTTCTTCTATTTTACTCAGCCTTTCAGTACGATCGCGCTCACCCGATGAAAATTCTAGTCAATGCTCCCTTGATTCAGCTTTGAATCATTCCCGCGAGGAGGAGGAACTTAAAGTTCTAGCCATGGAAACATCTCTGGAGGATCAATTTTTCGAGGATGATGTTGAAAAAATGTTTTCATTTAGTAAGTTTTGTTGTGTGTTTTAAACAATCCATATTTAAGGTTTATTACAGGGGCCGGCGGTCGAAGTGTTGCTAAATAAAAGGCTGTAATTTCGTCAATTATGAATATTTTTATTAAATTTTTTTTAGGAAATGTTAAAAACATTTCAAATATTATGTAAAACAAGTAACTGCTCGATGTAGCCACCTTTGGCGCTGATTATAGCGCCGAGTCTTTTCACGAAGGCATTGCATGCTGCACGAACGTTACCTGTAGGGGTATTTAGTACATTCTCTACGAACAGCTGGCTTAATGCGTCCACACTTTCATTTCTTTTTGTCGACACCTTGGCCTCCGAAATAGACTATATTGGGAAGTCCATTGGTTTCAAGTCTGGTGAGTATGGAGGTCATCGATGCGAAGAAATTAAATTTGTAAACAATTTGTAAAAATTGTTGTGTCAAACGAGCTTTTTATGTGATGGTGCTGAGTCCTGTTGGAATGCCCAGTGGTTGTTACCGTATTTTTTGTATGCACAAGGTATCAACGCATACACTTCTTAATACAGCTTGACGCCCTGATCGATAAAGACTAGCGGAGAACGAACTTTTGCAGTTACAGCTGGTTTGTGCAGAAGCTGGGGCCTGTTTGCGAATAGCAATTCCAAATCTAAATTGTCTCTAACCACACACACGCGTTTTTGCATCTTTTAAGTCGAACTGCCTTTTGCACTTTTTGTATCGTGTAGGGCTTCATTTGAAGTTCATTGTTCAGTATACGTCGAATGCTTCTATCGGACACGTGCAGATTTTTTGCCAGTTTTTGCGCACTTTGTCGTGGATTTTGCTTAATTCGTGCCTTTGCGAACCATTTCCGATGTTGCTATTTTTGAAGGCGACCTCCATAGGGTTTTGCTATACTACAAGTATCGTTGTAACGTGTAATGGTCCGATACACAAACATTTTATTCACTTTCAAATGTTGGAGCTGTTTGACAATAGCCAATTGGTACTTTCCAGCCACAAACAGTCATACTGTCATACTGTTATGTTTGAATTCCATTTTGGCAGTTTGGCAGATACAGCACTTTGAAGTTAGTAACACTTCGATCGCCGGTCTCTGTAAAAATTTAATGCGCATTATAAATATTCAATAAAAATTTCGTTTTTTTTTTGTAGATCCACAAAAACGAGGTATGAAGGACTTTGAAAAAATCGCTTCAGCTATTTCGACGGCAAACAGCTCAATATCGGTTATTGCTTCGGGTACTCCACACTCCGTATGCGTAGTGGAAAACCCAGAAATGAGAAAAACTGCTAATAATCGTCATTCGAATGAATCTGGTAGATAAACTAAAAATTATATTTTTTTATTTAATTTTTACTAATGGGGTCAAGTTGCTCTTAGCTTTATGCGTTTTTTGTAATATTTGATGTGTTTTTGAATCTCTTAAGCTAACATCCTCCTTTTACACTTTCTTTTAGGATTTGTTTCGATGAATTCATTCCGGACAAGTACACAGAGTGTGTCCAAACGATCTTCTGATTACAGTGTACAATCGACAAAGTCGAGTATTGCCGATTTAAATTGTGTGCGACGGCAAGATCCGTTTTGCATAATGGATCCGCATCAAAATCCCGATGGCGAATTCATATCGAGCATCCATCAGCAGCAAAAGGCCACAGTAACATGTTACTCAACATCTACGTTGTCATCGACGGCTTTAACAATGATGGGTACAACATCTGTGATTAACAACAATCAAACAATCAATCAATTCTCGTCAGCTGAACAACAACAGCAACAGCACCAAATAAACTTGAGCAGTACTAGCAACACCAGTATCTCCACCAGCGGCAGTAATTTTACTAAAGTATACTCTGGCCTTGGTAGTGGTTCGAATGAAGACAACCATTCGATTAGCACTAGCAGTGCAAGTCCAGATCATTTTGAACATTTGTCCATAAAATCCACCGAAAAAACATTAAATATGCAGGATTTGTCGGCGTTGACAAAGACTAATAGCTTAGACATATCATTGGCTGATGATGTCTGCTCTAGAATAGATTCTCATTCTGATTTGGTACCTCCTGCGCTGCCGCCAAAGGTGTCTAAATCTGCCAAGCATTCACAGTACGAAAATTTCGATGAAATTGATGATGTTAAGAAGTGAGTAGGGAATAAATGATGGATGTGTTTCTTAACTAACTAAACGCGACACAATTTATATTTTATTTGACAGCATTTTCAATGCACACGATTTTCCTGAAATGCGCCAACACTGTTCATACCAACTGCAATCTAAGCATCAAAGTCTCATTGAACCGCGTCGTGCTGGCGGTTGCAGTCCATTTATTGAGACGCATTTGGAAGAGCCACCCCCTTTGCCTATGAAGAAAAAACACAGTAAGTCTGAGATAGCATTATTTTCTGTTATTTTTATTTTTCGTTTCCTTCTTTCTTTTCCTAAATTGTTGGTCTCGATTCCGCTATGGTTTCCGTTTCGGCTTCCGTTTCCGTTCCGTTGCCGTACCACACGTAATACATAAATATTATTACATAATAAATAAATTGATCGAAAGCAACTTGCTATGATAATTATAACGATGAAGATGTTGATAGTAATAACGTTGGTCATTGTATTGTTTCCGATTATTTTTTTCCTGATTTTGTTGTCAAATCGACATCTTCATCATCGTCTGATCGCAATTTGACTACCACTACTATTACATTATCGGCTATCCCCAAAACCTTCTCTATAGGAAGCCCAACTGTTCCGATCGTACACAGATACAAGCTTAGATTTATCCCAAACGTATTTGTATTAGTAATCAACTAAAGAGCGAAATCCATATAAAATTTTTTTGTTTCCCACTACCACATCTTACGTTTCTCGCTCTTTGCGACTACTTATTTTTTGTATACTGTATTCACATCCCATAAACACAGATGCGTTTGGCATGGGTTTACAGCATTAGTATGCATTGAGTTGGGCTTTCTATAGAGAAGGTTTTGCTGTATTCACATTCCAAAAACACAGACGCGTTTGGGATTGGTTTACAGCATTAGTATGCGTAGAGTTGGGCTTCTATAGAGAAGGTTTTGCTATCCCTACTACTACTACAACTACTACTACTACAACTACAATTCCTTATTGTTATCCCACTTTACGACAACATTCATCAAATCAAAAACCAAAAAATATTATTGTTTTTCGAAAAACTCTAACCCAAATGAATTGTTTTAACAATTTAGTGTTTCAGAGTGTGGCATTCTCGGGTAAGTTTTTCTGTCTCTCTACCTCGCTCTCTATCTCTCTCTGTAATTCTTTTTCATTCTTTTCTCACTCAGCCTCGTTATTTCAGCCTAATGTGATGACTGCATTTTGATTTTTGGCTTTTAGTTTTTGTCGTTGTCAGTTTTCTCTTTTTCTTCCGTCTATTCAATTTATAATGCAGATCTTAATTTTTGCAGTGTTTTTTGAATTTGAGATTGTTTGTTTGTTTATTCCATTTCCATTCCATTCAACAATAGCAATTAAAAAAATTAACACAAAACTTTTGCTCATCATTACATTGTTTGCTAAAATTCAAAAACTTTATTACCATTTAGATTAAGATTTTGCTTAACATTTTTTCTTCGTTTTATTCTTGTTTTTTAACTTTTCCATTGAGCTAATTAATATCCAATGACAAACAACTCTACTCAAATGGCACATTTCAATATATGTGACCACTTTCGATCACGTGTTTCATTTAGCAAAACTCCTTTTATTGTTTATCGATCAGATAGCAATTGTCAATTCGTATTTTTCCTGTTGTGTTGTTCATATTTTCTAGTTTCTATTAAATATTGTAGTTTAGATTAGAATTGTACTTGATTGTTCTTTACTAATTATATGCACAAATTTGAGTGAGTTTGGTTTTTGTTTATTACTACAATAGCAGAATGTGCAGATTGACGCATAAAGGTAAAAACACCTACTTGACACGTAGAAGTTATATATACTTCGTTAGTCTTATTTCTTTAGACAGTTTCACACAAGAAAATCTATTATTAATGAGTATGGGTCAACGCGTTAATCAGCTCCTTTCGGCCACCTTGAGATTCCTTGCCTCAGGCAATCGTTTCTAGGACATACAATTTTCAACTACAATATTTGCAGTATGAATTATATAGTATAGTATAGTATATTTCTCGAGACATGGCAAGCAATGATTTAAAGCTTACATGAGTTCGAACTATAATTTATGAACATCGATAAATTCACATACAAGCCAGTGTCTGTGATGCAGTCTTAGATAGATAGCACCATTGACTCCCACTCAGAGGATACCGGATTCGATTTCCGGTGCGTTAAAAAACGCACGAATTTTTCTTACCGCACTGATCATCTAGATTACAAGTACACATAATAATATGCTGTACATGTGATATACAGTTGCCGTATACTGCTGTATTCACATGTACGGGTTGAGTTGTTGTATGAAATAATAAAGATGTAAAGTGGGTTTACATCCAAACTGGATAACATCGGCTCTAAATCGGGACCGGTGGAGACACTTTTTGCGGGAGTGTATGAAAGTGGTTTTTTATGAGCACAACATTCTAAATTGTGAGTGCTCAACTCAACTCCACCACGACACTTTTTTTCCTTCTATCCAAACATTTCGGAGCCCACGTTGCGCCTAGGCATTATAAGCGTGAAAATCCCTTGAAGCGTGCGATAGTTATATAAAATAAAAAACAACCCATAAAAATTAAACCAAAATTTTTCATCTAAATTCTCTAATCGCAGAAATTGATATGGGAGCACCTCGATCCTGGGTAATTTTTTATTTTTTTTTATTTTTTTATTGTAGGAGAAAATAATCGAAAGAGACATTTGACATCAGATGTCAAATTTGGAAATGCTCAGATCATTTTATTCTGAGCACTTAGAACACGCACATACTCTGAGCAAATAAGAAACACGAGCATTTTTCTTGAGAACTCTTTGACTGCTCTGAACTAATTTATGAAAGCGCCAAATGACAGAATATTGTGAAAACTTGTTGTTCTATCTGTAAGTTGATATCGACAACAAAAAACGACATCAATAAAAATACAATTCAGTAAATAAGTAAGTAAGTTGAATTAAGCATAAAACATTTATGTCTCGTTTCATTTGCTGGGTTCATTTGTGCGTGAGCTAAGATTTTTCTCTCTCTCCACCAACAAAACCAAGCAGCGCAGCCGACTGCGCAGCACATACCGAACACAGTCATTAAAGTATGACGGTATCTGATGCAACTTTATGATGTTTAAAAAATGTATAAGGGCCTTGCGGCCGAACACGGGGCCCGATCAGTATTAAATTTTAGAAAAAGTATTGTTTATTGGGTATACACATGTGTGTAAAATTTTAAAAAAATCGGGTAATTTTTATTTGAAATTTGTATGGGAACCCCACGAACCCGGGGCCCGATCACTTCTAAATTTTAAAAGAAAGTATTGTCACCGGAAATACACATGTGTACAAAATTTCAGGAAAATCGGGCTTTAGGAAGTGCGCTAAAAATAGATAATTAAAAAAAAAATTTGTATGGGAGCCCCCGACCCCGGGGCCCGATCACTTCAAAAATTATACAAAAAGTTTTGTCCATCGGAGATACACATGCGTATAAAATTTGAAGAAAATCGGGTAAATTTTTTTAAAAAAAAAATAATAGAAAGTATTGTCACCGGAAAAATGTGTGCAAAATTTCAATAAAATTGGACCATGGGAAGTGGGTTAAAAATTGATCATAAAATCTGACCAGAATTTAAAAAGTGACTTTTCAAAACAATTTTTTTTCTTCACGACCATGTTTACGACCAAGTAGCTTATGCTTAACAAAATGCTTCAATAGAATTCAAACCAAGATAACCAGCAGTAAGAAACACGCATCGAACGATGAAGTATCGATTGCGGATTCACACTGCGTAATAAAAATCACCAATAAAAGTTCAAAATTTTCATGTGAATTCCTTAACCGGAGATGCACATGTATGTTAAGCTTGAATAAAATCGGGCTTTATAATAATATTTGGCGCGACAGACCATTGCGGTCCAAGGACTAACATCTCGCGACCATTTGTGCTGCACATGTTAATTTTTTGGACACAAATGGAAGGGACCTACAATTTAAGGCCGGATCCGAACGGCGAATTGAGAAGGTATTACTCTCGGAACGTTTGTCACCCATTCGCGAGAGGTGGGATACCGTGAAAAATACTTTTGGTGTTGCTGGGATTCGAACTTGAACCTCCTGCGCAGCAGCCATGTGCACTACCACTGAGCCACGGCGCCCTGAGCCCTGATCGCCCAAAGCCCAAATCGGGCTTTAGGAAGTGGTTTAAAAATTGTTCACAAGCTTTTTTCCACAAACACATGCGGACGCGAGGTTAATATAGAGAATTTAAAAACAGCTTACTTGTCCACAATACATCCGTCGATAAAGTTTTGATTGCCACAAGTATCTAAAACGGCACTATTGGATACGTTCATTTAACGGACGAAATATAAAATATAGTTGTTAGCAAAGTTGGCTCCCTTCACGAAACTTCTTTTTTAGGCGTGCACGAATTATTCTCACCACTGATCATTTATGTTTTAAATACGCATGATACGATACGGTACATATGATATACAGTTACCATACACTGTGGTATTCACCCAAATGTAGCGCCAACAATGTGAGCTTATGATCACAATATTCTAGCTTGTGTGAGTGCTGCCTCGTAGTGCATAGCCATTATAAGTGTACGAGTCCCTTGAAGCGTGCGGTAATAATAAACGAAGTCTTTGAAGTGTTCAATAGTAAATAGTTTTGTCTCTACTTGGAGAATTAGCTCCATCATCATCTGTCATCGTGCAAACACACGGATATTTTTCCACAATTTGCACAAAAATTATATTTTCCACTTTTTCTATTGCATTCGTTTCTTCAGCAAATCCATAACTAAAATTCGGTGATATCGCAACATCAATGGAACAATGGTTATTGTATCTTGCAACCGATTGATGTTACTTAAGAAAGAAATCGTACGTTGATGAGTTATATTTTCACGAGCGGTATCGCCGTCGTACCGGAGTCAATAGTAATAATGCTTTGGTACAACTGAGCGTTGCGGTCCAGGACTTAGTTTGTTGTTACCGTCCGTTTTGTGCATGTTGTATTTGTCAACATATATAAAAGTGCCCTACAATTTCAAGCCATATTCGAAAGGAGGTTTGAAAAGCTTTCCATGACAGTTATAAGTCTAGCCCGGCGTTAATCAACACACTATCTAACATAGTAAATAGTGTATTTTTTTAAAACGATATCGCTTTTTGCTGGTTGTTAATGTCTTGTTGCTTTGGTATGAATCCTGCCTGCACAGTTAATCAGATACAAGTCATATTTACGTTCTTAATTAAAATTATTTTGATCTCTATTTGACAGACACAGACGTATTTTTAATTATAATCATCGATGATCGACTGTTCAATCGGTTGACTGTGTAAGGAGCCTACAACAATAACTGGAGAGTTGAGAGTTTTTTTTTGCTCTGGAATTTTAATGATTTGATCATTTGAACAGTCGATTTGACCTACCGAGTAATGGCTCAGATACACATAAATAAAGAACATATCATTTGAATTAATTGCATCAATTGCTGCATTCTTAAATAATATTCAAGCTCATTTAATTTCTCGTTACAGCTTGTTTGGAAATTAAATGCTTTGAATGCGAAAACAAATAACAACGAATACTCGTAATTTGTTGAATTTTATTAAATATGTTATTTTATATACATAATGTACGTACGATATCTATTCCACATAACTATTGTCCGGCTAAAGAAGGAATCTCTGAATTGGTTAGTACGTCCGAAGATAGGCCACCATTGACCCGTGGGCTCGAGTTGAGGCACGGATATTACGGATGGGTTAGGGAATTGGCGGGATGCACACCGCTTGTGGAAAAAGCGATAAAACAGTGACTAGCAGGAAACATTCCTACGATGTTTAAGCGATTCGATTGTTTTGGATATATTTATGTCACCAATAAGTTTTAACGCGCGGTTCTGAATTATGTCTGGTAGATGGAATATGGTTTATGGGGCACCTGCCCAGACAGTACAGTTGTATTCAAGTTTAGGGCGAATATATGCCTTGTAAATAGTAGCCAGATCTGAAGTGAAGTGAAGTACATCTTGCACCGTTTTAGGAAACCTAAACACCTCGCAGCGTTCTTGTCGATGTTTGTTTTTAAATATTAACTTCGTGTGCCCGTGGCTGGCTGACCAAATCTTGTGATCAATTTTAACCCACTTGCTTAAGTTTATTCAAACTTTGCACATATGTGTATCTATTCTATTTAAATTTTGGGCCCCTCGGGCCTCGGGTCGGTGGCTCCCATACAAATATTTTACAAAATTTACCAGATTTTCTTCAAATTTTTGTACGCATGTGTATCACCGTTGGGCAATACTTTTTATAAAAATTTAGAAGTGATCGGGCCCCGGGGTCGGTGGGCACCCATACAATTTTTTTTTAAAAAAAAATATCCCATCTTCTTCAATTTTTATACGCATGTGTATCTCAGATGGACAACACTTTTTGAAAAAATTTGGAGTTATCGGACGGACCCCGGTGTCGGATGGACCCATACAAAATTTTAAAAAATGTACCCGAATTTCTTCACATTTTATACACATGTGTATTACCTATAGAAACGCTATTTGTAAAAAAATTTAAGTGATCGGGATAGGGGGCTCCTAAACAATTTACCCGATTTTATTCAAACTTTGCACATTGTGTATCCCCCGATTAGAAAATTTACACAACAAATTTCCATTTTTATGAGTTGTTTTATTAATTAGTGCTTTTTGCGTTTTCTTGATTATAAACTTGTTACGTATTTACGTATTTTTCTAGTCGCTTATTTGCGTGGTTTGCTATATTAATGCTATCTCTAAAACTTTAATCAATAAAATTTCAGTATTAGCCTACATGGAAATTTGTTCTGCTTCGACAAGATCAATCGAGCAGCATCGGCATTCAGTTCACACATACAACATAAGTCGCAATATCAGCCACAGTCAGACAATGAAGTAAGTAGAACACTGTTACAAATGAAATTATGTACTAAATTCTTCGTTGTTCGCAGTCTTTCGCCAGTGACGAAGGATATAACATCACTAACATCGTCACCTATAGCTGAAATTCCTCCGGCACTGCCACCAAAGAACAACAAGCCCCGAAAGGTTTCTTACACACCACCGCCAACGATAATAACAACTCCCCCACCTAGTCCCAAACCATCAAATTTAGGAGCTGAAAGTTATCTCGAGGGAGGGGGACGCCATGGCCGTGTGATAACATACTCGCAAGGCAGTGAAATGTCCACTGTTTGCGAGGAGATTCTAAGTGATCTGACTGAGGAGGATCAGCTACAATTGCATCATTCCCACCATTTGGCAGACGAAGATGCAGAACACCACCGTCATAATCACCACTATCATCAAAATAACAGTGCAAATAGTTCCAACAATAACAGCAACAACAACAATGCATTAATGTCACCTATTTCCATGCCTGACATAACCAACGATGGAGATGAAGACATTGATGTTATCCTGAAGAACAACGCGTACAACAAAAAGGTAAGCAAATTTAAATCGCGGCCAATATTTGTGATTTATATACGTTTTGCTTGTTACTTTTGTTTCAGGACTGTTCACCTACAAATTCACTACCCAAGGATAATATACCCAACCTCTTGGAGGAGATAGATATAAGCTCGTATCTAATAGTTAAGAAGGAGGGTGAAGATGGCCCTGAAGTTAAAGGTGGATACATTGATGCATTAATAGTGCACGCTAGTCGTGTGCAAAAGATTTCTGACAATGGTAAGACGGCTTAAGCCGGACACTTAGCAAATAGCGAGTAGCGCTCATCAAGACAACAAAGGTGTTATTACCCATGACTAGTTGATTCATTTCCATTTGTTTAAGTTTTTGTGTTGTTTTTTTTCCTCTTTCTTTTTGTCGATTTCATCGTTAAGCTTTTAGTGAAGCTTTCATTACAACATTTAGAACATTCATTCAGCCTATAGATGTTGTTGAAAAACTCACCCTACGCTATACAGTATTGTACTGTCAGTTAAGTGATCAGAAGAAAAAAGCCGCCAAAGAGACATTTTCACTTCTAGCTAGAGTAGTTAATGATTTAACGTGAGTTCTTGAGCTTTACTTTTGGACATTCGGCAAACAGTTACCTACTAATATTCTACTTTTATCTGTAGGTCGACTGATTTAACAAATCAAATACTCACTCTACTTGTGGAATTTGTCTATCAGCTGGTGTGTTCGGGGGAATTATATTTGGCCAAATTGTTACGCAATAAAATTGTCGAGAAGGTAATTTGAGTACACAAGTATATGGAAATGAATACTTAATTGAATTTTTGGTTTTTTACTCTCTTCAGATAACTATATACAGAGAGCAAAAGATGTTTACAAATATGTCAAACGAACTGCGATGCACCGTTACGAACCAACCGAGTCTGCTTGACCTGAAGTCTCTCGAAATTGCTGAACAGATGACACTCCTCGATGCGGAACTTTTTCAGAAAATCGAAATTCCAGAAGTATTATTGTTTGCCAAAGAACAGTGCGAAGAGAAATCGCCGAATTTGAACAAATTCACTGAGCACTTCAACAAAATGTCCTATTGGGCGCGATCAAAAATTCTCATGTTAAGCGACGCCAAGGATCGAGAGAAACATGTTATAAAGTTTATTAAAATAATGAAACATTTACGAAAGATGAACAATTATAATTCGTATTTGGCACTTTTGTCCGCTTTAGATTCGGCGCCAATTCGAAGGTGAGTAATAACATTCATTCATTGCTATATAAAATGATCAAGTTTATGAACGCTCGTCCGTATTATTATTAGATTGGAGTGGCATAAAACAATCACAGAAGGCCTAAAGGAGTATTGCACGCTTATTGATTCTAGTTCGAGTTTTCGTATCTACCGTCAGGCATTGGCTGAAACCAATCCGCCCTGTATTCCATATATGTGAGTACGAGCACCGTCGTCGGGTGGTTGCTATTATTTCACATAAATAAGTAGTCTTTATAAATTTATTTGTTAAAATTTCAGTGGACTTGTTTTGCAAGACCTTACATTCGTGCATGTAGGTAATCCTGATTACCTAAAAGACGGTGTCATTAATTTCTCTAAAAGATGGCAACAGCATAATATCATTGTTAATATGAAACGATTTAAGAAATGGTAAGCAAAGGATGTGTTTTAATTAATTTGTTTATTTAATTTAAAAATATATTTTCTACTTAATTTTTATTTTAATTTTAATACCTGTGACATGTTAGGTTAGGGTTGGTGTGGTGGAATTGCTAGCAATTTCATAGATTTGATTCCTAAGCGAGCGATTTTCTTTAAATTCTTCGTGGTTTTTAGTTTAATTTCTAGTTGAGTTTTTTTTAAAATAAGTAATGTTGTAAGTCTACTTGGATCTGGTTGCTGTTTTCTCTATCAGTTTAATAATTGAATCATTTTTGTATATCACCTAAGGGGGAACGAACGCTGCCTGCCTGTTATTTTTAATTAATTTAATTAATAATTAAATAAATCAAAATTTAGAAAATTTGTCAAATTTATCAAAATGGATATAGATTTAAATTTGTAATGATTTAGCAGTGGGTCTTGATGATCAATTACTGCCACCAAACCAAGCCGTATAAAATAAAATAAATGGTTTTTGATTGAGAGCTCCCAATTTCTTTATCAAATAAAATAGATTGTGTTTCCTACATCATTCAAATGTGCGTGAATGGCTTTGGGTTGCTGACTGGTCCAAATGCTTAGTGACGATGCCATTGAGCCAGAAATGGGCGTCATCCCTGAGAAAGCTTAGCGCACGTAAAGCGTACTTTGATAAAAATTTTGTATAATTTGCAAAACTAGATGACATCTGCTCAAAATCGATCGAGAAATTTTTTGCAGGGGGCCATGACCGGACCACGGTTGTTGAGCCAAATATGATGATGATAACTTGCAAACGCTGTTGAAGCATGTCATTTTCCATGATTAATTAAAATGGCAAGAATAGAGGATTGAAAGCTCAAACCAACCGCAGGTAACTTCACGCATTACCGAAAACCCTAATATAAAAATTCTTACACGACGACAGCTGAATGAATGTTTAAGTGTAATTACGAATTTTTTAAATTATTTCTTTTCAATTTGCAGTTGGATCGACAAAATTTTAATATATATTTGCCTTTTTATATGATCGGGGATATGAACATTGTAAAAAAAGGGTAGGCTGTGTCGGATACACGGCCGCGGGATTTGGTCGTGACAACGTCTGCCCGGGACGAAAGAAAAAAAAAACAACGAACGGACATCTCAAAATCTAAAAACGGCATCTAAAACTCAAAACTGCAGACCATAATTTCATGCGAATCGCCTGAGAAATGGTTTTGTCCCCGTAATTCCAGACCGTAATGACCATATTCCAGAATATCCATAGGAACAAGTTTTATAGCCGCATCTTAGTCCTACATACCGAATTTCATGCGAATCGCTTGAGAAATGCCTTAGTTCCAAAAATTCTAGTTCCTAATGACCAAATCCCAGTGGATATTAAAAGTGTGATATAACTTCCACTTCCACAACATATTTCCACAATTGTCACATTCGCTGCAAAAAAAGCACTTGACAATAATTGAGTTTTACTGATACACGACCAGCTGAGCTTTTGTGAGAAATGTATGTCTCCTTCTTTACAAAGTTAAAAGTATCTTTTCTTTTTCTTTTCAGTAGTAAAATTACCATTGAGATGTATGTATGTGGGAGGTTTTTGGCATAACTGCAGAATCGAATCGAATCCGATTTCCAAAATTCTTTCGCTAAAATGATTTTAGAATTAGGCTATGGGGGGGGGGTGCGTCAATGGGTTGAGATGGGGTACATGCCATACAAAATGATCGAAAAAATAACTTTCTTGCTTTTAAAAAAATTAAAACCTACAAAAAGTTTAATTTGATAATTTGTCTTTTGATTTCGACCCGGCGTTTTGAAATTTAAAAAAAAAAAAAACCAGCTTTCTGCTTTTTTTAGTTTGTTTCTCTCAAAAACATGTTAGCTAATAAAAATACATTTTTAATTTAAAAAGTTTAAAACGAGAATTGTGCGTAGTAGTTTGCTTTGATCTGAAACAAATTGCAAACTCGCGTTGAATTAATTATTTTTTCTCGATTTGTTGTCTTTTTTGTGATTTGTCATCTAATGTCATTTGTCATGTAATGTTCATCCAGTTCTGAGCTATGTTTAAAGTTTCAAGTCTCTAGCTCAATGGGAAGTTAGTTTAATATCAATTGAAAAATTCCACCCGCATTTTTTTTTTTTTAATTTGCGCACGCAAAAAGGGGTTCGCACCCTTATTATGTTCGGCAATATGCTTGGCACAGCGTGGGCGTTAAGGAAAAGGAGAAGAAGAGAGGAGATGTCTATGAGCTTGTGTCTTGAATGTCTGTGGATCATAGTGATGTGGAAAGACAGCTTGGCAGAGCATTCCACAAACCTGTTGTACGGCTGAAGAACGAATCCCTGAATTTAACTGTACGTCCGAAGATGGGCTTAAGGGTACACTGATGTGCATTTAGAGCGCCACGAGTAATTCAAGGAGAGGTGGCATGCATCTGGCTATTTCTCTGAGCACCGCTGGTGGAAGAAGCGATAAAACAGTGACAAGCAGGAGACGTTCCTGCGGTGTTCAAGCGAATCAATTGATTTCGCAAGACATACACGGAGCGAGCTAATAAAAACGTTTTAAAAACTATTCGTTTCCATTTGTTGGGATTAACATCTACACATTGTCGTTTATTCCATTTTAAAATACTCTAGCGTTAGGTCGTACACAATATCCCAGACAGAGTGAGTTTTAGGTTATGGCATATGCATATTGATTTTGTTACCAAGTTACAAATTCAAACAAATAATATTGTTAATGAACCTGAGTTATAAGTTTGTTGTAAGCTTGTAAGTACAATTAAATAATTATATTGTTGTTGGTATTGACACAGCCACATTTGATTATCGGGCAATGTTCCACAAACAAGATTTATTTTAAAATTGAGCGCTTAAGCATTCAGCTTACATGTTTTCTTTAAATACCCTCCTACCCTCCTCCTTCCAGAAAAGAACAGTTCACATTTTCCTGCAATAACTTAGTACAATTTCAGACAGCTTTCACAACAAAAAAAAACGAGTTTTCAATATAAATTTGTTTTGGAGCTCCTTGACTCTGATGTTTTGTCACTTCCAAACATATCACTGTTCCTGTTCTCTAAAAAACAAACGTTAAAACTAATATATTGTATATATATACTAGCTAACCCGACAGACGTTGTCCTGTCCCACTTTCAATAAATTTGTTTGTAATCGTTTTGTGAACTTGTGAAAAGCTATTTGTTTTGCGATATCGAGTGACAGTATCAGTCACATCATTGTGTTACATTTTTTAATTTTGGGTCTTTTAGGGTCCTTTAGGGTCTTTTGGGGTTCTTTTGGGGGTCTTTTGGAGATCTTTTTGCCTACAAAATCAAAGAAGAAGCTGTCAAATGACATTTGCGCACGAAACCCAAACAATTGGAATCTATTGGAACAGAAATGAAATAACGACTTTTGCTGGACAGATCGCGAATCAACACAAATTTAATTTTATTTTAAGTTAGGCTGGAATGTGATTTTCCAAAGTTTTCATTTCACCGAAAACATTCAATAGAGTTATTTCCTCAAAATATATCTAATTTATCGTTTTCCAAATTTTCCCGAATTTTATTTTGCTAAAAATATCTTCGGGAACATAACGAACAAAACTGTTTATCCGAATTTTTCGACTTTCCTTTGTTATTGTCTTTGTTTCCTAGGACTATAACGAACAAAACAAAAAAAGAATTACGCTAATCCATCTTTCGAATCGTGAGTTATGGTCGCGAGTTCATACATAAATCCTATGGAAAACAGCACTTTCAGTTTCCAAATTTTACAATTTTCCGGGCATCTTTTCTATTTTTTTTCCGCATAAACCTTATTCGGACTATGGCGAATTTATAAAATAAAAGTTAGCCAAATCGGTCCAGTCATTCTCAATTTTTTTTTCACTTTAAAACATATTCTCATACCTACCAAATATACATAAAAAATTTCATAACAATCGGTCGAGCGAGTGACACGAGATATTGTTTGATTTTAAAAATGTTCTTTTCTTTCATTAAACGATTAAAAGTAATCTTTTATCTGGAAGCGTTCAAGAGTTATAGGGTGTGACTTCATGTAAGGTCAAAAGTACGTTTTCCTTAATTTCACAAACTTTCATTTTGGGTTTTTGAGGACGTTTATATCGGTAAAGTGGGCGCCGTGGCTCAGTCGAAGTGCACATGGCTGCTGAGCAGGAGGTTCAGGTACGAATCCCAGCACCACCAAAAGTATTTTTCACGGTGTCCCACCTCTCGCGAATGGGTGACAAACGTTCCGAGAGTAATACCTTCTCAATTCGCCGTTTGGATCCCGCCTTAAATTTTAGGTCCCTTCCATTTTTGTCCAAAAATTAACATGCGCAGAACAAATGGTCGCGAGAAGTTAGGCCTTGGACCGCAAAGATCTGTCGCGCCAATATTGTTATTATATCGGTAAAGTTTTCAAGAATTTACAAAAATGTAAATTACTTAATCTTAAAAATTTAATTTTCTTTCAAAAATGACCAACACTGACCTTGTAGCTAGAAGCGTTTAAGAGTTACATGGTGTGAAGAGATGTAAGGTCAAAGGACGGATACACCCTGTATATATATATAAGAAGATTATGTATTAATATATTATTAACTTACACTTTTTTCGAAAATGTAAATGAAAAAAATGAAAAAAATCCTGAGTAAATTTAATTTGTTTCTATTTTTCAGTGCATATCCGTTTAAAAGAAACGAGCGCATTATCCGCTTCTTTGAGAACTTTGAAAACTTTCTCGGCGAAGAACAAATGTGGCAAATATCGGAAAACATCAAACCCCGCGGAAGGAAACCAGTGCATTCATAAAAAAGGCTGCAAAACCGTTAACTTTAACAATTTCAAATTATCAGAAAATTTTTTTATCCGTCAGTGTATATACAGTGTATACTTAAAATGACGATGAAGACGCTCATTTAGAAGATAAAGGAAAACCAGCAATATACTCATATGGTCATATTATGTAGTGCGAAGCAAAAATGTACTAATTTATATGTTACATAAAATGTTTATACATATATACATATATATATGCACGCATGCACGCACGGCACACACCAAAGTCATTATTCACACACTCGCGTACTTTCTTGAATGGAAATCTCACATTCTAATAAACAAGAAAAAGAAACTACTAAAACACAACGAAATTGTTTACTTGCATTTGGTAATCCAAAACAGAACAAGACGAAGTCGAAGAAGAATAGGATCAAAAATATTGTATACTCGCATGTGTATTATTTACATAGCCAAGGATACCACACCACAACTGGAATCAATCGAATCGAATTATGGCAACAAAATATCACATCCGTACTTTCTTCTGGTACTCTTGCACACACAAACCCACACACCTCATTCATCTAACTCTTCACTAACACTTTCTCTCCTCTCTGAAATACGAATTTGTATTTTTTGATCCTTCCCTTTAAAATACTCTTCTATATGTCTACTCTGCGTAAACGAAACCAGGTGAATATGTTAATTTATTATGTTAAATGTATCTAAATTGCATGATTTTTGTATTCAAATATTGTTAGTTATATTAATTATTGTGTAATATTATTACTGAATAATTTAAAAATACCATACTTCCTAAGTAAATATTGTAGAATAAAAATAATTATAAATTGTAATCTTTAACACATATATAACTACACAATATTGGAGAAAAAAAACCATTCATCATACCAATAATAAATTATATTTATAACAATAATAATATTATATATGTTGATTTAACATGTAGAAACAAGACTGTCTTAAATATTAGGAAATAATTATGATATTGTTGAAACAAATGAAAACATTTTCATCTTTCCCCATCACATTCACAATCAAACCTGTATACCCAGCAATTATACCTGCGTTTAATATTTCTATATAAGTAATGAGTAGCGAATTTTTGGTTTCAACGCCATATCTTGAATTGTGAATATTTTTGTTTAAACTAAGCTTAATTTAAGGGCGTTCATTCTGAATACAAACAGCGTGTGCAATTATTTTATATATAATCGTATATGTAATCTAATATAAATGCAATAATTAAAAAAATATGTCTTTCTTATTATCTTTGACGTTTTCAATCGCTACAAGTAGTCCCTTTAAGCAAATTTTGTTTATTTGTTTTTACATAGTTTGTTTCTGTTGTTTCTTTTATAGTCCTATTTTTATACATTTAATTGCATATACATTATGCCATGAAAATTTCAAATAAAAACAATTGAATGTATAAAATGTGTTACTTCTCTCTACGGTATAAACAATATTACAATTATATATACATAAATATACAATATTAATAAACAATATATATATATATATTTAATATATACAAAAATCTAAACTAACTATGTGAACAAATGAATTGATTTTAAAGTCTGTAAAACTTACGATTGATACCTTGAACTTAAGCTATAAACAAACAAAAAATCTTAGTCTTAAAGTAACAAAATTTAAACAACAAAAATATTTAATCGAAATCATTGTGCTAAAAAATTAAAAAATCAAAAAAAGAAACTTTTATTGAATTTCTCATCGTTAATCTTTACTTTCTGTTCTCGTCTGTGTGATCTACTAATTGTGTATAAAAAAAATATGCGTGCACTCCATTTACTCTCCATCGGATGATTAATCGGTAATACGAACGCAGCCAATTATGGAGCTTAGTGATTAACTTGGAGAAATCTAAGGTAATGATATTTAAGAGAGGACGTGGCAGGAACGTTGCTAATGAAAAATGGCTGTAAAATTGAGAGAGAGAGTTGAAATAGTGTCCGACTACAAATACCTAGGAGTTTACTTCACGAAAAACTTGAGTATGTAAAAACATTTCAATTAAAAATATCAATAAATGCTTCCTAGAGAAAATGTTTCGCCAACAAACATATTTCGAAGCCGTATGGGGAACCAAAAGGTATGACACCGTAGAAAAGCTCTTGAGGTTCTAAATAAAAATAACATTTCATCCTCCACCGAATACACCTAACTTCATGCTAACAGACAGGACTGTCCAAGTATTCATAAAAACGCTAAAGAAGCAAGTGGATTATATCCTAAAGGTTCTTAAAATGCTAAATGATAGACTGCCGGAGAAAATTGCACTTAGGGCAATTTCCAGCCGGTCAAGCTGGTACGCGGAATGGCTGGAGCTAGCGCAAAGCTGTAGGATGAAGCTTCAACTTAATATAGAAGAGTATTAAAATTTGAACAAGTCTTACAGTCGCATCTTAGTCATACATACGAATTTCATACAAAAGCCGTATTTTATTTGCCGAGGAACAACAACAATTGCACTGTCGAATTCCTTCTTTGGAATTGTGAAAACCTGCTGTTTGGCTGGTTCTGGCTGGTTTTGACATTCGAATTCCGAACTCGCTCGGCAAATAAAATGCAGCTAAAGTGCCAAGTGATCTCATGTCAATTCTTCTATTGTTTTCGGGTTTGCTAAGGTAAATAGTGATAGTAAAAACAGCTCTATATGGTAGAACCTCCCCCATCCTGCCAATTTTATAGATTGTCATAAAAACCGGTTTGTAAATGTGACTGAAATTAACATTTATATATAAAAAAAATTCTTAATACATAAAAAGTTTCCGGGTAAGTGAGTCTAAAACTCGAGAACCGTTGTACCGATTGACACCAAACTAAGACAATATGTTAGTTTAGTCTGCAGGAAGGTTTCTTTTAAGTTTAATCTCGATAGGTGGCGCTTTAGTCGTGATATTTATATTTTTCCTATTTATGGTATGATTTGGCTCAAGTTCACAAACAAATTTCTTAAATAAAAATAAGTTTGCTGATATTTGGACCCGCTAAGTGGCGGTGGAGTCGAGATATTTACGAAAAACTACATTCATTGATATTTGTTCATATCAGAATGGATGTACACGTTGGCCATGATTATTGTAATGTTTATAATTATGTTGAAATCTGATAGGTGGCGCTGTATCCACACTTTTGGATTTATTGGTTGATTTCATGGATGACATTTGAGTAGAATTATTGCATGTAGTTAAATCGTGCGCATAAACAAATTGATATTGAATGAAAATAAAAATAATTTATGTTTTGGTGGTAGTCTCGGTGGGGGAGGAAATGTTCAATGGGGTCTTGGGAGCTACGGTTATTGATGGTAATGATGAATGGTAATCGGTTTGGTGGGCGGTCGAAGGGGACAGAATCGTTAGGGTAGTGGTCGCTGGGAAGTGGGTCAGTGGATAGAAAATGGGCGGTGGGGTTATATGTGGGATATATGGATATTTATGGTGGTGATGGAGTGATCGGATGGTGATTGGGGAGAAGGCGTGGATAGGTGGTTATGGGTGGGTAATGAAGCTACGAGCAACGCCGGGCACTTCAGCTAGTGTATATATATATAATATTATAAAGGGGTAATGTTGGTTTGTTGTAGGAGGTAATCTTCGAAACTACTTGACCGATTTTAAAAATTCGTTCACTAATATTTAGAATGGATTTCTCAGGGTGAACATAGGCTATATATTACCCCGTTCTAATATAAGGGTTTTTCGTAGAGACCGAATTTGTAACTAGCGGTTAGCCATGTGGCCGTAACTATCTCTGACTGGTGGAAGTGCGATCAAACCTCCACGTGGTGGCCGCTGGTAATTTTCCTCTAATGCAGGAAAAGCTGAATGATCGGGCTAGTCCCTTCAAAGTAAGGTTGGCGCGAGGCCAATAACCTCGCCTGTAAAAAAATTATTATAACCCAAAATCAGCCTCGGATACACTGATGAACGACGACGACCACGGCAACGAAAACGGGTAAGCGATTTAAGAATTTTCTCATGGAACGTACGCTCACTGTACAGAGCTCGAACTGCACAGTAGCTAGCCGATACCCTGTCCAAATATAATGCTGACATAACAGCAATTTATGAGATGCGATGGACGGGGAATGGTGTCTTACAAAAAACAGAATATGACATATATTACAGCTGTCATGCAAGACATCATCATGTGCTTGGGGTGGGGTTTCTAGTCAGCAAAAGAATGAAACCCACCGTTATCGGTTTTAAAGCAGTAAACGAACGGCTATGCACTCTTCGCGTGTGGGGCAGATTTAAAAACATAAGATTCATAAACGTCCACGGACCTACAGAGGATTCCCCATATGATGAAAAAGAGGAATTCTTTAAATCAGTCGCACAGGAACTCTATGCCTGTCCTCAGTATGACGTAAATATCATTCTGGGGAATATGAATGCCAAAATAGGTAGGGAGCCAGTATTTAGGCAATTCATTGGCACCCATAGCTTACATGAGAACACTAATGACAATGGACAATGAGTCATAGAGATGGCAGTAAGCAATAGTTTGGTCGTTGCGAGTAAAAGGTTTGCGCGTAAAAATATCCACAAAGCCACCTGGGTATTTCCTGATGGAGCCACTCGCAATCAGATAGACCACGTGAGGATAGACCGCCGCCACAAGCCGAACCTGATGACGGTACGAACGTACCGAGGTTCCAACGTCGACTCGGACCCCAATCTTGTTGGTATGGTGCTCCGAGCGCGGATTGCATCATCAAGAAAGACAGCATCCGGGAATCAGATACGAGTTAACACGGCTGCCCTTCGCAACGAAAAGACTAGAAACAACTACGGTCAAGCGATAGGACTCCCCCTAAATGCAGGAAAGTAAGTCCTGGGGCTGAGATGTCAGGCGTAGAAGAGAAATGGACACACCTTAAAAAAACTGTCATTACTCCCGCTGATTCCATCTTAGGCAGTAGTCGTAGAGATCGGAACGGCTGGTTCGATGACGAATGTAAGCTAACGACTGAACGTAAGTATGTTGCGTACCGATTAATGCAATAATCTCATAAAACGCGGCCACGCGAAGATGAATATAAAGAGCTCAGAAGATATGAAAAAAAAACAGTTCACCGAAAGAAAGCAGCCTGGGAGAAAAATCTCGTCCGTGAACTGGAACAGAACAGAGAGCGCAAGGATCGCACCAGACGAGGAAGTTCTACCAAAGGGTCCACGGTATGACGCAATATACACCGCGTTGCACATACTGCAAAGACAAAGAGGGTTATCTGATCGCCGATCTCAAAGGCATCTTAGAGCGATGGGAAGAGCACTTTCATAAGTTGCTTAATAGCCAGCTAACTGAGGAATTGGAGGCTCGACCAATGACCGAAGACCACACTATGCTGCCGCCACCAAGCATAGACGAAGTAAGCAGAGCGATAAATCGGCCCAAAAATAATAAGGCCCTGGGATCTGATGGTATCCCAGCGGAGCTATTTAAAACAGGAGGCCCCGCAATACACCAAGCAATTCATGAACTAATAGTGCAAGTATGGGAAGAAGAAGCTATGCCAGAAGACTGGCGAAGAGGCATCCTGTGCCCCATACATAAAAAGGGAGATATCACAAAATGCAGCAATTATCCTGTTGAGTACCGCGTATAAGATTTTCTCCTCTATCCTTCAAGACAGGATAGCCTCATACGGTAAAGTCATCATTGGTCCATACCAGTGCTGCTTCATCCCAGGCAAATCAACAACTGATTAGATTTACACCCTAAGGCAGGTGATGGAAAAATGTCTAGAGTTTCAAAACTTTAAAGCCGCCTATGATAGCTTAGCCAGAGTAGAACTTTATAAAGCCAAAACCAAAGAGCTGTACAGGAAGCTTTCATCCAGATAGAGCAGGCGGCACGAAATCTGGGGCTGCACATAAATGAGAGCAAAACAAAGTACATGGTGGCCACGTCTGCGAGTAGAAGATCCAACATTGGTCCCTCAATTCAGATAGTGGAGCGCGAATTTAAAGAAGCGCAATCCTTTAACTATCTCGGGTCAACTATAGCAGCCGATAACAGCATGGAACCAGAAATACGTGTAAGGTTGCTTAAAGCCAATAAAGGCTACTATAGTCTGTCAAGACTCTTAAAATCCAGGAACTTAACTATAACATCCAAGCTGCTGGTATATAAGACAATGGTCACACCAGTACTTACAGATGGATCCGAGACTTAGGTGCTTAGCAAAAAGCATTCTGACCTCTTAGACGCGTTCAAAAGAAAAGTCATACGGAGAATTGTTGGCCCCGTATGTGAGGAAGGACGATTCCAGAGACTCTACAATGATTAGATCTATGGAGAAGCCCAAGGATTGCCTCCATGCCCTCTATTGGGCAGGTATTCATGGCCCCTGTAATTAAAATGCAGGCCAGTCTCTGTAATTTTTCCAACTCCCTTGTCGTGGTGCTTAACTTGGTCCTGTTCGCCCATGGAATTTGGGCTAAATTCCACCCTATTAAATCTGCCCCAATCAATAATGACTTGAATGTTCGACAGAATAGCCGTATTCATTAATTTCTGCGAAATACATACTGAACATCGGAGAAAAGAGCATTCGTATCCAGATAGCTTATTAGTCTGAAATTAACGATAGATTCCATTACCTTCAATAGAACCGACAACAAAGCAATAGGAGGGAAGTTTTTTTTTTTTTTTGAAAACCCTAGTCCAAGTGACTGACACCGCGACCTAAAAGATCTATTGTATCAATAGCGCATTAATTATCTAATAGACATACAGCTTTCCTGATAAAAGATAGAATGTCCTTAGTAGCTGAGCTTTTCAACTCCGCTGCTGAGCATATTTCCTTATGGAATATGCGTTTCCTTAACCAAATAAGTGCTGGGCAATCGCAGAGAACATGTTCGGATGACTCCTCATCCTCCGCACAGAACCTACATTCTGTCACAGAGCCCACACCAATTTTGCTAAGATGATATCTCAGGCCACAGTGGCCAGTTAGAAAACCCACTAGCTTCCTAATGCTACCTTTATCTAAATGCAGGATTTCTGATCTCATCTGATCAGTTGTTTGGATTGCCTTAGCCCTGGGGTATTTTCCCATTGAGCCAGGCGAAGTTTGCCCTACCAACCGTTTATCAGCTTTGTGGCGGCACACCAGTTGACGCTATAAAAGGGTTCAGGTCCTATGAATGCAGTTTCCGAACCAGCCCTAGCCAATTCATCTGCGGCTTCGTTGCCTGCAATACCTCGATTACCTGGTACCCAACCGAGCTTAACCCTGTTGTGTCTGGCCAGAGATTGCAATGCATCGTAGCAGCTTTTAACTGTTAATGAGTCCATTGACTTGGACGACAGAGCTTTGAGTGCTGCCTGGCTATCTGAATAGATATATATATTCTCGCGCCCTTAACGCCTTTACTAAGGTTTAACCTAGTGCAGATCTCTATGGCATGGAGTTCAGCCTGGAAGACCGTGGGACTTACTCCCATTGGTATCGAGACCTTTGTGTTAGGTCCGAAGACACCAGCACCAACTCTAGCTTCCATCGTGTTCCAGCTCGTGTGGACATTTGGCCACTCTTTGAACTGAAAAGTGCTCTAAATTGTACCTCAAAATCGTTTTGAAGACTTCCTAGTTTGTCCTTCTAGGATTTCTAATAGTTTTTACCTCCTCTACAAGCCCTCGCAATTCGAATAGGATAGTCCTATGATCCCATAGAGATGGCTCGGAGGAGACCCTCCACCTATTAAGTACTCGACTCACTGTCGGAGTTCCGAAGGTGATGTCAAGTACTTCTTCCCTAACCCTAGTTACAAAAGTTGGTACCCTGCCTACATTGTATATGTCTAGGTTTTCCCTCACCAGAAACTCTAAAAGGTACTCACCCCTCTTATTTGTGTCGGTGCTCCCCCACTCTTTGTTGTGTGCATTAGAATCACATCCAATCAGTAGAGGTTTACTGTGCCTTCGGCAGTGATCGACCAGTTTTTGTACCTCCGGGGGCGGAATTTCTTCTCTGTCCCCGGCAAAGTAAGCCGATGCAATCACTATATCCCGGTTGTTGCCGTCTATGGTAAACTGGCACTGATCTGCTACTGGGTCCTGGGTTATGAATTCTGAAAGATATAGATGGTTAATACTATTTTTAACGATAATGCAGATCCGAGGGGCCTCATGCCCCAAATCGTAAATCACCTTTGCATCTCTGCTAGACAGACCTCGGATCTGTTCCCTGTAGCACCAGGGTTCTTGGACCAGCACTAAGCCCTAGATGTTGACGGCTGAACATTCGCATTGCCACTACGGCTGACCCTTTGGCCTTGTGGATGTTCACCTGGGCTATCTTTATGCTGGCCAACTCTTCTATAGACCTCGAGGGGGCGATTGCCACTCTCCCGTTTCAAAATCGAGGTGCTGGATTTCCTCCAGCAGCTCGTCTTCCTCTAGAAGTCGGGTTTCCCCCAACTCCTCAAGTGAGATGTTCTGTGTGGGAAGGGCAGCGTGTTCCTCCATAGTGGAGACTTCATTTGCTCCCTCTTCTCCTACCGTACTTATCCTCACTCCCTGAGAGCCCTCTGAGGTTGACGCGGGAGGGTCTTTCTGTCCCTTCTCCGCCCTCGGGTCCTCTTTCTTCCTGAGGCCACTCACCGATATTTTGCCGTAACGGTATCTCAGTAAGTGGCCCGCGGATTTTATCGACTCTCGGCTGCGGG
The DNA here is from genome assembly GCA_947095585.1 of Nephrocerus scutellatus. Lineage (NCBI taxonomy): Eukaryota > Metazoa > Arthropoda > Insecta > Diptera > Pipunculidae > Nephrocerus > Nephrocerus scutellatus. The sequence goes on from OX352763.1 coordinate 43,650,187, forward strand.
AGTCGATAGAGATGGTAGCGAGTGCACCATCTCCTTCGTCGCGGCAACTGATCACCTTCCACAATTTCGTGTGGAGCCCCTCATTCTGCGCTCCGATCAAGGAAATGGATCTCTCTATTCCTTGCCGATTGCAGGAGGTGCTTTGGTGCTCGTAGGGAGTTGGCCTTGGGGTCAAGCCCCCCGACCAATTCCAGGCCTACTTCGCGAATCAGAGTAGGGCTTCTGCTCCACCCGAACCGCTGCTTTGCTGGTGCTGGGTCTCGGCTCAGGTTGACGGTTCGGATGCCCCAGTTTCCCCTTTGCCAAGAAGCCCCCACCACTGCCCCTCGTTGGTCTAGGGGCTAAGCCGCCGCCCCCCCCCCGTCCAAGTCTGGGTTTTACGAAGGGTTCGTTGTGAAGCATTTGCTCCACCTGATCCGCTGCATTTGACGCGGGCATACCCTGCGCCGTTTTGAAAATATTTTTATTAGTTTTCGTCATGACATTCCCACGAGTAGCGAGGAACTGTAGTCCTCCAGCCCAGAGCCTCTTGCACTGGAGGCCTGTTTACACATGGAGGGCGGCAGGTATCCACGGGCTCCGTTTGAGATAGCACGGTTACCCCTGGCTATCAACAAGTCCACTGGGTACGGGTCGCAAGACACCACTGGATTAGGGGTTCGGTAGTTGTTAGTTCGTTACTCATCAAACATGTTCGCAACGGGAATTCCCCAGCCAGCTGGATGACTCTTTGCTACTTAAGCCCCCACGCCAACGTCAAGGCCCCTACTATAGTGAAGGAGACTCTGACGTACCGGCGAGAGGAACAATCCTCTATAAGTCCATTCAGATGCTGGCTTACGCCGACGATATCGAATCGTTGACACCGAAGATCTGTACAGAAAGCTTTCATCTAGATCGAGCAGGCGGCACGAAATCTTGGATTGCACAAAAATGAGAGCAAAACAAAGTACATGGTGGCCACGTCCGCGAGTAGAGGGGATCTGCATTGCGATTGATCGGGAAACTACTGACTGCTCAAAACTTGGTTTGGGCCAGTAGCGCAACAATCAAGTTCGTGGTGTAGTGCTTGCTCTACCTCCGCGTGGTGGTCCCCGGGCAACTATGTGTATAAATCCTTATATATATAGACTTAAACTGCAAGTGCGAACGGTCTAGTGTTTCTAGTCTAGGTAACGTGGGTTAGCACCCTGCGGTACCGAAAAATGCCCGCTACTGAAACCGACACAACGCCTCGGATAAGTAATGATCGAATAATGACGACTTTTGGCTATTGTACTCGGACTAAGATTGGTTTCTGGAATGGGAGGACCCTCATTGACTCAGGGAGTGAAGGACCTCAAAATGCCAGATTTCTTCAACTGAGTTGAGTTTCTTTGATATAATTTGGACATACTAGGAGTGAGTGAAGTAAGATGGTTCGACGCGAGTGAGTACCAATCCCCAAAGTGTAACACTGTGCTACTCTACTCCGGCAAACCCTCCGGCAGTCCCCGTGAATCTAGAGTAGGTCTGCTGCTTACGCCAACAGCACGCAGAGGCCTAATTTTCTGGCACCCGCATAGTGATAAGATCTTATCGGCCAGATTTCGGACTAGAGTACGGCGCGTCACGATCATACAGTGCTACGCCCCAACGAATCCTTCGACTGTGGATAAAAAGGACAACTTCGACAATCAACCAAGCGCTGTATTAAACGCAACGCCAAGCGGAGATATCGTCATCGTTGTTTGGCAACGACAATGAAAGACTCAAACATGTGATTGGGAAGCACGGCCTCGGCGAACGAAATGAAAATAGTGAAAGATTTGTTGATTTCTGCAACACCAACAACCTTGTCATAGGAGGCATCATTTTTGAGCATAAGACCTGCCACAAAGTCAGCTGGGTGTCAACTGACAGGCAATCATCATCCAACCAAATCCACCATGTGGCGATCAGCCGACGTTTTAGGAGCTGTCTTTTAGACGTCTGAAACAGACGAGGAGCCGACATGGGTATGGTACGTGATCATCACCTTATGGTAGCTACTGTCCAGTTACGTACTGCATCAGTTCAAACAATCCGCAATATCATCCGAATGCCTAAGTATAACATCGACCGGCTAAAGATCCCCTCAGTACGCCACAATTCAGGGATCATTTATCGCAGGAGTGGAGTGGAAGCAATCAGCAGCTCACTTCCGACAACCATCCAGGAACATTGGAAGGCTGTAAAAAATGTTTTCACATCTGGAAAGTATTGTAGGTAGAAGCAAGGCACAGCACGTGGCTTACCGAAGATACCTGGAGGCTACGGTCCTTAACCGTGTATTTGCTAACGAAATGCTGCCGGAAGAAACAATTTCCCGAATTCGCACCTCAACTCCCAGTAAATACGAGACCGCTACCGCGATTAACGCACTAAAGTACAACAAGTCGGTAGGACTAGATGGTATACCCGCAGAGCTTTTGTGTGCAGCTCCAACGACATCAGCAGAGCTTTTATATCCTCTTGTAGAAAGAGCTTGGGTGGTAGAAAGTTTCCCCGACGAGTGGAAGAAGGGAATGATTGTCAAGCTCCATAAAAAAGGTAGTCTTATGGAGTGTGAAAACTGGAGAGGCATTTGCGTTCTTCCTGCAGTTGCAAAGGTAATAGCTAAAGTAGTTCATCGATTTTGAGAAGGCGTTTGACAGTGTCAACAGACAGTTTATCTGGCTCGCCTTGCGCAAGAGAGGTATAACCGATAAACTAATAGATATTATTAAAGCAACCTATGATGGCTCTAAATGTCATGTGCTGCATAGAGGAAAGCTGTCAGAGGAATTCGAGATCCTAAGTGGGTTACGACAAGGTTGCATTCTATCGCCGATATTTTTTTCGCGCAGCTTTATCTACTGGAAACGGAGGAATTCGTTGGACTCTTACATCTCAACTCAAACATCTGGATTACGCTGATGACGTTTGTTTACTCTCACACAGAATTATGGAGCTGCACCAAATGACAACAAATGTGGAAAGGGAGGCAAATGTTGCGGGTTTGACGATTAATACTTCCAAAACAAAAATCATCAACCTCGGCACTAACTCAGTAACTTAAGTTAACATTGCTGGACAGCCGGTAGAGAGAGTAGAGAGTTTCCAATATATTAGGAGTATTGTCTGGACCGAAGGTGGAACCGATCAGGACATTGTCAACCGAATCGGCAAAGCAAAATCGGTGTTTGGAATGATGTCCATGATATGGCGAAGCAATGCGATCAGCTTAAACACCTAGCTGCGACTGTTCTGCTCAAATGTTGAATCTGTTCAGGAACCAATAGGCACAACCATCCAGCGACGGAAGTGAAAGTGGCTTGGTCATACACTCCGAAAAGGCGACAGTTCGATAGCAAACTACACAATACAATGGAACCCGTTATCTCAGTACGGTAGAAGAACGGGTCGTCCGAGAAATACATGGCGCAGAACAGTTGAGGAGGAGTCACGGCAATTGGGGAAGAGTTGGAGAGAGCTGAAGATCATTGCCAGGAACCGCACGCGATGACGCGTAGGCGTAGTAGAGGCTGTAGGACCCACGAGGGCATATAGGACATAAGTAAGTAAAGTAAGTATCCAAGTTGCTGGTATATAATAAAATGGTCATACCAGTACTTACAAATGGATCGGAGACTTAGGTGCTTAGCAAAAAGCATTCTGACCTCTTAGCGGCGTTCGAGAGAACAGTCTAACGGAGAATTGTTGGCCCCGTATGAGGAATAACGATTCCGGAGACTTTATAATGATGAGGGGTACGATCGTTACCGCGATGTCGACATCGTGAAGAAAATTAAGCTAGGCTCCGGTGGGCAGGACACCTAGCTCGTATGAGGGAGGTTAATCCTGCTCGGAAAGTCCTTTGCGGTAGGATTTATGGAACACGACAGCGAGGCCGGCTAAGCCTACGCTGGAAGGATGGCGTAGACCAGGACGCTCAGAGTTTATGGATGCCAAATTGGATGACATCGGCTCGAAATCGGGACCGGTGGAGAGATTTTTTGCGGGAGGCCAGGACCGGACACTGGTTGTAGAGCCAAATTTGTAACTAAATTGGACGAAAAAACACGGTCAGGCATCATAATGACTGTGTGCTGCCCTGCTTTCTGTGCCGTACGAACATCACGCCATATAGCGATATCATACTAACTGTGTGATATCTACTGCGCTGCTTTGTATGTACATACTATAATCTATGAAGTCAGAATTCAAAGTTATTGAGTGGCCCAAACACATATTTCCAAAGTTGAAAAAATTATGTTTAATCAAAATGACATAACTCCACATATGTTCTATTGACCGAGCCAAAAGTTCCAATGTTTTGAAATAACGTATAGTCAACATAAGTCCAATTTTGCTGTTTTTTCGGATTTAATTAAGTAAAAACCTAATAACAGGTTTTTTTCTTTTTACTGTCGTTTACCTTTTTTTGCTCAAAAATATTGCCCTGGTGCTTTCAGTTGAGAGAGAACCCGTTATGTTCTGGTATTTTAAACTACTGTCTAGACGATCTGTATAGAGGATTATATAAAATCAATTTGATAAGCAGTATTTAGATGGCCTTTTTATTCCGTATTAAGTGAAAATTTGTGCAGTGCACTTGATGATAGAGTCCAATTAAAAATATAATAATGCATAGTCCAGCAAAAAAATTAGTAGAATTACCACGTACAGGTCAAAAACAATAAGACACAAGATTATAGAAACATTATTAAAGCAATTATAAATATGCTTTTTCATTTTTTGTGCGGTTAAACGTAATTATAAGATCTAAGCCAGCTGAGAATGATCATACAGCAAAAAAATAGTTTAATTGAGAAAACCAAAGTACTTATTCTATAGAAAAGAACATTGTATATGGTACTTTAAGTAGACACATTAAAAATTAGTTTCTTATAGAGTCATTCGTTGCGCCAGACATTGATCTCCGATTATTGGAGTTATTCGATTTTTCTGACGATAGCGTGAAAGACCCGGATTTTATTCCAGATTACTTTTATTTTTGGAGCTTACTCCTCAAGAATCGATTTTCATATATAGGGAAAAAAAACAACACATAAAAATTTCAATGTAAGTTCTCTAATAGGAGATACATATGTGTGCAAAGTTTGAACCGGGTTAATTTGGAAAAAATTAATATTAGAAAAAAAAATGTTCTTACCGGAGATACACATGTGTAAATAAAATTTGTATGGGGAAAAAATTCAAATCAAAAACTCAAAAATTTTTACAAAAAGTTCGGTCTATCGGAGATACACATATGTTTAAAATTTAAAGTAAATCGGGCTTATTTTTAAAAAAAATTATGGCCCCGCCCCTCGGGCCTCAGGGCCTATCCGCTCAAAAAATGTCCAAAATGTTTGGTTCATCGGAGATACACATGTGTATAAATTTTACCAAAATCGGGTTAATTTTTATTTTAAATTTGTATGAGACCCCAGGGCCCTGTAAAATTTTTACAATAAGTGTTGTCCATTGGAGATACACACGTGTATAAAATTTGAAGATATTCGGGTTAATTTTTTTAAAAAATTTGTATAGTGCCACACGACCTCAGGGCCCGGGGTCTCCAAAATTTTTACAAAAAGTGTTGTCCATCGGAGATAACAACGTGTATAAAATTTGAAAAGATTCAGGTTAATTTTTTTTTTTTAATTTGTTGGGGCCCCCTGGGGTCTCAAAATTTTTTATAAAAAGTATTGTCCATCGGAGATACACACGCATATAAAATTTGAAGAAAATCGGGTTAATTTTTTTTAAAAATTTGTTGGTGCCCAATGACTCTTGGGCCCGGGGTGTCCAAATTTTTTACAAAAAGTGTTGTCCATCGGAGATACATATGTGTATAAAATTTAAAGAAAATCGGGTTTATTTTTTTTAATAGAAAGTATTGTCATCGGAAATATACATGTGTGCGAAATTTCAATAAAATCGGGTGGTGGAAAGTGGGATAAAAATTGATTAGAAAATCTGACCAGCCATCTAGAAAACCAGCCACGGGCACTCGAAGTGAATATAGAGAATTTAAAAAATTACAGGCTTCTACTATTCAGAATTTAATGAAACTTGTTTTAAAACAATTGGTTAACGCTCGGCTTGCGATGACGAATTTGTGACGCCCTAAAATTAAAAAATACAAACACTCACTTTGAATTCAATCGAAAGTTCAAAACGCTATTGCAAATCAACAAACTTACAAAACGATATAACTAAGGATCGCATATTATCTGAAGATTATATAAACACCTGTTTAGAGAGTAAATTAGCTTTCATGAAGTCAATACCGAATTATTCAGCTTATTGGTCTGCGCGTAAGCGAGATCTATTTGCAATGATGCGCCAGTTAGGAAGATAAACCATGTTTATGACGATCAGTGATAACGAGATAGGGTGCCTGAATCTTCTTCCACATAAATTGAAAAACAGGCATTTCAGGAACAAAGCAATTTTTCAAACGATTTGCATGAAATCCGATATATAAGACTTCTTCCTATAGAAATTCTGGAATTTTTTCATATTGGTATGCAATTTCGGGAACAAAGTCATTTCTCAAGCGATTCGGTATGTAGGACTAAGATGCGACTATAAGACTTGCTGCTATGGAAATTCTGTAATATGATCATTACGGCCTGGAATTTCGGGAACAAAGCAATTTCTCAAGCGATTCGCATGAAATTCGGTATGTAGGACTCAGATTCGACTATAAGACTTGTTTCTATGGAAATTCATTAGGATCTGAAACTTTGGGAACTATACCATTTACTCCTACCTGAGCTTTGTACGTGCCCAGTCCTCTCGAAAGCTTCATCTGGGTGCGTTCTTTTTCAACGATCTCAACGATCTAACCCACATTGACATTAATAGTCTCTTGCGCTTCATACGAAGCTTCAAGTGGTTCAACGGAATAGGCGTGGAAATTTTCCTAGATCCTTGTGGTATCACAACGGACCTTCACTGTTCTAAGTGCGTCGATTTTGACTGACGGCCACTTCAACCTAACCTAACCTATACCATTTTGAGATGTCCGTTCGTGTAACCGTTCCACAGACAAGAAGATCTTTGTTTTCTTTTCTTTCGTCCCGGGCAGACGTTTTTACGCTCAAAACACACGGCAGTGTCTCCGATCTAGCCTTCCCTGCTCTTTTTTCGACTTCTTTGAGGTCCTTTTTAACCACCGTCCACACGACTTAAAGAGCTTAAATTTTATGAGTTTCTAATTCCAAAAAGCGTTTTTTATATTTCGCGTGTGACGCGTGTCGCGTTTTTAAGACAGTCTAAGAAGTTGAAAAACAGATTATTATTAACAACTAATACAATGTAAAATAAAATAAAGGTTGTTATTATGTATTACCCAGTTAATCAAGTTTTTGTACATAATTTTTAAAATTATCAATTTTCTTTTTAAAAATCATGTAACGCAGCACAAAAGTGAGTCACTAAAATAGATTTCTTTGACAAAAGAGGAAAACATAAGGAAAATGACTTAAAATAAACAAAATGTTTTCTAAATTAAATAATAAATTCCAAAAAAAATAATAATTGAGAAAGGTCTAAAGTAGCTTCGAGGTTCGAAGAGACAGAAGTTAACGCAAACAGTCGCCGTGTATAATAAATACTGCAAATTATCAATGGCGCTGCTATCCTTGACAGCTGACAGCACAGAAACGTCGCGATTGTGTTGGAAGAAAGAAGATGCAATTTAACTGCTTGTAAAGAATATAAAAATTTGTGGTGAATTTAATGTCAAAAATTTAACTTTTTATGTATTTATTCAGTTGGAACCCAGCCTTATGGCCCTTTGTCTATACTCAATAATTCAACAAACAACGGACGCGGATTGTGATTTTTAATAGAATAGAAAGAAATTAAAATGCATACCCTGAGCCATTTCCCTTATCAACCTCATTTGTGTCAATTAACTGTCAAATATGTTTGTATACAAAAAAAACGTTTAAGAGAAGTTAATCAGTTTACTCTATCAAATTCTCTTTGGACGGTGCTAGCTAAAGCTATTGTATAATTTGGTAGATATTTGGTATTTGGTTTTTTGTTTGGTGCTGGAAAATGGAGTTGGAAAGAACTGAGTGAGAGTGAGTATTGAATATCGAATGGTATCGAATGGTGTGGCGGTTCTTTCGCTCTTTAGTGTTCATATTTCATATTTATTTTTAATGCCTCTGCGTCTGCAACTTTCGGTTTAGGTTTGTCGTGTAGCTGTGTGAAGGAGGGCTGTTTTTATTTTTTCTGTTAACAAAAGATAAATATTAATTTAGAAAAGTAGTGTACTTTAAATTAATTTCTTAATAAAAAGAAGCAGTTAATTTGATAAACCTTTTTTTAAACAAAATAAGAAAAACGGAATCAAGAGTTTATCAGCATCATTTAAACTCACCATCTTTTCGTCGGTCGCATTGACTTCAACAGCCTGGATTCTTGTTCTTGCGCTTCTTGGTTCGTTTGTTTTTTTTTCAACTGTTCACTTTATAAAAATCGAATCGAAAACTGTCGTCGTCGCGGTCGCCGCCCGGTTTTTTGTTTAAAGCTATAAAATTATAAGTGCGAGTGGTGAGTGTGGCTACTGGGTACTGCAACTGGCAAGTCAACAGGGAATAGGGTGTGTGCTAAGCTTCTCTCAGTTCAGTAATTTAGTCTTTAGTGTTTGTTCAAACTTTTTTCTGCTGTGTGATTTGTAAATTGTAATTAGAGAAATATCCTTTCAAGATTACGAGTAGTCTAGCTGTGTTAAGCAGACTTAAGCGCATTGAAAGGAGTTGATAAAAAATTGCCACTTTGTTACCACAAAATTAAAATTTAAAATATTTGTTCCATAGAAAATATAAAAAAAATTATCGCTTTATGTTGGCCATCATTGGTCTCTTCCAGTTTCAATATCAGTTTCTGGGTAGACAGCGGTAGCTTTCGTCTTTTGCTTTCGCTCATCGATTCGACAGTCAATGCATCGGCAACAGGAAAAGTAGCAGAAAACTGAAAAATTCCATTCAAGATAATTAACTACAATTTAACGTTTGCAAATAAATTATAGTTTGTAGCGCTGAAGAAAGACATTGAAGCTGACGGGATTAAACGACATAGAAAGAGAGTTGGTTCTGCAAGGTAAGTTTAACCAGAATCTGGATTGTGTTTGGTTTTTGGTATATAGCTGTTCCTGTCGCCTTTTTTGTTCTTTGTGTTGTTCGGTTTATCTCTGTGGCGGTCGCAAGCAAAAGCAGAACCAGTAACTCTTGCTCAATGTATACATACATACATATATGTACGTGCATGCTTCATTAGTTTAGAATGCTGGCGCAGCTCGAGCAAGATACTCTGCTAGACTGTCAATCTTACTCGGCACAGGTTAACAAATACCAAGTTTAATGTCTCTGTTTAAGCAATAGAAAGAAGTATTTTAAAGAATACAGTATATTTCACTTTACAGTGCTTCAAAAATGTCAGTGCAATAAGGCGCACAAGCACTAGAGACAAAACACCAACTTGCAATACGGTTGTCTTGCAATTGCAACGACATAACCCCTTTAATCCAAATTGCAGTTGTTTTACAACCTCAAACTAACTACATAGCTACTTTAGCTCTTCTCATTTTTATTATTACATCTTCGTTGTCGATACCCTTAATGCCTTAATCCTCGCAGCATGTTCACAAACCTACACCATATTTAGCGGTTAGTAGTTTCTTCATCTACTTCGATGTGTCTGTTTACCCGAGTTGATATAAATTATTATAATGAATTTATAAGGAAATTGTGTTCACTGTGATTTCTTTTAATACTTAACAAGCGACAGCGCTAAGTATAATACATGTAAAAAAGGGAAAAAGAGAAAGAGTAAACGTATCTTGCTGTCTGCTTATCCGGTGGTTTGTAACAAGAAGACCCCCCGGCCTTGTATTCAACTTTTGACGGCAACCTCACGTTGTCGGCGGCGGTGGTTGGTGGTTCTTCTTGTAAAGCAACCCCCTTGAATTGTTTTTGTACTCCATTCCTGGTGGTGGTAGAGAAAAACATAAAAAATAGAGGTTTGTGCGTTGTTAGTGTACGAAAAGTCCTTAAGTTATGATCCCAACACGCAACCGGAAAACAATTTTCAACACATTTTTTGTTGTGTGCATTCCTTTTTCTGTTGTCCTATAAGCCGGTTGGGGTTGCTAACGCTCTCTTTTCCAGTTCCCACCATTGTCCGTTTTTCCCGGTTTTCCGATTCTTCTTTGAGTGATATATTTTTCAAGTTCTATTTTCAATGTTTAAACGTTAGAAAACTATGAAGAGGAAAATGAGAGTACCTAAACTAAGCAAGTGATACAATTACCATTTTATACTCTTCCAGGAAAACCGCTCCAGTGGTATTCTGCGGTGGGTGAGTGGTAACGGTGACTGCTGGCACTCTTATGTAATTGCTTTGTTTTGCAGTATCAGTTAGCAAGTTTATAATTATATTGGATTTACTCTGCATTCAACTTTAATTAAATCCCATAAGTATGTGAATCGAAACGTGATCGACTGGATCCGAATTTGATTTTTTGTTTTCGTGTTGAAAAATACACAACATCAAGTTTTCAAAACTTAATGCTTCCACATACGAGTATTTGTGAACATGTATGCCAAAATATTGTTTTTATAAAAGAAAATCTTAGGAAATATGTATTGTTATTTGCTGTTCTTAGCTAATTGTAAACCTTCCGCCCAATCTTCTTTGGAGCAGAATAAAGAGTCTTGGCGCCATGGATCGTCCTGATGTTGATTTGCATGAGCTACCTCCCGACACTGTGAATGCTCACTTTGTGTCTCATCATCAAAGTTCGTGCCGCTCTGCTCCTATCATCTCTCAGATTTATGAACGCGTTATTCATTTTTATTAAATTCTCTATATTAACTTCGCGTGCATATGGCTGGCTGGTCAGATTTTCTGATCAATTTTTAACCCACTTCCCATAGCCCGATTTTATTGAAATTTTGCACACATGTATATTTCCGGTGACAATACTTTCTATTAAAATTTGAGGCCCCTCGGATCTCGGGGTCGAGGGCTCCCATACAAGTATTTTAAAAAATTTACCCGATTTTTTTAAAATTTTATACAAATGTGTATCTCCGATGGACAAAACTTTTTGTAAAATTTTTGATGCGATCGGGCCCCGGGGTCGGGGGGCTCCCATACAAATTTTTTTTTTAATTATCAATTTTTAACGCACTTCTTAAAGCCCGATTTTGTACACATGTGTATTTCCAGTGACATTACTTTCTTTTAAAATTTGGAAGTGATCGGGCCCCGGGTTCGTGGGGCTCCCATACAAATTTAAAATAAAAATTACCCGATTTTTTTCAAACTTTACACACATGTATTTCTCCAATGGAAAACACCTTTTGTACAAATTTTGAAGTGATCGGGCCCCGGGGTCAGCGGGCACCCATACAAATTTCATAAAAAGAATACCCGATTTTCTTCAAATTTTATACACACAAGTTTAATCCTATGGACAACGCTTTTTGTAAAATTTTTGAAGTGGCCCCAAGGCCGAGGTGCTTCCATATAAATTTTTTAAAATAAGCCCGATTTTCTTTAAATTTTATAGACATGTGTATCTCCGATGGAAACACTTTTTGTTATACGCATGTGTTTTTCCGTTGGGCAACAATTTTTGTAAATATTTTGGAGAAAATTTTAGAATGATCACGATAAGGGGGCTGGCTCCTTTTGCACTTTGTGTATCACGAAAAATTTAAATTTTTATGGGTTGTTGTTTTTCTTTGCGTGTCTATAGCGTCAATTAAATCCAATGCTGTTGGTTTGGATGGAACCCCTTTAAAATTCATTAAGTTAGTATTCCCCCTCATTTCTCATTACATTCTTCACATTGTTAAATCAGTGTTAACTACCTCAGTTGTAAAGTTGAATAATCTTAGGCACTTATGGTGCGGAAATCTTTGGCTTATTGTAGGAGACTGAACTTATGCCTTAATGTGTTTTCAATAATATTGACTTAGAATATTCGACCATATTTCTGTTCCGTCTATGGAATTCATTGGAATTTATTTTCGGAATTTCTTGAAGTTGTAAACTGTGGTCTTCCTATTTAAATTATTGTCCCGTCGCCAACCTTCCTATCTCCTTGCTTTCTTCAGGTTTTCACACTCTTTACGTACGAAGCCGCTCCTTATCCCTTCCCACAGCTACCTGTGTATGGATTTGTCCTTCACGGTGCGAGCCATACGGTTGTGGAACTCCCTCCCTTTGCTGGTTAGGAAGTCGGGCTTCCTTCGAACTTTTACCCGATCATTTTAATTCAATCTAACGTTATCGTTTCCTCGGTATCTTGTTCCCTTGACTTACTTGGTGCTTCTAACCTTAACTTGTGACTGCTAGTTTTCATCATGTCTCTACTGTGTTTAATTTACTGTTTTGCGTGGTTTTTCTCGCTTGCTGCTGGATATATTTATTTTTTGGTGTTAATTTTTCTTTTGACTTAATCGCCTTCGTACCACTGATTGCAATTCGTCAAGCTATCTTGTATTCATTGAAATTTCACCTTTTTTTTTGATTTTTTTTTTCTCTCTCTTCTTATTTTTGTTTCAAAATATATATTAAAAAATTTTCTTGTTATTTTTATTTATTACTAGCTGACCCGACAGACGTTGTCCTGTCCCACTTTCAATAAATTTGTTTGTGATCGTTTTGTGAACTTGTGAAAAGCTATTTGCTTTGCGATATCGCGTCACAGTATTAGTCACATCATTGTGTTACATTTTTTAACACAACACTGAACTCACACCCAGTGACTTCACACCCAGTGACTTCACACCCACTGACCTCCCGCCCACTGACCACCCACCCATTGACCTCATACACACTGAGCCAGCGCCCACTGAACTCACACCCACAGACCTCACAACCACTGACCTTCCGCCCACAGACCTCCCGCCCACTGACCACCTACCCATTGACCTCATACACACTGACCCACCACCCACTGAACTCACACCCACTGACGCCACGCCCACTTATACACGCGTTTACTGACGCCACGCCCACTTACACCCGCGTTTCCCGGCTGCCCCATCCCACTGGCCACCGCCCACTGACGCCACGCCCACTTACACCCGCGTTTCCCGGCTGCCCCATCCCGCTGACCCCCGCCCACTGACGTCACGCCCACTTACACCCCAATAACTAACCAACTTACCAATCCAGAAAACTAGAATCGACGTGAATTTGAGCCAAATCGTTCCATAAATAAGAATTTTCAGAAAAAAAAACTATACCAGCGCCACCTGGTGGGTGTTTTAATAGTTATTATGCTATTCCTGGCGGAGAAAAATCCAACAAAACAAAAATCATAAAACTAACCCGACTTTGTTTTATATATATCGATTATTAAACGCTCGCGCTGTACTTGAAAAAACTTTTACATTGTAATTAAGACTCTAGTCTTCATTTTATTTTGGTGAATCAAATAAACAAACAAAAAAATTGATCACAGACGGGAAGAATATTTTCAGTTACGAATAGAACACAAAGATCTTATGAACTTATGTAGTAAATTTTTGTCTTCATTTAAGATAGCAATTTACAGTCTACTCTTTCTCTGCACTTTTGTTTTTATTTTTATTTTTTTTAAACTTATTTAATTTGACTTGACCCCCAAATTGTCTGTCTCTCTTAACTTCTTTGAGTTTGTTTATAAAGAACTTTCACGTCCTACAGAGCTGAAATTTTGTAAGCAGCTCAGTATTATGGGCCATTTCTGGGTCCCGCGTGTGACACGTGTGGCGTGTCGCGTATGGTGTGACTAGTTTGAAATTTGATTTTTTCAACTTTGAGGTCCTTTTTGACCAACTTTCACCTCTTAATAAAAGGATTTACCCGAAAAACGAATTTGTTTAAAGCTCATTATTTAGGTATTTTTTATTTGATTGATTCAAAGAAAACACAAACAAACATATCTATAGGTTTATTTCCCTTTATTCCCTTTAGTTTAGTTTAGTTTATCTTCTACAAACAAGTACTTAGTTGTATTAAATAGCAGATAATGGAAGACGGCAAATATATTTAAAGTCCAGCTCTGTCCACCATTTCTGTAAAAACACTCAATGTAGGGTGCGCCATTATTAAATTAACGATTAAAAGATGGGGAAGCGTTATTTTATATCTAAACATCTTAATAAGCAATATAGGCCAACTGAATATCTTCGAATTATTTATGATGAAAAAGTAACTGTTTCGCGTGACTTTGCTGGGAAGCCGAATCTCGGACTGTACTTTTATAAAGCCACCGATGGCATGCATGTTACTGTCAATGGTAACAGTTACAGAATTGGGCGAACTTTGTTTATTTTAAACGGACTAGTGCATGACGCAGCACAGCCTGTCAAACAATGACCATTTTACGTCAAATGTTTCATGGACGTGTCATATCGTAATCGAAACCGCCTCATTTACATTTTTTGTGGGGCTATCTGTATAGCTATATAGTGTACTTCAATCGTTAACAGTTTCGTGCTGATCTGAAAGCCAATATTCGAAGCTTACGTCAATGTCACAATTTTTCATAAAGATATAGTAATTTTAAAGAATTTTTTTTTTGCCGATTTAGTCAACATACATAACGTAACCTCGATAAATTCCCACCTTATTCGATGCATAGAGCCTGCTACTATATTCATTAATTTATGTTACGACGGTTTTTGTTGAAATTGTAATAGAAATTTTTGGCAAATGAAATTAGCAATCAAATTTTTTTTTTGATTACCTAACTTGAAATGAAGATTGCATTGTGGCAGACCAACGAAAAAGCAAAAGAAAAAAAAACATTCATAAATTTATGTACATACATTCATATTTACACACAATAGGTCTGGTCCCGTTATTGCTAATTGTTACTACTTTTTTTTTTCAAAAGCTACTTTTGCCAGGCCTCGGGGTCGTGAGACCCCATACAAAATTTTTAAAAAAAATAACCCGATTTTCTTCAAATTTTATATACATGTGTTTCTCCGATGAACAACACTTTTTGTAAAAAAATTGGAGACCCTGGGCCGAGGGGTCGTGAGGCCCCATACAAATTTTAAAAAAAATTAGGCCGATTTTCTTCAAATTATACGTCTGTATCTCTGATGGACAAAACTTTCTGTACAATTTTTGGTGTGAACGGGCCGTGAGGCCGAGGGGCCCATATATTTTTTTTTAAAAATTAGCCCGTTTTCTTCAAATTTAAAACACACCTTCCTATTGAAATTTGGAAGTGATCAGGCCCCAACGTCGGGGGTTCCCATAGTAATTTTTTACGCTTGTGTATCTCCGGTGACAACAGTTTTTTTTTTTTAATTTTTTTTTTTTTTTTTAAAGGACTCAATGCCAAGGGATAAGTCCCTGAATGACCTTCGTCACGGCAAAAAGTTGGGCTATGCCCTTTATTAAAATTAAAAATTCGAAGGAATGTGAATTACAATATAACACATTCCTCATGTTTGTAGCCGGTTTCAATTTATTTTCTCAGAATTATCTCTGATTCATTGAAAAAAGCAATACGAAAAAACGAACACGAAACTAAAACGACGCGAGTCCAAATACTTTTATCAGTGAATCATGGTCAGGGAAAACTACAAAAAACCTTGACCAAGAAAATATTACAAAATAAACAACAAATATTATAAATAATACACAAAATACAATCAATAATAATTTTATTATATAAAATAATCGTATCCTCTAATGAACACTACGGTCGTCCTTCAGGAACTTGTTGACAGCTATTTTGAAGGCCTGTAAATACGGAGTCGACCAATTGATTCCACATCGAAGTCACTCTCGGATAAAAGGACGATTTGAAGTGTTGGGTTCTACATGAGAACGGTTTTAAGGCAAATCTATGTTGATTAGACCTCAACATTATGTCTATGCTCCAAAGAATCAAGAGATGAAGTAATGGTTACATCATTTATCAAACGGATAACTCTATTTTGAATTCCATCAAGATGAACCAAATGAGATCTTGGAGCCCCACCCCAAACAAATGAATAAAATTCTAAAATTGGTCTAACATAAGATTTATATAATCTTAATACTTCAGAGGGGCACGAATCTTATTAATAAGACAATCATGCCAAACTCTATCAAAAGCCTTAGAAATATCCAAGGACACAACGCTTGATTCGCCTAGATTTTCAAGGCTTCGCTCCCAACAATGAGTCATGCACGTCATAAGTTCACCTGCAGATAGAACAACAAGTTTTCACAATATTCTGTCATTTGGCGTTTTCATAAATTAGTTCAGAGCAGTCAAATAGTTCTCAAGAAAAATGCTCGTGTTTCTTATCTGATCTGATGTCAAATGTCTCTTTCGATAATTTTCTCCTACAATAAAAAAAATGACCCAGGATCAATTTTTGCGATTAGAGAATTTACATGAAAAATTTAAATTTTTATGGGTTGTTTTTTTTCATTATGAAAGTCGCCTTTAAATGGTTTTTTGTCAAAATCCTTCAACGTCTCACACATTTTCGCAAAAACTTGAATTTTAATAAAATTGGTTCAGATAGGTAAATTTTCAATCATATTTTTCCGTTTCGGACATGTTTCCAAGCAAACAAGTTTCCGCCTTTGAAAGGGTTTACTACAAAAGGGAATTCGATATGAGCTGCATTTTATTGGTACCGGAATAAGAATATTCTTACAACTATGCCATGCATTCGGAATAATTTTATTCCAGCTTTTTCTAGGAATGAAAATGTTCTATTCTGCTTTTAGTTAGAAACTTCACCACCAGAGTGCATTTTAATTTTCACTTTGCCAGTTCAGTGTTTAAGTCGTAGATTTTTTCCCATTTCGTATAAATTTTAATTTTAAAAAGCAAAAAATAAAGAACTTATTTAATCAGAAAATTGTTGGACTAATCTATTTCCAAATTAATTTGGAGCGTATATTTTCCATAATTTCTGATGCAAAATCAAACAAGTAATTGAAAAAAAACTTATGTATAAATTCGTATAAAAAAATAAATACTATCACTGATTCCTGATATGATCCGCATTGTAACATAATAGTAAAACATTTCAGCTAATAAAAAAAACATTGATCTTTGATCTGAAACAAATTGCAAACTCGTGTTGAATTAATTTTTTTTTGCGATTTGTTGTCTTTTTTTGTGATTTTTCAATGTTCATCCAGTTCTGAGTTTGTTTAAAGTTTCAAGTCTCTAGCTCAATGGGAAGTTAGTTTAAAATCAATTACAAAATTCCATCCGCACAGACAGACATACACGAAAGCGAGCTAATAAAAACGTTTTAATAATATGCGTATCTTTACCAGAAAAGAATAACTTTAAGAAAATGAATGTACGAGTACAAATTAACACTCCAGTTCAGCAAACTCAGTATAATTGCACTCCAGTTCATTTCCGAGGTCAACGTACCAGACAAAATCCACGAACTCCACACAGGTGCATCGTTTCAGCAACTGCATCGTGCCCGGAAATTTTTTTCATAATTTGTATTAGCTTTATTAATAATAATATTCAGAGCGACAGACCGTTGCGGTCGAAGGCCTAGCTCCTCGGGACCATTTGTGTTGTGCATATATATTTTTGGACACAAATGGAAGGGACCTACAATTTAAGGCCGGCTCCAAACGGCTCTCGGAACGTTTGTCACCCACATTAGCTTTACTAGTTGATCAATAAAGTTTTGCATCGCGCATGAGCAGTTTAGCAGAGAATTTGTTTTGGTCGTGTGAAAAATAGCGTACATTACTCGCTGAAAAGTGCTTATCGTCCACTTTCCTCGCTCGTTATGTAATATACTATTAATTTTTTAAATTCTCTATTTTACCTTCGCGTGCTGCCGGTGGCTGGGCTGGTCAGATATTGTGATCAATTTTTAACCCACTTCCCAAAGCCCGAGGACACTACTAAATAGAATTTTGGTATATTATATATTCACCAAAAATGTTCCCAACAGAAAAAATACTTGAATATTATTTAAATTGTCTTAACATACAGCAGTTGCTTAAACGAATTCTATATACAGAATACGAATTAAAACATTACACTTTGACCTTTACTAAAAAATAATATTTTAAAAATTTTATAATTTTTTCCCGTTGTGCTCTTAACGCAAAACTATTCCGGTACAACAATACGTCCTTGTTTCATGTAGGTTCAATGGCAAGCCAGGAGCTTTTGATTATTAAATACACTTTTAGTAAGCTATTACTATTTCGTGTTGTTAATTAAAGTTAAACTCAACAATGTAACAACAACAAAGCTAGTGTTCAGTGTTATGGCACTGCTTTCTGCGAGCGGGAATAATGATAGACGACAGTGATAACTGAGATATATATTAACTAGTACTTATACATGTACTCGAACTTTACGTGAATCATTTGCATTTTCAGCTGGTGACCAAGCGCCTAATAAGGAGTGGCTATAGCTGTGACAACAACAAGCAAAAATGTTGACACAATCACACTCGTCACGTATACGAGCCTTGAAAGCAAGCAATGGCATAGGAAGTGAAAAGAAAGTACAATCGAGCAACGATGATGTTGGGAGAATAATATGAGCGCACTTAGTGTGTGCTGTTATTGATATCTGATATTGTAGTGTGGACGACCAGAAACATACTTGAGTGTCGTCGTCATCGACACAATTAATGAATTTACTTTTATCAGGTTATTCGTTGGCGTAAATCTTGACGCATTAATAATGCGTGTTGTAATTAAAAGATTTAATCAAGTAGGATTATTCACGGTAAAAAGATGCCAACAAATAATATAAAGTAGCCTTGCCATAGGGGTTAATGCAATTATTGGAGGATGCATAAATGCCCAAAAACATACACATTTATCTACTGAAGTGGCATCTAATTACTGATGACATGAGTTAACTCTGTGTGCAGTTAGTAGGAACATAAACAACAGAGGTTAACTAACTATACTATACAGCCATAGAGAAACCCACCCTTGTGGAGAGGCCTGAGCTTCCTGCTATTGCTGCTATCGACTGTGACTGCGCCGATGTTTCTTAGATTTTTAAAGATATTCTGCTCAGTTATCAATCACCATTCCACCATTTATTGCTTTTAGTATTTTATTATTTCCATGCTTATTCGTAAGAGCTGCAATCGTTCGCATCAGATTGTTTTTAAGACATAAGAAAATATGTGTTGTTATGTACGTTGCTTCATCTCTGTTGTGTTTCTCTGTTGCTACAGTTTCTCTTTCTTTCTCATGTAAATTCATATTCACTTTAATTTGAAACTTAGAAAGCTTTTTTAATTAGATACGACTTTTGTGTTTGCTTAAGACCATATTTGGGAATAATTTCCTCTCGAAATAGTTGATAGTGTAATTGCATTGTTGTGTTGGCCGTATGCAATGTGGCACCGGTTGTGTAAAACTTTGGATTCAGGTGTCAAAAAAAAATTCATTTATGTAGCGGAGCGTCAACATTCGAACATATGGAGTGCAATGTTTAATCCACGCTAAATAGCTCATCATGCTATCACTTTTTGACGATGCAAGGGTTACTCATGGAAATATTGTGAATTCTCTTTTACCTGGAACCGACTGTTTTGTTTGTTAGACGATCAGTTTCTCTTCAGATCAGCTTAGTTCATTACTCTGTTGTTGGTTGTGGCCATCATAAACGGTTAGGAGGATAACTTATCCGCTACTCCAACTATGGCTGCGACTTCAGTTTTAAATTAGTAATAGAATTACATTTATAATTTTTTTAATTTGGTATTAGGTATTCCATACCAACGTATGATTCCAATTCTAATGATTTATATTATACGAGTAATTATTAATGTATTTTTGTATGAAAAAGCTCTAACTTACGAACGGCGGATTCGATTTACAAAGCGTACGTAGATATATGTTTGTAATTTTGCAGGTAACATTTTGGTGGTTAACTGTAGAAAGAAAACTCTCTGAAATTATTTTTAATTTTTTGCTAGGCTAGGTATACAGGGTATATCCGTTCCTTGGTTATTTTCGTAAAAAAAATCGTAAGGGAGATATTCAATTTTCTACAAATCCACCTCGTAATATTATATGCATTCGGTCAACAGGAGCAGGGTTAAAAGCTAAAGTTTGTAAAATGAACGAATAAGTACTTTTGACCTTACATGACTTCACACCCTATAACTCTTGAACCCTTCCAGACACAAGGTTACTATTAATCTTTTTTGAAAGAATAGTACATTTTTATGATCAAACAATGTACATTTTTTTAAATTATTTAAGCGATAGCAGAAACACTAGGACGTCATGCAACCCTTCTTATGCGTAGTAGTAGTAACACAACCCCCACTATCTCGCTCTTGTTGACAGAATGCATAAATATTTTGCCATGTATTTGTAGGAATTTAAACAGGCTGTTCAATACTGTATTTATCAAAAAAAATTAAGGGTTCAAGAGTTATAGGGTGTGAAGTCATGTAAGAGGTCAAAAGTACGTATTCGTTCATTTTACAAACTTTCACTTTTAAACCTGCTCCTGTTGACCGAATGCATAAATATTGCAAAGTGGATTTGTAGAAAATTTAATAGGCTTTTAATATTGCATTTGTCAAAAAAAATTATCCAAGAGCGATTTTCGAAATATGTATTCGCGTTTGAAAATAAAATTTAAGAATAGAAAAAACAGTTTTGTATTTTGACGACGTTTCAAGAGCTTAAAAAAGGTTTATTATTTGATCTTATAAATTTAATTTTCTTTCAAAAATGACCAACAGTGGCCTTGTAGCTAGTGGCGTTCAAGGGTTGCGGGGAGTGCAGTGATGTAAGATCAAAAGTACATCTCTTCGCATTAAAACGCTACGTACACCGCAGGGGGTGAAAGTAACCCCCCCTCCCATACGATTTTTTTCACGAAATTAACCAAGAAATCATCCCATACACATTTTCTCATCCTTCTATGACCCTTCTAAATCTAAACTCTAGAATGAGAGCACGAAGTGCTGATTTCTTTCTGCTGTAGAGCCAGCAAGCATTAAATTGTTTTCATTCTATAATTTCACAGCTTATAAAACCTATTTACGAGTACTGCATAAAAGCAAATAGCTAATAGTTCGTGTTCAACATGGCGTGGCGATTTAAAGCATCCAAATATAAAAATGCTGCACCAATTGTGCCAAAGCCGGAGGCGTGCATTCGTGATATTTGCGTTGGCTCTTATCAGACATTTGGCAATAATATTGCAGCGTCAGCGGCCTTCATGGCCTTCAACTGGGAACACACAGGTTCTAGTGTCGCAGTTTTGGCCATCGATGATTGCGGTCGTAAGAGCAAAACGATGCCATTACTTCACGGACATTCGGACACAGTGACCGATTTGGAATTTTCGCCGTTTCATGATGGTTTGTTAGCAACAGCATCGCAGGATTGTTTGGTGAGTTCGAAAAGAGAACATAGGTGAAAGCTTGTATTGTAATTTTTTTTGGTTTATTTTCTACAGGTAAAAATTTGGCACATTCCCGAAAAGGGCTTAGAGACATCGCTTTCGGATCCTGAGTGTGTATTTTCACACAAGCAACGCAGGGTGGAGACAGTTGGTTTTCATCCGACAGCTGATGGATTGGTGCATACAACAGCTGCTGGCTGTGTTACATTGTTTGACATTACCAGCCAGAAAGAGATATTCTGTAAGAGAAAGCTGAATAGTAATGTGTTGTGAAAAAATTAATTTCATTTCATCTTTTAATTCTTCGTTTAAATGACAGCAAATAATGAACATCCTGAGGTCATCCAGTCCGCCAGTTGGAAACAAGATGGAACTACTCTCGCAACCAGTTGTAAAGACAAGTTCGTTCGCATACTTGATCCCCGCGTTTCTGGCACTCCGATACAAATGGTTGCTGAGAGCCATCAAAGTATAAAGGACTCGCGCGTTGTCTGGCTAGGTAATCAAACTCGCATTCTAACAACGGGCTTTGATTCCAACCGTCTCCGACAAGTTATTATACGAGACTTGCGAAACTTTGCGGTGCTAGAGAAAACACTTGAACTCGACTGCTCCACGGGAATTTTAATGCCACTATATGACGCGGACACAAACATGTTGTTCCTAGCAGGAAAAGGCGACACGACCATCAATTATCTTGAAGTGAACGATAAGGAACCTTACTTAATTGAAGGTCTACGGCATACAGGCGAGCAAACAAAGGGAGCATGTCTGATACCGAAACGAGCCCTTAAAGTTATGGAAGGTGAAGTAAATCGTGTCCTGCAATTGACATCTAATATGGTCATTCCGATAATGTATCAAGTTCCGCGAAAGGTAGTGGAAGCCAGAAATTTATGTTCAATTTTTCAATTCAATTTTGCCATTGTTGCAGACTTATCGAGATTTCCATAGTGATTTATACCCAGAGACCACCGGTTATAAGACTGATTTAACAGCTTCTGAATGGATAAATGGTGCTAACATTCCCGTGCCAAAGATAAGCCTCGATCCCTCTAAAAGGGAATTGGGTGATGATCCGATTACGGTGAGTTTAATTCATAAACATAATTTAATTTGTATTCTTATAGATTTTCAATTTTCATTTATTCTTTCGTGGGATATCCTGCTATATTCTTGTTGACTTTTTGTTCGAATAAAATTCGCTTATCATCAAAACATTACTGGGTTTCGCTCTTTTATATACATCTCATAATGTTTTTCTCTTCTCCGTGTGTTTCTTGACCGTTTTCTTAAATCTAACGTCGTATACAATGGTGTTCATGGTGTTCGCCTCTAAGATTCATCGAGGAAATTTAAATGAGTTGATAAAAAATATCGAAAACAGGAAAGCGTCTTTAAAGAAGAATGGGAATCAGTCTAACCTACAGCGAAACGGAAAGCACGATGAAATTACTATCAAAAAGAAGTCTACAACTACGGCAAATACCAGTACATTGGATGAAATGAAGAACATCGGCAACAACGGCGGTAATGGCAATAGTAACTATGATGATCGTCTTACGCTTTCGAAGAACGATATAATTCGCAAATTTGAAAGCAAATATAAGACTGACTCAGAGAAGGATATCAAGCGAGAGAAAAATGTATCCACAAAAATAGAGAATGGCAGAAACTACGGAAACAGCAGTGGTGATGAAAACAATTGCAATCAGGAATCCCCTGCAGATGAATCATGTGGTAGCGAGGAAACATCGACCAGCACTAGTTCGCCTCATCAAAATGACTCGACAGCCACTACTCCACCAAAACCAATGCCGAGAACATCTCGAAATAATTCACTGCCTGACTCGTCGCAGTCATCTGTTGAGGACGTTTTTCCACGTCCACGCCCAAGAACTACCGCTAACACGACTTACAAGGTGCGCGTGCACAAACTCTGTTCAGACACACTTAGTAGTTAGCGATTGTTTGTCTGTTTTCGTTTCGTTTTTTTTGCATGAATTTGTGTTTTTTTTTGTTATTCTGCTGCTAAGGTCTTTTGTCTTTTGAATTAATTCTAGTTTATTATATTACTGTCCTGAAATATACAGTCCGTAACATTTGGATAGCCTCAGACATAGTTTTTTTTTTAAATCACTTGTTTTTGGTACGTTCTTGATGTTTACTTACAGTTTTGAATAATGAGAGACAAGGTAAGACTGAGTCGTTGAGATTAAGAGAAGTACTAACTGGTTTTTTAAAGTTAACGGAATTTTCTGAGTTGAATGCCTTTAATTAAGTCCTCTTTACTTGCATACTGTTTCCCACCTTTATAAACAGTGCGCGCTAGTCAGCCCCAAACATTTTCAATGATGTTCTGGTTTGGCGAGTATGGTGGCCAGGGTAGTTGCTGTATATTTTTGCTTTGTAACCACGTCTTAATAACGCCAGCTGAATGAATCGGTGGATTTTCCTGCTGGAAAATACTCGGCAGTGCTCCAAAAATATTTTGAAACTGAGGTAAACCTGTTTCCAATATAGTTTTATAGTACGTCGGTGTCATTTTACAGCTTACAAAGACTAAATCAAATGTGCCATAAAACGATATCGCGCCCCATACCATAACGCCTCCCTAGCGGCTATGATGGCGATCCAAAAACAGTTTCTATTCTCCGGTCATGAAAATAAAAATTATAACCGTCTGGTCCGTCTGAGTTTTGATTTTTTTTTCGTCTGAAAATATCACTTTTGCCAATCGTTTGACTGAGTGCTTCCATCGGTATTCCATGTCATGTGCTGTCTTGCGAAATTGAGCCTCGCGGTTTTCGAAGAGTGTTGAGTGATGGTTTTTTCTTCAGCTTTAGGCGTTTCAAGTATCCGGCACTTTTAATAACTCTGCTAATTGTCATTCGGCTAACTTCTAATACAACTTCGTGTCTTATCTTGTTCAAAGACTGGGTCGAATTGGAAGCCAGTCGTATAATTCTCTGCTTGTCATAGTTAGTAAGAACTGTTGAAGTACGTCCTTTATAGTTTTTTCTGTACAATAATGGATTTTTTAAATAATTATTAATAACTTTTGGACTTAGATTTATTTTCTGAGCTATAGCGCGATTAGAAAGACCTTGCTCATGATAGGCATCGATTTTGGCTATTTCCTTTGCAGTCAATGAACTTTGTTTTTAAAGCAACCAAAATACAAAAAAAACTGTTTATCACTCGTACTGTAGAACAAAGTTAATTGAGGCTTTTCTAATGTTACAATAAAAAATGCACATTTGAGTGACCTCAAACAAAATCAACTCAGAAAATTACGTTAACTTTAAGAAACCAGTTAGTAGTTCTCTTAATCTCAACGACTCAGTCTTACCTTGTCTCTCATTATTCAAAACTGTAAGTAAACATCAAGAACGTACCAAAAATAAGTGATTTTAAGAAAAAATATATCTGAGGCTATCCAAATGTTACGGACTGTATATAGACTGGATGTTATAATTTTAAATTATTATTGAGTTCATCTCTTATAAAATCTTGGGAAGGAGGAGAGGTGACGAAAAGTTTCATAGTTGCAAAATATGTGTGTTTCAAAAATGTAGCCAATTCCTACTTCACCTTATTGATCTTATTGTTGTATAGACACATCAATTAGATACTGATGGATCAATTTGATTATAGTACAACTTCAATGTAACTGAATGCTTGGTCCTCATTACTCTAAAACAATGAAAAACTGAGATTATTTTGAGCGTATTCTTCACATAATATAAAGCGAAGATTTCTTTTGTTTTTGTCCATTCTTCATAGTTTATGTTTTTATGATTTAAATAGTTAGTAATCGTACAATTGCACAAATAAAAATTTGATGCACGTTCTAGATTGCGTTCTTCTGTGACTGCTACTTCTCAATTTTTATTTGCTTTCGTGAATATTTTGTTGTTGCGTCCAGTATTTAGGTTTGTTTCGTTTTTCTATTGTTTTGCATGATTGTTCATTTCCTTACGAACGCATAGAGACACAGTTTTGTCTCATTCGATGATTATTACTTTGTAGAGGTTTAGAACTTTAGTGTTTGTAACGATTCATATTCTATTCGATCATATAAACTTCAGGTTGCAAACGTCTTGCTACAAGTTCTTTATAATATATGATATGAGAAAGAAAATTATTGTTTTTCCGGGGTCATTTTTTTTCCCTTATTCACATTTTCACATCATGCATTTTTCCCCGAACACTAACAGCCGCGACTTGGACCAAAACCATTTTCAAGCAATTCTGGTGATGTATCATTTGACAAGGTATTTGCTGTTCCACAGGCACCAGGATCTCATGAAGTTGGAGGCATATCAGTAGAGTCTGAAGGCATTGCTAAATTTGAGTCATTACAAAAGACGCCTAGCCAGCAGAACAAACCGGATCTTATTGTAGAAATCGAAATTAAAAGTAAGTGAAGGGAATTTTAAATGTTTGCCATATCAACTCACTTATGTTTTATGTTCCTCTCAAGAAGAAAATAAACGCAATAATGGTGAAACTGTTGACTCGGACAGTGGTGGTGGTGGTGGTGGTGGTGGTGGTGGCGTTGGGACGAAGTCGTTGACCACATCTGAGAGGCGAAAGGTGAGCTAAGCTAAAACCGACACTATTATGTATATTGTAGTTTACTAACAATAGTTCTTTTTTGCCTTTGACTTATTCTATTTTTCTAAACTTTGCAATACACCATAACGTCTTTTAATTAATCAACTAATAACATTGCCCTTACAACTAAAAAAAACCAAAATCAAAAATCAGTCCTCGGCAGAAGATGATGAATCTCCCGATAAGGTTGTTTTTTCATATTTTATATCTTCATGAGAACTATTTTTTTAACATTCTAACACTTGTACTTTTGTTTAGATTTTTGAATTACATCACTCGGAGTCTTCAGAGAATTCCACGGAAGGTGATGATAAACCGGACGCTGAGCTTAGACGATTTTCGGCAACACGAAGTAGCATTGCTGAGCGACGCCGTTTGTACGAAAGTCGTTCGAAAAGCACACAAGAGGAGAAGGCACAGTCACCAGTTCCACTGTTGGTTAATATATATCATTTATTCAGTTACGGATAATTAAAATTATTGCTTCACTATCAATTTACAGCCGCAGGGAGCTATCAAAAACAGATTCTCTTAGAGCTTCACAGCAGCACCCGACCGCTATTGCTTCAGATAACAAGCGAATTTCAGTGCCCGAGGGCAAACTGCTCGACGAAAAACGTCGCAACATGACCGAAGGTATCAAGAAACCAACCGATACGACAATAACTGTGTCGACCAAAAGAACATCTACTGTCTTTGGCAAGGTTTCTAAGTTTCGACATCTCAAGGGTACTCCAGGTCATAAGTCTTTACACATTGAAAATGTGCGTAATTTAAGTCGTCAAATTCCTGGTGAATGCAATGGTTTTCATGCAAATCACGAGCGTGTCGCAGTGCCATTGTCGGGTCCTGGTGGAAAGATTGCCATCTTCGAGTTGAGCCGACCAGGAAGATTACCCGATGGTGTAATTCCCTCGCTCGTGAATGGTTGCAACATAATGGATTTTCAATGGGACCCATTTGAGCCCAAGCGGCTGGCAGTTGCTTGTGATGATGGCATCGTTAAGATTTGGCGCATTGATGACAATGGCCTCACAGAACCAACTAACACTCCTGAAAAAGAACTTACTGCCCATCTGGATAAGATCTACTTTATTCGTTTTCATCCTCTAGCTAAGGATGTGTTCCTGACGGCAAGCTACGACATGACAATCAAACTCTGGGATTTAGAAATAATGCAAGAAAAGGCCTCACTTAAGGGACACACTGATCAAATTTTCGATTTCGCGTGGAGTCCCTGCGGAAAGCTTGGCGCCAGTATGTGCAAAGATGGCAAAATTCGAGTTTACAATCCGCGTAAGTCGGTGGCACCCATTCGTGAAGGTAACGGTCCTGTGGGTACACGAGGAGCTCGCATAACGTGGGCTGTCGAAGGACAATACATTGTATGCACAGGGTTTGACAAGTAAGTCACTATTGTGGATTTGGTAATCTCACAATCACACCAAAATTGAATTATTGCAGAGTTTCCGAACGACAAATAAGCGTGTACAATGCGCAAAATCTCGCTTCTCCTCTTAATATTGCCAGTCTGGATGTTTCTCCCTCGATTCTCTTACCATTCTACGACGAGGACAGCTCAACACTTTTCGTCACGGGTAAAGGTGACTCAACTATTTATGCATACGAAATTGCCGACGAGGAGCCATACATATGTCCACTGTCACATCATCGGTGCACCTCACTGCATCAGGGTTTAAGTTTCCTCACAAAAAACCATTGTGATGTAGCTAGCGTGGAATTTTCAAAGGCATATCGTCTAACGAATACAACCATTGAGCCGCTTAGTTTCACAGTTCCGAGGATAAAGGTAGATCGCGTTTATTTGTAGAAGTTTATGTGCCCATAAATTTAATTTTAATTTCAGAGTGAACTTTTTCAAGATGATCTTTTTCCTCCAACACTGGTAACATGGGTACCAACTCTGTCATCGGCTGATTGGTTCTCAATGAATGATAAGAAAACCACTAAAATCAGTTTACAACCTGACGGAATGGAATGTCGTAAGTTATTTCTGTAGAATGCATTAAAACTTGTAACCTCTTAAATTCGGCATCTCTGGCATTTAGATTCTTTATCAGGATAGAGACCATTGTCCGAATATCTATATTCTGGGTATTACGTTTTATAAAAGCATAGAGAATAGTGCAGTAGACCTCAGTGCATGGGTAAATCCTGGATAACACATTAATGTGTATAGTTTTACTTTCTTTCTTACTTTAGTTAAAGGAAGTATAGGAATCATGAAAATTTTCGAACTCGGTTGCTTTAAGCAACAGTGCGCGTATTTCTGATTCCATGCTGTTATCGGCTGCTACAGGTGACCTGAGATAGTTAAAGGTTTGCACTTCTTAAAATCGAGCTCCCTTATTTAAATTGCGTGACCAATGTTCATTGTTCTGCTCACAGACGTTTACTTTGTTTTGCTTTGTTTTGCTCTCATTTATGTGCAGCTCTAGACTTTGAGCCGTCCTCTCGATCTGGATTAAAGCTTCCTGTACAGCTCTTGGTTTTTTACCAACAATGTCAATATCGTATGCGTAAGCCAGTATCTGAATGGACTTATAGAGGATTGTTGCTCTCGCAGTTACTTCGAAGTCTGCGATTACATTATCCAACGCCAGGTTAAAGGAGACGCAGACCACTCAATGGGCTTGATAGTGATCCGGATATTTTTACTTGGCTTATAACATTGGTCATGGTCAACCCACATAGTCGTATCATGGCTTTATAGAGTTCTACTCTAGGTATGCTATCATAGGGGGCTTTTTAAAAAAAGATGTAGTGAGTTTTGAAACTATAGACACGTTTCCATCCACTGCCTAAGAGTGAAGATCTGATCCGTTGTTGATTTGCCTGGGATAAAGCAACACTGGTATGGGCTTATTATGACTAGCGTATGACGCTATCCTGTCTTAAAGGATATACCACGATAATTGCTGCAGGTTGGGATATCTCCCTTCTTATGTATGGGGCACAGGATACCTCTTCCAGTCTTCTGGCATCACTTCATCTCCCATACTTGAACTATTATTTCATAAATTGCTTGGTGTAGTGTGGGATGAGCTCCATTGGAATACCATCTTTGCATTGTGTGCAACGCGGTGTATATTGCGTCATACCGCGGTAGAACTTCGGCGCCTGGTATTATTTCATAAATTGCTTGGTGTAGTGTGGGATGAGCTCCATTGGAATACCATCTTTGCATTGTGTGCAACGCGGTGTATATTGCGTCATACCGCGGTAGAACTTCGGCGCCTGGTGCGGTCCGCGCTCTATATACTGTTTTAGTTCACGGACGGGATTCTTCTCCCAGGCTGCTTTCTTTCGCCGGTGAACTGTTTTTTTATATCTTCTGAGCTCTTTATATTCATCTTTGCGTGCCCGCGTGTTATGAGATTATTGCATTACTCGGTACGCAACGTACTTACGTTCAGTCGCTAGCTTACATTCGTCATCGAACCAGTCGTTCAGATCTCTACGACTACTGCCTAAGATGGAGTCAGCAGTACTAACGACAGTATTTTTAAGGCGTGTCCATTTCTCTTCTTCGCCTGGCATCTCAGCCCCAGGACTGAGATTCGGGTTGTGGTGGCGGTCTATTAACACGTGGTCTATTTGGTTGTGAGTCGCTCCATCAGGAGATACCCATGTGGCTTTGTGGATATTTTTACGCGCAAACCTTTTACTCGCAACGACCAAATTATTGCATGCTGCCATCTCTATGACTCATTGTCCATTGTCATTAGTGTTCTCGTGTAAGCTATGGGTGCCAATGTACTGCCTAAATACTGGCTCCCTACGTAGTTTGGAACTCATATTTCCCAGAATGATTTTTACGTCATACTGAGGACAGGCATGGAGTTCCCGTTCGACTGATTCAAAGAATTCTTCTTTTTTATCATCTGTAGAATCCATTGTAGATGCGTGAACGTTTATGAGGCTTTTGTTTTTAAATCTGTCCCGCACGCGTAGGGTGCATAGCCGTTTATTTACTGCTTTAAAGCAGATAACGGGAGTTTTATTCTTTTGCTGACTAGAAGCCCCACCTCGAGCACATGATGTCTTGCATGAACCAGATCTTACCTTTCTGACAGGTCGCATTAGACGGTTTTAAATCTAATGATAACCACATAACCACGGGTGTTTGCCGAGGTTCTGCTTTGTCTCCGACACACTCTCTCTCATTTTCATTAATTATCTCCTATCCAGCTTATCGCATTAGTTCAACCTTCTGCATGTCCCTCTTCTTCTCAAGTGGAACACGAACAACAACATATGTTAAGCTCGTTAAATTCTGACCTTGACAGCATAAGAAGGCGGGGCCTCAACAACAAGCTTCGTTAGACTACCACATATTTGCTGTCGCTAAAGCGATGCAGGAAGTACTTCACTCCCTCAGACATGGCTACAATTTACTATTTACCTACATAAAACTTGAATACAGCTGTAATGTCTGGGCAGGTAATCCGAAGATTACATTGCATCTACTCGACAGAAGACTGATCCACGCGAATACAATCGACATTCGAGATTCCTTCTTTAGCCGCACATTAATTATATGAAATTCATTGCTTGGTTATAATAACAACAGGCCCATTTATGGTCAAAATGCGACCGTAATTAAATTTTTTAAGATTGAACGTTTTGCAGTTCTTTTGTCAAAGATTATAACCTTATCATTGCATATAATTTTATTGAATTTTGTTCTATTACGTTAGCTGCGAGCGTGTACAAATACGTCACTAACAGGTGTTGGAAGCCTTAATTCCCTGCAATACCTATGAAAAAAAAAATTGAAAATTTAAATTATATATAAGTTTAAGTTAAGAAGCACTCCTTCTCCATATAAACTTTAACTATGCTATATCTCATACTCCTCCGTGCGCACAATATGCTTAAAAAGGGGTGCAAGGTTTTCTCTTCACGTATTAATAAATAGATGTGTGATAAGGTGAAAAATTACATTGTACATATAGCTAGCACTCTGGAAGCAATAGCAGCTTTCCTGTTAGCAAACATATGTAGGTGATAGAAATGTTAGCTCTAAGTTCTAGAAAATTTGACCCACATTTTTGTATTTTAATAGAGGTAATTGGATTTCCGCAATATGCTTAAAAAGGGGTACAACGTTTTCTCTTCACGTATTAATATATAGATATTCTGCGCGACAGACCGTTGCGTTCCAAGGCCTAGATTATCGCGACCATTTGTGTTGGGCATGTATATTTTAGCACACAAATGAAATGGACCTACAATTTAATGCCGTATCTGAACGGCGAGTTGAGAAGCTTTCCGTGATAAGTTATTACTCTCGGATGTTTGTTAGACATTTGCGAGAGGGGGGGACCGTGAAAAATACTTTTGGTGTTTTCTGGGATTTTAACTACGAACCCCCCTGCTCAGAAATCCATGCACTAACGACTGAGCCACGGCGCCCACGAAATTCATTGCTTAGTTCTTTTTTTGCGTCTGTATGAACCAAAGGTATTCAAAGCGCAAGTGTATAGGCATCTCCTCTTATTTTTTTTATATATTCCTAAAGACGAATGCGTCAACTTCTTCAATTCCAGTATTTTACGAACACAATGTGCTTGGCATTATAAGGGTGCAAATCCTTAGAAGGTGGTACATTATAAAATAAATCTTCCTGGCCAAGTGTACCAAAAAGCAAGATGTTTACGTATACTATACATCGATTTCCTTATTATTATAAAAAAAATTTAAAATATAAGAACAATTCCACATATCAAATTATGTATTTTTTCAGTATCTTCAATTCAGCAAGTGACGCAGACCAAAAAACCCGAAAATCCCAACATTGCACCACCGTTTATGACAAAATCGGAATTTGAAAAATCAAAACAAATAGAGGTAATCAACAAAAATAATTACAAAAATGTTTACTCTATTGTAATAATGAATACATAGGTATTGATTATCTCTTCCCGTTCCTGTGTCCAATTGATTTGCCAATCTGAATTTTACTCGTGCCATTATATGTTTATATGAACTGTTCTGATTTTCTTCACAGATTCAGAAATCAGTGAGTGCCCGCGTTGAATTTAATAGAAAACTCGAACAGGACGACATGGAAGGTGTGGATGAGAATGAATGGGAGGAATAAAGTGGACGAAATGGATCATTTATAGCAGAATGAAGATAAAAATATATATTTCAACATATTTCACCGACTGGACACACATAATATATTATATCTCTATTTTAACTCTTAAATAAGTTACAAACTAAATACATACTTACAAAAACAGATATATTTAAACAACCAAATCAGTAAACGAAAATTAACTTACAACCAACCAACAAACAAAGGACAACAATGCTTGATATTTTCCTACGTTTTATCCATATTTTTTGTGCTTGACATTTATCTAATAATCGGCGTTTTTTTAACAATGTTGAGCGTGGGTAAAAATTTCTTCAAGCGTTTTCCTTAATTTTTTTTATTTCATTTTTAGATTTAAATAAATACTGCAACCGATCAACCAACTCAAAATAATTCTCAAGATTTGCCAAAAAAACAAATAATTTGCATTACATTACATTAAATTTAGAAAAAATACGCTCGAACTCAGTTAAGTTAAATTGCTGGTTATCGATGGCTAATTTTTTTTTGTATTTAACTGAGATTTTGTTGCATTATTAATCAAAACAAAGATATTAGGCGTTAAGCTTTTTAAATGTTGTAATTTTTTTTATTGAATCTGTGAAAAGAATTGAGATTGACATTCGATTTTTAATTTTGTATTCGTATATGTAATAATAAAACGCATACGCATGTGTTGCCATAAGTCAGACGAAACGAAACTACATAATATAACATAATGAATAATATAACATAATGTAATTTACAAATACAAAAAAATTATCTAGTCTTCAACATCCTTTGCCTTTTTTCGGGGAAGTAAATTTATTCTATTTATTTTCTAAATTATATTTCATCTCTAAGAAAAAATGAAAAATCAATCACAAATCAAATCGATAATAACGAAAAGACTATGGAACAGTTGCCATAATTTTTTACGTAAATAATATGAGTATTAACAAGAAATTTACAAAAAAAAAGAAACTCGGGATCAATCAGAACATTGCCAGTTTTCTTTTCTTTACAGGAAGCAAAATAATCTCCAATTATAATATAGAAAAAAAACTCAATTTTTATACAAGAATTTAAGCAATATTATCAGTATTTAATTAATATTAACAAAACGGAAATACGTAGTGGCATTACTAGTTAATGTAGGAGCGGAATAAAAAATTGAAACTTTTCTCACCTCACCTCTTTTTTTATTGTAGTTTAAAAAATAATAAAAGCAGATTGTTTCAAAATTTAAACTTAACATCAAGCATATGTATAGAGTGTTCTAATAAGAAGACCGTTTTTAGTTTCCCAAAAAACACATTTACAAAATTTTTTAATGAGTTTTAACAATAATACAGGTTTTTATATTTACCAAGAGACAGATAAGATTGACAGATAGATGGCATATAAAAATATTTAGATCTGGCTGCGAACATAATGGTGCTCTGGTTGGAAAAAAATTGATTCCAACGATTTGCTTCTGATTGATGCCTGGAATGCGCCTACTTAAAAATTTGCGAATGCTAACGATATATAAAAATAATATAGTAATGGGAGGCAGACGTTTTTATACAAGAACTTTTATACTTGCTAAATTAAATAAAACCAAAATAATAAAGCCAAGTAAAAATATACAATAAATAATAAATGCAAATACATACCATTCAATAAAAATATATGTGAAAAGATATTTGGAAAAGTTGAAACAACATACACTTTAGGATATCACAATAAATTAAGCAAAAAACAATAAAATTGCCTCTTTAATGCTTATTTTGTTAACTGCGAAAGTAATGGTAAACAATTATCGTTTACAAATAAAATAAATGCACTTTCTATAAATGAAATCCATATGAAACTTATACACACATGTTCTGCATTCCGAATGAAAGTGAATTGAAGACGAATTTCGATTTCAATCGAAATTAAATATCTCGTTCTACATTCTGAGTGAATTCAAATTTTTCCAATTCACTTCGAATTGATTTTCAAAAAATCAGCGCTGCCCGTATAATTTGATTTTATTCTGCTGTTAAAAATTGAAATACACATTTCTTTTGAATAATAATAGAATCAAAAACAACCCACTAAATTAATGATTTTCATGACTGAAGCTTAAAAATAAAAACTGCACTGCAACCTAACCACAAAACAACCCTAATTGTAAAGAAGAGCTTCACACAGCGCACACAGAACACGCTCATTATAGTATGGCGTGATCCGATGGCGCTATATCCCATGAGTATTAAAAAAATTGTATGGGAACCTCGAGGCCCAAATAATAAAAAATACACATGTGTGCAAAGTTTCAATAAAATCGGGTTTTGGGAAGATCGCAAGATTTCACGATAAACAGACAAACACACGGGCAAACGAAGTAAATATAAAGAATTTAAAAAGGGAGAAAAATCAAGAAGGTAGAGTTCGTTGGAAAGTTTTAAATGACGGTTAAATGCCGGTTATCTTTGCGATAGCTTCTGTTACCGAAAGTGTGGTTGTAAATTGTTGGGTCACGTCCGGTATTTTAAGATTCTTTTTTGTTGCAAGCAAACTTCCAGTCTAACCAAACCTGCATTAATGAGTTAACTTAGTACATATTTAAATATGTATGTATATTATACTTCCTTGTCTTTTTTCAACAACCTGCACCATTAATTGGAGGACCTCACTATTTAAAGGTTGTGCGACGTTCTTCAAAAACTCCTCCGCACTCGACTTGTGCCCCTTGATGAAGCCTTATTTGAATACACCAAAATGATCTTTCACAATAAAAAACTGAGTGAATTGAATTCACTTCAAAACGATTACTGTTCGGAATGTAGAACTCTTGCTCGTCGAATTTACAGAAAGCGAAATGCAGGACATGTGGGATAAATACGGTTAGTGCGGTAGCCAATGCCAAATTCTACTGACACACAAAAACGCTGAGCAAAAAGTCTTCGCATTCGAGTTGTGTCCCAGATTGAATTTCACACATTTAAAATTTGCATCTGTGGAAATAAATGCAAATATTTTTAGCAATATAAATTTGTATCATCACTATTTTCGGGTCTATAACCGGTAGTGTTGCCTGAAAGATTCCTTAACATTTTTTTATAAGCAAGGTTATTATCACACCACCCACTTATGGAGTTCAATATACGTTCATCAACTAAACCATACATGAAAATACAACAGAACCGTAGTTCAGTAGCACCAAAAAACATCAACGGTGAACGGACTCTAGATAGGACTCTGGTTTCAAACCCAGTGTCCTACGAATGATACGAACATAGTATCCAGATGTACCAATTAAGCTTGTTATTTATTCCAAGGCTAAAACGCTCATGCTATTAAAATTATTTTTTTATGTAAAAGGATGTTACTACATCCGTTTTAGCTATAGCCGTCACATAGGGGTTCTAGCAAATTGTGTTCAATGTATTTATATAATACATATTTGAATGTGCATATTCCGCACCGTCGGGCTATGCAACCAAAAAGTATTTATTCCAATTTTTCGTACTATGTGCGACTATGTCTTGTATATGTTTTTATTTTTTATCTCTTAGCATTTACAAGAATTGCGACAAATGTAGAAAATTACCATAGACAGCGGAGAAATATTTACTCCGATGTATTGCAAAGCATACATTATTATACACAACACAACATGAACTTTTACAACAATATCTTTAAGACAGAACATTGAGAAAAAAAATTTTTTTTTATTGAAAACAAAACTGGATAAGAATAATGTATAATATTCGTGTTTTCTTATATTATTGTCTCCGTTCGTAATAAATTTTTATAATAAAGTGTGTACTAATAATTAATGGAAGTGTGAAAATATACAATATATCTATAAGTTCGTCTTAGTGCTGCTCTCTTTATACACATTTTGTTATTTTTAATACTTAAAAAATTTGAAATAATTTGTCATTATGATAATACATTATATTACAAATTAAAGTAAAATTAGTAATATATAATAAACATATATTTATATATACAAAGAGAAACAACAACAACAATTGGCACATTATAATGAACATGCGTTTAAAATATTTATTGAAAATATATGATTTTATGAAAAAGTATGAGACAGTTTAGTAATACATTTTCTATATCTTATATGATTATTTGTACAATTAATTACATCAATATATGTATTAATAAAAAAACATGAATTAGAAATTGAAGGAATATTTAGCATACTTGAAAAGTTTGAAATAACGAAAGCCAATCGTATGACCGAGTGAGTAAACACATCTTACCGACTCGACGTTTCCAACCATGTTTTGAAACAAATGTGTGCATTGCTTTGAATATGGAATATTTTTGAGGGCTCGCCCGTATAAAGTGTTGAGTGTCGCGTTTGGACTTTTACACATCCTAGAGAGGTGACATTTTGTGCGGAGCTGTCACATGGAGCATTCCTGAGCGCCCGTTTTCGATGCGTGTAATGCAAAATTTACATTTGAGACAAAGTAAGCGGGCCGACTATAGTTAAATTGAAATTGTGGTTAGCCAGAAGAGATTGACACTACACGAATGTTATAGTTATTTTATAGTATCATGGGGAATGTTATTTATAGCATTGTGGTAACTGTTAAATAGAAATTGTGGTTAGCCAGACGAGAGAAGTAGGTAGTATATTTTTCAATGTTATCATAATGCTGAAGATAATATTCCCTTGCTCCATGAGCCACGGCGCCCACATAAAATAACTATAACATTCGCGTTAATTTCAATTTATCTATAGTCCGTTAATTTTTTCTCGCACGGGCTATAGTCAAAATCTGAATTGTGAAAAGGTGGCTTAGATTGTCATTTTACACCCATTACTCGTAAAATTACATAAAAAATAGCCAATCAAAATATTATTTAATCATAATTGTGAAAAGTTTATTGGTCAGCTATTGGACTTATAAACAACATTTCATAATAATTTCTCACACTATAGAGCTAGAGCTCTATATATATAGCTGTTTACGGACGCTTCGCTTCCCGCACAACCACCACCTTCCTTTTAACGCCGCGGTTGCATTTAAAGATTTTATAGCCCCCCAGGGATGGTAAAACCGGGGTGTACTATAACCTATAATCCAGAAATACGTCAAAACTTACTTCATAACACTTGGTGCAAAATGAAATATGTAACTAATAACCAAACTAATGACATTTTCGTAAATATCTCGCCCCAGCCGCACATTCCGGGCTTGAAAAAAAAATCAAACTTACTGGAGTAACAAACGAACATATGGTGAAAATATGGCTTTGTTGCGAACGTTTTTAAAAAATCTCGACTACAGCGCCACCTACCGGATTCCAAAGGGATAAACATTTAGGAACACCAACCGAACGTATGGTGTAAATATGACTTCAAAATGTCAAGTGGCTTATATGTGATGGACTTACACACATATCTCCACTCCAGCGCCACCTACCGTGTTAAGAAAAAACTTATCGGAATACCAAGCGAAAATATGGTGTAAATATGGCTTTGATACATCCAGTGGTTTAGGCGTGATGACATATGTCCTATGACATGTCGATTCCAGCGCCACCTACCGGGTCAAAAAAGCTTATCGAAGCACCAAACGAACTTATAGCGTAAATATGACTTCGACACGTCCAGTGGTTTAGGCGTGATGAAGTTGGATATATATGCAGAATGACATTTTTAATAATATCTTGACTCTAGTGCCACCTACCGGACTCAAAAAGAAGATTAACCTTCAAGAGTACGAATCGAACATATGGTGTGAATATGGCTTTAATATGTCTAGTGGCTAAGACGTGATGCGACTACAACGTTATTCACCAAAATGCCAACCACATTTTCGTAAATACCTCTACTCCAACGCCACCTACCGGGTCCAAATAAAACATGAACTTATCGATGAACTTATATGTTGTTATCCAAACGAAGCCTGTTGTTGGACACAAATACCAAGAATTGCGTGTGTATTGGATTCTTCGATCCAAGTGCCAATCACGGATATGGGTTGGGGACTTAATTTACGCTTAGACGACAGAAGACAGTATTGGGTTGTGGAAGCATTAAATATAAGTCTTTTTTGTGAAATCTTCACCTTGCCATACTGAAGAGGTCAGAATTTAACGTGCTTAACATAACAAGTTCCCCTTGCGAAGAAGAGGGTCGTGCAGAAAACGTGAGCTCTTATGAAAAGCTAAGATTGCTGTCATCAGCGAAATGAATTGAAAAAGGACATGAGAAAGAGTGCTGGATACATAACAGAGTCTTGGGGTGCATCGGTGTTTAACCAGGATTGAACGGTCAGAAAGGTACCTACTATAGTTCAATCAAGCATGGTTTTATCGATTCCATAGGCACTCATTTTCGACAAAAGGTCTTAAGGGCAGATTCTGTCAAATGCCTTGGAAATATTGAGTGCAACAACTTTGCTTTCACCAAATTTGTAAATAGATATTGGCATTGCTAATTCAGCAAGGACGAAAGTAGCATGCTGCCCCTTCACTAAGCGGTGAAGTAAGTACAGCGATAAACCAGTTTAAGAATAATTAGGCATCGGGAGCAGACAGAATTCCAGGGAAACTTATAAAGTAAGGAGAGCCTGCACCTGTGCACTAAGCAGTAATAATAAAGTAAGTATGAGATGAGCAAGTGATATTATGTCACGTATGTGTACATACTTTAAATAAAAAACGGTTAATTAATGTTGCAACCCTGGATAACAATGGCATATTAAAACTACACCAATACCTCGCTTTGCGTCGTTTCGTTTTGCGTTTTTTCGAAGTTGCGTCGCTGCTGAATTAGTACTAACTTTCACTGTGCGTCGTTAGATTTTCGATGTTGCGTTGTTTTGGGTTGGAGTCTTTAATTTTTTTTTCTCGAAATTTTCTTTTTTTAAATTCTCTATATTAATTTCACTTGCCCGTGGCTGGCTGGCTGGCCAAATCCTGTGATCAATTTTTAACCCACTTCCTACAGCCCGATTTTATTGAAATTTTGCACACATGCATATCTCCCATGATAACACTTTCTATTAAAATTTGAGACCCCTCGGGCTGCGGGGTCAGGGGCTCACACACAAATATTTTACAAAATTTACACGATTTTCTTTAAATTTTGTACACATGTGTGTCTTCGATGGAAAACACTTTTTGTAATTTGGAGCGATCGGCCCCTTGGGGACCACAATATACAATTTTTAAATATCGCTGTATCGCATCAGATCACGGCAAAGTCTGAGCTCTGTGCTTTGTGAGCAGCGCTGTTCGCTGCCGCTGCGTCATTTGGTGGATGACGAGCAAACAGTTTGTGTGTGTATCCCCGATTAGAGAATTTACAAGAAAAATTTTAATTTTTATGGGTTGTTTTTTATTTTCTAAAAGACTTTTGTTTCTTATTACGCCATGCCATCAAAACTCGGGGATTACCTTTCTAACTGAAAATCAACGCAATTTTAATACAGTTTTATTTTCACTTTGTTTTGCTAATTTTAAGGTTCAGTTTCAATTAGTGTGTTGTGCTTTTTTTTAAAAGATAATAATACTTTTTTTTAAATTTTTACGGGTTGTTTCTGGTTACAAAAAAAGGTAAATATTTTTCCGATTTATTTATTGACAGAGTTATATTATTTTTTTTACATAAACTTGTAATTTTTTTAGCCAATTGAGTGGAAAGGGCGCTGCTGGTAGAATTACCAAAAATAAAAAATAAAAACATCAGCTTAGACACAAAATTAGATATTCTGCGACGATTTGATAAGGGAGAGAAGCCTGTGGAGATAGCAAAGGCTGTTGGTCTGGCTGCAACAACTGTCAGAACTATTAGAGATCGAGATGGGGATA
Source organism: Nephrocerus scutellatus (assembly GCA_947095585.1). Taxonomy (NCBI): domain Eukaryota; kingdom Metazoa; phylum Arthropoda; class Insecta; order Diptera; family Pipunculidae; genus Nephrocerus; species Nephrocerus scutellatus. Next base: position 43,690,164 of record OX352763.1, read on the forward strand.
AAATAAGAGAGGCTGCAAAATCTGCAACATCATTAGATGCTAAAACGATGACCCGTACAAGGAGTGCTCTGATTATCAAAATGGAGTCCTTGCTTTCTATTTGGATTGAAAATCAAGTTGCGCAGAGAATACCATTAAATAAAATGGTAATCCAGATGAAAGCAAAAAGCTTATTTGATGACATAAAAAGTAAAGCGTTATCCAACGATACTGCTAGTGGTAGTAATACAGACAATAATGAAACATTTGAAGCTAGTCAAGACTGCTTTGAGAGATTCAAGGTTCGAGCAAATCTGCACAGCATTGCTCTTAAAGGCGAAGCAGCTTGCGGTGATATAACTGCTGCAGAACGCTACCCGACAGAGTTAAAAGCGTTAATTCATGAAGGTGGCTATGATCCGAAACAAGTCTTTAATGTTGACAAGACTGGGTTATTTTGGAAACGTCTACGTAACAGAACTTTTATATCTAAAACAGAAAAATCCGCGCCAGGATTTAAAGCTAGCAAGGATAGACCGACTCTTCTTCTTGGTGGTAATGCAAATGGTGATTTCAAATTTAAATCATTTCTCATTTATCAATCAGAAAATCCAAGAGCTATGAAAGGTTGTTTAAAGAATCTGCTTCCTATCCACTGGCGAGCAAACAAAAAAGCATGGATGACAGCATCATTATTTCAAAACTGGGTTTCAGCTTGTGCTATTCCAGAAATTAAAGCTTATTGCAAAAAGGAAAACTTAAACTTCAAGGCTTTGGTCCTAGTAGACAATGCTCCTGGCCACCCACTTTATGTTGATGAGTTGTCAGAAAACGTGAAATTTGTATTTTTGCCGCCTAATACGACATAAGTTATTCAGCCGATGGATCAGAGAGTAATAAATGTATTGTACAACCCTGGGCTTTGGTTGACGTTTCTTTTTCATCACGTTGGTCTGGCTGAGTTGTTTGGTGCCAGGCAGTGAGATTAGATCGTTCATATTATTCATTATCAAGAACACATCTATCTATATATAGATAGATATATATATATATATAATGAAACTTTGTATGCATGTGTGTATTATCGGTATGGACTGCCAAACTCGATCGCGTTCAAACTTTGTATAGGGGTTTAATACCATATTGAGCACGTAATAGATATATTTTAAAAAGGTCCGACTCTTGGGCCAAGGAGTCTCCATACGAATTGTTTTTTAAAATTATGAATTTTTCAGAATTGTTGAATAGTAGCGTTTCACACAACTGTTTTTTTTTCAGGGCCGCGGTGCTCCCATACAAATATTTTACAAAATTAACCCGATTTTCTTCAATTCTTATATAAATGTGTATCTCCGATGGACAACACTTTTTGTAAAAATTTTGGAAATCCCGGGCCCCGGGGTCTTGAGGCCAGGTACAAATTTTTTAAGAAATTAACCCGATTTTCTTTAAATTTTATGCAGATGTGTATCTCCGAAGCACAACACTATTTGTCCAAATTTGGAGGTCGTGGGGCCCCATAAAATTTTTTTTTAAAATTAACGCGTTTTTCTTCAAATTTTATACACATGCGTATCTCCAATGGACAACACTTTTTGTATTAATTTTGGAGACCCCGGATCCCGAGGTCGTGAGGCCCCATACACATTTTTTAAAAAAATTAACCCGATTTCCTTCAAATTTTATACACATGTGTATTTCTGATTAACAAAACTTTTTGTAAAATTTTTGGAGTGACCGGGTCCTGAGGCCCGAGGGGAGCCCATATAAATTTTGTTAAAAATTAGCCCGATTTTATTCAAATTTTAAACACATGAGTATCTCCGATGGAAAAAACTTTTTGTACAAATTTTGAAGACCACGCCCCTGGGGTCGTGGGTCCACATAATTTTTTTTTAAAAAAAGTAACCCGATTTTCTTTCAATTTTATACACATGTGTATATCTAATGAATATATGTGTATCTCCGATTGAAGACACTTTTTGTAAAAACTTTGGAGACATTTTTTTAAAAATATTAACCCGATTTTCTTCAAATTTTATACACATGTGTATCTTTGATGAACAATACTTTTTGCTCGAGGGGTGTGCCCATAAAAAAATATTAAAAATTAGCACAATTTCTTCTTTAAACATGTGTTTCTCCGATAGACAAAACGGTTTGTAAAATTTTTGGAGTGACCGAGCCCTGAGGCGCGAGGTGTGCCCATAACATTTTTTTTAAAAATTAGACCGATTTTCTTTTTATTTTAAACATCGGAGATACATGCGATGGACTAAACTTTCTGTAAATTTTTTGGAGTGATCGGTCCCTAAGGCTCGAGGTGTGCCCTTGTAATTTTTTTTAAAATTAACCCGATTTTCTTCAAATTTTGAACATTTTTTTGAAGAGCTCTGAGGCCCATACAATTTTTTTAAAAATTGCCCCGATTTTTTTCAAATCTTCAACACATGTGCATCTCCGATGTCAACACTTCCTATTGAAATTTGTAAGTGATCGGTCCCCAAGGTCGGGGGTTCCCATGCAAACTTTTTACACATGTGTATCTCCGGTGACAACAGTTTTTGTAAACATTTTGAAGTAAAGGGGCTCTAACATTAATTTTTACTTTAATTAACCCGGTTCAAATTTTGCACACTTATGTATCCCCTTTTAGAGAATTTAAATGAAAGATTTTAATTTTTTGCGGGTTGTTTTTTTTCTTAATAATTTTAATTTTTTTTGCAAATCTTATTTTCATAAATTTTTATATAGTAACCTCCTTCAATTTTGCAAACGAATACGAACCCGTAATATTTTGGTACGGGATCCTTAGGTCATGAATCTATGAATCTTCTAAATATAGAAGATGGTAGAATCTTGTGATCAATTTGTAACCCACTTCCTGAACCCCGATATTATTCAAACTATGCACCCGTATCTATCTCCCCTCAGGTTCGGGGAACTCCCATATAAACATTTCACAAAATGTACCCGATTTTATTCAAATTGTATACGCATGTGTATCTCCGATAGACAACACTTTATAAAAATTTGGAAGTGATCGGGCCCCGGTGTCGGGCGGCTCCCATACATTTTTTTTTAAAAGACCAGATTTTTTAAATTTTATACACCGGTTAGAGAATTTACCAGAAAAATTAAATTTAAATGGGCTATTTTTTTGTAAACAAAAAGGCTAACTAACTTTTATTAGGGATACCTATTGTTTGTTTTCTTGTTTCCCATATAATGTATGTTTATATCATTGTATTTTTCCTTTAAAATCTGGCGCAAAGTGGTTTTTTGGCTGTCAATTTGTTCGTTTCCCCTAAAAAACCAAACGAAAATAAACGACATTATTCAATTACGTTCATTTATGCACGAGTATGTATACGGTTTCAAAAGACCTTTTGATGATGTCCTTTTCAAATATGTAGCATAGTAACCAAATGCAATTTAGTAGGGGCCAGCAACCGTTTGATTGATCAAACAACTTATTTACCTGTTTTCAGATTTAGTCCATTCAATTACCTATACAAGCAAAAGCGGTAGTTTTATTTTGTGTAAAAAAATGAAGTTTTTATTTAAGAAATGTTGCCGCAAAAAAACGCCCGAAATGAAACCCGGAGCTATTTTGGACCAAGTTATTTCACAGGCGTCGCCTTCAGCGAACAAGTGTCTTCTCTACAAATTAGCAGATTTCAAGAGAGGTATGTACCTTTAACATAAGTGGAAATATTTGCTTTATTCCATTATGCACGGAAACTGATCGCGTTAACTTCCGTCTTTACGCGGCTACTTTAGACCTTTCTAAAGAGTAGCTACTACTTTGCAGCATAAATATGCATATAACGGGTGTTTTTTTAGGAGGTTTGGTTTTCCGATAGATGTCGTTTTATTTTATGACAGTTGTTTTGGCAGCTCAAAGTGGCATTTCTACTCAGTATTGTTTGGCAAATCATTATGAAAAAAAAAAAAAAAAAAAAAAAAAAAAAAAAAAAAATGACATTTGTGAAAAATAGTCGTGGTAGCCATATGCCAGAAATTGTGTTTAAATGTTAAATGCCAAAAAATTATCTACCAAATAAAAAAAAATTTTGGTCATTTCATAATTTTATATGTGTTTTATTCAAAAAAAAAATCGGCAACCTCTTAAAAAAACACCCGTTAGATATAACGTGTTTTTTTAAGAGGTTGCCGATTTTTTTTTTGAATAAAACACATATAAAATTATGAAATGACCAAAATTTTTTTTTATTTGGTAGATAATTTTTTGGCATTTAACATTTAAACACAATTTCTGGCATATGGCTCCCACGACTATTTTTCACAAATGTCATTTTTTTTTTTTTTTTTTTTTTTTTTTTTTTTTTTTCATAATGATTTGCCAAACAATACTGAGTAGAAATGCCACTTTGAGCTGTCAAAACAACTGTCATAAAATAAAACGACATCTATCGGAAAAACAAACCTCCCAAAAAAACACCCTTTATATAAGTTCTCTTCTTAAATACATATAAAGAACTAGTTTTTAACAACAATTTAACACGTACTTTGTAAAAATTGTTGCCATGTGATTTCTGAAAACCCAAGTTTTTAAAATGCTCCGATTCCCTGTCTAATATTAATTTATTCTAATCACTTTGGTACCGCTCCACGGCTGAAATGTCTCAATTTTTAAATTCTCTATATTAACTTCACTTGCCCGTGGCTGGCTGGCTGGCTGGTTGGCCAAATCTTGTGATCAATTTTTAACCCACTTCCTACAGCCCGATTTTATTGAAATTTTGCACACATGTATATCTCCCAAGACAACACTTTCTATTAAAATTTGAGGTCCCTCGGGCCGCGGGGTCGGGGAGCTCCGATACAAATATTTTACAAAATTTACCCGATTTTCTTTAAATTTTGTACACATGTGTGTCTTCGATGGAAAACACTTTTTGTAAAAATTTGGAGCGATCGGCCCCTTGGGGACCCCAATATACAATTTTTAAATATCGCTATATCGCATCAGATCACGGCAAAGTCTGAGCTCTGTGCTTTGTGAGCAGCGCTGTTCGCTGCCGCTGCGTCATTTGGTGAATGATTTTGCCACAAAACGATCAAGCAGTGTGTGTGTGTGTGTGAATCCCCGATTGGAGAATTTACAAGAAAAATTTTAATTTTTATGGGTTGTTTTTTTTTTATTAAAAACTAAACTTATAACCAATATTAATATGTGTCGGCTCAACAATAGGGGCCCGACGTATTTATATTGTCTTTTTTTGGTATTGTTCATTTTTAAACAATATTTTTTAATACTTAATCTACTACATGTTTATTTTTAAGGGAATTAATAATAAAATAAGAATGAAAAATATTAAGCGGCGTATAAACAGGGCGAACTTCAGCCTCTGTAATATTGGTTGCCCGCCTTCTCGTAGAAGGAGACGTCTTGATTGTTAAAGATGTCATCGAATCTAGCATCAGTGAATCCTCTTATGTGTATGTACCGGTGACTTGGCTCGATTTCCTCGATTCGCAGTCCTTGCATCTCAGGACTTGGATGTGTTTCCAATGCGTCGACGAATTTCCTCGCCATTCGGTACAAGTGGTCAGCTATTGGCAGCAGACCTGCTGCTTCGTATAGTTTTGTAGTCGACACAAACTTATAGCTGTTTGTCACCCTCCAGAGTCCTATACAGATCCTTAGTACCTTCCTTTCAAATAAGGAGATCTTCTTCATCGTTGTTGGTGAGACGGTGAACCATATGGGGTAGCCATAGGTTATCACTGGCCTGATGAGTTGCTTGTAGATAAGCAGCCTGGTGTTGTTGGACAGACCGTTTCGTCTTTTAAGTAGCGGGTGCACCAAATGAAAAGCGTAGTTCGTTTTTTTCATTGTTTTGTCGATGTAAGAGTTAAACTTGAGCCTCTCAGTAAAGTTGATTCCCAGGTACTTAGTCTCTGACTTGGTGTTTATTGTTGTGTTATCCGGAAGGGTGATTTTTAAGGCTCTGCACCGGCTTGCGATTTTTCTTATCCTTGTTTTGGTTGCTGGTACTCGGAAGCAGATGAGTTCCGTTTTATTGGCGTTGATCTTTAGTCTCCACTTCAGGTAGTAGTCCCAAAGATTTCTGAGGTGTTCCTCCACTCTTCGGACAGCTATCTCGGGAGCTGAAATGTCTCAAAAAACTGCTACTTACACTTTAATAGCTTAACAAGAGCGTAGTATAAAAAATAATAAATCGTCTCCTCGGACAGGAATATCATTTAAAAAAATGTTTCGGGCGATTAAGTCATTTAGAAAATCAAATAATCCATAATATATAAAAATGGTGTCTGTAATGATTGGGATAGCCTTTCTCAGGAACCAGACATCGCATGAAGATGACATTTTCACCATAGATTAGGATTTTACCGGTTTGGGTTTTTGTTTTGGGTTTGAACTCGCTAGGTGGCGCTGTTGTCAAAATATAATGGTTTTTCTGTTTCTCAGCAACGAAGCATCTTAGGAACTTCAGATTTTAACCATAGGTTTGTTTCGTTGCTATTTGGGTTTTGTGAAATTTGGACCCGATAGGTGGCGCTGTTTTTAAGATAGAAGGTGGTAATACCGCTACTTTTGACATTTATTTAGTTTCATTACAGCACGCGCAAGAATACATCGTAGGACGCAAAATTAAAACTAAATTTATAAAGATATGTTGATTTTTATGTAGGAGGTAATCTTCGAAACTACTGGACGAATTTCAAAATACTTTTACCAGTATTTAGAATGGACTTTCACGGTCGACGAAAAAATGGTCGAGCAAATGCGTTGACTGTGTGCTGCACTGTTCGCCGCGCTGCTTTCTGTGCTCGGTTTTTTACGTACTATGGCTGCCCATAGAAAAGTCTAAGACTATGTGATTAGTGCATATTACTCTATGGTTATAAGTTATAGTACACCCCCACCACGCGATGGTAAGAGAAAGACGTGGGTTCATGTCTGCGGGTAGCAAAGCGCCCGGGAACATCTAGTAATCCATAAAAGTCTAAAAATATTACTTCAGAGAAAACTTTTAAAGCAAAAAATTTAAAAAAAAAATTAAAATTAATAAGATTTGTATCCGAACCTTTGGCGAACTAGTTCGACGTGCTACAACCCCCATCGTTCCAAGCTACTATTTGATATTCTAAGGTTTATATTCGATCATATTAAAAGCGCTTGTGAGTCTGTTTAGGTAAATATATAGGAAGATAGTAAATCCCACGACTTGATAAAACTTGTTTTCAATTTACTTCAAATGTAAAATGTATCGCTTACTTTCGCGCTTTATATAAATTTTGATAAAAGTGGCATTCCTTTTATCATCCACTCACAACTACTTTGTGCGACTTGGGAAGGTTTAATGGAATACACTAATTACTGTTGCATCTACAATAGTTATGTTTGCTTTAGGAGGAGACCTCATTGACGCCATCAACACTGGTGGCCTTGTAGCAGTGGAACAACTGATTCGCGAACAGTTTGGAATTTTCATGTATAATGATGGGAAGGCACAGATAATCAATAGAGCAGAGTTTCTTCGCTGGAAGTACCGTGATCACACAGAGGTTGTGATTCCTATAGAAGCGTCACTGTCAATTCACGATCCACTAGGCAGGTGGGAGGACCACAAGGCTTGCTGGCAGATGCAGTATCGTGGTGCACTTGGCGAGAGCCTTTTGCACGTGCTCATAATTTGTGATTCGAAGATTCACACTAAATTAGCACGAGTCCTTTTAAGAGTGTTTCCTTATTTAACGTTGGATGTAATGGAGGGCGAAGAATATTTGGGTGCAAGTGCTTTACATCTGGCAATAGCCTACAGCAACAATGAGCTGGTAGCAGACTTGATTGACGCAGGTGCTGACATAAATCAGAGGGCAGTGGGAAGTTTCTTTTTACCCCGTGACCAACAAAGGTCGAATCCAGCAAAGTCAACCGATTACGAGGGATTGGCTTACATGGGTGAGTATCCACTTGCATGGGCCGCCTGTTGTGCCAACGAGAGCGTCTACAATTTATTAATGGACAATGGAGCCGACCCAGATGCAGAGGACTCCTTTGGTAATATGATCCTTCATATGGTTGTTGTTTGTGATAAGCTAGTGAGTTCGAAACAGATGACTTGCCTTAAAAATATCGTATTGTGTACCTTCTTCTTTAGGACATGTTTGGATACGCTTTGCGCCATCCAAAAACCCCAGCAAAAAATGGCATTGCTAATCATGCCGGTTTGACGCCTCTTACGTTAGCCTGCAAACTTGGCCGAGCTGAAGTCTTTCGTGAAATGTTGGAACTGTCGTCCAGAGAGTTCTGGCGCTACAGTAACATCACTTGTTCGGGATATCCACTGAATGCTTTGGATACGTTGCTGCCCGACGGGAGAACGAGTACGATATTGCTAAGTTGATCAAAAGCAAAAGCAGCAGCAGATATCTGAAATTTTGTTTCTCCTTTTCAGATTGGAACTCGGCGTTATTTATTATTTTGAACGGCACCAAGGAAGAACACTTGGATATGTTAGATGGTGGAATTATCCAACGCCTGCTCGAAGAGAAATGGAAGACATTTGCTCGCAATCAGTTTCTTAAGCGGCTGCTTATCTTATTTATCCATTTATTCTTTTTGTCTATTTCTGTTTACTTGCGTCCATTACGTGATGATCTTAAGAGCGCCGACGCTGATCCGAATGATCCTGAGGAATTACTGTCTAAAAACAGGGATGACATCGACGTGCAAATAGTGATTCGATATTGCGCTGAATTGGCCACTATTGCGGGAGTTTTGAGCTATGTAATTTTTCAACAGGGTGACGAAGTTAAGAATCAAGGACTCTCAGCGTTTCTTAAGCAATTGGTGAATGTTTATTATTTGGCCCTTTTAATTATGTAATTTGTAATAAGTGGAGTTGTTATCTTAAAAAATATTCTTTTTTTTTTCTTTTATAAAAAATATTCTTATGGAAATATAATCCTTTTTACCCAGTCCCATGCACCAGCCAAGGCGATATTTCTCGTCTCCAATCTGTTAATTTTAGCTTGCATTCCCTTTCGAATAATGGGCGATGCCGACACTGAGGAAGCGATTCTTGTTTTTGCAGTTCCAGGAAGTTGGTTCCTTCTTATGTTTTTTGCCGGGTAAGCGAAAATAAGGCTCGGAAATAGTAAAGTGACTTAAATGTTTTTAAAGTGCTGTCCGCCTTACTGGACCTTTTGTGACAATGATCTATTCCATGTTAACGGGAGACATGTTCACATTTGGGATCATCTATTCGATTGTCCTTTGCGGATTTTCGCAGGCTTTTTTCTTTCTATACAAGGGTCATCCTCAGTTGCAGTCTACGATGTTTAATACATTTCCAAGTACATGGATGGCCTTGTTCCAGACGACTCTTGGAGATTATAATGTAAGCTGATGTGGAGAAAATATGTATATATATATATACCTCAAATATCCATAAGCATTCCTATTTTAAAGTATCCAGACTTAAACCAAACATCATATCCAAACCTTTCCAAAACGGTGTTTGTCATCTTCATGATTTTTGTGCCGATTCTGCTATTAAACATGCTAATCGCAATGATGGGTAATACCTATGCTCATGTCATTGAGCAATCGGAAAAAGAGTGGATGAAGCAGGTACCCCTGTTAGGACATGTATAGTTTTACAATACAGTCTTGCAATATTATAATGACATTACTTTGGTTGCTTTCTAGTGGGCTAAAATCGTGGTTACTCTAGAGCGGGCTGTACCACAGTCTGATGCACAAAAATATCTCGAAGCTTATTCAATTCCGTTGGGACCATCCGATGATTCCGGCTTTGAAGTGCGTGGCGTGATGGTGATCAAAAGCAAAAGTAAAACACGCGCCAAGCAGCGAAAGGGTGCCGTTTCTAATTGGAAGGTAAATCATTTAGATGACCTATTTCACATTACATAAATCTTATTTTATAACTTATTTTGCCAGCACGTTGGTCGCGTTACACTGAACGCACTCAAGAAACGTGGCATGACTGGCGAACAAATGCGTCGTCTTATGTGGGGCAGAGCTTCGATTTCAAGTCCAATAAAGATAACTAAAAAAAAACTCAAAGATCCATACAATTTAAATGCCGAGGCAAATTTCGGAACAGCTATGAATATGTTATCATTTAGCCAGGAACCAGCTACGAGCAGCGGGGCGATACTTTGTCCAGAACCGACAATTCACGATTTCAAAGAAGATGAGAAGGAATTAGGGTTAACGCCTAGTATTACAGACCCTCTACGAGATCTTATAATCCATTCTGATCGCGAACAAGACCTGCATGATCCAAAATTCTTTGCAGAATTGCAAAAATTGGCAACAAAGGCTTATGAACTTGTCGGACACACTATCAGCACAACAACTCAAATAGAGGAGAAACCAACAGCAACTGCAGATGCTACGACTCCAATTCCTATAGGAACTTTTGCAACCGACACACCAATATCAAATCTTTCTACCCTATTTCAAGACCCCAAGGATATAGTTGATCCGGCGAAAATGGAGGAATTCTTAAAAATGCTTGCCGATGTGGACAGCGAAGAAAGTGATAGTGGTTGTGTTGGAAGACCAATTTTGGGAAAACTTTCTCTAGCTCGCCGAACAAAGGCTGCCCTCTCAAGAATTAGTATGATACCAGATACTGAGCGGTTATACGAGAGCAACAATCCGCAGCTGGTTGCGTCGATTTGGGAGAGTCAAAAGGAAGAAATAACAGAAGTAAGAACATTTTGTCTTTTTCGCTCCACTAAAAGTATAAAAAAGTATAATAACTTAGGATGATGGACCAACGCCGACGCCAATGGAAATAACTGTTGCACAAGAAGCGGATGCTGAGCAAGAAGACGGCAATGAAGGTGAAGAAGTTGTAACTACAGACGAAGTCCACCGAGCTATGGCTGAATTTCATTTGCGACGCAGACAGTTTCCACAGGATAATGCTGCACGTCGAGCAAAAAGTATGCGCATCCGTAGAAAGAATAAGTATGTCCGCACCAATGAGATTGGAAAAATTCGAGATTTCCCAAAGTCCTTCTATGAAATATGCTGAACAGTGGTGAATAGTAATTATAAGCAGAAAAATTTGTGTTAATAGTTGTATTTTATTTGGAATCTGAATCCGAGTTCGAATGTCAAAACCAGCCAAAACCAGCAAAACAGCAGGTTTTCTTATTCTAAAGAGGATATAGATAGTGCAATTGTTGTTGTAATTCCTTATTCCTCGGCAAATAAAATACAGCTAATATAAATTTTTATAAGCAGCGATCATATACAGAACTATCGAAAAGAATATTTTTCCAAAAACTGCATATTAATACCTATGCAACAACAAAAAAACAATAAGTTTTTACAACAACAGATTTTACTTATTTGTTGCAAACATTTTATGATTTCAATTAAAAGTTACAGATAACAGAGTACAATTTGCAACCCTTATTCTAGACGAAAACCATAACATATTAATTGTAGCCTATTTCTTCCTTCTAGAATTTCCCCCGAAAGTACAATTGATGATCAGGAAACGCAGCATTCTACCTCTTCGTCGAAATATTCACGAGGACGGTCTGCTCCAATGAAGAAGCAATCCAGTCGCTATGATGGCGAAATCACCTCTACACTGGATCCGCTCGAACCTTGGAGCACATACGAAATCAAAAATATTAATAAGATTCTTAGCTCAAATAAATAAACAAAGAAATTAGATCTTGTTGTGAGAACAATCTTGGTTGGTTCCCTTATATTTTAGATTTTTATAAGCCACTAGCTTTTCCCGGGCGCTACGACACCCCCACACATGAATTCCCGCCTTACCATCACTACCACGGGAGTGGTGTACTATTGCCTAATCCTAACAAAGCGCCACGTCGATCGTATTCGCACTATGTAGTTTACCGAGATTTTGCTAAGACCCATATACAGTCATTATGATGCCGCTATATGGCGTGATGTTCGTAGAGCACAGAAAGCTGCGAAGAGAACAGTGTAGCACACACATCACAGTCATTCTGATGCCCGACCGTTTTTTCGTCGACTTTAGTTATTTAGTTACAAAATTGGTCGCCAGAGAAAGCCATTTTATTTAACCGGATGTATATACAGCCTATGTTCACCCTGAAAATCCATTATAAATATTGGTAAAAGAATTGTTTAAATCGATCCAGTAGACTACCTCCAATATTCAACCAACATTACCTATTTATAATATTAGTAAAGATAGTATAGATATAACTGATATATGTACGACATCGAATTAATTTTTAAAAAATTGATTGGGAGTCCCTCGGTCCTAAAGCCCGGTCCTAAACTTCCTAATTTTTACAAAAAGTGTTGTCATCGAAGATACAGTTGTGACAGTTGTGTATAAAATTTCAATAAAATCGGGTTTATTTTTAAAAAATTATATGAGAGACCCTCGGCTATGAGGCCACTTCCAAATTTTTGTTGTTGTCCATTGGATTTAACACGTGTGTATAAAATTCCCATCCGATCACTCCAAAAAATTTACAAAAAGTTTTGTCCATCCGAGATACACATGTGTTTAAAATTTGAAGAAAATCGGGTTTCTTCCTCCCATACTTGCACAATTAGTTAATGAATGTATTGCGGGGACTCCTGTTTTAATTAGCTCCGCTGGGATACCATCTGATCCCAGGGCCTTATTATTTTTGAGCCGATTAATCGCTCTGCTAACTTCGTCTATGCTTGGTGGCGGCAGCATAGTGTGGTCTTCGGTCATTGGTGGAGGCTCCAATTCCTCGGCTAGCTGGCCATTAAGCAACTCATGAAAGTGTTCTTCCCATCGCTCTAAGATGCCTTTGATATCGGCGATTAGATTACCCTCTTTGTCTTTGCAGTATGTGCAATGCGGTGTATATTGCGTCATACCGCGGACTCTTTGGTAGAACTTCCGCGCCTGGTGCGGTCATCGCTCTCTGAACTGTTCTAGTTAACAGACGAGATTATTCTCCCAGGCTGCTTTCTTTCGCCGGTGAACTGTTTTTTCATATCTTCTGAGCTCTTTCTATTCATCTTCGCGTGCCCGCGTTTTATGGGATTATTGCATTACTCGGTACGCAAGATACTTACGTTCAGTCGCTAGCTTACATTCGTCATCGAACCAGTCGTTCCGATCTCTACGACTACTGCCTAAGATGGCGTCAGCAGTACTAATGACAGTATTCTTAAGGCGTGTCCATTTGTCTTTTACGCCCGGCATCACAGCCACAGCCTGGACTTACTCTCCCTGTATTAAGAGCGAGTTCTATCGCTTGACCGTAGTTGTTTCTGGTCTCTTCGTTGCGAAGGGCAGCCGTGTTGACTTGAATCTGATTCGCGGATGCTGTCTTTCTGATTGGTCCGCGCTCGGAGCACTCACCAACAAGATAGTGGTCCGAGTCGACGTTGGCACCTCGGTACGTTCGTACCGGTATCAGGTTCGAGTTGTGGCGGCGGTCTATCAACACGTGGTCTATCTGGTTGCGAGTGACTCCATCAGGAGATACTCAAGTGGCTTTGTGGATATTTTTACGCACAAACCTTGTACTCGCAACGACCATATTATTGCTTTTTGCCTCTATGACTCGTTGTCCATTGTCATTAGTGTTCTCGTGTAAGCTTTGGTTGAATGATTTTAACGTCATACTGAGGACAGGCATGTAGTTCCCGTTCGACTGATTTAAAGAATTCTTCTTTTTCATCACCTGTACAATGCACACAAGTATATAGCGATTTCCAACTCTTGTTTCTGGAATGGCCCAGCTATGTCCATTTTAGTTGCGGTCCTTTGCTTGCTGCGCACATGTCACACGTTCTACGACAGTCTTCCACATATCTGCTGCAATTGACCCAATAGAAGCGCGACTCCTAACTTTATATAGTGTCTTATTAACAAATGTGCTCCATAGTGGTACAGTAATTCTTGCAGAGCTTCTTTGATACGGTTTGTTGGTAGCACAATCTGTGATTTTGTGCTTCAGCCGATTTCCATTGCCTTACTAGTAGTCGATCTTCCAATGTCAATTACTGCCATTGAGCTCAGTAACTTTTTACTGTAGGACTTGCTGTTACAATCTTGAGCCACTCCGGTCGTTCACCTGGCTCCATCCATTGAAATATTGAAGCAATCAATTCATCGCGCACTTGTTCCTCCCTTAACTGCTGCTTCGTCCAGCAATATTCAACTTGTAGTCTTATTTGTGCAACTACTTCAGAGCACTTCTTGTTTTCTTACCTTGCGCAGTGTTTGCATTGGTTCTTGATTTTACGATAGAACCGCCCCTATTCCCGCATTGCTCGCATCAGTGTCCAGTATGAAGAGGTCTCCTGTCTGTAGGTATGCCAAAATTGGAGAACTGCATAGCTTTCCCTTGAGCAAGTCAAATGATTGTTGGTGCTCATTCGACCAATGGAACTTTTGGTTCTTCTCAGTAAGACGATGAAGGCTTCGTGCAACATCTACGAAGGCACAACTTCGCAGCTCATGTAAGTTCTTTGGTACCGGCCATTCGTTAGCAGCTTCCAACTTCTTGGGATCCGTGCGTACTCCTTGACTGGATACAATGTGGCCCAAATAATTCACTTCATTTTTGAAAAGGCTACATTTCGGCGGACTCAACTTCAGTCCTGCAGCTTTACTGGTTTCCAGAACTTGCCGAAGATTATTCACGTGCTCATTAAATGTGCGACCAAAAACAATGATGTCATCCAAATAGACTAGACATGTCTTCCAGCTAAGGCCTCGCAAAACATGTTCCATCAACCGCTCGAAGGTAGCAGGAGCGTTGCATAAACCAAACGGCATTACAGAAAATTGATACAAGCCGTTTCCCGCAGTAAATGCTGTCTTCGCCTTGTCGTTGTCATGAATTGCTACCTGCCAGTATCCGCTTTTCAGATCCAATGTACTGAAGATTCTGGCTCCCGATAAGGTGTCCTTCTTGGTGACATCGTTCAGTTTCCGATAGTCCACACAAAATCTCGTTGAACCATCTTTCTTTTGAACAAGTACCACAGGTGAGCTCCATGGGCTTTTGGACTTCTCTATGATTCCATCCCGTTCCATTTTCTGAACCAGCGTTTCTGCTTCTTGTTTTTTAGTAAGTGGTAATCGTCTTGGCGCCTGTCGAATTGGAGTAGCATCTCCTGTATCGATTCGATGTCGCACTATATTGGTTTTACCCATGTCGTTTTCGCTGACACAGCAAACACGGCGGCAAATTGCTCTAGCGCCTTTTCTGCTGCTTGTTGCTGTGCCGGAAGATGTTTACACAGCGAACGAAATATCTGCTTCCTTTCTAGATCTAGTGGCATATTCTTCACTTTTACAGGCTGACAATTTGCGATGTAGCTTACTCCTTGAGTCTTTCCAATAACTGTTCTTCTCTTATTCCCTTCGGTGATGGGCTAACGTTCATTATTCTGGTATCCTGGGCTGGAGTTTCACTAGAGTTCTTCCGCATAGCAATCCGTTCTTGTTGAAGTTGGTCGGCGCCACTATTCCTACTCTAATATCCCCAAGATCACCGTTACCCTTGCCATAGATGATTTTCTCGCACATCGGTGGTATCTCCACCTTTTCTTCAGTAATGACTCTTAGCCCACCACTCTGGTTGTCGTTTATTTGCAGGGGTACTTCCACAATACGCTATTTTAGCACGTGGTTCTTTAGATCAAGGGACATCTCATGCTCTGTCATGAAATCCAAGCCCAATTTGCATTCATCTGTAATGTTGGCAACAATAAACTGATGAGAAAACCGTGGATTAAACTACTCCAAACATGACACTACAGGAGCACTCTCCTTTAATTGCTGTAACTTCACCCGTCGCTGTCCTCAAATTATAACGAAATACTTTTTCTACTTGACCTTTGGGCACCACTTTGCGATTTGCAACAAATCTGGAAGCTTCTGTATCCTAGGTGAGCATACATGGTTTTCCTTCTAACACACCACTTACAACCAAGCTGTTGCTGTCCTTTCCAAGTTTGACAATGTTCGCCGTGATCCTGGGGCTCTCTCCCTTCTTCACCAGCTTACGCCCTGTAAAGCTGGTGTAACTTAGTTTTCCTGTTCTGCACCTACGAGGTAATCTGGCTGCTGCATTTATCTGTGATGCGCCTATCTGCCGTAAATGTTCAGGCCTCTAGACACGATTCACTGGCTGTATTGTAGTTTGTACTGGTTTTGGTTTCTTGCAGTCGCGGATGACATGTCCAGGTTTTTGGCATCTAAAACATTGTGTACGAGAATTAGATGTGGAACTCCTGTCCTTCTGGAAGCGTCCAGTCTTTGATTTTCTAATCTTCTCATCAACGAGGGCTTCTATTTGTTTGATGTCCTCGGTTTCCAGCTTGCGCAATTTAACTAAATCAGTGGACAAACTAGCTCTAGCCGTATTCCAAAGCCTATGCCAATATTTAATTCATCGACTTTCCTCTGGCTGTTGTCCTCAAATTAAGTTTTTTGCTCGTCTCGGATAGCGTTGATGAACGCATCCATTGTCAGTCCGTCCAAGATACCAGCCGGAACAATAGGCTTGTCGTGCGAGCTTAGTTACATCCCGCTCTTGTTCATGAAGTCGTTCCCCCCTCTGCTGTTTCTTCATCTGGAGCTGTATTTTGCTTAGCTCCTGTGTGTGAGACTGTCTATAACGCAAGTCCAACTCTTTCAAGATTCTTGTTTGTTATTCAGCGCCTGGACTTTGAAATTTTCAAATGGTGTCTCGCCATCGAACGCATGGGGTGTCAAAATGCCTTTCTGGATACTAGAAAATTCTGGAATTACTCTGGTACTGCTCTGTTGAGTGTTTTCCCTGACGAACTGGGTACGACTATCCAACCGGGTCTCAAACTCTTTAATTTTGCCTTTCAGACCATTCACCTTTCCTGTCACGTTCGTCTCGAGTGATTTTAATTCTTCTTTAATTGTTGCTTGAATTTCACTCATCTCACCTTTTAGCGTTTTTTGAGCTTCATACATTTCTTCTTTAAGCATTTCCAGCTTCTAATTTTGTTTATCAAATTTGGTATTAAGCTCTAGACTCTGCTGATAAAGTTCCTTCTTTAGATCTTGTGTTTGCTGACTAAATTCCTGCTTCTGTTGATCGAATTTGGAATTCATCTGTTTGTTTTGTTCAACAAACTTATCACTGAGCTAATGAACAATTCAATTCCTTCTTGAGTTCTTAGCTCTGCTATTGATTTTGTCGATTCAGCTTTTGGCTTTGCTGTTCCTACTTGTCATTATATTGAAAATTCGAATCTTTCTTCATCTCTTGGTTCTGTTGCTGCGATTGTTCGGTTTGCCGGTCCAGCTTGCTGTTCATTTGCTCATTTTGCTGCTTCATTTGAGAATTCAAATCTTTTCTCAACTCTTCACTTTGTTCACTTTGCCGCTGCATTTGTTCTCTCTGCTGGTCAAACTTGCTATTTATTTGTTGAATTAGAACTTGCAACATCCCCTCCATGATCGACACACTACCTTTTTCTTCCGAAATAGATGATCTTCGCTCTACTAACTCCTTCTCAAAAGAAAACGCTTCACCAAGCTGTTTTTCTGCTTAAACAACTTGTTGCAATCGGAGAAATAACTCTTGTTTATTTCCAGCTCTCGTGAGGAGTTGTTGGGATCTCCCATCGGGCGCGTCCCCAGGTGGCGGATAGGGAAATGCCCTCACCGGCTTGCCGGCGGGTAGGTGGGAAATAAAATACCACCCGTGGACCAAAACCAACTAGGGGTGGTACCCCGATATAACTAACTGCAATGAGTAAAACGAAAGGAATTATTACCCCAGATGGTAAGCCAGACAATCTGGTGAATCCATCCTTCAAGGAGGCCGGTCCCACGGATTCTGGGGGGACCAACCATTGCGTAATAAGGATGATGAAAATCCATTTCAGAGAAAACCGAGTATATATACTAAGATCACCAACTATAAAAACAACACATCAGAAACATGAAAATCTGTTTAATCCTTTCAACAAAAAGGATCGTAGTGTCAGTGAAAGTGAATCATACTCAAAAGTGAAATCTTCCCAAGCTGATGGGATCGAATTAAATGAGACTGTGACTTCTCAGGAGAAAGAAAATGTAGCACAAAACTCTGCTACAAGCAATAAAATAGTGCATTGGAGCTGATTGTTGAACCTGATTAAAAAAGAAATTGCTCAGTTGAAAGCTGATAACCTCAAGCTTTCGTATGAATCAGGCAACGAAATGGAAGTTGAAACTTATCCTCAGTACGTTACTGATGAGGAGGAACTTACGCGTGAAACTGATGGGCTCTTGAAGAAAACAAAAAAGAATCATAAGAAAAGAAAAGCGAGCAGCTCACCAGAAGTTAACATCAGTACTTCAGAGAAGTAAACTAATAACGGGCAACCTCAACCTATAAGAAACAAAATACTAGTAGAAAAACCTGTCCAAAATGAAAAGCCTACAAGAAGGAAAGTTAAACCTCCTCCGGTAATTCTTAGTAACGTAGATGACTTCAACGTAGTGAAAAAAATGCTTAGCGAAAAAAACATTAAACCCGAAATAAAGCTGCTGAATAATAAGCAACTTAAGATCAACGTGGATGATGAAGATGAATACAGAAATCTAAGTGGACTGCTTAATAAGACTGATATTGAATGGCATTCTTATGAAAATAAACTCACCAGGCCAATTAGAGTAATGGCAAGAGGACTCCATCCGACTTGTAAGCCCGACGAGATTAAGGAAGAGCTTAGTAATAAAGGGTTCAACATAATTAATGTGGTTAATGTCACGAAGAAAGTGAAAGAAAATGGAAGCCAACTAGTTCCATTACCACTTTTTATGCTTTCATTTGATAACATGGAGGATAGTAAGAAAATATTTGATATTAGACATATTCTTCATATGAAAGTTAAAATGGAAGCCAAAAGAAGGAATAGAGAAATTCCTCAATGTAAGAGATGCCAACGCTTCGGCCACACAGTGAAATTTTGCAAAAGAGAAGCTAATTGTGTCAGATGTGCAGGTAAGCACTTAACGGCTGACTGCACGATTCCGAAAACAAACAAACCCAAGTGCTCAAACTGCCATGAAGAGCACCCAGCCAGCTACCGTGGTTGTTTGGTAGCTAAGGAATTGAAAAAAAAGAGAAATATAAATACGAAGCAAAATCAGAGGGGAAAACCCGAGTTACTTGCTACCTCAAAAACAGTTAACGGTTTCACCTATTCTGATGCAGCAAAAACCGCATCTAGAGGCCCTGGTACTGTGGATAGTGTGAAAGAAAATGATAATACGAATATGCTAAGCTTCATAGAAAGAATGATGTCCATGATGGATAAAATTACGTCAAGACTAGACAGCTTAGAAAGCAGGTATGCTGTTAAGCATACAAACAACATGCCTTGTACGTCGAATAATGTTAGACAAAAAAATTAGAATTGTTACCTGGAATGCCAATGGTATTCTCAGCAAAAAGCTTGAGCTTGAACTGTTTCTTCATGTCCATAATATAGATATATGTCTCGTATCTGAATCGCACTTAAACAATCAACATTAAATAAGTCTTCGAGGTTATAAAGTATATAACGCAGCGTACCCAAGTAATTACGGTATGGGAGGCAGTGCTGTAATTGTGAAGAATGATATAGATCATTACGAGTTTGGAAAAGTGGAGAACCCAGACATGCAACTTGCAATAGTCACAATCAATTCTGCCAAACAAAAGTTTAATGTGTGTGCATTATATTGTCCGCCCGGACCAAAAATTACAAAAGAAATATACAAAGATGTAATTGCCCAGTTCGGAGATAGGTTTATTCTTGGAGGTGACTACAACGCTAAACATACCGACTGGGGCTCCAGAGTAACGCTCACAAGAGGTAGACAACTACGAGAAGCAATTAGAGATCTAGGATGTCGTTATCATTCAACAGGAAAGCCTACGTATTGGCCAACTGATACAAACAAAATTCCTGATTTGCTGGATTTTTTTATAACAAAGAGGATAGCTGAAAATTTCATTAGCATTGATGAAAATTATGACCTCAACTCTGACCATTCTGCAGTTATGCTAACGTGAAGTGAAAAAATTGTCATAAAAGCAAGTAAGCCAACCCTTTGCAATTCATCCACAAATTGGTTGGGCTTTGTCAGAGACTTAGTTGGAAAAATAGACTTATCAGTCCCACTAAATAATATTGAACAGTTAGAGCATTCGGCCGAAGTCTTTATGCTGAATATTCAGAACGCAGCATGGAGCAACTCAAAAGTGGTAAAGCATAAAAACGTTAGTAATAAGTACCCAGCTCATGTCATTGAGATGTTAAGACTGAAACGCAGGGCTAGAAGAAAATGGCATCAGTCACGTCACCCTGATGATAAGAGAACCCTAAATAATAAAACACATATTTTGAGCAGAGAAATAAAAAGGCTAAAAGAGAATTCTTTTGTTAGCTACATGGAAAACTTGTCTACAACTAAAGAATCAAACTACTCGTTATGGAAAGCTACAAGTAATGTGAAAAGACCGGTTTCTCACATGGCACCTATCAGAAAAGCTGATGGCTCATGGGCGAGGAGTGATTTATAAAAAGCTGAAGAATTCGGGAGTCATCTTGCTGAAATCTTTACGCCTAATATTTACGTCTGATTTTGTGTTGGAGCAAGTAGAAAACAGTCGTGAAAGTAACATCCCTCAATTTCGAGTAAAGGAGCTTAAGAAAGAAATTAAAAATCTGAAACTGAACAAAGCTCCAGGCTTTGATCTAATAACAGCAGACATATTAAAGAATCTCCCATCCAAAGCTTTAACATGGTTAAGTTATATAATGAATGCGGCCCTTAAGTTCCGGTGCGTCCCAGGCATATGGAAAGTTGCTGAAATTATCATGATAAATAAACCTGAAAAACCTGCGTATGAAGCTAAATCGTACAGACCGATATCGCTGCTTCCCATGATGTCTAAACTTTTTGAAAAACTATTGTTTAATCGAATACAGCCTTTAATAGAAAGTTGTAATATTATTCCGAACCATCAATTTGGGTTCCGTGCAAAACATTCTACCATAGAACAGGTTCACCGAATTACTAATGTTATAGAAAAAACACTCGAAGAAAAGAAAATCTGCTCCACAGTTTTTCTCGATGTGGCGCAAGCCTTCGACAAAGTTTGGCATCCAGGTCTCATCCTAAACTTAATTGCTTTTTGCCTAAAGGTTATGTAGAAATCCTAGAGTCATATTTATCTGAAAGATCGTTTAGAGTGAAACAAGGAAATGAATACTCTCCATTAAAAGAAATTAATGCAGGAGTACCCCAAGGCAGTATATTGGGCCCAGTTCTATACTTGATTTACACAAGTGATATCCCACAAACAGATAATGTAATGCTTGCAACATTTGCAGATGACACTTCAGTAATGGCTGTTGGCTCAAACATCAATGAAGCTACGGATAAACTACAAACAGCTGTTAATGTGATCTCTAATTGGTGCAATAAATGGAAAATTAAACTAAATGAAGTGAAATCTACCCACGTAAACTTCACAAATAGGAAAATCGAAACCCTTCCTGTTAAAATAAACGACGTTGTAATTCCACATGATAACAAAGCAAAATATCTAGGAATGACACTAGGAGCCCCTCGATCCTGGGCCATTTTTTTTTATTGTAGGAGAAAATCATCGAAACAAACATTTGACATCAGATGTTAAAATTGAAAAAGCTCAGATCATTTTATTCTGAGCACTTAGAGCACGCTCATACTCTGAGCAAATAAGAAACACGAACATTTATCTTGAGAACTCTTTGACTGCTCTGAACTAATTTATGAAAACGCCAAATGACAGAATATTGTGAAAACTTGTTGTTCTATCTGTAAGTTGATATCGACAACAAAAAAACGACATCAATAAAAATACAATTCAGTATATAATAAAAATGTAAGTTGAAGTAAGCATAAAACATGTATGTCTCGTTTCATTTGCTGGGTTCATTTGTGCGTGCGCTAAGATTTCTCTCTCTCTCCACCATCACCAAAACCATGCAGCGCAGCCGACTGCGCAGCACACACCACACACAGTCCATAAAGGGCGACGAATATCTGATGCCAGTATAGATATTTAAAAAATGTATAAGGGCCTTGCGGCCGAACCCGGGACCCGATCACTACCAAATTTTCGAAAAAGTATTGTTTATTGGGTATACACATGTGTTTAAAATTTGAAGAAAATCGGGTAAATTTTTTAAAATTTTTGTTTGGGAGCCCCCCGACCCCGCAGCCCGAGGGGCCTCAAAATTTAATAGAAAGTGTTGTCTCCGGAAATACACATGTGTGCAAAATTTCAATAAAATCGGGCCATGGGAAGTGGGTTAAAAATTGATCGCAAGAATCCACGACCGACGACTTACGGGCAAGTGAAGTTAATATAGAGAATTTAAAAAAGGAAAGAGCTCGATTGCAGATACAGAAATATGTATTGGCTGATTGGACGGCGCTCAAAATTATCGATATACAACAAAATTTTGATTTACAACTAAATTTTAAAACCGGTGTGGACATACGGTATTCAACTATGGGGCTGTGCTAAGCGGTCTAATCTTCAAAGTATCTAAACTTTTCAAAACAAAGTACTACGTAATATACTGGTATGTTCGCAATACTGATATTCATAGAGACATCAAAATCCCATCAGTGGTGGAGGAAATAAAGAAATTTGCTGAAAAGCATAAAGTTCGGCTAAACCAACACGTTAATGTTGAAGCATCAAGTTTGCTTCACAATCAAAATGTTGTGAGGCGACTTAAACGGACCAACCCGTTAGAGTTGGGTTAAATTTAAAAAAAAAATTTTAAGTAGCGCTGGAAAACTAATTAGTTTTCCAAATGTTTAAAATTATTTAGTACAATCCCAAAGAACTGACACGAAAATTAATAGTTATC
The DNA here is from genome assembly GCA_947095585.1 of Nephrocerus scutellatus. Lineage (NCBI taxonomy): Eukaryota > Metazoa > Arthropoda > Insecta > Diptera > Pipunculidae > Nephrocerus > Nephrocerus scutellatus. The sequence goes on from OX352763.1 coordinate 43,713,079, forward strand.
AAGACTAGTTTTAATACTAACAAGGGAGGAGGTTTTTAGTGGGTACGAGTCCCACAGTACCCACATTGGGTCTCTTTCAAGATTTTCCTCCTTCCCCAAAACAAAAAACAAAAAAAAAAAAAAAAAATTTCCAGCGGTGCTTAGGCCTCGCCTTCCAAACTCTTCTTTAAGCTCCTGGGAATGTTCAATGCACTTTCCATTTTATAATTTACTGTTTATCAGTTTGTAAAATTTCGCTTAATTTATTTATTTATTTACTGTCTTAAGTTTAGAAAATCACCAATTAATTTATTGTTCCACGTTTGTTTGTAAAATTTTATTGTCTCACAATTTGCAAAATCCCACTTCTGACACCAATTGTTACGAAATTTAGGCTTTTGAATTCGTAAAGGATTTACTTTATTAACAAACAGTAAAAATAACACAAGTTCACAATTTTATACTGGACAACTGTTAAATGCACAGAAAAACACTTAAAATCCTTGTACTTTATAATAATTTTCGGTGGTAACTTTATCACTTTGCAATAACTTTTACAACTTGATTGGCTAAATTTCAATTAACTAATGAATCCTCTGCAGCGAACGCCACCTTTTATACTCATTGAAAAGTTTCCAGAAACTTCCAAACTTATTTCGAGAGAAGACCAGAAAATTGTAGCCTTATTCCCTTATTTACAACTAACGATACTTATATGTAATGAGTCATCTTCTAAAAATAAACTACATGTTCAATCATGTTCCTACACACAAACCGGTTTGACTACATTTTTGACCAGTACATAATGATTCAAACTTACAGGCGGTTACATTTCAAATAATCTTACAGCTTAAAAGTATGCTACATAAAAGTGCTTATTTATAGTATGCAATATATACATTGCGATTTATCTTACGATTCGAATTCCATTATGTGCGCTACTAACTACTTTTCGTAACAATATGTTCATTTTTCCCACGATTTCTCCTGAAACCGAGAACCACTGGTTGTTGCTTAAATGGGTATTAATGAAAACCTTGTTGCCGATCTCATACGTCTTTTCTTGAGCACCTTGGTGAGTGTTGAACTGCTGTTCCACCTTGTGGTTTCGTTCTGCTGTAGATTTCGTAGTAGTTGCCATAAGCAGGTCGAGCTTCGATCTTGCTTGTCGTCCCATCATTAGTTTATGCGGCGACTTCGAATTTACTAGCGATTTCCTGGTGGTGGCGATGGCGAAGCACTCTAGTAAGCCTTCTGCAATGATCTTTGCAATGGAGTATTGTGGCGCGTGATATAGGTTTTTACTTTTACCTGCGTTTTACATTTTCTTGCTTCAGACTTTGGCCTCTCTTGTGTTACCCGTCTCGGAGAAGGATGATGGTTCGCGATTATTTTTTCGGAACCTATTTTTTCAATGACGACGTCTTCGTCAGGCCTTCTTTACGAGCAAGAGTTTATGTGTCGCTGAGATCAATGATCCCTCGTGAAGTGTCCGACGTTCCACAGAAATGACTTAACTGACTAACACTCAGACAGAAGGACAGACAATATCGACCACTTCCTCAATGATTTCTGAGGCTTCAGTGTAGGTAGAACCAGGTCATTCTAAATCTTAATCTTAAACATAAATTTCCAAATTTGAAATACATTTTTTGTAGTTTTAGAATTAGTGTTAGGTATAAGCTAAATTAAAAAGAAATACCTGATTGTATCTGTACTGAGGGACGTTATCCTTTTCCTTTCCTTTTTTTGTCCTTCTAATTCTCTTCTTTTCTAGTCGACCCGATTTACAAATTTTTTGTAAATGAAGAGGTGTCAGTGAAGGTGAAGTTAATATAATTAAAAAAAAAACAGCCCATAAAAATTAAAATTTTTCTTGTAAATTCTCTAATCGGAGATACACATATGTATAAAATTTGAAGAAAATCGGGATCGATCACAAATTTTTACAAAAAGTGTTGTCAAACCATGTGTATAAAATTTTAAAAAACTTAGGTCCTTTTACTTTCTTTTACTAGTAGTAAAAGTAAGTATAGTAATCATGAAAATTTTCGAACTCGGGATTTTTGCAGATTTACCCATTACCGTATCTCCTGAGTCAGAAAAAGCAAAAAAAAAATCTCTGTCTGTGTGCCTGTGGCTCTGTGTCCACTCTACAGCCCAGACGGCTGAATTGATTGAGACGAAAAATTTAAGCTTTTTACATAAATTGAGAGGGCCCAGTTGATTTTGGCGGAAATCGGCCAAACGGAAGTGGTAGTCGTAGTAGTAAACTACTATGAGAAAATGCAAAAAAAAAAAAAAATGGAAAAAAAATTTAATATACATTTACTGAAGATTCTGGACCCGTCCGTAAAAGAAAGTCGTGTTGTGCCCACACCTCCATTTTTTTTATTAAATGGGTCTCCCTGACCCCAGGCCCTATCACAAAATTTGTATGGGTGCTCCCCGAACTCGGGGCCCGATCACTTTTTTACAGAAAATGTTGTCAATCGGAGATACACATGTGTATACATTTTGAAGAAAATATGTGCAAAATTTTAATAAAATCGGTCTTTAGGAAGTGGGTTAAAAATGTATCACAATATCTAACCAGCCAGCCAGCCAGCCACGGGCATGCGAAGGTTATATAGAGAATAGAATCATAATCGTAAAGCAAGCAATGCTGCTCACAGTGCACCACGCACACAGAACACAGTCATCATAGTATGACATGATCTGATGCCGCTATATGGGAAAAAAATTTGTATGGGAGCCCCCCGACCACGCGACCCTCTCACTCCCTAATTTTAATAAAATCAATTTGTAAAAAATTGATCACAATATCTGACCAGCCAGCCGGTCCGCCAGCCACGGGCACGCGAAGTAAATATAGAGAATTTTAAAAAATTACGTCAGTCTTATGGGTGTATGTATAGTACTTTTATACGTTTTATATTTTCTACATAACATAATAGCGTGTGAATTAATGTTAACAAAAGTAAATTAATTTCAACTAAAATAAATCTTCAAACATTAAATTAGCAAAATGAATTATTAAGTTTTACTTCAGTTGCTAAAACAATATGTAGTACATTTTTACTTAAATATATAAAATCAAATTATATATAATCTCCTTAATCTAAATGAAATTATGAACTATGCATATTTTTAAAACTAATTCATGTATGATATTATTTCAGTTTTAATCACATAGCACATTTTCATATTTATTGAAACAATCACTTTCCAAAGTTTTCTGAAACGGGACGACAGCATTAAAATATCCCGAATTGAAATGTACAAATCGTACCCTAGTATTACCCTAGAATGAATAAAAAAATGTTTATATATCTTTACAACTAGAATTCATACTGCCTGTTAAATTTTTATATCATAGACATTGCAGAAATAATATTACTATAGCAGTTTTAAAATTGTTCCAAGTGAGCAATATGCCGACTAAAAGAAAAAATATCTAGCAATTCGGTCGGTACGTACTACCGAGATTGCGATCTGTCGAAACAATTGAATTGCCTGTCGGTCCAGTGTTCAGGAAAATATTTCCCCCTGATGCGCTTTGTATTTGGACATTTCCAGTTGAGCCATTACTAGTGTTGACATTATGAGCTATACTAGTGCCACCAGCAGAATTTGCTGTTCCAGAGGATGTAGCAGTTACATTACCAGTTGGTCCTATGTGAACAAGTTGCGTTTGCTGAGGCTGTGCCTGCATATGTGTTGGAATCAATACTTGTGGATGTTGTTGTTGCTGCTGTTGCATTTGCATTCTCAAAAGATTAAGCTGGTTAGCTGTTATTGAAATCTTTTTTAAAATTTTGAAAAGTTAGTAATATACAGAGGAGAACAATAGATAATAAAAGAATTACAAACTCACTGGGACGTTCGTAATCTCACCATTTGGTGTGACCACCTGTTGGAGAAGTTGAATTTGTTGATGCTGCGGCTGCACCTGATGGCTGTGAATTCCTTGAATCAATGCTGTTTGATGTGCCTGCGCTTGCTGAGCATTCGTTGACAGTCCTCCACTTGGCGTTGCCGTCAGTATGATATTTTGTGGCGCTGCTACAATATTAATGCCCGCCAATTGTTGATTTCCTATTGTTAGCCCATTTGTTTGCTGTATATTGAGCTGCTGGTGTTGAGAATGTGGTTGCATTTGCTGTATTTGTTGCACTTGGTGCAATTGTGGCGGGTGTCCTGGCTGCCCAGGTAATTGTATAAAATATTGAAGTTGTTGCGGTTGCTGTTGTTGTACAATCTGCAACTGCTGATGCTGTTGCTGTTGTTGCAGTTGTTGTTGTTGCTCTTGACTGAGATTAGCAATAGTCACGGTGGCTGTTGCCTGAGAAGGCACTGTAACAGTAGATGCAGCTTGAGTCTTACCTCGACTCGATGCAGTATCTTTGTCGTGTGCGGAACCAACTTCTGAAACGTTTACTTCTACACGTGGCACAATGTCGATAAGAAAATCAAATTGATCGCAATTGGATATCGCTTGGGCAATATCACTGCGTTGTAACGTTCGTCGTTTACCCTCATCGGTATGCACCCAAGCACGCATAGTAAGTTCCTGAATAAAGTACTCACATGCTTTGGCAAAAAGTAGCGGAGCTTCAGCTGCAATCATTTTTGCATTCTCGTCGAGTTTCATAATTTTTTTTATCCGCGCAAGTGGCAATACCTGGTGTTTGGCATCCACTTGTTGGATATTTTGCACATCCTCTAGAATGGTTGGCCAAAAGGTATCTATTGTGGGTGGCACCTTATGTACTGTGAACCGTTGCTGTGGCGGTTTTTTCGTTTTGGGCTTTTTTTCTTCGTTGGGAAAGGAAATCGACACTGATGGCCCTGCATTTTCATTTGTTAAGTCCACTTCATATTTGATTGGTGTTACAGTGATTGTGTTTTGTAATCCGCTGGTGCTAAGAGGCCATAATAAAGTGAAGGTGTTAAATATAGGTAATAGAAGTTTCGAATCGTTTGTGTATGTCCGGGTACTTACATTGCTTTACCCTTAGGGTTGTACATGGTGTTAGTTTGTAAGAGTTGTAAATGGAGGTCGAAAATTAGTTGCAAGGGTGCATTGGGAAGTAAGGGCACAGACACGTACAACGCATCCAGACAGACAGTTTAGCTCTGTACCATTCTCATGCTACTGCAACAGCACTGCATTTTCACTGAGTGTATGCGACAAGGGCGGCAGTGACGGCACCTCCTGCACGGGCCGAATGGTCAATACCGCTTTGCCTTTCCGCACTTTTGTTAACTCGTTGGTTTGGCAATTGTTGCAATTTGTTGTCCGCAAATCAAAACAATATTGTATGCACGTGCTATATTTTGATGTTTTCGTTTTTGATTGTCCAATGAGAGAGGATGATCAACAAAAATCGACAAAAGAGACCAATAACCGTATTGGCTGAAAGAACTGCAATCCCCAATAGAAAACCTCTGCTATCCGCCATTGATCATGATTGGCTGATTTGGCGTCCATTTGCGGGGTTTCTTAGTGACAGAAGTTGTCAAATTTGTTGTAGCATTACCAACATGATTCGATTTAAAACTGACTTGTAAAATGTAAACTTTAGGGGTTATTGTTGCAGCTTAAATTTTGTTTTATATTTTCCTACCTACCCCAACCCACCCAACACCCATTAACAAGTAAAATTATACAATCAATACTAATAATAACAAAAATAAAAAAAAACAAAAATTTATATAAAAAAGAAAATCTTCTTTATTAGTTTCTACTCAAAATAAAGTCGTAAAACTTATTCATAGTTTTCCTACTTATTTTTCGGATAAAATCTTAAATGATATTGATAATATGAACATGACAGCAAGTTAAGATAATACATAATCATTTTTATACAAAATGCCAATTTTCCGAAAATTACTTAATTAGGGAACTGTTCGCAGTTAAATGTATGGACTCTCAAGATCATAGGTCAGAAATCTAAAATATTGATCTTGTGAGTGACAAGATTTGTGCAATGTAGTCTAAGTTTTATTTTAAGGTTTTATGGTAATTTTTCCTTAAAAATGTATATTAAATAAAAATTAAAAATACATAAATAAATCCTTTATATTTTATAACAGCAAAGAAAACAAAAATTCTAATCTCTTAAATATTATATATAAATACATAATATAACTACTTAGATTTAACCAAATAAACGTATGTTGATATGATGATGAATCTTCTTGATTTGATCAATTCCTTGATCTGATTAAGAAACGTTTGCAGTTCTCCGAAAATCGCTCGCATCGTTGTTGGATTGTGTGCACAAATTCTCGCTGAAATGTTTGAGCATAACCACACGGTGTGAATAATCGAATCAGTAATATGTAATGAATTAACAATCGATAGGTTAGGTTCGCCACCAACGCCATCTATTGAGTGTAATCCGAAGGGCTATACAAATGAATGCTCACTGTTGAAATTCAATTGTTAAGTGCATTCCCATACAAAACGCAAATTTTTATTTCTTCGATTTTCCTGTTTGAGGTTTTTCCCAGACGAACAAAATAAAAGAAGAATCACCCAAATCGGTTGAGCCGTTCGTAAGTTTTTGCGAGCCTAACGCACTGCTATTGATTTTTAAATATATACAGATTAATAACACAATCATTAAGGTATTATTGAATATTTACAAAAAAAATTCAATCTCATATCAATATGAATATCAGGTAAATTTATGGTTATTCGCAAAAAGTAAAAAAACAACCAATAAAAATACAATTTTTCATGTAAATTCTCTAATAGGAGATGGGTATGTGAAGAAAACCGCGCTAATTTTTAAAAAATTTATATGGACACCACACGGGCTCAGGGCTCGATCACTCCAAAAACTTTACAAAAAATTTTGTCAATCGGAGATACACATGTATATAAAATTTGAAGAAAATCGGGTTAATTTTTTTGAATAATTTTTATGGGCCCCAGACCCCGGCCACCAAAGTTTTTGTAAAAAGTGTTTTCCATCCGAGATACACACGTATATAACATTTAAAAAAAAATCGGGTTAAGTTTTTTAAAAAATTTGTTGGGGCCCCATGACCCTCCAAACCCTGTCTCCAAAAATTTTGCAAAAAGTGTTGCACATCGGAGAAACACACGTATATAAAATTTAAAAAAATCCGGTTAATTTTTTTAAAAAATTGTATGGGGCCCCACGAACCCGGGGGGGAACCCCCCGACCACGTGTCACGAGGGGCCTCAAATTTTAATATGTGTGCAAAATTTCAATAAAATCGGGCTTTGGGAAGTGGGTTAAAAATTGATCGCAATATTCCACGACATACGTTTTTTTTCATTGTCTTGTGATAGCATCACCGGAACAGTTGGTCTTTCCGTAGAGAAGGTTTTGGTAAAACACAACCTATATTTAGTAAACATATATATTTTATTGATGCTTTGATAAACGTGGACCAAAAATGCATCGTGGCAACACACAACTAATTTTATACGAATTTGGAATTCAAATCTACAACTTACATCTTCCTTACCATTTAAAGATGTGTGGTATCTGGAACATACTTACATACCCTTGCGGGTATGCATATGTGCAGAGAATACAGATATTATAATGAGGGGCATTAATTTTCGGAGTACAAAATATTTAATGTGACAATACTGTACGGATTCCTAAATGTCAAGTGTGCAGCAGTAGATGCCAACGTCATACATCAGACAATTTGATTTTTTGTGCTTAGCTTAAGGTGGCGATTCTTTTGGGTGGTTGGCAATAGGCCGTCTACTGTAACTGTAACTGTCTACTAGAAAACTCGAAGAAAAAATGTTTTGGTGGCTATTTATCCTGGTGACTGGTTTAAAGCTTCTTTTGATGCCAGCTTAGTAAGAGAGAATTAAGTGTCTAAATATATGTAACTATATACTTTTTATTTTTTAATACTCAGCCGCTCAACTGACTTTGAAGTGCATCGCAACTGGATGGCCATAACGCATTCACTGCCGATTAGTAGGTGGTATTTGGAAGACACCAGCGAATGGACATTGGACTATCCCCCATTTTTTGCGTTTTTTGAATGGGCCCTTTCGCATATAGCAAACTACTTCGACCCGAAAATGCTTTTACTACAGAACTTGAATTACGGTTCTGAGCAGACAGTGGTGTTTCAGCGTTTGTCGGTAATCTTTACTGACTTGGTGTTTGCTTTTGGAATAAGAAAGTAGGAAGATGTACATGTAAATTTCATTGAATTTTTTGTTTTCTGTTTTTGATGTTACGTTCTCAGGTGTCTAAACGCTTTAAACCTCAAAGAATCAGTGCAAGGATTTGCTGGCGAAGTTTATCTATTGGCAAATGTTGGCCTAATCTTTGTAGACCACGTACACTTTCAATATAATGGCTTTCTTTTTGGAATACTTCTGCTAAGTACTGGGTTTTTGCTTGAGGAAAAGTACGTACGATCGGCAATTGTGTTTGCAGCTTTACTGAACTTTAAGCACATTTTCCTCTATATGTCACCAGCTTTTGGAGCATTTTTCTTGAAATTCTTTTGTATTAAAGATAGGTCATTTTTGGTACTCAACTTCATAAGTCTTTTAGTGGCTGGTGGAAGTTCTTTCCTCCTCTCTTTGAGTCCTTTCTTCAATCAATTACCTCAGGTATATCCGTTGTTGGGAATATTATATAAATGTTTTTTTTTCTGTTTTTATCAAATCTTAGGTGTTTTCCAGGTTGTTTCCATTCAAGCGTGGATTGACCCATTCATACTGGGCACCAAACTTTTGGGCAATTTATAACTCAGTAGATAAATTGGCTGAAGTGGGCCTTCGTATTAAGCGGCAGGGAGGTACTAATACCGCTGGCCTTGTGCAGGAGTATCGGCATGTCTTTCTTCCGATAGTGAGTCCATCGACAACATTCATTCTTACACTTGGTTTTATGATGCCATGTGTAATAAAATTGCTGTTCTTCACGGAGAAAAAGTAAGTTTATTTGAACTTCTAATGCATTTGATAACCTAACATTAAATTACTTTAGAAACAGCAAAAAAATGTTTTTGCGTGCTGTTGTAATTTGTTCATGTACGTCGTTTATGTTCGGTTGGCATGTACATGAAAAGGCGATTATAATGTCGCTTGTGCCTCTTGGGTTAGTAAATTAAATTACAATATTTTATATATGCTTGCTAATTTTTATGTTATTTCAGTTTACTCGCCTTGACTGATGAAGACGAAGCAAGATACACATTACTGCTCAGCGTGATCGGGAACTTTTCACTTTTTCCTTTACTGTTTAATAGAGAGTTGCTGCTTATCAAGTTCTCACTCTTCGTGGCATATATTTCAGTCATCTTTTGCCTCTTTAAGTCTATCCATAGAAACATGAAATTCCACCTGCATGAGCTTATCTATATTCTTGGATTAACATGTCTTCCTTTCAACGAATATGTTCTTAGTCCGTTTCTGAAATTTGATCAAAAACTCCCGTATCTTCCATTATTGCTTACTAGTCTCTACTGTAGCTTTGGAATACTTTACATATTTATTAATTATTACTATTTATTTTTAACTGACAATCGAAACAATACCAAATCAAAACCGGTTAGGACTAAGCTAAAGTCGAAATAAATGATACCGTTGTATTAACGTTACGTAGTGGTGTTTTTGGTGGAATTGGGCATCGGAGCCATGCGCTAGACGCACGTCGTGGATAGCCACGTTCAGGTCTCACATAGTTGTTGTTATAGAGCCAATAGAAATTTCCTTTGAAGAAGTATGTTTTACCTGCAAGAATTGAAAATTGTTCACAAATCATATATAAAGCTAGTAAAGTAGTAGTATAGCTAGCCATAGAGTAAATGAACTTAGATGTTATATCTACTTGTAAAATGGAACTTTTTATAGTTTTAATACAATTTTAAGCTATTGCTTTTAACCTTAAAAATAAACGTACAAGCCGTGGAAGGCAACGGGTTGTGGTAGCCGTTATCAGTTGAAAATCTTGAGCATTCCCAACATTTATGATGTTAAAATTTAAAGTGCTCTTATTTAAATTCCTTCAAATTAAAGTTAATCGCTTACCATTCGTTAATGTTGCTGCAGCATCAATCCCATTAGGAATGCCCGTCCATCGCCGCATTGATTTCGGATAATCTGGTTCAATTGTTTTAATGCGGTCATCAAACCTCCAGAACTTAGATCCAACAAACAGATAAGTCAAATTATTTTTCGCTAAATATAATACAAAAAAGCAATCAGAACAATCGAGCTCGGATTAGTGAAAAGCAACTTACGCCACAGCATAGCTGCGTCAACTCTCGATGATGCAATTAATTCCGACAATGGTCTTGGGCTGCCCTCAATAGTGTTTACTCCATTATAGACCCAGAAGGAAGAACCTGCAAGAAAAAGGTGTGCATAAATGCCCCGCATATTAAATAAATGCTACACTACCTGTGAAAAGTATTGTCGCTCCATCGTAGCGAACATAAATTGCATCAATCTTTCGGACCTTTTCCGAGGGAAGGAAGGGAAATTTCTCGTATATTGTCCGGGGATAACCGTTCATTATCGTGTACTTAGCGGTGAGTTTCCAGACGAATTCATTTTTGAATATGTACACAGAACCATTAATCGTTGTGACAGCATCGAAATTTCCTCGACAAATGTCTGGTATATTTGAAAGTTCTGGGTTCGAGGTTGGCCTAGGCCATATAGAACTCGCTCTGGTGGCATAAGTAGGAATGGTGGGAAGGGTGACAGGAACGGAAGTCACAAATGCATAACGGCGCTTTTTAAAATTCTATTTAATATGGATACAAAATAAAAAATAAAAATGTCTACCAAGTGATCGGTGACTGTTTCGAAATCTCCTTGAAATGTTGGAGAACTCGTTGATGTTGGCGTTTCTTCAGTAGAAGTTATTGATCTAGTTACTTCATATTTTGTCACGGACCTTTGCGATGTTGTCAAGTCAACAGCGCTGCTAATTTCGTCGGCTACAAAGTCACCTTCCAACGGTTTGCTTACTATGAAGGAAAAAAAATTGGTAAGCTTATTCAATTTCATGAAATGCAATCAATATCACATACTGTACAGATCATACATAGCTAGAGTATCGTCATAATCGAGGGTATTGTGCGATGGTCCCTTATAGTAAGGAAACATTATCGATGAATAAACTGGAGAGTGAGCTAGACCTAAACTGTGTCCTAACTCGTGCACAGCCACTGAAAGAAAATCAACACCATCCGCAAGATCAGTTGAATTTTCCTTCCAGTTTTCATCCTCATCAAAGTGTATGTCGCCTCCCCATGAACCCATTTCGTATGGATAATAGGCGTGGGCTAGGATATTTCCAGGGCCGTCAAATGGGTAGCTATATACTCGTAATAAAGACATTTTGTTTTGCTTTGTCTATTATTCTGTTGATTAACTCTTATACTTAACTAATTTTACACTAAGTGTTTAACCTTTTATCTTTTAACAATGGTCAAAATACAAGTATTTAGAATTTCTAATTGGCTGCCTCGCTGAAATTTAAGCAATGGCTTTGGAACTACTGTTGGTCGTATGCTGCCTTTGTTATGGAAAGAAGTTTATTTTTCATATTTTAGTTTTTAATGGAACTAGCAAGCAATTTTTGCATTAGAAGGTGGAGAGCAGAAAATATTGCAGACGAAAAGCATTAACACATAAAAAAATATTAATGGATTTAACAATTTAAGTAATAGATTCAACAAACAGGTTAATTTGAATGATTGTGGAAAAATTCAACAGATTGTCTGCTTTCTCTTTTGTTATGCGTAAGAAAATTCTTTTTTTTAAAAATCCATTAAACTCTTACACGTTAAGGTAAAATTTTATTTGGATCTACAAAAAATCTCGACATATTTTGGTGTAAATGCAAGATTGCTTTCTTTAGTTTCTGAAATTTTTATTTTTTCTAAACTATATTCCTATTTGCATGTCCACGACCAATCAGAATTCCATTGCTCGGTACGCAGCATTTTTATAATCATCTAACCGCTCGTTTCAAAGCATGTTAAACTCACTTATCGCCATGATATTGTGTTCCAAATCCAACGATTATGTCAGCGGAAGTTTTGTTCACTCGTTCAAATTCCAAACGACTGTAAAAAGACCACAATTCAAAGGCCTTTCCCAAGTCCCGCTCGATATTCTCACGTGGGATTTTCATCGACCAATTAGCTATGCTTAGAGAGTGTAAAACACGAGATTAGTGTTAGATGCTGCTTAATACTTGGCGTACATTGCTCTTACAAATACTGGATTCGACGCTTTTTCCAACTTGGTGCCCCAACCACATAACGCTCCGATCTTCTTGGTGTGACAAATGGAGGTCCTTCGATATCTGGGACCCCACATCGAGGTGTAGTAAGAAGCTTAAAATTATAAATATAATCAGCACTGATTTATGTGCAGTCAAGTAAGGATTAATTTGTTTACTTTGAGTGTATGGGTATCGAGTTTCCCGGTTTGATTTAGAGCGCCGTACCTTTGAATGTTACGTATGGCATCAGTTATGGCCGACTCATGATACAGTGCTTCTGAATCGCTTGGATTTGCCTCTAAGTAGCCAAAACGTCGCATAAATTTTAACTACGAATCAGACAAAGTACTGATAAGCGCCAAAGACAGAGGCTCAGATATAACAACGAAAAAATGGCAAATAAGCCGTACGTACGATTTCCGGGGGTGGAACTTCAATATCTGATGGAACAGCTGTTGTTAAACGGCCGGTGGGTAATCCTAAAATCAATCCAAACTGGTGGAAACAGATCAACAAACAATAGGCCAAACTTAAACGATTCATCCTCCGGTAGATTGCAAACACATTTGACACCGGCATTTTTCTTGACCACACTAGCACACAATAACAATCACTTCCACTCACTGATAGTGACTATTTGAAACTGATTTTCTTGAAAATGGCAGGGCGGTATAAGGAAGACTTATCAGCGCGTGTTGAGCAGTTTTTCTAATAAATGCATAAAACATAGCTCTTGATGATTTCAGTTGGTGCTCTTGCTTCTTATCACCTTATCAGCGCGGGCATTAGGAATACTTACTCGTAACTTTCTGGGGCAAAGCTAACATTTCAAAATTAAGAGAATGACAAGCTGAATGATAAAGCTTAACTTGTTATGAAATTTTTTCTTTCATATCCAGCGGGTTTGTTGTCATAAGAATAAATTGTATACGGTTTTTTTGTACTCATTGTAGGAGCATAACTTTATCGCTTTGATTTAATTTTTAAAGGCAATTAGCATGAAATATTTTGTACATTTTTATCAACATTTGTGTAACAATAAGTAATCAAACTATAATGTTAATCAAACATAAAACACAATTTAAAGCTAGCGGTGTAGATCTGCAATAATGTTTGAGTGCAATTCGCCTAGTAGTGATTTTTCCGCTTGTTCGATGGACAGTACTCTGCGTACTCCTCCCAAGTGCAACCGACCTTAGTGCAGCATTCATTGGTTATAGATGAGGGAGATGAACGCAAGCCTCTACTACGTAATAATCTCTTCGCCAAAGATTGCTCAAGCCATGGATGCGAGGACGACATGTTGTGCGTATCTCCTGTTAAAGATTTTCATTAAACATATGAAGTCATAAACCAATAAATCGAAGGTAATACACAACCCACCAGCTAGTTGCGGCATTGTTATCGATCGCTTTTTTCGGTATTCACCGGGTTTAAGACTACTTCGTCTTACCAAGCGGTAGATATCCTTTTCACAGGCCCAATATATTTGTCGCACCAGCTTTTCACGGCAACGGGATAGTGTTTCACGATGCCAAACGTCCTCCCAATCCATTTGGGATCTAATAACACAAAATGTTATTTTTTTTTATTGTAACTTAAAAAAAAAATGTTAACATATTATAACACAACTATAGTTTACATTAATGAGCAGTCCATATTTAATATATAGATTCAAAAAAATGTATTGTTATATATACAAAATTACAAAACCTATACTGATCGTCGTTCTAGTTCCCAGCTGAGGCGCATCTCAACACATGACCTAAGTGTGATGTGCTTCAGTCTTCTAGTAAATCCGTTCGTATCCGTTAGCTTTACTGCTTCTGGTTATATGTGTCGTCTCAGCAATAGTCATGGAATCCCGCGTAGCCTGCAATGGTTTCTGCTACAGTCTTCAGTTTAAGATCACGATGATAATCTATGTTCTTTATGTACCATACCTCTCAATACTTTACTTTGTCTATGTTGGATTATTTCGATATTATTTTGAACACAATACTGTATTCCGTATGTCCATACGGATTACAGTATTTGTTTATGCAATAACCGTTTATTATGTATTGATAACGGCGATCTTCTACAAATAGGCCAATTTTTTCAATTTAATGCTCTTTTCTGTTATTTTCTTTTTAACGTGAGCTTTCCATTTAAGTATAAGGAATTGAATTCCAGAATTTGTAATCAGAAGCCGTCTCAAACAGGCGTTCATTATCGCTGCGAGATCATACATGGGTCCTTAAGGGGACTGTTACATCAACTCCCTAGTAATCAGATCATAACCAGGAAATTTCTTCGGTAGTAATGTTTCTGAATAATTACTTCGATTTCATTTTGTGTGACTGGAGGAATTTCAACAGTCCTTTGTATTCCTCTTGGACAAAGTTTCTCATTTTGGCTTTCGTTTGGCTGAAATACTTTAACCATGTACTCAGCTTTTCTTTTCTTTTTTCAGCCCATGTCCTATAACCTATTTTAAGAGGTTGATAATGTTGTGTTTGTCGTTCATTTCCACAATACGTGCGACGCGTGTGTCGATGTATACATTTAAGTTTGTACCCAAAAACCGATTTTTTTACCCTTTTTTAGTTAGAGGAGCTTGGAAAAGTAAGGAAAAAGAAGAAGTACTCATCTTCAAGCTAATCGTTGTTTAGCGGCTTAGCAGTCCTGTGTGAGGATTCAATTCCTGTTTAAGCAGTCCTTTAAAACAAACTTTAAATTCTCTATATTAATTTTCAGTCGACTTGTATCTGTGTGTCGGTGGCTGGCTGGCTGGTAGAATCTTGTGATAAATTTTTGAGCCGCTTCCTAAAGCCCAAACTTTGCACACATGTGCATCTTCTATGACAACACTTTCTATTAAAATTTGGAAGTAACCGGGCCTAGGGTCGGGGAGCTCTCATATAAATTTTTTAAAATTGTTTAGCCGGTTTTATTCAAATTTTGTACACATGTGTATGTATCTCAGATGATCACACTTTTTGTAAAAATTTGGAAGTAATCGGGCACCAAACAGACAAACATTTTTGTTTAATTGTTATATTTATTTTTTTATTGAAGTTTATTGGAGTTTACTCCTTATGAATCGATTTTCATATATAACACGCGCCACGCGTAAAACGCGCCCCTCCCACAGACAAGAAGATCTTCGTTTTCTCAAAACTCGCGGACGTGTATCCTACACAGCCTACCCCTTTACTTTTTTCATCATAACTTAAATGAATCGTAAAATTTTTTTCACGGTCCCAAATCTCGAGAGTAATGGAAAGCTTCTTAATTCGCCTTTCGGATGCGGCTTTAAATTGTAGCTCCTTTCCATTTGATTGTAAAACTATAACACGCAAAAGAGGAATGGACGCAAGAAGCTAAGCTCGGACCAGAACGGTCTCTCGCGCCAAATATTATTTTTATTTTTTATAATTGCACTTTCAATCGCCACTAAGCTTAGCAATTATTTAATGATTGCTTCCTCATCCTGCTTTCTGTTCAAAAATTATGGCTTTAAGAGACTACTATCAGAGCACATTCTATATGTCCTGTGCTTAAGAAGTTAGGGCCCTTCACAGGAAAATTCTGACTCTAACTAGCAAGGTTTTTGAAAAAACATATCATTAGGTTGCTAAATGTGGCAGACTAATCCACGTAATTTAGATTAGGTCCACCAATTCGATAAACGCATCGTTGGCTCTGTGTCTTTTTGTTTTTAATAATATTTATTTACATTATTCAAAATGTGCCTCTTACATCTTACAATATGTAATTACCTTTGTCTGAAGAGCAATTCTAATCCCTCTTCCGTATGAATTGAGCTTACTTCAATAAAATAAAAAACCAAACAGAAACCCAACACCACTTGCAAAATTACCGAACTTGGAACACAAATATTCATTTTTTTAAAAGACTACTGCCGGTTGTCGTCAACTTTGGTAACTTTCATAAGCGGTTCATTATACACAATAGAAGAACCGTAGCGCGCACCGAACTATCCAACAGCAAACTTAAAACTGAAATTCCGATAAGAAAACTTACCATTTCGAAAAGTAACTGATTTTAACTATGCGCAGAAGATTTTCAGTTGGTGGGAGCGGTAAAAGTTTTAAAACGTCCGGTGCCAACGCACAAAAATAAATTGAATAAATAACCGAAACATGTACGTAGCTCTCAAACTAGGAATTGTAAACAGCCACCTCCACCTAATCGTATCATGTCAGTGTAAGTCAATTGCAATTGTAATATTATAGCACTGTTTGGCTTTTTAATTTGACAATCATACAGTTGCTCCAAGTTGTAGGAATAGTGTTTCATCCTTTCTCTGTTTATTCTTTGCTTTCGCACGGACCATGTTGTTGGTGTGCCATTGTTACACACATAAAATGCCAGGTATATGTTTGGTACAGCTAATAAATTCATGTCAACAAGTGGCTCTGGCTGCAGCGTTTAAATGAGCGTTTCTGAATGTGTGCACAATGCTCTGCCAATAAATTCAATTACATTAGAGAAAACAAAGCCACAAATTCATTGACCACTAATGAATTTTTATTCAATTTCGTTAGGGAACTCATATATTCTTTCACTTTATATCCAATTATCCTTTTTAACATTGTCCAGCTAAATTATTTTCAAGCGGAAACATACTCTTGAATGAAGCATAACAATGAAGTCCTCACAAAATACATTATTGAAAACTAACTACCTACTCATAATAATTACAAGCTAAAATGTTCATTGCGTATGATTTCTTTGTGTGCAGTCTAAAATAGTTTCCTTTTTTCTATAGCTTTTTGAAAACCATGAACAGTCGATGAATAGACATATTTGAAAAACCCAGTAAAGCCCCTAAAAAATTAATCCTAAATTATTTATCTATCTATCTATCTTTTATCTATATATATAAAAATCAATTGCTGTTCGTTAGACTGGCTAAAACTTGAGAGCGGCTGAACCGATTTGGCTAATTGTGGTCTTAAATTATTTGTGGAAGTCCAGAAAAGGTTTAAAAGGTGAATTCAGCCCCGCTAGGTGGCGCTGGTATCGTTTTTTTCTGAAAATTCTTATTTATGGAACGATTTGGCTCAAATTCACACCATATAATATAATCTAATATATAAAAATGGTGTGTGTATTGTTTGAGATTGCCTTTCTCCGGAACCAGACATCGCAGGAAGCTGAAATTTTCACCATAGATTAGGATTTTAGCGGTTTGGTTTTTTGTTTTGGTTTGAACTCTCTAAGTGGCGCTGTTGTCAAAATATAACGGTTTTTTTGTTTCTCAGCAACGAAGCATCTTAGGAACTTCAAATTTTAACCATAGGTTTGTTTCATTACTATTTGGGTTTTTGTGAAATTTGGACCTGATAGATGGCGCTGTTTCCAACATATAACGGTTTTTCTGTTTCTTAGTAACGAAGCATCTTAGGAACTTAAAATTTTAACTATACGTTTGTTTCGTTGCTATTTGGGTTTTTGTGAAATTTGGGCCCGTTAGGTGGCGCTGTTTTCAAGATAGTAGGTGGTAAAACCGCTATTTTTGACATTTATTTAGTTTCATTACAACACGCGCAAGAATACATCGTAGGACGCCAAATTAAAAATAAAATTTATAATTAATCGTAAAAAAACGTTATTACACAAAATAACTGTTTTTATATTATACACATGAGTCACGAAAACTGAATTTGTTTGATTAGTAGTTATTTTAATTTACACACAGGGAATGTAAAATGTTAATATCAGCCACATTTTTAAACTGAATTTTATGAAATTTTTAAGATATATTATTGGCAGGTAGGGGAAAGTTATAGGTATAGATGGAAGGGGGGAAAGATACAATTTTAACATGAGATTTACAAACGTATTTTTAAAAAAATGTCAACGTAAATTATTGGCAGGTGAGGGAAAGTTATATGCTATGGTACTCCCGTTACCCCGGGGGTTCATGTGTGCGGGTAGCAAAGCGCCCGGGAACAGCTAGTATTTAAATAAAAAGTGTGTGTCAGTGTGTATAAGGTCAAAGGGTGGGTAGTCAGTGGGCGGGAGGTCAGTGGGATGGGGCAGCCGGGAAACGCGGGTGTAAGTGGGCGGGTAGCAAAGCGCCCGGGAACAGCTAGTATACATATATAAATTTGAAAATATGTATGTTTGTTTCTCATACAAATCCACACCGTTGATCGTATCAATTATTTTTTTTTTAGAATTCTTCACTGGTGTGGGGAAGTAACCATAAGCATGTTTTCGCAAAATATTTTTTTTATGTAAATTCTCTAGTGTGCAAATTTGAATAAAATCGGGTTCATTTTTAAAAAATTTCTATGGGAGCCTTTGGCTCCATATTTTTACAAAAAGTGTCGTCAGCTACTATACTCGTAAAAGGGCCGTTACAATAATAATTTCTTTCGTTTTGTTGTGAACTTGGAATCCAATATCTCTCTTTATTGTTTTCTTCAAATAATCGTTGAGAATTTGCAATATTATGCATTTTATCATAAAGTTGTTCGTAGCTTCTTGAGATGTGTAGGTTCTAAAACCGCATGTAAGTCGGTGCGTGATGTCGTAGCGGCGTGTGCTCCTTGTGTTAGGGAATAACGAAGATTATTTAGTAATGCTAAGGAAGGTACTTTTGAACAATTCGTTGAGACTTAGAAAATATCAAAGCGTTTGCTTCAGCGGAAATGCCAAGGTAGGTACTCTTAAACAGCCAATTCGAGGACTTAGAAAATATCGCAGTGTTGAGCTTCAGCGGGAATATCAAGGTATGTACTATAAACCATTTGTTGAGACTTAGAAAACATCAAAGCGTCGAGCTTCAGCAGGAATGGCAAGGTAAGTACTCTAAAGCCATCAATTCGAGGACATAGAAAATATCGCAGCGTTGAGCTTCAGCGAGAATGTCAAGGTAGGTACTCCTAAACTATCAATTCGAGGAATTAGAAAATATCGCAGTGTTGAGTTTCAGCGGGAATAGCAAGGTATGTACTCTTAAACCATCAATTCGAGGACCTAGAAAATATCGCAGCGTTGAGTTTCAGCGGGAATGACAAGGTAGGTACTCTTAAACAGCCAATTCGAGGACTTAGAAAATATCGCAGTGTTGAGCTTCAGCGGGAATATCAAGGTATGTACTATAAACCATTTGTTGAGACTTAGAAAACATCAAAGCGTTGAGCTTCAGCAGGAATGGCAAGGTAAGTACTCTAAAGCCATCAATTCGAGGACATAGAAAATATCGCAGCGTTGAGCTTCAGCGAGAATGTCAAGGTAGGTACTCCTAAACTATCAATTCGAGGAATTAGAAAATATCGCAGTGTTGAGTTTCAGCGGGAATAGCAAGGTATGTGCTCTTAAACCATCAATTCGAGGACCTAGAAAATATCGCAGCGTTGAGTTTCAGCGGGAATGGCAAGGTATGTGCTCTTAAACCATCAATTCGAGGACCTAGAAAAAAAAAAATATATATATATATAGATATAGTGTTGAGCTTCAGCGGGAATGGCAAGGTAAGTACTCTTAATCCCTCAGTTCGATGTTTTAGAAATCACAGCTTTGAGCTTCACCGGGAATGGCAAGGTGAGTACTCTAAAGCCATCAATTCGTGGACTTAGAAAATATCGCAGCGTTGAGCTTCAGGGAGAATGGCAAGGTAGGTGCTCTTAAACCATTCGTTTAGACTCAGAAAATATCAAAGCGTTAAGCTTCAGCGGGACTGCCAAGCTAAGTACTCTTAAACCATCAATTCGATGCCTTAGAAATCGCAGCGTTGAGCTTCAGTGGGAGTGGCAAGGTAAGTACTCTTAAACCATTAATTCGGGGACTTAGAAAATATTGCAGCGTTGAACTTCAGAAGAAATGGCAAGGTAAGTACTCTTAAGCCTGATGGCGCAGCATTGAGCTTCAGCGATAATGGCAAGTTTCCTTTACCGCTCATCGCTGCTGAACGTACTGGTTAATTGTTGTTGTTTACGTAACAATTCGGTGACTTAGTGCGTTTAATTCTATGTTTGTAGGGGCGAGCGGTGTGTGATTGATGTTACAGTCGCTCAACTCTTGCTGTTGTAAAGGCATAACACTTGCAACGGTTGGTTTGAGTGCTGTCATTGTTCCTTAACATCACGGTACACGGTGTGTTTCGATTGTATCGGTGTGTCCTATTCGTCTGATGTGCGAATTTATGGTCGATGTGTGCACGATGTGGCCACGTGCGTCCATTTAGCAGACCACAAACCTGCTATTCTGGCACTAACAGAAACCTAGGTAGGCTGATTCCGAAGTTTCGGATTTTAGTTGGCCTGGTTACAATTTGGTGCCAGTATTTTTTCCCCACCGCGGTCTCGCCATCTTTGTTCGTAGTGATGTAGCTTATCAAACCCGAACACAGTTCAACCATTGTTCCAACGCGGAAATTAATTTAATTTGGCTCAAAGTCAAAGTGCGTAAGCATAACATATAGAAGACCCAATTTAGACAGTGTCTCAACTT
This sequence comes from Nephrocerus scutellatus, assembly GCA_947095585.1. NCBI lineage: Eukaryota > Metazoa > Arthropoda > Insecta > Diptera > Pipunculidae > Nephrocerus > Nephrocerus scutellatus. The sequence continues at coordinate 43,733,796 of OX352763.1, forward strand.
ATAGTGAGTTAGATGAACTGGTTGACTCTGTTACTAGAATTTTATCACTTGATCCACATTCTGAAATCGTCATTGCGGGCGATTTTAATGTACATAATTCTTGTTGGCTTCGCCATTCAGACTTAACAACACCACAAGGAAGGGATATTGAGTTATTTGCTGATTTTAACAATCTCACTCAGCTTGTGAATGAGCCCACTCGGATTCCAGATATTGTAAGTCATAACGCTAATACCCTTGACTTGTTTTTACCTCTCATCCTAACAAATACACCGTCAGTGTATTATCACCTCTAGACTCTTCAGATCATGGTGTAGCATCAGCTAATTTGTCGTTGCCGAACCACTCAGTTAAAGAGAAAACTCCTAAAAGAATAGTATGGCTACACGAAAAAGCCGACGACGGGGTGGCCTCAACAATTTCTTTAGGAATATTAACTGGCAACTTAATGCCAATAGTGGTGTGGATGCCATTTCTTATACGATCACAAACATAATCCAGGAGGGTATGAGTCAATTTATCCCTTCCAGTACTAAGTGTATCAAACCGAAGGAAAATTCTTGTTATGATTTAAGCTGCAAAGAGGCTTCTAGAAACCGGGAGGTATGCTTTCGGTTATACAAACAAAACCCCACTGTGGAAAACCAAACCAAATTTAGGCGAGTCAGAAATGATTGCAATGCCTACCTTAGACGAGTCAAATTCGACTATGACCAGAAACTGAGACAAAAAATACTTCAATATCCCAAAGGTAGTAAGAATTTTTGATCATTAGTGAAACGAATTAAAAATACTGTCTCGTCTTCGATTCCAACGCTTATTCACAATGACATTCCAAATTCCAACTGTCAGCTTGCTTCACATTTCGCAGCTAGCTCAACGCTACCAGATTGCGCGTTATCGCCGCCTGTACTTTCAAGAGTCGAAATGTTCTCACTGAAAAGTGGAACCAGTCTATTCACAAATTTGGTATAAGTAAAGTTGCTGCACTCGATATTTCCAAAGCATTTGACCGAGTCTGGCATTAAGCTGACTCTGATGACTGCAAATGAATACCTATGGAATTGATAAGCCCCTTCTTGTTTGGACTAGTAATTACCATTCTGACCGTTCAATTCAGGTCGTATTGGACTGTTTCAAATCCAGTGCTTGCCGAATAAACGCCAGTGTTCCCCAAGGCTCTGTTTTGTCTCCGACACTCTTTCTAATTTCAGTAATGATCTCCTATCCGCTTCTTCTAAACCAATACATTCTTTCGCTGACGACAGCACTCTTAGCTTTTCATATGAGTTCGCGCTTTCTGCACGCCCCTCTTCACCCAAGTGGAACTTGAACAACAACGCATGTTGAGCACGTTAGATTATTACCTTAACCGCATAACAGGACTACACAATAGAGTAAAATTTAACGCTTCCAAACCCAATGCTGTCTTCTCTCATCTAAGCGTAATTTAAACCCGCCAACCTTTATCCATAAATGGATCCTGCACCAAAGAAACTGAAAGACTCTCAATACTGGGTATGTGCGTCAACAACAAACTTAACTTCGTTGGAATGACCACATACATATTCGCCATAGCTAAGAATGCTTTTCCGACATTTTCCGCATTTGTATGATCTACAGTCATTCAAGACACATGTGCATAGACATCTCACCTTTTCCTCTCCTTAATTTTTGAACGCCCAAGCTGTGCTTAGCATTATAAGGATGCAAACCCATTGAGTGTGTGTCTATAAAGAAAAAAGGTACAGCATTGAGCTTCAGGGAGACTGGGAAGGTAAGTACTCTTAAGCCAATAATTCGAAGACTTAGAAAATATCGCAGCGTTGAGCTTCAGAAGAAGAAATGGCTTGGGAAGGAACCCAGGAGAAGAGATGTCGGGAACCGTTGTTGACATTCGTTCTTGAAACCCGTTTGGTGTTTCCTGGGATTTGAACTACGAACACCCTGCTTAGAAATCCATGAACTTAACCGCTTATTCACGGGCCCACGGTCATAAACTATTAAACAAGCATATAAGTCGGTACCTTTCAATCAAAAATGTTTGGGCTAATTGGACACTTATTGCAAAATGTTTGTGTGAATACTGTTACGTTTTACACGGCTAAATCGAAAAAGAGGTATTCTGTTTTGTTGTTTAGAAATATTCCAATCCACAGTATTTGATTTCTTTGTCAGGCACCATCTCCCCTCACTGCATTACTCCGACAAATAATTTTTTAATATTTCAATTAACTTTCTTGTACACGCAGCACGGCAGTGAAATACATTACCGCCATCCCTAAAATTGGTAGTGGACACATCCTGCTTTCAAAGGAATATCTGCGATCACTTTAGTTAGCATTAATCGCTCATGATTCCCTTATCCACCATCTCTTTTTCAACACTTCATCCCTCTTGATTAAGTTGTTTTTGGGCGCCGTGGCTCAGTGGAAAAGGGCATGGCTACTGACCAGGAAGTTTTTGGTTCGAATTCCAGTAACACCAAAAAGTATTTTTCACGGCGTCCCACCTCTCGCGAATTGGTGACAAACGTTCCGAGAGTAATAACCTGTCACGGAAAGTTTCTCAACTTGCCGTTCGGAACCGGCCTTCAAATTGTAGGTCCCTTCCATTTGTGTCCAAAAATATACATGACCAACACAAATGGTCGCGAAAAGCTAGGCCTTGGACCGCAACGGTCTGTTGCGCAGAAAATATTTTTTTAAAGTTGTAATATGTATAAAATAAAGTTGTTTCTTGGCTAAAATTGTTATACTATAAGACTTAGCCTTCTGTACTTTATACTCAAACAAAACAAAACAAAACGTATTTTGTTTTTCACTTTTTAAAAACAGAAAAATGTACATTGATTTTTGTTTTCGCTGTTTATAAGATACATTAACGTAAAATATAGGTTTTACCAGTTATATTGGCAAACACGTTTTTATTTTACTAGTAGATTCCAAAAAAATCTACTGTTATATTAGAAAATAATATATCAACATAATATTAAATTATAATTTACTATTTTATCTTTATTTATCAGATGTATTAGAGTTCAGATAATGATTGCTTTCATCTAATCGATGGGGACTCAGCATACTCTTCTTCAGCGTCAACCTGAAGACCAGCTGCTCGCATTTGACTTTCGTAGTTTGTGATTTTATTCTCCTGGTCGGTAAGTAATTCTAGAAGATCCTCTTGGTCTTTTTGCAATTTGTTAATATCTTCTGTATTAGTAATAGATTTTTGTGTTTCTTCGGCGAGCTTCTGTCGTAGTGTTTCGACTTCTTTTTCTAAGCGGAGTTTCTCTGCGTAGTAAAGGTTTGTCTGAAAGTTTGCAGCATTAACAGCTTCTTCGCTGGATATCAAAGCGCCATCCGATGAGCCTGTAGCACCTGCTGCTAACTGTGCCTTTAGTAAACAGTTTTGATCAGAAAGCTGGGTATTAGTCGCCTGAACTTTTGTAAGGTTCTGTTCTAAATGATCGTTTCGTGCTTCGAGATGTCTGACCGTTTCCTTAAGGGAATTTATTTCGCCATCAAGCCCGCGAATTATTTCTTTATATTGAGCAACTAGAACTGAGGCCTCCGAACTTAGTGTCAGTTCTGTGAGGTCAGTTCCATCGACATCAAATCCGTTCAACAGTTTTATAATCAGTGCTTTAAAAAGAAAAAAAACAGCATTAGAGTTGGACGGATTGCTTTTAGCTTTTAAAACACACCTTCTAGTCCCTTGTACATCTTGCAGTATTCATAGTCCAGAAGTAGCTCCGAGCAAGACTTTGCACGAATTTGAGGCTGCTTACACGCACGGTTGTATGCCTCGTGACGAGAAACGTCAATGAGTTTATTGCTGAAAGTTTCCTGACCGATTCGCTTGATTATTAACTGCAATTAAATATATATGGATAAAACCACCTCACAAAAAACACTCAGTTATTACCTGACAAATGTCTTCGCGCTTATTGTTGGTCAAAGTATTATCATTGAACTGAATGCACAACCCCATAAGAAAAGCGCAGAGGCCTTGAACTAAATACTCATTCTCGTCATGCTCGTTGGCACTTATTTGTGCCGTTAAGTACGCTAATGTTCCAGGAGATGATATAAGAGCCTTGACTGCATTTGGACAGTGGCTCAACCAAATGCTGAGAAACATGAGTAGACCGGCTTTACTCTGTAACTTATAGCTCTCTTGTTGCAGAAGATTTGTGCACTGCTGTAGCAGGCTAATCGGACTACTTTCTCCAGGAGTAGCCAGTTGCACGCGCAGAAGTTCTTCTTTCTGCGGAATGTTGTCGACAAGACAATGCATTAGAGCAACGGCTGAAAACCAATTGGCCACTGAATCAACACTAAAGAGACCTGTACAGAGTAGATGACCCGTTGTTAAATTAGAAACATTGGATTCTGATGGCAAAAGCGTTTGCACTACAGCAGTTTGACCAGGCTCATTCTTAAAAAGATAGCACTGAAATGAATACAAAACAGCACACCGGAGCGCGAGAAGTTGTTTTTCGTTAATCATAGACATAAGAAGAACAACTATTGCAGGTCGTGGTGGATTACTTGGAGCCATAACTTTACTAAGATCGTCCTGGTTGTTTATGTCGCCCCGAACGACCTCAGCAACAGTGTTGATTGTTTCTGTGAGAATATCGGCGGGAACACCGGTGCTCATGAGAATGTTACAAAGGGCATTGAGCAGCTTTGACGAACGCATTGGCTTCTGGCACGAGGCGATCACTTGCTGCTGATTGTTGGGAGAAACGAGAGCTCGCACAACTTGCAACATACAGTGGATGTTGGAAACTTTCTGTGGCGTCCAACCAATTTCCTCGGTCTCTGGCGAGATGATGAACATAGGTGCAAGGCGCTGAATATAACTACCCTCCTTGAAAAACTGTTGATTGCTAGAATTGTTCTTGAGCAAATTTAACAGAATGATAAGGCAATCTTCGACAACTATTCCACCATCAGAGCAGCCTTCATCGCGAATGATTTCGAATAGCTTGTCAAAAGCATTTTCAAAAGCGACGATTTTTTGAATATTCGAGTTACCTGATATAAGAATGAAATTTTATATTAATGATCCAAATTTTTTCAATCAATTACCCTTAGTTAACTGTATTAACAACAGGAGTACATCATTACGAATGACTTCACGACTATCAGTAAGCAAATCCATCAACTTTGAGACACCCATAGGACTCACAAGTATAATGTCCTGCAGGTCTTTAGTTTTATTGGAAATAAGACTTGTAATCAACTGAATGGCAGCACGCCGCACACGAAAATCGTATTCTTCCAGATAAGTCATGACATGGGTTACATTTTCCACTTTTTTAATAAACATTTCGGTGAACTGTTCCCCAACATTCGCCGAAACGGTAGGGTTGTCAGCTTCTTCGTCGAATTCATCGGCAGATATTATATTGCAGAGAGTATCTAGAGCGTAGCTTATTATCTCTGAGTCTTGGCTGTCATTTTGGAGAACCTGGACAAGGGATGGCATGCCCTGCGCACCTACTTCAATACGGTACTTGCGTGAGAGCGCTTTTAATGCACGGCATGCATCTCTACGATCTTCAAGGAGTGTGGAAGAGTTTACACGTTCAACAAGCTTTTCAACCTAAAAAGGGGATAACAAATTAGCTTCGTAGGGTTTTGATTTCGGACGTTTATCCCTACTTCTTCTTAGAATTGCTAAACAACTACTTACAGTTTCAGCGGCATTGGGCTGCTGACCCGGCTCTGTACCTCCAAGGACAGTTTTAATGCCACTTTTAAGGAAATCCATTTAAAAAAATAAACAAAATACCAAAAACCAACACAGAGGAAACAACGATCCTAAAAAACTTTATTGTACATTTCTTCGATACGACGATGGCGATGCATGTTACGATTCACGAATCACGAATCACAGTTCAGAGTATTCGAGTATTCCTCGTACGAGTCCACGTCCTAATTATGCGTCAAAATTAAATTATTGACTGATAAGAACATATGTCAGTTTCTTGCAAACTACAGTCTTGATTTTTATCATATTTTATCATCAGCGAATATATGAGCTTAAAAAATTGTGTGATGACTGATGACTTACGAAAAATTAAAAACATAGGTCTGTTCCCGTACTCAAAAAGTAGGACAAATTTTTTTTTCTATTTTTTACTCAAAACCTTTTCCGTACTTGAATTCCCGATTTTTACTACAAAAATTTCTGTGTGTTACATGTGAACATTCTGTCAAAAATGAATTTATTGACAACGAGCTTATGTGGCGTTCGTTTTTTCATACACTTTCTTAACCAAAAGAACTAATTTTTGGCGATAAGCGAAAAAAAAATGTACACTCGCTCGTTTTGTATGTGATTTGCGTCGAAATGGTCGCACAAATGCCACGATTACGATAAGAAGGTAACAAATCGAGTGCACTTTTGAGAAATGAAGTGTAGTATTTTTCCACTTTTTCTACCAAAAGAAACCCAAATGACTAACTTACTTGTGAATGTTGATTTTTGGCGAAATGGATTTTGACATTTTCTACCAAGGTAACAATTTTGTGGTCTTATGCTTTCCCGTGTTTCTTTGCGTGCTTGCTTTCTCTGAGAGATTTTGTGTTAATTTTCTCTTTAGCAAATTTTTACTACAAAAAGTACGGGAACAGACCTATACTTTCCAGTTAAGAAAAATTAATATCGTTTTTTTTCCTTTTAGAAATTAGCGCTCGAGCTCAGATTTTTTCTCAGCAAATCGAATACGAAAGACAATAATCTTTTTATGTAGTTTTGTTGCAAGTGTTGTTTTGTAATTACCTAACCTAAAATAAAAGTTTTTTTTTTTATTAAAAACTGTAGGGGTAGGTAGATTTTTCGGTTGTCAAATTGTTCGTTTTCTCAACAACAAAAAAAACATCTACGTTAGATCGAAATTCCCCTTTAACAGATCCGTATATTTTGGGAGATTTGCCACTCTCTTCACTAACTACAACAACAACACATGCAACAAAACAATGTAAACAAAATATTCTCGCTTTTCGTGTTCGATTTGCCGAGAAAAAATTTGAGCTAGAGCGCAGATTTCCAAAACAAACAAAAAAGGACAACACAGATCTGTTTTCGCTCTACGGTAGATTGGTTTTTTAGGAGAAACGATCAAATTGACAGCCTAAAAACCACTCTACGCCAGATTTGAAAGGAAAAAAATACTATCAAAATAGTTTTATAATTTTTTTTTGAGGAAATTGAAAGTTTTTAACATTTTCAATTATATAGAACCCATGGTATAAGAAAAAAAGAAGCTCAAAATTGTAGGAATTACAAATTTTCTTAAATAATAGCACTGTTTCTCTGCTTAAAAAGTGTATTTATTTACAAAATTATAACATTAACTGGATAATTTATAATAATTAATTTATAATAACGTTACTCTTTATATTTTTACATCTAATTTTTTGATAATACTTAATAAAATATACCAAATTCAGCTTCCTTACGGCTGATTATCCATGGGTGTTATGGTAGAAGTTATAGTTGTACTGCCGAGGCTATCAGCCTCGCCGGTGTGAACCTACGGCAGTATCGTAAAAGGTTGGAGCTCTCCATAAATCGTCGAATTCCTGATGAATTACAGCCAGGAGGCTTAGGTAGTTCTGGCTCCTCTCTAGCACAATGATTGCTATGGCACTGACTAACGGGTTCTCATGAGTTCCAACTGATGTCACCAGTCGGATGTGGAGTTCTTGCAGATGCTTTTCAATTGGTGTAATTTTGCTTGCTTTGTACAAATCTGTATTTGAGTAAAAGTAGCCGTTGTGGAGCTTTCTATTGAGACCAGAACAGGGTCGATTATTTTACGGTCATGAGAGGAGATGAACAAGAAATACTCACGTAAAACATTACATGGTTATGTAGGATGAAGGCTGGACATGCATAAAGCAACTTGATGTCGGACCAAATGTCAACCGTCAAGCATTCATTCTAAAGCCTTACACATACCATGTATCATAATTTCTTACAATTAGTAAAACATATAAAATATAAGGTCAGGTCAAATTTAAGCACGAACAGAGTATATATCGCTACTAATCGGAGCGAATGGATCACCCAAACGAATGCCATTTTGGCAATGTCGTTTGATTGTCTTCTTAATAATTAATAATAAATAATTGACATTAGATGCATTTGAGATGTGGAGGGATCCGTATCCTCAGCAGCTCGAACTCGATTACTCACTAAGGAATCGCATAATTTTCTCTGAGATTTTCAATTCGCTTTCTGTCATCACTTTTTCAGTTGAATTTGTTTCTAAAGTGACAGCGCGCTCAGCGATTATAAACGCGTCTAATGTTAATTGAATCTATAATTTCTACAGAGAATTATAAGAATCCTAACTTTTAATTAGTTTTCTATTTATTTGTTTATAAGCTATTTGTGTTTCCGAATTTATTTAATGCAAACTCAGATTTTCATGTTGAATTTTTTTAAACTTCAATAAAATTTATATTGTAGATAGATAGAGAATTAGTTGACAACAAGTAATAGAGCGATTATTATTGTTATTATTATAGTTGGTGGGCTATTAAGCCTTGTGCACTTCGACCTTGAGATCTATTGTGCATCCCAGAATATTTACCACATTATGTGGTTGCTCAGTTCCTTTGTAAACGCCATCACATCCGCCAATTTGATTGGTTTGGCATTTGGCCAGAGAAATGTATGAACCTTTAATGTTTTATTCTTTTACGGGAGAGGCCTGGACATATGGAAAATATGTGCTCTGATGTTTTTTTTGCCCCGTTACAGAATCGGCAGCGATCCGATTGGGAGTTACCTATTTTGGCGGTTGCGGTCCAATTTAAGGGTCCTGTCCATATGACTGATGTTGTTTTTGAGAAACTTTTTGGTTTGTCTCATCCCAGTCGATGACACCCATTCCGCTTCGATGGCAGTGTTTTCGCATTCTCTAACTTTGTTTTTGATATAGCTTTTGGAATAGGCAATGCTGGGCTCGGGCCAGTGATAGCCAGGTATTAACTAGGTTAATTACCAATTTGACTGTCGATTGGTTTCATAGAACTGAGCTATAGTTAAAGTTTCAAGTCACTAGCTCAATGGGAAGTTAGTTTAAAATCAATTACAAAATTTCACCCGAACAGATTCCTTCGCTTATATTGACTTTTGACAGTAGTTAAGAGTTTCTGGAATTACCCTATATGCAGTATATCACTAAAGAGGTCATCGAGGCAGTCTTTCAGTTGCCTTGTTTATTGTCCATAATAAGTTTTTTAGTAATATCCGGTAATTTGTTAATAAAAAAACAGTCAATACCGTCCGTCTGCAAGCTGAAAATAGTACCATACTTTACCGTTTTCAGCAAGTCTTCTATACACCAAACACATAAAACAATTTATTTGCAATAAAATATAAATTTCCGTTTGGTTGCTATATTTATTTCAAACTACAAAACAGAAATCAAAAATTTTTTCTGTGCATACAAAAAGCATGGATTGCAAAAATAATTCTTTCACCCAAAATCCTTAAAATTTAAGCTTCTGCTTATCATACTACAAAAACTAAACGACCGAATGAAATAAAAATTACGCATGTATAAAAAAGGCTATAATCTGAATACAATTATTTATACAATATATAAAAATATAAAAAAATAGTCTTAAATTACAATTTAAAATTTGGCAAACAATTTAACTGATTCTGATGTAAAAAAATGCAACACGTGCAAAAATATTTTGCCACTTGATTGCTAATCGAAACTGATATAATATTGAACTGTTGTAAATCAAATTTAATTTTTTGTTGTTTTTCTATGTAGAACCCTTCTTTTTCCCACTCATGAAAAATCATACGTAGGTTAGTTCGACAGTTAGATATTGGTTAGTACACAAACGAATCACATAAGTACGAGACAAAGGAAATGAACGAATGAGCAAGTCGATCTTTTTTACCCTGTTCTTTTGCTAACAAGTTCGTTAGTGAACGAACGAGCAAGTCGAGGTTTCTTAACCTGATCTTTTGCTAACCAGTTCGTTAGTGAACGAATGAGGAAGTCGATATTTTTTAACCTGATCCGGCTAACTAGTTCGTTATGATCTTTGGTAACCAGTTCGTATATGAACGAATCGATCTTTTTAACCTCGTCTTTTTTTGCTAACCAGTTCGGTCATTTCGATCTTTTGAGTGATCAGGTTAAAAAGATTGTTTAGATCGATTTCGCCCATAGCTACATCTAAGGAAAGCATTATGATGGCATATTCACATTATGACATTACTCTTGCCAACCTACAAGGGGAATGAAATACGCTTCATGCTGCCAGCATTAAAATTATACGGTAGATAGACACAAACTAATTTATCGCAATTGCTCGATAATTAAGCTTAAGTTAATAAATTATTTTCGCCAATCTTTCTTTACACTATTTTTTCCAAACAGGTTTATTACGTTTTCAAAAGTAGATGAAATGCATTGCGATAAACTAAAAAAAATTCGTTTTTCTACCGTATAAGGTAAAATACAATTCCAAAGAAGATTTCGTTTTGTCATTTTTGTTGAAAAAATTTGAATTCCAAGAAAGAAATATTAAAAAAAAAAGTAAAAGATATACTAAAATTTTTCGCCAATTATATTTTATTGTGCTTTAAATACCCCGGATTTGTTGATACGTGAATATATATCGCTCTCGGTACTGTCGTCTTTAGTTATCATTATCATAAAATGTGCAATGTGGTTGCGACTTTTCTGAATTGTGGTGAATTTTGAATTATCCCATAATATTTACAAAAGTTGTGGTAATGCTAATAATCTAATATTATAGATTGTTAGCATTAGATGATTAAAACGTAATTAACCATGTCAAAAACAACACGTTGTTAATTGAAAACTAGGTAGTCGGTTAACCTTGTTAACTAAATTATTGACTACATTATTGATCACGTTGTAAAAAAAAGAAAAAAAGCGGGCTTTTTATTTTTCAAAACTTTATATATTATTCAATTCATTACATTTAGTCATAATCATAACATTCAAAAGAAATTTTAATACTAATATTTTAAAATTCATAATTCACTTCTAAATCAAGATTTATCATCTTCATTGTTTTTGTTATCATTAATTTTTAAAGAGAAAACTATATACATATATATATATAATATTTTTTGGGATTTGGTGGATGGCAGCCGATTTAGGCCAAAACTGTGTATATGGCTACAATTGCGAAAAAACCACCAAAACCAGTCTATAACATTGACTACACATTAACTCAATGACAACAACAAACAACATTGACTACGTACGCAATGTTGCTAATGTACTTTATTATTTCTTTCACGTAGCTTAACAACTCTACTGTTATTGCTTAATATCGTTAACATATCGAAGTAATGTAAAGACTTTGTTTATTATTTAATCTGAGGTAGCACTTCGACTTAAATTCTAAGATTTAGAATGTAGGCAAATTTCAACTATTGAATAAAACGTATAGTTTTCATTTAACTATAATTCAAATCTTGGTAACAAAACTATTACTTGTGTATACAACTTAAAGTCAAGTTGTGCACAAAATTGCGTTGCAGAATAAATTAACCGGTTTGTTCAGCCGTACCATAATAATTGTGCAAAGCCTGAATGAAAAGGTGAGAAGAAAACGTTTGTTGCCAACGGCTGCTGTCAGATAATAATTTTAAAAAACTTGGCGTCTTCGTGACTTTTGTTCTTTGAATATATTAATCAGATATCAGACGCGAATTAAACAAAAAAAAAACTGTAAAATTTATACAAAAGAACGAAAACAAGAAAATTGAAAATGTCTACAGCTGCACTTTCTACGCTAGCAGCGTTTGATGATATTCGTCGGTGCATTCAAGTGCTGACTGACGGAATAGCTGAAGAAGGTTCTTTGCAGATTCCTTATTGGTAAATTTTAATTACAACCGTTTGATCCCCTATAGAATTCTTGAAGATACTCCGGCTTCAAGAAAAATTCCGTTTAGAATGCCTCAGCGGTGTTCAAGAGGCCCAACGCATTCAAAAGGAACTTGATGCATCTTTGCAAAATATGGCAGATCTTGAAACAAAGCTGTTTCATGCAAGGCGTCTACTTGAGATGGAAAGCAAAAGCAGACGCGAAGCGGAGTACGAACGTGACCAAATGGTAAGTTAAATGTAAAATATGGTCATGCAGTCTAGTTATATGCTAGTTTTGCATTAGGAAAAAAAAATCGTAGCGGTAGCCGAGTTTCTGCGCAACAAACCGGATCTTAATGAAGAGACACAAGACAAATTGGCTTTTCTTAACACACTGTCAAAGAAGCGCAAATCCTTGAATGCCCAGATGGAGGAAAAGTATGGGAATGACATTAATTCGACCGGATCTTTTCTTTCTGACCTTTCATTGACACAATCCGAAGACGATTTCCTCGATGTAAGAACTTCGAAAACCTGGCAGAAACACCGTCCTTCGCTTAACAAAGATTCAGTAGCCTACATCGGTGGTAAACGTTCGCGACTAAGTGGTGGAGGAAATATTCCTTTGGGTGGTGGCTCCTCTCCAGCACCCCCGCCTCCTCATCGTAGATCAGGACACAGATCACACAAGAGCCAAAACACTAATAAGCACATGATTGACATTGGTCCTTCCGATAAAATTTACGCCACAACAAAAGTGACTATTCCCCAGGATGGCTGCGGTCCTATACGCACAGAATCCACAATCGAAGCAGTGCCAATGCAAACGGATCAGAGTGATGCGCATAAAACGACTAAACACTGCAATCAATTCTCGCCTTGTCGATCGCCATTTAAGGAAGCTACTGCACCACTAGCACCAAAGGCAACTTCCTCTCCAGCTGCACAATTTAAGCCTAGTATGATGCGCCAACATAACTTTTCATCCAAGACATTCATTCGCACAGACACGTGCACCCATTGTCAAAAGAAGTGAGTATATCGTTAGTCCTTCGCATTGAATTTACTTTGATTTGCTCTCTGTATTTATCTGATTTAATAGAATACGATTCGGTACAGTTGCCTGTCGATGTCGCAATTGCCCTATTCGGTGTCATGTCGATTGCCGTTCTCTTCTTACGGTTACATGCATTCCACAATCTGGTACACCAACTCATAAAGGATTCATGGGATACATTAGCGACCACGCGCCTAATGTACCGCCTATGATTCCCGCAATAATAGTCCACTGTGTAAATGAAATTGAATCGCGTGGACTAACTGAAGTTGGTATATATCGTGTATCTGGTTCTGAGCGAGAAGTAAAATCACTCAAAGAACGCTTCTTACGTGGCAAGGGGACGCCACATTTGGCCAATATTGATATACATGTTCTCTGCGGATGCATTAAGGATTTCTTGCGTTCACTTCGAGAGCCACTCATTCCAACTAATCTTTGGAAAGATTTTTGCAATTCCGTTCAAAATATTACCGAGCCAGAAATACAGAAGGAGCTGTATAAGGCAATTGATACACTTCCACAAGCCAATCGTGACACACTTGCATTTCTTATTTTGCATTTGCAGCGAATTGCTGATAGTCCGGAAGTACGCATGCCTATTGAAAACATATCAAGGATCTTTGGTCCGACGATTTTGGGCTACTCATCACCAGATCCTGACCAACAAGCCATATTCACAGAAATCGTCGTTCAAATATCGGTCATGCAAAACCTAATGAAGATTCCGTCCGTGTACTGGGCACAATATGTTGCTATAGATTCTGACAAGGAGAACAATAGCAACAAGCAAACTTCATTTGCAAATGCAAATCCAAGTTCAAATCAGACCCCAGTAAACAAGGAGTCGTATACTTTGTATGGTAAGAATTAGCATGGCGATAACCGCACAGGCTAATTATTAATCGGTATAAATACCATTACAGCTACTCCCATTAAGAGCACTCTGAAGAAGAGAAAGTTTTATACAGCATCACCCTATTCGCACAAAAAGTAAGCATCAACCCTATCATCATGACGCGAACATTGAGCCGTTTACATTATTAACGTTTTTTTCTGCTTTTTTTACTAATGTTAACAATTGCATTTTTTTTGTTTTTTTTTTCAAGTTTCTCTTTCGCATACCAATGTTGATATCTATTTTTTGTCAATTAAAATATTTGCGGTTTAAGTTTACAAAAATATAGGCACTGGTGACACTATGAAAAGTTTTCACGAAGTTTATTGAACTGATAAAAATATTGATCTGTGAACATCAATACTGATAAAAATCAATAAGTATATCTGGAATTCCATAAAATCAATCAATGCTATATTGATCTTAATATTAATATTGTCAGTTGTGGCCTAGATGTTTCTTAGCCACGGCTTTTTAAGAAAAAGCTTGCAAATCTCTCAGGTTCTGAGAAAGCTGCAGCCTTTTCTAATTTACAACATTAGCCAGAATATGAGCTTTTTATTTTGTCAAACTTTGGAAATTTGGTTCGCATTTAAGGAGAATATAATTACATATCCTAAATTATTGGAGACGAGAGGATGCAGTATAGCATAAAAATCGTAAATAAATAATGAGTTAAATAATAAAATGAATTTCTTAAAAAACAAACTTTTTGTTTTGATTACGTAATTGAAATTTTGAAAATGATGCTTAGCTTGGACCCAAATATTTAATTTTAGAAAGCATTTTCGGGTGCTACAAGAAAAGTATTGGTTTGTTGAAGCCGCACAAACAGTTCCATCTGGCAGTCGATAAATGGCAATACTCTAATCCATTGTTTTATTCTATAGGTGCTCACACTACATAAGGGCACTGTTTAAGCTCTGCATCGCGACAACTTTGCACTTATATTGATTCTTGGAAGAAATCTTTTTCGATTCAAGTTTAGTCTTCCATCACACTTAGGACCTCACATTAAGTTTAGCCTGATATTCGGTAGTTTCACCACTTGACTCAGTTTGATTGTGATTGCTGTGGTCTCTGATTTTAGAGTTCTAGAAGATTTACCGAGACTTTCCCGATAAACGATCAGCGATTACTTACGTTAAAATTAACTCCAAATGAAATGAACCACACCAATACCCACAAAAATGCTGAGGTTCGAACTCGTTATAGACAAACCATGTATACTCACTTTCGTTAATATCTCGACTCTAGTTTATCGGAGCACCAAACAAACATATGTTGTGATTATGGGATCGTTGGCGATACGTCCTGTGGTTTGGGAGTGAGGACGCGACATTATCAGCGTTACAGACGAAAAGAATTGGGCTTTTCTTATATTAATAAATAAATAAACATCTTTTGCATATTAGAATTATAAAAAAGTATAGCTATACATTGCGTGTCCTTTTCAACATTCTGTATTAATCTACATATGTATGTATGTGTTTCGTGAGCATCTTAATTCGTTGTATTGTTGGTATCAAACCAATGGACGTCTTTAGATTCAATCCAGCTGGTTTCGGGAATATTCTTCTGAAACAGGTTTTACAAGCATTAAATTAACTTGCTACAAGGATCATTCAATCTCTCACTCACTTTTCGGGAAATTTCTAATGATTCCAAATGCACTGCCGGATAATATGCATGATATGCTGGTGATATTGGTTCGGATATAAAAGGGGCTGCAGCTGTTGATAGTGTTCTCCAGGTTGATGCGGTAGTTTTGCATTCAGAGTTTGCCGTCGGTGAGTTGTAGCCTAGAGGAGTTTCAAGTGCAGATACGGTATGAGTTGGCATTGAAATTGCGGCTGGTGGCCAAATCGTTGAAGAACAGTGTGTTCTGGTAATGGAATGGGGTGAACTTATCTGCGAAAACAATTAATAGTTTGGAGTAAAATACATATGTTAAGCGATATAACAAGTTATTTAATAATAATGTATACAATAAGTTATAATTCGTTATTCAGCGGATCTATCAAGCGGTTGTTGTATTTAAACCAAGAATATTTCAACATACACACGTGTGTATGTAAAAAAATGCTTTGCTCTGTTTTTCCACATCACTACAATACGCAGGCATTCAAAACACATGCTCACAGACATCTCCTCATTTCCTCTTCCTAAACCTTAATGCCCACGCTGTTCTAAGCCTAGAATTATAAGGGTGCCAGCCACCGGGTGCGCAAATTATAAAATTAGCAAGTAATGTGGTTTTACAAATTGCATCTTAAAATGGCATTTATATTGAAATAAAATTTGTTTAACCAAATGCAAATATTCACCAGTAGATGACAGTTAATAGAAATCTGTAATTTTTGTAATATTTCCTGTATTCCATTATGTACGGACCATATATAAACATAAATTTGCCTCTTTAAATATAAAGCTAAACTAAAGTATAGCTCAAAAAGTGTTAGAGGGGTTCCAGACATGCCTTAATAATAAAGCCCCCATTGGGGAAAAATCCTCTTTCTAAGGGAGGGGCATCGTAAGTTTTGAGCTTCTTTTTTGGAAAAATACATTTACATATCATAGACATCATTCCAAACACTGATTTTGCTTTGCCGATTCGGTTGACAATGTTCTGATCGGTTCCACCTTCGGTCGAGATAATATTCCCAAGATATTGGAAACTCTCTACTCTCTCTACCGGCTGTCCAGCAATGTTTACTTGAGTTACTGAATTAGTGCCGAGGTTGATGATTTTGGTTTTGGCAGTATTAATCTTCAAACCCGCAACATTTGCCTCCCTTTCCACATTTGTTGTCAATGTGGTGCAGCTCCATAATCCTGTGTGAGAGTAAACAAACGTCGTCAGCGTAGTCCATATGTTTGAGTTGAGATGTAAGAGTCCAACGAATTCCTTCGTTTCCAGTAGATAAAGCTGCGCGAAGTACATCGCTATCGGCGATAGAATGAAACCTTGTCGTACCCCATTTAGGATCTCGAATTCCTCTGACAGCTTTTCTCTATGCAGCTCATGACTTTTAGAGCCATCATAGGTTGCTTTAATAATAGCACTGTTCAATAATGATCCACAGGGTGTTGATGTGGTCTACACAGGAGGATCCAGTGCGGAAACCTGCTTGTTCGGCATCGAGTGTATCTTCCAGATGTTCCTTAATTCGCTCAAGTACTGTTTTGGCTATTACCTTTGCAGCTGCAGGAAGAAAGCAAATGCCTCTCCAGTTTTCGCACTCCATAAGACTTCCTTTCGGGGAAACTTTCTGCCCCCAAGCTCTCTCTACAAGAGGATTTAAAAGTTCTGCTGATGTCGTTGGAGTGGCACGCAGAAGCTTTGCGGGTATACCATCTAGTCCGACTTGTAGAAAAATGCTCCTTCCATCGCTTGAGCTAATCTCATCTGAAACGAGTACGGCACCATCTAGGCCACCTGTCAGCTCTGCGGTGATTGTGTAAACGGTGCTATCACACCTGCTCGCTGCTTCTTCTGCTTCTGAGGCCAGGTTGTTAATATAATTACGCTTGTCACGTCTTACACTACGCTGCACTTCTCTAATTTTTCTTCGATACAGGGACTCTAGCTCGATACTCACTGCTGCTGGTGTATCTACAATACGAGCTTTAAGTAGCTTACGTTCTTCAATCCGCCTCCAGGTATCCTCTGTAAGCCACGTGCGGTGCCTTGCCTGGCTTCTACCCAATTGTATGGTTGTGTAGAACTAATATTCACAATTCATTTGATAAAAATATTTATGCCCGCCCACAGGGATGTGTTGAACTTTTATTCAAACTTTGCACACATGTGTATTTCTCAACACTTTCTATTAAAATTTGGGCCTCTGGGTTGGAGGGCTCCCCTACAAATATTTTACAAAATTTACCTGATTTTCTTCAAATTTTATACACATGCGTGTCTCCGATGGACAACACTTCTACAAATTTTGTAGTGGTCAAGCCCCGGGGTGGGGGGCCCCATTCAAATTTTTTTAAAACCACATTAAAGTGATTTTGTTGGTTTCGGCCAGTTCTTTTAATTAGCAGAAGCAGCTTCAAGTTGTTTTGGAATAAAAGACTGGACTTGTTAGCGCTGGCAGTGCTGCTTGACTATCTGAGATCACATAGATCTCGGTTCTTCTGTACCTTCTTTTGATACATTCTAGTGCGCAGGCTTCTATTGCTATGGTTTCCGCTTGAAATACTGTTGGAGATCTGCGTAGGGGTATTTGCATTTTGATTATAGGTCCGAAAACCCCTGCTCCGGAACCTGTATTTGTTTTTGATCCGTCTGTGTACCAAATAAATGCATGGTGTAGAAGGTTACTTATAATATTTTCAACTTGATTTCGTTCGGGTATTCTTATCGAGAAATTCCTTTGGAAATAAGTTGTTTTTATCATTGTGTCTAATGGTTGGACAGTTACATTTTCCAATTTTATGTTGGTTATGAATTTTTAAAAAAATTTACCCGAGTTTATTTAAATTTTATACAGAACGACAACACTTTTTGTAAAAATTTTGGAGTGATCGGGCCCTGGGTCGGGGGCCCCATACATATTTTTTAATAAATGATTCCAGACGCAGAGATTAGTTCCGGAAGAGTCCTGAAATAAATGGATTTGCGGCATGGACAGTCTCACACCCAGGAGCTATGCAAAATACCGCTCCAGACGAAAGAACAACAAGGAGGAAAGCGACTTCAAGTATTAGAACGGGAAATAAGTAAGCTATCACGACAAGCCTATTGTTGGGTTCCGCCTGGTGGCACACTGGCATTGGATCCGTTTATCAATGCTTTTCGAGATGAACAGTTGAAGCTTTAGTTGTGGACAACATCTAGAGAAAAATCAATGAATAAAGTATTGGCATCGACTTTGGAATACGAATCAGCTAGAGCTAGTTTCTCCACTGATTTAGTTCAATCTGGTAACCGAGGACATCACCCAAACAGAAGCTCTCATTCAAAAGAAGTTTCAAAAATTAACAACTGGACAGCAAACCCTGATCCCAAACCTTGTTGGAGGGCAGGAAAACTTAGTTATACCAGCTTTACAGGATGTAAGTTAATGAAAAGGTGAGAGAGACTTGGTAATGGATTTTAGAGAGTTCGTAATGGACTTTGCAAATAAAAACACAAGTTAGTTTATTCATAAATTGGTGTTGTTATTTGCAAAGCGCATTATGAACTCTAGATAAGGCTAAATTTCGTAACAATATTGTTACGGGTTGTATATGACGGTTGTACGCGTGATGTGTGTACACACACTGTATATAAAAGATTTTTTTAGTACTTTTACCATATATGACTAATACGTACTTGCCATATGCTGAGTTGTAAATAAGGAATTCAATAGCATGATCTTCTTGAAACTTTTAACTTATAAATAGCAGGAAGTTTTATGTCAGTTAATCAGTTTTTATTTGGAATTCAACGAGAAAAGTTAAAAAGTACTCGCCAGCAGATAGAGCTACCACCTAAGTGAAATACAATGTTATAAGTGTTTTTGTGTACATAAAAAGTAATCACCAGTGTAAATTTGTAACCCTTGCCAATTTTTTCCTTTTTGTTAATTAAAGTTGTAATTTGTGCATTAATAAACTTGTGGTGTGTTTTATTTGAAAATCCTTTACGAGCTCGAAAGCTTAAATTTCGTAACAATTTGTCAGAAGTGGGATTTTGCAAATCTTGGAACTACGTATAATTTAATTAGTGATTTTGGAAATTGATCAATTCTTAATATAGACATATAAAAAACCATAAAAATTAAAATTTTTCATGTAAATTCTCTAAAAGGAAATCGCAAGATTCCACGACAAACAAACAAGCAAAGAAACACATGGGCACGCGAAGTTAATATAGAGAATTTTAAAAAAACATGTGCATCACTGATGGACAAAACTTTTTGTAAATTTTTTGGAGTGATCGGGCCCTGAGGGCTGAGTGGTACACATAATTTTTTTTTGAAAATTAACGCTATTTTCTTTAAATTTTAAACACATGGTTGTCTCCGATGGAGAAACTTTTTTTTTAATTCTCTATATTAACTTCGCGTGCCCGTTGCTGGCTGGCTGGCTGAGTGGTAGAATCTTGTGATCAATTTTTAGCATACTTCCTAAGGCCCGATTTTATTCAAGCTTTGCACATTTGTGTTTTCCATGGCAACACTTTATTATGTATATCCGATCGACAACACTTTCTGTAAACATTTGAAAGTGATCCGGGCCCCGTGGTCGAGGGGAACCCATACAAATTTTATAAAAAGAGTACCCGATTTTCTTCAAATTTTATACGCATGTGTATCTCTGATGGACAACACTTTTTGTATAAATTTGGAAGTTCATAACAAAAATTTTAAAAAATGTACCCGATCTTATTCAAACTGCATAGTGTGTATTCCCAATTAGAGAATTTACACGAAAAATTTGAATTTTTATGTGTTGTTTTTTATAAGCTGTTTTTACTTTCTTTTACATAGTAAAAGGAAGTATAGTAATCATGAAAATTTTCGAACTCGGGATTTTTGCAGATTTACCCATTACCGTATCGTCTGAGTCAGAAAAAGCGAAAATAAAAAAATCTCTGTCTGTCTGTCTGTATGGCTGTCTGTCTGTAAAAATTAAAATTTTTCACCTAAATTCTCTAATCGCAGAAATTGATATGGGAGCCCCTCGATCCTGGGCCATTTTTTTTAATGTAGGAGAAAATCATCGAAACAGACATTTGACATCAGATGTTAAAATTGAAAATGATCAGATCATTTAATTCTGAGCACTTAGAGCACGCTCATACTCTGAGCAAATAAGAAACACGAACATTTATCTTGAGAACTCTTTGACTGCTCTGAACTAATTTATGAAAACGCGAAATGACAGAATATTGCGAAAACTTGTTGTTCTATCTGTAAGTTGATATCGACAACAAAAAACGACATCAATAAAAATAAAATTCAGTAGATAAAAATGTAAGTTGAATTAAGCATAAAACATGTATGTCTCGTTTCATTTGCTGGGTTCATTTGTGCGTGAGCTAAGATTTCTCTCTCTCTCTACCACCAAAACCAAGCAGCGCAGCCGACTGCGCATCACACACCGCACACAGTCCATAAAGGTCGACGAATATCTGATGCCAGTATAGATATTTAAAGAATGTATAAGGGCCTTGCGGCCGAACACGGGACCCGATCACTACCAAATTTTCGAAAAAGTATTGTTTATTGGGTATACACATGTGTGTAAAATTTGAAGAAAACCGAGGGGTCTCAAAATTTAATAGAAAGTGTTGTCTCCGGAAATACACATGTGTGCCAAATTTCAATAAAATCGGGCTGTAGGAAAAATTGATCGCAAGAATCCAAAGCCCAGAAACCCACAAGCCCACAAACCCACAAGCCCACAAGCCCACAAACCCACAAACACACGGACAAGTGAAGTTAATATAGAGAATTTAAAAAAAATGTAACCTGTATATTTTAGGATTTAAATGGTATAATTGTTTAGTATTAAGATGCTATAATGGTAACGCAGAAAATTTGCGACTCCATTACCGACAATAAATTGTCAAAATGATGATTGTCAGTTGTTGCGAGACATACGAGACCGTGTGCACGTACTATGGCGAAGTGAATAAAATCAAATTAATAATTAATCGGCTTTAGTTTTACTCGTTTCAAAAAATAATTTAAAAAAAAATTTGAAAAAAAATTGAATATACATTTACTGTAGATTCCGGTCCCGTCCGTAAAAGAAAGTCGTGTTGTGCCCACACCTCTATTTTTTTATTTACTTATGAGTAATTAAAGGTGTTATTTGTAAATTAATAAACTTGTGTTGTGTTTTATTGGCAAAATCCTTACGAACTCGAAAGCTAATTTTTGTTACGAAAAGTAGTTAGTAGCAAAGATAATGGGGTTCGAATCCTAGATAAATCGCAAGGTACAGGCTCGTCCAAAAATAAGTACCAATATTAGAATACGACTTATTAGTTTATTTGAAATTTTAAATGTAACCGCCTGTAAGTTTGAATCTTTATTTACTGTCAAAAATCGGTTTATGCGATTTGCCCGGTTTTTGTAAATTGAACATGTAGTTTATTTTTAGAAGATGACTTATGCAATGAGTACCTAAGTGTATTTAGTTATAAATAAGGGAATAAAGCTACAATTTTCTGGTCTTTCCTCGATATTTCTGTCTTTAATATTGGAAGTTTTTGGAAGCTTTTCAATGAGTATAAGAGGTGGAGTTCGCTGCAGAGAGATTATTAGTTAATTGAAATTTAACAAGTGAAGTTGTAAAAGTTATTGCAAAGTGATAAGTATTTTGTGTACTTAGAAAAGTTGTCCAGTATAAAACTGTGAACTGTGTGTTATTTTTTACTGTTTCTTAATTAAAGTTATTGTTTGTAAATTGATAAACTTGTATTGTGTTTTATTTGCAAAATCCTTTACGAACTCGAATCCTGAATTTCGTAACAATATGTTTGTAAATTTGTGCCGCAAAATAGTATCTAACAATAAATGTCTAAAGTAGCTGTGAGAACAGAAGATATCCCGAATTGACTTCCGTGAATAATCTGTATTCCATTATTATTATTCAGCAAATGAAAATGTATAAAAAAGTAAACATATCCAATACTCACACTTCGTTTGTAGCTGTTGACGCTGCTATCTGTATCAACTAAGAATGGGGTTGATAGCTGATTGGTATAGATTGGAGTCTCCGTTAATTGTTTTGGAAACTCATTTTGATCAAATACTGGTGCACCTGAAATTGAACTGTAAAGACTAATAAACAAAAAATGCTCAGCATTTACAAATACAAATATGTTATTACAGCCGTTTTTTTGTGATTCTTTTCCCAGCGGCATTATACTGACTTTTCGAACATAAAAATAGACTTTACTCACTTTCTTTTGAAAGCGCCACCTAGTATTGATTTTCTTCAATATAAATTTCTTACTAGCTTTGTTCAAAAGTGTGATCGGATTCTTTCGGAAGATATTAGCCCATAATATTTTTTGTCTTCAACATCATAAAAAGGGATTCTTTTCGGTCACTTCGGTTCTTTTTTTTTATTCAATAATATTTTTTGGATAACTTTTTCACTTTTAAAACTATAATGGACTTGAGTGGAATTTATTTAACTTATGTGAACCAACAAATGCAAATCGTATGCTTTGGCCATAAAGTGATTTTGGTTAGTTTCGTTAAATTAAAAACAAAGCAAGAGGTTACATAAGTTTATTATGGGTAACTTAAAAAAGGAAATAAATTTGCCAAACCAGACTGCTCTCCATTATAGTTGAGGCTTAGGAATCGGATAATATAATATTTATTATCTTTGCTTTGGGTTTACAAATTTCGTAAACTTACTAAAAAGCAACTTCACTGACTTGTCAAGAAATTTTGAAATTTGGCTTTCGAATCGAATTACACTATTGGACAAAGCTAACTCAACAACTTTATTGTCAACATCTGTAATTGTTGTAATTGTTATTTATTTATTCATAGTCTATTTATTTATAAGTTACTTAGTTCCCGTGATAAAAAAAAAACAAAGAAGAATATAATAATGGTGGAGACTGAATAATGTGAACAAAACCATTTTAATTACAACAATTGTTGACTTCTCGTTTGTGAAGCATTTTCAGGATTTAACTAAATTACTTTTATCAATGCTTTTATAAAAATTTTACAAAAAAGGTAGATTTTTTTTTACCCCAAAAATGTTATAGTGCCGTCTGGTTCTATTTTTTTCAACTATTCAGTACAGTATACTGTATAGATAAAGGCTATATCTACAGTAGAGCCGAACCGTACCGAAACTTTTGTGAAATATTGCATCGGATCGGAATATGTGAATGGCGTTAGTCAGAGCGTTTTATGTGAGTCAAGTCAATAGTAATAAGTATTTATTTTGTGAGCTATGCTAGTTGAACAATTTCATACATTTCATTTTGTGTCATATCACGTTTCAGATGAACCCACAACTAATTTCGGTTTCGATTATCGCCGAAAAATATTTATAATAATAATATTTTATGCTACAGACCGTTGCGGTCCAAGACCTTGTTTCTCCCGACTATTCGTGTTTTGTGTGAATGTTTTTGCACACAAATGGAAGGGACCTACAATTTAATGCCGTATCCGGAAAGCGAGTTGACCTTTCCGTGATAAGTTATTACTCTTGGTTGCTTGTTAGACATTCGCGAGAGGTGGGGCCATGAAACATACTTTGATATTTATGGGATTCGAACCTGAACAACTTCTGTTCAGAAGTCCAACGCACTAACCACTAGGGCCATGGCGAACTTATCCCTTGTCCTTCCGATAAATTCAGTTCGGTTGCAATGTACAAAAACCAACATCAAGCATCAATGGACCTATTCAGTTCGGTTAGTTCCGTTTGGTTTGGATCGGCAGTACTGTAGCAACAGCTTTAACAGCTATCGCAATTGGGTAATTTTTGCAATCCATTGACGCATCTAAACAGATTTAGAGCTGGCAATGAAATCCCCAAAAAAGACGACTTTAATACTTGGCAAACCTGGTGAGGCTATGATTCGAATTTTCTGCTTCCAGATCTTTTAAGTTATTCGTCACAAGTGAACGAATTCTTTTTATGTGTGCCTGCGTGTGTTGTTGATCCTGAGGATATCCAAGTTGAAGCGCATCATGCTCTGAATAAGGAATTCCTTTGTTGTTGTTTGTCAGCTTCACATTCGTTCTGAGGCCATTACCATAGCTCATCGCTAAGGATACTACTGTTGCCCCTGATGCTGCTGGTAGTGATGACGATGATGATGTCAAGCTATTGGAATTCAATGTTTTTGTGGTTTTCAAACCAATTCTCGATACCGCAGACGTTATGGCGACCTGTGAAGGCTGTTGTTGTTTTTGTAGTTGTCGGCATTTTGCTCGTCGATTTTTAAACCAAACCTGTGCGCGTGCGCATTTAAATGTGTGAACAAATATTAAATGTCAAAAATTTTAAATTTATTATTGCACATAAGGCAGATTTAATTGATTTTCCTAAAAAGCAGCGACTGGCTTAAAAGATCAACAATTAATGGTGATTAAAAAAAAAATAAAAACGTCGTTGTATGCCGGCGGGGCTCGCAGCAAGTAGTCTAAACACAGCATGCGACTTTGACGCTTGATGTTGCCATTTGTCACAATGTGCGCATGAATAATCACATCAAACTAATAAATTCTAACCACGTACGGCATAGAGGAAAACGTGACTCTTTGTTACTTCAAGTCAGGGTGGGTGCCTGCAATGTAACTGTGTCAGTACGGTGTATGTATGTGCATCTGCTGAATCGGTAAGTTTAATAGGTTGCTTAGTTCTAACTCAATAATAGGAAGGCATAGCATGAATGATCATGACGTGTCAATCGCAACTGCACTATGGGAGCACAGTCTGGCTTACATCGTACTCGCACTCAAGCCGATTTGCGTAGGTATTATTTTTGTTCTTTGTTTATGGGCGGAGACTGTTTGGTCTCTGATGTTGATGTCGATACCGCCATATGCCATTTACTGCCAATGACGGTAGGCTGTATTGTTTGTGTTGGGCTTGTTTTAAAATTTATAAATTTTATAAAACAAGTAAATATAAAAAACTTCGTTTTTCGGGTACAAACTTTTATGTACATATATGTATATCGAAACACGCAACACAGTCGCAGTTAATTGGTAATAATCGCCAAAATATCTGTTTTTGAGGTCGGGCCTATTTCAAAGTATTCTTTTCCACGCATCACACGCGTCAAACGCGGGATATCAAAATTGGCCCCTGACATTGAGCCGCTCACAAAATTTTAGCAGGTGGTTAAAAAAGACATAAAAAATGAGAAAATAGCTCGATTTCAACCCATCACACACGCCACACGTGACACGCGACACGCGCCATACACGGAATATAAAACATTCTTAGACTGTATAGGACTTAGATACTCACAAAATAATTGCAGCTCTCTAGGAAGTGTGGAAGGTGGTTAAAAGAACCTCAAAAAGTCGATCACACAGGCAAAATGGGGTCAAGTTAAATAAAAGTTTTTAAAAAGCTGTAGCTACCGCCCTCCGGTAAATGTGCACATTTGCCTCCTCGTTTGGGTAATGTGCATTCAACTAACATTTACAATTTCAAAGAAGGGAAATGTACATTGAATTCACAATGACCATGTCGTTTTGGTAAATGTGAGCATACAAAATACGAAATCGCAAGTGCTAGTAATATGGTGCGCATGCGCACTTGTAGTGGTACGCGAACTACCGTTTCGGCTAGTTTAGTAGGCGCTGCTATTTCACGTTACACATTTCGTGCAAGTGTTTTATCTATAATGTTAATGTTATTATGTTTATGTACCCTACAATAACTACATTACAAATTAATGCCATAGTACTGAAGATTTCTGGATATAATTTAAGATATTTAGAGAAATAAGACTCAGGTTAGTTAAAATTATTATAATTATAGATTTAAAATTTTAATTTTTCTACAAAAAAAATATTTTTTTAGTTAGAATTTTTGAAAAACAATGGAACAAAAAGAAAAATTTAAAAACCAACTAGAACAGATTGTATCACAAAAAAACAAAAATAATATTTTTTTAAACCAACATCAGTATGAAAAAATATTATTGGAAGTAAAGGCAGCAAAATTAAAAGAAAAGAATAAAAGTGATGTAGATTACCGCCGGCTGAAAAGATCCGATATAATAGTGGTAGGGAAGGAAGAAAAATTAATAAGTCCATTAAAAGAAGGGGGTAGCATAAAATATTTTGCAACAATTGAAGAAACTTATGGAATTATACACGATGCTCATTTGGCAACTGGCCATGGTGGCCGAAACAGATTAGTGAAAGAAATTAATAACAAATACAACAACATTACTACTGAAGTAGTTATTCACATAAAGATAAATACAACATTACTACTGAAGTAGTTATGTTGTATTTATCTTTATGTGAAGCATGTCAAAAAAGGCAAAGGGCAAGAAAAAAGGAATTGTGATAAAACCAATTTTGACGAGTGAAATGAATTCTAGGTGTCAAGTGGATCTTATAGACACAGGCACAACCAGATAATGAATTTAAATTTATTTTAAATTATCAAGATCATTTAACCAAATTTGTTGTACTGCGCCCACTAAAAACAAAAACTGCGTCAGAAGTAGCAAAACAACTTATGGACATTTTCACTCTTTTGGGAGCCCCATCCATTCTCCAATGTGATAATGGTAGGGAGTTTGCAAATAAAATTATCCAAGAATTAGCAAATATGTGGGATGGTGTGAAAATAATACACGGGAAGCCTCGCCATTCCCAAAGCCAGGGCTCGAGAGAGCGAGCGAATCAAGATGTTCAAAATATGCTTACAACCTGGCTTATCACTAACCAAACAACCAAGTGGTCAGAAGGCTTAAAATATGTTCAACTGATAAAAAAATAGAGCTTTTCACGAGGGTATAAAGCAAACTCCCTATGAAGCTTTATTCGGAACAAGAATGAAATTGGGTTTGAAAACATCAAATTTACCTATGGAATCTGTTGAACAGCTGGAAACAGAAGAAGAGTTAGAGCAATTAGTAGAAGGAGTACACACAACGATGAATTTTCCATTGAAACGTTAGACATAATTTTGGATGATGGTTTATTATGCAACCAAATTGAAGATAAAGATGGAAGTTTTGAGTTAAATTCTGTTTTAAACGAGAAGAAAATTTTAATTGATAATGCTCGAAAGAAAGCAAGAGAAAATTTAGAAAATCAAGCTATCAAAATGTGCAATCTTTCGAAAGAAAAATTTCCTGCTGCTGTGATTGGTGACAATGTTAGAGTTTCCATTCCAGACGTTGATCGTGGTAAAACGGATCCAAAAAATTTGATTTGCGTGTTTTTGTCTAGAGATGACGATAAAAATTTATATAAATTAGGAACTAAACAGGGAGTTTTAAAACAATCTTATTCTAGGCATGAATTCGTCATTTGCGAACAAAAGTTTATATCATACGAAGATGTTCCTCAAGATGTTGAGAAATCGGTAAGAGAAATTATAGGAATGCAGTCCCTTACTGGTGGACAGGGTTTTAAAAGATGCATCTGTAAAGGAACATGTTCCTCAAAAAATTGCAGTTGTAAAAATGCTGGAATATTATGTAATTCCAAGTGCCACAATAGCAATTCTTGCTCAAATAAATAAAACTTTTTTCATTATGAAATTTCTATATGTTTCTTTATAGTTTTATAAAATTTAACTGTTATAATAAAGAAAAGTATGTTATTATTATTATTTGTTTGATTCCCATCGTATTGGTCCTGAAAAACTAGGACGAAAATTGTATTTATGAATATTGGGACATAACCTACGACATATTATATAATATGCAAAGAAAAGTATGTTTTGTTTGTCATTTACATTTTTTTTTTTTTTTTTTTAATTAAAATAATTTTCGTTATTAAAGCCTTTTGTATTATGTTTATTTAAATAAATGTTTTTTTACTGCAACAACATTTTTAATTTATTTGTATTCCAACTTTTCTTAAAACATGAAGGCAAGAGTACACATTTGCCGGGAAATGTATATATACATTATATTCAGTTCACATATACCTAACTTTTTGGGAAATGTACACATTTTACGGTAAAAGTGTACATTTATCGTAACATATATATATACAGGGTGTTCGGGTTTGGGATGCTAATCCGTTAAGGGGTGATTCCTTAGCTCATTATGAGAAAAAATCGTATAGGGGGGCGGGGCAATTTTTGATATCCTTTGAGATGCGAGTGCTTAAAAAATGTTGTTCAGAAAAAAATACACACAAATATTAAACTGTAACTTCCAAAATATTTATCGGAGAGCAACCAACTTAGTCTTATTTGACTGGTAATTGTATAGGCTAATTTGAGATCTAAGTGGTATATCTGCATCCGTTTGAGAGCTATGATGCTTTAAATAAAAAAAAATACCGTAAGCCAGATAGGGGAGACCGGGGATAGTTGGCCCTAGGGGCAAGTAGACTCACCGCCAATAACTTCAAAACAAAACAATTTCTTTCATGTTAGTTCTTGTTGTTACATCGAGCACAGCTACCTGCTTAGTCTCCCATTGTCTTTCGTCAGAGTCAGACGTCGTTCGAGATTTATTGCGAAAAAACAGATTTTTGCCTTCGTGAGTAATTTTTTTGTTTTCTTTTCGTTTTCTTTTTTCGCAGCGTGTTTGTGTTTAAGTCAAATTTTTTTTAGGATAGAGAGCGAGTGCATATTCGTGATCATCACAGCTGGTAGCTTTTTGTTGTTTTTATTTCCTACTACCGAAAAAAATCATTGAGTGCCGACAGGCCGATCGGGGTAAGTTGACTTTTTTTTTGGGGTAAGTTGACTCATTTTTTTTTGGTTATTTCTACGAAAATGAAAACATATGTTAGGATAACCGCAAGAGGAGCAACCGAACAAACTGTTTTGGAGCGTGTGTGCCAGCTTATACTTGGAAAAGGAAAGAGTATACGATCTGTTGCTCATGACCATGGGTTTCCTTACAAAACCATGCAAAGATATGTTAAAAAATTTAAGCAGAAAAAGTTGGAACATCCTTCCATCCCTATTGCTGAGCTGTCTCTTGAAAATCTTTATTTTTAGTTTTTGTTTCAAATAAAATTGATTTGTTATTAAATTTTTTATAGTTTTATTATCAAAAAGGTGAAAATAAGAATATAGTCAACTGACCCCTTACCCTTAGCCAACTTACCCCGGTTCTGGGGTTATTTGACTCATTTGAGGTCGTTGTGTAAAATTAAGAAAATAGGGTCTTAAAATTAGATAATTTTAGAAGACGTATTTTTTTTTTATAAAGCGAAAAAGATGTTTTATAAAAAGGCATTTGATTCGTTTTGATATCTTTCTTAGTTTTATTTTTAAAAAAAAAGGTAATCAAATTTTGAGTCTACTATCCCCGGTCTCCCCTACATCACGCCAGTGACCAACGGTTTCATTGGGTGTTTTTTCTCTCTCTGGTTTTCAGGGCATCTTAAACGGACAACATTTTTTAACACCTTGCATATCAAAGGATATTAAAAATTATGAATAGTTGGAAGTTGTTGGAAGTTGTTGTTTCGCTTTAGCGACAGAAGATAGTATTATGGCTTTAGTTGTATGTACTTTATACCGATCTTCCCATTTTGTTATGTTTTCAAGGTCAGAATTAAACGTGCTAAACATAGATATGCTCTAAGGCTCTAATTTTACTTCTAAATATGAAATGAGAAGTGAGAATATATGAATGGCGTATACATATATAAATAGCCACCAAAATAATACATCGGATATTAGCATTAATAGGCAATAAAATAAAAAGTGGAAATTAGGTTAGGTCATACAAATCTAAATTTGAAAGTTTGTGTGAGGAGAAGCTCATGCGTTTCCCCAAGAAATATGACCACGCAATAAAATGTTATTTTCGAGGTACAAGCGTAAAAGAGAAACTTTCTACTCCTTGTGTCATTTTTGTTTTGGTTTCAACAACGAAAAAAAATTCCATTAAATAGCTCTCACCTGAACTCTTGACTCCGGCAAAGCGATCTTCATGGCGACCTCCTCTCGCATAAAAATGTCTGGATATCTCGTCCTGCTAAATAAATATTCCAAAATATCCAATTGGGGGCGTGTGAATGTTGTTCGCTCCCGTCGCGCTTTACGGTAAGTGTCTACAGAGGAGTAAGCATTTAAAACTGCGAAAACATTATTTTTTACGGCACGCGCATCCAATTTCACAGAGATGCTCAATAAATCGCTTAGCATACGACTCACATTAATGTTTTACCGATCTTCAAATGAGATGCAAACAAATTATAAACGAACGAGAAAGTCCTTGGCTTAAGTGGTTAAGTTGAGGTGTGAAATATAAACAAATAACAAACTTCACGTGCATGTTAGGTATGGTATGAGTATATACAATTATGTAACGAGACCATCGAAGTGATAATTGCTACCGCAAATATTGCATAGTCATAAATGGATAAACGAACTAACACCATAAAAGAGCATCCTGACTTGAGGGACGTCAGACGTGTGCATCCTCTTAAGTCTAAAGAATGCTAAAAATGCGTAACACTAGAATTCGATTAGAATGCAGTGGCTACGACTTCGTGGCAATAAAAACAACGCCACGTGCACACATCAGGAGGGCGGCTTGACACGGCGGCTTATCGGCTTGAGATGGTTTCCCGCATAAATGTCGAAATTCAGACTGGACTCTTATAGCTGTATTTGAACAAAAACAACATCGCAGTATGACAATAATAATTATCATTGTTTTCCTCTCCTTTAGCTTCTAAAATTTAGCTTTCTAAAGGATTTTCCACATGAGGCAGCGAGTAAACTAGGTTGTGGCTGCCAAGGCAACATCTTCGCATATTCAAGGTAAAAACACACTTTATTGTGGACAGCAAAGTGTTTTTGGTTCCCAAACATTTGCCGAAATGCGCCTTGCCAGTTGCCACACCGAACGTGTTAAATACATAGACTGTATACATATCAAGGAGTCAATTCGATTGTGCGCGGAAGCATCAGCAGCAAGGAATACGGAACTGGCATTCGGAAAATGTTAATCTTCAGCAAATATCCCGAAGGCTTAGCGCCCAGGTTGATATTAATACCGACGGTCTACTGCGGCATGGGGTGTAGAATGATGATGGGGTGTGCATGGTGAGCAGAAGGCCGTTTGTTTGTTTTGAAATAATGAAATTTAAACTGAATATTAAATATAGTAACTTTCTAGCCATTTTATTTGGGGAATATGACTTTGGTGGATAATTGTTGTAAATAAACTACGTGTGGTAAATGTGAACTATTTATTATAAACACATTGCGATTGCCGTTGTTTGACGCGAATTTTCATCCATTTCATCGGTGTGTGATAAAAGTGTTGAAAAGGAAACATTCGAATTTGCTCGCACCCCAAAGTTGTCAAATCATCTGCTCGGGTGTAAGTCATATAAAGGGAGGGTGATCGGACCGGGATCCTGGCAATGATTTCATTTACGAGCATGTTCATCTTCGCCTATGTACTTACTTGCTGTGGGATAACCCATGGTGTGCAGCGAATCTACCGTCATAATGTAGGGTGCTGATAGAGGCTTCAGATATGACGGCATTCCCGATAGGCACGACGCAGGAGTAGCAGCACCTGGTAGCTGATGTGAATGTAGATGATGCGGATGATGATGGCGATGGTGCTGTTGATGAATGACTCCTTCTGGTGTTGGTGATGACACACACAATGAAGACGAATTTGTCAAAAATGGTGTAAATCTCGAATCTACATCAGGGTGACATCTGCTAAAATATATAAACTTGGTGTGATACTGTGTGAGGCAATTGGAAGATTCATGTATGATGTTTAATAAATTGTATACAGTAAAGTATATGCATGCAGTCTTTGCCGCATTGCACATTATTATGTATTTGCTAACTTAAATACCTACTACCTACTACATATGATAATAAAAATTCTTGTCTGTGGAACACGTTTTAACTAATTTTCTTCAACTATAATGTTACGAAAAGTATTTAGTAGATAATGGAAAACGAATCCCAAAATAAGTTGCAATGTACATACTCGTCCAAAAAAAGCACTAAAAATAAGAATTGCATACTCTTAGGCTGAATTAGATTATTTGAAATATAACGGATTTTAAGTTTAAATCATTATGTATTGGTAAAAATGTAGTCAAACTGGTTTGTGCGGTTTGCCCGGTTTTTGTGAAAGAGCATGATTGTAAATTTAGTTTAGTTTTAGAAGACTAATTACATATAAGTGTCGTTAGTTCTAAATAAGGGTTTAAGGTGTAACAGTCTTTTGCTCGGGTGACGCTCGCCGGTCACCCAGGGTTCTTTCTCCTTCTCGCTCGTCGTTACAAATTAAAAGATTGTTGGTTTTCGATATAAAATTACAATTCTTCTTTATTTCTTGATCTCTGAGTCTATACGTACTTACATATAAATAAACTTAAATAAACTTACGATACGTTGGTTTGTACGTACTCGGTACGGGGAAACCAGGGGAACTTGATTGCAGCCGAGAGTATTCGACTGCGGAAAAGGGGGTTGATGGGCGGCTTCTGCTCTTTAAGTGGTTGTTACTAGAGCACACGAGCAGCGTTCTACGGAACAGCGCGGTATAGTGAATTACTATACGAGTAAGCAAGCAAGGTCCGGGGGATAGCTACCACACTGGGAGCAAGCGGACTGCTTAGTGTCTTGTAAATTACAATATAGCGATACTACCTGGTTTTACAACCTCGATCGTTCGCTATACTGCAATAGACACAGTAAGTATGGGTGTACAACACAACAAAATTAGCCCGGTTTTACAACCTTGACAATTTTGTTATATTGACCTAGACAAAGAAAGTACGAGTATATAAAGCAGCACAGTTGTCTGGTTTTACAACCTCGGCAACGTGTTACATTAATATGACTCGGCTAGCCTTGTCACCAAAAAAGGGGCTGTTCGTGGAGAACAGTAGTCAGCGAAAAGCTGTCGGTAAAGGGGGAATTTGCTGTGAACCACAACGCTTTCTTCCCTTTGAGTAGGTATAGCTGCCTTGCCGCAGCATAGTCTACTCTCGAATAGATTTTACTACCGTGCCGTAGTATGTTCTATTCTGATTTTTGTTGATTGATTGTAGCATATAAGTGTGTCTTAATAGTTGAATTCCTTGGGAATTTTGTTTTCCCCTTTTTGGAAAAATTATTTGATTATAAATAATATCATTGATAAATTTCTATCATTCATTGGGCGAAAAACCCTTTTCCCGCAAAAAATAATTTCGTTGGTTCAACCGCCGGATTGAACCTTATACGTACTGCATACCGGCCGAGTACACTCGTATTGCGCTAAATTGATATAATGCAAAATAGGTTAATTTTGCATTATATTTATATCGAGTGACTGGGCTTTTTTTTTTGTACAGCAATTACTTTAGACATATGGTTTGTAGCGAAGTGGTATTTAACCAACTTCGTTACATTCCCCCCCTACTTCGGGGTGCGAAAAAGTATAAGACACACTTATAGGCTAGCAATGGGTTTTTTTTTTTTTTTTTTTTTTTTTTTTTTTTTTTTATATATACTGGTTGGATAAGTATAACTTATAACTATTATCGGTTTTCTTATATATCTATATATATATATGTATAAATCTGGTATTTTAAAGTAAAAAATGTTTATACAAAAAAAAAATGTTCTCATATGGTGTGGTCACTTATTTTTTCTGGTATATTTGGGGTGGTCTGCGACCTTTATTGTCTCGTGCCGACACCTATATGAGTTACAAAAAGATGTGTGTGTGTTTCAAAAAAACTGTGGGTGGGTTTATTTTTTTTTTCTTTTTTTTTTTCCCCCATTTAATAGTAATATGCTTAAGTTTATGTCTAGTGATAATAGTTCCATTTATACAGGGTTTCTCTTTTTTTTTTGTGTGTGTGTTTTGTTGTTTTTTTTTTCTTTTTTTTTTCTTTGTGTGTTTCTTTTCTGTGGTTTTGTATATATATTTTTTTTTTTTTTTTTGAGCAAAAGTAACAATCGGTAATAAGTAGTTTAATAGTTTAATAAGTAGAGTAATAAGTAATAAGTATGATAATAACCAAAAAGATTTTATAATAAAAATATATGAACAGAAGGAATGCTGTCTTCTAATTGCTGTCTTTTAATGGTATGAATGTGTTACATCGTCGTGGGTGGCGTTGGAGGTGTGTGACGGGTATAAATGTGTTACATCGCTGGCCACTGGTTGATACGATGGTGTGACATTGCTGGTGTGCGACGGGTATATTGTATTATTTGCCATTAGATCTAGTGGCAGAATTGGTCGAGCGGACTGGATGGGCAGCTGCTGTGATGTGGCTACGGGTTGCGGTGCTGGTTGACTGTATTGTACTTGTGGACGAAATGGCAGTGCGGTAGAACGAAATGGCGGAACGGCGGGACGGAGTGGCAATGGCCGATTTTGCGGTTGAGTGAGTCGTGAGACAGGTTGTTCTGCCATTAAACATTCGAAATCTTCGATCAGGATGGTTAAGTCGGACAACGTGCTGAACTCCCTTCGCTTGATGTAATGCCGGTAGTCGGGTCGTAGATTGTCATAGATTCTATCGAGTTTATCTTCAGCGGTCATGGTGGTATGCCATCGCATCAGGGCTTGAATCGATGTGAGAAATTCTTTGCCCTTTTCTCGGTGGTTTTGTGTACGACTCCGAATGCGATCCAGTAGTTGGGTGTAGAAACGTGGTGGTAAAAAAAAACGGCGCAGTTCTTCGCTAAATGCTTTCCAATTAACTAATAGCTCTTTGCTATTCCGGTACCACACCAACGCGTTCCCTTTCAGCAACTCGGGAAGAGTCCGGACGATGCGATCGAGAGGTACTTGATAACACTGGGCCAATTCTTCAACACGTTCCAAGAACTCCAGTGGATTATTTGTACCGCCGTCGTACCTCACATTCCATTTTCGTACTTTGTCCATTATGTCTGCGTCGGATAATCGGTATGCGAAAGTTGGTGGAGAGCGCGCATCTACTGCTTGTGCGGTACTTGCATCTACTTCTGCGTACATCCTGGGCGAGGTTTCGTAAATCTGACCAGTCGGCTGTGTTACGCGCAATTCCTCTTTCATTTCGGTTTTCTTCTGTGAAGTGCCTGTATCTACTTCTGGGTAGATGATGGCCGGTATTTCGCTTCCTCTTTTGGTCGGGGTTAATTTTTCGGTTGGTTTCGTTGTTTTGATCTCAGCGCTTAACCTTTTCCGTAGTTCATCAACAGTGCCTGTGGAGTCGATGCCACGACGCTCCAACTCGTTGACTAGTTCTTCTTTGCGGAGAGAGTACACCGCAGAGGCATTAATCTCAGGCTCTAGTGTAGCCATTTGAAAGGTAGATGTGTTTAATTTCTGAATTTGGACACTCTCCGGTTGGTGTTCAGTCTATTGTCAGTGGTGACGCCTTCACCAATAAATTGTTACACCAATCTACTTTCAGCTACCTGGTGGGTGTCTCGGTTATCGGGTTGTCGGCTCGGGTATATATATTTTATATGCTTAAATAGTTTCCAGTAGACGGTAATACGATTTTTTTTTTTTCTGATCGTATGGTATTTTAGGCTTGTCTAGCTGCTGGTTGGACGGTGATACAACTATTCTAGTTGTCTGGTATTATATGCTTATCTAATACATATGCTTATCTAATTTCTGGTCGGACGGTGATACGACTATTCTAGTCGTCCCTGCTCGGGCGCCAAATTTGTAACAGTCTTTTGCTCGGGTGACGCTCGCCGGTCACCCAGGGTTCTTTCTCCTTCTCGCTCGTCGTTACAAATTAAAAGATTGTTGGTTTTCGATATAAAATTACAATTCTTCTTTATTTCTTGATCTCTGAGTCTATACGTACTTACATATAAATAAACTTAAATAAACTTACGATACGTTGGTTTGTACGTACTCGGTACGGGGAAACCAGGGGAACTTGATTGCAGCCGAGAGTATTCGACTGCGGAAAAGGGGGTTGATGGGCGGCTTCTGCTCTTTAAGTGGTTGTTACTAGAGCACACGAGCAGCGTTCTACGGAACAGCGCGGTATAGTGAATTACTATACGAGTAAGCAAGCAAGGTCCGGGGGATAGCTACCACACTGGGAGCAAGCGGACTGCTTAGTGTCTTGTAAATTACAATATAGCGATACTACCTGGTTTTACAACCTCGATCGTTCGCTATACTGCAATAGACACAGTAAGTATGGGTGTACAACACAACAAAATTAGCCCGGTTTTACAACCTTGACAATTTTGTTATATTGACCTAGACAAAGAAAGTACGAGTATATAAAGCAGCACAGTTGTCTGGTTTTACAACCTCGGCAACGTGTTACATTAATATGACTCGGCTAGCCTTGTCACCAAAAAAGGGGCTGTTCGTGGAGAACAGTAGTCAGCGAAAAGCTGTCGGTAAAGGGGGAATTTGCTGTGAACCACAACGCTTTCTTCCCTTTGAGTAGGTATAGCTGCCTTGCCGCAGCATAGTCTACTCTCGAATAGATTTTACTACCGTGCCGTAGTATGTTCTATTCTGATTTTTGTTGATTGATTGTAGCATATAAGTGTGTCTTAATAGTTGAATTCCTTGGGAATTTTGTTTTCCCCTTTTTGGAAAAATTATTTGATTATAAATAATATCATTGATAAATTTCTATCATTCATTGGGCGAAAAACCCTTTTCCCGCAAAAAATAATTTCGTTGGTTCAACCGCCGGATTGAACCTTATACGTACTGCATACCGGCCGAGTACACTCGTATTGCGCTAAATTGATATAATGCAAAATAGGTTAATTTTGCATTATATTTATATCGAGTGACTGGGCTTTTTTTTTGTACAGCAATTACTTTAGACATATGGTTTGTAGCGAAGTGGTATTTAACCAACTTCGTTACAAAGGCTACAATTTTCTGGTCTTTTCTCGATATTGCTGTCTATGAGATTGGAAGTTTCTGGAAGCTTTTAATAGAGGCGTTAGGCCGAAGTAAGTTAGTTTCTATTTGGAATTCAACCAGTGCAGTTGAAAACGTCTTGCAGAAGTAGAAGTGAAGTACAAGCATTGTTGTAATAAGTATTTAATGTATACATTTAAAGTTATCACCAGTGTAATTAGAGAACGTAAGTTAATTTTACTGTTTGTTTATTAAAGTTGTTATTTGTAAATGAATAAGCTTGTGTTGTGTTTTATTTGCAAAATCCTTTACGAACTCGATAGTCAAATTTCGTAACAATTGGTGTCAGAAGTAATATTTTGCAAATTGTGAGACAGTAAAATTTTACAAATCGGAAAACAATAAACCGCTGGAAATAAGCAAGAGTTATTTCGGAAGAAAAGGGTGGAGTGCCAAACATGGAGACGATGTTGCAAGTTTTAATCCAACAAATAAATAGCAAGTTTGACAAGCAGAGAGAACAAATGCAGCGGCAAGGTAAACAATCGCAGCAACCGAACCAAGAGATGAAACAAGAATTGAATTTTCAAATTAGCGACAAGCAAAGCCAAAAACTGGATCAGCAGAATCAGCAGTTATATTACAAATTGACCGTTAAACGTTGAAAAGCAAATTCAACAATCGGAGAAACAAAGCCAGGAACTGAAGCAGGAATTTAGTCAGCAAACAAATGACCTAAACAAAGAAATGTATCAGCAAAGTCAAGAGCTTAACTCCAAGTTTAATAAACAAAATCAGAAGCTGGAATCGCTTAAGGGTGAAATAAATGAAATCCAAGAAGAAGTGAAATCCCTTGAGACAAACATGACAGGAAAAGTGAGTGGTTTGGAAAGCAAAATTAAAGAGTTTGAGACCCGGCTGGACGACAATCGTACCCAATTCGTCAGAGAGAACACTCAACAAAGCAGTACCAGATTAGTTCCAGAATCTTCTAGCAACCAAAAAGGAATTTTGAAGCCACCTGCGTTCGACAGCTACACAAAGCAACACAGCTTTCGAAAATTCCAAAGTCCAGTTTGGAGCTGCTGTACAACACAATAGATGGGGTGCTGAAGAACAACTAAATTCTTTGATCCTATAGCGTTGAGAGGCAAGGCAGCTGATGTATTGCACTAAGCTCGCACGACAAGTCTATTGTGGAGCTCCGGCTGGTATCCTGGACGGACTTGCAGTGGATGCGTTCATCAATGCTATCTGAGACGAGCAGTTAAAGTTTCATTTGAAGACAACATCGAGAGGAAAAACAATGAATAAAATATTGGCATCGGTTTTGATCTATGAAGCAGCTAAGGCCAGTGTGTCTTCGCATTTTGTTGGGCTACGCAAGTTGGAAACGGAGGACGTCACACAAATAAAAGCTCTGATTGGAGAGGAGATCCAAAAATCAACCACTGGTCGCTTTAAAAACGACAGAAATAGCAGATTTGATTCTTCATTAAGATGTTTTAGATGTCAGAGACCTGGACATTTCATTCGGAATTGCAAGGAAGTGAGCACTGAGCCTGTGAATGGTGTCAATAATCTGGAAAGATTACGGCGGATAGATGCACAACATTGGAATAAGTTGGAGCGATAGTCTTGTACCAGCTTTGCAGGGCAAAAGCTGAAGAAGACAGGGGAATATCCCAGGGTCACAATACGCAGTACAAATCTTGGAAGGAATTGCAACAGTCTGGTTGTTAGTGGCGTATTGGAGAGAAGACCTTGCGATTTTATTTTAGATACAGGAGCTTCCAGACCAATCGTGAGTCTTGAAATTGTGTCTGGAGAGCAAGTCAAGAAAGTGCATCACTACAAGTTGAGGGCAGCTACAAAAGAAGCTGCAGCAGTTATTGTTTATTGACGTGATCGTTTTTCCGTATGGCTTTTTTCAATGAATCAGGGAGAATTCCGAGAAAATAAATCGAAACCGGCTTCAAACGTGAGGAATGTTATATATTGTAAATCACATTTCTTCGATTTCAGTTTTAATTTTAATAAAGAGCGTTTTCCCTTGGCAGTAGGTAAGTTTGAATATATATATATGTATATATATATATACATAAATATATAAAATATAAATATTATTTCTTCAAAAATGGATCTGGAGATCGCGTTACAGTCAATGAAGATCGTTACTGCGCAATGACCAATGATTTTTATTCTATATTTGATAGGTATGAGAATAGGTTTTAAAGTGAAAAAAAAAATCGAGAGCGACTGCACCGATTTGGCTAAGGTTTGTGCGAAAAAAAAATAGAAATGATGCCCGGAAAATTGAAAAATTTGGAATCTGAAAGTGCTGTTTTCCATAGGATTTATGTATGAACTCGCGACCATAACTCACGATTCGAACGATGGATTAGCGTAATTCTTTTTTTGTTTTGTTCGTTATAGTCCTAGGAAACAAAGACAATTACAAAGGAAAGTCGAAAAATTCGGATAAACAGCAAAAATTGTTTTGTTCGTTATTATTCCGGCGGGAAAATTTGGAAAACGATAAATTGGATATATTTTGAGGAAATAACTCTACTGAATGTTTTCGGTGAAATTAAAACTTTGGAAAAACGCATTCCAGCCTAACTTAAAATAAAATTAAATTTGTGTTGATTCGCGATCTGTCCAGAAAAAGTCGTTATTTCATTTCTGTTCCAATAGATTCCAGTTGTTTGGGTTACGTGCGCAAATGTCATTTGACAGCTTCTTCTTTGATTTTCTGGGCAAAAAGATCTCCAAAAGACCCCGAAAAGAATCACAAAAAGACCTCCGAAAGTTCCTCAAAATCCCCAAAAATCATTAAAGACCCCCAAGAGAACCCCAAAAGACCCTAAAAGACCCAAAATTAAAAATGTAACACAATGATGTGACTAATACCGTGACTCGATATCGCAAAACAAATAGCTTTTCACAAGTTCACAAAACGATTACAAACAAATTTATTGAAAGTGGGACAGGACAACGTCTGTCGGGTCAGCTAGGTGGGCCCCATACAAATTTTGTAAAAATTTTACCTGATTTTCTTAAAAATTTATGCACATGTATATTTCCGAATAACAGCTCTTTACGTAAAAATTTGACAGTGATCGGGCCCCGGGGTCGGGGTGCTCTAAAACAAATGTTTTAAAAAATTTACCCGATTTTCTTCAAATTTTATACACACGTGATTAATCCGATGGATAACACTTTCTGTAAAAATTTTTAAGTGGCCCCAGGGCCGAGGGGATCCCCTATAATTTTTTAAAAATGTGCCTGATTTTCTTCAATTTTTAAATTCTCTATATTAACTTCGCGTGCACGTGGCTGGCTGGTTGGCTGGCTGGCCCCTCGGACCTCGGGTTCGGGGGGCTCCCATACAAATATTTTACAAAATTTACCCGATTTTCTTTAAATTTTGTACACATGTGTGTCTTCGATGGAAAACACTTTTTATAAAAATTTGGAGCGATCGGCCCCTTGGGGACCCCAATATACAATTTTTAAATATCGCTATATCGCTTCAGATCACGGCAAAATCTGAGCTCTGTGCTTTGTGAGCAGCGCTGTTCGCTGCCGCTGCGTCATTTGATGGATGATTTTGCCACAAAACGAGCACGCAGTGTGTGTGTGTGTGAATTTACAAGAAAAATTTTAATTTTTATGGGTTTGTTTTTTTTATACACATGTGTTTCTCTGAAGGATAACATTTTTTGTAAAAATTTGGGAGTGATTGGGCGCGTGGGTGGGGCTTCCATCCAAAAATTTTAAAAAATGTACCCGATTTTCTTCGAACCCGATTAAAGAATTTATACGAAATAATTCAATTTTAAAATCTCTAATTTTTCTCGATTTTTTTTAAATTTTAAACAAATGTGTATCTCCGCTGGAAAACACTTTTTGTAAAATTTTTGGAGAGATCGGGCGCCTGGGTCAGGGGGGCACCCATACAAATTTTATGAAAAAAGTTCTCGATTTTCTTCAAATTTTATACGCATGTGTATCTCCGATGGACAAAACATTTGTAAAATTTTTGAAGCGATCGGTCCCCGGGGTCGGGGGGCTTCCATACAATTTTTTTTTTTTAATTATCAATTTTTAACGCACTTCCTAAAACTCGATTTTCCTGAATTTTTGTACACATGTGTATTTCCGGTGACAATACTTTCTTTTAAAATATGGAAGTGATCGGGACCCGGGTTCGTGGGGCTCCCATACAAATTTAAAATAAAAATTGCCCGATTTTTTTTCAAATTTTACATACATGTGTATACCCAATAAACATTACTTTTTCTAAAATTTGGTATTGATCGGGCCCGGGTTCGGCCACAGGGCCTTATACATTTTTTTAAATATCCGTCGTACTTTAATGATTGTGTGCGGTGTGTGCTGCGCAGCCGGCATGGTTTTGGTGGTGGAGAGAGAGAGAGAGAAATCTTAGCTCACGCACAAATGAACCCAGCAAATGAAACGAGACATAAATGTTTTATGCTTAATTCAACTTACTTACTTATTTACTGAATTGTATTTTTATTGGTGTCGCTTTTTGTTGTTGATATCAACTTACAGATAGAACAACAAGTTTTCACAATATTCTGTCATTTCGCGTTTTCATAAATTAGTTCAGAGCAGTCAAAGAGTTCTCAAGAAAAATGCTCGTGTTTCCTATTTGCTCAGAGTATGAGCGTGCTCCAAGTGCTCAGAATAAAATGATCTGAGCATTTTCAAATTTGACATCTGATGTCTCTTTCGATGATTTTCTCCTACAATAAAAAAAAAGACCCAGGATTAAGGGGCTCCCATATCCATTTCTGCTTTAAAAAGCGTCTTACTAAAATTATAACATGCCACATACTATCATTCTAAAATTATAAAATTCTGCTTTCTTAGCCCTGAATTCGATGATCAGCTACGCTTTCTATCAAAGATGAAACCGATTTATTTAGCGTTGGAGTTATTCTTTAACAATTGAATTTTGGATAGGTAGGTATCTTAGATTTAGAAGTTAATAGTAACATTTTAGCTTTCCTTAAGTATGACTCCTTTGTCACAACTTGTTGCTTAAGAGCTGTCTTGATACAAAAATCACTACGTCATCTGCATACTTCCATTCTGTATCGCCAAAAAAAGAGATTTCAATGATTGTGTGTCTTCAAATCCTTTCGTGATATGGAAGTGTATAGATACGTTCCAAAGCCCCTTCACCAAAAACGAGAATAGACTGACAAACCGGAAATCTTTTGCAGGAAGCCTACAGCTCTAGTGACTTATGTGGCATAATGGGCCGTACGCCATCTAGGCAGTGCGGTTTGGACGCAGAGAAGCTTTTTAAGGCACAAGAAACCATTGATCATGATATTCGCTTCACACAATTTGAGCTGCTGCCATCAGATCTTTTAATGAAAGTCGTGCAGTCCTCTTTTTGGACAGAATCTTGAAAATTCTAGCCGGAACCTTCTTGGTAGTTTCAAAAGATTGGGAGAACTCCATCCAATAGCGTCGCTGGGGCTTCATTAATGTCTGTTTTACAGACTTTCAAGCAATCTGTGAAAGTTTGCATATCACTGTTATTAAATCTGATATTGAAAATTAATTTAGTAATCCTTCTAAGATTGCCTTAGACTTTACTCCACAACGTGAGACATTAGCCTTTTAAATCCACATTCACGGATAATTCTAATGTGTCAATGTTTGCCTTCATAATTTCTCAATCCAAGCAATTTCAATACTTGGTATTTTACGTAGTTTAGACTAAATAATACTACAGAATTTCTTTCAGTTGGTTGGTTTTTGGAGCTAAAAGGAACTAAACAATTTCTAACGATTCAAAATCAATTATTGGAAACAACAGCTACCAAAACATATGTAGAAAACAGTCCATATAGTTGCACCGGCAAACAGCTAAATAAGGCGGAAAGACGTTGAAAAATATATAATGTGTGTAACAATTTGGAACAATTAAAATTGTTTTTCTTTTATTCCTTTTTTTTGTAAAAGAAGTAAAAGAAGAAAATGAAATGCTGAAAACGAAATGGGGAAAAACGAAAATTCGTTTTTTCGATTTTTAATATTAACAACCAAGGAGTATGCTCGCTGATATACGGGAAGGGATTAATCTCCTGCAATAGTTTATCAGCTACTCATCGAGTCGAGTCGTCCATTTCTATTCATTTCATCTTCACACAAAGGACAATTGTGTTCGAAAAATATTTTTTTTTGAATCGGAACCAAAATTCGACACCATTTTTACACCTTCGTGCACAGCAACAGAGATATAAACGATCTAGCTAGCGAACACGATCCGGCACAGTATATTGTCGGAATGTCCAAAACATCGCAATCGACATCATGCCAGTTACGAATGACTTCAGAAAGAGTCCTTACTACACATACGACATATACGAGATCAGATATGGGACGATGCATTGCGAAAAATACAATCGAATAGAGTCGATGCCTCTGTCCCTAATCCTTAATGGATATTAGAGCACGCATGAGACCCAGTTTGGGTATTCGAAGGCGCAAGAACAACAGCAGCCTATCATTTATTCTTTCGACTATCGACGGGCTTAGCATTTCATTTATACGCATCGATCCTTATCTTTTGTGTCAAAATATGGTGAAGAATACGGTCAGATGGAAAATTGAAATTGGCAAATTACCATCGAGATGTATGACAACACCTCTACGGCCACTCAGTATTGTTCCTGATATATCTGGGTAATTTTTTTGTGTATTATTTGGTATTATTTTGACCGACATGACATGTGAAATACTCAAGAAGTACCTACTCTCGTACCATGCGCTGACGGCTGGTATATCTTGATAAGCTGCTGACAGTTTTCACTTTCTTTGTTGCTGGTGTTTTCATTTATATGCGCACTAACAATATGAGCAAATGATTGGTACATAATTAGCACGAAAGGCAGACAGAAACGTTTTTCAGACGCCTAATTAAAATTTAATTTTATGTGCCGTTGAACTTCTTATAGATACCGACGTCTAGTCAGTATCTAGAAGTTGGTCGGTTTGGTGCTTGAATGATTTTTGTGTGTGGTGAAAATTCAGCGATTTTGATAGGTGTCTAAGT
Organism: Nephrocerus scutellatus; assembly: GCA_947095585.1. NCBI lineage: Eukaryota > Metazoa > Arthropoda > Insecta > Diptera > Pipunculidae > Nephrocerus > Nephrocerus scutellatus. The sequence continues at coordinate 43,778,240 of OX352763.1, forward strand.
GCAAACGAAATGATTATCTTTAAATGCGAAAACAACTTACATATGATGGTCGCGTAGGTGAGCAGCGTATCCAACATTGGTCCTTATTTCCATGAAGCAAGTAGTACATTTCTTTAGGTGCTTTGGCCAATTTTAAGTTGTAGCAGCCGATATCAGCAAAAACCAAAAGCCAACAGAGCAAAGTACAGTCAGTCAAGACTTTTCAAATCCAGAACTATGTATAAATATAGCAAAATAGCTGCTATGGTACTAGTAAATAAGAACATTGGTGGTACTTACATACACATAAACTTGGGTGATCAGCTAAAGCACTCTCTTTATACGAGTTCCAGCGAAATTAATGATATGTTCTTCAGCCGTACAACACGTATGTGGAATGATCTGCCAAGCTCTGTCTTCCCACATCACTATAATCCACAGGCATTCAAAACACAAGCTCATTGACATCTCCTCTTTTCTCCTCCTTTTCTTAACGCCCACGCTTTGCCAAGCATATAGCCGAGCACTATAAGGGTACGAACCCGTTTAAGCGTACGCGAATTATATTCACTCTATTCTGTTGACGGCTTATCGCTACTATACTACTATATACCTCATGTCATATGTTCAAAATCAAAAAAAAAAATACATAACATTCATTTAAACCCGGAGAGATATTGGAATATTTTTATATATAAAATAAAAACAACCCATAAAAATTAAAATCTTTTATCTAAATTCTCTAATCGCAGAAATTGATATGGGAGCCCCTCGATCCTGGGTCATTTTTTATTTTGTTTATTTTTTTATTGTAGGAGAAAATAATCGAAAGAGACATTTGACATCAGATGTCAAATTTGAAAATGCTCAGATCATTTTATATTGAGCACTTAGAGCACGCTCATACTCTGAGCAAATAAGAAACACGAGCATTTTTCTTGAGACATAATAATGACAGATTTGCTGGGTTCATTTGTGCTAAGATTTCTTTCTCTCTCCACCACCAAAAATAAGCAGCGCAGCCGACTGCGCAGCACACACCGCACACAGTCATTAAAGTACGACGGTATCTGATGCCACTATAAGATATTTAAAAAAATGTATAAGGGCCTTGCGGCCGAACCCGCTGCTCGATCACTACCAAATTTTAGAAAAAGTATTGTTTATTAGGTTTACACATGTGTGTACAATTTGAAAAAAATCGGGTAATTTTTATTTTAAATTTGTATGGGAGCCCCACGAACCCGGGGCCCGATCACTTCCAAATTTTAAAAGAAAGTATTGTCACCGAAAATACACATGTGTACAAAATTTCAGAAAATTGGGCTTTAGAAAATGCGTTAAAAATTGATAGTTAAAAAAAATTTTATGGGAGCCCCCCGACCCCGGGGCACGATCGCTTCAAAAATATTACAAAAAGTTTTGTCCATCGGAGATACACATGCGTATAAAATTTAAAGAAAATCGGAAACTATTTTATAAAATTTGTATGGGTGCCCCCCCAACCCAGGAGCCCGATCTCTCCAAAATTTTTACAAAAAGTGTTTTCCATCGAAGGTACACATTTGTATAAAATTTAAAAAAAAAACCGGGTAAATTTTGTAAAATATTTGTATGGGAGCCCCCCGACTGCAAGGTCTGAGGGGCCTCAAATCAAATATACATGTGTGTCAATAAAATCGGGCTTTGGGAAGTGGGGTAAAAATTGATCAGATAATCTGACCAACCACCCAGCCACCCAGCCAGCCACGTGCACGCGAAGTTAATATAGAGAATTTAAAAACAACCCATACAAATTAAAAATCCAATAACCAAAAGTATACTGAATTCCACTATAAACGCTGAAAAATAAAAAAAAATGCGAAGCGCTGCAATTCAACCACAAAACAACCCCAATCGTAAAGCAAGCAGCGCACACAGAACACAGTCATTATAGTATGACATGATATGATGCCACTATATGGAGAAAAAAATTGTATGGGAGCCTTCCGATCCCACGGCCCGATCACTCTCAAATTGTTGTCATGTAAATACAAAGTTTGAATAAAATCGGGCTTTAGGAAGTGGGTTAAAAATTGATGACAAGATCTGACCAGCCACCCAGCCACGGGCTGTTTATATAGACAATTTAAAAACTCGCTGCTCCCGCGCGCTTTGCTATCCGCCATTATCTTACTTACTCGGTGGCTGATATTAATTCTCCCCGGGTATATACCTATATAAAAAAGACCTGAAAACCCCTGACTCAGGAGTCAGAAGATGCGAACCCAATATTCTTGCATCGCACGTCCAGAACGATATACTTCTATATGAGACAAAACTCGCATACTAGTATTATGTTTTGCTTTCAAGTAGAGTTCGTGTGGGTGACAAATGCCCTTTTATAAGAATAACCTCCTTTGTGAGTTGTTGTGGCGTGAATTCCAGGCATTGATTCATTATCATATTTGGATCCTGTCCGCAATGCGTCTATTATAGAGAGCTTAAATAAATAAATAATGCTGTCGAATAAGAAAAATGCATTGATATCAATGAAAAAAACATTGTCACAATAATAGAAAAACATGAGAGCTATCTTAAATAGAGACTTCGATCGTATAAAAATGATATAAAATTTAGCTTTAAGTAAGAATCTATATAAATCTGTCTGTGCGTTAGACATCGAAAAACTCAAAAACTATCCATCCCATTGAACTGAAACTTTCGCCACGTGTTTGTTTGGATGAGTAAATGTTCTTAATGCAAAAGTTTTCCCTAAGTTGGCAGGGTGCAAGCTTGTGCTTTCAGCTAATCTTGAAAACTACTGGACCGATTTTGATCAGGTTTTACCATTGTATAGGGTTTTGTGTGAGTGTATGTTTGGTGGGACAGTGTGGTGGGGACTCCGGGCAATGCTGGGTATTTCAGCTTGTTATTTATAATTTTTGAATAAAAAATAGCCATGCGCCTTGATACTTGCAAGTATCGATAATTTACAGTACGATACAATGCAAAAAGTAATGGGTATGTATGTACAACAATTTTTTATTTGCACAAAGAGCAGTGCAATGTAGTCTAGTGTAGGAAATTCAGTAAACATTTTGCATAATGTCCCCTCAGGGTTAAGAGCAACAATTATCCTTACCACTCAAACAATGATTATTTTCCATGGATATACGACCCATTATTCTGATTGAATTAAACGAAAGTGCATAATCTTGCTGCAGGCCAACATTCTGCCCCTCAGATTGTGCGAGTAAATCCGTTGTTCATGGCAATATGATTCACCGTACACGTATACTCACAGCGCATAAACTATGACAACAATGATGATGATGATGTTTATCCTCAAGTGGTAAATTCAAATCAAACAAATGAAAAGCGAAGTTCTTTAAAATCCGATCTCATCACCACGTCTAATCGCCCGCGGTTTTCAAAAAGGCACGAAGCGCAAGAGCATCATTCACCAAGTCGTTTCCTTTTGAACTCACCTGTTTCACAATTAATTGGGCATATGTCAATGTCAGTCATTCAGCGTATTCGCAATTGAGGGTTGTTAAATGGTTAGACCCCTTAGTACAGTAGATTTAGATTTCTAGCAATTAGTACAATAAAATGTTTGAAATGTTCAAATTTATTTCCGATGCTTTAAACCCTTCACTAAACTAAATGGTTACCTCGCGAATTGCGATACTGGCATACGCTTACATGATGTCAATACTTGTGTTCTTCCCTTCGACTCCCAGCAGGCAACATTTCTTTTGTAATGATTACAGTTTAAAGATGGTAACTGTGTGATTGCAGTCATAGTATCGCCGCATCAAATACGAATTGTTTATAAGTGGTTTATAGCATCAGTTATTTTGTAAGCTTAATAATCGAACTGCTTGCCTCGGTGCCGTCAAATATGGCCGACCGAAATAAAGTTAAAATTCGGACTATTTTCTCTTTTTCTGTATCTATACTGCCCATACTAATATTATAAAGAGAGTTTGTGTGTTTATTTGTTTGTTGTTTGTTTGTTAAAAGTAAACTCGAAATCTACCAAACCGATTTCAATAATAAATTGATGTTGCTTCGTCATTACAGATAGATAAAGGAAGATTTAATCAAAAAAAATTATAGTTCTATAAGATATAGCAATATTTGTAACTAAAACCGAAGACAAACAACCAAATTGACTACTTTCTCTGGAATTCTATTCTAATAGTTACTTTTAAAACAAATATGGGAGGTAGAGTACCTGGTCAGTTGCTTCAACTTCGCGATAGCAAAGTACATGAACTAAATGTTTTTTAAAAAATGTAATAAACGAAACCTGTGTGTATGAGTGTTCACGAGACTGCGAGCAGAAGATCCAACATTGGTCCCTCAACTAAAACTTGAAGTTGTGCAATCTTTTAACTATATCTCGGGTCAACTGTAGCAGCTGATAACAGCATGGAACCAGAAATACGCGCACGGTTGCTTAAAGCCAACAAGGCCTACTATAGAATCATAAAATTCAAGAATTTAGCCATAACATCGAAGGTGCTGGTATATAAGACAATGGTCATACCAGTACTTACATATGGATCCGAGACTTGGTTGCTTAACAAAAAGCATTCTTAACTCTTAGCCGCGTTCGAGAGAAAAGTCTTACGGAGAATTGTATGCCCCGTATGTGACGAAGGACGATTCCCGAGACTACACGAAGAGATCTACGAGCGTTATTGCGATGTCGACATCGTGAAGAGAATTAAAAAAGCTAGCCTTGAGACATAGCAAGCAAAAACAATTTTAAAAACTAATAATAGAATTTATTTGAAATAATTAAAAAATTTGTTTTTTCTTATTAATTTAAACTCTATTTTTCCTTTTTATACAAGTTGTGTTTTAATTCCTTCAGTCTTGTTGTTGTGTTGTAAAGATTTAAATTTTGGGGTTTTTCTTTGCGTAACATCTCAAAAAAAAATTTAAAGAATACTTTTTGGATACATGCATGTTTGCTGGACTTGGATAACTACGAAAAGTGTTAATTCTTGATCTTGGACAAGACCGAACCTAGCTCTGCTTGATAAAGAAAGATCCACTTTCTTAACAAGATCAAATTGGACTTTTATACAAGTATTAATTTAAGTTGAATTTTTTGGAAAGTCTATCGGCTCACTGATTTTTCGTGACTCTTTCGTTTGTAAGGCCTGGTACTACAAGCGAATTCGTTGCGATTTTCTGTTGGGCTGTTGTCTTTCAAAAAATCTTATTGTTGTAATTTATAATTGTTTTTATTTTAATTTATTTAACATATTTTTTTTCAAGTATTTCGTTATTTTTACATTGTGAAATGAATTCTTATTTTGAAATTCATTTCACTAATATTCGCGGCTTTAAGGGTAATTTTAACTCCATCGTAGCGCATCTTCACGCGAATAAACCTGCGGTTCTTAGTTTATGTGAAACGCAGGTTACTTTTATGGGTACCCCTAATGATTTTCAATGTCCGGGGTATTCTCGTGTCGACTGTTTAGTTCCGCATCGAGGGGTTGTTCTCTTTATTAGAGATGATTTATGTTTTAGTATTCCTAATTTTACTGTTCAGAAATATTCGTAAGAATAAGTGGTTTAATGATAACTGCAGGTCAGCCCATTTGGACTACGTTAATTGCCCATCCGTAGAAAACCTTGTTAAGTTTAGAATAGCCAGAAATAGAGCTAACGCTATTATTAATAGGTCCAAAATAATAAATGACCAAAAGATTCGAGATAGTATGCGGAAAATTTTAGATTGTGATTCAAACATTAAAAGCTTTTGGTCATTTGCAGCAATGGTTAAAAGAAACTTTGCAGAAAAGACTTCTTCTGTTCCTACTATATTCCATAATGGTATTCTTTATAAAACTGATATTCAGAAAGCAAATCTTTTAGCTTCGCATTTTGCTAGTGCGTCAACCCTTCCATTTTCTAACCAAAGTCCACCAATTCTCCCGAATGTAGGCCCTGGTATGTCTTCAATTTATTTCCGTCGTCGGGTTGTTTCCAAAATTCTTAAAGAACTTGACACCAATAAAGCAACTGGACCCGACGGTATACCACCATTATTATTGAAAAAATGTCATCATACTTTGGCAAAACCGCTTAGCAAATTGTTTTATCTCTCAATGAAGACAGGTGTTTTTCCGTCAATTTGGAAAATAGCTAATATTCAACCCGTCCCGAAAAAATGTGATAAATCTGCACCTACTAATTACCGCCCTATTGCTCTGTTGTCAGTTTTATCAAAAGTAATGGAATCTATCATTACTTTCAAACTAATGAGCTATCTGGATTCGAATCAGTATGGATTTCGAAAAAATCGATCTTCAGGTGAACTAATGACGTGCATTACTCATTGTTGGGAGCGAAGCATTGAAAATCTAGGCGAATCAAGCGTTGTGTCCTTGGATATTTCAAAGGCTTTTGATAGAGTTTGGCATATTTGTCTTATTAATAAGATTCGTGTGCTCAACTTACAACCCTCTCTCATTACATGGATTGAGGATTATTTATGGAACCGCAAAATAAAAGTGGTATTGAATGGTTTTTTCTCATCTTCGCATGAGATCAATGCTGGCGTTCCTCAAGGGTCATCCTTATCGCCAACATTATTCTTAATATATATCAATGACTTGTTGTCTTCTACAACATGTGATATCCACTCATTTGCTGATGATACGACGTTATCGGCTTCCATGGAGTTTGTTAGTCAAAAAGAATGCAATTCTCGCTTGATTGGTTCGCGCGAATTAATGAATTCGACAATTCTGTCGAACATTCAAGTTATTCTTGATTGGGGCAGATCTAATAGGGTGGAATTTAACCCAAATAAATTCCAGGCTTGTCTTTTTTCTCAAAAGGCAATTCAACATTACGTAACACCAGTAATTAATGGTGCCACTATTGCGAGATCAGTTTCATTTAAGATGTTAGGTTTGAAAATTTCTAGTGAACTTTCCTGGAAGGAACATATTTATGAAATCTCAAAAAGAGCGAGCCAATGCTTGGGCTTTATAAGACGTTGTAATTTTTACTTCAGCCCCTCTGAAGTATTAAGATTATATAAATCTTATGTTAGACCAATTTTAGAATTTAATTCATTTGTGTGGGGTGGGGCTCCAAGATCGCATTTGGTTCATCTTGATGGAATTCAAAATAGAGTTATCCGTTTGATAAACGATGTAACAATTACTTTATCTCTTGATTCTTTGGAGCATAGACGTAATGTTGGAGCTTTATCTGTTTTCTACAAATTTTACAACGGTAGATGTTCTTCAGAAACCCGTTCTCTATTCCCAGGTCCTTTTGTCAGCAACGTTAACACTCGTTTGAGGTCTAATCAACATAGGTTTGCCTTAAAACCGTTCTCATGTAAAATCCAACACTTCAAATCGTCCTTTTATCCGAGAGGGACTTCGATGTGGAATCAATTGGTCGACTCCGTATTTCCCGAATCTTATAATTTACAGGCCTTCAAAATAGCTGTAAACAACTTCCTGAATGACGACCGTAGTGTTGATTAGAGGATAAGATTATTTTATATAAAAAAATTATTATTTTTTGTATTATTTATAATATTTGTTGTTTATTTTGTAATATTTTCTTGGTCAAGGTTTTTTGTAGTTTTCTCTGACCATGATTCATTGATAAAAGTATTTGGACTCGCGTCGTTTTAGTTTTGTGTTCGTTATTTCGTATTGCTGTTTTCAATGAATCAGAGATAATTCTGAGAAAATAAATTGAAACCGGCTACAAACGTGAGGAATGTATTATATTGTAAATCACATTCCTCGAATTTTTAAATTTTTAATTTTAATAAAGGGCATAGCCCAACTTATTGCCGTGACGAAAGTCATTCAGGGTCTTATCCCTTGGCAATGAGTCTTTAAAAAAAAAAAAAAAAAAGCTAGGTAGGCTTTGGTGGGCAGGACACCTAGCTCGCATATCGAAGAGGATCCTGCTAGGAAAGTCTTTTGCGGAAGGATTTATGGAACACGACAGCGAGGCCGGCCAAGCCTACGCTGGAGGGTGGAGTAGACCAGGACTCTCAGAGTTTAGGGATACAAAACTAGATGACATCGGCTCATAATCTGGACCGATAGAGATTTTTTTTTGGGAGGCCCGGTTGTAGAGCCAAATATGATGATGATGATGATGATGATGATGATGATGATGATGATGATGATGATGATGATGATGATGATGATGATGATGATGATGATGTCATAAATAAGTGAAGTGTTGTTATTTTTGTTGTACTTTACTCCGTATAACTACTGAACTACTGTGATAAAAGTATTTTATTGGATGATTTATTTTGTTGTAGTTGTAGTAATGCGACCCATGTGGATCTATTGCGCTTTTCCCCCTCCCCTCCATATCAATGACTCTTAAAACGAAATGATTGCGAGTAGATTTAGATAGTACACAAAGAGAAAGAAAGAAAGGTTACTGGGCTGCTTTTTACGACGAAGATTGACGTTGGTTCTCTACCCCTGCGCAAATTGATTCAAACTGAAAACTGGATGGGATGTGATGAGTGCAGTCAGCACAGATAAACTAGCATTGGTAAAACTAACAACTATGCCCATAATTGACCGGTGTAGGAGTTTTAAAATACTTTCAGTGGATAGCAATTTTACAATATTTTACTTATAAGAAAGAGCAGATCGCTGGGTGGTTCGGTGGCAGTCTTTTAAGGCCTTCTAAATTAGCCTCATAATTCAAATTGAAACAAGAGAGCTAAGCATACATTTTTTTTGTTAAGGCAATTTCCTTTTAAAGTTTCTTAAGTAAAAAGGCACTCTCGCAACATCGAGTTCGAGTTCGATTGCACAGTTCAACTGTAGTCGATACAACTCCAAGGATTAGGAATTCAATATGTTATTAAATAAAACTCGATCACAAATAAAAGAATCAACTACGTGTGTTGAGCAAAATAATGAACATTGATGACATTTTCGATTTTAGAATTTTAATCCTCACGCCCTTCTTAATTCTTTTTTTTTTTTTCCTTTTTTATGTTTCTTTGGTTTGACTCATACTTTTGTATATAAAGATACCCTCTCTGTTCGGGTATGTTTTGTCTCCACAATATTGAATGGGTCTATCAAATTGCAGTTAAGCTCTACATCCTACGATGCTCGATGCGATTCCTTTATTTTCAGGTATATATTATTATCAGCGAGTAGATTTTTTTGTATTAATTTCCTTGTTATATGCTTAAATGACTGAAGCCGATGGCACTCTAAAAAATAATTTAAAAATATCCAAAAGATATTGTCAATCGAATGATGAAAGTGTTTCAGTGCCAACAAAAAATCGTTGAGGTAGGTATTAACTTTAATCCTTTCTCGCATGAGATTTCATCTGGGTGGGGGATTTCTCATCGAACTCAGTGGTTGCGACTAAAATCAAATTCACTCCATCGTTATGTATGTACAGCGATTTGATCCTATTAATCTGCACATTCCAAGCATCTAGTCCTCTTTTCGTTCTTACCGACGTGTCCAATCTTACAATGTGGGACAAAAAAAAAACAGACAAAACAAGTAGACAGACTGTCTCAACGGTTCAATCTTATCTCTGAAGATTTTTCGATTGATAATATTCGATGGTATTTTGTCTAATTGCTGATGCCTTGATAATCTATTGTTGATGTTTTGTTTCAGTCGTATGATTTATGTTATGAAGGATTAACTTAAGGCCTTCATATCAAGTATCAAGCGAAGATGAACCTAATAGAGATGAAACTAGGTCCAAAACATTCAATGACAAATATATTATTTACTCCAGATAATAGTTTTGACGACGAATGACTTAAATCAATGTAAAAAGTGTTTACCATTTCACTTACCCAGAAGTGCTCCACATATTCCCTGCTTTTAACATTAATCTGGTTATGGAAGCATTATTTAAGCAACATTAAGCTGAAAATAGAGGTACTTTTTTAAATAGGGCATTATATACATTAGATACATACATATAAATGCATATTTTGTCTTTAAAAATTCTTACTTAACTCGCTTTCGTATATTTTATCACAAAACTATGCATTGTTTATTTTAATATAAATTTAGGAGTCTTATTTATGACTGGTTTAATTCATATTCATAAAGATCGTACTAAGAGAGTAAAAGTATGTTTAGGCGTTCCTCAAGGTTCAGTTCTTGGGCCTACCCTATTTTGGATCTACATTCTATTTTTAAATTAAATATGGTAGGTGGTGTTATTTTCTTCGCAGATTATTTATACATTCATTTCACTCATTTTGATCTTAAAGCTCTTTCGATTTAGAGGGTAGAGTTAACATTTCTGTCTCGTGGTTTTGGTTTGGCGTTCTATTTGCATCTATTCTATGTGTACCCGGGTACGGTTTTATTGCGTTTTATTTGCAAGTTTTGTAACCGACACTGTAACTTTGCTACCCGTCGGGAATCGACGGGTATGGTTTCGTTTGCTCAGCAATCTGGAGAAGAGAGATCAAGCAGACTAATTTCTCAGTTTGTTATTCTTCTCAAATGTGGTTTGGTTTGGCGTTCTATTTGCAAAGCATTCACCACGAAAACTATGTCATTTTGGTAGCGTACCCGTGGGTATGGTTTCGGGTACAGTTTTAGTTAATCGAAAGAGGCATTAGTATCTTACGAGATTGGTATTCTAAACATAAGGGTTTGGTTGGCAATAAAACTAAAACTAAACTAAAACTAAAACTCCAAACTTTACCAGACCTAGAGTGGCTCTAAAACTGTGGTAAAATTCACTGACATTTTAGCAAAACATCATCACAAAACAAAGAAACAAACCATTATACTATGACAGCAGTATGGGATATTTTCTTTTATTTCAGTGCGAACCGTAAATGAAGTTATGTCAAAAAACATGACATCAAATAACAACACTTCACTTGTATGGAAATAAACAACTACAGCTCCTGCAAAACTGAATGGTAAGAAAAGTTTACAATAGATACCTTCTTCGTACCGATTCATAGCACTTACATCCCTTCTTTCCAAGGTCATGGAAACGCTGATAAATTTTCAGCTCAAGAAATATTTTGAAACCAACGAAATCCTTAGTGATCGCCATGGATTTCGTGGGGAACGTTTTACTGGTGATTTGATGGTATATCTCACCGAATGTTGGAACCGGTCTTTGCATTAATTTGGAGAAAGCGAAATTGTTGTGGGCGCCGTGGCTCAGTGGATAAGAGCGTGGATTCTGAGCAGGAGGTTCGTGGTTCGAATCCCAGCAACACCAAAAGTATTTTTCACGGTGTCCCACCTCTCGCGAAAGTCTGCCAAATGTCTGAGAGTAATAACTTGTCACGGAAAGCTTCTCAATTCGCCGTACGGACCCGGCATTAAATTGTAGGTCTCCTCCATTTGTGGCAAAAATATACATGCTCAACACAAATGGTTGCGAGAAGCTTGGCCTTGGACCGCAATGGTCTGTCGCGCCGAATATTATTAAAGATGTTGCACCCGATATTTTTAAGGCATTTGACAGAGTTTGGCATAAAACCATAATTCATTAAATTTTTGTTGTTGTTTATTTAAAAATAAAGCGCATTTATTTTCTTTGTGTAAATGCAATTTAGCATTGTGGCGCCAGCTTAATGTTCACAATGTTCACCTTGCTGTTATTTTTTTTGTTGTTTTTTAAGCATTGGCAGAACATGCCCTTCCGGCATTTTAGATTGATTGACTTCCTCTTTTTGATCGCCAGTTGAAGACGTGTAAAAGATAACTTTGAAAAATCGAAAGAAATCGAGTTATTGTTTTGTTTAAAATTCGAACCGAATTGTCCGATTGTTTTTTATAAATAAATTCATTGGCAGCAATACGCGCCTATTTTGTAAATAAACAATAGTGTTAAGAACTTTGAAACTATTCTTTTATTTTACCGATCGGTCGCTTGTGTGAAAGAATGATTTTCTAATAAAAGTGAAGCTGTATAAGAGGAGTAACAATTCCTACTGACTTGTGCACAGTTTTTTGTAAATTGTATTTGTGCACATTCTCTGCATTCGCACGCTTTTTTAATTTCGTACCATGGGATGGGCGTTTAGGCCTAATAACATATATAGGAAAATACACCTATAAGTATACCTCATTGCATATTATTATTTTTTAATTTTGTTCTATTACTTCAGCTGCGAGTGTATACAAATATGTACCTCATTAGCGTGTCTTGTTTGCCTTCATTCCATGCAATACCTATGAAAAAAAAAAATTAAAATATATATAGCTTTCTGCACTCCTCCTCCATATAAACTTTAACTATGCTAAATCTCATACTCTTCCGTGCGCGCAATATGCTTAAAAAGGGGTATACAGTTTTCTCTTAAAGTATTTACTATAGCTATAACCTTTCCCCACCTGCTAATAATATACCTTGAAAATTTCATAAAAATCGGTTCGTAAATGTGGCTGATATTAACATTTTACATTTCCCACCCTCCTGGAATGGAAGGTGGTGTTTTATAGCCTATTCATTCATTCATTCATTTGAGGCAAATCGAATTTTGTTAGATCGGTCATGTATTCCATTTTATTAAGAAGTACTTCAGTGTAGAAATTATATGGAACTCAAATTTTAGATGTAGAAGTGAAATATACTAGACATAAAAAAAGAACAAGTTGACTTGAGTGTAAAAGCGTATAAGGAACTTACATTTAAGGTTTGTGTATAGGATTATTTTTCATTACATAACTAGACAATACATGGCTTATATATACATACATATACAGAATATGTTTTTGTGAACATAGCATCTGTCCATAAGCGTAAGATATCTAGGTATACTGCGGTTCACTAGAATAAAAGTATGCAGTTTTGAGAAGTAATAAAAACAACCAATAAAAATTAAAATTTTTCGTGTAAATTCTATAATTGATACACAATGTGCAAAGTTTGAATAAAATCGGGTAACATTAAAAAAAATTTGGGGGCTCCCAAATTATCCTGATCGCTCCAACATTTTTATACAAAGTGTTTCCATCGGAGATACACATGTGTATAAAATTTAAAGAAACTCGGGCTAATTTTTAAAAATTTATATTGAAGCCCCTCGTACCTGGGGGTACTTCCAAATTTTTACAAGAAGCGTCGTCCATCGGAGATACACCTGCGTATAAAATTTGAAGAAAATCGGGTAATTTTTTTAAAAAAAATTGAATGAGCGCGCCCCGACCCCGGGGCTTGATCACTTCCAATATAAAATTTTTAAATATCGCTATATTGCATCGGATCACGGCAAAGTCTGAGCTCTGTGCTTTGTGAGCAGCGCTCTTCGCTGCCGCTGCGGCATTTGGTGGATGATTTTGCCACAAAACGAGCACGCAGTGTGTGTGTGTGTGTGTGTGTATCCCCGATTAGAGAATTTACAAGAAAAATTTTAATTTTTATGGGTTGTTTTTTTTTTTTATAAAATTTGTATGAGAGCCACTCGACACCGGGTCAAAAATTTCCCAAACTTCCAAATTTTTACAAAAAGTGTTGTCCGTCGGAGTACACATCCATATAAATTTTGAAGAAAATCGGGTAAATTATGTAAAATATTTGTATGGGAGCCCCATCGACCCGAGGGGGCCTCATATGTGCAAAGTTTTAATAAAATCGGGCTTTAGGAAGTGGGTTGAAAATTGATCACAAGATTTGGTATTCCAGTCAGCCTCGGACACGCGAAGTTAATATAGAGAATTTAAAAACAGATTTTTACCATTCGGAAGCTTGTCTAGGCGTGCTTGCAAGATCAATCGAAGTAATCATACTAGCGGCAATTATTAGAAGGGTCCGAAAATGTACGGGAAAAATTACAAAATAAATGTTTTCACGGCCCTTACAGCAACGAAAAATTGCAGTTTCGACAACTAAAATCAGAGAAGCATCTGGTGTTACTACCGTTTGTCGTGTGATTCGTAGTGCCAAACATCTCAAGCGACTAAAGCTGAAGAAAAAGCAACCACCTAATGCTTCGCGAAAGATTTAACGCTTTTTATTCCCGAAAGACCCCATGACCTGGGATCTGCCACAAGGAGGAAGTTTGAATAATTGAAAAAGTATTTTAAGCGGCTATAACTTTTACTTCCAAGATCTACGAAAATGAGCTCTTTTTAAACCGCCATCATATCAGAGAATGGAGCGTAATGGTTTGGGCTGTAATATCTTACTGTGGCAACATCCACTTAGTGGTACAAAGCTCAAAAATTACTAAATTCAACACGACAACGCTCCTATACACACCGCTCCCGCGTTGTTAAATCGTTTGTTGCCAGTCAAAATGTTGAGCTTGTACCATGGCCACCGTATTCGCCAGACCTAGAAAGTACATACGATGAAGAGGATGCGCTGATCGATCCCGTTAAACTCGATTACTTGGCCTCATTATACAACTCCATTAAAGATTGAATTTTTGAGGTTATCTTGAAGAAAGGTGCTTCTACTAATTATAATTATATCTGTATATTTTGTTATCTTTCTCAGAAAACCTAAATCTTAGCCTCTCTTTCCGTCTTCCAAATCACTGTAGTGCGGTGAACGGCTTTCGGCCGTTACGGCGGCCCAAACCATCACCATCGGCGGCGCTTGGTTTCGAGTGGCAATCCGTTGGTCCAAATTTTCACTAGAACGACCGGACAAGTAAATCCGGTCGTTTTGCTTGTTCACATATTGTTCAATAACAAACGGTGACTCATCGGAGAAAACCAAATTCGGCAAATCGCCACATTCGTTCAAGCATAACAACTCCTTTGCTCTTTCCATTCTAACTTTTTTTTGAGCATCGGTGAGACCATGCATTTTTTGGAATTTCAAGCCCTTTAGTTCAAGATGATCTTTCAATATGTGCTGCATCCGTTCGAGCGAAATGTTCGCCTCACGAGCCATTTTTTTGCCGCTACGGCGCGGATTCCGAGCCAATTTGGCCTTCACTTTCCGAATGATATCCGGCGATGTTGCAGTGCGTTTCGGTCCACCACCATAGCGTTTTGTAATGCTACCAGTATCGTTATAACGATTTATGGTGCGATACACAAACATTTTATTCACATGAAGATGTTTTAACTGGTTAACAACCTGCGGCTGTAGTGTTCCAGCCAAATGTAGAGCAATCACACTATTACGCTTGAATTCCATCGCGGAAAACTTTTTCTGAATATTTCCCACTAAAATGCTTTTTTGTACGCTTATAAGCAATGGAATGAACTGTCATTAATGTAAATTTGAGCGCTCTGTCATCACTGGTTTGACAGCAATGACAGTCTGAAGTTGGTAACACTTCGTGTCAGTCACCCGGTATATAGACTTTTAAGCCGTCTATGATAGCATAGCTATCCATGATATGAAATCGGTATTCCAAATAAACTGACATGGCTATTTAGGTTGACCATGACCAATGTTATAAGTGAAAATATCCGAATCACTTTCAAACTCATTCAACATCTATAACGGACTCCTGCAATGGTATGGCATACGTCATCTTCAACCTGGCGTTGGAGAAAGCGACCAGAGACTCTGATGTAACGGCGAGAAAAAGAATTCTATATAAGTCCATTCAGATACTGGCTTACGCAGACGGTATTGAGTTTGCGGCACGAAATCTGGGGCTGTACATAAATGAGAAATAAGATCCAACATTGGTCCCGCAATTAAAATAGTGGAACTCGATTTTGAAGTAGTGCAATCCTTTAACATCTCCGGTCAATTGTAGTATCTGATAACAGCATGCAACCAGAAATATGAGCATAGTTGCTTAAAGCCAATAAAGCCTACTTTAGTCTGTAATGACTCTTTGAATCTATGAATTTAACCAAAACATCCAAGCTGTTGGTGTTTAAGACAATGGTCATAACAGTACTTACATATGGATTTGAGACTTGGATGTTTAGCAAATAAAGGGTGTTTTTTTAGGAGGTTTGTTTTTCCAATAGATGTCGTTTTATTTTATGACAGTTGTTTTGACAGCTCAAAGTGGCATTTCTACTCAGTATTGTTTGGCAAATCATTATGAATAGGTTAACTCCAGAACAACGTTTTCAAATCGTGGAAATTTATTTTCAAAATCAGTGTTCAATTAAAAATGTTTATAGAGCACTTTGTGAATTTTATGGTGCACATAATCGTCCGTCAGAGACCACCATAAAGAACGTAATTACCAAATTTCGGTCTACATTCACTCTTTTGGATGCCAAGCCACCGACAAGAATGAGAAGAGTTCGTACAGAAGAAAATATTGCTGTCGTTGAGGCCAGTGTCGAAGAAAACGACAATTTATCGATTCGTCGTCGTGCTCAGCAAATTGGACTTTGTCCATCGACTTTATGGAAAATTTTACGTAAAGATTTGGGTTTGGTGCCATACAAAATTCAATTGGTGCAAGAATTAAAGCCACACGACCATCGTTTGCGCCGTGAATTCAGTGATTGGTCGTTAAATCAATTGAACGAAGATCCATTTTTTTACCGTAAAATTCTCTTCAGTGATGAGGCGCATTTTTTGTTAAATGGATACGTCAACAAACAAAATTGTCGCATTTGGAGCAAAGATAATCCACACGCCGTTCAAGAATTACCAATGCATCCTGATAAATGTACTGTTTGGTGCGGTCTATGGGCTGGTGGGATCATCGGTCCATATTTCTTTAAAAATGAGGAAGGACGACGCGTTACCGTGAATGGAAATCGATACAGAACCATGTTAAATGAGTTTTTGTTGTCAAATCTTGAAGATATGGATATGGATGAAATGTGGTTTCAACAAGATGGTGCCACTTGCCATACAGCACGTGAAACAATCGACTTATTGAAAGAAACTTTCAACGACAACATTATTTCGAGAAATGGTCCGGTGAATTGGCCTCCGCGTTCGTGCGATTTGACGCCACTCGATTACTTTTTGTGGGGATACGTGAAGTCATTGGTTTATGTGGATAAACCTCAATCGATTGACGCTTTGGAAACCAATATTCAACGTGTCATTGCTGACATACGCCCTCAAATGCTTGAACAAGTGCTGGAAAATTGGACCTCCAGAATGACATTTGTGAAAAATAGTCGTGGTAGCCATATGCCAGAAATTGTGTTTAAATGTTAAATGCCAAAAAATTATCTACCAAATAAAAAAAAATTTTGGTCATTTCATAATTTTATATGTGTTTTATTCAAAAAAAAAATCGGCAACCTCTTAAAAAAACACCCGTTAGAACTCTGACCGTACGCGTATACCGTATACTCTTTTAAACAATGAAATCTTTACCGCGATTATGACATCGTGAAGAGAATAAGGCTCGGTAGGCAGAACACCTAGCTTGATGATGATATTCGACGCGACAGACCGTTGCGGTCCAAGGCCTAGCTTCTAGTGACCATTTGTGTTGTGCATGTATATTTTTGCACACAAATGCGAAGGGACCTATAATTTAAGGCCGGATCCGAGCCGCAAATTAAGAAGCTTTCCGTGACAAGTTTTACTCTCGCAACGTTTGTCACCCATTCGCGGGAGGTGGGACACCTTGAAAAATACTGTGGGTGTTGCTGGGATTCGAACTACGAACCCCTGCTCAGCCACGAACACCTAGCTTGCATGAGCGAAAAAGATTCTATTTATATTATTTATAGGATTTATGGTACACAAAAGATAGGCAAGCTAAGCCTAGACTGAAAGGACATTGAGGTCAGGTTTTAGAGATTCCAAACTGGATGACATCGGCTCGAGAGTGGTGAGATTTTATGCGGGGCCAGGACTGGACCCCGGTTATGTTTATTAAATAAGTATTAAAAAATAACATTCTAATGGAGATATTATCACTGCAAAAAATGCATATTTTCAATATGCGTAGAATATCACAGGCAATCTTGCGAGAAATTCGTAAGAAGAATGTCTTCGAGGTACAATGGGATTAAGCCAGTAAGTCACAGCAACGCATTTATCTGTCGTTGCAATTAAACAAATACGGAACGCGACAGATGACATTTGCAACTTTATAAATTATCTATAAAATCAACTTAAAAGAGCTCCAGGAGCTGACATTCCAAAAGGATTCCAGCCGATATCGTCCGCGCACAATGCTCAACGCAATGATTGTGATAAATTTTCCAAATTTATTGTATAGCTGTCCGTTTTAATTTTTCAGAATTTTCGCTCGTGAGCCTAATGTTAGTCTCTCTGCCAACAAAGGTATTATGCAGAACCAGTAGCACACACAAAAATCGGCCGCACATGTGTCATTTGCGACGTGTCGTTTATTTTCGGATTTAATTGTTAACATTTTTCTTTCCTGAAATCGTAAATACGTACAACAAAAGCTAAAAACGTGAAGAGACCTTCAAATGAGCAATTTCATTTCGTTCCAACCCTTCGCCCTGATGGGGTTGTTGTTTGTGCGCGATGTGCATTTCATCTGCATCTTGAGAGTTGAATCTTGAGTCTTGTGTTATTTTTGCGGCTTTGTTATATATTGTAAAAGGCTTCACGAGTCGATTTCCAAACTCTCGTGGCGAAACAGTTTGCGATTAAAAATGAACTACTACTCTCAAGTACACTGTACTCGTTAGCGCTTAATTTGTTCACTCCACCAGAGGCTTAACATATTTGCTCACCTATTTTTTGTTGGCTTTGAATTGAGAAGGCGACTTCCGCCTTCCGTAACACTGCATGTGGTCGTAATATTAGATTCGGCAAGTGCTTGCCGATATTTTGAACATTCCTTGGATTTTGCGTTAGTTCTTCATTCTCAATGGTTGTGCGTACCCCTTAACTGTTTATTTGAGCGGTATTGAAAAATTTACAATAGAATCGAGAAGAACCTTTTCAAGGAGAACTTCAACCAGCAGGATCAATTGTGGCACTCACTGCACCACATGTTGACACTGCTTCTCCGGGGGTGGTATTTGATATTGGCTTTTGACGAGATGGCAGTCAAGTGACTCGTTATTCATGATATTACCAAATGTCACGCTGATTTTCAAATTAAACGATGTTTATTGTTTCTTTTTATATTATTGTATGCTGTGTGTGTATGTGTGACATGATCTATAAAACAAGTAAATTAACGATAAATATGTATCAAAGTGAAAACAAATTAGGGTAGGTTGTTAAACGAAATGTATAGGCCTTCAAAAGTATCTGTTAGTACAAAAGTTCCAAAATTATCCATATTATTTCATAAAAACTAGTAAAGTATGAAAATTTTATTGAATCCATAAAGACGCATTTTCTAAATAGAGCCAAACTCTGGCAACTTTGCTTTTACCAAATTGATTAATAGACTAGTTCCTTTATTCGATGAGATATTCCATCAGATCACCAGTAGGACGTTGCTCATGAAATCGGCACTGCTGGTCACTAAGGATTTCGTGATATTCAAGTTATTTCATGAGATGACGATTGAATAGCGTTTCCATAACCTTGGAAAAAGGTGATATAAGTGATATCGATATAAGAAGCAGATGCTGGCGGCTTGGCTTTAAGAAACAGTATGTTTTCCAAATTCTCTGGAATAGTCCAGAAGAATAGGATATATGGGAAAGCTTATATACAATGATAATACCAGCTTTGAAAAACACCTATTCAGAATTAATTGGGAAATGCCTGAATCTGAACCAGCGACTGTGTATGTTGACATCACTTAATACTTTAACAAATGTATGACTACGAAAGTGGATCTGTCCCGTAAAGTGTTTAAAACTCGGAGGTATACCGGCGGAAGCAACGCACAATCTGGAAGCGTAAAGCTAGCTGCAAATTGGACAGCAGGCGGATTATGGCCTTGTCCATAGACCTGACAGCTGGAATATCATTTTTTAATTATCGTAGGGAAATTTAATTTGCCAAAAGTGGGCATTGCAATTGTTACTTGCCCGTTGGTAAATTTATTCGGTTTTCCTCACTAGAATTTACTTTATATAACCTAAAGCATATAGCTCTCTAATCCTAGAGACCTCTTTGCAGTTCGAATCATGAAATGATCCACCTTCATTTGGTTTCACAGATTTATTAATGGGAAGGGATAAAGTTCTCTCATACCAAAAAAATTGATGTTTTTGATCGTGTCAGCGGCGGCATTTACGTACCTATCACGACCAGGTTACTCCCAAAGAAGTTGTTTAGGTTCAAATGGCTTTCTTTTATTGCCATAGTGTTCTTTTGGAAGTTTTTTCTAGAGAGAAATTAGCTAATACTATACACAATGGTCGGATTAGCCTAAAGGCGTAAGGAGACAAGGTCAAGGGTGTTGGCGGAAAGATTGTATAATGTCAGAAATTTTTGGTGGGCTAATATATCAACACACCTTCTTTGGGTGTTGTTTGGACAAAATGATGATGCCGACCAGAACTGTGTACATCGAAATCTCGCGTAATAGGGATTTCCTTGTAAGAATATATATTGGGTGATAATTCTTAAGATTGAATGAGACAATGCGTACTGTAGACGAAGCTGTAGATATGTTTAGCTTTTGTACTTTTACTTTGAGACGAATAAAATTAAATGCAGGATTGGAACATTGGATGAATTAAGGTTGAAGTTGGAAAGCAACATTACTACGCACACAAATTGCGATTATTTTTTATTTTTTTATAATTCCTAAGGTGTTCAAGCGAATCTATTGAATTCGGTATATTTGCGTCACCGATAAGTTTTATCGCGCGGTTTTGAATTCTATCTAGCTGATGCAAAGTTTAGTTTTAGACGCACCAGACCAGATATGGCAATTAAACTCAAGTTTAGGGTGAATAAAAGGTAAAAGCCTTATATATAGTCGCCAGATCAGAGGGAGTGAAATATTTCTTGCACCGGACTAGGTACGTACAAACGTACACGTTCAGCCATACAAACTTAAAACATCCGCCTTGTTCTAAAAATCAAAAAAAAAAAAATTTGAAATTGAAATTCTTGAGTTATTTTTTTTATTATTGGTGTACGCTTCAAGCGATTTACACCCTTATAATGCATATGCATAGCGTGAGCTTGTGAGGAAACTGTTGTAGGGTATGGAGTTGAATTTACACCCTAGCACTCACAAACTAGAATATTGTGCTCATAAGCCCACATTGATGGCTCTACATTTAGATTTCTTTATACATCAACTCAACCGTACATGTGAATACAGCAGCATACGGTAACTGTATATCACATGTACAGCATCGTATCATGTGTATTTATGTGTATTTGTAATCTAGATGATCAGTGCGGTGAGAAAAATTCGTGCGTTTTTTGGACACGCCGGGAATGCGGTGCCCTCCAAGTGGTGCCCTGTGCTCTCCAAGTGGGAACCAATGGTTCTAACCAATATACCACCGACTAAGTTATGCCAACCAGGAAAATCGCATATCTATCAAGATTCGATTGTATCCAAATTGCGAACACCCCCTCCCCATAGAGTTGTCTTAACAATACTATTCACCTCAGCGTCTCCGAAAACTATAGAGTCGACACTAATATTGCCCCCCATCAACCAACCTTCAACCACCAGTATTTGATTATACAGGTGGTAAGAAATATGTATACCAAGTTTGGTTGAAATTCGTGAAGGCGTTCCAAAGCAACGCCTAAGTCTAAGCCTCGAAGCCTAAGGACGTATCGAAATATATGTTTATTTTGGACCCGTAGATGGCGCTGAAATCGAGACATCATCACGTCTAAACAACTGGAAGTATAAAAGCCATATTCATATTATATGTTCGTTTGGTGCTTCGATAAGTTCAGGTTTTGTTTGGACCCGGTAGACGGCGGTGGAGCATATATAGCTACTAAAATGTGGTTTGGCCTTTGGGGTGTTGGTACATGTACGTATAGTTGTTATTTTATCACGCCTAAACCGCTAGCCATATTAAAGCCATATTCACAACGTATGTTTGATTGGTGGTTTTAAATGTTCATCTATTTTTTTTAGCTCGGTAGGTGCGGCTGGAGTTGAAATATTCTTGAAATTGTTATTTTGCATATATATCTTAACTCATCAAGTCTAAGCTACTAGACGTATCGCAGCCATATTCACACCATAAGCTCATATAGTGCTCCTATAAGTTCGCATTTTGTTGACTCGATAGATGGCGCTGGAGTGGAGATATTGTTCAATGTTTGTGTAAGAGCATTACACCTAAACCACGGAACATATTCAAGCTAAATTTATACCATATGTTCGGTTTGTGACCCTAAATGTTTATCTCTATTTTGAGTCCGGTAGGTGGCGCTGAAGTCGAGATATTTTTGAAAATTTCTAATGTATTTCTAATGTTTAAAAACGTTCGTAACAAAGATATATTTACACCATATGTTCGTTTGGTACTCCGATAAATTTATATTTTTTTGGACCCAGAAGGTGGCGCTGAAATCGACACATCATCACGCCTAAGCCACTGGACGCATGGAAGCCATATTCACACTATTGTTTATAAGTTTATGTGTTTCAAGGCGCTTGAGTTGAGATATTTCGATAATGCCAGTAGTTTGGTTATTGGTTATTTCAGTTTATACACATGTAAAATATAAAATGTTAATATCAGCCACCGCGATGGTAAGAGGAGAGCGGGGGCTCATGTGTGCGGGCATTGAAGCGCCGGGAAACAGCTAGATGCATATAAATATAATATAAATAAAATATACCTATATAACCAATGAGTCTGTGTGTTAATCGAGATATAAGAGATATCTAGATATAAGTAAAGTTTGCGTTTGTGTAGAAGGCGAACAAATGAAGAAGATACGGATGGCTTCTGTCTGTCGGTGGCTGGCTGGTCGAATTTTGTGATCAACATTTAACCCACTTCCTATAGCCCGATTTTATTCAAACTTTGCACACATGTGTATCTCCGATGACAACACTTTTTTTAAAAATTTGGAAGTGATCAAGCCACAGGGCCGAGGGGCTCCAATATAATATTTTTCCTAATTAACCCGATTTTATAAAAACTTTGCACACATGTGTATCTCCGATTTAAGAATTTACATGAACAATTTAAAGTTTTTATTGGCAATTTTTAGTAATTAGTAAAAATCTCAATCCAACACTAATACACGCACAAACTGGGAGCGGTATACTATAAGTATGTCGGAAAAAATAATGTTTTTACTTTATGACACTTTTGTCGCTGATGCACTGATGCACTGAGTTGAAAAATCTAAAAAAACATGCATTTATTTGGAATAAAACAAAAATCATAGTGTATATGCAAACGTTGTACCTACGAAAAGAGAATATGTAACAATTTGAAAATGCAATCACTGCATGCATTGATGTTATAGTTGTCCGGACGGTTGTATCATAAAATTCCTGCGTAACAGTTGATGAACCGTTTTCCGGCGGAGTAGGTTTTTATTGGATAAGTTTTTCCAGTTCTCAATTTATTCCCAGATTATTATTAAAAATCTACGAAACAGTTCATTGCCGTAATACCAATACTAGGTTTTTAAAATTTCCCGATTGCATGATTGTTATTATTGTTCATACCTATACCTACCTATATGTATTATAATAATATGGCCGGATCAATAATAAATTTGGAAGTATTCTGCGTTCCATTAATCAAGAAAATATAACTGAACAGCGGTGTAGCGCACAAATGGTTACTTAACAATAAAAAGGTTTTCTAGCATGAAAAACTAAGAGCTTCACATTTTTTTATTTATAGCTCATTTCTCTTTTTTTAATATTTTTTAAAATAATACTATACTAAGTTTTTAATCAAATTTCGTTATTCAAACTATGTTGTTGCTTAACTATATCTCTTCTGAATATATGGTGCAGAGTTATCAAGTTGCCAAGTTCAGTGGATTGTGAACTTGGAATAAACTTCAACATAATGGTACTAAATAAAATAAGAAAACACTTTTCTATCAAACCACTTCCGTGACGGAAAAGTAAATAGTAAAAAAATTTATGTCATGTATCTAATTGCTGTCTTTACACATAAATAAAAACAAAAGACGGTGGTACATACTGCTTTTCACAAAAATTTTAATTTATAATATTAAAATTTGAAGGCAACACGATTTTCTAAATAAACAATTAGAGAATACTGTTTGAACAAAGCAAGAATGATAAACACTTGTTACACACTGTCAAACAGACGGCGACAACCGGCTTGAAAGAGATGCTAAGAGATATAGAACGAGATAATAAAAGATGAACGAAGGAGACAGCGAACTCTCAGGCGAAATTTTAATTAATATTTAAATTTTGTTTAACTGAAATTTAGTGTAGCGCCGGATGACCTTAACTCTCCGTCTTCAATCCGACCGATGAAGAAATTTTTATTTAGGTGAGTGATCAGCGATTTTGAATGCAAAACAAAAAATAACATCAGGATACGCTCACAAGCAGTTGCAATGAAAAACCGAGGAACTGATATAATTGCATGCAACGCCGGCAAGTACACAGCATCCGCCGTTATCAGACGTCGCACAAGAAAAAAACTCAAAGTTCTTATTCACAACAGTCAGTGGGAAGTATGAATAGGAGCTTCGCAGGAACTTGGAGAATTCAGCAGGAACAGAAAACAGAAAAATCAAACGCAATGTATCTTTGCGCGCATACAAAAATATATACCGCTACATTCGCTTTATAATAATTGTTTTGTATCATAACTCTATCACTACTGTATCACTACCCACTTCTGCTTTGTATATTGAACAATTTTTTTTAAACGCACGGGAAGAGTTTTAATGGAGTATGTACGACTGTATCTGGTGTTCCGAGATCTTAACCTTATTAATATAGGACGAAATGTATGTTTAATTGAATCTTAACCTGATGGTGTGAGGTGTTCTGGATGTATCCTGTTTGTGATAGGTACTCGTTTATGAATAGCAGACAAAGTCACTTAAAGTTAGCAGCAAACAAAAGCGTTTAGATTCACTTTTATAAAAAAAGGGTGTTTTAGATGAAGACATTTCTTAAAATCTTAATGCCGAAACGTATAAATTTTTTCTGATGTTGAGACTTTAAAACTCTAAATAATTATACCTATATCCCGCACAAAAACTGCAGGAAAAATAGTTTTTAACATACCTACCAGTTTTTCGTTAAAATGAGCTAATTCGAATGTATAGGCAAAATAATTATTGAAAGTAGATATTTGGTTTCTTATTTGCTTTAATTTTATGTTATTCTGTTATTCTTTTCTGTGCCCAAATTGTTGTTCATGGGTGTTTTTATTTGTTAGCAAAAATGTTTCTTTTAGATAAGCATGGGTATGAGTTAACTATTTTCAATTGTATTGAGATCTTGATTGCCTCACGTTGCGGTGACATCGAGTTCTGAGCTAAGTTTAAATTTTCAACTCTCCAGCTCAATGGAAAGTTAGTTTAAAATCAAATACAAGATTCCACCCGCACAGACAGACATACACGAAAGCGAGCTTATAAAAACGTTTAAAAAAACAACCCATAAAGTTAATATAAAAAATTTAAACAAAACATTTTCATGAGACAGAATTTTTATTTTGCCTATCTACCTAATGCCTGAAATTATTTTGCTTGTTAAATCACATTAATTTTAACAAAAATATATTTTTTTGTATTCGGATGATTTTAAGGACTCAGAGGATGCGTGATGTGTGATGGGGTTGAATATTTTCCATGTATACGCAGCTTTGAAAGAACATATTATACGATAACAAACTATCTATAAAGATCGCCACTTTCACCCGCCAACCCACGACATACATTTCACTGTTAAGAGAGTTCTTTATAACGACCTGGGTCTCAAAGTATAGAATTCCCTTCACTGTTGACCAGCGGCGATCAGTATCTGTTCGTATCTGGAAATTTTCTATTTTGTTTTTTTTTTTTGGGATTTTGAACCCCTTAAAGATTTTGAGCTTGGGATTTCGTATCGTATCGTGTACCCACATTTTTTTTTCTTTTCAATTTCGCTTATAGAATTTCTGATATAAGTTCATTGGTAAATACTCAAACTTATTTTTTTAACCCATGCGATTGCTAAGTAAAACCTATTTGCTTGCTGTAGAACTGTAACTCGAAGCTGACATCGTTAGATAAGCTAATGGAAAGATTCGAGGTTCGAGTACAGTATAGAATGCAAGCGCGACGTTTTTATTAAGTGTTGAACGTCTGGTTTGATTTTAAAACATGGTACGATATGCAGAAATTTTGCTTGAACAACACCTTACACCTGACGTCAGTATTTTTTTTTATAAATAAGTAATATCTATGATTTCTATGTAGATTTAAAATAATCTGGAAGGAACTTTTTGTCCCGCATGATACCAACCATTGCAAAAACCTTGTAAGCGTATTCTGTATCAATCACCGCCTGTCGTTTTCCCACTTAAATGCAAGCTTTCCACTCCTGCGCCCTTCTCTATTAGAGTCTAACAAGGTTTTTTTTTTATAAAGGATGTCATCACTGAAGACCCTCGTAGATCAACAGGTCAAGAATTCTCTAAAACACTTTCTAATCGGACGGAACTAAGTGTTTCTTCTAAACAGCTTTCAAGATTTGGATACGTTGAAAATTACAATGAGCTTTGACTTGAGAGTAAAAGTGTGCATGTGAATTTAATCAGAAACTTCCTACTTACCATCTTTCCATTGAACACATAACTTTTCCAAATTGTGTATTTTTACTTATATGTATTTTCATAATAATTTAACTGTGACTGTTCGCAACATGCTTCACAGATCCATATCTACTTTTGTGAATACGCTCGAAGTAATTCGATGGATGGATGGTTAGATTAAATATTGCCACAAAAATAGGTATTATATATATTTTCCAATGTCTGCATTATTTATTGTAATTTTAATTAATAGTGCCAGTTACACCAGCAATTCATTTTGGAGGAAAGTAAGCAACGAGCGAAATAAGCCGACAATTATCAATGAAATATTTCTTAAATAACGTAGAAATTCGGTAAATTTAATTCTTAAAATTTTCTTCCTTGGGGTAAAAGTAGGTATATACAAAAAAAATATATCAGATAAACAATCTCAATTTATTTATCGACATAGCAGGATTCCTATATACAAATTCATTTTCCTGCTTTACAGTGTGTATACAAAAAGTTCACAGAAAATGCACAAAAAAATTTATTTATTTTTTTGTGATAAGGTTAACATTGCTATAAGTATATGCATATATACTCTAGTATATACACATGTATTTGGTATGTAAGTATACACATCAAGCTACTGTATGCTTGTAGATGGTAAACAAATATTTTATTTCTGGGCATTTATTTATTTATAAGCTTGGCGATCGGTGTGAATACGTAAAAAGCACGAGAACCAGTCCTGCAGCAAAAAGCCGCACAACACAGAACATCAATTTATGTCTGCATAAAGCTATCCATGTAGGTAGGTATACCAAAAGCAGATACGCATATTGAATAGCCCGCCGCTATTGTGAGTGTGGGTGGAAACCATTTATCAGATATTCCTTTTTGATCTCTTGTGCGATACATAAATTTGGATATCTCCATGCCACGTAAATAAACTAACTGTGGATGCTTTGCGCAAAATCTGCTCTGATGCATCGCTATATGTTCTTGTATCTGAAGTGTTCAGCACGGAATCTCTCAGCTTCTGCTGTGATGTTGAGAAGATACACGTTCTTCCTCTTTTTTGGGTGGCATCGACGAACACTTAAAGAGGGCGGAGCTTATTTCGTTATTTGTTGGGCATTGATTTGTATTTTTCATTTCATATATAAATAGGAATCTTTTCCCTTTTGTCCTTCGCGAATTCTTCAGCCGACCAACAATATCTTGGCAAGCACTTCTCAAAGCGAGAGAAAAGACATTTTGTCGTCAGCATTCGTTTCTTTTTGGCTAATGCAATACCTCTTGTTGAATAAAAAATATATCACTTTCAATCTAGATACCTTTTTAGATAGGTAAGTACTATAGTACTACACTATAATCAAAATGATTTTTATTTGTCGTTCCTTTAATTCGACGATAGTCACCGAAAAAATTGATTACAAAAAGCAAAAATGCGAAAAACGAACAAATAAGAAAAATGGTAAATTTATACTTCATCTCGTTTTGTTAAAAGTAACTAACGAACCGTAAGTTCCGTACATTATATCTAGATACACTGTATTGATTTTTCCTTATACGTGCGCAATACCAGTGTATGCTTTGGGGTTTTATTCTGCCAATCGAAGGGAATAATATTATTCCCATGGCAGTTATTGGGATACCTAATAATTATAATTGTCGAAATGTGGCGATAATACCTAACTACTAATTGGGGGTGTACTCTTAAATAGCTTTTGAAAGTTTGACTCTGTAATATTATCTTTTACTTTTTTCACTATAAGAACCGAGGTTTCTTTATTTTTAAAATTAATGATTGTTCCGTACAGTACCTATACAATTTTCCAAATAAACAAATTTTGGCAGCTTTAAAGTCATGCAACTTAAATTGAGACTTTAAGGATAATTTTGGATGTGTAGGTACTTTAAGTACATACTCTAAGGATGTACTTTAAGGACGTAAACCTCCCACTTGATGGTCTCTAGCCTACACACTCGCGACGAGAGCGCATGAAAGCACTATACTCATACTATTGCCATCGGGAGAAGTAGGAAACGTTTTTTGAATTGTTTTTAAATCCAACCTGTAGCCTGTACTCTTAATAGAGTACCAATTAATGAATAATGATCCAGCTAATCATCCAGCTTAACTTATATGTCTGTTAACTTTTTCTGTGCAATAATTTGAGAAAGACATTCTAGAACATTAAATAAAAGAAATTTCAAACGTTAACAATAATAAAACTTTACATCAAAAGACCAAGTTGCAATGGTTGTTACAAATTGTATCTTACAAGCCCGGAGAAGCAAACAAAAGAGTTATTGGGTTTCCTTTCTTACTTCGGTTCATCCGGCGAGGATTTTGCTGCTTAGAATTGATACATTCTACTTCGTGGCAAATTGTATATGAACCGAGATAGTTTTTATTTTAATGAAAATGCTGCCATACGAACAAATGACGAATTGCGCTCATAAATATTATTGTAAAGATTTGTCAATACACAATGTCAATAATAAGGAGTTAAATTAGAAATATATAAGATAATTAAATATCAGAAATTCAGAAAAACTTATAATTTTGAAATTTTTTTTAGTTTTATTTCCTTCCTTCTTTATTCTAAAGTTGGAAAATATTTAAGCTTAAACTCATATTGAGCAATTGATCCGTACTTATTCACTCTTGTCGACGCCTATCGCTTAAAACCACGCAATTGAATCATATCACCAAATCGTGGATTGCCATAAGTAAGACATGATGCCTTCGAGAAGGTTTATATGTGGTTCCTACTTTGAAATGATATGAAAATAAATATATTTAATTTCAAAGAATGATGATTAAACCTTTACCAGTGGGTGTTAGGTAACTTCATTGCCTGGAAATGAAGCCTTTTTTATGCCTTGGATAAAGCTTGTTATACATTTTATATTAAATATCTAGGTAATTTCAGTGGAATAAATATGTATACACTAATTTTGTAAATTAATTTGCATAAGCATTGTAAAGCTTTTGTACATCATTATTGCAAAAATAAATTACCTGAAGTGTATATAAAATATTGCTCAAAGATAAATACGCTGCTCAATAATTCGTCAAAATTTACGTGCAATTGCATTTTGGGGAAAAATTACGTAGACCATTGTAGCAGTACTTGTAACTACTGCACGCCGGGACAAATCGAATGGTAAATTAATTTAATAAAAGCGAGTAAAATTTCAAATTAAATGTTTTGGTTCCATCGTTGTTTTTCCATGTAAATCGGCTTAATTCAGTCCAAAAATCATCTTTCTAATATTATAACTATAATAATTATATATAATATCATAATTTTTGCAACATTCGATTAATTTATCCTACCAAATCATATATTTGCAATAGTCTGCAAATGGTTCACTCACGCACTTTAGGTTCATATTTAGGGTCGTGCTAATTAACTAAACAATTGAAAAAAAATTAATTCCACATCTTTACCCGATTTTACAGTAAAATAGGGTAACTGATGCATAAAAAATCAGGGCTCCATGAAATAAGTCCCAATGAAATAAATCACAAGAAAAATTATATAACTTCCAAAATTCGAAAATAAATTAACTCCTAAGGAAAATACAATAACATAACATCCAAATCAAGAAATGAAATAGGTCCCAAAATTTGGAAAATATTTACTTATGGAACAAGTCCAACAAGTAAGTGTAAAAAACTTTGTTTTTCGTCCTACGTGTCCTATGCGGGATCTAACAAATGTCCATGGTCACTGAGCTGCCCAGCTTTCTAAGTTGTGTGAAAGGTGGTTAAAAAGAACAACAAAGAAGTCGACGCAGGTCGGGGCGTTGGTTTTTTTTTTATAAATTATCTATATAACTTCGCGTGCCCGTCTGTTTGCCTGTTTGTCAGTATGTCAGTTTGTCAGTTTGTCTGTTTATCGTGGAATCCCTCGATCAGTTTTCAACGCACTTCCCAAAGCCTGATTTTATTGAAACTTTACACACATGTGTATTTCCGGTTAGAGCATTTACAAGAAAAATGTAAATTTTTATGGGTTGGTTTTTATTATGAAATAACTCCCAAAAATTCAATACATTTAATTTTTTTATGACTCATTTCAACTTGGGCTTTTGTAATAAATCAGGTCATATACAGAAGCTGATAGCAAAATGTAGCTCTTTTAACAAAATGCCTCCGATATAACCATTCATTCAAACAAAGTTCTTCGTTAATTATTGACTACAGTTACAACAGTTGGTCCTAATCGGAGGGCAACGGTTCAATTCCCTGTGCGTCAGGTTGTAGTTTTGTGGTCAGTGGTTGGTATTGGTGGGGGACCAAGTGATGGAGGTCAGTATGGGGAGGCGGTAGTTTGGTGTGGGGCTAGTGGGTGGTGTGAGTTGCAGCAGAGCAACACCTGTTATCTTAGATAATCTTGAAAACTGACTGGATAGATTTTGTTCAGGTTTTCACCATTGTAGAGAGTTATTGTTTGACCCAGAGGATATAGGCTACAGTTTTGTGGTCAGCGGTGGGGTTCTGTATGAGAAGGGAGGTCTGTGGTTGTGGGGTCAATGTTGGAATCACTGGGGGGATGGTCATTTGGGTGGGGATGAGTGAGGTTATTGGTCAGTTGGTTTGGGTGAGTAGAGTGGGGGCAGTCGTGCAAAACTGGGTATTTTATAGCTAGTGTTATATAATTGTCAACAGGGGTTGCTGTGTTCACATGCACGGTTGAGATGAATTTCTAGCGATTATTACCCCCAGAATGTTTTATGACATCCAAAAGCCTGGCGGTAAGCAATTAGTTGTTAACGGAACCCAAATAGTGCAGTTTTAAAGATGATTTTGTAGATTCAATCAAAGAAGTCTTCCCTGGTTTCAAATTGTCCTCTTTTGTACAAGTTATATACTCCATTATGTTCAAGTCAAGTAAGTATGGTGAATATGCCAAAAGTTCCGACCTTGCAATGTGTATGAGATCTTGAAGGTCCATCGATGTTGTCTACCAAAAAATTTAGAAAAGTTAGGAGAAATTCGCTCCTGTTAAAATCCTATGTTAAAACTTCTTTTTCTCAAATCATGTCAAAAGAAGTTATAACAGTCGGGTCCATCCAAAAGTTGAAGCTTCTCGAAGTATCTCTCGTCAGTCCTGGGGTATTGTAGCCATATTTGCATATTTTTTTTCATATGCATCGAAGGTATTTGGTCATGACTGTGTGACTTCGTCCAATTTTTTTGCCGTTTCTCGTCAGCCTTTTCCTCAACGTTTAGGTAACTTGCTATTGATGTAGTTGTGTAATTGATCAACATATGTCTTCATTAATTACACAACTGTTTATTAATTTACTTTATCATTATTTACTTTTTTCGGACCTACAGCCTTTTTTAATGTGCATTTTAACGAGAGGGTTTTGCACTCTTATATTGCCTAGGCACAGCGTGGGCTTGGAAATATTTTGGATAGAAGATGGAAAGTGTTGTGGTGGGCGGAGTTGAGTTCACACTCAAACACTCACAAACTATAATATTTTGCCCATAAGCCCACATTGATGGCTCTTCATCTAGATTACTTCTAAACATCTAACTCAACCGTATATGTAAATGCAGCAGTATACGGCAACTGTATAACACATGTACAGCATAGCATCATGTATGTGTACTTGTAATTTAGATGATCAGTCCGGATAGAAAATTTCGTGCGTTTTTTGGTCGCGACGAGAATCGAACCCGGTGTCCTTCGAGTGGAAGCCAATATTTCTAACCCCTGCACCAGCGAACTGGAATGGGACTTGCATAGAAGAACTGAAAAAACACGCAATTATAGATATGTGTGCCACCAACAAGTTTCTTTTAAACAGCCAAAATATTCGGTCGTGCCTAGAAAAAATACTTTGAATGCCCGCAAAACTTAGACATTATCATATTCAGGTAGTAAGATAACTATATATATGGAACTCACGCATCGGCTTTGTAATTGGAAATAAGATGGTGGAAGTGGGTGTCGATTTGTTTTTCTTAATATCAATGGTTTGCGGTAATAATTGCTGTTTAATGGGTTGTGTCAAGCCTAAAGCCTCACTTATTAGATATAACCAGTTTGTTACCTTCGGTCTACAGTGGTGGATATTAAGATATGTACCTGGAACATATGAGTCATGTCTCTTTTAGTTCGATACACGTTTCCCAGCAATGTTCAATAGCATCGAATCCCTGTTTATAGTGAGAATCGTCGAGCTCCTTAAAATAGCCATCAACCCCAGACTCCACCTCTTCATTGTTGGCAAATCTTTAAAGATCGAGTCATTTTTTTAAGTTTGGTGACGTAAAATAACCGATGGGGCTAAATCTGGTGAATAGGGTGAGTGAGGAAGCAATTTGAACTTAAACTCTTTGATTTTGGCCATCACGATGACGGATGTGTTAATTGGTGCATTGTCTTCATGAAACACAACTTTTTTCTTCGCCAAGAGCGGCCGTTTTTTCTTGATTTATTTATTCAATTGCTGCAATAAGTTCGCATAATAGACGTGTTGATTGTTTTTCCTTTCTGAAGATAATCAATGACAGTTATCCCACGCGCATCCCCAAAAAAATTACGCAATGACCTTGCTTGTGGCTTGAACTGCCATCGACTTCTTTGAAGTCGATTCTCCCCTGTTGTCCATTGTTTTGACTGTTTCTTCATCTCGGGTGTGAAGTGATGTTCCCATGTTTCATCCATGCTTATGAATCGACGCAAAAACTCGGTTTTTTAAATTCTCTATATTAACTTCACTTGCCCGTGGGTCGTCGGTCGGTCGTCGGTCGGTCGTCGGTCGGTCGTCTGTCGTGGATTCTTGCGATCAATTTTTAACCCACTTCCCATGGCCCGATTTTATTGAAATTTTGCACACATGCGTATTTCCGGAGACAACACTTTCTATTAAATTTTGAGGTCCCTCGGGCTGCGGGGTCGGGGGGCTCCCA
Source organism: Nephrocerus scutellatus (assembly GCA_947095585.1). Classification (NCBI taxonomy): domain Eukaryota; kingdom Metazoa; phylum Arthropoda; class Insecta; order Diptera; family Pipunculidae; genus Nephrocerus; species Nephrocerus scutellatus. The sequence continues at coordinate 43,811,663 of OX352763.1, forward strand.
AACAAAAATTTTAAAAAATTTACCCGATTTTCTTCAAATTTTACACACATGTGTATACCCAATAAACAATACTTTTTCGAAAATTTGGTAGTGATCGGGTCCCGGGTACGGCCGCAAGGCCCTTATACATTTTTTAAATATCTGTACTGGCATCAGATATTCGTCGCCCTTTATGGACTGTGTGCGGTGTGTGCTGCGCAGTCGGCTGCGCTGCATGGTTTTGGTGGTGGTGGAGAGAGAGAGAGAAATCTTAGCGCACGCACAAATGAACCCAGCAAATGAAACGAGACATACATGTTTTATGCTTACTTCAACTTACATTTTTATTATATACTGAATTGTATTTTTATTGATGTCGTTTTTTTTGTTGTCGATATCAACTTACAGATAGAACAACAAGTTTTCACAATATTCTGTCATTTGGCGTTTTCATAAATTAGTTCAGAGCAGTCAAAGAGTTCTCAAGATAAATGTTCGTGTTTCTTATTTGCTCAGAGTATGAGCGTGCTCTAAGTGCTCAGAATAAAATGATCTGAGCTTTTTCAATTTTAACATCTGATGTCAAATGTTTGTTTCGATGATTTTCTTCTACAATAAAAAAAAATGGCCCAGGATCGAGGGGCTCCCATATCAATTTCTGCGATTAGAGAATTTAGATGAAAAATTTTAATTTTTATGGGTTGTTTTTTTTGCTGTGAAACTCGACTGAAACATCATCACGACGCTGTTTTGGTTCCATTGTGAGTAATAGCGGCATAGCCATCTTGCGCATATCTTTCTCATGTCAAAATTATCAGTCAAATGCGATGTACAACACTTTTTGAAATGCCTGCCATATCTGTTCACGCACTTTTAGTCGCCGATCATCCAATAGCATTTGGTGGATTTTTCCACCATTTCTAGTGTACTCACCTCATTTGGTCGACCACGAAAGTATTGAATCGCATAAGGATGACTAATTGTTTCCTGCCGTTAAAATACTAAACAACGTAGCGCCAAACGTCAAATTTAACTTTGTAAGGTTGGTACTTTCAACCACAGTCATTCCTATTAACAACAACCGCAATCTATATACGTCAGGTCGGGTACGTCTGGGACTACCCTCGTATCAAAAAGATATTCGCCGATGTTCGGCCCTTTTAAATATATATTAATAGCCTAATCTGACCTACGACCCCAGTGTAAATTGGACTTTAAGAGATAAATAGTATGCTTTGTGAATTGTGATTTTATAGTTACCTACTATATACCGGAAGCAAATTAGTTTATTTATATATATATATTGACATTACAAAAACCGGTCTTGGAAAATAAAAAACCTGTGTAAAATTTCAGGAGGCTTTTTAATCAAAATGTTGGGTATTCGTTTTTCTAAAAAAATGTATGGGACCTCTTGAGAGAACTTTTAAACTTTCAGACCCTTTCCTGTATAAGACAGTTCGTGTTTTATTAGAATACAAAAAATCTGTTCAAAACTTTATAAAGTTACAATGAGCGATACTAGTCCGTTCAAGTCGAAAACGTCCGTTATATACGAATAAAAGTGCCCCAAGTTTGTATTATTTAATTTTTCTCAATTAACTTACAACGAAAATATTTCTCAATTTATAAAAAAGTTTGAAACACTGAAAGAGTGCTTCATTGCATGCATAAGCAAGCGAGTGACATGGGCAATTATTATATTGATTCGGTTTTCTTTTAGGTAACCCCATAATTAAAACTGCCTGCTTGGCAGAATGAACTGAACCCATTTTGAATTTTTTCGCATAAATCGATCCACTCAGATTTTTTGTTAGTTTTTGTTTCTGAGGTCGTGTAAAGTCTCTGGATTATTATCATACCCCAAAGAGGCGTCAAATAACACGAACAGGTCCACATTTGGGGTAAACACGGTCACCGAGCCTCAACTTCAATAACTCGAAATTTGGTCTGCTTTGTGGCATATGGTGTCGTCTTGTTAAATCCACATGTGTTCTAAGTCAACCTTTTCCAATTTATCTCCAAAATAGCCATCATTGCCACCACCATGAAACCCACACCGAACAGTAAATTTTTGTGGGTGTATTACATTTCGTGAATGACTTCGGGTTGCTGAAATGCGACAATTTCACTTACAACGAAGTCGTTGAGTCAGACAAGTTATTACTCTCGAAACGTTTGTCACACATTCACCGTTCACACAGGACACCGTGAAAAATACTTTTGGTGTTACTGGGATTCGAACCACGAACCTTCTGCTCAGTAGCCATGTGCATTTCCACTGATCCACGGCGCCCACGATTATAGGTATGTTTTGATAAATTAATTACATATTTCAAAATATAAGTTTACCTAAAGGCATGAGTTGCGAAACCTTCTGAGACAAAGAGAGACAGCGTGACTATGATTTTATACCCAAAACTTATTTAATAATTTTTATAACAACAGCCTAACAGCTTGATTACTGGAAAATTTTTCTATTTATTTGGCAGATTTTACTTAACAGAATATGTATTATAATACTCGTATAATTGAATATTGAACAAATAAAAATGCTTATAAGACAAAATTTGGCGCGTTTCAAATTTTGTAAAACATGCACTGTGAACCGAAATTAATCTTCAAATTTTTCTATTGACAGAACAATTTTTTCATCAGCAGGATAACTAAATATTTTCAACAACAACAACAGCCAAGAATCCTTTGGGAATTTGCCTAAGATGATAATGCATGTGGTATGCCCGACGAGACGCACCACAAATGCCACATAATGTTAATGCTTTGTCCTTGTGATGAAATTCAATACTCCTGATGTGCGGTATTCAGACGGAGTCCAAATATCCTTTTAACTCTCCTCCTTCATACAAATGCTATTTCTACCCGACGCAACAGAAGGATGCGCTAATAGATTTGTAATTACCTTTAGACTATGGTTGACCGAATTTTCCTTTTCGGCAACTGGTCGCAGAACTGAACCGTTTTGTACGGTTTTCGTTTGCTACCAGGCCTCATGCGGCGAACCGTCCTGAACCTTCGCCAACTCTAAAGCCTTCGTGCGTCTAATGATCACATCGAAGAACATGGACATTTTTTCTTACTGTTGGGCTTCATCCAATAGAGGGTAAATATATTTTGCTCCTCTACCTTTCGATAGAAGATTGAAATCTTTGAGCAAAATAACTTCAAAAAATTTTGTTTAAGATCGCACATCCAACTCAAAATAAAATAATGAAGATGGCGTACCTTTTTGCATATTTTGCAGAGCATTAGCTAACATCGGAAGTAAGTTTACTGTGAGCTTTTCGCTCCCATAGCATTTACAAGCTAAAAATACGAGCCGAAGGTTTTCCGCCTCATTGGAGGCGGACAGGAGGATGTAAGGCAAGTAAGAAGTTTCATCATCTTCGTTTTGTTTCATTGAAACCCCTAAGTACATATCCTTTGGGAAATATACCGTGGCACATTCGGCGTGGCTCGCGTCACTGCAACTCGTGACGAAGGACGGTGGTGTTCGCAATGCGGTTGGAAAAATATCTGTACGTTGTGCGTTCTTCGCTTCCAAATTAAATCTCATTGAAATGTAATTTATTTGTGTTGACATGTGTTACAAATTTTCCCCGACCGGTTTTTATACCAGGAACACAATCCACGCTGTGTGGGCTGTGGGGTGGGCTCGTTCTTTCTATTTAGCCCCTTTTCATGAGCTTCCGGCCTTTGTTCACAGTCGAACGATGAATATGACGACGATGAAGACAATGATGACCCTGTTAATGGAACGTGGTGGTTGGTCGTCGTGGGTAGCAGTGGAAGATATCAGATTATACACGATTATGCCATTGATTGAATTTCCTTTTGATTCGCATATTATTTTCGAATTGAAGTGCTCGTGCCTCAGTGCTGATGGCAAATCGGAGTTAAATGAGTTTAGATTCTTACGTTGATGTGTTTTCTCTGGTTCTTATACTATAGTGTAGTGCGTGGCACTGCGCATTGGTGTTCTATCGTGAAAGTTATGTAAATATTTTTCAATTATACAGGATTTGATTTGATGCGTGACATAAGTAAATTATTAACCAGATGTCGAGTGTTAGCACAATTTTTAAAACCTCAGTGTTATCAAAAATGCTTCGTCCTTTCCGGAAGGAGGGGAAGTCAATTTTTTTATTTTTTATCGGAAATGTGCGTTTTTGGAAGTGGTGGTTTAAGACAGAAGGTGTCGATTTTTTAAAAAATCCAGGGGTATAGCACCCAATGGCCTGAAGTTGAGAGGAGAAGAAAAAGCGGAAGCTTAAAGGAGGTATAAAATAGGCGCCGTGGCTCAGTGGATAAGTGCATGGACTTCTTAGCAGGAGGTTCGTGGTTCGAATCTCATTAACACCAAACGCTTTTTTCACGGTCCCATCGCAAATATCTGACAAACGTCTGATAGTTATAACTTGTAACGAAAAGCTTCTCAATTCGCGTTCGGATTCGGCATTAAATTGTCGGTCCCTTCCATTTGTGTGCAAAAATATACATGCACTGTATATCAAAAGATCGGATGGCAGTTGGACAGAATCGATGACTCTCTGGTTATTCTAAAAAATACTCACTTCCCTACGTGTAAAGACTTGTGCACAGCTTACTGGAAGGTCCGCCATGCGTAGTAGATAATATAATAATCCATAAGAAAGTTTCTTGGGCCATTATCTGCTGATAAATTGTCTGGCCTTAACGGTATATAACCTATTAAGCTCCAGAAGTGGTGTGTCGACCTCTTGGCTAGTGAATATCTTTAGATATTGCTTACGACTTAGTTACGTCCGTTGTATTTGGAGAATAAATATACAATGGTATCAAAATACAAGCATGCTTACCTCAAAGGCAGGTCTACAGAGACGGCTTTCCACGAGGAAGTGCGCATGATTGAGTACTCCGTTCACTTCAAGCAGTACACCCTAGCTACCCTACTCTCCAAGAAGTGGTAATTTCGCCGTTGCTGTTACTGATGGTAATAAACAAGCTCCTTAGGATACTTAAGTTGGACAGGACTAAAGCTGTCTTGTATGCAAATGACGTAGTGATAATTGTGCCAGTGCCGTTCTGTGATAAGCGAAGTCAGGGAAGGTTAGCAAGGACGACCAGCTGTGGCCTGGGGTTAACTCTAGCTAAACTGAAATAGTACTTTTCACCGCTAAGTCTTAACTACCGAATTTCATACTTCCCTAACTCAACGATCGGAGACTTACACTCACCTTAGATGTGAAATATCTCGGCGTAATCCTAGACAGAAAAAGACAGCTAGAAGTTTAGGGCTTAGAAAGCATTAATTGCTCTATATGTATATGCTAGCAAAAAAAACCATTGATAAGAAATGGGCATTGCAGCCGAGAATGGCGCTATGGCTTTACACAGCGGTGGTGCGCCCTATTCTTATCTACGAAGCGCTAGTCTGGTGGCTGGCGATTAACAAAAAGTACAATTCTAAGTAGAAAACAAAGCTCAGCAGTTATTGGAATAACTGTAGCACTACGGTCCTGCCCCACCAGTGCTCTTAACACAGTCCTTCACTTATTACCACACGACCTATTTATTAAATATGTCGCCACGTAGCCACGTGTAGTCCGTCTCAGAAAATCTAGGTGGCTTGTCAACAAACGGTAAGGTCCCTGCAATATACAGCAGTTGTTACCAAATGAGATGATACCATCTTCAAGTACTCGGTAGTCGGACTTCAGTCCGAGCTTTGTCGTTGAGTTTCGAACTAGAGAAATTTGGAAGGACGGGGAGTATCGGGACTCTTTGATGTAACACTATTCTATGACGGATACAAGATGAAAGATGGAGTCGGTGCTGGAGTTTTACCTGATAACCTTAATCTGTCAACGTCCTACAATTGTTGGCATATGCGTAGATAGCCAAATTCCAATATAAACAATCATTGCGACAAGCAATTCGAAAATTGTCAGGCAATGTCAAGCTGAACTGGTAGTAATAAGCCAAACCCTAGTATGGGTGCCAGGGCACAGCGACATTGATAGCAATGAGAAAAACTGGCGAAGAAGGGCGTCACATTGGACATTGACTTCGCGGAGAGAGTCTGCTCTCCTTTGAGCTACGTCATGGAATGTGTTCCCAACTTCCTTACCAGCAAGGCACAGCTAGGATGGAATGTATGTTAGCCCTGGAAGGCTTCCAACTGCGGAATTTAAGCAAACCCTTATTCGCCGACCTGATGGAGCTTTCATAATACAGCATCACCGATCTGATCTCGTACCAGCTTGGATATAATCAACCCAATTATCTACTTCATTAGGTCTCCCGAGGTCTGTGGTCGCAATACGGCGCACTTAAGCGCTATTTGAGGCGCTCACTAGGGAGGTGAGGACCACCACTCTGCCTTATCTATAACGGGCTTCGAAAAAGCGATGGACTGGCCTGCATTCATTTCAAACTGATGATGAATACAATGATCATCATCTACTTTGATGTAACAGCGAGAGTAACAATTCTCCGTGAGCCCATCTAGCTACCGATCTGTACAAGAAGCGTAGATTAAGCTTAGATTAAGCGTAGCCTCGACGGCGATAAGAAGATAATTGATTGCAAAATTAAGCTACTGTAGCAACCGCAATAACAGCATGGAACCAGAAATATTCGCAAGTTTGCTTGAAGCCAACAAAGCATACATAGGCCTCTTAAGATTCTTAAAATCCAGGATGTTTAATATAATATCCGAGCTGCGGTGTATAAGACAGTCGTCGTGCTCACATATGGATTTCGATGCTTGGCAAAAATCACTCTATCTTATTAGCCGCTTTCGAGAGGAAAGTCTTACAGAGTATTTTTACAAAAAGTGTTGTCCATTCAAGATACACATGTTTATAAAATTTGAAGAAAATCGGGTTAAATTTTAAAACATTTTAAACGGGGCTCACGACCCCGGTATCCGGGGTCTCCAAATTTTTTACAAAAAGTGTTGTCCATCAGAGATACACATGTATTTAAAATTTGAAGAAAATCGGGTTAAATATTTTAAAAAATTTGTATGGTACCTCATGACCCCGGGGTCCTCAAAATTTCAACAAAAAGTGTTGTCCATCGGAGATACACATGTGTATAAAATTTTAAGAAAATCGGGTTAATTTTTATTTTCAATTTGTATGAGGACCCATGACCCCGGCGTCTGTATAGGACCCAAAGATCCCGGGGCCCGGGGTCCCAAAACAGAGTATTTTTACAAAAAGTGTTGTCCATTCAAGATACACATGTTTATAAAATTTGAAGAAAATCGGGTTAAATTTTAAAACATTTTAAACGGGGCTCACGACCCCGGTATCCGGGGTCTCCAAATTTTTTACAAAAAGTGTTGTCCATCAGAGATACACATGTATTTAAAATTTGAAGAAAATCGGGTAAATTTTGTAAAATATTTGTATGGGAGCCCCCCGACCCCGAGGCCCGAGGGTCAACAAAATTTTAATAGATGCTGTTGTCATCAGAGATGCATATGGTGGGCAAAATTTCAATGAAATAGGACTTTGGGAAGTGGGTTCCCATGGTCGGGGGGCTCCCATACAAATATTTTAAAAAATTTACCCGATTTTCTTAAAATTTTATACAAATGTGTATCTCTAATGGAAACACTTTTTGTAAAATTTTTGGAGAGATCGGGCCCCTGGGTCGGGGGGGCCCATACAAATTTTATGAAAAAAGTTCCCGATTTTCTTCAAATTCTATACGCATGTGTATCTTCGATGGACAAAACTTTTTGTAAAATTTTTGAAGCGATCGGGGCCCGGGGTCGGGGGGCTCCCATACACATTTTTTTTTAATTATCAATTTTAAACGCACTTCCCAAATCCCGATTTTCCTAAAATTTTGTACACATGTGTATTGCCGGTAACAACACTTGTTTTTAAAATTTGCAAGTGATCGGGTCCCATGGTTCGTTGGGCTCCCATACAAATTTAAAATAAAAATTACCCGATTTTTTTCAAATTTTACACACATGTGTATAACCAATAAACAATACTTTTTCTAAAATTTGGTAGTGATCGGGCCTCGGGTTCGGCCGTAAGGCCCTTATACATTTTTTTAAATATCTTATAGTGGTATCAGATACCGTCGTACTTTAATGACTGCGCGCGGTGTGTGTTGTGCAGTCGGCTGCGCTGCATGGTTTTGGTGGTGCAAAGAGGGAGAGAGAAATCTTAGCTCACGCACAAATGAACCCAGCAAAAGAAACGAGACATAAATGTTTTATGCTTAATTCAACTTACTTACTTATTTACTAAATTGTATTTTTATTGATGTCGTTTTTTGTTGTCGATATCAACTTACAGATAGAACAACAAGTTTTTACAATATTCTGTCATTTAGCGTTTTCATAAATTAGTTCAGAGCAGTCAAAGTGTTCTCAACAAAAATGCTCGTGCTTCTTATTTGCTCAGAGTATGAGCGTGCTCTAACTCTAAGTGCTCAGAATAAAATGATCTGAGCATTTTCAAATTTGACATCTGATGTCAAATGTCTCTTTCGATTATTTTCTCCTACAATAAAAAAAATAAAATAAAATTACCCAGGATCGAGGGGCTCCCATATCAATTTCTGCGATTAGAGAATTTAGATGAAAAATTTTAAATTTTAAATTCTCTATATTAACTTCACTTGCCCGTGGCGGCCGGGTGGCTGGCTGTCTGGCACACCAAATCTTGTGATCAATTTTTAACCCACTTCCTACAGCCCGATTTTATTGAAATTTTGCACACATATATATCTCCTATGACAACACTTTCTATTAAAATTTGAGGCCTATCGGGCCGCGGGGTCGGGGGGCTCCCATACAAATATTTTACCAAATTTACCTGATTTTCTTTAAGTTTTGTACACATGTGTGTCTTCGATGGAAAACACTTTTTGTAAAAATTTGGAGCGAATATTAAAAATTTAACAACAATTATTATAAATAATACAAGGCCTATCGGGCCGCGGGGTCGGGGGGCTCCCATACAAATATTTTACAAAATTTACCTGATTTTCTTTAAGTTTTGTACACATGTGTGTCTTCGATGGAAAACACTTTTTGTAAAAATTTGGAGCGAATATTACAAATTTAACAACAATTATTATAAATAATACAAATAATATATTTTTTGTAATCATCTAATGAATCATCTAATGAACGGTACGGTATGGTCGTCCTTCAGGAAGTTGTTGATGACTATTTTGAAAGCCTGTAGACTAAAAGATTCGGAAAACGGATAAAAGGAGGATTTGAAGGGTTGAGTTCTACACGAAAAAGGTTTTAAGGCAAATCTATGTTGATTAGACCTAAAATGAGTGTTAACGTTGCTGACAAAAGGACCTGGAACTAGAGGACGGGTTTCTGAAAAAAATCTACCATTGTAAAATTTGTAGAAAACAGTTATAGCTCCTATATGTTGTCTATGCTCCAAAAAATCAAGAGATGAAGTTATGGTTACATCATTTTTCAAACGGATAACTCTATTTTGAATTCCATCAAGATGAACCAAATGAGATCTTGGAGCGTCACCCCACACATATGTATTAAATTATAAAATTGGTCTATAATCGTAATACTAAAGAGGTGGTGATGTAGAAGTTACAACGACTTATGAAACCCAAACATCAGCTCGCTCTTTTTGAAATTCCAAAAATATGTTCTCTCCAGGAAAGTTCACTTAAAACTTTCAAATCTAACATCTTAAGTGAGTTTGATCTCGCAACAGAGCCACCATTAATTACTGTGGCACGTAATGTTGAATTATTTTCTGAGATAAAAGACAAGCCTCGAATTTATCTGGGTTAAATTCCACCCTATTAGAACTGCCCCAATCAAGAATGACTTGGATGTTAGACAGAATTTTTGTGTTCTTTTAATCTTGTCATAAACCTCAAATGTTTAACACGGTTTCTTTTAAATTATGTGATTTTTTTAAGCTAAAAATATTCCAGATTTTCATTAAAAATATTCCAGCAATTTTCATTTATTTTATAACAGTTCTAGTTCTCCAGATCTACCACCTGTTCTATTTTCTCCATTTTAGGGGGCTAGTTATGATTCAATAAAAGCATTTTTAAAAAAAAAAACTTTTTTGTTCTTAATAAAAAATGTATATGTATAACATTTCAATATTATTCAGATGGGATGGTAATATGGAGACACCCACAAGTCCCCCAAAATACCCTCAAGAGACTTTCAAAAGACCCCGAAAGGACCCCCAAAGTACCCTTTAAAAACCCCTCAAGACCACCTAAGGACCCCCTCAAGACCACTATCAAAACCACCCTCAAGACCCCGTTTAAGCCACGTTATGACCACGTTACGACCCCCACCACTTAAAGATTCCCTTAAGACCTTTCAAAAACCCCTCAAGACCAGCCCAATAAACCCTAAAAACCTTACTAATCCTAACCTTACCCCCTCAAGACTCCACTTATGACGCTCTCAAAATCCCCTCAACATCCCCTAAAGACCACCTGAGGACCTCCTCAAGACCCCATTAAAGATCCTCAGAAAACCCCTTCGGGACCCCCTTGAAAACTACCTAAGAACTATCTCAAGATCACCTTAAGACCCCTTTAAGACCACGGTTACTACCCCCATTAATACTCCTTCAAGACCACTCAAACCCCCTAAAGATTCCCTTAAGACCCCCACAAAACACTCTCAAGACAACCTAAAGCACCCTCAACACTCCACTCTCGACCCTCTCAAAATCCCCTCAAAGCCCCACTAAACATTCTCGCAAGACCCACACAAGACTACCTAAAGACTCCCTCAAGAACCACATTAAGACCCCGTTAAGACCACGTTACTCCCCCCATTAATACTCCCTCAATACCTCCTTAAACCCCTTTAAAGTTCCCTTAAGACCTCCTCAAAACACTCTCAAGACTACCTAAAACCCACTTAAGGTTCCACTCATGACCCTCTTAAAATCCCCTCAAGAACCCCTCACGACCACCTAAAGACTCTCTCAAGATCCTCACAAAACTCCCTCGAGAACCCCTTAAGACTACTTCAATACTCTCTCAAGACCCCCTTAAGACCCCACGCACGCCCCTATTAGAACCCCCACAAGCCCCCTCGAGACTACCTAAACGCCCCACTAAAGACCATCTCAAGTTTCACCTCAAACCACCGTCTAGACCACCTGAGGACCACCCTTAAGACCCCGTTGAGACCTCGTTAAATCCGCCTTAAGACCCCCTAAAGACTCCCTCAAGACCAACACACGACTCCTAAGAACCCCGCAAGACCCCCGTCAAGATTTCCTTAAGCCCGCCACAAAACCCTCTTAAGACTCGAGACCCTCTCAAACCTTCATAAACCCCACTCAAGATTCCCTTAAGACTCCCGCAAAACCCTCATCAAGAACATCTTAAGACTCCCGTAAACCGCCTTCAAGACCCAACTCAAGACCACCCTCAAGACCTATCTCAAGACCTCCTCAATATCTCCTCCCTCAACACCCTCTGAAGATCCACTCAGAACTCTATCAAGATCCCCTCAAAGTCCTCTCAAGTCTCCCTCAAGACTACGTTATGACCCCCTTCAGAATCCCAGTCAAGACCCTTTCAAACTCTTCTCAAACCCATACAAAACCCCCTAAGACCATCTAAAGACTCCCCTCAAACCGTCCTCAAGCCCTCAAGACCACCCTCAATACAGCCTCAAGTAACCCCTTTAATACTCCTCTAACATCATTTCAAGATGCCCTCAAAACTACTTCAAAAGCCAATCACCATCCCACTAAAAACCCTCTTTAAACCATCTCAAGACCTCCTCTAGACCCACCTGAAGGACCCGTCATGACTCACCTCAAGACCCATCTCAAGATCCCCCTGAAGACCACCAAAACAAATGCTGTACCAAGCTTAGGTTTAAGCACGTTGTTAGCATACAGTTTTGCTTAGAGACTAAATATTTAAGTCCTTTTTAACTTTGTTGTTGGTAAGGCCTAACGCAATTACAAACGTTTTCGTTGGAAGGTTGCAGTTCTTCAAACTTTAAACAATTAGAGATATGTTGACAGGATGAAAGGCATATTTACGGATTGTGTTTTCAATAGAACATTGAACTATTTTGCACTTAAAATTGTTGTTTTTTTTTATCAAACTTAGTATGCGTGGAAGATATGGTAACAAATAACCTGTAAGCGGTTTTTTTATGTCACTTTAATTTTTTCAAGTTTACCTAAAATCTGGATCTGTAGCTATACATCGCTCTTTTCTACACTCTCACAGCAACACATTTGATAAGAAGATGGGTAATTTGTTGCGCTACAATAAATTAAACGATAAACAAAGTAAGCGTGAAACTAATTCGCACCAGCAACAACAAAACGTAAGCTATTCATACACATACAATGCGTATAAATCACAACATGGTCATAGGATCAATCGCCTCTTATTATGGGCCCCGGCATTGATGCTTCGAAGTAATGATCAAACGGAAGTAGAATGTATTTCCCATCGCACTTCCCAATATAGTTCTATAAACACCATCACGGCACTCTTTGTCAACTGGATCCTTCTTTTTTATTTAACAGTTCCTCCTGGTGCAACGGTCATCACGTCTAATTGTGTTTCAATTTTCAAATTTATCAATTGAGACCGTAAAGTTAAAAATTGAATTTCACTTGTGGGACAACTACTATTCGATCGGGAATGACACAAAAGGACAATGGATCAACGAGAAAAGAGAATAACTCATTGTGATACCGTTGTCTGTGTTAATGTCGTTCATATAAACAATCCAGCAGGTTCGCTTCAGTTGTGGGGGAAAATAAAATACTAAAGGCAATCCAACGCATGAATTATGAAGTCTACAATCCTATACAACATCAGGTATAGGTAGTTACTATGCAAGGGACCTGCGCTTTGTATCTCAAAAATCGAAATAAATGGCCGTATCTTCCTACATAGAGGAACTTCCTGTATGGCCATGAAGACATCGTCCCTGACTCCACTCTGTCACATGAAAAAAGCGTGAGAATATTTTCTTCTTGGAATCATTTTTGTCCTCGATTGTTTTTTTTTTTTTTTATTTTTTTTTAGAAAACTTGTAAAATGCGGGTAAGCATCATTGAAATTTTAGTTTTGGAATATTATTTTATCATTTCACGCTAGCTTGTATTTATGTGTTAATAATATTTGATTAACTTCCCTTGATCAGAGAAGAAAACACACTAGCGTCAGGTTAAGTAGACTTAACCATTTCGAGCGCACAATCAAGTGTCAATTGTTTTATACCCACAAAAGTTTCTAATGGCATGTATTTATGGCGTATGCCTACAGCAATTACCACTAAGCCCGGCTAAGACTGATTGCCATAAAAACAAACACTGAAATTAAAAAAAAAACTGCATAATATAAGCAAAGTTATTAATCGTTTGCTGCGGGCACCATACACTGTGGTCGGTCGAAGGAATGCTTTCTGACAGTGTTAGTTCTTATTGATTTCACATGATTACATGCGATGAGTGAAAATCAGTGCAACCCCTAATTGCCTTTAGAACACGGCGTGAAGGAAAAATAGAAATTCCAACTATGAATACGTACACAAGTGTAAGTGAGGAAAATTCGAGCTTATTTAGACGACCATGGGTGTCATATGCCCTGGCCTATTGGGGATTGGAACGGGCGAAAGGAAAACAAATACGCGGAAGCGTAAAAAAACTCAGAAAATTTTTCTGAATAATACTATCACATTGTGTATTCGCTACTGTATCATCAATACCTATACAGGCAACAGTTATGCGGCCTCTTGAATCGAATAGAATTTCCTTCAATTTTTTTTATAAAATTTCGTTTGCATTCGTACTCGCATTTGCATTAGTAATTATTTTTGTTTTGTTTTTAAATTTTGCCGTTTTTTTCGTTTATTTGGTATGTATGTAGATATACAATTTTCCCCAAGCAGTTAGATCAACAACCACTCCACAAGGTTTGCAATTTTTTTTATAGAACTTGGGCTACTCGTATATAGCAAAGTTGGGGGTTGTGTTGGCAAAATGTAAAATGTAAATTTTTTTTTACAAATGTGGCTTCTCTAAATCGAAATATCCAGGACAAAGCGGTGTCCGCTTTTAGGCTTAGTATTTTCTTCAACATATGTGTACTATTGATAACAATTAGGACTGCAAAATATATTACTTTTGCATAGATAAATATTTGCAGGTATATCTGTTGAAGGGGACATGACCCTGAATTTTTTCAGATAAGTATATATTATACTTTATTGAAAACTTAACACTTTTGGAAAAATAGGAAAATTGTGTAGAAAGTTCAAAGAGCGACTTACGTGCATACAAAGTCGCTGAAACAACACCAACGCGTGCCTTGGAGGTTATGCTCCGCTAATTAGATACCTTTGGCTAAGAGAACGCGGTCAATAAGGCTACGCGACTGTTAGCAATACTTCAGTGGAAATGTCTCCACATGGTACATTCGACTAAAAATAATCTCGATGACAAAACATGATTACATTGATGTACAAGTATTATGCTTCGATAGAAGCTTTCTTACAACATTCATATCCAGTGAATACATATAGGTTTTAAGATAGACTGTAGAGTAGGAGCTGTAGTCTTCTGTGACAGACTGAAAGTAAATCCCTCTATACGCCTCCTTGATCGCTGCAGTGCATACCAGCTACCAGACTAAGGTGATAGCGATTGAGAAGTTCAAGAATTGGTTATAGCATATTGTAATATTTTACAAAAAAATATCTTATCATTTATATGGATAGTCGAGCTGCAATCAAATCGATGGAAGCAGTCTCACTGACATCAAAAGTGGTGGTCACTGAGCCCTCATTCGTTTTTTAATGGGATGGTTGAACTGCAATATATGTATAATAATTTTTATACAATCTCTCGCTAGACGTGGTACGACTCTCCAATTGCTACCGGAAAAGGCAAATGTGGGGAGGCCTATTGCGAAACTAAAGCTTGTGCTTTGGAAAGAGGTCAAAGCTACAACAAACGAAAGGTGGAAGAACACCGACACGCAGTATATCAAGACAAGTTTGGTCAAAGCTGGACTTAAGGCGCTCAATAGCGCTAATCTACGTACAGATACGAGAGTTAAGAACGGTCGTGGACACTGCCTTCTGCGGTGACATGCGAGAAGGATGGGCAATAGAAAGATCATTGTTAACGGATAAATAAGAAAAACATAACCAATAACACAAGAAAATCATTAAAATTTTTACGAAGTCCGGTTGAGTTGTTGTGAAGGTAAAACATTTATACATTCCCTACCAACATACATATAAGTTCGTCCGACTTTACGACTCACGACATGTTATACTTATACGTTACTCGTAAAATTGTTTAAAGGCAAATATAACAACAAAAACAAATACAGAAAACACGAAAACCGCTATTTTAAAATTGGATTAAAAATTAGCTACTGCGGGAGCCGCACAGCACCTACAGAGTCCGAACGAAGCACCATTCAAGCACGCTTCGCAGACAATACCAGCTCAGCTGAATTTTGTGTTTTAATTATAAGCACTAAATTTAACATGGACAAGACGAGGAAAACTGCTATGACGATTGTGAAGACTTCCCACACGCCACACATCTGTGTGGCACTAAACAAACTATAGGTAGAGTGAAACGAACGATGTTCTTGCAATTGACCCGGGATCCAGTTGAACATGTAGTGTATGTGGGGTGTGGGGAAGGAAAAACTCGTCGCGTATCTACATCTATCCCACTTAACAGTATCTACTTGCGTATTTGATTACCTAAGCACAAGGAGAATGCACAAAAAAGCCAGAAAAGCGCTTCTTCGTTAATAGGCCTCCTATAGGGGTAGGGGCCTTAGAGTACCCTCCTTCACATTATAGCAATGTGCCAACTACGCGTTTTGGTCTAGTCGTCGATTGCTGGTCTGGTCTGGTGGTCTCATTAACGACATTCATTGCTGATACATGCACTGCTGCCGGCTATTGTTGGCGAACATGATATCCGACGCGAATGTCGTCAGGCTGTGTGTTCGCTGCACAAATGTGATTGAAATAAAAGTAAACCAACCCTAAAGACATTTCTAGGACTTCTTTCACTTTGCCATTTGGCTTGATTCGCTTTCTTGTTGTGTGTTTCAGCGCGTAGCGTCCGTCGCCTTCAGCGAACAGAAGGAATTCTTAAACGTTGCACAATATTAAATTTTCATTCAAATTTAATAAAAATGCATTTCTTTTCTGTTTTGTTTTATTTTCTAGCAAGCATTTCAGCATTTTGACCACAGATAAGGAAGCGGAAGAAATATGTTAATTATTGTAAACAAAAGAACCGAGAGGAAAACATATATCTATAAGAGACTTAAAAGAGATAAAATTTTTACCGTCATTTCACTGCATCAGATATTACTGCACTAGCTATTTTGTTGTTGTAACAGATAATTTTCAAGAGATGAAACGGTTGAAATAATAATTAGTGGAAACACAAATTTTGACCGACATAAGAGTCAAAGAAGAAATAAGCAGACGACAATCCCAGTTCTGTTTAAAGAGGCCATGCAGGCGCATTCTCGAGATCGAACCGAAGAGAAATCGAAATCGAATTGTTCGTTTTTTATTGATTCAGTTTTTCTGTTGTAAGAAAAGCACAATGAAGTCCTAATCTGTGACCTAAGCCGGAAGTATTGCGCTGCAGCTCGGAAGGCAATTCGTTGAGCATGACTGGGGAACATTTGCCATCAGATAATAAAAAATGTTACTCTGTGACGGCTAGTTGGGCCTCAATGAATTGGAATCCAGTTTGGCGGTCTTTTCGTTGATTGTTAAAAAAATGAATGAAAGAATAGCACATCGTCCAGGATCATTTGTTGTTCAATTGAAATCTAATAATTTATCGTTTGGATCCGTTTCGGCCAAGCGTTCTTGTAATAGTAACGCCCGTCATATATGTACATTTATTTGCGTGGGTATATGAATAAAGCGGGAACTACGGGAGTAAGAAAGTACAAAACGGAGGGAGAAAGGTTCCATTTTTATTAATTAGGCATATTAAATTGCTTCCGGATTAAATTCGCGCATTCCATTGAAGGATCGCTGCACAGTCAACTCATGGTTAATGCTAGGAACACTGTGCCAAAACCTAATGGAAAACGTTTAGCAAAGCACGTGCGTAACAAAATATTGTTTCAGTTTAGGGAACCGGTGCTAAAACTCCAATGGTCTCTCCTTAATGGCATTATGTTCCTATCTCTGGCAAAAATGTGAACGAAAGATTTAGATTTTACCTTCCGTTTAATTCCGTTTTTAAATTAAATAGAGAGCGATTCCATTGATGAGAAATAACTTAACATTCGCCGAAAAGATGTTTGTCTATATTATAACCAGAAAGTTTAAAATTAAGTTGCAATCATAATCATAAGCCGTTATAAATTGTTGACTTAGATTGTTTTTATAAGTTGTCAACGGTAAATATCATTAAAGCTTTGAAGTATATAAGCATTTGCATAAGCAATAAAATTCACACAGAAAAAAATTCACGTAACATATTGTTAAAAATTTAGGTAGTTTGAATAGAATATAGTAGAAAAGATTAGAAACTTTTCGAAATTATGAATTAGGTATAAATACAGCAATTTTACCGCAGTAAGTTAGTATTTGGAAGTAAGCCAGGCTACTTGAAATGTACAGAACTAGATAGAGATACCCGCCTAGGTGAATAATAGTGTTATAAGTGAATAATAAGTAGCCACCAGTGTAAATTTGTGTACTTTTGCTATTTGTTAATTAAAGTTGCAATTTATGAATAAACAATCCTGTATGGTGTTTTTATTTGCAAAATCAATTACGAACTCTAGTGGTATTTTTGAAATCGTGAATTAATAAATAATGCAGTGAACATTAAAACCTTCAAAGGAAGCTAAAGGAAGTGCTTGGAAGGCGAGGTCTAAGCACTGCAAAAAACAAGCAAGCATTATTTCTCCGGTTGCAACAAGTCGTAGAAGGGGAGAAGCACCAAGCTGGTGAACTGTTTACAATCGAGACGAAGCTAATGGAGCAAAAATCGTCTACTTCGGATGGTAAAGAAGTGCCAAGCATGAAAGCTATGTTTAAAGATTTAATGCAACAAATGCAGCTACAATGGAAAATGTGCGAACAATTTATGTTCTCAGATCAATAGCAAGTCTTACCAGCAAAAGCAACAATCGCAGCAAAAGAATCAGGAGAATCAACAAATGAATTTCAAGCTAAGCATTAAGTTGGATCAGCAAACTCAATGTCTAAGTTGGATCAATAAAGTTAAGATCTTAAGAAAGAGTTCGTTCGACAAAATCAGTAATTGCAGCAATAAAGCCAGGAGCTTAAGCAGGAATTGAATTTCAAATTCTATCAACAAAAATAGGAAAGCTTAATTCCCAATTTGATGAACAAGATCAGAAGCTTAAATGGAATGCTAAAGAGCAACTAAATTATTTGATATTTGCGTTGATGGGTAATGCAGCTGACGTGTTGCAGATGATTCCAGACGCAGAGATGAGATCCGAAAGAATCTACAAACATTGGACTTGCATAACGAACAGTCTTACAACCAAAAAATAAGCAGCTCCTGGCGAAGAAACAACAGCGAGGAGAACAACTTCAAGATTTAGAACGGGATATAACCGAGCTACCACGACAAGCCTATTGTAGGGTTCCGGCTTATGTCATAAGTGGGCTAGCAGTAGTTGCCTTCATCAACACTATTCGTGCAGGACACGAGATGTCTTGGATTAACGTGAACACCGCCAACTGAGGGCATAATTCCACGATCCTCTTCGGACGCGGATTAGTTACACGACAATCAACGTCCATCATGAAAGATGTGGCAGTATAAACTCAATGGTTAGAGCAGAACCTATCTAAATCCTTGCCGATCTTTGATTCATGACACCGGTTGAGATGTGTAACTCCACAATGAGCACATAATCGCACCAGTAAAATCAGGGACGTAAACTGATGCTCCAAAGACCTTGGTAACATCAGTCTGTTTCTGATATTACCATGGTAGCGCTCTACCCGCATTTGGGTAGTAAACCACCAGCCACTACGTAGGTCAAGCCCAGAACGAAACTGGGTCCTCAACCAAAAGTTGGTCCAGATTCAGCTAACCTCAGAGAAGATCAACCTTATCTGTGGGTATAGCCAACTCTCGTAGTACCGCGCGACCTTGGTGAGATTTGACGTCAAGAGACTCAGTTCGTTCAGTATGAGTGCCTGGGCGTAGGTACGCTACAGCACATCGTCCGGAACCTCGAAGCCAATCATTTGTCACTAGGATACCGTGCTATACTAGGTCGCACAGGATAGAAACTATCCCAGGCACATCCCAGTCCTGTGTACGAATAGGCCACTGAAGACAGTCCCCTTCTAGACATTCTAAGTACAGTAGCCCATTCAGGGTAGCAAAGTACGAAGACATTGCCCATAAAGAGCATACTTTAAGTACCCGCGGTCCTTATTAATCTCCCGTGGTAAAGCCCTGCACCATATCCAGATAAGATTTTATGATGCAGTTGAACCCCACCACGACTTTACCACTCCTCCTTTCTCAACCGAGCTTGTGACCGGCTACAGCGGAGCTATTCGTGCAGGACAGTTAAAGCTTCATTTCAGGACAGCAGCCAGATGAAAATAAATGAATCAATAATTGGCATCGACATTGCAAAACGAGGCAGCTAGAGCTAGTCTGTCTATTTTTTTGTTGGCACACGCTCAAGGGGTTTTAACACTTATGATGCTAGGCACAGCGTGGGCACTAAGGTATCAAGAGAAGAATGAGGAGTTGTCGATGTGCATGCATTTAGAATACCTGTTGATCATCATCATCATATTTAGCTCTACAACCGGGGTCCGGTCCTGGCCTCCCGCAAAAAGTCTCTCCACCGGTCCCGATTTCGAGTCGATGTCATCCAGTTTGGCATCCCTAAACTCTGGGCGTCCTGGTCTACGCCATCCTTCCAGCGTAGGATTGGCCGTCCTCGCTGTTGTGTTCCATAAATCCTTCCGCAAAGGACTTTCCGAGCAGGATCCTCTTCGCTCATGCGAGCTAGGTGTCCTGCCCACCGGAGCCTACCGAGCTTAATTTTCTTCACGACGTCGACATCGCGGTAACGCTCGTAGATCTCATCATTATAGAGTCTCCGGAATCGTCCTTCCTCACATACGGGGCCAACAATTCTCCGTAAGACTTTTCTCTCGAACGCGGCTAAGAGGTCAGAATGCTTTTTGCTAAGCACCTAAGTCTCGGATCCATATGTAAGTACTGGTATGACCATTGTCTTATATATCAGCAGATTGGATGTTATAGTTAAGTTCCTGGATTTAAAGAGTCTTGACAGGCTATAGTAAGCTTTGTTGGCTTTAAGCAACCGTGCGCGTATTTCTGGTTCCATGCTGTTATCGGCTGCTATAGTTGACCCGAGACAGTTAAATGATTGCACTACTTCAAATTCGCGCTCCACTATTTGAATTGAGGGACCAATGTTGGATCTTCTACTCCCAGACGTGGCCACCATGTACTTTATTTTGCTCTCATTTATGTGCAGCCCCAGATTTCGTGCAGCCTGCTCTATCTGGATGAAAGCTTCCTGTACAGCTCTTTGGTTTCTACCAACGATGTCAATATCGTCTGCGTAAGCCAGTATCTGAATGGACTTATAGAGGATTGTTCCTCTCGCCGTTACGTCAGAGTCTCGGATCACTTTCTCCAACGCCAGGTTGAAGAGGACGCAGGCCAGTCCATCCCCTTGTCGGAGCCCGTTATAGATGTTGAATGGGCTTGATAGTGATCCGGATATTTTTACTTGGCTTATAACATTGGTCATGGTCAACCTACATAGTCGTGTCAGTTTATTTGGGATGCCGAATTTTCTCATGGCTTTATAAAGTTCTACTCTGGCTATGCTATCATAGCCGGCTTTAAAGTCTATAAAAGGATGGTGTAGTGAGCTTTGAAACTCTAGACATATTTACATCACCTGCTTTAGGGTGTAAATCTGATCAGTTGTTGATTTGCCTGGGATGAAGCCACACTGGTATGGACCAATGATGACTTTAGCGTATGGGGCTATCCTGTCTTGAAGGATAGAGGAGAAAATCTTATACGCGGTACTCAACAACGTTATACCGCGATAATTGTTGCATTTTGTGATATCTCCCTTCTTATGTATGGGGAACAGGATGCCTCTTCGCCAGTCTTCTGGCATAACTTCTTCTTCCCATACTTGCACTATTATTTCATGAATTGCTTGGTGTTATGTGGGGCCTCCTATTTTTATCAGTTCCGCTGGGATCCAATCAGATCCCGGGGCCTTATTATTTTTGAGCCGATTTATCGCTCTGCTAACTTCGACTTCGGCAGCATAGTATGATCTTCGGTCATTGGTGGAGCCTCCCATTCCTCAGTTAGCTGGCCATTTAGCAACTCATGAAAGTGCTCTTCCCATCGCTCTAAGATGCCTTTAAGATCGGCGATCAGATTACCCTCTTTGTCCTTGCAGTATGTGCAACGCGGTGTATATTGCGTCATACCGCGTTCTCTTTGGTAGAACTTCCGCGTCTGGTGCGGTCCTTGCTCTCTGTACTGTTCCAGTTCACGGACGAGATTCTTTTCCCAGGCTGCTTTCTTTCGCCGGTGAACTGTTTTTTCATATCTTCTTAGCTCTTTATAGTCATCTTCGCGTGCCCGCGTTCTACGAGATTGTTGCATTGCTCGGTACGCAACATTCTTACGTTCTGTCGCTAGCTTACATTCGTCATCGAAACAGTCGTTTCGATCTCTACGACTACTGCCTAAGATGGAGTCAGCAGTATTGACAGTATTCTTAAGGCGTGTCCATTTCTCTTCTACGCCCGACATCTCAGCCCCAGGACTTACTGTCCCTGCATTTAGGGCGAGTCCTATCGCTTGACCGTAGTTGTTTCTGGTCTCTTCATTGCGAACGGCAGCCGTGTTCACTCGAATCTGCTCTCGCTCGGAGCACCATACCAACAAGATAGTGGTCCGAGTCGACGTTGGCACCTCGGTACGTTCGTACCGTCATCAGGTTCGGGTTGTGGCGGCGTTCTATCAACACGTGGTCTATCTGGTTGCGAGTGGCTCCGTCGGGAGATACCCAGGTGGTTTTGTGGATATTTTTACGCGCAAACCTTGTACTCGCAACGACCAAATTATTGCTTGCTTTGGGTGCCAATGTACTGCCTGAATACTGGCTCCCTACCTATTTTAGCATTCATATCCCCCAGAATGATTTTTACATCATACTGAGGGCAGGCATGGAGTTCCCGTTCGACTGATTCAAAGAATTCTTCTTTTTCATCATCTGGGGAATCCTCTGTAGGTGCGTGAACGTTTATGAGGCATATGTTTTTAAATTTGCTCTTCACGCGAAGGGTGCATAGCCGTTCATTTACTGCATTAAAGCCGATAACGGTAAGTTTCATTATTTTGCTGACTAGAAACCCCACCCCAAGCACATGATGTCTTGCATGACAGCTGTAATATATGTCATATTCTGATTTTTGTAAGACACCATTCCCTGTCCACCGCATCTCCTGAATTGCTGTTAAGTCAGCATTATATTTGGACAGGGTATCGGCTAGCTGCTGTGCAGCTCGAGCTCTATACAATGAGCGTACGTTCCATGAGAAAATTCTTAAATCGTTTAGCCGTTTTCGTTGCCGTGGTCGTCGTCGTTCATCAGTGTATCCGAGGCTGATTTTGGGTTCCGTAATAATAATTTTTTTACAGGCGAGGTTATTGGCCTCGCGCCAACCTTAGTTTGAAGGGACTAGCCCGATCATTCAGCTTTTCCTGCATTGGAGGAAAATTACCAGCGGCCACCACGTGGAGGTTTGATCGCACTTCCACCAGTCAGAGGTAGTTACGGCCACATGCAATTCTAGAGCATTCTGTGTTATTCCCCCTATTTCTGCTGATGGCTGACCGCCACCTGTTGATCATAGGGATGTGGAAATACTGAGCTTGATAAAGCATTCCATATTCGTGTTGTACGACCAAAGGAAGAGTCTCAAAACTTAACTGTACGTCCGAAGATGGAAAGATTGAGGGTAAACTGATGAGCATTTAGAGCGACACGGGTATTGCGGTTGAATTCAGAGGTGGCATGCAACTGGCTATTTCTCTTGAGCACCGCTGGTGGAAGAAGCTATAGAACAGTGATAAGCAGGAAACGTTCCTGCGACGTTCAAGCGAATCTTTTGATTTCGCTATGTTCACGTCACCGATAAGTTTAATCGCACGGTTCTGTATTTTGTCAAGCAAATGCAAGGTGGTTTAGGTGCACATTACCAGACATGATAGTTATACTCAAGTGTGGGGCGAATGAATGCCTTGTAGATAGTAGCCAGATCAAAGGGAGTGAAATATTTCTTGCACCGTGTTAGGAAGCCAAGGCACTTAGCAGAATTTTTTGCGACGTTGAATTTATGGTCATTCCAACGAAGCTTTTCGTTGACGCACATACCAAGAATTTCTAGTTTTTCAGTTTTTTCGATGCCATTCATGGATAATGGCTGAAGGTAACTATTTCGCTTCAACGACAGAAGGCAGCATTGGGTTTTGGATGCGTTAAATTCGACACTAGTGTTCTTCCCACTTTGCAATGCTGTCAAGGACAGAATTTAACGAGCTTAGCATACGTTGTTGTTCTAATTCCAAACAAGTTTTTTCTTTAACTGAGTGGTATAGCAATAAGAAATTAGCTGATACAGCACAATGGTCGGATGAGCCTAGAGGTGATAACACATTAACGGTATATTTATCAGGATCAGAGGTAAAAAAGAGTGTCAGAAATTCGTGTAGGATCATTTACGGGCTAAGTAAGATTATTTGTCTCAGCGAATAGCTCAGCATACCTTCCTTCGGGTGTGGCGAAGCCAACTAGAATTGTTTAGATTGAAATCGTCCGCAATAACGAATTCAGCATAGGAGTCTTCGGTTACAATTCTTAAAATTAAGTCAGACATGGCCTCAAATTCGTTAAGAGTTGATGCTGTGTCTACGTTGGGGCTTCTGTAATAAGAGTAATAAATGTTTTGCTTATGTATTTTAACTTTTAATAATATAATATCGGCGCGACAGACCATTGCGGTCCAAGGCCTTGCTTCTCGCAACCATTTGTGTTGAGCATGCATATTTTTGCACGCACAAATGGAGGGACCTACAATTTAATGCCGGATCCGAACAGCGAATTTAGAAGCTTTCCGTTACAAGTTATTACTCTCGGACGTTTGTCAAACTTTCGCGAGTGGTGGGACACCGTGAAAAATACTTTGGTGTTACTGTGATTCGAACCACGAACCCCTGCTCAGAAGTCCATGCTCTTATCCACTGAGGCATGGCGCCCATTTTAACTTTAAACCAATTGAAATTGAATTCCGGGTTGGAACATTGGTTGTAATCAGTTATAAGTATATAACCTACATCATTACATTAATAAATGTGTAAACCAGGTACACTTAGTTCTGAAATATTAGAATCTTTATTCACCTGAGTTTCACTTAGTGCCAAAATAGCAGGTTTATTATCTGCTACGTGGGCATATGTGGAAAAGAAATTCGATCATAGCCCACGATTGTTGTTTATATTAACCCTGAAATGACCCATCACAACAAAACACAAATAAACTAAACACACTCCGACGATGCTAAGCTGTACCGTACCGTAAAGTAAAAATTCTTCACTGATCTTTCAACACAATTTGCGTAAGTGTTATGCCTGTAGACAAAATCATTTGAAGACCGAGAAAAAACAATCAATCGCTCACTTCGGTATTCATCGAATGCTGAAAAAACTAGATCATCTGCAGTTTAAACAGCAGCGATGGGCGTAGAAGGAGAAATGGAATACCCACGCACTGATTTTTTTGAGTTGCGCTGGGGTGTACTTTCAGATTCAGTTAGATTGCGCAACCTGGAAACCGAGAACATCGCCAAAATGGAAGCCCTCATTGACGTACAAAAATCAACAACTAGACGCTATGTCGTTCTAGATGTCAAAAGCCTGGTCATTTTTTTCTGGACAACAGGGAACTTAGTTCTTTAAGCACATCAAAACTGCCAATGGTCTCTAGAGTCTGGTGGTTAGATGCACAAGAGTTAAATAAGACGGAGCAATCGTCATATACACGCTGTGCAAAGCAAAGGCTGATGAAGGCAAGGAATTATCCAGAAATTGTGTCTGGAGAGCATGTAAAGAGAGTGCACCACTACGTGAGGAGCTGCAGCAGTTAAGGAAGAACGTTTCTTTAGAGTTGGTCTTGGAGAATTAAGGCTTAGACTTCGCTTTATTGTTGCCCATGTGAATAATGAATGCATTTTGCGCCTGGATTTTACCACTTAAAATTGCCGTCAATCACAATGATAGGTTATTCAGATGTAAAATGAAAGTTGTCCACATCGACAGATTGAGAAGGTACAACGTTAGAAGAAGTGCTAAATCTGTTCGGGACGAAAAGAATTAAATCGGGGGTAATGTTACGAAAATGTAAATATAAATCTCTTATTGCACTGTATATACTCGTATATAAGAATAAGGATTGTATTCAGTCTGATTTCGCTTTTTAATAATATAGAGAAGTTAATTAAGCATCTTGTGTAACTATGCAATACAACATCTTTTAAATTTCCCCAATAGAAACGCCTGTACGAGTGATTGCGCTGAAATAAAATATCCATGACTTTTTCGCAAAAATATGGTGATATGCCGGCAATTTGATGTTCGCTGTTGGTCCTGAGGTAAACTAAAGTATCTGGCTTATTGGAATATATCGTGGACTTGACATAGCCTCAAAGAAATAAGTCCAGCGGCGTCAAATCACACGAACGATGCGGCCAATTTACTGGTCCATTTCTGGATATAATATACGTTCACCGAACATCGACTTCAATAACTCTATGGTTCAGCCTGCTGAGTGGCAAGTGGCGCCGTTTTGTTCTAGCCACGTATGCTTCGTGTCAACCTCATCCAATGTATTATGGCATTAGCAATGGCTTTGAGTTTCTGACTTGCCTAAATGCAAAAATTTTCTTTACTAATGAAGCCGTTGAGTTAGAAAGGGGTTCTTCGCTTGAAGTGATTTTTCGATAAAAGTCGGAATCATTATCAAATATGTTTAGGGCCCAATCACTGAAGGTATGTCAGAGCTGATGATCGTTCGACTTTAATTCTCGGATCAAAGCGATCTAATAGGGATGGAGGCCCAAGTCCTTGCACAAAATTAGCCACAAAGTGGTCACATAGATGCCTAATTCCTTACATCGACGCGGGATCCACCAGACGTTCAATTCTTCATTTATATGGACGAGTACGACGATCGAAAATTGGAGTCAGTGCACGTAAAGTTGTCGAAAACGAAAGCGAAATTTGTAGATGCATTGTGGATTATAATAGCTAAATATATGGCGAGTAAAGACGATTTGAAACTACAACTCACGCATAGACGAGAATCCCTCTTGCGAAAATAGTGCGTCCCAATTGAAAAACCCTTTATAAGATTTTAATTGAAAATGATTTTACCGGTGGCAATTATTAACTTTTAATATTAGCATTAGGGCTGCTATTCGTATTTTCTTCCTCAAACATTGTCTTTTTAATCTACGTTTAATAAGAAGAGCAAAGGCGCTTGTCATCGGTGAAGAATTCATCATCATACTCATATTTCATACTCCAAGATGTGAATCCACAAAATAATGAATTGACACACAAGGGGCATATCGCACAGGTCACGTGTCACATCAACAGTCGGCTGTAGTGACAAAGGCATCTGATGTGGAAAAAATATCAGATTAAACGGGAATCCCCGGTAAATCATCCAACTCAATTTGCAGGTCCTTTCGATCGCATTAGTTAACTATTTGTACGCATAGTTCTAATGATTGGGTGCGTAATACAGTAAGCAACACGCGTCCATTTACTTTATGGCTGGTGGCTGAATCGGTGTCCTTTTTGATGTGGGAAAAAATTTCAAAAGCTGATTGCCTATTGCCGACTCCCTAATTAAATTGTTTTTCGTTCAAGTTAAGGAATAAGCATGGGCTGCTTCCAGTAGATAACGTACACGCACCACATTGCGCTCCTTTGTTGCCACCACACATTAGGGGAATCATATGGAAGGCCATGAATATATCTTCTTCATCATCATTTACCACAAGGATTTGTTGATAATCACAGCTTTCAATCGAAGGCACTTTGCTTTCTCTGATCTGAATAAATTGATAATTGCTGCGATATTAAGGATACCAGCTATAACACTCAGAAATTTCTGTTTCAAATATTCTCGTTGTTTAAAATAGTATTCAGCAGGGCCGAATGCGGGGATGAATGTCACCATTTCAAGGCAACAGTGGTAAAGTAAAAGCAAAGTCTGATATATTTTTGTTTGTCATTTAGCAAAAATTAATTGTTTGATTTTGATGACCCTGTAGCAATATACATGAGACTAAACGCATTCACTTTACTTGCAATCGGTTAAGGATTATTAAGTGGCATATAGACGCTATCCTTTGTCTAAATGGATAATAGAGAAATCAATGATTTAAATTGGCTTTGTTGAGAGGGTTTCTTTTGATACTTCATTTACTTATGCATGTGCTAAATTTAGCTTAGCTTATCACTGGTAAATCCTTTATGTTATAATAACATATGTATTACTATTTTTTCAAATTACAAACAATGAAACGTAATAATCGGCGATAATGTCATTGCAAACTATCGCAACTATGCAACAATCGTTTAACTTTCAACTTTCCTTGTGATGACGACTGCGAGCAATTGTTGGAATTTTAATATTATAGTTTTCCCAAATTTTAATACACATATTTAATCCGTCGAAACTTTTGAAAACAATAACAAACCTGACGATGAACCGTAATTTTGTTGGAATTTTCAATAAGCTTAAGCCGGCCGGCGAACAAGCAGGTTTCCGCACTAGGTCCTCCTGTGAAGACCACATAAATCCCTGCGGATCAATTTTGAACAGTGCGTTGAATTCCGGTCACCACTGCATATGCTGTTCATCGATTTTGAGAAGGCGTTTGACAGTGTCAACGGACAGTTTATCTGGCTCGCCTTGCGCAGGAGAGGTATACCCGATAAACTGATAGCTATTATAAACCTATGATGGCTCTAAATGTCATGTGCTGCATAGAGGAAAGCTGTCAGAGCAATTCGAGATCCTAAGTGGGGTACGACAAGGTTGCATTATATCGCCGATAATTTTTTTTGTTGGTGATTAGCGATGTACTTCGCGCAGCTTTATCTACTGGAAACGGAGAAATTCGTTGGACTCTTACATCTCAACTCAAATATCTGGACTACGCTGACGACGTTTGTTTACACAGGATACAGGACACATGAGCTGCATAAAATGACAACAAATGTGGAAAGGGAGGCAAATGTTGCGGGTTTGACGATTAATACTGCCTTTCATTGGCACTAACTCAGTAACTCAAGTTAACATTGCTGGACAGCCGGTAGAGAGAGTAGAGCGTTTCCAATATCTTGGGGGTATTGTCTCGACCGAAGATGGAACAGAACAGGACATTGTCAACCGAATCGGCAAAGCAAAATCAGTGTTTGGAATGATGTCCATGATATGGCGAAGCAATGCGATCAGCTTAAACACCAAGTTGTGAATGTTCCGTTCAAATGTTGAATCTGTGCTGTTGTATGGGCGCAGCACTTGGAAGGTGATCGCTACTATCAGATTACAAACGTTTGTAAATAGGTGCCTACGGAACATCTTTAGGGTTTTCTGGCCTACTATTGGTGACTATACCTGCTAGTCTAACAGGGTAGCTTAGCACGTTAAAGACATCTTTGCTGGATTAGATACTAAATTAAACCCATTGCCGGCGGTGGACAAATTTTTTTAATTTCACAGCTTATTCCAGCAAATGTTTATAAATATAGTAACTGTAATATCATCTGATTGGTCTATTTCTAATTTATCCGTTTTTTGTTTCGTATATTGAATGATTTTCCGTGCATGCTACCACGCCAAATGCAAAACAAACGTAGGAACACGAACTGAAATTACTTTATCCAAAAACTTTTGAAGAAATTGTTTTGTGTTCACAACCCAAATGTAACCATATATCTAGATCTAATGTTGACTCGGCATGTAGATACTTTCTATTAATAGAAATTGTCAATCAAAGAACAAATCGGTGAGTAGCTTAAAAAGATTCCTTTCCATTTAGTTTTTTCATATTATTCCCTTGGTGCCAACAACGATAAGGACTGAGTGTATCTGTATGCTATTTCTTATACTCTTTTCCACTTTATCCGCACCCACATTTTTTTAATAATTTGACGACCCCGATTTCTCATTCGGTGTTCACTGTTCACATAGCGTACCGGACCGATGCAAAAATAACGAAGATCGTCGTTATGTTATGACTCCACGCAGTCGAATTGTATCTGTGTACCCTACATTAGCATGAACGGACACATACATATGCAGTGAACAAAATATACACTGCTCCTCATCGCGTCCGCATAGCGCTTCTTTGCTTGGCCCTTTCTCGATTGCTTGCTTGTGTGTCTTTCACAATCAAAGACAAGATTTTCAGGAGATACAGTAGTCAACAAGAGTTTTTTTTGTAGGCATTTGTACACAAATATTTCAGGTAGCGAACGATATCCGTGTGCTTTTGGAAATAATGAAGAAAAAATCTCAAAGAAGAAAGGAAGAAACATATTCGTAAATACATTTTCTCTTTAAATCTAATGTTAACAAATTTGTTTCATTGAATATTTGCTTACGTCATTGTAGCAATGTCAATGGAACGAATGCAATATATAACAACATTGTGCATTTAATGTCGATGCAGCAACATCAAATGGAAACAATGATCATGCAATTGAGCTTGCAAGAGTACAGAAATATTTTGGGCTAAGAATAGAACGAGAAATCTAAACATGCTGCTGATATACGGAGAGAGATACGGATTTTTGGTATCTTCAAATGACTTGCAAAAGTTCACTTCACTTCATATTGGATTTGCAAGTATTACTGCGCCTTGCAATACGGTATAAGCTAACATGTCCACTGAGGATAGGCACATTTTACCACGAATTTACAAGGAATTGCTAGAGTGCGCCATCATTTTACTTTTACGGCAGAGTTCCGTTCCTCGTAGAATTCCCATTCAAAGTATTCGCAGCAAAGAATCAATTAACGTAGTTTAAGTTATTAGCTCAACTTAAAGTTATATCTATTATAGAATCCATGCGATTTGTAAATTACTTTATATTTGCCTTGTGGTATATTGTGTTGAAATCCCCCACAAATTTTGAATATTATCTAAATTGAATTTTGCCCTACTAACTGTTTATCAGCTTTGTGGCGGCACACCAGTTGACGCTATAAAAGGGTTCAGGGTCTATGAATGCAGTTTCCGAACCAGCCCTAGCCAGTTCATCTGTGGCTTCGTTGCCTGCAATACCTCGATTACCTGGTACCCAACCGAGCTTAACCCTGTTGTGTCTGGCCAGAGATTGCAATGCATCGTAGCAGCTTTTAACTGTTAATGAGTCCATTGACTTGGACGACAGAGCTTTGAGTGCTGCCTGGCTATCTGAATAGATATATATTCTCGCGCCCTTAACGCCTTTACTAAGGTTTAACCTAGCGCAGATCTCTATGGCATGGAGTTCAGCCTGGAAGACCGTGGGACTTACTCCCATTGGTATCGAGACCTTTGTGTTAGGTCCGAAGACACCAGCACAAACTCTAGCTTCCATCTTTGATCCATCAGTGAACCAAACCAGACCATTAGCGTCTAGTGTCGGAGCACCATAAGACCAGCTTGCACGGTATGAGATCTCTACCTCAAATAACCTTCCGAAACAGTACTCCCTGACCATCACGTCCAGAACATGTCTCTTTCGGGAATTGAGTTGAGAATTCCCAGGTGTCCCACAAGGTCTCCTGGTTTATACTTATATTCTAGTTGCAGCTTTATAGCGCATTAGTGGCCGTCTTCCTAATGAAGATTTGTAGGGGCGAAAGACCTACGATAGCTTCTAATGCTGTCGTAGGGCAGGTACGCATAGCACCTGTAATACCTAGACAGGCAATTCTTTGAAGCTTCTGAAGCTCGTTTGTCGTTGTCCGCTCGAGTACCGTGGGCCACCAAACTATGGCCGCGTACGTGATTATGGGTCTCACCATCATTGTATACATCCAGTGTATCATCTTAGGATTGAGGCACCAAGTTCTGCCGTAAAGTCTTCTGCAAGCCCATAAGGCCTTTGTACCGCGTTTAGTAGCAGACTTGATGTGAGCATTCCAGTTAAGTCTTTTATCAAGGATGACACCGAGGTATTCGACCTCGCTGTAGTACATTAGAGTGGTGCCTTTAATGGTGAGTGGACTTAAGTCAATCCACCTTCTTTTGGTGAAAGGCACTAGAACCGTTTTACAAGGATTGATGGATAACCCTTCCCTGCTACACCAGTCCAAAACTTGTAAAAGCGCACATTGCATGACAGCAGAAATGGTCGTGCAGTGTTTACCCCTAATGATAATCGCTAAGTCATCAGCTTCAGCATAGCCAATGGCGATGTAGCTGGATCTGTGTAGATCAGCCAAAATATCGTCTATGACCAGTGACCACAGAAGGGGATAGAGGACTCCTCCTTAAGGACAACCCTTTACTGCGGTCACAGACACTGACACTCCCACTGAGGAGGAAGTAATATCTCGACTCTCGAGCATAGCCCTAATCCATAGATTGGTCGAGGCTTCAAGGGCGGATGTTAGTAGGTGCAGATTGATCACCATTTTTCAAAACGGGTTGAATATTAACTATTTTCTAAATTGATGGAAAAACACCAGTCTTCATTGGGAGATGATATAGTTTGCTAAGCGGTTTCGCCAAAGTATGATGACATAATAATGGCGGAATACCGCCGGGTCCAGTCGTTTTATTGGGGTCAAGTTCTTTAAGAATCTTAGAAACAACCTGTTGTCGGAAATAGATTTTAGACATTCCTGGGCCTACAATAGGAATTATGTGTGGACTTTGGTTAGATAATAGAAGGGTAGACACACAATCAAAATGCGAAGCCAAGAGATTGGCTTTCTGAAAACCAGTTTTATGGAATAAAGAAGGAACAGAAGAAGTTTTTTCTGAAAAGTTTTTTTAACCATGGCAGCAAACGACCAAAAGCTTCGAATGTTTGAATCTTAATGTAAAATTTCCGCATTATTTTGGACCTTTTTATTATGGCGTTTGCTCTATTTCTGGCTATTCTAAACTTAGCAAGGAAATGGTCCAATTGTTTCCAAAAATAGTCAGTCACAATGTAAGTCCACCAGTGACTACGATGTGACAAAAAGAACTCAGCTAGAAGAGTAGAAACGGCAATAACAGAAGAAATGCACCAGATGTTGTTGAGGCACCAATCGCATAACCATTGTTGGCTTTTGTTAAGAAGAAAAACCTGAGCAATTTAACATGCATGCTCCGTGACAAGAAAATCAACCTTTCTACGACGATCTATGCACCGAAAGGACTCCAGCGTCTCACACACTGGATCAAGAATCGTCAACTCAGCAATAGGTTAAACAGACCTGAAGCTGCTACAACAACAACAACAACAACAAGAAAATAAATTCATCTCTGGAAAGAGCTGCATCCAAGTGGAACCAAAACGACAAGACTATACAGGCACAGGCACGTCGCACTCCTTCATGTAAGTAAAACAATTAAATTTTTTAATAAGGTTTTTTGTTTATTCTTCTGTTCTTTATACAATCAATTATGTTAATGGTTTTTATCTATTCATTTTATTGAATTTTGTTGGTTTTGTTTTCTAATAAAACTGAAACTTATACTAAAAACGACAAAAAAGAAAATTGTTTTACAAACAATAATTATGTGTTTATTTATTTAATTGTACATAGTATTTTTCTGTAATATATGTAGAAACACAAATATATATATACACATATATATAAATATATATTTGTGTGTTTGCACACATATTGTATATTTGTTTATAATATACTTAGACTACATAAAATTAACTACTAACTAAATGTGTCCATTTATTTATTTTTTATTATAATATATATATATATCGTTCGCAATTCATTTTCTTTATGGCATTATTGTGTTATAAGTTGTTACAATATGTAATATAATTTTTCTTTTCTGTCATATAAGTATGTATACATTTTTTTAATTTACAAAAAAGTTATGATATGGGGAGAGGAGGAATCTTTTTATTTGTTTTGTATTGTTTGGAATGTACATTTACATTAAGTATTTACTGCTATAGAGTTAATACGATATTAGATAAGATAAATAGAAGACATTTGCTAAACAATATGTTTAATTTTTAACATCCGATCAAAGATAAAAGAAATCTTTTAGAATAAATTATGTAGAACTTATGAATTTTGAATAAATATACAAAATTTGATTTTATGCTATATGCGCAGTAATATTGTGTATAGAGATTTAATTTAATTTCACTTTAGATATATAATTTAAACAATTTTACATTCGAAGTGAGTAAGCTATCAGATTTAACTTTTAGATATATGTACAACATACTTATAATTATAATCCATCCTAGCATTACGACCTTTCCATATTATGCGTATTTACAATTGTGTGATGAGTGTAACGTGTCCGTGTGATGTGAGTGAGTATTGTAAAAGTGAAAAGGTATCCCTATATTCAATTTATGTGGGTAGGGCAAATAAGAAAGGAATTATGATTTAAGGTGTGACGTCAGAATAACAGTTACTACACGTACAATCACATACGCACTTGCATTAATATGTACGAATATATGCTTATCACTAATGATTTCGTTGATGTTGATCCGGAGCGATTGATTTAACTGTTTGTTGTTCATGTGTTTCGTTATTTCTACAGGATATGTTTTTTTGTCTTTTCGAATGCGCAGCAGACAGTTGTCAAATAGGAGCCGAACTAATTCTGGGCATTCTTTCCAGCCAGGTGATTGTGCTGCAATGGTGTTGACGTATTTTGTATCTCTTGCAGAAGCTCCTACACCATGTTTACGTATTTGTCCTGTGGTGTCATGTAGTCGAGGCCATTTTGCGAGAACGCCTGGGCAGACATCGAGCCGGTGAACGAGGAGGATGGCGAGAGACCGAAGTTTGATGCCCCATAGCCGGTGTGACCCATGTTGTAGTTGACCTGGTTTTGATTGCTAAAATATTCCATCTGGGAGTAGTAGCTGGGCGCTTGGGCGTAGTTGTTGGGGTACTGGTTGTATTGGTTGTGCCAGAAGTTATACGAATCGTGATTGGACATATAGGCTGAATGAGCCGAATGATGGGCTGCCGACTGGGCCGATTGTGCAGCATGGGCGGCGGCGGCCGCTGCTGATTGCGGCGACATGGGTGTGATTGGCGGGGAGGGTGTCGTTATGCTGGAGCTTGAGTCCATTGGTGTGATATTGCCGCCGGGCTGAAGGAGGCGTGGATTCGAAGATGCTGATGCACCGTATATGCTGTGGTGATGGCCACCTGGTCCGATTTCACCGCTGGTATCTTTCATTGAATCGTATGCGGAGGACCGCATCGAATCTCCATTGGAATTGGGACCCCCGCTGGGATAACCGCTGCCTAAATGCTCTTTCTTGCATATTATACTCACAGGACTTACTGAGGTTGCAGGTGTAGGCAGAATGGGCGAAGAGTTCTGGTGACCACCGCCGCCATTCAGGGAGATCGCGGCTACGGCTGCCGATGCAGATTGTGCCGCCGCCGACGCGGAACCCATATGGTGGTGTGCAGACGTTGAACCCGACGCTGAATGTGATGAATTCAAAAAGTGATGGGATTTAATTGACTGTGCTACAGCGGCTGCTGCTGCAGCGGCTGAGTTGGATGCTGATGCGGATGAAGACGACACAGATGAAGAGGAGTGTTTGCTATTCGGATGGGTGTGGTGCTGTGAGTGGCCTGATGAATTGCCTCCGCTGGATTTCGTTGCATTTGAGTTGGAGTTTCCACTGTTGCTGTTCAAATTATTACTACCAGTGTTGTGGTTGCTGTTATTGTGGTTATTGTTGTGGTTGCTGTTATTGTGGTTGTTATTGTGATTGTTGTTATTGTTGTTATTGCTGCTTGAAGATGTACGATTTGATGAGGATCCCGAACCAGAGCCTGAGTTGACACTTTTTGAACTGTTCAAACTATTCGATTGTTGCTGCTGCTGCAATTGTTGCCGGCATTTGGCGCGTCGGTTTTTAAACCAAACCTACAAATAAAAGAAAAAGAAAATATATGAATAAAAAAATAGTGTGTAACTATATGTAACTATAGTTTATAGGCCTAACAATTTTCAAGGTTTAAAATGTGACTGAAACTAAACCTAAAACCTATGTAAATCCACCAGCTTTAGCCCGTTCTTATAGTCCTATTTAAAAGTCCTTTAAGTAAAAAATCGCCAATTTAATTCCATTCCTTTCTTGAATAAGCAAAAGCTATGAATAAATTAGTTCAGCACCGATCAGCCACCAAAGAACAAGTGTTGAAAGTCACGCGCCTTACTATTCCAAATCTTGACTGCATAATAAATTTGTTCCATCGGGAAGAAAACACTCGGCATTGCGGAAGAGGAATAACTTTGCAACCCCTTGTGTTATTATAGGACATTTCTCTTTTGGCAACAACAGTCACAAAGGCTCTAGAACTCGACAGCGGCTCTTCATTCAATGGCGGAAAAGAAAAACGACACCAAACCACTACACTGACTGCTTTCTCAGTAGGAAGATTTCTTCCCATATAAAATTTATTTATCTTTGTTTGTTATGTTTAAGGAGCTGCAAACAATCCGCAAAGTGCCGTTGGCCGATCCTTGTATTAAACGTGCCTCACTTACTGCTATAAAAATGGGGGCAAGTGTGATTTCTCTGATTTCCAGAAAGTGCTGGGTGCTAATGGATGGCTGCATCCTCCCCTCGTAATAGAAGATACTTCAAGTATGGAACTGCCGCACTTGTTATCGTATTCTGTACCGCATTACAACAAACAGAGTCGTTACCTAATTTGAGGGTAAGAAGGACGCACTCAGGCGTTTCATTGAATTGTAAATTCATGAACAAACATCGTCGTTCGTCTTTAGCCTCCCCCTCGCCTGTCTGCCCACCCGGTCGTCACTTCTCAACGTCAATTGTCGAAAAAGAGCATTAAACAAGCCGTATCGAATTTCATTATGCCTGATGCTCAGCGCTGGCGAGTGCGGCGCCCTTGCGATGATTCTTTTGAATGAAATGTTTGCATTTCAAAATTGCGATTCGATTGTTCGACGCTTCATTTGATTTCACCCTGTGAATTGTCGTTATCTGAGAAGGTGATTCGTGTGCCTGTAATTTCACTTTGATTTACGCAAATTGACGGTGAAAATTTTGAGTTTTTTTCCTTTCTTTAAATTCTTAAAAATTCGTTCGTCGTCTAGGTTGGGCGACTATTAGTCGTTAACTTTTGAAAAATCAAAGGAAAACGACGAATTATATAATCAGCAGAAATTCGTCCACAATGGCAATAAATAATTATATTACGTATAATTCGTTTGTATATGCGCATTGATGTTTCAAAGAAATTTCCGATTTCATTCAAATAATCGCTTAATAGGCATACGATAAAATGATATTTTAAAAAATGCTGACCCTGCATGGCAAGACTCTGAAAAATGCCTCAACAGACATAACGAAGTTTCATCATCAAACATCAATCGGTGTCCGCTACTATGGAGTTCCGTAGATTATGCTAGTCTAGTGAGCTTAAATAAAAAACAAATTTTATGTCATTCAACCCAGCCAGACAATTACCGAAGGGCAAGATGAATCAATGCAAAATAAAAAACACTGTGCCAACCTATTTCGAAATAGAGAAATAAAAACCTCAGCTTTCATATTCATAATGGAATTAAGTCTTTAGTTACGCGTATTTACTGAGGGCCACATTGAAAAATAAAGTTTATTTAGGCTTTCTAGTTTTATGTGATCATCAACATATTTGGCTCTATAGCCGGCGTCCGGTCGTGGCCTTCCGCAAATAATTTCTCTACTTGTATCGCCTTCGAGCCGATGTTATCCAGTTTGGTATCCCTAAACTCCTGCAATCCTGCTATATGCTACCATTCCAGCAGATACCTAGCCTCCTTCGCTGTCGTGTACCATAAATCCTCCCGCTATTCCCGACTTTGCTCATGCAAGTAATGTGTCTCGCCCAGCTTAGTTATCTTCACGATGTCGACATCGCGGTAACAATCATTATACAGTCTCCGGATTTTCGGGTTAAATGTAGAAAATAATTAACGCCCAAATTAAAAAAAGCAAAAAATGAATTAAAGGTATGTGACAAACCCTGGGTTAATTTGTCTCATACCTTTCTCATTTTTGATACAACAAGATGTGTACAAACCTATAAACATACAGTGTAAGTGGAATACTCATTATTTTGCTAAAAGTACCGAGATAATAACTACACATCCTTTTTTCAAACGTTTTTATTAGCTCGCTTTCGTGTATGTCAGTCTGTCCTGTAATTAATTTTAAGCTAACTTTCCATTGAGCTAGAGACTTGAAACTTTAAACATAGCTCAGAACTGGATGAACATTGACAAATCGTAAGCTAATATGTTAAATATAACTCCAGTTACTGTACAGTTTTTTAGTTCATTGACTTTCAAGTTTTGTTACACAAAACACCTCACTACATAAGCAACATAAGTTACAGGCAAAAGGCACCCCTTAAGCATATTATATACTTTCGTGGGTATGAAAAAAGTAGTTATATGTAGAGATACTTTATGTACATCAAGTATCAAAGAGGGGGTTAAAAAGAATCAAACTATGGTAGACGAAATGGATGGCAATTCGCTGGTGAAAAAAAAATCAGATCCTTTGTGAAATTTTATCACCAAAAACATCTGTGTTCGCCGAGAAATGAAGGAAGCTGCAACCCATTTATCGAATTGGTGACAACGAAATTTACAAAACAACGCTTCAGCGTCGAACGCTTATACTGAACAGCAATGAGCGTCGTAACACTCTCGGTCATTAATAAAAATTAATAAAAATTATCAACAGTCGAAAGGACATAATGGTAATGGAAGAAGACGAGGGACTACTCAATTGTATGGTTGCCTCGTAGTTGTTCGGTTTGGTTTGTTTAGTTGTGTTTATTTTGGCTGGCTTGTTTGTTATCCAGGAGCCAGAGTTATGCTGATGTGAACGCAAGCACCGGGCATAGCAAATTCCAGGCGCATTCAATTGAATAACCGCAGTAAGGGAGGGTTGTTTTTACCCAAACAAACAGACAGAGGGGTCTATGCTTGCCCATAATAACAAGGAGAATGCACGAAACTGAATTCAATTTGCAAGAGTGGCGGAAGATATAATCATTTGGGCGTGCTATGTAGATAAATAAATTTATTGCGTTAATGTTGCGTCATGACTAGACAGGGAAGGGGGTGTGGTGAACAACAGTGGCCGTAAAGAGAACATATACTAATTATAGTTATGAAATTATTATTTTTATAGTACCCGACGTGATTCGCCGATTTGTTTCTAATGTATTTAGAGAAGAATTATTCCAGGAGCAGGAGCGTTTCCTTCAATAAATTTTTCTTTATAAACATAAACTACAAAAATTCATATCTTAACAGTTGTTTAAATGAGAGAAAGAAGTCTTTCTTAGTTAAGACATTCAAAATTGTAGTTTAAAAGATGCGAACACAGACAGACAGAGAGACAGCGAAAACAGAGGCAACCTGGGGATACCATAGAACACATTCGTACTTAACTATTAGGACACAAAGAACAATGTTAGTGACTTTTGTTTTGCCCTTTTCATTTAGATATGTAAAGCTGTAGACGAGGCATTGCATTCGTCTGGTCGGTTTGCTTTTTTCCTGCTGTTCTTCTTCTTCTTTAGACTGATTTCATTTTAATTTGATTTAAAGTGCTCATAACGTACCATAGGAGTACCTGTCGCTCACTATCACCCGCAGCCGAAGGTATCATCTTTCAACACACAACAACTGAAAAGGCTTCCTTCTGGCTAGTATTTATGTCTGATGCATTGCAGCAAAAATAAAACAGCAAAAAAAAAAACAACAACCAAGAAACACGTCTGATTACAATTGCATTTTTAAGGACGCAAATTCTGTTTTACATTAAACTGGGCTTGTCACGTCCTTAAATTACAACATAATATAACACAAAACTATGTAAAATCGATAAGGTAAACAAATTGCAACAGGACGAAGAAACGGCTGTATTTGCCAAAGTCATTATCGAGGATAAATCTGTTTTTCGAGGAACACAAATCGTACGCAATTTGCCGGCGGTCATTTGTTTGTTTTCCTATTCCTTGTTTGAGCGTAAGCGTTTGTTGTTTCGTATGGCATATGTTGTATGTCCTGCTCTTGCTGAAGCTAAAGGTTGACATTTCATTTGTGCATCAAATCTTTCGGAAAACAGACTCGAGGTTTAAAATTACATGCATTTCGTGCGATTTCGCTTTGTCGCCGTTATTGTTGCCCTTTTTGGCAGATTGAGCAATTTTTTGCCTCCAGGTATTCGCATCAGGACAATTATTTCATGTTATAGTCATATACAGAACCCAAAGATCATCGCACCTAGACAAACACAGCGAATTGTCATCGCTTTTAAGGTAAACAAGGATCCGAACTCATAAGTTCTTTTCAAAATTGAGCAAACAAACATTTTTCAAATCTGATGTGCACAGCGCAGCCCTACGTAAGTCAGAAAGTGTTACAAACGCACATAATTGGAACAAAAGGACGACAAACACGAATGGCGCAAGTTTTGCTTCCAGGCTTCCGTTCCTGCCGAACGTAAGTTTTCCCCGAATTAAGTCATATCCACTGCTGTCGTCTGTGTTTGTTTTTTGGATTTCTAGGATTTTTGTCATCGGTCTTGTCATCACCATCCTAATTAAACATTACGCACACATATGTATTCGAGTGATAATTTGGTAAATGGAAATCACACAAAAAGGTAATATTCAGTCAGTAGAAATAAACGTCGAATCTTCTTAACAAAACTTAAGTGAATAGCAGACAATTACCTGTACTCGTGATTCTGGCAAATTGATTTTCAGTGCAACTTCTTCGCGCATAAATATGTCCGGATAGCGGGTTTTGCCGAATAATGCCTCTAAAACGTCCAACTGTGCTCGGGTGAATGTGGTTCGTTCACGTCGTTGTTTTCGTGTGTTAACTCCTTTAAATAAAGAAAATTTAAAAACATTAATAAACATTTATAAAAAATAAAAATTTTGCCTAACTGGGTGAATTTTTTAAGAATGATCTATAATAGTTTTGCAGTAATAAATGGAATTTTCATTTTCTTTATAGAATGTGAAAACTGTAAATAATATTTTCGTTTACTAATGCAAGCAAATTTATAAAAAAAGGTTTTAAACTAAGCAATAACAAGCCAAAAGGTGTATCCAAATTTTTCTGATATTTTATATTTTTATATCTTGGAGGTCGTTGATATGTACAAACTAAAAGAAACCTTCCTTAAGTAAGATGGTAAAGTGAGCTTATTTGCTCGCCATATGGATAGTTGTAATTCAGTCTAAACACTGAATTATCTTAAAAGCCCAATAGTAACCATTTAATTCACAAAATTCGACACAATTTTTTTTGGGGGATTTTTTTTCTGTGAAAAAAAAAATGTTTTCTTATTTTTTATTTCTTAAAAAATTTTTGTTTTAAAGAACACCCTTTTTTTAAAAAAAAAAACAACAGTTTTAGTCGTATCTTAGTCCTACATAACTACATAAAGAATTTCATACGAATCGGTTGAGAAATTGCTTGGTCCACAAAATTTCAGGCCCCCTATTGGCCAGATCCTCGAATTTCCATAGGTACAAGTCTTATAGTCGGATCTTAGTCCTACATACCGAATTTCATACGAATCGCTTGAGAAATTGCTCAGTCCACAGAATTCCAGAGCCTGTTGGCCAGATCCCAAAATTTCCACAGGAATAAGTCTTACAGTCGCATCTTAGTCCTACATACCGAATTTCATACGAGTCGCTTGAGAAATTGCTTGGTCCACAAAATTCCAGACCCTATTGGCCCAGATCCCAAAAGAATTTAAAAATGTATTTCAATATCTACAAACCGTTTCTTGTTCTTTATAACGATACATAATATAGATTTGTTGCTAATATACTTTCAACTTTAGTTGAGATTTATCGAATCATCGTCTAAGAAAAAATAAAGTCAGAAATTTGATCCCCCAATGATCCGGCTTTATTTACGCTAAAAACATTGTAACTTCCTCTTTTTTAATATAGATGTGATAATAATTGTTTAGGTAAGCGTCTCTCGCGACTCTGCTTACAAATTTACGGATGAAGGTTGAATTGTTCACCAACAATCAGGCGTCAAATTTATATAAATTTATAATTTCGTTTGGTTTTTATGTGACCACAAAAGGTTAAAAACGGGATAAATATAATTTGTATTGTTTTATCTGTATATTATTGTGGAATACACAAAATATCTTAAAATTTCAATATGTGTTAAATGAAACTTAACAGCAAATATATAAATAATTCCCAGCTGCTGTCAAAATTCAATTATAATTAAACGACCCCAACATTTTTAATGAAGAAATTTTAAGAATTTCGTAAATATTACTTCATATAAATTATAATGTTGCTTGCGTTTAAAAAAAAAACATTGTGTTGATTGATTATTCTCGCCAGAAGACATGTTGGTTCTTAATTGGAGTAAAGTAAGCTTTCAAACAGGCCCACAGGACCGGATACCGCTTCTAGAGCCATACAAGAAAAAAGAAAGAAAATTAAATAAAAGTTTTGACAGTTCTTCCTTTGGAACATAGAATCTTTTGTGATGGCTATAATTCGTTTGACAGAATCTTTACGATGTCATTTACTAATTTCTTTTTAGTTATAATAGCTGTCGCTCTTTTGATATAAATAAAAGAATACAATTATCAAAATGCCAACTACATGTGCACAAACAAAATCTGCCACATAAATATCAAAAGAACTTAAAATTTATTGCTTTTTAAATGATACAAAATGAGAGGAAACGGGTTTTTTTCTTTCGCAATAAATTATTTTCTATTATTGCCGCAGAAAACAGGGAAACGGTAAAATGTTGCAGCGTTTGTATATTAAAATGCCATAAGTGGTGAATACTACGAATTCAGTGGAGAGTACCAAAAATTAAATCGAATAAATCGTCAGAAAAATAACAAGTTTCCCAGAAGATACAAATATTTCATTAACACATAAACTGCCGAAAGTCGTTCGCATTCTAACAAAACTTCAAAAAGATTCCGACGCAATATACGGAACTTTTTTTCAATCATCTTTTAAGTTGATATGGAGCCTTTTAATGTGGTGGCCCCATTTGTCCAATAGGGTTTCTCGGCTGTTTGTATAGTCAGCTGCGGTTTAGTGCAAACATGGAAAATTACATGTTTCAATAACGTTTGCAAATTAATTATCAAATTTGCCGTCAAAGTTTGCTTTCGGTTGCAATTATTTTTCATTTATTTACTGCAAAACTGTCGCATTTGAGTAAGTCAGACGACAAAAATTTACTGTTAGGTACGGGGTTTATGATGGTCATTAGCCGAAACTTCTTCTTCAATCATTCTTGCTTTATGATGCACATACTACCCGACCATGACCGACTTTTTTGGGATAAATTGGAAGAGGATGACGTTGGCGTAAGTAGAGTCATCAAGACATGCAACACAGCGGGTTAAAAAACGTATGGAGTTATGGAGAGTAAGTTCACGGTCTATAAAAATAAAACAGAACCTTTAGACCAACAACTAAGGACTAACATCGAACACGAAGTTATTGGCGTAAAAGTTATGAAAAAGTAGGATCACCGCATTCACTCGTACAGGCGTTTCCGTGGAAAACAGTATAATTCCCCTTTATATCTATCAATTTTCAACCTCAAAAAAGTCCTAAAGACTAACTATATGATATCGTGACCAAACAACAACAAACACGGTGACTACGTCGTCAAGCTATAATTTATATTTTAGAAGACTAATCGCGGTGAAATATACTTTGTGATGACTACAGCATGTAACGATACTTTTCTTTCTAGAAATAAAAATAAGACATTCTCGAATATAAAAATAAACTCAAACTTCTAGTGCCACAGCCGACCAAACTATACAGACTTATGAAATGGGGTACGAAAAAAACCCTGCGAAATGAAGATAAGCCGCTTAGGACGGTACATGAGGTGGAGATCGGGTGGCAAGTATAACAAACACGACAAACTCTCGAGAAAAAAAAGTTGAGAAGGGATTTTATTTCTTTGTAACAAAGCGCTTTTCTTTTTTTTTTCTTTTCATGATGATGCTAATGCAAGTCAACCAAGCCATGAGGTGGCAACACGCACCCCCTTAATGCAAAAAAAGGAAGAAAAATTTCCGTTTCATAATTTAGACATTTCGCCAGACAAATTGATTACACGTGTATTTATTTTGTAGATATAAAAATATTCTCCAACAATTATGCTTTTTTTTGGTGAAATAAGATTTTGTAAGCTTTTCGAATGAAATCACAGAAAATAAAATTATTTTATTCAATATACAAACTTGCGCTCTGTATGTACGTCAATGAAGACGATTTTTTTTATTACGCTTTAACTGGACGATTCAAAACGATCAAATTAAAAATGGCAGACTTTCGAATTTATAGTCTCAGTACGCAGAATCACGCGACTACGGACACCACACACCACGGAGCCTAAAATAATGTGTTTTGAAAAAATACACTCGTGTGTGTAGCTGCACCCCTCCAATTTGTATCTGCAATAATTTCGAATGCATCTTATAGCAAGGTTGGTTGTTTTTCTGTATGGCGCATTTTAAGAGGGAAGGAATGGGCTTGGTTTTTGCCTAAAACCGTTTTATGTGACTACTAAAACTGATCGAATGCTACTAGAGAATAAAAGAAAACTTCAAACCTTTACACAACTTGGTATTTGTGTACGGTACTCAGTGGATAAAAAAAGAAAATTGATAATGGAAAATGGTTTTCATCCCTTGTTCATTCATTTGTTCATTGTTCACCGTCAAGGGATTTGCTCTTCTAGTTTTCCAACCCTTACTTTGCACATAAATACAGAGCGTGCACTTACAAACGATCCGAAATGCCAACCTATTTAGGATTCGGGTTCTGGTTCGGGTTGGTCGGACGAAAGTCCATTTTACATATTCGTGTATATATATACGCTTTATGTGCTCAGCATACAATTCATTCCATTCATTGTTTCTTTCTATTGTCTAGAAACAACGCATCGAGCTGTTTCGCTCGCTTGAATCTACATTGTACTCATAAATACTATTTCGTTGTATGTATCCCTATTATAAGCAAGACGAAGGCTCTAGTTTTTGTGTCGGTTTGAATGCAAAGCAAACAACATCCTACCCCTTATGCATATGCATAAGTACTATGTGTACAGGAGGTAAATACCCACATACACATTTCGTCGTCGGGATTTGAGACAAC
Source organism: Nephrocerus scutellatus (assembly GCA_947095585.1). Taxonomy (NCBI): domain Eukaryota; kingdom Metazoa; phylum Arthropoda; class Insecta; order Diptera; family Pipunculidae; genus Nephrocerus; species Nephrocerus scutellatus. The sequence continues at coordinate 43,856,231 of OX352763.1, forward strand.
AGAAGCAGCCACCATTTAGTTTGGTTGCATATAGAATTAGGCACATGATAAGAATTTCATGCTTTTTGTGAATTTGATTTTTGATTCGGTATATGCAGCGAAAAAATGGTAAAGTTATGCTTCACGCTAAATTTATGCACACGCATAACTTTAAAATGTAAAACGACACAAACTTATAAAGGTCTGTTTGGTAAAAATGAAACCGAAAAACAATTTAATTTTTGGAAACTTTTACCTGCGTGATCTATTCGTTTTCTACTTCTTTGTATCAAAATAAACAACGCAACATTTTTAATTAAGAGCATTAAACAGAAACATTGTATTGGTTTTTTTTCGCACCGATGGACTTTCAATTTTTAACTTCGATATTACTGCAGTCTTATATAACGCAAGGAGCTAATCGATCGCCGGCTGCTGAAACAACATCTCAGTAACGCATAGAACTATTTAATAGATGATCTAAAGTTTTAACTTGGGTCCATAGTTTAGGTAATAGGCATAATGTATAACTTACATTAATTTTATAAAAATCAATTAAAGAAATTGCTGTTATTAAACGACCAGAACATACTACAAAAGCAATGATAACGAATGTATTTCAATTTAAGTTTAAATTTTTGTTAGTAGTTTCACACACTACAAAACGTTGGTTTGTTTCTTAAGTCTTTCGTTTTAAAGTTTTTCCGTTCTCTTTTAAAAACCTACACTGCATTACTTGTCTCTTTTTTTGTGTCAATTATCAATTCAGTTACATATTTTTTATTTATTGTTATTATATTTTTGTTCATACTCGCTTTTCGTTTCTTTTATTTTGTTGTGCAGTCTTAATGGGTTTACCTGCTGGTTAGCTGCTGCTAAGATACAATACGTTGTTCGACGTTCGAATTCCTTGAAAATTATATTGTCGCCAAGATACTCGAGTTATTCGCTTCGTTTTAACAAAATCATGTCTCTCTCATTATTCATTATGTCAAAAAATATTGATAATGATGCAATCAGAAAAATTGAAACACGACGGAGACGCGAACAACCTGCCCGCCGTTGTTGCCCTAGGCTGTAAATCTGGTCGTCTCCTGGGACCTCAACGCGTTTTGACATTTTCTTCAAGTCAATACAAAATATCGCATGCTGCACCGCTTGGGGTAACTTGTTCGTGCGCTGCGCTCTCAAACCACCAAAATCACGTTGTCATTTTATGCTAATTGAGTTATCAGGGAGAATATCAATCTGTCAGTTTATTGCTTCCTCGTTTGTCATTTTTCTTACAGATGGCCCCATAAAAGGGAATGAAAACATTACGGCGCGTATAAACTGAGTTTCAGCTCATGCAACAATATTATTCATTCCAAGAAAGTGGTTCTCTGTATATATGCTTTGTCGCGTCAAGATGACTGTGGAGTTTGATGAATCGCTTTCACGATATCAACAAAAGTGCATTAGTGCACTTTAATGAGCGCCTTAATATTGGCCTTCCATCTATAGGTATGTGCATTACCGTTTTGTATCGTATGTTGTAAGAACAATTTGATTGTTCATAAAGAAAATGTTTTGGTGCAATGTACTAGTATTCCCAATGGACAGGGAAGTTTCTTTCTTACTTGCTTATTAGTTACAGTTAAGAATGTATTTTTCATAAACTATTGCAACAATTCCTAATAAAATCACAAAAACAGCTCAAAGTCATCCAATCATGTCAAACAGAAATTAAATCAATCTTCTGGACAATTTACTTTAAACTATTTCCGTAATGTCTACAAAATTCACCGTCAGTCCAACATATATTAAAAAAGTGAAAAAGTGCAATATTTACCCCACATACCTTGGGAGAACCCAACAGCTTCTAAACCGTGAGGTAACCCAAAGGGTCCAAGCGAAGGCATCGGCATCCCTGGTGGCAATGGACCATGTGGCACCGAATGATGCGGATGTGGACCACCATAACTGTGTGGATGGGGTCCCAAGTCACTGGATTTTAAAAACCCCGCAGCCATTAGGGCTTCCGTAGAGTGCAGCGCCACTGTGAATGAGTTGATGGTTTCGCTGTATCTGCAAAAATTAAAAAAAAATAAATGAAATAAAGTAAAATGATCAAATTAATCAAACAAATTTTTATTTAAAGGTCTGTGAGTGAGATTCTGACAAAAGTTCTGACAAATTGCCAGACCCTCATCATGAAGAAAATATGAGTATAATTGTACGCAAACATAGCGCTGTCGATTAACACTCGATTAGAATCTCATCTCTGCAAGGAGCTCTGCCAATCTGTCAGGAGGGTGGTCGCGATCCTTCACAATAACCAACATCAGCTTCTTCCCATTACCGTTTGCCCACAAATAAATTCATTTTTGAATTTGACAGATGTGTTTTTAATTTGGGTGTTTGGTTCTTCCCTATTCTGTTCGGCTTCAACTTTGGAGAAAGATTTCATAGGGTGATGTTCATGTTATACAAAATCAGTGAATCGTGAAAACGATATTGCACCATTGAAGGACGCGATTTCCTTGCTCTCAATAGGTGCGGCAGTACGACGTTCAAGCCAACCTAAGGATCAACCCAAAACAATAATATAAAGTACTCGTATTATAGAGAGGTGTGGAAATGTATCTTTTCTCTTTTGGTCATTCATTTCAATTATGGTTTATTGCCTAGATGTTTTCCAATTCGTTTCTTTATGTTTGACCCGATGTTCTGCAGTAAATCCGAATTCGGGTTGTTTGGATCGATGTAGGTTCTATAGAACCTATTCAATTCCAATGACAGTCAAACAGTCAAAAAGACAATAGCAAACAGACCATGCGAAACTTTTGAGTTACTCTGCAAAATTGCATAGAAACCGCTATCAGTATGCGGTGGTACTGTTCTTTGACGGGATTACCGCCATCACCACAGAAAAACAGAAATTACTCTAATCATAGGCAAGACGGCAAAAATGCAAATACTCTGATGCTTTGCTTGTTTTCTAGAGATTTCAAAAGATCTACTGCGCACTTATAACCTAGTATTATCAAAGTGTACTTAGGCAAAAAGATGAAACTAATTCAGGTCGAAGGATTAAAACCCCACACATATCATACGTGTATTGAAGTTCCTCGAATTTTCTAAAAGGTTTGCGGTTTTTGGATTAGCATTGGTGGTATTTGCGGGAAGGTCTTTATCCTACTTAGGTCATCCTAGGCTTAAGAGAACATTTATATTTGTATTGTCTACATATTGCAAAGAAATGTATTATACATATGGGCTTTGTTAGATTCTTCTGAAACATTTTTTTACCTTATTTTTTACCGGTAAAATTAAATTCACAGTTAATAGGAACGTACGTGCTTTAGTTGGAAATTTAAAATTTGGTTTATATTGCGTACAAAGACATTGCATGTGATCAAATGCCACCATCATCACGCATGCGTCTCCTTTGTTATGGCGATCTCGCATGGGTCACATAAAATTTCCGGACATATCTTTGTTTTTGTCACGTTCGTTTCCTTTTCCGGTAAGGCAGCAGAACCAGAAGTTCTATAAATGCATTGATCTTGCTATATAACAGAGATTATTAAATTAAGAAGTTCCAATTAATGGAAATGTACAAGAACTATAAATTTTATGCAGGATTTGACCGTGACAAATGGATAACAGTAATTCTGATAGTGCATCATGTTCCAAGATATGGTATGATGATTTCGTTTATAATGTCTTCTGGTATGAGAACATAAAAGCAATAGTCAGTAGGTATGCACTTGTGAACAAAAGCCGCAAATTTGTTTTAAAATAAACCTTAAATATAAGGCTTTAATACGGCAGTAAATAACTTAAAAATATAGGCATGACAAAGGTACCATATTACGGTAGCTTATTTTAAAATAAACCCATTTCAAGGCACATGTAACTAAAAAAAAGTTGGGAAAATCCGTTAAAATTCAACAGTCAACACAAAAAAAAATGGTTTTGACGACTGAGAAATTTCAAACCGGTTCAATAGCGAAGCACAAGGCCAAGTCAAAATGGGTTTCATTTCGATTAGAAGAACACAAAATATGTTTTGCGGTGGTAATCTGATGACTAAATTAGAATAAAGATCGTTTTGGTAGGTAAGTTATTGCACAAGCTCGAGAATGACTACAACCATCTGATGCTTATTTGCGTTCAAGTCACTATCAATACAAAAATGTATTTAGCTATATTCAGCAAACCTACGAGTATCTAGCTGTGATGTCGGTATGATAATTTTTCCTGCAATTTAAACTGAAATATGTACATTTTTAAAACTGGTTTTGAATTAGTTTGTGCAGCACGAATATTCACACGACTGAAGTGTCTTCCACAATACGTGATTGGTTTTCATCTCTTTTTTCAGATTCATTCTGTTGGATTGGAAAAAGAAAAAACGTCATAGATGCCTTTTAATCATCAGTATTAGTCGGCCAAGATTACAGTGTCCCGCTGATTTTCAATGATTGCGTTAAAGTTATTATAAGTTATATTATTCTTATGGATATATAACCGTTTGTGTGTTCGTGCATTTTGTCGGTGCACAGTTAAAATGTAGACAATTTTGGATTTTTCATTAAAGAAGTTCAGTAGCTATTCTTTTGTTACCCTTCCAGTTTGTATTCATGTTGATCATCGTCAAATAGATAATAGTAATGTAACCATCAGTAGATGATTCCCATATTTAACCATCAACGTCAGCGGAAGCCCCATTAATAGGTGTCAAGCTAACAGATAAAATATACGCATCGCGTCCTAAGAAATCAGGTTCTTTTTTTTTCTGTTTGTGAATAATTAAATGCTACACTCTGCTACACATGCTATGAGTTATATGAGTCTTTTTCTTCTTTGACTTAAGAGATATACCTAACTGGTACCATCAAATGTTCAGAGAAGTCCACAAATACTCGCGTATACGCCAAAGAGACATAAATAATAAAATTTTGACGTGTGGTATATAATTTGTTAAGATTTCGGCTGATTTTTGAATATTTGATTGTGCATTTCAATGATTTTGAAAAGCGAAATTGAATGAATCGAATGGATAAGAAAGGCGAAAACTGAGAAGTTTTTTAAAAAAATAATGAATTTATAAATAGACGCACCAAATAAAAAAAACATCAAACATATAAACGTGTGCGATCAACAGTATAAAAATTAACAAAGCATAATAAAAACATTCCTCCACATTGTAGGTGAGTGCTGGCTTTGATTTTCTTATCCTTGTTGTTGTTTTCAAAATATCTGTGTGCGGGTTCGGAGGCGCAGTGCACTCTATACAGACCGCAAATATGCACCACACACTGTGGTGTTGGGCGCGTGCCACACATCACCTCAAGTGCACTCCATGTTCTTGGTAGCATTCATGCCATCAATGCACGGCAGTATCAGTATAGGACCAAGGAACAACACAAAAACATGCACATGTATAGCATCGTATTAAATTACGGGATTGGTGTGGAAAAACACCATTGAAGCACTGTAGGGTCCTTCAGATTATTAGAGGTTATCCTTTTAAGTGCGTGACTTTTTTCGCTTCTTTATAACATTCGTCACTTGAGGAGGATTCGATTCTTTGCACATATGAACCTAGACACGAAAGAGATCGTCTCTCCTACATCAGTAGTTAACATCCACAATTCCGGTTGAAAATGCGCAACCATCGCAGCGAGATCACCTTGAGTCATCGCCCTCTGCGCGCCACTTCACTTCTTCTTATCGAGCGAACTCAAGATGAAATTGAAACCCTGCAATTATCTCTTTTGAATATCCACGCAAAACTCTCGTTCTTTTTTTTTCATCCCATTCAGCGTCTTTCCACTTTGTATATATCTATATTACGTATTTGATTGTTGACTGTTGTACGTAATATTCGCCTAAATTTATGGACTCCCTCACTTATTGAACGAATTACCGAAACCCGATACGGGAATTAGGTTACTTACAGACTCTCACATCTATCTGGCGTGTGTACCACTTCCACTCGACTACCAAGATTTGATTTTCGATTAAAAATTTAACTGCGTACGGATGATTGATATTTTTTTCAAATTTTTCTTTTGTCACCGTAATTGAAGGAGTTCCATCAAGGTTTCCAATGACAGAAAAAAGAAACGCCGAAAACCTAATTGAAAATCTTGTCTCTTAGACCGATCTCATTTTTGTCATCGTATAAGATTTTGATTGACTTGTGAGTTAAAACTTCACTTTGCCACTTCGGCCAATACCATCAAACAATATGGGAGATATGTCAAATACAATTCCAAAGCGGATGTACTGTCACTTTTGAATAAATTCCGAATAATTTGTTTGATGTTTCATTCAAAGCGAAGGGCAATTTGAAGCGCGTAGGTGGATTGGTTTTCGAGTTTTCTGTTTTGTTACGTTACTTTTGCTCATCGACCTGACAACAGATTACAAAATTAATTTATCATTGATGCTGGATTTGTTTTTGCTGGCACCCCTTGGATTTTTAAACCAACAGTTGGGTACTTTCGAAATAAAATTTCTTTTTTAATGAGTTTTCTCATCATGATTGCTTTCATTTAGATATTAAAGACTTATTACTTAATTTATGCGCACATTGTACTAACATATAGAGTAATAATTCTGTTTCTTTTGTTTCTTCAACCAAATGTTTTTCTTTACAGTATAAAGGCATTGCTGAATATCCAATTGAAATAAAGCTTCCTCATTTAATTACTCTCGGACGTTTATTGTCAGACATTCGCGAGAGTTAGGACAGTCAAAAAGTTTTTTAGTTTTCCAGGATTCGAACTTTGAGACTCCAAGTATAGCAACACACTATAATTTCTACAACTGCGTCCACTTTCTACTGATAACGATAAATTAATAAAACTATGTGTGTTTTTCTATGGAAGTAGTTAATACTCCGTCATCATTAACATTATAACTTATAGGACAAACCACTCAAAAAAATTTCGGAAATAAAGTTCATGGCTTGTTGGCGCTCTAGTATCTAATGCTTTAGACTTCTTAGCGGGAGGTTCGAAATTGGAATCCCAGAAAAAACACCAAAAATATTTTTTAAAGCCCACCCAATCGCGAATGTCTGACAACGAACGGAGTTAATTATTGCCACGGAAAGCTTCTCAATTCACCGTTCGCATACGGCTTTGAATTGTAGTTAGTTTCATTATATGCAAAAATATAACACGCACAATAGGAATGGTAACGAGAAGCTAGGCCTTGGACTACAACGGTCTGTCGCGACAAATATTATTATTACCGTATCTAAAGCTTAAAAAAATTGCTGGCGTGCTGTTTACAAAGTACGAGCTTCTGAAGCCGTTTGTAAGCTTCTGAAGCCGTTATAAAGTTCACGATGAAGCTGCCTGCTTTCGGTACCCAAATAACAAATGTCCAATTTATAAATGCAAAGACCGACAAGAACGGATCTCGCGAAAGTGAACAAAAAAAAGAAGAAGAAGAAAAATAAAGACGTAAACATGTATGCTCTACCACAACACATATTAATATGTGGTGTGTGTAACATTAACCCACCATGGACCCACAAATTGAAAGCCTTGTTAAAGAAAAAGACTTTTAAGTGTTCATTTTATTAAAAGCTTATTATACGTTCAATATTTAGGCGTTGATCGATCAAGCTCAACTTATGTTTAGTTCTTAAATACATTGGCTAAAGCTCAATTATTGATCATTCATGGCTAATATGGCAAATCGTTCTTTGCATATGTCTGATTGAGTTAAATTCTGTATTCAAATACTGACACCTTTAAATATCTAACATACTATGTTTGAATTGTTTTCCACAAAATCTATATTTTTTAAAGGTCCATTGAGGCAATGCACCAAACAAAAAATTCGAATATGTATCGTTCTATGCTTGCGTATTTTAATTTTGATTTAAGGCTGATAACATAATAAATGTTATGTTGTAGGGTTCTAATTAAAAAAAAACATTTGCCCTCCGTATTTTACGTAGATTAAATAATCACTACCTAACATCCAACACTTATTAAACTAAGCCTCATGAAGAAATCTCGATATCCTTCGTGCTAAGTCTCAATAGGCTTACTTAAATCCCCTGCATACCACAAAGGTCATCGAAACACACGACATTAGCAGAAGGGCTTAGTTTCTAAGATATCTAGTCGGAATTTGTTATTGAACCTTAAGCCTTTTAACTAATCCCGTCTATTTCGATGACCTTCGTTAGCCTCGTACACAATATATCAATAACTATGTGAAATATAGTTGAATGGCAAAACCCCGCAACTATATGCAGCATACATTTATGGTGATTTGGAAAAAGTCAAAAAGTATGACATACTTGAAAAAAGCTTTTTCTTTATACCTTTTATCATTAACAAGCAAACATTGTTTAACCATAAGTATATGATAGTCAGTTCAAATGGCCACTGGAATAAAGGTCTTTAGTGTGACAATGTTTTTGTATTGATTCATTGAAATAAATGATTTACTTATGTAGTGGTAGGTATGCTCTGTCATTTAAAATGTTATAAACACTAAAGCATGACTTTGAAATTTTCATTCTTAGTTTTCTCTGTTGAAAGAAGTTTTGTTTAATTATTTTGTTCTTTGTAGTATTCTTTAATGGTAAGATCGTTTTACTCTATTTTTTTAATTATTTCTTACAAAATTTATGTTTTGAAAGCTGAAAGAAATTATGGCCAGACTAGAAGCCTATAGCTATTAAATTGTTTTCGATCAAATAGATGAATATATAGACAAATTGTCTTACTGGAGTTGTTAAGGTATTTCTTCTCATGTGATATACAGTTCTATCTTGCACAACAATAGCGAAAAGTTAACAATGTCAACGTTTAAAAAAAAACAATATTTAAAAAATTTAATACAAAACACATCTACGAATGTTTTTCCGCATTTGCATATTACAACCCGCTGCCTCTCTGAAAGGTCCAATTTAATAATTAATAAATACAGAAATCTTTGTAATATATTGCCACCATTAATAATATTCAGATTTCACACTGATTATTGGTTTTAAATATACGATCAGCCATATACAGCCACGGATGGATGAATAATTTCGTTTGAGAAAAGGCGCGCTTTATAGTGAAAGACAATGGTAATACAAAAACGGGAAACGGTTGGATTTTTAATAAAAATTAATCGGAGGTGGAAAAAAAGCCAAAGAAAGACTAATTCAGAGAATGATAATTGTTTATCTTATAACTATATTGCGGAATGTATAGTTGAGAGTTTATGGATATATTATTTCAGAAACGTCCACTGGCACTCAATAACACAAAAAGAATTAATCAATAAATAATTGATTTCCAAAATTACTTATGTGTTTGTGGCAACCATTTAAAACTCTCAAACTGCTGCACATATTTTTGCATACTTAAACCTCATACTACAACTAAATATCTGCCCTAATTATTTTCAATTTATATACATGGGTGCAGTGACTCCAGTGCGTTAGACTTCTGAGTAGGAGGTTAGAGGTTCGAATCCCAGAAACAACAAAATGGTCCCACCTCTCGCGAATGTTTGACAAACGTACGAGAGTAATAACTTGTCACGGAAAGCTTCTCAACTCGCCTTTCGTATACATCATAGGTCTTTGCCATTTGTGTGCAAAATATAACACGAACTACACTTTCTGTCGCGCGAATATTATTATTATACCTATAGCAGTGCAATAATTTAGTAATTAATTGAGAGAGTTTACTCCTAAACAAAACTAAAATCTGTTTTGTAGTGCGGAGCATTGCGCCGAGTATTACATTTTCAACCCAATATATCAGCAATATTTTCATTCGAATATCAAGTGTTCTAAGCACGTTAAAAATTAATTCAACGTGAAACACAAACAAACGCAATTTGCATAAAAAAATAATTTCGTCGGACCAAAATATGCTTTTGGTGTTGCTATGATACTTAATGATAATTGGTGGTCATTTGTTTTGTTTATTTGCTCTTTTTGTTCAACTGATAATAAAAAACATTTTAAGTTATATACTTGCATGAATAAAAAATAAAAAAATAAAAAAACATAATTAGTTTTGATACTTGAGTTTAATGTTAAAACAGCTAGGGCTTATGTAGAATATGTAATAGAAGTATATATCTTATAAAAGAAAATTTTTTTGTATTCCTTAGATTTTTTGGAAAACAGAAAGTATATTTTATTATAGTGAATAAAAGGGAGATTTTGTTTAACTACAATAGTAGAGGTGAAAAACTAAACTGGCTAAGATACCTAAAAGATAGATTACAGGACTCATCATTCGTAGAGTGGGACGAACTCTGCTTGTCTAGCTTTAGCCATTAAGCATGCTCTTGAACTACTCATATTTAGCGGTCCTCTCTTCGAGAGTAAACCATAAGCCCCCGCGACCGGTCAACCTTATTGTCTGTGGGCACGGACAACTCCCGCGGTACCAATGCGACCTTGGTGAGGTCTGATATCAAGGGACTTAGTTCCTTCGGAGTGATTGCCTTTTTGCGAAGAAGAAAACCATCACTGGTAAATCATCGTCCGGAACCTCGAACCCCATCATTTGTCACTAGGATACCGTGCTATCCTAGGCCGCCTGGGATAGAAACTATTCGAGGCCCTTTTCTCTGTCCCTTTGTGTACGAAATGAACCATGAATAGGTTAAGGCGCAATTGGAACCCCCACGGGGAAGATTACAGGACTGATGGGTCGATATGAACCGATGGACAGAACCAAGTTTGTAGAGACAAAAAGAGTTATTTGCATACATAATATAAATAACTAGTAGGCCCCTGTGCCCACTTTCTATTGGAAAAATTGAATTCTCTCAGTGATATTCGAACCTGTGCCCTGTATGCAATTGCACAAAACTAAGAAAAATAAAAAAAATATGGGAAAGATTCAGAGCTGATTCACACCCAAAACTTCTATACACTTCTTCATTCTTCTACCAAGCGCTCCGACCGGTGATCCACAAAACATACAGAGCAATCGGCTGCTAAAAGCTAGCGTAGTTCTCATTCTGATTCTCTGCTTCTCGTTGGTTTTGTTTAATTAATATTGATTAACCACAAACAACCGGCATATCTGCGTTATTGGCTGATATGTCCATTTATCACTAAGAAACTATTGCTACAGAAAACAGACAAAAAACTAAGAAACGATTGCTACAGACAGCTGACAAAAAAACCAAGACCTTGGTAAACTGTAAACAAATTTGTTAAAAAACACATTGTGCGTCGCTGAATTTCGAAATGAATGACTCAGATCTGCAACACAATAGTTCTGTTAAGCAGAAAAATGTCTAGAGTTTCAAAACTCACTACACCATCTTTTTATAGAAAAAGCCGCCTATGCCTAGGATAGCCAGAGTAGAACTTTATAAAGTCATAAGAGAATCCAAAAAAAACTGACACGACTATGTAAGTTGACAATGACCAATGTTATAAGCCAAGCCAGAATATCCGGATCATTATCAAGCCCATTCAACATCTAAAACGGGCTCCGAAAAGGAGATGGACTGGCCTGCGTCCTTTTTAACCTGGAGTTGGATAAAGTAATCAGAAACTCTGACGTAACGGCGAGAGGAACAATCCTCTATAAACCCATTCAGATACTTGCTTAGGCAGACGACATCGACATCGTTAATAGAAACCGAAGAGCTGTACAGGAAGTTTTCATCAAGATCGAGCGTCCAGCCCGAAATCTGGGGCTGCACATAAATGAGAGCAAAACAATTTACATGATGGTGGCCACGTCTGTGAGTAGAATATCCAACAATGGTTCCTCAATGAAAATAGTTGAAGGCGAATTTGAAGTAGTGCAATCCTTTAACTATCTCGGGTTAACTGTAGCAGCTGATAAAAACATGGAACCATACACAACAACAACATGGAATTTACACACACGGTTGTTCAAAGCCAACAAAGCCTATTTTAGTCTGTCAAGACTCTTCAAATCCAGGAATTTAACCATAACATCTAAGCTGCTGTACTTACATATGGATCCGAGACTTTGGTGATTAGAAAAAAAAGAGGATCCTGCTCGGAAAGTCCTTTGCGGTAGGATTTATGGAACACGACAGCGAGACCGCCCAAGCCTACGCTTTAAAGGATAGTAGGCCCAGAATTTAGGGATGCCAAACTGGATGACATTGGCTAGAAATCGGGATCGGAGGAGAGATTTTTTGCGGGAGGCCAGGACCGGACACCAGTTATAGAGACAAATATGATGATGATGATTAAGCAGAATACTAGATTTTGCAGTCGCTGATTTTAAAATAGCTCCAGTTTTTGACTTTGTTTAATGGTAATCTGTGGAGTTGTAACCAATGTTGCTATTGTATAGATATAAATCGGGCAAAACAAATTCAAAAACCTGCTATACTATACATGAAGATATTTAGTTTAACTGCATAGATCATAATTTCAGAGCCGCAAAAATGAATGCCTAAAATATGGATGAATTTGTACCTTAATTTAAAATCACTTGTAACTTGTCAACTTAGGAATACTGACCTCGTTTAGTAAAATGAATGCAGTAAATTGCGAATTCAAAAGTAAAGATAGAATTGTTGTCTTCATAAAAAATATCAAGAGTTTAGTTACTCTATTAATAAACTGTGAATAACTACCTAAACAAAATTGGGGATATAACAAAACGGCAATTTATTCGAACGGTAATATTGCGTTTATGATAGTTTTTACCCAGTGCTCTCTCGGTTAAATAATGTTTAGCTCGACAGACCGTTGTAGTCCACAAGGCTAAGAAAGGAGAGAGAAGACGACAATTCGTGTTTTGTCTATTTTTGCACACAAATGTAAGGGACCTGAAATTGAAAGCCATACCCGAAAGGTGATTTGAGAAGTTTTCTATGACATTTCTTACTCTCGAACGTTTGTCAGACATTCGTGAGAGGTGGAAATGTGAAAACGTTTTACCGTGTTTTTCTGGGATTCCAACTTTTAACCTCCCGCCCGCTTTGAACTTGAGCCACTACGCGGACGGGTTGCGGCATATCAAATATTGGAGCACTATTAAAAGAAACCAAACGCGACTAAAATTATACTCTTAAGCAATATTGGTCAATATGATAAAATATAAGACAGCAATTGTCACAACTATTGCTGTGGCAATATTGCTATTGCTTTATACCTATAACATTGATACATTACATTGTTGCCACAGTCAAAAAACCTTAACTTTTATAGGCTAGGCTCTAAATTCATTCATTAATCTCCTAGATTATGTTTAATTATATTGGTTTTTTTTTGCATATTCTTTAGAGAGTTAAGTTAATAAAATTCAAATCCGCCGCCGGATTAAGTACATTTTTATCGAATTTTACACTCTAGTTTGCAATTAGTAACAAAAGAGGTCAAATCCGTGTCGTCTTCAAGCAAAGTGCTCTAGTGTTAATCCGCTAGATAGGACTAACGACAAGTTAACGCATGAGTTGATCCGGGTACTTTGTTGGTTAAACTGTGAAATAGCTCCTTTCTCAACAACATAATTTGACGATTATAACCAAAAAATACAATGTAAATATAAAAGTATTGTTATTATTATTTATTACCCAGTTAATAAAGTTTTTTTTATGCTTTTACGGAATATACATTTTTCTTTTAAAAGTCGTGCCAAACTAAAGTGAAATGGCCGCGCTAATGTAGATTTTCTTTGCAAAAGAGGAAAGTTATTTTATTCACAAAAAATAGAAAAATCATGAAGTTAACAAAAGTATTTAGAGTATGTAGTAATTATAAAGAAAATATAAATGTTTAACTTTTTATGAGGTAGGAACTATATCAAAACAAAGCCACTTTGTTAGCTTTAGAAGATAAACTTTTGATCTCTTAAAGCCTAGGTTTTTGAATCTAACGATCCATAAATAAAAAATATCTAACTATATATTTATATATGGCCGGTATGTTAGATTTTCGTAAAATTCCGTAGCAGTCAAAAACCGCTATTGCTGGCATGGTTGTATTTTAATTTTCCACCCACCTACATATTCCATATATTGCTGCTTAGTTTCTAGTATTCCAAATTCACGATGCTGGTGAATGAATGAAAACAATGTCCTTATTAAATTGTTTTGTTACAACTAAAAGGATGATTTACTGTAAAATATATCGAAATGAATAAATTTCTCTGGTTTGGGGGAGCCGTGGATATAGTGGTTATTGCGATGAACTATACGACTACCTAATGAACGGGAGTTTCGAATTTCGCCTTTTTGACATGGCTTTAAATTCTTCTTGATTCCTTCCAGTTAAATGCAAAAATATAATACGCAAAACACGAATGGTGGTGAGAAGCAAAGCCCTGGACAGTAACGGTTCGACGCGTCAAATATTATTGTACCTAAAGTCGAGAATTTGACAGCTGATCGGATATAAATTGTACTAGGAGACTCTTGCCTTAAATCAATTGCAATACTTTTGTGTTGCTTATCAAGAAAACTTTACCATTTGACATATGACAATATTTACCAGAGTGGGTACTAAACAATCTACATCCTATCAGATACCTACTAAACCCGCCGGATGGAGACAAAATCCCGAAAGCGCCTAATCGGAAAAACTTCAATGTAAACAAAACGGTGAATGTAGATATAAACAATTATTAAATGTGGCTTACATTGCAATTGCAATGCTTCCTTTCCGTAAAGAATTGTGCACTGGTCAATTGAGACAAAGTTTATATATTTCGTGGTATGCATGATATGGTTGATTTATAAACAATAACATTTTAGCGTGGAATAATAAATTAATGAAAGTTTAACTAAAAGCAGCAATCTTTAAAATACAACATAAAGACAAATGAAGTATCACGTCTGAAAACCGTCACGTAGGTACGTCCAAGGGTTTAATGTAGAATGGTAAAGCACACATAGTATTTATAGCTACTTACCAAAAAAAATCAACAAATATGAACCGCTTTCTTGTTGCGCGATAACGGCGCTTAGATGCTATAAAGTTGATCAGATAAAAATTATTCCAAAAGTTGTGCGGGAATCAGAAAAACACTTTTACTTAGTAGCTTACTTTTCACCCAATTGAATTCAATTTAGGATTATTTTAAATGCTATAAAAAACCACTGTATGTGTGTTATAGGTAACTTTATATGCCACTTGTCACTTTTATGTTTAGAGGTTTGTTTAAAACTGCAACGGCAAGTATACGGCGTTAATTCGCGAATATTAAATACGATAACACTTCGGAAATAATCCAATAGATTGATAGATGTTCTTGCAGCTAGATACTTTAAGTGCTTGTGATGAACTGACGGCGCGACGACTGGATATTGTCCTGATGGCAAACGTCGTTAATTACTGATGTGGCAGTACAGATGAGATGCAAATACGTATGCAGTGTTAGTCCTTTGTTGTTGTTATTGTTGTTGTTTTTGTTGTTGTTTTTATATTAGGTGTAAACAAAACACTATTAATCCGTTCATTGGTTTGTGATATACTTTTATACTCAGTGCACCTGCGCAGGCTTACTTGAGTGAATGCCGCCGCAAAAATGTGAATAATTTACATCTGATAACCATCAGCAGCCTAAATACACGTCGAATACAATCTGTCGAAGACGTTTGAAGAATAATTATTGCAACGAATTAAGAAAAAAAGAGAACATCGACGGCAATTGATTTAAAATGTAGCTCACGACGCGCCACGACACAGAATGATAACAAACAAACTATTTGTTTATTTGGAAAGACTGCAGCACGATTTCATTAACGAATGGTCAACGTACGTGGCGCGCTAACTTTGAACCGAACGAACGTCACTATGAAACTAAGATAGGGTTTAGAATTTCACTGACTTTCCGCTGAGTTCGATGCGAAAATATTGATGTAGCTTCAGCGAGTGTGAGTGAGAATGACATGGTACAAACCAGTTTCGTGTTAAACCGGCTTAAATGAGTTTGCCATCGAAACAGAGAACGAGACAGCATTAGTAAGACACGCGATGGTCTCATGCACGACGAGACGAGTAATACCGACAGTTCATACGATTATAACGAGCAAAGTGTGAGCAAGTGCATAAGAGTTTGAATTCTTTAGATTTCTCTTTTACTCTCATTTTCTGGCTTTTCACCAACACTTGGTGTGTAGCTTAACATTGGTACGAATCATTTGAATGCGAACTAGGGCATCTCACTTCTGCACTCGCTTAACTATTGCATTTGAAAGAGAGGTGCGAGAAATTAATGTGAAGAACAACCTACTCTTGTTTATTTTGTTTTCTCATTCTTACAAGAGACAACCTTTTATCTGATGGACAAGGCCGTATGAGTTTCTGGTGTTGTTATTCGCTCAACTACAAGCCACACCCAACAAAACCAATTCAATTGAGAAGAGGGAAGACAAAAAATTAGCCTCAGAAACCAAGAAGAACCAATTCAATTCATCCCCGCTGAACTAACCGACTGATAGTTGGTTGAGTGCTTGGGAAGACGTTAGGAAGGAGAGTAAATTAGCTACTGCTATAAATGCACAACTGTTAGAACAGAGTATCAGCCACCCACTGACCGCCGGTGGTAGGTGGTTACGTAGCTTGATGAAGAAATTTTGCATGAACACAAAACACACTCTAAAGAGACTAAGAGTGAAAGAGATGTAATCGTTGTCGAAGCTGTTTTTCGACCTTTTTTCGAACCAGCGGACGCGACCAAAGTTGCAATCGCAAAGTGCGGGTATGTGATATATCAACATAGGGAGTACCACAAGGCAGTTATGTTGACTATTGATATAGGTAGTTATAGATGGTGGCGCGTAGGGTCTATGGGTAGTGGGTTTGACTTTTTAGGACATCACTCTTTTTCATCAAGTTTTTGTTCGTCAACCGGGGGAGTATAAAGCATATATCAAATGGGTTCGTAGTTTTTTCTACAGGAGAATAACGTAAGATGAAAAGGCTGTCGTTGTCACAGTTGAAGATGAAAAAGTTGAAAAATCAACGACATACATATTTGGAAGTGCGTTTGGCTGAAGGTAGCAAAAGAAATAGTGAAGTGACGAGCGCATAAAAGTGGAGATTCTCAACCGAGTGCCTAGGTATGCCTACAAAAACAGACCTAAAAATACATATATGTATCTTTTTTCACTGTTTGACTCTTCTGTGGTATAGATTTGGTACCAACTTCATCTCCGGACCAACGAACGAATAAGTAGCACAAATAGGTACCCATGGCAGATATGTTATTTTATTCCAGTAGCGGAACGAAAAACGACCTAAAAACAAAAATTATCAAAAAATTATAATATTTATCAAAAAATATAATCCAAAACGTCAAATACAGTTAAAGTGCAGGTACAAGTTCTTAAATAGGTATAAATCGTTAATTTAAAAAAAATATTCAGAGCTATGTATATTTAAGGTATATGCATAATTTATTTTATGCGAGATTTTAAATTACGGACTTTCATTATAATTTTTTAGAAATAGTTTTCAGGATGTTGAAAAAGGCTTTTATTTTTTTATTAATGACGTTTTTGTTAGTTAAGAATAATTCTTTCATCGAGTATGGGTATTGCATTTTAAAGTCAAATCAAAACGTTTAGGTTATGTTCAATACCTAGGCAATAACAGTATATGTAGACTCCATATATTAATTGTTATATATCTGCATATACTGCTTTGCCTTGTACGCGTGTTTAGAAAATACAAAAAACACTCACGTTGCTAGCGACATATATCGGACTGACATTTAATTTTTTGTTGTGACTATAAAATTAGGAGATTTTCGTATTATGTAGGTATTTAACAAAAAAAGCCCAGATGAACCGAAAGAATAAAATAAATTTTCCAGTGGTTAGTTGATGCTAAACAACTAGTAAGTTTAGTATAGAAGTTTAATTTTTAGTTATGAATATAGCAACATTTAAGGCAAATCAAATGTTGCTAAATTAAAAAGCATTTGTTGCTCGTATGTATCCAAAGGGCCGCTCCTGTGTTTGAAGTTATACTACACATACGAGTGGTTACCTACACATTTTAATATTTTCTTAACGAGGCGGGCCACTTTTAGAGTTCTTATATTGCATTTAATATTCATATTTTTTGCTGTCGCACGTCATAGGTATCTACTTCAGTAGACTTTTCTTTGAGCATTTTATTCATCTGCTCTGGAGTAGTCGGTCGCGTCTATACTTGCATTCATTTCTATATCCGTACATATATGGGTACCTATATATGATGTCTGTACAATCTGCTTCTGTTATTTGCATATAAACGGATAAATGTAGCGTCTAGCATCTTGGAGGCAATGATATTTTCATGTTAAATGTTTATTTGCATTTATAAAATTTCTTTTTTTCCTTTTCTTTTGTGCTCGAGCCAAGCATTTGGTGGATATGCAGATATTTTTTTTTGTTTTTCTTTTTCATTTTATGACGAATTGTTCGTATTTTTTCAGTGCTGTTAATTCTCCTTGGTGTGCGTTGTCGTCCTTTATTTATTTGTTTTGTTCTCAAGTTCTTGTTCTGGAGCGCTTCTCTAGTGTTGACTGGTTGGTAAGCCATTCTCGTGTTATTGTGCAATTCATAAAAGTTTCGCTCTCTAGGGCTTTTGCAATGCGCACTAATGAACGATGGGGTGGTTAAGTCGCTAGGTTGGACACTCGGAGCTAAGATACGAATACTTAAACTTATATATGAACGCGAATGAACACAAGTCGCCCACAAATTCTCCGCCAAGTGAAGAAAGAAATTTAAAATTTAAAAAATGCGAGTATGTATATTATTATACCAACACACGCTACCTACATCTTTCATATACAAAATATGTATATATATAATGATTGAGAATTGTATTTACAAAAAAGGCATTGTCGAACAAAATAAAAAGGATAGGTTAGCGTAGGTATAGCGCTACTAAAGGGTGGATCCACGGCTGGTTTCTTTTTGAAATTGCTATAAAATAACCACCGTCCAATATTTTTCAAAATTTCATAGCCACTCTTTTTTAAATAAGTAACTCCTTTGCAGTAGCGCATATTATTGTAAACACAATTTTGGAGTACATTATGTATGGTTTGAGGCCCTTATTCACAAAAACCTCGGCCAATATTTTGTTTAAGCGCCTGAATCGTTTAGGATTATAAGAGTAACATCGATCATCAAAAAAAACCTTTTTTCGTCAAATATCCTCTACTACGTCTACTTTTCTTCTACTTCTCTTTGAAATACGGCAGCTTTGCTTGTTTACTTAACCGCCGAGAAGCGTTAAAATAGCGGGTGGCCACTATATGCTTAAATGCTTGGGTAAGTTGGGCCTTATATGCAAATAATCAGAGGTCTTTATGCAAAATTCTCCGACTGAGTTCTGTAGCGACTACGGCTTCTGTGACTTCTGGCAACAGCATCAATATTCTTTGGACGAACAAGAAAATAGCTTCTTTTTTCAATGAGCATGCCAATCTTACGACTTTCTTACAAACCGTACAGGAGCCGTGGTCGGTGAGTTTTTTCGACCGAAAATTCATTTTTCTGTATTTTCAATGTTTTCCAACATTGTTCAAGTGATGTTAACAACTAAGTGCAACATGATACGAACGTGGCTTCACAAGAGTTTCGGACACCTGATCCGCTTGAGGCTAGAGTACATACAGCAGAACATTTCCAGTACCGTGACCTGCTGTTTTGAGACCATGCCGGCATTTTGAAACATCTATAATTCCCCTACTGAATTCGCAACTGTAAAGCACTGCACTTAGTTACACTTACCCATTTGAAAGCACTTTTCTCTACACAATGCAAGCTCATACCTATACTACTGCACTTTATTCAAAAACCAACATGAATCACTTTATCCCGTAATGTGATGGCACATCGGACTAATGTGGCCATTCAGCGTTAACTATACAAATGAGGCCTGCGGTGTGATCGATTTGTCACCGTAAATTAATAACAGTAAAATGTAATTACGAGGGGTGCAAAATATTCGCTCTTAAGATCTATACATTTTTGCATACGCTCAAACTCCAAGACATGGTTTTTGAACGCTTCAACCGCTTCTTCAGGCGATAAAAATCGTTGTCAACGCATTTTATCTTTGATTGCTGGGAACAGGAAGAAGTTATTGGGTGCCAAGTCGGGGCTGTAAGGCGGATGACCCATCAATTCGATCGTTTGAGTGCTCAAATACTCGCTTGTTTGATGTGATGTGTGTGAGCTCGCATTATCGTGACGCAAAATGATTCGCCGTTTTGGGTTGTTTTAACTCAATTTGTTAAAAACCTCTGGCAAACAAATGGTCATATACCAAGCTGAATTGATTCTTTTGATTTTCAAGAGCCACAGAAGCCACATGATAGGTTTTCGTGAAGAAACATGCTACCATTTGCTTCCTAACGCTCTGAGCTGGCACAACTTTTGTTGGATTTTCTTCGAATTGGAAGACCCAAACAGTCGATTGCCCTTTTCTTTCTGACTCATACGCAAATATCCATGACTCGTCACCTGTAACGATCTTGTATACGTTTTTGGAAGTACCTTCAACGAATTTTTCAAGCATTTGGCGGCACCAATCGACACAAACCTTTTTTTGTGCATCTGCCAAAAAATGTGGAATCTAACGTGCACACAGCTTCCAAATCTTTAAATGTTCATGTAAGATCGTGTATACGCTGGTGTTACTAATGCCTAGACATGCCTCGATTTCCCGATAAGTGACATGACGATCCTCTTCAATCAGATATCTCACAGCATCGATGTTTTCTGGTACAACAGCTGTTTTTGCACGACCTTCACGAGGCTCGTCTTTGAGTGAACGTCGTTCGCGTTTAAATTCATTGTACCAATTATAAACACTAGCCAAAGATCGTGCTTGGTCACCAAAAATCGAATGAAGTGATTCGAAGCACTGTTGTTGAGTTAGCCTCTTTCAAAAACCGTAAAAAATTATCACACGATAACTCCATTTTTTCACTGAATTCAATTTTTCAAGTAAATAAAAAACAATGTTGCGATGCGAACTGACAGATTAGTTTTGAGAAAAATTACCTCTAAAAATTTTAAACTTTTTGACTGACGTAGAGATTTGCATCAGAAAACACTAGTATTACCATTTTCTAAAAACATTTACGGTACCCTATGTAATATCGTAAAAATAAAACCTCTTGTTCAACTTTTCCGCTAGCCTGAGCCCAACCAAAGTGCGTAAGCCTAAGCGCGATGCGCCACGTGAGAGCACTTTGAGTTCTTACTACAGAATCTAGATATAGGAGATCGATGAAAATATGAGTTTTTGTAAAAGAAATAGTGTCCATCCCATTCTAAAATATATATCTTGACTATGTCGAATTGGGAAACTAGGACCGTATCCTCGTTGTAGAGCCAAATGTTATGATGATGAAGATAATTATATAAAATTCTAGACAATTCATGAAAACATGAGATATGGAAAAAGAATTATATTAGAGCCTCTCGACCCAAGTATCCGACGCCGACCCATTCCAAAGTACGGCGATTCTCGTTTTTTTTAAGTACAGAAAAGTGAGTAATATTTCAGTACGATTCTAGTTAAAAGTCTAAACGAAGTTATTAACCTTATAGAAGAGGCAATGAAGTGGACTGCGCTAAGTAAACCCGTATGGTCTGATCAGACTTTCAATGTTGCTTAGCATATACAAATTATTCTTTGCCTATAGGAAGTTGCGTGTAGTATAGGTGTAACTAAATTACAACGCTATATAATATTTAAAACTTGCAGTTCGGGGGCGCTTCGCTTCCTGCACAGCCAGGTGTTCATGACGCTTCGCTCTCTTTCGTGCTCTCATTTTATACTCTAGATTCGGAGGATTCATAGCAACCTGAAAAAATTGTGTATGCCTTCATTTGACTCAAGGATCACGTTGCAAAATTGCAAAACTTGACGAGTTCGTTTTCGTTTACATTGAATTGAAGATCAAACCAAAATATGTTGTCTAGGTCTGTGCAGACAGCACGGGTCTCTATAAGATAGGAGTAAAATCACATTAGAAGAAATTTTTTCCTCCATAAAAGTGGTATATTAATAATATTCGGCACGACACACCATTGCGGTCGAAGGCCGAAGGTCGAATTTTTGGACACAAATGGAATCCGGCACCGAATGGGGAATTGAGAAGCTTTCCGTGACAAGTTATTACTCTCGCAATGTTTGTCACCTATTCGCGAGAGGTGGGACACCATAAAACACACTTTTGGTGTTACTGCGGGATTCGTACCACGAACCTCCTGCTCAGTAGCCACGCGCATTTCCACTGAGCCATGGCATATTAACGCATTTACAAAAATTGCATCGATTTTAAGGAATCGAGTTAATAAAAGTCAAAAAGTTTTAGTTTTTAATTTAATCAGGAAAAAAATATTAACAATTAATCAAAAAGATGTGCTCAGACCAAGGTTCAAAACTTAATTTTTAGGGGAAAAAAAGTATGGAAGATTTATACGCAAAGTTTGAAACCGATTCATTGGATTCAGATTCAGAGTGGAAACGTGAACACAGATATTTATTTTTAATAATATAAATATTTCTAGACAGTCAACAAGTAGTTTAAATTTTCCGGAATGGACGCATGAAAAGCTTGGTGTGCCGGTCATCCTATAACAAGTTCATTGCAGTTATTATTTATATTATTCATAGCTAAACTTTTGAAAATGTTGTTGTTATAAGTAATGAAAAATATGTTGCGTGCAGCTCGGTTTTTGTGAAATACTTAGATATAGGGCTACGTTTATTGACGATTAAAACGAAAAACTTTTAGAGAAAGTAAGCCGTTTAAAAAAACGTAAATACTTAACGTGTTAGCTATTTGGCTATTTGGATCCAGCAGAACCAAACCAAGCGTTAAAAAGTTTATGACATTTAGTTTAAGAGAGGGCTTTGTTGGACTTTGTCACGACAAAACACAATGTAACAAAAAACAAAATTATTAAATTCTATTTTGGGCCCAAGCGGACGGTTACACATTATTACGTTGCTACCAAGTCATTTGAACAACGCAATGTACGCAGCGAGCTACAAATTAAAACGAACGGCCGCCATTTTTAAATGAATTTCATGTTTCTTTGGTTAGTGTGAACAATATTTGATGAATGCTAAGCATGAACACATAAGAGTACATAATATGTACATGTTTTTAAAGACTATATTTATGTAGGGTTTCAGAAATGTATATTTTCTGTGTTCGTTCCCAATGTTGTTTTATGCTTGATAGTCGAGGACACATATACCACGTAGTTCCTTTGCATCAAGATCAGTTAGCTAGGATAATGCAGACCATGCAGAACATGGCGTCCTTCTTATAGTGATGCGTACGAGTATCTACATTCATATCATTCTTTTGATTTTATTTTTAAAATTTACCTTTGTGTTGAATATGGTTGTCATTGTAGACATGGTATTAATGTACAGGGTAATGGATATAGAAGTCCGTCGTCCATATGCAAGATTGACCACACATAATATCTAATAATAATTGCAATTAACGACGACAAATAAACTTTTATACTTATGACAAAGAACAGTCAATTTGTTGCCAACACAGATAATATATGCATATATGCGATAGTTGATGCATGAAGTTTCGTTGGGACATCTTATTAAAAAAAGTAACGGGCCCAATTCAACGACAACAATATGTATTCACACGCTTCCAAATTATATCGCAATTCCTATACTCAATCCAATGTCCGTCTCAACATCGCCATATTGACCGACCGACCGACCGGAATAACCCTCAATCTTTGATTTTGAAAATGACAATGTTGCAACAACAACTTTACATTTAAACCCGCTTATAAACTGACGTTAAGTGTCAATAGTTGGGTTGCGTAATGCAATAATTTAATTATTGTATTTACTATCTATATCTTTATGGCATAAGATTGTGTATTTCAAAGGAGCAAAACTACCAGCCCCAAATATTAGCAAAATGGTATGATTGGCAACAAAAACAATTTGTGATCGAAATTCTATTTTACGATAGTGATGATTTGATTTTTGCCATAATCATTGCATTTGGTTTTAGGCCTAAAATTTTACATTTTCTAAACATAGCCGTTTTACTCGATGAGTTCGCATAGTTGTGGTGTATTTCGGTGCCAATTAAAAACACATGACACAAAATTTTTCTTTTATTTGGGAATAGTATATAACATAACGGCACGATAAGCACTCTTTGGGGAGTATTGCATACGCTATTTTTTACACGACCAAATCAAATTCACCGCTAAACTGTTCATGCGCAATATAAAACTACTGTGGGAATGCGTGTTCGCTGAGACTGCAGTAAATAAAAAATATATTTTCGATGTTACACTAGTGTGGATAATGCCTACTTTCGAGGGTAGGTTATAGCGTAGGAAACAGTCGCTTTCGTCCACGGTTGTGCGAAAATCCCTCATATGTCGCAGAGTTAGAACATTCCTGGTTTTGTTCATTTTTCTAACAACTTATGTCGTTTTAGATTAAGATATTTTTTATTAAACATTTCAGAAATATACAATTTTGACTTAAAACTAAACTTATAACTATTATTAATAAGTGTCGGCTTAACAATAGGGGCCCGACGTATTTACATGGTCTTTTTTTTTATATTGCTTATTACTAAACAATATTTTTGACTACTTAATCTACTACATGTTTATATTTACAGCAATTTAATTTTAAACAATAAATTTTAAAATAAAATAAAAATGAAAAAAAATATTAGAGGGGGTATAAAGAGGGCGATCTTCAGCCTCTGTAATGTTGATTGCTGGCCTTTTCGTAGAATGAGACGTCTTTATTTAGCACCACCATTCATCCAGCTGCCCAAATAACAAAACTTATCGACTTCCTCTATCTGATGTCCGTGAATCGAGAAATCACGTGTTCCACTAGCGTTAACGCGAAGTAGTTTTGTTTTTGAGACGTTATTTCTTAAACCCACTTTGTTAGCGTGGAGTTCTAGTGAGTTTAATTTTCGCTCCATGTCACCTATTGTGATTGTTATAGGAGCTAAATATCATCGGCATAGTCCAGGTCGTCTAGGCGGTGAAAAACATTCCATGGCAAACCCGATGGAGTACGGGTTACTATTTTCATCACCCATCAACGACTATGGAATGGATTCAGACTCCCAGATATCTTGATATATCGCATGCAATGTTCACGTAGGTAACTCGACGTCTTCTTGAAGGAGTTCTGCGTGGATATTGTCATTGCCTGCTGCTTTACCTGATTGCAGTGAACTCACCAAAGGCCGCGTTTAACTTTGATGGATTGGCGTTCACGAATGGTGTTCCATGTGCTATCTGATATCCATTCTTGTCTAGTTTTGTCGGTTGAGGCTGCTTCCGTATACGCATTTACTGTTTTCTCCCATTTAGACTCTAGGGTTTGGGGCTGTATCTCAGAGAGAGACTGTTGTACGCGGGATACATATTGCAGTTTCACATCTGGGTCTTTCAGTTCTGCTACAGCTGGCTTTCTCTGATGTGTACAAACATTTAAATTATATATTTAGAACACCCTAGGTGACTCTTCACAGATGGACCCCAAAATGTTGAATATCTATTTTGTTTTTTCTTTTAGGTATAATGAGTTTATGTACAAAAAGCCACAAAAGGCAATAAACCGATTTAAATTAAGTTTTTTAGAGTTTATTAACGCAGTATCATCAGCAAATTCTGTTATATTTCCTCTAAAACTTTGAATGAAAAGTGAATTCAGAAAAGGTTAAAAATAGGATCGGACCTTAAATGGAACTGTGAGGAATGCTTATGTTAAAACATTTTTCTGAACTTAATTTATCCTGAACCAGAACTATTTGTTTGCGGTCTCTTATATAAACAACTCCCAAAAAATCTACCCTATACAATTTCTGGAGTAACAAAACATAGTCCACTATGTCGAAAGACTTAGCTATATAAACAAATATCTAAGCAGCAATCTCAAATGATGATGATGATATGATATGATAATGATATGGAGAGGTTCCAATGAATGACGTTCAAGTTCGGAGAAAGCGTGAGTTCCCAGCTGGTCCCTCCTCTGGCGGATCGTTGCTCCGAAGTCGTTCAGAAGATGCCACGGAGTCTCCTCCGCTTCTCCACATAGCCTGCAGCTGTCATCCTCTTCTAGTTTAATTTTCTTTAGGTGTCCCTTCAGCTTACAGTGCCCTGTTAGGAACCCCGTAATGATTTTAACATTACCCCTACTTAGTCCCATTATTGATCGGGACCTCTTTGGGTTATAGCCACCCAACATTTCCTTCGCTTGCCGTAGACCTGGGAGTCCCTCCCACCTTTCTGAAGCGGTTTTTTCCCATATTGCGTATTTCTTCACGTATAATATGGTACCCAATTCCACAAAAGGGTTCCGGCCCTACTAGCAGAGTCTCTGCCCCTTTATTTGCCAGCTTGTCCGCTTGTTCGTTACCTTCTATGCCTATGTGTCCCGGCACCCAGTACAACTTTACTTTGTTGTCTTCACCAAGTTTGTTTAACTTTGTTTTGCATTCTTCCACCAGTCTAGACGTGATGTGGAACGCATCTAAAGCTTTTAGCGCAGCTTGGCTGTCTGACATGATAGCTATTTCCTACCTCATGTATTTCCTATCCAGATTGAATTGAGCGCATCTTTCGATGGCGTGAACCTTTGCCTGGAAGATACTCGGATTTGTGTCGGTGATCCCCCATCCCAGCAATCTCAGATACTTTCAAGCTATTATAAAGTTCTCGTCACAGCCTTTAACCTGCTTTTTGTTTATTATTCGTTTTTTGAATCCAAATTGGAAATCATGAAAGAAGTTACATTTATCCAAGAAGACAACATTCTTGATTTTATACCTTTATCAACAACTTTAAATAAAATCTTGTAAAAGATAAATAGGCGGTAATTGTTGAGAGTCGTAGTTTCACATTTTTTGTGTAATGGAATGATAATTGCTAACTCAAGTTCATGTGGGATAACTCCATTTTAAATTCTCTATATTAAGTTCGCATCCGGATGTGTTTGTTTGTTTATTTCTGGCTAAATCTTGTGATCAATTTTTTATCCACTTCCTAATTTTATTCAAACTTTGCACACATGTGTATTTCCGATGACACACTTTCTGGAAGAAAAATTGGTGGTTATCGGGCTTCAGGGCCGAAAAGTTCCCATATAAATTTTATCAAAATCAACCCGGGTTTATTCAAACTTTGCACACATGAATTAGAAAATTTACATGAAATTTTTTATGAGTTGGTTTCTGTGTATACAAGCATTAAAGATATATTTCAAGACATCAGAAACATAGTTTCTCATATTTTTATATAATCATATTTTATTGGAAATCGTATAATTTGATGATGAATTATGAAACATAATTTAATGAATCTCCAGTGAGAAAAAAATTTTCAAAGAAAATGATTTCGGTTTTAAAACAATATTGAATAATACTATTAGAACATTGACATGATATCGAATTAGGACTATTGTTGAACTTGTGAGTTATATTGCAAAAAAATAATTAAATAAATTGGCCACTTGAAGTGTCGTTAATTTTTTTTTATTAATTTAATTTTCAGTATAGAAATATCAACAATAATAGAAATATCAACTTTCGCCTTTTTTTTATTAATGATTTCGTTAACTACGTCCATATTTCATATATGCATTGATCTTTATAAATATTTTTGAGTATTAAAACTCGTTATATATAACTTTGCTTTGACTCATGATTTAAAAGTTTGTCATTAAACGTTCATTGACCAAATTGATTTTGATGGAATGATTTAGCTACTTAGCAGTTGTTGTCTTCTGCTCAATTAAAGTCATTCGGAATGTTGATATAACTAAATTCTTGTATGACTTTCTTCTCTGTTAGTGTAAAAAAATTGGCTTTTTTCGATGCCTTGCCCTGTGATACCGAATCGAATTTATTTAATATTTCGTGGTCGTCATTAACGTAACAGAAAAATGTTTCATAACTTTTATAATTGCTATCGGAGCAAATATACGCATTTAAATGGAAATAATTCACTGACATGCATGCAAGATGATGGCCGAGCTCTGATTGATTGAGAAGTGCAGGTAGATTCACATAAATGAACTATGGGATCATTTTAAGTACTAATGTCGCCAAGGAAAATAATATATGGTTTGCTAGGTTGTTTCGATAAAATTTATTTCTTAAGCTTATGGACAAGCTACAATAATGAATTATACCTTAATGCTAGTTTAGCATGTAAGTGTATTTTGGACATAATAAATATTATCTATTCGTGATATACAGAGGAGAAGAAGAATGTCTGAAAAAAATACTGAATTGTTTTCCAGTTTTAACTTACTATCAATCTAGCATTGACAAGCAATCAATCAACAAAAGTTAATAATTATTATTCATATTAAATAAGAATTATTTCCTCGTAATCCTTGTGCAGAAATAACAAGGTGTTATTTATAACTTTTTACTCTTATTCTTGGCGTACATTAAGAGCTAACGTGTCGGCAATGAAAGTTTTTGAATCTGAAGGATGTAGAATTACATTCATAAAATCTTGTACAGAATAGATTGTATATAAACGAATTCCATATATTCTATACATGCGCTATTGATAGTAAATCATTCTAGTCGTGAATCTGGGAAAAGGAATAAAAGCCGCAACCGGGTATGAAAGAAACGCAAGGTAGGTAATGATGATGGTTTTACGACGTCTCGATCGCTCAAGCGAAATTGCGGTTACTGAGTACACAACTGCCCGTGTCGGTAAATCGAGTTGTTCTCGTTCAAAGTCGCGCGCTTCCATTGTATTGTGACTGAGAACACTATTCTTCATCAGACGCATCAGTCATTGTGTCTATGAGCAATTTCCTTAACCTAAATCTGCCAGCCCATAACTAGCCTACAAACCCACTTAAGGTTGCGGTGACTACCTATATCCTGCCTTATTGATGATGAGCAACCCTGAGTGCAAAAGAAAATGAGTGAGCAAAAGGATTAACCGTACTCGACGTATGTACATATCTATTGTGCGGTGGATGGCTATTAAAAGTGGCAATTGTTTCTTATCCGCCGTATGCTAATCTACCGGTCGCACTGAACAGCTTTCTTCTATTATTACCGTTCCTTTTCGAGTAACACTGAATCAGTGCTGAGATTAAATATATTGTCCTGAGCAGAGCCCGAGGCAAGGTCTGAATTTTCGTCCTGCGACTATTGAGGTTTTGGCAATTATTGAGTCCGATTTTGGAAAACAAAAGAACAACGATTATCTGTTTATTGCGGGTGTTTGTCTTAGACGTTGCAACGGGTGAAAAAGAAAATTTCCACGAAAAATTACTGCGAAAATAGCAACGTGCCGACGAGCCCAAAACTACCTATATATTATGTCTGCCAATTCATAGGATCAGTGTGCCTAGATTAACAAATAGTCGGAGTAATATTTCTTTAGTTAATGAAAGTGGACCAGAACGTGAAGTCCAGAAGTCTGAGAAGAAGAGATTTGTAATATGCACCGCCGCACACCAGTGGATTAAAGCAGAAAGCAATCCTTAAACCAATGGCCATGTCTGATAATAAATGAAACAAAATTCTTTATTAGCAAATCATTATCTCATTTTCTAGAATTCGGTTGTGTTCACGAGCGCATATAAGTACCCGCTTATACGTACCCTAGCAGAGCAGAGTCTTTTACGGTTTGCATCTACGGCAAATGACCTTCAGCGGATTAAGGATGTAAACCAACAATAATCGTTATGTAGGGATAAGCAATGATAAGAAACCAGTCCATTTTTGTCCTATATGTTGTTTTAATAATTATGTACTATTTCATTACCTTGGTGAAATGACCTGTGCTATTCCGCAGTGAGTAAGTATGCATGAATAGCTCTGTGAATCATAAAATTTGTGGTTTCGTGGCTTTGTGCTTTATGACACCGCACAAAGCATCGCAAATTTGATCATTTTGCAATGAGAAAAATTAAGATTAAATTTATTTATCAACGATAGAAAAATTTAGATAGAAATAAAAACTAAATAAATAAATCCATATACTTCTTTGATGGTTTTGGCCTAAAGTGGCTCATGAACTCAGAGAAGCCAGTTCATAAAAATATAATAACGTTGAATATAAAAAACGAGGCCTTTTACACTTTGTGATTCACATGGTGGCTGAACGTTTGTTAGCAAAAGAAAATAAAACAACCCATAAAAATTAAAAATTTTCGTGTAAATTCTCTAATCGGGAATACACAATGTGCAGTTTGAATAAAATCGGGTAAATTTTTTAAAATTTTTGTTAGAGTGCCCCCACACCCCATTTCACTAACAAACTTTTACAAAAAGTGTTGTCCATCGGAGATACACATTCGTATAAAATTTGAAGAAAATCGGGTATTTTTTTTATAAAATTTGTATGGGTGCCCTCCGACCCAGGGGCACGATCACTCCCAAATTTTTACAGAAAGTGTTGTCCATCGGAGACACACATACATATAAAATTTGAAGAAAATCGGGTACTAAATTTGTATGGGTGCCCTCCGACCCAGGGGCCCGATCACTCCCAAATTTTTACAGAAAGTTTTGTCCATCGGAGATACACATACATATAAAATTTGAAGAAAATCGGGTACTAAATTTGTATGGGTGCCCTCCGACCCAGGGGCCCGATCACTCCCAAATTTTTACAGAAAGTGTTGACCACCGGAGATACACATGCGTATAAAATTTGAAGAAAATCGGGTAAATTTTTTAAAAAAATTTGTATGAGGCCCGAGGTGCCCCAAATTTTAATAGAAAGTATTGTCATGGAAAAAACACATGTGTGCCAAATTTTTGCCAAATAAAATCGGACTTTAGGAAGTGTGTTAAAAATTGATCACAAGATTCTGCCCACCAGCCAGCCAGCCACGGGCACGCGAAGTTAATATGGAGAATTTAAAAAGGCTTAAAGCAGTAAATGTACTACTAGGCATACTTCGCGTGCGTTTTATTTAAGACATTTCCTAATATTATTACGCCAACCATTTGGTATTTTTAGATGAAAACTTTTTAAATCCTTATTATTGATATTGAGTATTAACAGATATACACAATAATATTTTAGATATTTGGTGCGTTAACCCAATAAAAAAAACAATCCATAAAAATTATAATTTTTCGTGTAAATTCTCTAATCGGGAATACACAATGTGCAGTTTGAATAAAATATTTTTTAACAAAATACTTAAAAACACTCGTAGTAGATTTCTAAAGAGATTCATGATATAAACTGGTTCATCAATTAACATACTTTTTATTTTAATTCGTACAAAAAATTCTTGAACTATAAATAAGAAAATTTATTTAAAAATTAAATATGATTTAAGGCATTTATCTCTAATTTTTTGTTTTAAATTAATTTGTTACAAAAATAACTATTGTTAGTAATAAATAAATAATTAACTGTTACTCTTTTTACTACTTTCTATATCTTAAATTATGTACTTAAATGTAACAATATTTTTTGTTTTATATTACTATAATAAAAAAAAACCATAAAAAATAATAAACTTGAAGAAGAAAAAAAATGGGATTCAATTGCTAAGCGGTGTTTTTCATAGGGTAGGATATAGGGCTATATGTATGCATATGTAATTTTACTGGGACCCTCGGGCCTCAGGGACCAGGGGTGCCCAAATAATTTTTTTAAAAATTTCTTAAAATTGACATGTGAATCTCCGATGGACAACACTTTTTGTAAAAATTTTGGAGACCCCCGGGAGACCCATACAAATTTTTTTAAAGAATTGACCCGATTTTCTTTAAATTTTATACGCATGTGTATCACTGATGGATAACATTTTTGTAAATTTTTTGGAGTGATCGGGCCATGAGGCCCAAAGGGGTGCCCATGTAAATTTTTTAAAAATTAGCCAGATTTTCTTCAAATTTTAAACATATATGTATAACTGATGGACAAAACTTTTTGTAAAATTTTTGGAGTGAACAGGCCCTGAGCCCTGACGAGTGCCCATGTAATTGTTTTACGAATTATCTCGATTTTCTTCAAATTTTAAACACATGTGTAAATTCAATTAGAGAATTGACATGAAAAATTTATGGGTTGTTTTTGTATTCTATAAAAACATTATTATGAGGGAACAAAGAAACAAAAACTTTAAAAAACCAAAAATACCGGTTATTCGTTATAACAATAACTTCTCCCTTCTTGAGATTGATTCTAACAATCTTCCGTTAAACACCTACATATACAGCAGCCGTAAAAAAAATCTAATAAACTACTTTAATTTTACTAACATGTTTGTCCCAAACTTAAATAAGGATTTGTTTTTTTTTTTTGGTTTCCGTAGAAAAGAAAAAAACTGTTGCTTTAATAATTCGGACTTTGTTAAAATTCAGTTGTAGATGACTATCATTTGGGCAATTTTTTTTAACCATTTAAAGAAAGAAATGGAACATTGCATTCCTTCATCCTTTTAGAAGAGTAATATTCGTATGAATAAGTGGTTTAATTAAAAATGCAAATCAGCAGTCGCTAGTAAAAAAGCAGCCGATTTAGACTACGTTAATTACACTTCTGAAGAAAACCTAGTTAAGTTTCGTGTATCCAGGAACAAACGCTATTATAAATAGGACCAACATAATATATGACCTAAAGATTCGTGATAGAATGAGAAAAATTTTGGATCCAGATTCTAACAGTCGAGGTTTTTTGTCGTTTTCTGTCTTGGTTCTTTTTGCCACTTTTTTTACTTCGCAGACAATACTTCATCTATTCCTTCTATCTAGGAATCTAGGCCCAGGTATGTCTAAAATCTATTTCCTGTCACGGGTTGTTTTAAAAGATCTTGACCATAATAAAGCATCTGGACCCGCCATTATTATTAAAAATATGTCCTCATACTCAGGCGAAACCGGTTAGCAAATTATTTCATCTCTCAATGAAGACTGGTATTATTCCCTCAATTAGGAAAATGGCTAATATTTAGCCAGTTCCAAAAAAAGTTACAGGCCTTCAAAATAGACGTCAACAATTTCCTGAATGACCGAATTGTTCAATAAAAGAATCAAGAATTTTTAAAGGCTAAATTACGTTTTGGATTTATGTAATGTAAGGGTAAGGGTTTTTTGTAGTTTTCCCTGACCATGATCCATTGATTAAAGCATTTTAATTAAGTATTCCTTTTTTTCCTTATTGCTTTTTTAAGGAATCAGAGAGAGTTCTGAGAAAATCAATTGAAAGCGAATACAAACGTGAGGAATGTTATATATTGTGAATTACATTCCTTCGATTTTTATTTTTATTTTATGCCCACAAGTTTATGTATAAAAAAACAACCCATAAAAATTACAATTTTTCATGTAAATTCTCTAATCGGAGATGCGGGTATTTGTTAAAATTTAAGAAAATCGGACTTTTAAAAAGTTTATATGGGCACCCCTCAGGGCTCAGGGTCCGTTCACTCCAAAAACTTTACAAAAAATTTTGTCTATCGGAGACACACACGTATATAAAATTCAAAAAAAAATCGGGTTAAGTTTTTTAAAAAATTTGTTGGAGCCCCATGACCCTCCAAACCCTGTCTACAAAATTTTTTGCAAAAAGTGTTGCCCATCGGAGATACACACGTATAAAAAATTTAAAAAAATTGGGTTAATTTTTTTTAAAAAAAATGTGGGGCCTAATGACCCTGGGGCCCGAGTTCTCCAAAAATTTTACAAAAAGTGTTTTTCATCGAAGATACATACGTATATAAAATTTGAAAAAAATCGGGTTAATTTTTTTTTAGAAACCGGGGCCCGGGGTTTCCAAATTTTTTACAAAAAGTGTTGTCTATTGGAGATACACATTTGTATTAAATTTGAAGAAAATCGGGTTAATTTTTTTAAAAAAAAGTTATGGGGCCCCACGAACCCGGGCTTGGGGTCTCCAAAATTTTTACAAAAAGTGTTGTATATCAGAGATACACATGTGTATAAAATTTGAAGAAAATCGAGTAAAATTTTGTAAAATATTTGTATGGCAGCCCCCCCGACCCCGAGGCCCCAAATTTTAATAGATAGTGTTGTCTTCGGAGATATGCATGTGTGCAATTTCAATTTCAAATAGGACTTTGGGAAGTGGGTTAAAAATTTATCGCAAAATTCCACAATAAACCCGCAAACAAACAAACACACGGGCACGCGAAGTTAATATACAGAATTTAAAAAATGAGCAGGTTTCCGTCATATTTTGGAAGTGATCAGACTCCTAAACCGCATATGAACTGTATTTATGAATTTTTTTCCAAACACTATGTTTTGGTAAATTGTCCAGATTTTTAAATTTTGCAAACGGACACGAACCCATCGTATTTTGGAACGGGACCCGTTGGTCAATTTTTTTACATATGTTGTTATGAATCCTTTAAATCTATACTCGTTTGTTATTCAAATGGCAATTGTAAGAGCACCGCATCTGATGATCAACTCTGTTGTCAGAAAGCATTACGTAAAGGGAAAAACATTTGTGTAGAACGAGTTGATAGTAATTGAAATTATGGTTGGTCACGTTAAAGCTAAATCACACAGTCTTACCTACTCGAGATATTGCGCGGACAGATCAGCTACAGCTGTCTATCAAACTTCGCATTAAAAATACTCGTAAAGATTCTGTTGAATTTGAAGGAAATGTTGTTGAGTTTTTAGAGACTACTACTACGGCGAGAGTCGCCTGACTAAACCGTTAAGAAATTATTGAAAGTGTAGGGGAAAATGTTACATTAACGGAGTTAATGTTCGTGGATGGACAAAAAGTTGTGTGTAAAGAAAATGTTTTTTACGGATGTTATCATACTTTTTCTTCTTCTTCTTTCCATGGATACCAATCTAGTTAATGATTTTAACTATAGGCGGTATACTTACATATACATAAAATGTTAAATGGAACTTTTTAAAAATCAACCAATTCGATTAAAAATGAATTAAAATATTTTCTTTAAATTAGGGCATACGGCAATTCAGACATTAGCCTCCTTAGCCAATTATTAAAGTTTTGTGGCACATTATTAACAAGTCGTTTAAAAGCGATCTAACTATGCCAACAGTAAGAAAAGCAAAACATGCATTATGATTACTCTACAGAAGTATTGAATTAATAAGGTTTTAAAGAATGCACATATAAGATCTTCATTTCCGAAATGAATTCTGCCTTTTTAAATTCTCTATATTAATTTTTTTTCATAATTTCGCACGCGTAAAGGGGTTCGCACCCTTATAATGCTTAGCTATATGCTTGGCACAGCGTAGGAGAAGAAAAGAGGAGATGTCTATAAGCTATCTAGCTGATGCAAGGTAGTTTTAGGCGCACAAGGCCAGATATGACAGTTGTACTCAAGTTAAGTTTATAAGCCTTGTAGATAGTAGCCAGATTAGAGGGAGCAAAATATTTCTTGCACTGACTTCGCGTTCTTGTGTGTTTGTTTGTTTGTTTGTTTTTGATTTTATTTAATCTATGCACACAAACGTTTCTCTGATGGCAACACTTTCTATTAAAATTTGGAAGCGATCGGGCTCCAGAGCCGAGGGACTCCTATATAAATTTTTTAAAATGTACCTGAATTTATTTAAACTTTTTAAACATGCGTGCATTTTTTTTTATTTAAACTTATTGCCATGGGAATACTCCCTGAATGACGTCATGGCGACATGGCAATAAGGTGATCTAAGCCCTTTATTAAAATTAAGAATTAAATCGGAGAAATGTGATTTACAATATATCACATTCCTCACGTTTGCAGCCGGTTTCGATTATTTTCTCGGAATTCTCCCTGATTCATTGAAAAAAGCAATACGGAAAAACGATCACGAAACTAAAACGACGCGAGTCCAAATGCCTTAATGAATGGATCATGGTCAAGGAAAACTATACAAAAAACCTTGGCCCAGAAAATATTACAAAAAAATGACATAATTGAGCCTTCAAAATTCTTTGAATCTCCATTGAAAAATTCGGTATTTCAGGAACTAGCTGACTTCTTTCTTGAATGCCCACAACTCGACAGTTAATTGTACCGGATTCGTTTGTAGTACCAGGCCTAACAAACGAAAAAGGCAAGCACAACTATCGAGCCAATAAGCTCCAACGCCAAACATTGCACCAAGTATGAGCGAAAAAGCTAGACTCAAAAACTCGCTCGAAAAAAAACTTTATAATGACGATGAACGACGACGACCACGGCAACGAAAACGGCTAAACAACTTAAGAATTTTCTCATAGAACGTACCTTCACATTATAGAGCTCGAGCTGCACAGCAGCTAGCCGATACCCTGTCCAATATATATACTAATACAATGCTGACAAAACAGCAATCCATGAGATGCGGTGGACGGGAAATGGTGTCTTGCAAAAATAAGAATATGACATATATTACAGCTATCATTCAAGACATCATGTGATCGGGGTTGGGTTTCTAGTCAGCAAAAGAAGAAACCCACCGTTATCGGCTTTTAAGCAGTAAATGAACGGGTATACGCCCTGCGGGTGCGGTGCAGATTTAAAAACATAAGCCTCATAAACATTCAAGCACCTACAGATGATTCCACAGATGATGAAAAGAAGAATTATTTGAATCAGTCGAACGGAAACTCAAAATAGGTAGGGAGCCAGTATTCAGACAGTATACATAGGCACCCATAGCTTACACGAGAAGACTAATGACAATGGACAAAATGGACAAGTCATAGAGATGCCAGCAAGCAATAATTTGGTCAATGCGAGTACAAGGCTTGCGCCTAAAAATATCCACAAAGCCACCAGGGTATCTCCTGATAGAACCACTCGCAACCAGATAGACCACGTGCTGATAGACCGCCGCCAAACCTGATGGCGGTCCCAGCGGAGCTGATTAAAACAGGAGCTTCAGCAATATACCAAAGAATTTATGAAATAATAGTGCAAGTATGGGAGGAAGAATCGGTGACGAAAAGGCATCCTGTGTCCCATAAGAAAGGAGATATCACAACATGCAGCCCAGAGTTTAGGGATGCAAAACTGGATTACATCGGCTCAAAATCGGGACCGGTGGAGAGACTTTTTGCGGAAGGCCAGAACCGGACCCCGGTTGTAAAGCCAAATATGATAATGAATTTTGTTGAATTGAAGACCTTAATCTTGAAAACTGAGCCGATTTATTTTATTTTCACTGTAGTCATTTTTTCAGAAATTTTATGATACAGTTGTGGGGTCCGTGGTAGGTGGTTAATGGGAGGTCCAGTGGGTGGTCGGTGGTGAACAGTGAATTGTAGGCAGCCGAAAAACGCCGGGTATTTCAGATAAATGAACTGTCTCTCTTTGTTTTTGGTTTTTGTTATGTATCTAGCTTAAGGTACCAAAAGCCCTTCTTTTTTATTAAACTTTATAAAATAAAGGACTTAATTAATTAAAAAAATTGTACTCAAGTTATAACTCAGCAATTAGATAGTATTTTTTATTCGACGACTTTGGGCATAAGTACTCATCGATCTTTTAAGTTAAAAAACAAAAATATGGTAAAATATCAATATCATGTATATGTATGCTGATATATTATTAAATTAATGCACCTTTTAATTTTCACCTTTATTTGCCAATGAGTAACTTTACTTTATATATCCTTGAGACTTAATGGAACAATAATGGAGTTTGAAAATATATGCAAGATTCTGTCTGTTTTAAGCTTTGAAACTGGAGTAAAGAAGAGAAAACAATTTACCAACATAACTACACAAACAAACTCAAACATATAAATTCTGCAGGGACGAATACAAATCTCTAATTCAAAACATTGAAGTCCTTTCATCTGATGAGCTGTATGCAAATGCACGAATTAAGGCTATATGCTTCAATACCATTGTGTCAGTGTGATTGCGTTTTATGAGTAAATCCTGTCATAACAACAATTGGTAACGATTGTGATATACGAATATGTATGTATATTTGCAGTTGAACAGTTTTTTTGGTTATTTTTGTTTGGGCCTCAACATGGCCATTGAAATTGAAATTTAGAAATTCGCAAATTCAATTCATCAGCAGAGAGGTAATGGCAATCCCTTTGTATAATTCTCGAAGGATAATTCTGTCTGACTATTGGATGCACAAACCACATTGGTATGCACTGCACACGAATTAAAAGTGAATATGAATGAATATATGTATATAGGTATTATTAATTTTTTTTCCAAACATAAATGCATATAATCGTTCGTCGCCGTATACATGAACTATATTACACAGGTGGTAGCATGTTTTGTGAACAAGAAAATGCAATCAATGCGGATGTGAATGAATGCTAAAAACAGATTTATGTTTCTGCAAGTGTGTAGTAAAGAGTGCTGATTTTATTTATATGTGGCTTGTCTCATCTGCAACTACTGTTTATCATTTGTCATTTGAACATCCGTTTTGAGTTATTCTATTTCAGAGAACAGAAAGATTGTTATTCTTCTTAATCAACTTCTTTTTTTGTTTTCAAACATTTCAATGTGCAAACAAACTGTCAATTATATAGTCCGGCCAAAAACATTACATAAAACACATTTTTTATTGCATTTTACAACGTGCGATACACAGTTAAATGGCCAGTTTAAAAAAACACTTGGCTTTTGACCTAAATATATTCATAGCTATTGCAGTTCCTGCGTTCACGTTTTTTGTACGAAGCATTCCTTGAATTCTTCTAAAACGATAAATCAGCCATGTTTTTATCTGTTGATAGGTTTTTAGCATCTAATTAAGTTGATTTAATCTGAATTCATAAACGAGTACCTGATAGCAACTTTCGAATATTTTCGTATAACATTTGAAAATTGTATAGAGCTTTTTGCATACTCCTTGAGTGATATGGCGTAAAAGTAATCACATGTTTGTACACGTTGACAAACTTTAACTAAATTGTGTTAAATATAAGCTATCATTTACTAGAATTTTATAAAGCTACCACTAGCTATACAATATTCGTTGAGATATGAGTTTTAAGTATTTCATGACGTCACATAGACAAATTTGGCTAACATTCATATACTTACTATAGTTTATAGTATATATACGCCGTGTCTCTATTGCTTCGGTGCGTTTGACTTCTGAGCAGGATATTCGAGGTTCGAATCACAGAAACATCCAAAGTATTTTTCACCTCACCTCACCTCTCGCGAATGTGTGACAAACGTCCTAAACTAATAACTTGTCACGGAAACTTGGGTCTTAGGGCCCACTCCAAAAAATTTACAAAAAGTTTTGTCCATCAGTGATACACATGTGTTTTAAATTTGAAGAAAATCGGGATAATTTGGCATCTCGTGCCTCAGGGCCCGTTCACTCCAAACATTTTACAAAAAGTGTTGTCCATCGGAGATACATATGTGTGCAAAATTTCAATAAAATCGGGCTTTGGGAAGTAGGTTGAAAATTGATTGCAAGTATCTACGACAAACCGACCGACCGACCGACAGACAGACGTGCCACGGGCAAGCGAAGTTAATATAGAGAATTAAAAATACATATTTAATTTAAAACGTTTAAAACAAGTATTGTGTGTAGTAATTTGCTTTGATCTGAAACAAACTGCTCGCGCTGATTTTTTTTTACGATTTGTTGTCTTTTTTTGTGATTTGTCAATGTATATCCAGTTCTGAGCTATGTTTAAATTTTCAAGTCTACAGCTCAATGGAAAGTTAGTTTAAAATAAAATACAAGATTCCACCCGCATAGACAGACATACACGAATGCTAATAAAAACGTTTTAAAATAACAAACAGTTTCGAATTAATATAAAAATAAAATTTACGTTGCCAAAGACAGTTAAGTACTTGTGTGTAGATTTTAAATGAAACACATCCTCAACAAAATTGAAATTATATGATTGATTTGTATAGGAAACAAACAAACATGCTTTCATTTTTATATATAAGACTAGCTGATATCCCCGGTGTTTCCCGGAACCAGTTAACCCACTCCCCATTACAAAAAAAAAACCACCAAGACCCACCAAATAAATGCCACTCGTTAGATATAAACATAAATACACTCCAACACCATATACCGGGCTCAAAAAAGGACAAACTTAGCGGAGCACCAAAATAACTTATAGTGTGACTATGGCTTTGTTACGGAAAATATGGAAATATACATTTCCAAGAATATTTCAACTTTCCAACCGAAAATATGGTGTCAATTTGGCTTCAATATGTCTAGTGGTTTAGATATTATTTACATATATATGCACCAATATCTCCACTTCAGCGCCACCTACCGTGTCAAGAAAAAACATAAACTTATCGGAGTGTGGGCGCCGTAGCTCATTGTTACTGAGCAGGAGGTTCGTGGTTCGAATTCCAGTAACACCAAAAAGTATTTTTCACGGTGTCCCACCTCTAGCATAAGTCTGACAAACGTCCGAGAGTAATAACTGTCACGGAAAGCTTCTCAATTCACCGTTCCGATCCGGCATTAATTTGTAGGTCCACTGTATTTGTGTGCAAAATATACATGCTGTCGCCGAATATTTTTGCTATTATCGGAGTATCAAACGAAGATATGGTGTAAATATGGCTTTGTTACGAACGTTTTTATATATTAGACATACAAATTTTTCAAAATATCTCGACTTCAGCACCAACTACCGGACTCAAAAATGGCACGATTATTTAAGATCATCAACCGAACATATGTCGTAAATTTTGCTTCAAGATGTCTCGTACTTATCAAAGTACAAAGCGAACATATGGTGTATGCTTAGATACATCCAGTGGAGTAGGCGTGATGACGTCTTTTAGGTGTGATTACATATCGAATCCAGCGCCAACTACCAGGCTCAAAAAAGAGATAAACTCATCGGCGGACCAAACAAACATATGATGTGAATATGGTTTGATAAGTCGAGTGGTTTAGGCGTGATACGATAATTTTTATATGTAAAGATACACCTATTATTGTGATTAATTTTAATGCACTTCCTAAAACCAGATTTTTATTAAATGACAAAACTTTTTGTAAAAATTTGGAAGTGATCGGTCCTTAGAGACAATGGGCTCCCATATAAATGTTTCCAACATTAATCCGATTTTATTCAAACTTTGCACACATGTGTATCTTTTAGAAAAATTCTAATTTTTATATTGTATACAAAAAATTGTTAAATTCTGTTGTCTGCTGAGACGCAAATAAAGACTCGAAGAAGATTATAATTACTTACGTTATCAATTAAAGTTTAAGCACATAATTTAATCCAGAACAAACAAAGTAATACAAGAAATTAAATTAAAGGTCGCAAAATAAAGTAAAAACATCGAGATATCTTCATTTAATAGCATCAACATATTGGAGAACTATAGGGAAAATATGCCTTTGATAACTCTGCCCCTAAGATGTACTGGTCGTTATTTATGATAATTATGGTTTATGTGGAAGACCGTAGTTTTAGTGGTTCCCTGTATATCGTCCGACATATCTACACACACTTTCCGATGATATGATAACAAACCGTCGCACATATTTACATCGTCACAAATACCTGCGGAAGACGAGAGGAGGATGAAAATGTGATAAAATATGAATAATTTAAAGAATAACGATTCGAGCGCATAAAATCATCATTTATTTCATTTCGAATGGCATGGAAAACAAATTCCGAATGGGAAAAAATTGTAACCGTCGTCGGAAAGAAAAAGTTTAGAAATGTGAATACGCGCCGCGCTAAATCAAAATTAGTTACCAGCTGGAAATCAACGCATCACTGTACCTCTATACACAATGGAGATTGAAACGATGACGAAGCCGACGTTAAGAAACGTTTGTGCTGGCCCATTCACTTTACTTTGTTTGATTTTTTGGAGTGGCAATCTCCCCACACAACAACAACAACACCACACCAACAGTAACAAACAGCGGTTGAGGATTGTAGGTAAGAGTGTAGCAAGCTCACTGCGTCTGCGCAACATTTAAACATAAAATCGTAACAATGTTATTAGCCTTACAGTATGGGATTAGGCTACCGGTCATTTCATCCTTCCAACACCATCCGTTCAATACACGGGAATCCATTTAATGATCAGACGATGCGATGATTCTTCTCCAATATTTTTCATTACTTCTTAACCCATATGGGTACGCCACCGTGTATACATATCCATGGAATCGGTATAGGGTTTGGGATGGGAGCAGCCGTCAACTTCATTCAAAAGATAAAGGTTAAGTCACAGAACGTCGTGTTGTGAACGTGCTTTTTCCATTACCCGCTCATACTATACTATGTACATTTGTTCATTGGTACATTTGGTATAGGTACGAGTATATGGAAAATTTTAATTCTTTATGAGATTCTGAAACTGATTGCGGCTGGTTGCTTATTGAATTACTTTTGTTCGACAGTTCGGTTGTTCGGTAGTTCGCCCGTTTCGGAGACTTAAGCGTTTCTTCGTCGAAGTTCAAAGCGCATTCGTTGGCCGCATCTCGCTCGCAGACGTTAACAAAAATGTGGAATACTTGTTGATAGTTTTTTATATACATATTCTGTTTAGGTAGGTACCTATACATATGTATTTTGAACTAAAAAATTTATTTTCCGATTGTGCATCACCAATGCCACGGTAGTTGTACCTAATTTTTTTTAATTATTTGGTCAGCCTTTCAGGCGCGGACAGTATGCATTTAAAAACATCGTAAATCTAAATTATTAACAAAGAATTATGAATCTGGCCTGATTAAAACAGAAGTAGAAGTAACCGTAGAATTAATTTCACGGCTATCAAGGTTACGCTAAACATATAAGCACCGAGACGCAAAAACTTCTTAGTATACTATACATTTTGAAAGCTGCGTAACGGGGATCTGCATTGCGATTGATCGGGAAACTACTGACTGCTCA
Source organism: Nephrocerus scutellatus (assembly GCA_947095585.1). Classification (NCBI taxonomy): domain Eukaryota; kingdom Metazoa; phylum Arthropoda; class Insecta; order Diptera; family Pipunculidae; genus Nephrocerus; species Nephrocerus scutellatus. The sequence continues at coordinate 43,899,031 of OX352763.1, forward strand.
AAACTTGGTTTGAGTCAGTAGCGCAACAATCAAGTTCGTGATGTCGTGCTTGCTTTACCTCCTTATGGTGGTTTCCGGGCAACTAAGTGTATAAATTCTTATATATTTAGGCTAAAATTGCAAGCGTTTCTAGTCTAGGTAACGTGGGTTAGCACACTGCGGTACCAAAAAATGTCCGCTACTGAAACCGACACAACGCCTCGGATAAGTAATGATCGAATAATGACGACTTTTGGCATTTGTTTGTGGAATGTGGACGCTCCTTGACTCAGGAGTGAAGGACCTCAAAATGCCAGATTTCTTCAACTGGAACGTGAGTTTCCTCGATATAATTTGAACATACTGGAAGTAAGATGGTTCGCCGCGGGAGAGTACCAATCCCAACGTGTAACACTATGTGCTACTCTACTCCGGCAAATCTTCCGGCAGTCCCCGTGAATCTGGAGTGGGCCTGATGCTAACGCCAACAGCACGCAGAGGCCTAATTTCCATTTCCTGGCACCCACATGGTGATAGGATTTTATCGGCCAGATTTCGGACAAGAGTAGGTACGGCGCGTCATGATCATATAGTGTTACGCCCCAACGAATCCCTCGACTGAGGATGAAAAGGACAACTTCTACAATTAGATAAGCGCTGTATTCAACGTAATTTTCCTCCAATGCAGGAAAAGCTGAATGATCGGGCTAGTCCCTTCAAAGTAAGGTTGGCGCGAGGCCAATAACCTCGGCCGTAAAAAATTATTATTACGGAACCCAAAATCAGCCTCGGATACAGCCACTGATGAACGACTACGACCACGGAAACTAAAACGGCTAAACGATTTAAGAATTTTCTCATGGAACGTACGCTCACTGTACAGAGCTCGAACTGCACAGCAGCTAGCCGATACCCTGTCCAATTCAGAAGATGCGGTGGACAGGGAATGGTGTCCTACAAAAATCAGAATATGACATTTATTACAGCTGTCATGCAAGGCATCATGTGCTCGGTGTGGGGTTTCTAGTCAGCAAAAGAATGAAACCCACCGTTATCGGCTTTAATGCAGTAAATGAACGGCTATGCACCCTTCGCGTGAAGGGCAAATTAAAAAACATAAGCCTCATAAACATTCAAGCACCTACAGAGGATTCCACAGATGATGAAAAAGAAGAATTATTTGAATCAGTCGAACGGGAACTCCATGCCTGCCATCAGTATGATGTAAAAATCATTCTGGGGGATATGAATGCTAAAATAGGTAGGGAGCCAGTATTCAGGCAGTACATTGGCATACATAGCTTACACGAGAACACTAATGACAATGGACAACGAGTCATAGAGATGGCAGCAAGCAATAATTTTTTCAATGCGAGTACAAGGCTTGCGCATAAAAATATCCACAAAGCCACCTTCCGATGGAGCCACTCGCAACCAGATAGACCACGTGTTGATAGACCGCCGCCACAACCCGAACCTGATGACGGTACGAACGTACCGAGGTGCCAACGTCGACTCGGACCACTATCTTGTCGGTATGGTGCTCCGAGCGCGGATTGCATCATCACGGAAGACTGCATCCGCGAATCAGATTCGAGTCCACACGGCTGCCCTTCGCAATGAAGAGACCAGAAACAACTACGGTCAAGCGATAGGACTCGCCCTAAATGCATGGAGAGTAAGTCCTGGGGCTGAGATGTCGGGCGTAGAAGAGAAATGGACACGCCTTAAAAAACCTGTCATTAGAACTGCTGACTCCATCTTAGGCAGTAGTCGTAGAGATCGAAACGACTGGTTCGATGACGAATGTAAGCTAGCGACTGAACGTAAGAATGTTGCGTACCGAGCAATGCAACAATCTCATAGAACGCGGGCACGCGAAGATGAATATAAAGAGCTCAGAAGATATGAAAAAATAGTTCACCGGCGAAAGAAAGCAGCCTGGGAGAAGAATCTCGTCCGTGAACTGGAACAGTACAGAGAGCAAGGACCGCAACAGGCGCGGAAGTTCTACCAAATGGTCCGCGGTATGACGCAATATACACCGCGATGCACAAACTGCAAGGACAAAGAGGGTAATCTGATCGCCGATCTTAAAGGCATCTTAGAGCGATGGGAAGAGCACTTTCATGAGTTGCTAAATGGCCAGCTAACTAAGGAATTGGAAGCTCCACCAATGACCGAAGATCGTACTATGCTGCCTCCATCAAGCATAGTCGAAGTTAGCAGAGCGAAAAATCGGCTCAAAAATAATAAGGCCGCGGGATCTGATGGGATCCCAGCGGAACTGATAAAAATAGGAGGCCCCAAATTACACCAAGGAACTCATGAAATAATAGTGCAAGTATGGGAGAAGAAAAAAAGTGATCGGAGACTCGGACGTAACGGCGAGAGGAACAATCCTTTATAAGTCCATTCAGATACTGGCTTACGCAGACGATATTGACATCGTTGGTAGAAACCAAAGATCTGTACAGGAAGCTTTCATCCAGATAGAGCAGGCGGCACGAAATCTCGGGCTGCACATAAATGAGAGCAAAACAAAGTACATGGTGGCCACGTTTGCGAGTAGAAGATCCAACGTTGGTCGCGAAATTCGAATAGTGGAGCGCGAATTTGAAGTAATGCAATCCTTTAACTATCTCGGGTCAACTATAGCAGCCGATAACAGCATGGAACCAGAAATACGCGCACGGTTGCTTAAAGCCAACAAAGCCAACAAAGCCTACTATAGCCTGTCAAGACTCTTAAAATCCAGGAACTTAACCATAACACCCAAGCTGCTGATATATAAGACAATGGTCATACCAGTACTCACATATGGATCCGAGACTTGGGTGCTTAGCAGAAAGCATTCTGACCTCTTAGCCGCGTTCGAGAGAAAAGTCTTACGGAGAATTGTTGGCCCCGTATGTGAGGAAGGACGATTCCGGAGACTCTATAATGATGAGATCTACGAGCGTTACCGCGTTGTCGACATCGTGAAGAAAATTAAGCTCGGTAGACTCCGGTGGGTAGGACACCTAGAGAGAGAGAGTTTAGGGATGCCAAACTGGATGACATCGGCTCGAAATCGGGACCGGTGGAGAGACTTTTTGCGGGAAGCCAGGACCGGACCCCGGTTGTAGAGCCAAATATGATGATGATGATGATGTATTCAACGCAACGCCGAACGGAGATATCGTCATCGTGATGGGGGACTTGAATGCCAAAGTAGGCAACGACAATGAAGGACTCAAATATGTGATTGGGAAGCACAGCCTTAGCGAACGAAATGGCAATGGTGAAACATTTGTTGATTTCTACAACACCAACCACCTTGTCAAAAAAGGCACCATGTTTTGAGCAGAAGACCTGCCCCAAAGTCAGCTGGGTGTCAACTGACAGGCAATCATCAACAGTGCATCAGTTCAAATAATCCGCAATATCATCCGAATGCCTAACTATAACATCGACCGGCTAAAGATCCCCTCAGTACGCCAACAATTAAGGGATATTTTATCGCAAGGAGTAGAATCAATCAGCAGCTCACTGCCGACAACCATCCAAGAACATTGGAAGGCTGTGAAAAATGTTTTCACATCTGGAGCGGAAAGTATTGTTGGTAGACGCCAGGCAAGGCACAGCACGTGGCTTACCGAAGATACCTGGAGGCGGATTGAAGACCGTAAGCTAATTAAAGCTTAAAGTAGGTACCCCAGCAGTAGCGAGGATCGAGCTAGCGTCCCTGTATAGAAGCAAAATTAGAGAAGTGCAGCGTAGTGTAAGACGTGATAAGCGTAATTATATTAACAACCTGGCCTCAGAAGCAGAGGAAGCAGCGAGTAGGTGCGATAGCAGAACCGTTTACAGAATCCCCAAAGAGCTGACAGGTGGTCACCGTTCTAGCCAACATCCGGTGAAAGGCCTAGATGGTGATGCGATGGAAGGAGCATTTTTCTACGGTCCTTATCCGTGTATTCGCCAACGATATGCACCCAAATCAAACGGAGCTGCCGGAAGTAACAATTTCCCAAATTCGCACCTCAAATCCCAGTAAAGACAAGATCGCTACCGCGATCAAAGCACTAAAGAATAACAAGTCGGTAGGACTAGATGGTATAACCGCAAAGCTTTGCGTGCCGCTCCAACGATATCAGCAGAGCTTTTATATCCTCTTGTAGAGAGAGCTTGGGAGGCAGAAAGTTTCCCCGGCGAGTGGAAGAAGGGAATGATTGTCAAGCTCCATAAAAAAGGTAGTCTTATGGAGTGTGAAAACTGGAGAGGCATTCTTCCTGCAGTTGCAAAGGTAATAGCCAAAGTAGTACTTGAGCGAATTAAGCAACATCTGGAAGATACACTCGATGCCGAACAAGCCGGCTTCCGCACTGGATCGTCCTGTGTAGACCACATCAACACCCTGCGGATCATTATTGAACAGTGCGTTGAATTCCGGTCACCACTGTACCTGCTATTCATCGATTTTGAGAAGGCGTTTGACAGTGTCAACAGACGCTTTCCTGCGCTTGCCTTGCGCAGGAAAGGTATACCCGATAAACTAATAGCTATTATAAACCTATGATGGCTCTAAATGTCATGTGCTGCATAGGGGAAAGCTGTCAGAGGAATTCGACATCCTAAGTGGGGTACGACAAGGTTGCATTTTATCGCCGATACGCTTTTTGTTGGTGATAAGCGATGTGCTTTGCGCAGCTTTATCTACTGGAAACGGAGGAATTCGTTGGACTCTTACATCTCAACTTAAACATCTGGACTACGCTGACGACGTTTGTTTACTCACACACAGGATTATGGAGCTACACCAAATGACAACAAATGTGGAAAGGGGGGAAAATGTTGCGGGTTTGAAGATTAATACTGCCAAAACCAAAATCATCAACCTCGGCACTAACTCAGTAACTCAAGTTTACATTGCTGGACAGCCGGTAGAGAGAGTAAAGGGTTTCCAATATCTTGGGAGTATTGTCTCGACCGAAGGTGGAACCGAACTGGACATTGTCAACCGAATCGGCAAAGCAAAATCGGTGTTTGGAATGATGTCCATGATATGGCGAAGCAATGCAATCAGCTTAGGCACCAAGCTACGAATGTTCCGTTCATATATTGAAACTGTGCTGTTGTATGGGAAGGTGACCGCTACTATCACAAAAAGATTACAAACGTCCGTAAATAGGTGCCTACGGAACATCTGGCCTAACCGTATCTTTAACGAACATCTTTACCAGAGAACGGGTCAGGAACCAATAGGCACAACCATCCAACGACGGAAGTGGCAGTATATTGGTCATACACTCCGAAAAGGCGACAGTTCCATAGCAAACTACGCAATGCAATGGAATCCGTTATCTCAGGATGGTAGAAGAACGGGTCGTCCGAGAAATACATGGCGCAGAACAGTTGAGGAGGAGTTACGGTTATTGGGAAAAAGTTGTAGAGAGCTGAAGCTCATTGCCAGGAACCGCACGTGATGGGACGTAGGCGTAGTAGAGGCCCCAGGACCCACAAAGGGATAGAGGACATAAGTAAGTAATGGACGTTTTGTTACAAAATGCGGGAATTCCCCGAGCTACACTAGTTGGCCTGCGCCAGCAAAGTACCGCGACAAAAAATTAAAAAATTAAATTGTTTTTCAAAATTTTGAATTTTGAATTTCGTTGGGTCGGGGACCCGTGGCATTATGCCAGCCCTGCCACCCTATAGTTACACCACTGGATCCAAATGTTAAATTGAATGATAGGTAACGTAGACGACATTACCTACCGCAGTCGTAAACTAAATAATATCCCACGCATCATTTTCTTTGTTTATCAGATGAAGATAATATTTTACCATAATTAAATGCTCAAGTGTATGTTGAATAAGAAAGAGAATGCCAAATACTCCTTAAAACACACCCGAATCTTATGTATGTTTCGTATCTCTATGTCCGCGTCCGCTGATGACTACTGTCTCAGAACTACATTGCTTTAAAGTAAGCCAATTTGGTTTTAGCCTATAACTTACTTTATGCCGTAGGTATACTCGACAGAAAAACAAAAAAAATACACAAACAATGAGTTTCATTAACGATAAACAACGATCATCATGTCGTAGGTAAAATAAAACAAATAAATCAAAAAAACGAGGCTTTCTCACATATTTATAGTAGTGGATTGGTGGTTGAGCAGCTTGGAAGCTGTCGTTTCCATCAAACTTCCAGGCAGTACACCTCCAGTCCATTTAACACATTTCTGACACTAATCCTCTCTTGATGAAACTAATTTTTTTATTTATGCCAGTTGCGAGAGCCTAGACCACAACAGAAGAAGTAGCCAAGTATGCGCATACTGGGGTACAATACGAGGGTATTGGTATATCCATACATAGTTTTTGTACAACGTTCAAAGATAAAGATCATCGCGATCGAGGGTTTCCCTCGCGATCATTTCAATTCAATTTGGTTCTGCGCTCCGGTCGGCTGATACATGCGTCAATCAACGTCGCAATGCAATGCCATGCCTTATCTTCTGACGTCATTTCATCGTATTCTTCTTATTCGCTTGGTTTGGTTGGGCAGCATGGCTCACTTTTCAGAAAGCAATAAATATGTCGGAACGGCTATCGACGGTCAGCCCGAAAATGGTTTTGATCGGAGCAATGTCAGCCAGGAGCAATGTGAGTGCCAACTACTGACAACTGCCAAACTGGTCATTATTTTACTTTTCGTTTATTCTTTTTAATTCACAATTTATTCTTTGTAAAGAATGCGTCTCATCGACATTCTGGTTCAGCGGGGTAGTCTTTGTCACGAATAAAGAAAAAACTGATTTTTTTGAGTAAAAGATATAGAAAATCAAAAACCACAGTTGTCGTTTTACGTCTGAGTATGCCTTTTATTTTTATCTTTAAATTAAATAACTAAATATTTAGAAAAGTGAAAATCTGTATGAAGTCTTTTTTAAACTTTTTATCTTTGTGGTAGCTCCATAAGTTTTGGACATAGGTTGGACCCATATTAAACGGGTCTCATTAGCTCCTACTTATCAACAGTTTAATTGATTGAATCTTTACGGTGTGAATATTTAATTAACTAGCCCAGCATATAAGCGGTCAGCCATCAGCAGAATAGGGGGAATAACACAAAAATGCATCAGAATTGCAAGTGGCCGTAACTATCTCTGACTGGTGGAAGGAAGGGAAGTGCGATTAAACTTCCGCATGGTGGCCGCCGGTAATTTTCCTCCATGACAGGAAAAGCTGAAGGATCGGGCTAGTCCCTTCAAAGAAAGATTGGCGCAAGGACAATAACCTGGCCCGTAAAAAACTATTACGGAAACCCGAATCAACGTCGGATACATTGATACACGACGACGAGCACGGCACCGAAAACGGCTAAGCGATTTATGAATTTTTTTATGGAACGTACACTCACTGTGTAGAGCTTGAGCTGTACAGTAGCTAGCAGATACCATATCTATATATAATGCTGACATAATAGTAATCCAGGAAATGCGGTGGACAGGGAATGGTGTCTTACAAAAATCAGAATATGACATATATTATAACGATGTATACATAAAAGTATGTACGCGAAAAACGATTTTTTACATTAATTTGCTAAGTACTATGAATTAAATTCATAATAAATTTTCAATAATAATTGTTTCTAATTGATTTAATTAAAAGTGGGCTTATATTTATTCCCCAAAGTTATGTAGTATGTGGGTATATAATCAGTGAATAAACCAGATGAACCATATTCAGGTAAGAAGTGTAGTGTAGTTCATTGTTTGGCGAGTTCGTCAGCCATACAGTTACCCGGAATGGTTCTGTGTCCCGGCACCCAACACAGGTGTATATTGAACTGCTCCGCCATCTCCACATGAATGGCAGTTAAGGGCTGAAATTGAACTTGTGGAGACTGATTCCACGGATGTCAGTGCAGCTTGGCTATCCGAGAATATACGCATATTCTTAGCAGATATGACGTTACTCTTCAAGCAAGATAAGGTTTTACTGATCGTCATAATTTCAGCCTGGAAAACACTACAGTGATTTGGAAGACGGAAAGAGAGGCAAAGAGTTAGCTTGGAAAACCCCTCCGCCGACTCCGTCATAAGTTTTTGACCCGTCTGTATAAAAACGAATATCTTCATCTTATCTTGGGATTGAAGACCTTATACCTTTTATAGAAGGAGGGTTAATAAGTGGAACTTAATATTTCCTGGTGAATAGGACAATCTCAGTTTTGTGAGGATTTACCCCTAATCCACAGCGATCTGCCCAGCAAGTTAGTTTGTTGAGAGCATTTTGCAGGAGTTCCTTATTCCTTTAGGGTATTCGGTTATTTTCCTGAGACGGCAATAGCACCGTCATCCGCATAAGCGATTACTATGCAGCCCTCACCTTTTAGGCATACCAGCAGTTCGTTTACCGCTAAGTTCCTTATAAGGGGGGACAGGACTCCAGCTTGTGGGGTTGCTCTGCAGACAACACGCCCAGCTTTGAATTAATAACACTTGTGAGCAGAAGATTAATCAATTCGCCAAGCGAGTCGTCCACCCTCAAAGTCGACAGCGCGTCCGTAATCGCAAATGTGTTGACGTTGTTAAAAGCACCTTCAATATCTAGGAATACCACCATTGTGTACTCCTTGTGGTGAAGGGAATGTTCAATAGAACGTACCAGTGTGTGCAGAGCTGTTTCTACAGACTTGCCTTTGCAATACGCGTGCTGATCTGTAGACAGGAGTCTTTTGTCAATGCGTGTGCGTATGTAGATATCGATCAGTCTTTCCAGTGTCTTTAACAGGAAAGATGAAAGACTGATTGGTCTGAGATCCTTTGGACTAAAATGCGAGCATTTGTCGGCTTTGGGTTTCTTCTCTCCATAAACAGGAATATGGACCAGATCGAGACAACTCCTTATAATTGTTTCCAGCAAAGGAAGGATAATATCCGAAGTCTTTTGCAGCTCGACTGGAATTATGCCATCAGGTCCTGCAGATTTGTATGGTTTGAAGTTTTGTAACTTCCAAAGCAGTATGTCCTCATTTATCAGATCGTTGGAGATAGTTGTACGAGTGTCAGCTCTATCAAGGCCGACATTACTTATCGCATGGGAGCTTCCCGTGAAGTGGGTATCTAAAAGCAGATTAAGCGATTCTTCGCTTGAGGTAGTCCACGAGCCATCTGCCTTTTTCAGGCAGCTCGGCATTATTGGATTTGTTGCGAGGATTTTCTAAGCCAAGACGCCTCTATAATCATTTCATATTTTTTTATTGAATTTTGTTCAATTACGTCAGCTGCGATCATCATCAGCGTGTGTTGTTTGCCTTAATTTCCTGCAATACCTATTAAATTATATATAAATTAAAAAATTCAATATGCATAAAAAGGGGTAAACAGATTTCTCTTCACGTATTAATATATAAGGTAAGACAGAAAAAAACATTTAAATCTAATATATAAAAATTTCGTGTCACGGTGTTTGTCTCTCAACTGCTCCGAAACGCCTCGACCGATTGTTATGAAATTTTTTATGTATATTTAGTAGGTATAAACATAGATTTTAAAGTGAAAAAAAAATTTGAGAACGACTGGACCAATTTGGCTAACTTTTATTTTATAAATTCGCCATAGTCCGAATAAGGTTTATGCGAAAAAAAATATAAAAGATGCCAGGAAAATTGTAAAATTCGGAAAAAACTGAAAGTGCTGTTTTCCATAGGATTTAAGTATGAACTAGCGACCATAACTCACGATTCGAACGATGGATTAGCGTAATTCTTTTTTTGTTTTGTTCGCTATAGTCCTACGAAGCAAAGACACTTACAAAGGAAAGTCGAAAAATTCGCATAAACAGAACTCCAAAAGACTCCCAAAGATACCCCCAAAAGACCCTCAAAATACCCAAAAACCCTCAAAGATCCTTCAAAAGACCCACAAAAGATCCTCAAAAGACTCCTTTAACGACCCTCAAAAGACCCCCAAAAGACCCCCCAGAGGACCCTCAAAAGACCATACCGAATTTCATACAAATCGGTAGAGAAATTATTTAGTTCCCAAAATTATAAAATTTAACACAATTATGTGACTCGATATCGCAAAACAAATAGCTTTTCACAAGTTCACAAAACGATCACAAACAAATTTATTGAAAGTGGGACAGGACAACGTCTGTCGGGTCAGCTAGTATACATATACTAATTCTTAAACTGTGATGACATTTCATCACTATACTAATCGAGTGATTCACAAACATTTGACAGAGGCATAAACCATATAGTGGCACCAACTCTTTTTCTTGCAGTAATTCTCAAAAAAAAAAAATATTCAGTGTTTCTCAAACTTTTAAATAAAAATTGAGTAATATTTTCGTTACAAGACAATTGACCTCGTAGCGACAGACCGTTGCGGTCCATGGCCTAGCTTCTCGCTACCACTTTTTGCAAAGTTGAAAACTAGGTTGTTTGCCTTATTCTCATTCTGATACTTGTTGGTTTTCTGTGTTATATATATACATAGATATATTTCAATATAAATATAACTTTTCTCACAAAATGTTCTCAAAAATTAAAATACAGTCTTTCACAACCGTTTACAGTTGACTTGTTATTAAAAAAAATGTTTTCCTTAAAAATCTCTCTAACAAAAAATCGTCCCATAAGGTTTATATAAGAATTAAGCTCCAGGCTTAAGAAAACATTGCAAACATTCATTAATACTGCATATAGATGCTCTCGCAAATAATAAGATCGCTCCAGAATGCATCTTACTATTGATCTTACAATTCACATTTGTAAAAAATTCTATACATTCTACCTTTCGCTGTTGTTCGACCTTTCTAATCCTAGACAAACGATTTTTTACAGAGTGAAAAAACCAAATTAAATTGAAATTAAATAAATTCACCTTCTGAGAATTTCATTAATTTCCTAAGAGCAACGAACTCAATGATGCTAGATTGACACATCGCCCCCAGCCTTTGTGCTTTTACAGTTGCACCGACTGACTGAGTGACAGTGACCTAAACTCATCTGCCATTCATTCAAGATTATTGGCATAATCCTTCTTTTGAAACTTTAAATCTTTAGGAGACGGCTACACAATATCCTGATGAAAGATTCATTGCAGTTTCATGGTCGTATACATTTAATAACGCACTGGAGGATACTTTTACTTTCAATTCGCAATATGTTCTCCTAAAAAGGTTCCTCTTGACAAAAGAACACAACGGACCGTGCAATTTCCTTTAAAAATTACCAAAATATGGCAATTGAAATAATGGCACAATGAAAGTTGTTCTTGAGTGGCTCTGCAGAACCAGACTCAGCCTCAGTTCGGTTCACCTCTTTAAATAGTTTTCCAAGTGCGAAAATGTTCAATGAACTGCGAGACCAAAGTCGGATCAAAATTGAGCTGAGCCGAACTAGTCAAAGCACAATTGACGAAGAATGGCAATTGAAATAATAAAATACGAGGGAACGATAATAATTCCATGACCCAGATTTAATTGAAGGCAGGGAAAGAAAATATATATGCGGTGGTTTCCATTTCCTCTTGGAATAACTCTATATAAGAATGAGTTTTTGCACAAAATAAATTACAAGTACATAATATGTAGCACCATCTGCATTTATGTCGCCTCAGGAGAATTTTCAAGACGGGGGAGCCACGATGACTATTACCAATATATGAGAGTATTTTGTGGAGGATATAGAATGCAACCCTCCAGCAATAGCACAGCACTAACCTAGTCTACTACCCTTAACTTTTATTATATATGTATGCTCGATGGTTGTAGTCATAAAGACTTGATCGACTTTGGTCGACGTTTATGCTGCGTGTTATTTACACCCAATTAAGCTGTGTATGGCTTCGAAATTTGTGCGGTACTACGCGCATTGAATTTTCGTAATAAGATCAGAAATCAATCCGAAAAATTTACGAAATAATTCGTAGTTATTCTGTTGTTATCTGCCTCACTGTTTGCTTAAAATCTTCTGCGATTACTCAAGGGTTTACAAGAAGTCGTAACAACGTTTGACGATTTTTAATGCCTTGACAATTTATAGATTAGTGAGTAGCTTATATCGCAGATTAGTAGGATAAAAAGAAATAACATTTATCCATGTGCGACGCACAATATTAAGTTATATCTGAATTTGACCATTTAATTGTTACCAATGTTGAGAAGACGGTAATTGTTCACTTTTCATTTTCCACTCTATGCTCAATTATAACCTACTATAGATCCATTCGTGCCCAACAACACTGCTTCTTAGCACTTTCGCGCTCGTGTGAGAACTCTTCGCATTCTCATACTACTACTATTAACACTATAAAATGCGTATAGTTTATAATAAAATCGGTTTAATTTTTTTAAAAAATCCCCGATGATCGGGCATTCATAAGTGTACAAAATTTTAGACTTAGGGACAGCCAGCCACCGACACCCCGTGTACCAAGATAACACATATAAAAAAAATTAAAAACATTAAAAAAAAACATAAAGATTAAACGTTTTCAGGTAAATTCTCTAATCGGAATGGGCGCCCTCGGTCCGATCACTACCAAATTTTAATACGAAGTACCAACCGGGCACGCGAAGTTAATATAAAGAATTTAAAAAACGTCTCCTCGGATCGAAATATGATACGGAAAATATACTTAGGCGCTGAAGCCACAGCAACAATTCCTTAATTTATAATCGTTGCGTTTAACAAAGATCTGAAAATAATTATTTCTTATAGTCTTATAAAACCCAGGAGATTCGTACCCGAGACCCACAGTCATATTTTGATTTCTTATATGCCAAAAAACCATGTCTCAAAACGATGAGTAAATATCATAGAAAGTCAAGACTACAAATTTGTTGTCCTATTACAGCAAATGACTGCGTATTTAAACGCACTCTCGATGCCACTACGCCAAATTGGGTCTTTCTTGGATTAATCCGGTAATCCAACTGCTTCATTGGATTAGAACTTATCTTTTGTATCGCTCAGTTCAAGTTGTCTTGGACGATTTCAAGTCTAAAATACATCACATAAATGCTGACATACCCTAGGGCTCGGATTTGTCCCCGACACACTTTCTCATTTTTAAATTTTCTATATTAACTTTGATTACGTCAGTTTGTCGGTCGGTCGGTCGGTTTGTCGTGGAATCTTGCGATCAATTTTTAACCCACTTCCCAAAGCGCGATTTTATTGAAATTTTGAACACATGTGTATTTCCGGACTAAAATTTGGGGCCCCTAGGGCCTCAGAGCCGAGGGGTGCCCATATAAAATTTTTAAAAATTTACCCGATTTTCATCAAATTTTAAATACATATGTATGTTCGAAAGCTTCCTGTACAGTTCTTGGGTTTTTAACAACGATGTCAATATCGTCCGCGTAAGCCAATATCGTAGTCTTAGATCACTTCCTCTAACGCCAGGTTGAATTGGATGAAGACCAGTCCAGTGATTCCGATTTTTACTTGGCTTATAACATTGTTATATAGTTGTGTCAATTTATTTGGGCTTTAAAAAGTTTTACTCTGGCTATGCTATCATATGCGAGTTTGAAACTCTACACATTTTTTCATCAAATGCCTAAGGGTAAAAATCTGATCAGTTGCTGATTTACATATGATGAAGACAGACTGCTTTCTTTCGCCGGTAAACTATTTTTAAATTCTCTATATTAACTTCACTTGCCCGTGGCTGGCTGGCTGGCTGGCTGGCTGGCTGGCTGGCCAAATCTTGAATTTTAGCACACATGTATATCTCCCATGACAACACTTTCTATTAAAATTTGAGGCCCATCGGGCCGCGGGGTCGGGGGGCTCCCATACAAATATTTTACAAAATTTACCCGATTTTCTTTAAATTTTGTAAACATGTGTGTCTTCGATGGAAAACACTTTTTGTAAAAATTTGGAGCGATCGGCCCCTTGGGGACCCCAATATACAATTTTTAAATATCGCTATATCGCATCAGATCACGGCAAAGTCTGAGCTCTGTGCTCTGTGAGCAGCGCTGTTCGCTGCCGCTGCGTAATTTGGTGGATGATTTTGCCACAAAACGAGCACTCAGTGTGTGTATGTGTGTGTGTATCCCCGATTAGAGAATTTACAAGAAAAATTTTAATTTTTATGGGTTGTTTTTTTTTCATATTCATATCTTCTGAGCTCTTTTACGTATTCATCTTCGCGTGCCCGCGTTCTACGAGATTGTTGCATTGCTCGGTACGCAACAACGCATTTAGGGCGAGTCCTATCACTTGACCATAGTTATTTCTGCTCTCTTTGTTGCAAAGGGCAACCTTTTGACTCGAATCTATTCGTTGATGCAGTCTTTCGTGATGATGCAATACGCGCTCGGAGCACCATACCAACAAGATAGTGGTCCGAGTCGACGTTGGCACCTCGGTACGTTCATACCGTCATTAGATTCTGGTTTTGGCAGCGGTCTATCAACACGTGGTCAATCTGGTTGCGAGTGTCTTCATCAGGAGATACCCAGGTGGATTTGTGGATATTTTTTGGCGTTCATATCCCCCAGAATAATTTTTACTTCATACTGATGGCAGGCGTAGAGTTCCCGTTCTACTGATTCAATGAATTCCTTTTCATCATCTGGGAAATACTCTGCAGGTGTGTGAACGTTAATGAGGTTTTTATGCTTAAATTCGTCCCGCACGCAAAGGGTATATAGCTGTTAATTTACTGCTTTAAAACCGATAACGTTGAATTTCATTCTTTGCTGTTTAGAAAGCCCACCTCGCGCACATGATGTCTTGCATGACAGTTGTATTATATGTCATATTCTGATTTTTGTAAGACACCATTACCAGTCCACCGCATCTCCTATATTACTGTTATGTCAGCATTATATATGGACAGGGTATCGGCTAGCTGCTCGAGCTCTATACAGTTTGCATAGGTTCCATGAGAAAATGCTTAAATCGTTTAGCCATTTTCATTGCCGTAGTCGCCGTCTTTTATCAGTCGGCTGATTTGGGGTTTCGTAATTATTTTTTTTACGGTGAGGTTATTGGCCTTGTATCAACCCCACTTTGAAGAGACTAGCCAGATCAATTAGCTTTTCCTGTATTGAAGAAAAATGCGCGGCGTTTACCACGTGGAGGTTTGATCGCACTTCCACTAGTCAAAGATAGTTACGGCAACGTGCAAATATGAATATTACGTGTTATTCCCCCTATTCTGCTGATGGCTGATGGGCGAATATATGCTTTGTAAATAGTAGCCAGATCTGACCGAGGGAAGTACAATTTGCACCGTTTTAGAAAATGGCGAATATGTGGTCGTTCTAACAAACATTGTTGTACACTATGTATAAATAGGTTGCATTTTTCAATCCTAACTAACCGAACTGATACATTTATCGTAAGTTTTATAATACCTACATTCTATAGAATGTATAAAACTGTACATAAACCATATAATGAAATAACGATGTTACTTATGTTTCGTTATAAGATAAGCTAAATGTTAAAATAACGTTAACTTTTTCCTATAAAACTTTTATACTTTACAAACTGTTTCCTCGAAATAACTTTCACCCCAAACTAAAACAGGAGTAGGTAAACCTTTTGTTGTATCGCTCTCGCTCATTATTACCTTTGATAATTACCAACACTGAATTATTGACGCACAATTCTGTGTGTAGTCCAGTCAGTGGTGCGGAGATCCAAAACTGCGCTTGCGTGCACGCGTTCACATTTTATTGGCAATCAGCTGCTAATTTTTATTACAGTTGGCCATATTATCATTTGGCCGGAGCTACGAAGCTGTACGAAGACATTGGAGCCGTTTAATGATTTAAATCGTAAATAACATTTTCAAGAGCATTTCAGCCGCGCGGCGTAAACGAGCGAATGACATCGTGTTTCTTGAATTTTATTGTTATTTCCATTATTCACATGTGCACTGCTGAACTTCGATGGCGAATCCATGCGAAACTCTTGTATTAAAATACTTGTAAACTCTTTTATGTTTTTTATTATATATATGTATACAGCTTCCATCGCAGCCTTCATGATAATCAAAAACGCAGCACGACAAGGAGCAAATTTTCGCTGAATAAACTGCGATTTGCATATCGAACAAGTATTTATTAACATTTAAGTGCAAAATTAGTCGTAGGACGAATGGATGCTCACAGCAGAACACCAGAAGCGGAACGGACGCGAATCAAAAATATGATTTGGATGATTTCACTACCATCCCGCACACTGGTGCGTATTGTCAAAGTGTTTGTCGATCTAGGAACCGCATCATGTTCAGATCATTGTTGTCGTTCAGAACGACATCAGAGGGAATTTCGCCGCAGCAAACAGCCGAGCATCAGTAACAGCTCGGACACTACTTCGGAAAGCAATAACACAGGAATGTCCATAAATTTAACTTCTTCAGAAGTTTAATCGAAAAGCCCGAATATGACGACCCGACCGCAGCGTGGATGTGAAACTGCCCCCAGCACGTCCCCTCATTATGAAACGACAACAAAACGTCGACAACGAAACTCCGCCGAACAAACAGCATCCAACAAACTGGGCAACAATATTAAAAAAACACAAAATTAAATTGTGAATATAAAATATGACCATAAAAAAATAATAGAAGACAGCCGAGGTGCGGCCGGCCTAACAGGCAAAGTCGTTGAAATTGATGACTGCGCCGAACACATATACGCGACGCGCACACTTGTAAGCCCTCTGCGTGCTGTGTCTTGATCATTTGGCATCTGAATCAGAAAAGAATCAATGGAAAGGCGAAGGACTGAACTCGGAACCAGCTGGTAGTGGTGATTCCATATATTGACCGCCCGCTGAAGAAATCACCAGCAACCACTGATAGCAACGCCGAGCATCTGTTGTGATCGCACAAACCTAGCAGGCAGGCAGACAGGTAGGTAGACTTACGCGAGGTTGCACTGCTGCTGGGTTGAAGGTAATAATAATATTAATAAGCAAATAAGTCACAAAAGACTCGACTCCAACATGTGAAGTTGGGTGGATTTTTTCGGATAATAAATTATCAAGAGCTTCGGAATGTGTCTTGAATGCGCTTCTGTGCACCGCATTGTCGCTTGCCAGACACAGGATCCAAGTTCGATTCACGCCACCAATCTCCATCAGTGGGAAGATGAGACTCTCGGCAGCAACGCTTCAACAGTAAAAGATGACAAACTGTTGGTAGTTACAGTGGCGACCAACTAATGGCCTGGCACCACCGGGTACTTAAACTTAATGCATCATACTCGCCTGAGAATACTCTACACATTGTGCAATGTGCGTGCGAGTCCCGATGATGACCCCATCGTCTACAGTTGGAACTATATAGAACTCAACAGTCTTGAAACAAGCAGTGAAGTTGATGCGATGTGCGCGCGTATTGACTCGGGAGCAATAAAAAGCCGAGTGTGGTTTTTTAGCTCAGATTTGTATTTGCCACTCAGCGGGGGCAACCCGAATTCGGATCGTACCTGATATTAGTCATTTTTGTTAAATTCGCAGACCGCACAAAACCCTACCTCTGTCATGTGCCTGTGGAATCTTTTGCACATATTAACAGGCAGATACGTTGGTTTTTATTAAAAATTAAATTTTTCAGATTTATATGTTTCACCGATAATGGAAGGGATCTCTTTTTCCAGTGGTGGACCCTGCAAACGGTGTGGACGGAATGCGCAACTTGTCTTTATAATTTTGATACGCGTCAGCCGAGCAAAATTTCTTTCAAGTTTCCGACTCCGTAGAAAAATTCCATGATTTCATGGAATTTTTTGGTTTGGTGTGTTAAGCTGTGCATATTGAGGCCTTATTGTAAATGATGTAAATGATATGACTTCGCCATTAAAGAACATCCACATAAACACGAATGTATTTCATTTTTGGCAGTTATGGTAATTAGTAAAAATCCAATTTTCCCTCACAACGGTAATCACCAATTTAATAAACTCCCGAATGACCTTTGATAAGTATCTGATACTCGGAAGGGATTTAGGATGTAGGTACAAATTGATCACAAGATTTTGCAAGAACCCAACTAAACCAATCTAAACCAAACACGGGAACGCGAAGTTAATATAGAGAATTTAAAAACAATGTTTTTTGTCGATTAATATATTTTCTTATGCTGAATTCTATTTAAACCTGTTCGAAGAGCAGCAAACCGGGTTTGGATAGGTGCAACCTCATCGAGGTTATTACCACCTCTTGAACAAGGCACAGGGTCCACCAGTCTCATTCGACTGCTCCGAGTTCCAAAGGGGCTGTCGGATCATCAAATGCGAGGACCAGGCGTCTTTGACTAACATAAGTAACGCCTGAGAGGGCTTATAGATCAAGCTGATCCCAGTCACGGAAATTCCAAGAACTCCAAGGGCCTGCCTTTGGCTACCTAAAATAATAACACAATAACATATCCCTGCTGCTCATTATTAATGAGGAGTGCCTAGAAGCTCTAGATAGACTTGGACACAGGCTTAGGTTCAGCATTAGGCAAGCCAAACTGAAGGTAAATGGTGGCAAGTCTATCCACGGATCCGAGCCTTCCCTTCCCATGCTACGATGTCTAAAGTACTGCAGATTAACCTCGAAGACTTGAGGTGTGCCTTGGATAATCTGCAGGTATTCCTAAGAGTTTTATCTCTTTTATAAAAAAAGACGAGGGTAAGCCAAGATCTTGTGTCTTAGTTAAGAAACATATTAAAGCTTTCCTTTGGCCAAATTTCAGTTCGTTGGAAAAAAAACCTACCTTGGTGGAGCGATAAACTGGACAAGCTGAGAAGACTGTCTATATTCAATAAAATAAATTTCTGGCAACCCTACAACGACTGCCTCAAATTATATAAGAAAGCCATCAGGAAAGGTAAACGATGTTCCTGGATAGAGTTTTGTCAATCCATTGATTCCACCAAAGATTCAGTCAGAATATGTAAGATTCTATCCAAGGAAACCTGTTGTCGGACCTTCATTAAAAGTTCAGATGACAGTTTGTCAGGAACAACGGCCGAATCTCATGCTCAGCTTACCGGCTGGATACTCCTGAAAGCCAATAAGGGCCACCATGCGAAGTGGACAGTATTATAACCCACGAAAAGGAAGACTTAGATTTGATACCAACTTGCTTACCTTAAAGGCAGGTCTACGGAGATGGCACTTCACGAGGTGGTACGCACGATTGAACCCTCCCTTCACTTTAAATAATAAAGGTTTGCCATCTTCCACGATATAAAAGGTGCCTTTAATAATGTCCACATTAATGCAGTTCAGGAGGCTCGCATTTAGTTAGGGGCGGATCAACTTCTATTACAATGGATCATCTCCATTCTTAGTAGCAGGAAAATCCATCTTAATCTGGGCATAAGTAGTATCACAAGGTCCTTAGGTCACTTGAGTTGGACAGGTTGAAAGCAGACGACGTAGTGATTTTTATTTCAGAAGAGTATCCTTTTATGATTAGTGAAGTCATGGAAAGCGCTCTGAGCAAGGTTAGCTCGGGCGAGCGGCTGTAGCATTGGAGCTAACTCTAGAAAAACTAAAATAGTACTCTTCACTGCTACGTCTAAAATAAAAAAAAATTTGTCCTGCCCAAACTCAATGGTTAGAGACTCACACTTACTTCAGAAGCAAAATATCTTGGCGTAATCCTAGACAGGAAACTCAGCTCGAATATAAATTTTAGGTTTAAGAAAGCATGTATTCCTCTATATGCTTTTAACAAAACTATTGGTAAGAAATGGGGACTGCAAACGCGGATGTCGGTGAAGCGCCCTATTCTTACCTATGGAGCGCTGGTCTGATGACCGGTAATTAACAAAAAATACAATGCCAGCAAGCTGAGTATAATACAACTATTAGCAGTTGTTGGCATAATTGGAGCACTCCTGTCATATTCCACCGATGCTCTAAACACAATCCTATACTTACTACATCCCGGCCTATTTATTACATACGTTGCGACGTGCAGTGCAGTCCGTCTCAGAGAATCTGTGTGGTTTGTCACAACCATACGAGACTCGTATATACATACCGACTCGAGAAAGTTGGAAGGACGGGAGAGCTTCTGGACTTTTCCATGTAACTCAGTTCCCCGATGGATCCAAAATGAGAAAGTCGATGCTGAAGCTTTCTATTAAAACCATAATCTTTCAAGGTCCTACAAGCTCCCTGACTCTGCTGGCATTAAATAGGCAGGGTTTTTAGTGATTATGGCATGTAGGCCCCATCTCATAGTACCGCAATAACAGGCAAGGTTGGCTTTTGCGTAGACAGCCAATCTGTAATCAAAGCCATTATTGGGACAAGCAACACTTTTAAACTTGTCGGGCAGTTCCAAGCGGATCTTCGTAAGCCAAAGCATATGATTAGTTCTAATTTGGGTGCCGGGATAGCATCAATGAGAAAGCAGACGACTTGAAAAGAAGGGCGTCACACTGCACATGGACTACACTGAGAGAGTCTGCTGTCCTTTAAGCTCCGTCAGGGATCGTGTTCTTACCTTCCTTACCACCAAAGCACATTTGAGGTGGAATGACTTGACCAATTGCACCACATCGAGAGCGATGTGGCCTTTATCTAATATAAACAAATCCACCAAGCTGATCTCCAGATCACGGAACGATATTTTCAGAGTGGTTGCTATAATCACGGGCCATTGGCTAGTGGGCAGCCACGCAGCAGAGAGTGAGAGACTCTCATTCATTATCTTTGCAAATATTCGGCCCTGTTGGGCTTGCGACTCCGCAAATTGGATATTCCCTTCTTTGCCGATTTAAAGGAGCTTTCGGAGTACGGCATCACCGATTTGATAACGTACCTGAATACAACAGATTGGGTATAATCAACACAAGTATCTTTTATTCCGTGAGATCTTTTGAGCAAAACGGTACACCCAAGCGCTATTTGAGGCACACGCTTAACGGTGAGGACCAACACTCCACCATCCTATCGAGGTCAAATTTGAAATGCGCCATATCACCCACTTCTAGCTAGGTGCATTACCTCAACCGTATATATGCTTATACAACAGCTATATAGAACACAGTTACAGTATTGTAGTGTATCACGTGTACTGTGACCTCCGAATGAAACCAAAATGCATACTTAATACTGGACCACCGACACTCCATCCTGCCATAAAGCATGTATGTTATTAAATCAGAAAACATTCTTACTACAATTGCTCAATCTTTGGAGCGCAAATTCGGCTAAATTGCAAAAGTTAATAATATTCGCCGCGACAGACCGTTGCGATCCAACCCGTGACAGGTTTTTACTCTCGGACGTTTGTCAGACATTCGCGAGAGGTGGGACCGTGAAAAAACCTTTTGGTGTTTCCTAGGATTCGAACTACGAGCCCACTGCTCAGAAATCGATGTACTTAACCACTAAGCCACGGCGCCCAGTATTGCAAATGTTAAATTGGCTTAAATTAAAGGTTGTAAAGTTTTTAATCAAGTTCATTTCCACTGCTGAATAAATTGATGTCATAGAATTCTTGTGTTGTCAATCACATTGAATAAATATCCGAAATTGGATAAATTCATATACCCAGAATTAAGTAGGATGAAATCAATCTTAGCAATCAGAAACTCCACTGAGTTCACGATCGACAAACAAAAGTGTTTACCTAGGTGATGGACTAAGTAGCCATGACTCAAGAAAAAGTAAAAGGATTCAAATTTATACGAGTATGTATATAGATATATCAATCAGATATCAATGTTCAGATTACATTCCTCCGTCTCGTCTTTTTCATATTGTATAGCTGCTTCTCTATAGACTTACATATAACTAAAAGATATGTATCGAACAAAGCTTCAAATATCCCGATCATCAAATTAAGAATAACAAAAGTGCTAAACGTCGAAAATCAGAGCATCGTGCGGACATTCCGATCGTGTAACCTGATCAGATAAAAATTTCAATTTTCCAATTGTATAGTGCGCACACATTTTGTAAAATTTGGTTTCTACGTTGTAAAGAAAAGGCGATGAAATCTTGATAGTTTCGTTTAGATTTCTGAAATCAAATCGTAAAAATAGATTAAAAATACCTACCTCTATCGGAATCACCTTGTCTTTTTCAAAAGATGAGTAAATGCGTAATGTGCATTGCTAAATATCCTACCTGGATGCACCGAAGGTGGCGGCATGAAAGATCATAGAGTTATGGCGGACCCACCATTCCAGAGAGGTGTTCTACTCGTCAAAACAAAAGAGCAAGTACATTTTGAGATCTTGATATACAGGCGTTTTCATTGTTCGTGATCAGGAAGGGTAACAAAGAAAGTATCCTCATCCTTTTTCCAAACGTCGTTTATATTCATTATGTAGATATCGTTATGAAATTCTTTTTACTTTTTTTGTTTGAATTGCATTCTCGATCTAATCAACTAAGGATTCATTTATTGCATTGAACATTTATTTTTTGTTTTAAGCTTTTAGTTCTATGAGGTATTTTTTTGTTAAAAAAGTTCTTAAACCTTTTATTTGATTAAATTTACAATAGTGGTTAAAGAATTACGGGAATTCTCTACGCAGCAAGCTCTCATATATTTAACCTATATTTGTTATACAACTTTTTTAAACTAATTCTTTTCTACTGTATTAGCGTTTAGTCGACCCAAACTCATCAGTTGTGTAGGTAAATGTAAGAAAATTATGTTTAAAATTAGAATATCTTTCTTACCTTCTCTACTGGTTTTTATGTCCACACGGCTAAACGAAATTTCGAAGAAATAGAAATGTCATATTTTATTCGCATTAGCGATCGTATTGTTTTACAAAATTGGAATTGTTTTTCATTAAAAATCCATCCTTCGTACTTGAGTTGTTTCCACATTATAATTTGGTATAATTTATATTCGAGTAGCTATGTTAATAATTCGGATATCGGAGAAATGATATTACGAAATCTATTACCTGTTTACACCTTGGTTAAATAAGAACAACAAAAAACTATCGTGCAGATTCATTGATAAAAATGTCTTCAAACTTTTAACTACATAGGTGAAACTGGATACTACCTATGGATTTTTTATTGAATAAGATGAAGCGTGTGAAAGTGTGTGCTACCGTTGATGGCTGTACATACAAATTTAATTTTCAAAATGTATAAAACTTATTAGCTAGAATATGTTGAAAACAGATCTTAATATGATCCAAAGACATTAAATATAGCCTTTCCTTGTTTATTAATTTACCTGCTACCTGCACAAAAAACTTCATATGATAAGGACAAAGCTATCGGTAATAAAAAGACAACTGAAAAAATTACACACTAATCCATTTTTCAATCACTCGCCGGTTTTCGGTACTGACAGAGTCCAGAACCCATCAAGAGATAGATAGACAAACACAATTTAGAAGCAATAATTTATATCTTTTGAAATATAAAAATACTGGATACTTTCTGTAACCGACCAATTATGACCAATGTATATAGCCGGACAGGGGTCAGTCACCGGACATTTCATTTTTCATTGAGAGCATGGCTTGTGCGTCAGGTGCATTTTCTTTTGTATGCATGAAGGTGACAGTGATAATAGGATGAATAATATTCTTCAATGGTACAGCCATAAAATATAAAACATGAGGTACACTTCTTTGGCATTATAAGTCATGATACAAACCTTGCAACAATTGCTTCTCATTGAGGAAGGAAGTTTGGAAGGAAGTTTTTTTGTTTGGTAATATTGTCTAAGTTATAAGGGTACATTGTATCTATCAGTGTATACTTGCTACCGACTTCTTTTGGGCTCTGAGAAACTTTTCGGAATTTTTCAGCAATCATCAGTATCATATGAAACTGAAAGTGGTCGAGCATCATTAGGAAATACAATGGACGATCAAAATGATACTGTTTCTGTGGGAAACTCATATTTGATAGAATGGAAGATCCTATAAACAACTTTGAACTTGGTTTACTTTTACTTTAGATTAAAAAAGGCTTAATTGAAGATAAACTTTTAATAGCATATACACCTGTAAATATCTCTGTTAAATTTTTGGAAGTTTTTAAGTCCTGCTAGATTATTTCCCTATTTCTTTCCAATTTTATATACCGAGCACCACACAACAGTTTAGTTCTATTTGGTAAAAATTTTCATTAATATGAGCTAAAAAAATTTACCAATCCAAAACAAACAGAACAGCGTTATCAATATTTTAAAATATAGTAAAGGGCATATTCTTAGTGGATATATAGAACATTCCAATAATATACAATATATATTCTTAACCGCTAAACTGAGAAATTTTAACTTAAGTGCCTAAAACATCTTGGTAAATTGTATAGTTGCTTAGGTCTCTGTCAATATGCAATGCATGCATTTTGAACGATTGAGTCTTGTAGTCGAAAAAATTATTAATACCTTTTAAACAATAAAGCTATAAAAACAACGACAAGCAACTATTTTCATGTGCATACTCGCTTTGAACACCTTTGTTGCATTTAAGTCCAAAAGGTCATAATTTATTTACATGTTTTGAGCATATTGTCGAAATTCGCTGGCGCGGCGTGACACAACCCCAGTGAGTACTATTGGCTGCACTGCATATCACTTGTGCTGTGCCGTCACTAAGTGGGACGACCATTGACCACGGTTGAAAACAACAACCACGACGATAGCGAATAAATGTTGTTGACCGAGCGAATGAATAAGGAGCAAGCGATCGAATGGAAACCATAAGCCGAACGATGGCCAACCATAACCGCGACCGCCACTAGCCACAGTCCGCCTCGTCTGTTTGCTGGAAGCGAAAAAGAAGAAGAAAAAGAAGCTCACATTAATTATTGAATTGGTCCCCGACAAAAAGCGACTTCTAATGATAAATTATGGCCCGTATTAGAATTAAGCAGACTGCTACCGTGCGACGCTGACGTTCCCTCATTATTAACTACCAGGTACTTCATCCACTGAGACACCTATACCTTCACACTTACACACTTTGACACTAACACACTTATGCACTAACAAATGTGTCTATAAGTTTGTTTATTTATTCTGCTGCTGCATAGCATCATCATCAAGTCGGGTTGCGCAATCTACTTTGGACGGGTTACACGCAAAAATGCAGATGATATAGATGGACGCAGTTTGTAATTGGCATACAATGTAGATATCATTTTAGTCATCGTAGATATAATTAAACGTAAATGAACAGTAATTTAGAGATAAAAAAGGTCATATTAGTTCTTTTCTAGAGTGCTAAACATTGAGCTTTATTCAAAATTTTGAACAAAGTATACGTATGGAGTGTCAATATAATTATGAATGTAGATAGACAACTATTATGACAAGAAGTTACGAGATTTCTTTGATTAAGATACCAACCCCAACACTAAAATTTATTTGTGGTTTAAGTTTAGATAGCCCAGTATAAACCCAGCTTACCTTATAGCCTTACAACAGTATAAACATTACCCATTAAACTTGACATATGGACCAATATATTCTCGCATCTCAATTCAGCTGTACTCTTAGAAGCAACCTGCAAATAAATTATCTTTATTTTCATAAATATTTATTAATAACTATCCAACATTCTTTTTCTTTAATTCTCTGTATTAACTTCGCATTTTTTTAAAAATTGACCCGATTTTCTTCAAATTTTATGAACCTCCGATTTTGGAAGCCCGAGAGTTGCCCATATACAGTTTTTCAATGAATTTCAATTACAGAACATGAAATAATCAATAAAAATTAAAAAAAAAAGTTTTTTTAAAGCAATCTATTTCGATTAAATTTATAAAGTAGAAGTCAATTCTACTAAAATAAACTTATAAAAATGTCAGATAAACATTAATACAAAATGAAATATTGTGTAGATGACTCTAGCGAAGAAAGATTTGGTAAAATTAATTAATAATATAATAATAAATAATGAAAGTCAATGAGGATCTTCTGACTGCGATTATTGGCGTGCCGTCTTTTGCGAATGTAGCCAAGTTAAGGGAGTTAAACGATGTTTGACTTCCGCTGAAATCAACCTAGGGAATCCAAATCTAATCCTCAGTGGTCAGCCCGTGTATGCTACCAACAGCAGAATAATACCGAATTCAGATCTCGAAAAAGAACCGGAGTTGGCTCGTTTGGAAAGGTGCAAGCGCATCACTGGTCTTTGACGAAAGCTCGACGAAACTGAACCGAAGATGTACATCAACCAGGCGAGATGCTTGAAAGTGGATCGCCGACTACAAGGATTTGACTCAATCTCTTGAAAGCAACGATAGGTGCAAATATGTCTGCGCTCATATTGGACATCTGGGATGCCTGCTGATGGTATCCGAGTTAAACAAGCGGTTGACTCTTTTACATTATGCAAGAAGTCGCTGCATATGCTGACTAAACTCAATATATCATAGATGGACTCAGCGACACCTCATTTACAATGTCCGTTCTTCAGGCTACTACCGCGTTATGAGAAGAGGTATGTGACGAAGTCTATAACAAAAACTAGAAGTGGTGTAACTAGACTAGCGGCAACCACCACACCTGAGACGAAGAATTCCGATACGGAGTCTGTAGAGAGATAAAATGAAATGCTTCAACTGTTCACTATGCGGGAACATAGCTACCAACTATCCCAAGTAAAACGGACCATGTGGAGCTTGTTTTCGCTGTGTAGATCCGGACCATATCCACAAGCAATATCCGGTACCATTTTTATATATATAAAAAAATCTGAAATAGTTGAGCAAAATATTGTAAGTGTTAGTAGCTAGCACAGTTTTTCCTGTTGTAGTCACGTATTCTTTTTCCTCAAGTCTTAGCTGTTTCCTTATGTTTCTCTGCCATTTTTCACTTTATTTTTTTCGCCTCCTGTGCTTGGCAGTAAGTTTAGGGTGTTACTGCATACCAGTCCATGCTATGTGAGTACACACGACCCCTGATGTTTGCATCCAAGTCAGTTGATGAACTGCTTAAGCTGTCTTCAGGCTGGTAGTCGGATTCAGATGGTGATCGCTCTGAATCGCTCTGAATCTCTGATTGTAATAAAGATCCCCCTCTGAATTCCTAGCAGCATCTGAAGCGACTGGCATAGCTTCAAAATCGAGAGAGAATGGAGTTTTCGTTATGCTATTTTGGCAGTTTTTTAGCGTCACACAATGTCACGCTCGTTTGAACTTGATTTCGCCCCTGCATCACGAGCAACACCTAAGAAAGCCGGAATAGCTTCAAAGTCGTAGTCCCCACCTTTATCAATAGCAAGCAGTCTCTCTTATCTATTTGGCCGAACATTTGCCTCTAAAAATTCAAAAAAATTCATAACTTAAATACCGAAAGGCAATTTTTAAATCCTGTTACGCTCATATGTTTAAAATTTAGTCTTATGGTGGTCGTTAGAAAAAGTAACGTAGCACAGCTTCTTTTCTTAAATAAATCCCCTAAGCGCTAAAATAGCTGCGATCGACGTTTGCCAGGGATTTCGAAAACTCGTTGGCATTGTCACTCGCGAATAGTTAATGTGATTGTGAAGTATAGGGTAGAAATTATAAAGACATTTAATTTTATTTTTGATAATGCCAAAGATTAGGATGATAATAATAATATATTTAGCGCGACAGACCTTTGCGGTCCAAGACCTAGCTTCTCGCGACCATTTGTGTTGCGCATGTATATATTTTTGGACACAAATGGATTAGGATAATATTTCCCTTTATTTTTGCCAGCTTTCTAGCAAAAGTTGGAAGATATCAAATCTTGCGTTCTACTTTAAAAAAAATTCAAAATTTTTGCTAAAACATTAACTTTTTAATATATTTATTTATTTAAATTCCAGACGACTTATAGTATAAAGGAATTTAAAAATATTTATTGATTGTAATATTGTACGTACTGTACGGTTTCAAATCCAATGTTCACCGCATAAACGCCGGTGTTCCCTAAGACTCTGTTTTCATTAATAATCTCCTATCCGCCACTCATCCGCCAAAGGACCCCCACAAGACGCTCAAGAGATTCTTTCAAAGAGAATCTCAAAATGAACCCAAAAGACCCCAAAAAGACTCCACAGAAGGTACTCAAGGTACTTAAAAGACCTCCAAAAGACTCCCCAAAAGACCCTCAAAAGATTCCCCAAAAGACCATCAAAAGATTCTCAATTGACCCCCAAAAGAGCCCCAGTATCCCAACAACGAAAATAGCATAGTTCCACCTCATTTTGCCTCTCTAGACAAGTACGTTTTTCCGTCCTTTATGATCGAAATCAAATATCAACGAAGCTGTTGCAATATATATTTTCCTGGAAAATGTGAATGTGCATCCACTGAACTATCGTAGTTCAAAGGAGAGTTCTAGCTTATGCACAATGAAACAACGGATATCAATTTGAAAAAAAAGTAAGTGTAGAAAAACTTCTCGCGTACAAACTTTTACGTATACATCGACACACGCACCACTCCACACAGTCCTATTATTTATACATTGTATTATTTGGTAATAACCGCCAAATTATCTGTTTTTTAAGTAGGGTCTACTGCACAGATTAACCCATATTTCACGCATCACACGCGCCACACGCGACTAGTGAAACGCGTCACACGATTTATTTTCTCACCAAATATTTTTCTCTCCACTAAATATGTTTTCTTGCTCTGTTTTGCACTGCTGTTAGGATTTTTTTTAGTGTACTTAAAACTAATTGTAATAAAATTTTGAGTTTTAATGTCTTCATGTATTTAACGAGGCTCATGCTGTGCTGTGCACCAGCACACACATAACAACTGGATTTTTTTATTTTGACGATATTTTTAACTAATTTTTCATCAGGTTACGTTTATCAGAATTTCGCCAATGAACTATACACAAATCCTTACGGTAACTTGCACTTTATTTTGCTTTCGTGTAGTTATGTGTTCCTTTGTTTGTGGTGAGTGGTAACGTATAATTGAAGAAGGCTTAGTAGATTGTGAAGCTCTTATCGAAAGTTTAAAATTGGAAAAATTAGAATTTATTTTTTTCGCCTCCTGTGCTTGGCAGTAAGTTTAGGGTGTTACTGCATACCAGTCCATGCTATGTGAGTACACACGACCCCTGATGTTTGCATTCAAGTCAGTTGATGAACTGCTTAAGCTGTCTTCAGGCTGGTAGTCGGATTCAGATGGTGATCGCTCTGAATCGCTCTGAATCTCTGATTGTAATAAAGATCCCCCTCTGAATTCCTAGCAGCATCTGAAGCGACTGGCATATCTTCAAAATTGAGAGAGAATGGAGTTTTCGTTATGCTATTTTGGCAGTTTTTTAGCGTCACACAATGTCACGCTCGTTTGAACTTGATTTCGCCCCTGCATCACGAGCAACACCTAAGAAAGCCGGAATAGCTTCAAAGTCGTAGTCCCCACCTTTATCAATAGCAAGCAGTCTCTCTTATCTATTTGGCCGAACATTTGCCTCTAAAAATTCAAAAAAATTCATAACTTAAATACCGAAAGGCAATTTTTAAATCCTGTTACGCTCATATGTTTAAAATTTAGTCTTATGGTGGTCGTTAGAAAAAGTAACGTAGCACAGCTTCTTTTCTTAAATAAATCCCCTAAGCGCTAAAATAGCTGCGATCGACGTTTGCCAGGGATTTCGAAAACTCGTTGGCATTGTCACTCGCGAATAGTTAATGTGATTGTGAAGTATAGGGTAGAAATTATAAAGACATTTAATTTTATTTTTGATAATGCCAAAGATTAGGATGATAATAATAATATATTTAGCGCGACAGACCTTTGCGGTCCAAGACCAAGACTGAACTATACACAAATCCTTACGGTAACTTGCACTTTATTTTGCTTTCGTGTAGTTATGTGTTCCTTTGTTTGTGGTGAGTGGTAACGTATAATTGAAGAAGGCTTAGTAGATTGTGAAGCTCTTATCGAAAGTTTAAAATTGGAAAAATTAGAATTTATTTTGATTTTGAATTGGATGCAACAGAAAAATGTGCCTCTCTGAACCAACTCGATTTGCCTCGATTCAATGCATTACCATGCGATATCAACATATTATATTTTCTGTGCTGGTAGCGTTAAATCTACTCAGCCTATCATTGTGTCCTGCTAGTCAGTAAAGTTCAGGGATTCGTTCTTTAGCCGTACAACACGTACGTGGAATGCTTTGCCAAGCTCTGTTTTTCCATATCACTATTATCCACAGGCATTCAAGACACAAGCTCATAGACATCTCCTCTTTTTTCCTCCTTTTCCTTAACGCCCACGCTGTGCCAAGCATATATCCGAGCATTACAAGGGTGTGAACCCCTTTTCGCGTGAATTACATACCCCACACAGGTCACTCACCCAACACAAGCCGCTTAAAGCATCCGGTCCAATTGCGACACATATAATGCTAAATAAGCAAATTAATAAAAGAATCAATTTTGTCAATTAAATATATTTTTTGTAATGTCAATTAGGCAAAATAATAAAAGAGTCAATAATGTCAATTAAGTATAAATTCTGTAATGTCAATTAAGCAAAATATTTAAAGTATCAATTTTGTCAATTAAGTAAAAAAAGATTGTAAAACCAATTTTCATTTTTAAAGAAAGAAAGAAACCAATAAAGCAGTTGTTATTTATCACTCATCGGAACTAGTTGTTTTTTTTTTAACACCCTCCGGTATCCACGACGTAATTGGCGCAGTCGAGTAGCCCGGTGTCGGTATTATATAGTAATGAAATTGTAATTCGGCGGTTTACCGAAACGCAGTGCTATTAAAGAATTTGGTACTGTAGCGTTTTAACAAAGGCATATTGTTAAATTCGCTAATATCGAAGGAATATCGATAGCAGTGGTATCATTTGCCGAAGGATTTCTAATCCTGAAACACCGGTTGAATCCTTAGTAACATAAGAATATAATAAGTTAAGCGAGTGAAATAAATAAACTCTAAAATAAAAAAATAAATTAAGTAACTTAATTAAACTAGAACATTAAGATAATATAACAAAATAAGTAAAAACTAGTAAAGTGAACTAAACAAGAACAAGAAAAGTGAAAAAAAAAATATAATATACATAATAAGAAAGTTTAAATAGAAAATATAAGTAAATAAAAAAAAATAATAATGTACAACACATAAAACATAAAAGTGAAGACTTTTTTAACTCTAAACATCAACTACATAAAAGTGAAGACATCTTTAAAACTAAACATCAACTACACAAAAGTGAAGATATCTTTAAAACAAATCAACAAGGAACAACTACATAATAATAATGCTAATACTATTGGGACTAACGTGAGTAAAGATTTTAAATATTTTACACATGAATAAGAAAATTCGGTCTTTCCTCCCCTATTCCAAAAAAAGAACATTAAGTTTAACGTCTATCCGCGAAGAAGACATTGCGTTCAGTAGTAACCTTAGTCAAAGTTCCCCAATCCTTAATATAAGCAATCCATTAACGTTCATACCTGAAATGAACTCTGACACAGCAACCATAAGCGCAAGCATACTACGAATACCCCAAACAGATATTTTTGACTCTTTAAGAGTTCCTGATGTGATCAAGGATTTGCCTAGATTTGACGGCAACACAAGATTACTTCACGAATTTATTAATAATGTGGAAGAAATTTTAACTTTTATAAAAAGTGTTGATGGTACGCCATATTCTGCCATCCTTTTGCGAGCAATTCGAATTCGAAGATCGAAGGGCAAGCAAATATGAATATGTAGGGCACACCTCTAAATTGGGATGAAATTAAGAACAATCTCATACTTCATTATTCAGACAAAAGGACAGAGACGACACTTATACGTGACCTACACAACTTGCGACAAGGAAACAAGACTATAGAAGAATTTTATAGCTCATTAATAGAGATTCAAGCAACTCTACTCAATCCGATATTGATCCACGAAACAGATCAAAATGTGATCAGGGCAAAACAAACTCTCTGTGGAGAAATGTGCCTAAACGTTTTTCTGACAGGCCTCAAAAAACATATCGGTTCAGTCGTAAGAGCAATGCGACCAGATTCGTTGCCTACAGCTTTATCCTTTTGTATAAAAGAACAAAACATCTTCTATACAAAAGCCACATTTATTCAACACACTCCATTTAGAAACCAACAGTTATTTAGGAATCAACAACAAAGACCACCCTTTCCAATAACCTCCGCTTATCGAACACCTTTAATAAGATCACTAAACTTTAATTTAACGATCTTGACGAACAAGACTATGATCTTCTTGATGTATTTACTGAACTAGATAATGAAATTTTTTACCCATCCGCCTCTTGGAACCAACAGGATACATAGACATTAATAAACACGGTCATACCCTACCATATATACATATATCTTCTCCCTATGGCCGTCCACTCAAGTTTCTAATAGATACAGGGGCTTCCTCTTCATTCCTTAATTCCGAGTTCACACACCCCGACGATCGTATCACCTGTAACCCAATAACGATTACAACAATTCTCAACAAACATGACCTTAACAAAGAAGTCACACTTCCCATTTTCTCAGAATTCAAAACCTCCGGTAAAATAAAATTCTTATTGTTCAAATTCCACCAGTATTTCGACGGACTTTTAGGCTTAGATGCACTAACTAAATTAGGAGCTAAAGTAGACCTCTGCAACAACATTTTAATCACTAACAACTCAATACTTCCACTTAGGTTCAAACCCAATTTCAATTCAGGAAAAATTTTAATACCTTCCAACTCAAAACAGATCGTTAAAGTACCGGTAGATATACGTAATGGTGATATTAACACTAAAACCATTGCCATTGAACCACAGTTACATATATCCGAAGGATTATACAAATCAAACAATTGGTTCAGCCTAGTAGAAGTCACAAATAACAGCGATCAGAACAAAATACTTCTAATAGAGCAACCACTTAAAGTTAAACAATACAACCCTTCAGAATTTATCGAAATAAATAATTTCAACATTGAACAATGAAAATTTAAATCAAGCAGACATTACCAACCTAATTCGTTCCTCTCAGCACAATACAGAAGAAAGACATGCTCAACTCAAAATCTGTAAATCATATGACGACATACATACCCATACATACACAAATCTGAAGTCCAGAAACAGGTTGCGAAGATGTTAGAACAAAAAATCATTCGCCCAAGCCACTCTCATTGGAGTTCTCCGGTTTGGGTAGTTC
Organism: Nephrocerus scutellatus; assembly: GCA_947095585.1. Taxonomy (NCBI): domain Eukaryota; kingdom Metazoa; phylum Arthropoda; class Insecta; order Diptera; family Pipunculidae; genus Nephrocerus; species Nephrocerus scutellatus. Next base: position 43,932,146 of record OX352763.1, read on the forward strand.
CCAAAAAGATCGATGCAAGTGGAAAGCAAAAATGGCGCTTAGTCATTGATTTCCGCAAACTTAATGAAGAGACTATTTCAGACCGCTATCCCCTTCCGAATATTACTGAAATATTGGATAAACTCGGAAAATGTTTATACTTTTCCACTCTTGATTTGGCTAGCGGATTCCACCAAACCGAGATGCACCCTGACGACTTTGCTAAAACAGCCTTTACCGTAGAAAGTGGACACTACGAATACCTCAGAATGCCTTTCGGGTTGAAAAATGCCCCGTCCACATTCCAACGCGTCATGGATAATGTTCTAAAAGACCTAATAGGCAAAATATGTCTCGTCTATATAGACGATATGATTGTGTTCTCTACATCTCTTCAGGAACATATAGAAAACTTAAAAAGAATATTCGATAGACTCCGTGAATCTAATTTCAAAATTCAAATCGACAAATCAGAATTCCTTCATAAAGAAATATCATTCCTAGAACATATCGTTTCGACTGATGGTATAAAACCAAACCCCGAAAAATTCAAGCCATCAAGCAATTCCCAATTCCCAAAACCCAAAAAGAAATAATATCATTTCTCGGACTCCTAGGATACTATCGGAAATTTATTAAAGATTTCGCGAAATTGGTAAAACCCATGACAGAATGCCTCAAAAAGGGCAGAACAGTAAAATTCACAGAACCTTACATTTTAGCTTTCGAGGATTGTAAAAATATATTATCCAACGACCCTATTCTACAGTACCCGGACTTCCCAAAAGACTTTATACTGACTACAGATGCAAGTAATTTCGCCATAGGCGCCATACTCTCCCAAGGTCATATAGGATCAGACATACCAATTTGCTACGCTAGTCGTACGCTGAATGACACTGAAAGCAACTATTCAACTATTGAAAAAGAATTATTGGCCATTGTATGGGCCACAAAATACTTCCGACCCTACCTTTTCGGAAGAAAGTTCCAAATTGTAACAGATCATAGACCGCTTACATGGCTAATGAGCCTTAAAGAGCCTAACTCCAAATTAGCAAGATGGAGATTAAAGTTAGAGGAATTCGACTACGAAATCATCTACAAAAAAGGCAAACTCAATACCAAGCTCAATATAATAAAACAAGAAGAAATGCATACAAATGACATAATCACACAAGACATTCCTGGAACATTCGGCTGAAGAAAATCTCAACGATCACATTTCAGTTTCAGAAAGACCAATTAACGAGTTCAATATTCAACTTATTCTTACAAAAGCCAGCAACTCTTCTATGAAAATAGAAGCCCCGTTTAAAAATAAATTAAGGCGTATAATACAAAGACATGAATACACTGAAGAATCAATAATTGAAATATTCAAAAAGTTTTTACCACCAAATAAAACGACAGCAATTTTTACAGATGAAGAAACTTTTCGAGTAGTACAATTCGTGTACTCTCAATACTTTTCCAATAACAGACTTTTTAAACTTATTAGATGCACCGAAAAACTGACGGACGTAACAGATAATGACGAACAGGACCAACTGATAAACGATTACCATATATACAACAATCATCGAGGAATAAACGAAACTCTCATTCATCTAAAGAGAACTTATTTCTTCCCATATATGAAAGCTAAAATTACCCAATCGACCAATAATTGCGAGAAATGTCAAACTCTAAAATACAACAGAAGTCCACAAAAACCCAATTTCGAAAAACCTGAGTCCCCAATAAACCCCTTAGATATCCTTCACATAGATGTATACACGATGAACAACAAAAATATGCTCACAATAATAGACAAGTTCTCGAGATTTACCTCCGCCTATACACTTCTCGTAATAGTATTAATATAACAAAATTCATGAAACAGTTTTTTAGCCTACATGGCATTCCAAATAAAATAGTTTGTGATCAAGGTTCTGAATTTACCAGCAACATATTTAAAGAACTATGCAAACAATACAGTATACAGCTACACTTCACATCCTTTCAACAGTCCACCAGTAACTCTCCCGTCGAAAGACTACACTCATCTCTTACCGAAATCTATAGGATCATTTTGATAAAAAGAAAAGAAAATCACTTAGACTTAGAACATGAAGAAATTTTAGCCGAAACTATAACCACATATAACAATGCTATCCATTCCGCAACAAAGCTATCACCATTTGAATTATTTTATGGAATGTATGAATTATTTTATGGGAGAACCCAAGAATTTAACAAAAATAAACAATTCAGTAACGAACATGATTACCTTAAAAAACTAAATGAGTACCAAGAAATTCTGTATCCAAAAATTAGAGAAAGAGTTGAAAACATAACCAATAATAGGAGAGATAAACTTAAAGAAAACCGGGAAGAACCCGAAGAACTAGCTATTAATGATATAATTTATAGAAAAGAATGTCGTAGAAACAAACTTACACCACGTTTTTGGAAGCATGTTGTAAGAAGAGATAACAAAGTAACAGTTTTAACTAACGATTATAGAAAATTGCACAAGTCAAAACACAAAAAGAAAAAGAAAACACAAATAGTAGGACAATAAATAAATTTAAGACATTTAAAAATTTATATATTTTATTCTAGGATAATCGCTGTGACAGCACAAAAACTAGAGACGCAGGATAGGTACAGCACGAACAATAAAAACTTACTGTAATCTCATACATATAATTAATTTGAAAACATACCAACAAAACATTGAAAAGATTTCCGACTCATTATTAGCCATTGACAAAGACTATAACCTAAAAGACACTATTGAAGTAACAAAAGTAAAATTAAAAGAAGTTTAATATAAGTTAAATGCACTATCACCACAAGTAAGGAGTAAAAGAGGACTGATAAATGGGTTAGGTACAGCTGTCAAGTTCATTGCAGGTAACATGGACGCAAACGATGCAGAAAACCTTAATAAACATATAGAAAGACTCACTTCTCAAGAAACTGAATTTCGAAATGAATTAGATAACGAAATAATGCTAAACACACAAATGCTTCAGAGATTTGAGAATATAACCAACCATATTAACCAACAAGAAAATAGTATTGAACATTTTCTTAATAAATTAAATGATGAAAGTAGTAACCGCATCCACACAAATGAACAGATTCTTCTCCAAATTAACTATAATATAGATTTACTTAATAATCACATAACAAATATAGCCGAATCAATCGTAATGGCTAAAGTAAACATGATTCCCAAATTCATCCTTAACCAGGATGAACTCGATAAAATTCAGGAAATACTTTTAAATCAATCCGTTGAAATAAATTCAACCGTAAACATATATGAAATGTTAGGATTACAAGCTTATTATAATAATACAAATATCATACTTAATGATCAGATACCTATCCTATCCCACGAAAAGTATTCTCTTCTTCACATTATTCCACTACCTATAAATTCCACTAAAGAAATATCAATTTCACCATACGCCCTATATAACTCCGAAAATATTCAATACCTCGACTAACCATGTCCCAAGGTAGAAAGCACTTATTATTGCAAAGAGTCTAGACGTCAAAAAAACATGAACCAGTCCACATGTCTAGGCAAACTTCTAACAAACCAACCAGCCGCCTGTACACTGAACGAAGTCGGACCAATATCCAAAATTCTTCAACCAGAGCCCAGCTATATTCTACTAATCCAAGCTCCAGCTACAGAAATTAATTCAACATGCAGCTATGGTCCACATATACTCTCGGGAAATATTCTTATACGCTATGAAAACTGCGATGTAGAAGTAAATGGAATCACCTACAGGAACCATCCCTCCGTATTCTGGCAGGAACTCCACCTTTTACCAACATCACACCTCTTAGTATTACAATATAGAAGATCAACGTAAATTTTACCACAGAAAAATTAAACCTCCAAAAATTGCAACAATACAACATGATAAATGAAAACGCCATCAACATCCTCCGAACATATTTTGAAAATAAACATTCCTATACCTTTGGCTCAATTTTAATCTTAGCAACAATCATCATTTCATTAACGGCTTATACTTTCAGAAAATTAAGTACCAACAAAATAATCCTTCAAAATTCAGCTCCAGCCACATCTCCACAGTATCTCTGGCCGTCGCTCCATTCTAAGGGGGGAGGAGTTACATACCCCACACAGGTCACTCACCCAACACAAGCCGCATAAAGCATCCGGTCCAATTGCGACACATATAATGCTAACTAAGCAAATTAATAAAAGAATCAATTTTGTCAATTAAATATATTTTTTGTAATGTCAATTAGGCAAAATAATAAAAGAGTCAATAATGTCAATTAAGTATAAATTCTGTAAAGTCAATTAAGCAAAATATTTAAAGTATCAATTTTGTCAATTAAGTAAAAAAGATTGTAAAACACCCTCCGGTATCCACGACGTAATTCGTGCGCAAATTATAAACAACAAAAGAAAGATTGATTTTTAGAAATCTATTAAGTTGTTAAGACGTGGAAAAATAACTCCAAAATTTAACTGTTGATTTTCAGACTGTATCAAGTAGTAGAAACGTTTGCTATAAGCTCATTGTAAAAGTACCAAGAACAGACGATATGCCAACTCATCGATGTACCATCCAAACACAAAGTGCTTAAGAATACTTCCGGGTTGCTGCTTATTAATAATTTTCTAAGTCAACTTAAAGAAATATACCTAAAACACAAAAGGCTCTTCAAAAATATTCAAAACTTATTACCTAAAGCTCTAGTTAAAACAACCGATACAGATTGGCAGATTGGAATCTGTCAATGTCATTATAAGTCAGTGGCCTATTGGTTCATCATCATTGGTCATCAGGTTCACGTTATATAAACTCCAGGTATAGAGAACGAGTTTTTTGAGTACAGAATTTTGTAACAACTCTCAACAAATGTGGCGTTTTTAATTTTCCTGTCCCACAAGCCGCTGAAAATATTTGGTTCAATATTCGTTACTGTACTGCAAAAGCTGGTCAATTTCATCTTTACGTTTTTAAAAGACGTTTCTTAGTAACTCGATGTAAATAGACCGATTGAATGAAGCAATTTAGTAGAAGATGTCTTGGATGAAATTACTTCAAAACCCCGCCGCTGCCTTCTGTGGTAGAAATAACCATTATTTATGAAGATTATGCATTGTCTTGTAATGTAAATAATTTCTGCGTAAGCAAACAACAATGATTTAATATTACTAACATATATTTAAAACATTAAAACCGTATGTTTAAGTTAAAGACATAGATACTTCTAGAGTATCTATTAGCTGCGGTAACTTAAGAAGCTGGTTGTGTTTGACCTAGTAGCTAATCATGACTTCAGCTTAAAAAGCGTCCAAAAAAGGCTTAAAAACTTTTTGAAGTACATATAGAATTCTGCCAAGCCCCGGTTACGAGGGGAACGGGGTGAATCATATAAAGTTGTATTTATAAATATTAACAATACCAAATGAACTAAAAACGTCACCTTAGACTAATTTCGTCAATATATACTAAACGCAATAGTCCACTTAAAATACATATGGCCGTATACTATTATAGTTATACGATGTCAGATTTGACATGTCAAGTCATCAGCACTGGATAATGAATTCCATGTAGTATTACAAAGAGGTAAATATACAAGATTTAAAGAATGCGCCGCATACAGCCATGTTTGCGGTAAAGTCCCTGGTTGCCAAGAAACTGCATTAATAGTATATACGTATATACGGCCCACGCACACAGAATGAAATAAACCTACTCAAAATTCCTCTTATTATTCTGAAGTGGGATTTTATCGGACTGGTGACTTTGCATCCATTTTGTATTCCCGATCTACTTGTTTAATATATGTTACATATATGTAGGTAAATATTAATAATTCCATCTGGTCTGTCTTTTTGTTCCGTGTATCCAGAGTAACCCAACGGTCAGTGAATGCGCAACTAACATATTCGCATACCTATACTTCTTATTTCATTTTTAATGGTCGATTGCATTTGTTTTCTGAAATTATCATCGTAAAAAATTTATTAACTCGCATGTTTATGGAAAAAAACAATAACACATAGAAAAGCTAGAATAGGTACATAAATACAGATGTACAGACATGTAACAAGGTATTACGGCTACCACGCTGGTATAAATGTAGCTAAAAACACATTGAGAGGAACAAGAAAAATTAATGACAATTAGCATGCATAGTATTCGAAAATTCGTACTGAATGTAAATGAGATGCGCGACGCGCCATATTGGAGACGATGGTTATACGCCATCGCGCAGCACACACATCATTGGTTTTAAATTCAAACGCGCCAGCCGCTACTGCTACTGGTCTTCGGTTTTAGTCCAAGTTATTGCCTATTAAATTGTTTTTCTTATATCTGAGTAGTTTTTGATGGTCATCTGTCGAGGGAATTTTTGATTACGCCACAGTCTAGTCGATACGGCTAATGAAGAATTGAATAATTTTCTGAGTTTGTAACGTTAACTTTTTAATGTGGAGCCATCAACTTTGGTTGATATATACCTTGAGGATATACCTAAAAGCAAGATAATTAAACGCTTTTCATGCAAGTCTATCAAATACCATGCCATGCGTCAGTCTAAAGCCGTGATTCGATTAGACTTAAGTAAAAAAGGTGGAGATATACATAAAATTAAACAATAAATATAATAACTTTATATCAATCAAAATAATTAAACTTCATAATGAATTTGTTTTCGTGCTGCTTACTCCACTTTGTGTTATTATAAAAATTAAACAAATAATTATTTAATTTTAATGGAATATATGATAGCATAGACAAAGTAGAAATTTATAAAGCCATGGGAGAATTAGGCATTCCAAGTAAGCTGACACGAATACGTCGGTTGACCTTGACTAATGGTGTAATCCAAGTAAAAATATCCGGATCGCTATCATACCTACTCATCATCTATAACAAGCTCCTGCAAGGATATGGGCTGGCCTACATCCTCTTCAACCTGACGATGGAGAAAGTGATTCGAGACTCTGAGGTAATGGCGAGAGAAACAATCCTCTGTAAGTCCATTCATATAAATGAGGACAAAACAAAATACATGGTGGCCACGTCTATGAGTAGAAGAACCAACACTGGTCCCTCAATTATGATAGCAGAGCGCTAAGTTATAGTAGTGCAATCCTTTAACTATCTCGAGGAAATTGCAGCAGCATATACATAACAGCATTAAACCAGAAATGCGCGCATGATATCTAATGGCCTATTTTACTACTTTGTTCAAATCCAGGAATTTAACGAAAACATCCAACCTGGTGGTGTATAAGACAATGGTCATACCAGTGATCCGAGCCTTGAATGCTTAGCAAAAGGCATTCTGACCTCTTAGAGACCAGTTGATAGATTGTTAGCGGGAGGGCAAGAACAAAACAAAGAACAAGCCACATGACTTAATATTCATAGTTACATTTTCTATGAAATAGATAGGTTAAATATATTTTGAAGAAACCTCTTATTATTAAGTTAGCTCTAGATAAACAATAACAAATAGCCCTACAAATATTCCTGTTATTATTCGTTAATTCTCTTATGAGTGTACATATTGCATTTTGCATAATGCGTCGTACTTTGGTAGAACTTTCATGCCTTGTATAGGACTCGTCTTCTTCTCTATTCTGATTGACAGAAGATATTATTTTAACACATGCAAAATCTGGTATGAATCAAATAAATATTTGCACTATTACTTTTGATATATTTTTTGTATATTTACTCGAACACATATAAAACAACTTCAACTATATGTTGTTAATGATACAAAGAAAAACTTACAACTTCCCAAACCCTAAGTTAAAATAATACAAAGGGCTTAAACACCTTACGCACTGTTACAGACTTTTACAACTTTTCAAACCATTAGTAAGAAGCGATAAGATCGGTCCTGATTTTATGACTGGTGTTCGTTACTTATAAAAAGGCAGGTGTGTCTGTATTACATCACGTACCGACAGATGACGTGTATGCGTCTACAACTACGCCTAACTCTCTAAGAAGGAGTTTGTAAAGCACCACTGGATTGCTCTTGAAATGCTTTTTTCAATTTATGTATTTCTACTTTTATGTTCTACGCATATAATTTGACATTTTGTTGACATTTACACGTCCACGAGAAAACTAATCTATCTATATACTAGTTGCCTCAGTCAGTGACTCACTAACTCATATACGCACTCACCATTGTAATTCTAAAACTGTGATGAAATATCATCAATATACTAATTAATTATTGGGCTCTACAACCTGTGTCCTATCCTGGCCTCCCACAAAAAATCTCTCCTCCGGTCCCGATTTCGAGCCGATGTCATCCAGTTTAGCATCCCTAAACTATGGGCGTCCTGGTCTACGACATCCATCCAGCGTAGACTTGGCCGGCCTCGCTGTCGTGTTCCAAAAATCCTACCGCAAAAGACTTTCCGAACAGGATCCTGTTCGCTCATGCAAGCTATGTGTCCTGCCCACCGGAACCTACCAAGCTAATTCTCTTCACGATGTCGACATCGCGGTAGCGCACGTAGATCTCATCATTATAGAGTCTCCGGAATCGTCCTTCCTCACATACGGGGAGAACAATTCTCCGTAAGACTTTTTTCCCAACTAGGCTAAGAGGTCAGAATGATTTTTGCTAAGCACCCAAGTCTCGGATCCATATGTAAGTACTGGTATGACCATTGTCTTATACAGCAGTAGCTTGGATGTTATGGTTAAATTCCTGGATTTGAAGAGTTTTGACAGACTAAATTAGGCTTTGTTGGCTTTTAGCAACAGTGCGCGTAATTCTGGTTCCATGCTGTTATCGACTACAGTTGAACCCACAGTCAGCATCGAGCGCTCAACACGAGCACATCTCAAAAAGATCCCGCACCAGATCGCTCATCTACCTGCTACCGGCTACGGAAAAAAATTCGTCATACCAAAAAGCTAGCATTTCGCTACCTGCGACTTTTTTAAGATATTTAAATTCACTAATTACTTTTTTCATTTCACACACATATTTATAATTAACTAGCTGACCCGACAGACGTTGTCCTGTCCCACTTTCAATAAATTTGTTTGTGATCGTTTGTGAACTTGTGAAAAGCTATTTGTTTTGCGATATCGCGTCATCAGTATTAGCAGAAATACCCGGCGTTTCCCGGCTGACCCCCGCCCACTGACGCCACGCCCACTTACACCCGCGTTTCCCAGCTGCCCCATCCCACTGACCTCCCTCACACTGACCTCACGCCCACTGACCTCCCGCCCACTGGCGCCACGCCCACTTACACCCCACTAACTAACCAACTAACCAATCCAGAAAACTAAAGAATCGATACTTATACAGGCCAAAAATGTACACTTGTTCGAATATTCTTTATATGAATATCATATACAGGGAAAACTACATTTTCCACCCCAGCGCCACCTATCGGGTCCAAACGACTTGTCAACGACTTTCTTTTTATTTAAATATTATATGGTGTGATTTTGAGCCAAATCGTTCCATAAATAAGAATTTTCGGAAAAAACGATACCAGCGCCATCTTACGGGCTGATTTGTGAATCTAAACCAACCAGAGCGTCACCCAAACGCATACAAAAAAATTCATTCAAATCGGTCCAGCCGTTTAGGAGGAGTTCAGTGACATACACACGTACAGTAGAATTATATATATAATAAAGATAAAGATAAAGATAAAGATAAAGATAAAGATAAAGATAAAGATAAAGATAAAGATAAAGATAAAGATAAAGATAAAGATAAAGATAAAGATAAAGATAAAGATAAAGATAAAGATAAAGATAAAGATAAAGATAAAGATAAAGATAAAGATAAAGATAAAGATAAAGATAAAGATAAAGATAAAGATAAAGATAAAGATAAAGATAAAGATAAAGATAAAGATAAAGATAAAGATAAAGATAAAGATAAAGATAAAGATAAAGATAAAGATAAAGATAAAGATAAAGATAAAGATAAAGATAAAGATAAAGATAAAGATAAAGATAAAGATAAAGATAAAGATAAAGATAAAGATAAAGATAAAGATAAAGATAAAGATAAAGATAAAGATAAAGATAAAGATAAAGATAAAGATAAAGATAAAGATAAAGATAAAGATAAAGATAAAGATAAAGATAAAGATAAAGATAAAGATAAAGATAGTTATTTAATTTCAGAAAAAAAATTCCAGCCCTATAAAATGGGGAAAAAACAGAGAAGAAAGGAAAAGGTTAATGAAGTATTAACCTTAATTAGACAAGAAGTTTCCAATCATGGTGGTGACTTCCTCGCATCTTTGTACGAAAGGATGAAGTCAACCAGCTTTGTGAAAACTCTACTTCATCTGAGGAAAATATGACCAGTACCATCGGAGAGGAAAAAATTCAGAAGAAGACAATCGCAAAGAGCGGTCTTCTCCTGTAACCGTGTCAGTAGCATAAGTTCGCCCAGAAATCTGCAGCTATTGTGAAATGAGTTAGCTTTGCTAGTATAGCTGCTATGGGGACTGCTAGCAAGCCAGCAACAATAAACAAACCACCACCAACCATCCAAGCAAGCAAAAAACCAGTAAGTAAGCAAGCTCCAAAACCGGCACCATCTACTGGAAAATCTAACATCTTCGACGATACGGAAAGGCTATTTGGAGCAGGCCTTTTCACAATTCTGCAGAAAGCAAGAGAAGTCGTGCCTGCTAATTATAGCAGTCTTGATGACAGGTCCAAAACAACCGTGTTGGGTCGACTTATTTGTGAATTATGTTCACAATAAGCAGGATAAGTATATTCTCATATAACGTGAACTCTATTTATTCGTTAGCTAGGCGTATAACACTAAAATTATTTATTAAAACTAATAAATAATTTATTAAAATAATAAAAGGTCGACAAAATCAGTGATTGCTCTGGGACGGCGGTCCTTATCAGGGACACTATGGCAGGCGAAAAGGTGCAAATCAGTGGTTTGTGTAGCATGAAAGCAACAGCTGTCAGCATCAAAGTCAACGAGGTTGAGACCTTGTTGGTAATATCAGTGTACAATCACTGTAATGCAACATTCAACGGGATCTGCAAACTGCGGCATCTCCTCTAGGCACACATACTGTGTGGTTGGAGGGGCTTTTAACGCTAGGAACATCCGATGGCAAGATGAAGTGTGCAACAATCAAGGAAAGGCCATTGCAGATTGGCTGGATTCAAATCCTCAGCACCATACCATGGCTGTTGTTTCACAGCCCCGGAAGACATATCCTCGGACACCATCCATGCTGGATTTCTTCTTGGCAACGACAAATTTCGTCAACATTCTGCCGGAATTAATGAATTATTCCTGTTTTGCACATGAAAGTGATTCGGATCATTTGGCCATAGAGCTCCGAGTGAGGTTGAATCAGCGAATGGTGCAAGTTACCCCAACAGCTGAACTACACATCAACTTTACGAAAATAAACTGGAACCGGTTTAGATCAGAAGTCGAAGAAATTTCGAGACTTCAGTGAACACAGCCATAAATCGGCAGAAAACTGTTCGTTCTAGCAGGGATCGCTTTCAACATCTACCTGAGAATATTCAGGCAATATATGCTCACACGCAAAGGCTAAGGAAACGCCTTTAGAGGATCTTCAACAGGACTCTCAACACTGTTAATGACGAATATCAGTGTGTATTTTCACAACTGCGTTGTACAGTAATCATGCTACGTCAAGCTGTGCGAAGTTACCAGGAAGATGAACTGACCAAACGACTTCAGAACATCAAACCAGGCCCAGATGCTTTTAAAAAGCTGAATTCTGTGATCGGAAAACGTATTTCCATTCCAGAAAGTATCTCGTTTGGAGAGCAAGTAGCATCCAGTCCTCTTGAAAAAGCCGAAGCCTTTAAGTGTCATTTCGAAAGGAACTTTACGGACCAATCACCAACTCATCTTCCAGATTTTGTAGAGCAGGTTGAAAGTCTTGTGGAAGACACAACTTCCCCAAGAAATTTTGAAGTGCAGTTCAGTGAAGACAATCCCGCTAGCGCACCCGTTGACGTGGATATGTTTACAGGGACAGCAGTTGTCAGTGATTAATTATGAGTGGAAACTCTAAAAAATCATCGGGCACTGACGGAATTTCCAATTTTTTACTTAAAAAGCTGCCGAATATGGCGATTTTGATGTTAACTATAATATTCAATAATTGCCTAAACAATGGTTACTTTCCAGATATCTGGAAAGTGGCCAAAGTAGTACCAGTTCCCAAGAAAACTAACCGCTCTAGCGTAACTGGTTACCGCCCCATAGCCTTATTGTACCAGTAAAATATTGGAATCCTTGATCCGTAAAAAGATCAATGAGTATTGCTCGGAAAGAAATCTAATTCCTTCCTTTCAGTTCGGCTTTCGAGAAAAGCACTCTACGCTGCACCCTCTGATGAAGCTTCACAGTGACGTCACTAAAGGACTAAACGTCAAAAGCAGTACAGTAGCCTGTTTACTAGACATCGAAAAAGCTTTCGATAGTGTCTGGATCAACGGGCTACTGTACAAACTTATTAGATTTGGTTTCTCCAATTAAATTGTGAAAATAATTAAAAATTTTCTTTTTAACAGGGTCTTTTTTGTACAGGTGTATGGCAGCCCATCGACAAGTAACCGAAACAAGGATAAGAAAAATCGCAAGCAGGTGCAGAGCTTTAAAAATCACCCTTCCGGATAACACGATAATAAACACCAACTCAGAGACTAAATACCTGGGAATCAACTTTACTGAGAGGCTCAAGTTTAACTCTCACATCGAAAAAACAATGAAAAAAGCGAACTACGCTCTTCATTTTGTGCACCCGCTACTAAGAAGACGAAACGGACTGTCCAACAACACCAGGCTGCTCATCTACAAGCAGCTCATCAGGCCAGTGATAACCTATGGCTATCCCATATGGTTCACCGTCTCACCAACAACGATGAAGAAGATCTCCCTATTTGAAAGGAAGGTACTAAGGATCTGTACAGGACTCTGGAGGTTGCCAAACAGCTATAAGTTTGTGTCGACTGCAAGACTTTACGAAGCAGCAGGTCTGCTGCCAATAACAGATCACTTGTTTCAAATGGCGAGGAAATTCGTCGACGGATTGGAAACTCATCCAAGTCCTGAGATGCAAGGACTGAGAAGCGAAGAAATCGAGCCAAGTCACCGGTACATACACATCAGATGATTCACAGATGCTAGATTCGACGACATCCTTAGTAATCAAGACGTCTCCTTCTACGAGAAGGCCATCAATCAACATTACAGAGGCTGAAGATCGCCCTCTTTATACCCCTTCTAATATTTTTTTTCATTTTTATTTTATTTTAGAATTTATTGGTTAAAATTAAATTGCTTTAAATATAACATGTAGTAGATTAAGTAGTCAAAAATATTGTTTAGTTATAAGCAATACGAATACAAGACAATGTAAATACGTCGGGCTCCTATTGCTGAGCCGACACTTATAGTTATAAGTTTAGTTTTAAGTCAAAATTGTATATTTCTTAAATGTTAAATAAAATATCTTAATCTTAATCTACAGTTGAACCCAGATAGCTAAAGGATTACACTACTTCAAATTCGCGCTCCACTATTTGAATTGCGCGACCAACGTTGGATCTTCTACTCGCAAACGTGGCCACCATGTACTTTGTTTTGCTCTCATTTATGTGCAGCCCGAGATTTCGTGCCGCCTGCTCTATCTGGATGAAAGCTTCCTGTACAGACCTTTGGTTTCTACCAACGATGTCGATGTCGTCTGCGTAAGCCAGTATCTGAATGGACTTATAGAGGATTGTTTCCCTTGCCGTTACGTCTGAGTATCGGATCACTTTCTCCAACGCCAGGTTGAAGAGGACGCAGACCAGTCCATCCCCATGTCGCAGCCCGTTATAGATGTTGAATGGGCTTGATAGTGATCCGGATATTTTAACTTGGCTTATAACATTGGCCATGGTCATAGTCGTGTCAGTTGATTTGGGATGCCTAATTCTCTCATGACTTAAAAAAGTTCTACTCTGGCTATGCTATCATAGGCGGTTTTAAAGTCTTTAAAAAGATGGTGTAGTGAGTTTTGAAACTCTAGACATTTTTCCATCACCTGCCTAAGGTTGTAGATCTGATCAGTTGTTGATTTGCCTAGGATGAAGCCACACTGGTATGGACCAATGATGACTTTAGCGAATGGGGCTATCCTGTCTTGAAGGATAGAGATGAAAATCTTATACGCGGTAGTCAACAACGTTATACCACGATAATTGCTGCAGGTTGTGATATCTCCTTTCTTATGTATGGAGCACAGGATGCCTCTTCGCCAGTCTTCTGGCATCGCTTCTTCCTCTCTATTTGCCTATTAGTTCATGAATTGCTTGGAGTATTGTGGGGCCTCCTGTTTTAATCAGTTCCGCTGGGATACCATCTGATCCCGGGGCCTTATTTATTCATCATCTTTGCTTGGTGGCGGCAGCATAGTGCGGTCTTCGGTCATTGGTGGAGCCTCCAACTCCTCAGTTACCTGGCCAATAAGCAACTCATGAAACTGATTTCCCATCGCTTCAAGACGCCTTTGAGATCGGCGATCAGATTACCCTCTTTGTCTTTGTAGTATGTCATACCGCGGACTTTTTGGTAGAACTTTCGCGCCTGGTGCGGTCCTCGCTCTCTGTACTGTTCTAGTTCAAGGACGAGATTCTTCTCCGAGGCAGCTTTCTTTATATTCATCTTCGCGTGCCCGCGTTTTATGAGATTGTTGCATTGCTCGGTACGCAACATTCTTACGTTCAGTCGCTAGCTTACATTCATCATCGAACCAGTCGTTCCGATCTCTACGACTACTGCCTAAGATGGAGTCAGCAGTGCTTATGACGGTATTCTTAAGGCGTGTTCATTTCTCTTCTCGCCCGGCATCTCAGCCACAGGTTACTATCCCTGCATTTATGGCGAGTCCTATCGTGTTGACTCGAATCTGTTTCGCGGATACTGTCTTTCTTGATGATGCAATCCGCGCTCGGAGCACCACACCAATAAGATAGTGGTCCGAGTCGACGTTGGCACCTCGGTACGTTTGTACCGTCACCAGGTTCGAGTCTTGGTGGTGGTTTATCAACACGTGGTCTATCTGGTTGCGAATGGTTCCATCAGGATATACCAAGTGGCTTTATGGATAATTTTACGCAAAAATCTTGTACTCGCAACGACGATATTATTGCTTGCTGCCATATCTATGACTCTTGTCCATTGTTATTAATGTTTTCGTGTAAGCTATGGGTGCCAATGTACTGCCTGAATACTGGCTCCCTACCTATTTTGGCATCTATATCCCCCAGAATGATTTTTACGTCATACTGAGGACAGTCATGGAGTTACCGTTCGACTGATTCA
This sequence comes from Nephrocerus scutellatus, assembly GCA_947095585.1. Taxonomy (NCBI): domain Eukaryota; kingdom Metazoa; phylum Arthropoda; class Insecta; order Diptera; family Pipunculidae; genus Nephrocerus; species Nephrocerus scutellatus. Next base: position 43,947,527 of record OX352763.1, read on the forward strand.
ATGACTTCTTCTTTTTCATCATCTGGGGAATCCTCTGTAGGTGCGTGAACGCTTATGAGGCTTATGTTTTTAAATCTGCCACGCACGCGAAGGGTGCATAGCCGTTCATTTACTGCTTTAAAGCCGAAATATTTTCATTGTAGAACAACTGACGTAAAATTAAATAATACAACCCCAACCCATCCAAGCCTCCGAACCACCTTCACGACCAACCGATAACTCCCACCCTAAGCCCCCCACCGAGCCAACAACAAAGTCATCTAATACCCCGCACATGAGGCCACAGAAGGCATAGTACTTACCGCTGATCAATAACACATTCCTGACCGAGGCTGGCTGACTTAAACGGTGTGTTATGCCTCCAAGCCCTCCCCCACCAGTTTTTGACTCCGTCGCATATTTATAAAATTACCTCACTTTTACTTTTATATATAAGTATATACGTCCCCCCGTCACTACCTCATCACTACCAACCCATCGCTCCACTCTATTGCTCCAAAAAGGGAGTTATCACAAAACTGTGGCGAAACAAACACAAAATGACAGCTCCCCTACTCCGAACCGCGCGACACCATACAATCTCCAAAGCTGAGATAAATTTTTTGATTCTTAAATTATTACGTGGTATATTTTGATACAATACTAATAGTTTATATATAACAAACTAGCTGTTCCCGGGCGCTTTTGCTACCCGCACACATGAACCCCCGGGGTGACGGGAGTACTATAGCCTATAACTTTCCCTCATCTGCCAATAATTTACGTTGACATTTTTTTAAAAATACGTTTGTAAATCTCATGTTAATTGCCTGCCATTAATATATGTATCTTAAGAATTTCATAAAATTCAGTTTAAAAATGTGGCTGATATTAATATTTTACATTCCCTGTGTGTAAAATAAAATAATTACTAATCAAACAAATGCAGTTTTCGTGACTCATGTGTATAATATAAAAACAGTTATTTTGTGTAATAACGTTTTTTTACGATTAATTATAAATTTTATTTTTAATTTGGCGTCCTACGATGTATTCTTGCGCGTGTTGTAATGAAACGAAATACATGTCAAAAATAGCGGTTTTACCACCTACTATCTTGAAAACAGCGCCACCTAACGGGTCCAAATTTCACAAAAACCCAAATAGCAGCGAAACAAACGTATAGTTCAAATTTTAGGTTCCTAAGATGCTTCGTTACTAAGAAATAGAAAAACCGTTATATCTTGGAAACAGCGCCATCTATCACCCAAATAGCAATGAAAAAAACCTATGGTTAAAATCTGAAGTTCCTAAGATGCTTCTTTGCTGAGAAACAAAAAAACCGTTATATTTTGACAACAGTGCCACTTAGAGAGTTCAAACCAAAACAAAAACCCAAACTGCTAAAATCCTAATCTATGATGAAAATTTCAGCTTCCTGCTATATCTGGTTCCTGAGAAAGGCTATCTCAAAAAATTAACACAACATTTTTATATATTAGATATACAAAAAATGAGTTAAAACAAAAATTCCCATTGCCATTTTTTGTTACAATGGGCTTTTGGGATTTTGAATTCTATTGAAGTATACAGTCAATCTCAAAAATTAACCCCTCTTCTCAATAAGTGGTTCTCTTCGTGCACGACGTTTTGACAAATTGTTTATAAAAATGTGGTATGAATATGTATATTAAAAATTGTGCACTGTTCAAACACAAAACAACAAGAATAAGGGATTAATTTTCAATTTCACATTTACGGTTCTGTCTTTGCGTATTGTGCAACGCACAATATATACCTATTTACAAATGGAATATGTGATGATGTGCTTAATTGAATTCATTGAAGGATAAGAGATGCTTCTTCGAATTCTTTGTATATTTTAAATACGTATCGAAATATAAATGTTCTTGTTATTGTGTTTTAAATTGGACAAACAAATATGAAAAAACAAAAGCACCATATATAAGCAAGGGTAAGCAATGTAAAATTTCAAATGAAAAATCGAAAATGAAATCTTCCATCATGATTTGGTTTCTTTGAAATTAAATTTACCATGACCCTTGATCGCTTCAAGTCATGCACAGGATACTTTTAAAAAAAATTTAAGTCAGTCGGTGTTTTGGCGGTATAGTTCATAGCTATACCAATAGAAAATTGTGTATGCTCTGCATTACTAAAAAAATAAATAAACAAAGAACATCTCACTTTGTCGAGGCGGGTGCATTATATTTTTTATATATCTCTATAATTGTTTCGGCTCCAGCCAGCGCAAAACATCGTATACGTAGATACATTAATGAATAAATAGTGCACATGCACACGTAACTCGTAGTTGTTCAAGCAATGGGAATTTTAAAACTCCAACGGAGGAAGATCGGTAAGATCTTTTGTCTCCGAGCTGCACGTAAACCAAGTGAGTGTTATTCGATGTGACCAGGCGGAAATGTCGAATAGGATCCCCCACTCAATGGTCCGGTTTCGTCTTTCAATCTTTCATGAAACTAATAAAGGAATATTGTCGGCGATCGTTTTGATATCTCATTTTGAAACCAGCTTTAATTAGGCAATCAGTGGTATTGGTGGCAGCGTTAGTTCGGCGGTTTGATGGCAGCTTATTAATGCATCGGGCGGCCGCTTTACGATCTTATTAAGAGGATATATAACCGACGCGGTATTGCGTATTTCTCGCTTTACTGATTTTGCTGTTGGAGACCCCAACCCGGAGACGCTGATGTTGATACCATCTTTCTGTGTGATGTGACTTTTATGCAGAGAACGTCGCGCACCAGGAACCAAATTATTGATTTACACCCCATTTGTGAAAGTGTCGCTGTGGTCTAAACGACGGGTTTTTGGTAGATGGAAGACGGACACCACACAAGTTAAGCCTTTTTGAGCGTGAGAAAACCGCCAAAACCTATTGAAGGAATTGGTACCTGATGGTAGTGAGAAGGAATTCCGCACAATGAGCTATCTGGCATTTGTTTTAGAAACGAAAATGGGAAGACTGAGTCCAACTGCTTTTGAAACACGCGATAGGAAAAATTGGTTAGTGAAAAAACACTTACCAAAATTGTTTTGAAGATAGACTTTTATTTCTCTTAGTGGGATATTTAGCAACTGAAAGAGATATATTTCTGATTTCAAATGCGATTACAGTCTTACATTCCCATTTTCATACCGTTACTGTTGTGCCCGCAACACAACCACCCAACCGGAGAAATAATGTAGTTATTGCACACAAAGTTTTCCAGCCTCATCATCTTTCATTTAAAAGATCAAACTTGGCCACCATAGGATCGCATTTTTTTGGGGGGTTATGACAAAAGATTTAACAATGTGTTTATGAAATAATTTAAGATTTATCCCGAACAGTTATGAAACAATTTATCAAAAAGACGAAGTGAGCCAGGTCGGTTTTTTTTCATTTTTAATGTTAATTCCTTAACTTTGTGTCGCAATTGATTGATTGATTGATTGATTGACGTGGGGAGTGTTGTAATGCACTGCGATCCATATGGATCTATTGTGCATTCTTCCGACTTTTGCCCTAAACTCAATCCCTATAGCAGCTCCTCCATATATCCATATATCCATATCCATTCAAAAAAAAAATCGGCAACCTCTTAAAAAAACACCCGTTAGATATAACGTGTTTTTTTAAGAGGTTGCCGATTTTTTTTTGAATAAAACACATATAAAATTATGAAATGACCAACATTTTTTTTTATTTGGTAGATAATTTTTTGGCATTTAACATTTAAACACAATTTCTGGCATATGGCTACCACGACTATTTTTCACAAATGTCATTTTTTTTTTTTTTTTTTTTTTTTTTTTTTTTCATAATGATTTGCCAAACAATACTGAGTAGAAATGCCACTTTGAGCTGTCAAAACAACTGTCATAAAATAAAACGACATCTATCGGAAAAACAAACCTCCCAAAAAAACACCCAATACTTCTTTTACAGGTTGAAGAAGGCACATTTGTTTACGGCATGCACCGCAGCTTCGAATGAGCTCAGGTACTCTTTCATTGCTTCAGAGCAATACTTGGCTCTTTAATATTATTTGTTGTATAATCAAAACACCGTTTAATTTTTAATACTTACATCTTATATTATCCTTCTGTTTATCGTTGGATGTTCTCCAGTTCACGTCTTATTAAATTTAGTGATGTTAAATAATTTCATTCCTGATATTAATCATAATACATTCTTCTAAAATTAAATATAAAGTACAATTAAATACGATGACGTAGTTATGAGTCAATTTTGTTAAAATTATATAACATCTCCCTCTTGCAATAAAATGTAAAAACTTGAGAAATTATTAATAATATATTAACAGGGACGGGTGCAGGAGTATTCGGGCCTAGAGCCACAATACGAATACCGCTAGGAAAATCCCCAACCGTCTTCCAGGCAGAAATATCAGCCATAGAAGCTGGTGCACATTGAATGAATTAAAAGAAGCATAGAAGAACCGAGATCTACATGATCTCTGACAGCCAGGCCGCATTGCTAGCATTAAAAGGCCCAGTTTTCAACTCCAAAACAACGTGGAACTGCTACTGACACCTAAACGAACTAGCCAAAGCCAACAAGATCACCCTAATGTGGTCTCCCGGCCGAATCGAAGGATCGAGGCAGCAGATCTCTGTCCAAGAGAAATCGCAGAAAAAAGTTTCACCGGCCCCTGACCCAAGCCTTGCCTATTCTACAAGCCACCTCAAGACCAAAATAAATGAATGGGTAAATATCGCAATCGAAGCAGAATAGGAATCATCAGTTGAGATGAGACAAACTAAAAAGCTTCTCAAATACAACATAAAAGACATAAACGAGGCAGTTAAGTTAAACCGCCATGCACTTAGATCTCTTGTCTGGTACATGACAGGACACGGCCCATTTAACGGCCGCTTAATAAAAATGGGAAAATCCCAAACGGATCGCTGCCGCAAAAGAAACGCCAGAACACATACTCTTTATATGTGACGCCCAAACCAAGAAAAGATTTCAATGCCACAAGGGTCACACAATTCCATGTCAAAATGTCAAACCGATCGACCTCGTTGTTTAATAATCATGGAGCGCTGTGTTGTCGTACAATAGTTCCAGAGTCCCATTTATTTTAATTTTGATATATTATGTTATCTCTAGTTTTAAAATGCACTTCTTTTCAATAAAAAAAAACAATCGTGATACTGTTTTTGTTTTATTTGGTTTAACTTTAACTGATCTTCTACCTACACTACTTTAGGCTGAAGAAATTGCACCTAAGTAAGAAATTTTGACCTAAGCAATCTACTGAGAAGCTGAGGAACCAAGATTTGCATCTGGTGTACTTATATGTTCTAGTTAGTATAGATAACAATCCTTGTTCTCCTCTCTAGCTTTTTTTTAAATTGTTTGAGCAGTGTTGACTGCCTTTTCAGCCAATCCATTCGAGCGAGGGTAATATAGACTACTATATAAGAATTCAAACCCCCATTCATTTGAAAATGGGTGCATTTCAAAAGAATTGAATGGTTAATTATCTGCCATGATAAGCAGATATGGGATGGACAAATGGGATGTATGGTCTAAGCGAATGATATAGATTATGTAAAATGAAAAAGATGCTTTCAGTGTTTGAAGAAATTCATCATTTTGAGTAGCAATCTTAAAGAATTTTTTTAACTTCTGGAATCGCAACGAAGGCTCCATCCATGTCAATACAATTATTAATACTTGGGTTTCGAGACGAAAGATCAGCGACATGAAAATCGCGACCAGGAACATAATTAACAGTCAGATTATAAATTAGAATTCGCATTCTTTGTACTCGATTAGATTGTATATTAGAGACTAACTATTTTATAATACAGTGACTTTTTTAATTTCCCGCGCAGTAACTTTAAATGCAACACTGCTCTCGTTAACTGCCATCTATTAATAGACTACTGTCTAATTTTGAGCAAGCTGCCTAATTTAGTTTGTGTTTGACAGCCATTGAAAGCGAACAACCTCGTGAATTTTAACGAAAATGAAAAAAAGTGAATTTCGTGTGCTGGTTAAGCAATATTTTTTGCGTAAAAAAACCATCACCGAAACCAAGAAAAGTAACCGTATAGAAAACATGGATCCATCACAACACCACCAGAGACCAAGGAACAATCAAGTGGGTTTATCCGGGTGAACGAGCACCAAAGAAAGCCAAGGTGGGTCTGTCGGCCAACAAGCTCATGGCCACAGTTTTTTTTGGGATGCACGCCGTGTCATTCACAACGATTGCCTTGAAAAGTGTAAAACGATCACCGGCGAATATTATTCAGGGCCCTTGGACAGATTCGATATTGACTTGATGAAAAAACTACCGCATTTGGCGAAGAACAATGAGCTGTTCTACACACGTGTGTAGTCAACATGGCAAGAACCTATAAATTGGGCTACGAACTGCTACCTCATCCAGCATATTCTCCAGATTTAGCTCCCTGTGACTATTTCCTCTTTCCAAACGGGGAGATATGGCTGGACGGTAAGAGCTTTGGGTCTAACGAAGAGGTCATTTTTGAAACAAATGCCTATTTTGAGGGCATTGAGAAAACCTATTATTTGGAAGGAATAAAAAATTGGAAAAACGCTGGACTAAATGTAACCATATTAAAAGAGACTATGTTGAGAAATAAAACGCTTTTTTGCTGGAAAAAAATATCTTTTATTCAAAAAACCACAGACTTATCGAACTACCCTTGTAGATAAAAGTGGCTTGTGATCAGTATGTACGGTCACATGCCGGCCGTAAATGAAATTATGGAATTTTTGCATGCATACACAATTGCGAACATCTCCTTTTCAATTGCATAATTGCGTTCGGCATTTTTGAAGCAAAGCAAACAGGGCGAGTGTCTTGAATTAAGCAACATCATAAGCCATTTTTGGAGCGTCTGTTTAAATTATTATTGGCAACTGGTGTTGTTGTCGCTCTACTGATTCGATTTATAATTGTATCTAATATTTCAGAATGAGTAGAAACCAAGAAAAATTAATATTTGTTCGTAAAGGATTTCGCAATAACGAATTTAATTCTGCATAATGGGAGATACCATTTTTCAAATAATTGAGCGTTCCTAGAATTTTTTCTAACTCTTTTCGATTTACAGGATTTTTAATATGCCGAATGGCATGAACTCTATCCGGATCTGATTCCATTCACCTCCTAAGAATATATGACCCTTTTCAGTACGATATTTAAATATTTTATGATTCAATCTTATGCCAATTTCTCTTTCACGACGAATAACAATACCCAAGTTTCTATCGTGTCCGATAAATGTAAGATTTTACCAACAAGGAATAAATCGGCGATGTAAATGAAACACCCAGGTAGATCTACGAAATATTTTGTATTTAATTTCTAAAATTCTCCAGGTGCTACCTGAATTCCAAATGAAACATTAAATTGTGGTAGTACTAAAGACTCACCGGTAAGTCCAAGTTGCCAAACTCTTCTTTAAGATCCAAACAGAAAAGTATTTCATATGTTGTATATGAAACATGAAATCCACAAGAGTTGCAATCTTGCTTAAAATGTATTTTAAGTTTACGTGAATCACGGCATATGAGCAGAGTATGATATGGTTTTTTAATCACCACCAGATTATGAGTCCATTCGGAGGGCTGATCAACTTTCGAAATTATTTTAAATTTTTCAATATCTCTTAACTTGTTCACGAATACTTAATGTTATTATTTGAGGTGATTTGAAAATTGGATTTGAATTATCTTTAAATTGAAGGGAAACATTGACGGGAAATTTTTTAATACATCAAATTTTTTTTGAATAAATTCGGACGTTTCATTACTAATCTATCCTTTGTTTTAGTTTTAATTGTAAGCAATAATTAAAACCCATTACTGGTTTGGCTTTAACATCAAAATCAAAATAAATTTAGTACGGTAATTAATGTTAGTAGAATGAACTGGAATATTCGAATTAATTTTACTTTCTTTTGCATAGTAAAAGGAAATATATAGTAACAATGAAAATTTTCGAACTCGAGATTTTTGCAGATTTACCAATTACCGTACCTCCTGAGTCAGAAAAAGCAAAAAAAATCTCCGTTTGTCTCTCTTTCTATGTCCACTCTACAGCCCAGACGGCTGAACTTGTGGGGATGAAAATTCATATTTAAGCTTTCTACAAAAATTGTGCGGTCTCACATGGTTTTGACGGAAATCTGACAAACGGAAGTGACAGTTTACTTGGAAAGCTTTTCGAGGTTTTTCAAGTAACTAAAAAGTGTAGCACTTAAGAGAAATCTGTCAAGTGCAAAAGAAATTAAAAAAAACAAAAAATACCCGGGTCACAGGGTCATGGGGCCCCAACAAATTTTTAAAAAAAATCAATCTGATTTTCTTCAAATTTTATATACGTGCGTATCTCTATGGACAACACTTTTTGTAAAAAATTTGTAGAGCCCCCCACGACCCTGGGACCCCATAAAATTTGTTTAAAAAAATTAACCCAATTTTCTTCAAATTTTATACACATGTGTATCACCAATGGACAACACTTTTTGTTAAAATTTTGGATACCCCGGGCCCCGGGGGCCACAACATTTTTTTTTAAAATTAACCCGATTTTCTTCAAATTTTATATACGTGTGTATCTCCGATGGACAACACCTATTGTACAAAATTTACAGACGCCGGGCCCCGGGGTCGTGGGGCCTCATATAAATTTAAAATAAAAATTAACCCGATTTTGGTAAAATTTTATACACATATGTATCTCCGGACAAAACTTTTTGGACCTTTTTTTGGGCGAATGTGCCCTGAAGCTCCAAGAGGTGCCCGTATAAATTTTTTAAAAATAAGCCCGATTTTCTTCAAATTTTAAACATATGTTTATCCCGATGGAGAAAACTTTTTGTACAATTTTTGGAGCGAATGGGCCCTGCAACCCAGGCCCGATTTACTTTAAGTTTTAAACATATGTGTGTCTCCGATAGACCGAACTTTTTGTAAAAATTTTTGAGTTTTGCATTTGAATTTTTTTCCCATACACATTTTTTTACATATGTGTATCTCCGTTGAGAATAGTTTTTGAAAAAAATTTGAAGTGAAGGGACTCTAATATTATTTTTTTTTTTTAATTAACCCGGTTCAAACTTTGCACACATATGTATCCCCTATTAGAGAATTAGAATTTATGGGATGTTTTTTTTCTACACTGTATTCACATCTCACAAATACAGCCAATTTGGAGATTTTTTCACTGCATTAATATGCGTACAGTTGGGCTTTCTGTAGAGAAGGTTTTGATTTTTCTCTTTTGTTAGTTACCAGTAAATCTGATTTGAGTATTTTTTTAAGAATTTATCTGTGCTTCAGTAAGGCTTTCTGCAGAGGTGGTTTTAACGAAATTCGGCCACAAGAATTACTTTTTTCACACCACTAGCTGCACCAACACAAGCCAGCCAACGGTAGCAAAAAGAAACCACGACGAAAAAACACATCACGCCACCGAACCAACCAACGGCAGCGAGAAACGTCATCGACATTGACACAATTTTACCACGCAAAGGGAGTATAAAAAGGCGAACACTCAAGCAGACAGGCAGTCACCTCCGAAATTTTTGGGATTACAACCTGAAGTGGGGACTGAAGATCAACGCCAATAAAACGGAACTCAACTCTTCAACGATGAAGAAAATCTTCCTATTTGAAAGGAAGGTACTTAGGACAGGACTCTTGAGGGTGCCAAACAGCTATAAGTTTGTGTCGACTACAAGGCTTTAAACGAAGCTGCAGGTCTGCTGCCAATAACCGACCACTTGTTTCAAATGGCGAGGAAATTCGTTGACGAATTGGAAACATATCCAAGTCCTGAGATGCAAGGACTTAGAAACGAAGAAATCGAGTTAAGTCACCTGTACATAAACATAGAGGATTCACAGATGCTAGATTCGACGACATCTTTAATAATCAAGACATCTACTTCTACGAGAAGGCCACCAACACTACAGAGGCGGAAGTTCGCCCTGTTTATACGCAGTATTATATTTTAATTTTTTATTTTAAAATTATTTTTTCAAATTTAATTCCCTTAAAAATAAACATGTAGTAGATTAAGTAGTCAAAAATATAAGACTAAATACGTCGGGCCCCTATTTTTGAGCCGACACTTATTAATATTAGTTACAACTTTAGTTTTAAGTCAAAATTGTGTATTATTGTATATGAATAGTAAAATATCTTAATCTTAATCAGACAGAGCAGTCATTTTTTAAATTCTCTATATTAACTTCACTTGCCCGTTTGTTTGTGGGTTTGTTTGTGGATTTGTGTGTCATGGAATCTTGCGATCAATTTTTTACCCACTTCCCAAGGCCCGATTTTATTGAAATCTTGCACACATGTGTATTTCTGGTAACAATACTTTCTATTAAAATTTGAGGCCCCTCGGAACTCGGGGTCGGGGGGCTCCCATACAAATATTTTACAAAATTTACCCGATTTTTTTAAAATTTTATACAAATGTGTATCTCCGATGGAAAACACTTTTTGTACATTTTTTTGGAGATATCGGGCCCCTGGGTCGTGGGGGGGGGGGGCACCCATACAAATTTTATGAAAAAAGTTCCCGATTTTCTTCAAATTTTATACGCATGTGTATCTCCGATGGACAAAACTTTTTGTAAAATTTTTGAAGCGATCGTGCTCCCATACAAATTTTTTTTTTCATTATCAATTTTTAACACACTTCCTAAAGCCCGATTTTCCTGAAATTTTGTACACATATGTATTTCCGGTGAAAATACTTTCTTTTAAAATTTGGAAGTGATCGGGCCCCGGGTTCGTGGGGCTCCCATACAAATTTAAAATAAAAATTACCCGATTTTTTTCAAATTTTACACAAATGTGTATACCCAATAAACAATACTTTTTCTAAAAGTTGGCAGTGATCGGGCCACGGGTTCGGCCGCAAGGTCCTTATAAATTTTTTCTTATAGTGGCATCAGATACCGACGTTCTTGTTAATGACTGTGTGCGGTGTGTGCTGCGCAGTCGGCATGGTTTTAGTGGTGGAGAGAGAGAGAGAGAGAGAGAAATCTTAGCTCACGCACAAATGAACCCAGCAAATGAAACGAGACATACATGTTTTATGCTTACTTCAACTTACTTACTTATTTACTGAATTCTATTTTTATTGATGTCGTTTTTTGTTATCGATTGGCGGTTTCATAAATTAGTTCAGAGCTGTCAAAGAGTTCTCAAGATAAATGCTCGTGTTTCTTATTTGCTCAGAGTATGAGCGTGCTCTAAGTGCTCAGAATAAAATGATCTGAGCTTTTTCAATTTTAACATCTGATGTCAAATGTCTCTTTCGATGATTTTCTAAAGAATTTAGATGAAAAATTTTAATTTTTATGGGTTGTTTTTTTTACTTCTGCTATTGGAGAGTTATTGTGTTACTATTATCAGTCAGTTTAAAGCAGCAGATATGTTGATTAAATCTATTTGCTTTTGCACTTACCTCCGTATCTCTGTCATATAAAGCAGCAGTTAAGTTGTTAATAAAGTACTTTGTTGTCCTGGAATTTACCATTCTTTTACATTTTCCTGTGCTGCATGTATCTCAACCCGCATCTAGCATCTTGCCGTCGACTTCTACGCCATTATCGCGCTGATGCCGTTTCATCGTCCAGCACACGCATTGTTCCATGCTCTATGTTGGTCAAGGCTCACGCATTCTCCAGGCTCATGCTCGTCAAGTCTCACGTATCTTTCCAGGCGCGTGCTCGACAAGGCTTTTGCATCCTTTCATGCTCAGGATCATCAATTCTCACGCGTCGTTCAATTCTTATGTTGGTCTAGGCTCATATTCGTCAAGGCTCACGCATTGATCAAGACTCATGCTCGCCAAGGTTTACGTAACGCTCTGTTACGCAATATGCTGCTTACGCATCTAACATTGATAATTTATATATACACTACACCAAGACCAAATGCTGAGATTTGAACTCGTTACATACAAACATAAATACACATTTTTGTAAACATCTCATCTTGACTCAAGCGCCACCTAATGGCTTGAAAAAAAATATAAGCTTATCGAAGCACCAAATGAACATACATTGTGAAAATACGTTTAGGCGTGGTCATGTCTCGATTTCAGCGCCACCTACCGGGTCCAAAAAAAATGACACTTTCGGAGTACCAAACGAACATATGGTGTACATATGGTTTTGTTACGAACGATTCTATACATTAGAGATACAAATTTTTAAAAATATCTCGACTTCAGTGGATTCAAAAAAGTGATAAACATCACCAACCAAACATATGGTTTAAATTTGGCTTCAATATGTCCAGTGGCTTACGCGTGATGATGTATTTTATGCCGTATGACATCTCGATTCCAGAGCCACCAACCGGGTCCAAAATAAACATACACTTATCGGAGCACCAAACAAACTTATGGTGTCTAGTAGTTTAGGCGTGATGAGGTTCGATATATATACAGAATGACATTTCAAGAATATCTCGACTCTAGCGCCAACTACCGAGCTAAAAAAAAGAAGCGGAACATTGAGAAGCACGTTGTGAATATGGATTTAATATGTCTAGTAGTTTAGGCGTGATGCGATAACAAATATATGCATAAACAGATCAGACGCTAAACCACGTCTCCTCTCCAGCGCCATCTACTGAGTCAAAAAAAACATAAACTTATCAGAGCACCCAACGAACATATAGTGTGAATATGGCTTTGATAAGTTCAGTGGTTTAGGCATGATGACGTCTTTTAGGCGTGATAACATCTCGACTCCAGCGCCACCTATCGGGCTCCAAGAGATAAACTTATCGGAGCATCAAACGAGAGTATGGTGTGAATATGGCTTCGATACGTCCAATGGTTTGGGCGTTGCGCGATTAGCTACAAACGCAAAATCGGTTTTATAAATAAGGATATATCCCAATTAAAAGAGAACGCTGAATTAAATTAAAGACTCCTAAAGAAAGATATTTATTGTAATGACCTATATTTCTTTTGAGCACTGGTCACACTGGTTTTTGCCCTCGCTGAGAAAACTACGAGGATTACAAAATTCTTTAAATTTGTTTTTCTTCGTTCTTCGCCGGCTACGGTGCCTTTTGTTGCCAATATGTAGAATAAATTTTTTCCAATTTTCGCAAAGATTTCCTTTCCTTTAAGGCATAATGCTACAGGCCGTCGAAAATGTTCATTCATTTTGTACACTTGTTGTTTATCTCCTATAATATTTTTATTCCTGTGTATGAAATTCAGTTATTTTTGTGGTATATAACCTTATTATATAAATTATATGTGTCACAGTTTTTACTGCGCCATATAATATTATTTGTTTTATAATTAAAACACTATTTTATTTTTAATATGAACAACTTATTTTACTTCTGTTTATCGTTAGATGTTCTCCAATTCATGTCTTGGTACTCAATCTGACTTGTAAGTTTTTCTCTAAGTTAAGTTTCCTTACAATGTTATCGCATTGCAAGCCTTGCATCTTGCCTTGACATATCGGTAATGTTTCCTACCTTGCTTTAACTTAGCTTAATCGCCTTATATTTGCTTGCCACCACTGCATGTGGTTGAAATAGTCTCCAAATCTACAGCTTCCATTACCGCTGTGTTTTTGATTTACATAGCAAAGATACAGGTCACCCTGTCGAAGCCGATCTTGACCTCCTACCTTTGTTCTTTGTAGATCTGCGAAAGGAGCTCTCTGCCCGTCTGTCACTTTATTTTTAAATTCTCTATATTAACTTCGCGTGCCCGTGGCTGGCTGGCTGGCTGGCTGGCTGGTCAGATCTTGTGACTTGTGATCAATTTTTAAATTCCCAGAGTCCGATTTTATTGAAATTTTGCACACATGTATATTTCCGGTGACAGTACTTTCTATTAATTTCTATTTCTTTCTATTATATTAAATTGAGAGTGATCGGGAGCGGGGTCTGGGGGCTCCCATACAAATTTTTTTCCCAGCATCAGATCATTTCATACTATAATGACTGTGTTCTTTGTGCGCTGTGGGCAGCGCTGCTTGCTTTACGATGGGGGTTGTTTTATTATTGGGTTGCAGTGCTTCGTATGTGTTTTTATATTTCAGCATTTATAGTGGAATTCAGTATACTTTTGGTTATTAGAGAATTTACATGAAAATTTTAATTTTTATGGGTTGTTTTTTATCAGCGACCTTCTATTTGGATTCGGTGGGCTTTTTGCCTGCTCTAGGAGACGTTTCATGAAATTGTCTTTGTATTTGCATTATTAAAGAAGATGACGTATGCACGACAATAATATTTTCCATTGTAGCTGCAATTAATATTTGTTTCATACATAAGACTTACTGCAGAACCCCTGTATAGTCACAGCACTACTACCCACTGGTAAATACATATTAGTTAAAGAAAAATTAGTCCTTTATATATGTAGCAAATAATCTCTGTGTCACACGGCGCACTTTATACAAGGTGAATCAGTGGCAAATACTTAAGAATAATACTTAAAAATTACTTGGTTAATTACGAAAAAAATCGTATGTGTGGGGGTATATTTTCACCACCCGCGGTATACATAGCGGCTTAACGCGAATTGACGTACCTTTGACCTTACATCACTTCACACCCTGTAACTCTTGAACACTTCTAGCTACAAGGTCACTCTTGGTATTTTTTAATGCGATTATCTCCGAAAATTCTCTCGGATACATTTTTTTTTTTGACAAATGCAGTATTAAAGCTTGTTCAATTTCCTAAAAATCTATGGCACAATATTTATGCATTCGGTCAACAGGAATAAAGTAAAAATTGAAAATTGGGGGCGGGCAGTTCATGTAAATTCTCTAATCGGAGATACACATGTGTGCAAAGTTTGAAGAAAATCAGATTAATTTTAAAAAAAATTATAAGGGCGGCCCTTGTCCTTGGGCCCGAGTACTCCCAAATTTTTATAAAATGTGTTGTTATCGGAAATACACATGTGAACAAAATTTAAAAAAATCTGCTTAATTTTTGAAATATTTATATGGACGCTACTCGGTTGCTGGGGCCCGATCACTTCCAAATTTTTTTAAAAGATGTTTTTACCGGAGACACCCATGTGTGCAAAGTTTCAATAAAATTGGGCTTTCGGAAATCGGTTCAAAATTTATCACAAAATTTGGCCAGCCAGCCACCTACCAAAAGACAACCGGGCACGCGAAGTTAATATAGAGAATTTTAAAATATACATTACTAACGGACAATAACAAGCTCGACCTGAACATATAAAGGTTCAAAGCCTGTTTTGTAAGAAATGAATTTACCTCATTTGTTATTTCTTAGTTAAATTACAAAGTAAAGAAAAATAAAAATCTATATTTGTTTAAGGAGACACTTCAACGTCTCCTATTTCTAATCCAATCATTCGAAATCAAAGTTCAAAACAAAGTTAATGGAATCCTGTGCCCATGAGCTATCCATATCTTTATCCCTATGTTTGTCCCAAAAAGTCATCATTACAATAGAAAACAATTGGTCGAAAAACAGATGATGTAACTAACACCATAAATATTTTAATTTTAAAAATCACATATTTTATATTTTAAATATGGTTTTTCAATTTGGACGCCTCATTTGTCCAATAGAGAGTTCTACATTGAGTTAGAAGGATGGGCTCCGTGGCTCAGTGGAAGTGCACATGGCTGCTGAGCAGGAGGTTTTCAGGTTCGAATCCCAGCAACACCAAAAGTATTTTTCACGGTGTCCCACCTCTCGCAAATGAGTGACAAACGTTCCGAGAGTACCTTGTCACGGAAAGCTTCTCAATTCGCCGTTCGGATCCGGCCTTAAAATGTAGGTCCCTTCCATTTGTGTCCAAAAAAAATTAACATGCGCAGCACAAATGGTCGCGAGAAGTTTAAGCCTTGGACCACAATGATGGTCTGTCGCGCCGAATATTATTATTATTATTATATAACTTCTAGTTATTTTTGGTGGCGTGTAGGTACGAAGAGTTAGGTAACTCAATAATTGCCTACTTTAAATATTCAGCAAAAGAAAGGAGTTTATTCCTAGGTAGTATTTTTTAAATTAAATTTTTTGTCGTTTCTTTTTTTAAACAAAGATTTTAAGACAACATTTTGATAATATGTGTCACGTTAATCCAAAAATAATACAAATATATCTAAATACTATTTGGTTTTAATATTACTGCAAGCGACTACTCGTTCAATCCTATCAATATGCTTAATGCTACATCATTACAACAACATCTATGCTCCTATCATCTAGTCGTCATAACAACTCAAATGCATATTCTTCCATCAACCACAATGAACTTTATACTGATGTCAAGCTTCGCTGTATCAAAACAAATCTGAGATGGTGACATGGTCGTAAATTGGTTTCAGTTTTCCTATCGCGCCATTAGAGATAAGGTAATCGCGCAAAACTGCAGACCGGTGGAAGAAAAATTGCAATTTTTAATTGATAGAGCTGCTAGATATCTAAATGGAAAAGCACGAACCAACATCCTACAAATTATCAAGAAAATGTAAATTCCAAAAGTTTACGTCGCCAATCG
Organism: Nephrocerus scutellatus; assembly: GCA_947095585.1. NCBI lineage: Eukaryota > Metazoa > Arthropoda > Insecta > Diptera > Pipunculidae > Nephrocerus > Nephrocerus scutellatus. The sequence goes on from OX352763.1 coordinate 43,964,107, forward strand.
TTGCAGTTGGTACAGAAACATTAACCAATACATCATTGTTGCAGCGAGTTAAATGAAATTCAATATGGCTGAAAAAAATTGGTTTTGATTGGCTTAATGTTGCTTTAACAAAGTGCCGTTTACCTGTTGGTGCGGTAGGGATGGCTAATACTACACAGAACAAGTAGCTTAGGCTCTCTAACCAAACTCGTTCGTGCTTTAGTGAGAGAAAGAAAAGGAAGAAACATTATTCAATGGAAAATACCAATGATTTCTACCAAATTTTCCCAAACAATTTATACCATTAATGTGCTGTAAATTTGTGGATTGAATCTTAGAAGAATTAGTCGATACGGAAGGTTCAGGCGAAGAATCATCCAGAACAAGAACCAATAAATTCTACATTGAAGGCATGTGTAATATGTACATTTAAATAATTCTGTGTAAATGATAAATGGAATCTTACTTAATGGATCAAAAACTGTATTCCATTATGCCATCTCAAGTCATACAAAGTAGTTCTGATTTGATGATGAAAATAATGCTACTTTTAGTTTTTATTAAATTCTCTATATTAACTTCACTTGCCCGTGGGTCGTCGGTCGTCGGTCGGTCGTCGGTCGGTCGTCTGTCGTGGATTCTTGCGATCAATTTTTAACCCACTTCCCATGGCCCGATTTTATTGAAATTTTGCACACATGTGTATTTCCGGAGACAACACTTTCTATTAAATTTTGAGGCCCCTCGGGCTGCGGGGTCGGGGTGCTCCCAAACAAAAATTTTAAAAAATTTACCCGATTTTCTTCAAATTTTACACACATGTGTATACCCAATAAACAATACTTTTTCGAAAATTTGGTAGTGATCGGGTCCCGGGTTCGGCCGCAAGGCCCTTATACATTCTTTAAATATCTATACTGGCATCAGATATTCGTCGCCCTTTATGGACTGTGTGCGGTGTGTGCTGCGCAGTCGGCTGCGCTGCATGGTTTTGGTGGTGGAGAGAGAGAGAGAAATGAACCCAGCAAATGAAACGAGACATACATGTTTTATGCTTACTTCAACTTACATTTTTATTTACTGAATTGTATTTTTATTGATGTCGTTTTTTTTGTTGTCGATATCAACTTACAGATAGAACAACAAGTTTTCACAATATTCTGTCATTTGGCGTTTTCATAATCATCAAAGAGTTCTCAAGATAAATGTTCGTGTTTCGTATTTGCTCAGAGTATGAGCGTGCTCTAAGTGCTCAGAATAAAATGATCTGAGCTTTTTCAATTTTAACATCTGATGTCAAATGTTTGTTTCGATGATTTTCTCCTACAATAAAAAAAAATGGCCCAGGATCGAGGGGCTCCCATATCAATTTCTGCGATTAGAGAATTTAGATGAAAAATTTTAATTTTTATGGGTTGTTTTTTTTACAATTTATATAACGCGCAAAAAAAGGCGACATATTTTACGTTTGAATTACCATTCTTAATATGTAAATAAGAGAATTTATATGTTTGTATATATGTGCCGTAAAGTAGTAACTACTCATAAGAACACAGTAAAAAAAATTCTAGTTAGAATTAAGTAGACAGCATAAAGTTTTGCTATTGTACTGAAAATCTAGTCTAAATTACAGTTATAACTGTTGAAACTGTTGGACGTCTATTTTTGCAATTTGGATTAAACTGTTTTTCATTAAAATAACGAAAAAACTATATTTTCAGTCATATAAACTGAGCTGCCCTGTTAAAATGTTTATATAGCGCAGTCAACAGCAATACGGGTTCAGTGAATTTTACTAGCAACACCGGTGGACACAATAGCTACTCAAAAGAAGAGCGAAAGCTTAAAATGTCGGCAGCCATACAAATTTTATAGAAAAAGTGCCCGATTTTCTTCAAATTTTATAGATACAAATCTCAGATGGACAAAACTTTTTGTATGTAAAAATTTGGTAGTGGTCGGGCCCCGGGGTTGGGGGGATCTCGACAAAAATTTTAAAAAAATTACCCGATTTTATATAAACTGCACCTTGTGTATCCCCGATTAGAGAATTTACACGAAAAATTTTAATTTTTATTAGGTTGTTTTTGTACCTATATTCTCTATATTGTTACGAAATTCAGGCTTTCCAGTTCGTAATGGATTTTGCAATTAAAACACAACACAAGTTGATTAATTTACAAATAACAATTTTAATTACAAACAATAAAATTAACACAAGTTCACAATTTATAATGGTGATTACTTTAAACGTACACATGAACACTTATGACCCTAGTACTTCACAATAATTCTCTTAGGTTATAACTTTATCACTTTACAAGAACTTTTAAAACTGCACTGGTTAAATTCCAAACAACTAATAATCTTACTTCAACCTAACGCCTCTATTTATACTCAATCATAAGCATCCAGAAACTTCTAATGTTGCAGACAGAAATATCCAGAAATTGTACCCTTATTCCCTTATTTACAACTAACGATACTTATATGTAATGAGTCATCTTCTAAAAATAGACAACATGTTCAATCATGTTCTTAAACAAAAATCCGGCAAACCGCAAAAAATGGTTTGACTACTTGTTTTACCAGTACACAATGATTCAATCTTGCAGGCGGTTACATTTCAAATTTCAAATAATCTAATAGTCATGAGAGTGCTTAATTTTTAGTACCCAGTATTTTCTTTGTTCTAATTTAGCACTTATTTGTGGTACATTACGACTAACCTAGGATTGGAACCTTCTTATGCACTACCGACTACTTTCGTAGCTTTGCTTATTTTAAGTAGGCAGTATTTACATTGCGATTTATCTTAGTTCTAATTCCATTATATGCGCTACTAACTACTTTTCGTAACAATATTAACTTCGCATCGGCATGGTTCTATCGTTTTTTCGTTCCGTGGTAGAATCTACTGAAAGCGTGCAGTGCTGGCATGTTTTTTAAATTCTCTATATTAACTTCGCGTGGCCGTGGCTGGCTGGTCAGATCTTGTGATAAATTTTTAACCCACTTCCTAAAACCCGATTTTACTCAAGCTTTGCGCACATGTGTGTCTCCCATGACAACACTATTTCTTTTAAAATTTTGGGCCCCTCGGGCCTCGGGGTCGGGGTGTTCTCATACAAATATTTTACAAAATTTACCCGATTTTCTTCTTCTTCTTCTTCTTTTTGTAAAAATTTGGTGGTGATCGGACCCGTGGTCGGGGGGGCACCCATACAATTTTTTTTAAAAAATGTAACCGATTTTCTATCTCCGATGAGAGAATTTTAAATTTTTATGGGCTGTTATTTATATACATTATCCAATTTTTACTTTTGCTGTATTCCATTATGCCTTCCCAAGTCCTAATAAGTATTTCAGAGTAGATGATAATAGTGTTATGAAATTAAGCTTATATGACATTACCTTTTTTAAATTCTCTATATTAACTTCACTTTCCCGTGGGTCGTCGGTCGTCTGTCGTGGATTCTTGCGATCAATTTTTAACCCACTTCCCATGGTCCGATTTTATTGAAATTTTGCACACACATGAGACAACACTTTCTATTAAATTTTGTGGCCCCTCGGGCTGCGGGGTCGGGGGGCTCCCATACAAAAAATTTTAAAAAATTTACCCGATTTTCTTCAAATTTTACACACATGTGTATACCCAATAAACAATACTTTTTCGAAAATTTGGTAGTGATCGGGTCCCGGGTTCGGCCGCAAGGCCCTTATACATTCTTTAAATATCTATACTGGCATCAGATATTCGTCGCCTTTTATGGACTGTGTGCGGTGTGTGCTGCGCAGTCGGCTGCGCTGCATGGTTTTGGTGGTAGAGAGAGAGAGAAATCTTAGCTCACGCACAAATGAACCCAGCAAATGAAACGAGACATAAATGTTTTATGCTTAATTCAATTTACATTTTTATTTACTGAATTTTATTTTTATTGATGTCGATATCAACTTACAGATAGAACAACAAATTTTCGCAATATTCTGTCATTTCGCGTTTTCATAAATTAGTTCAGCGCAGTCAAAGAGTTCTTAAGATAAATGTTCGTGTTTCTTATTTGCTCAGAGTATGAGCGTGCTCTAAGTGCTCAGAATAAAATGATCTGAGCATTTTCAATTTTAACATCTGATGTCAAATGTCTGTTTCGATGATTTTCTCCTACAATAAAAAAAATGGCCCAGGATCGAGGGGCTCCCATATCAATTTCTGCGATTAGAGAATTTAGATGAAAAATTTTTTTTTTTTGTTGTGAGGATTGTAAATTGGCATTGACAGTTTTGGCAGTTTATATTTTTTTCTGGCGGCTAGCAACTTTTTTTTAAATTCTCTATATTAACTTCACTTGCCCATGGCACGGATATCAGTCGGTCGGCAGTCGGTCGGTTTGTAGTGGAATCTTGTGATAAATTTTTAACCCACTTCCCAAAGCCCGATTTTATTGAAATTTAGCACACATGAGTATTTCCGGAGAAAACACTGAAATTTAAAAAATTAACCCGATTTTTTTTAAATTTTATACACATGTGTATCTCTGATGGACAACACTATACCTACCTAAGCCTACCGAGCTTAATTCCCTTCACGATGTCGACATCACGGTAGCGCTCGTATATCTCATCATTATAGTCTCCAGAATCGCACTTCCTCACATACGGGGCCAACAATTCTCCGTAATACTTTTCTCTCGAACACGGCTAAGAGTATAGAATGCGTTTTGCTAAGCTCCGGTGGGCAGGACACCTAGCTCGCAAGAGCGAAGATGATCCTGCTCGGAAAGTCCTTTGCGGTAAGATTTATGGAACACGACAGCGAGCCCGGCCAAGCCTGCGCTGGAAGGATGGAGTAGACCAGGACGACCAGAGTTTAGGGGTGCAAAACTGGATGACATCGGCTCAAAATCGGGACCGGGGGAGAGAGGACCCCGGTTGCAGAGCCAAATATGATGATTATATACAACTATATCTATTATATAAATAGCTAAAATGGCACTTTTAATTAATTAGCTACGTTAATATTGGAAACTGTTGGACCGATTTTGATGAGGTTTTGTACAGGATTTTTTGTCCGTTGGTTATAGGCTACAGTTTTGGGTCAGTTGTGTGTAGGTGGGGCCTTGGGGACTCAGTAGTGGGGCCAGTGTTGAAAGGGGTCAGTGGGGTGATAAATGATAAATTTTTAATTTGTTAAGCAAAGTTCCACTTGCAAGGAACAGAACCATCTGTAAAAAAACATTCTGCAGTGGCATTCCGCAGAAATTTTGCCAATTTTGGCGCATTGTAATTTGACGAAACTATTGGCAAAAATGCGGTTTCTTCCTCTCTCCATCTGCCGTGGATCAATCCACCATTTTGGTTTTCCGAGTCGATTAATCCCGCTTCACAATAAAACTGGGTTTTGTTCGGCCAATTATGGTGGCAAACGCAGGAGCCAACAATTGTTTAGACCAGGTCAACATCAGCACAAATAGGTTTTCAAAAAACGCGCCATTTTGATACCAAAAGCATTTTCAACAATTCTTCGAGCACGGGAAAGCCTATTTTTAAAAACTCGTTGCTGCATCGATAAATTCTTCGAGCTGTATGGTTTCATCATGTGCTTGCTTAAGGCGAATGCATCATCAGCAGCAAAGAAGTGAGGATGCAGACAAATTGGTGCTGGAAACCTATTAAAAGGCAGAAATTAAGAATTATGTGTTTAATTCACAAGCTAATTAGCTTACTCTATTTCTTGTCGGGCCATTTTTTTCAAACGTGGAGTTAGCGAAAACACCTCCTGCGCTTTGTCGTCCTGCTGCTCCTATGTCGCATATTAAAAAACTATAATTGTAGTCTACAATAGCGAGCATTGTGTAGTGGAATTCAGCATATACTTTTGTTTATTAGAGACTTTACATGAAAAATTTTATGGGTTGGTTTTTTCTTTCTTCTCCTCTTCCGTTTTAGAAAATTTTATGAATTCTTTGGATATGTCATAGGGAAATTTTATAAAATTTCCTAAGTGCTTATGAGCCGTCGAAATCGCTATTTCAAATAGATTTGCTACTTCACGGTAAGTTTCTTTGTTACCGGCAAACCTGAGAGTAACAAATGCAAAAACAAACATACAAAAAATACCAATAAACTTTAAACTATTACCATAAAAACGCCAAGCACTGTCTTTTGGATGTTGTAAGATACGTAGAATTTTAGTATTTTTGAATTAATAATCCAGCCGTTCTTCTTGAAATTCGGAAATTTTGTCGAAACTATAACAATTATATTTTGTGTGATATTTGTACTAATTTAAATCATGTTATAACTTTACCTCAATTTCAGAATATTTAGAAAATTCAGGTTATATTTTTGCTGATGCAAGCCTGAAGGCATATGGAGCCGTAGACTTTATACGAACAGTTGATTAGAAGACCTCGCAACCGCATCATTCTTATATTCTAAAAGCCGAATCGCACCGTTGAAAGAAGATGAAATGGATGAGGTGACGTTGCCTAAACTGGAACTAACAGCGGCATTAGTCGCTGCGAGGATGTCTGCCTACTTGAAACATCTAAAGATAAAAATTCTAAAACGTTTTCTCTTGACAAACTCTAAAAGTACTATTTAATTGATTTATGGACAAATGCAGGTTTCAAAGCCCTATGTGCAGAGTCGTGTCCTCGAAATTCGTCGTCATACAAAATTATCCGATTGGAGTCACTGCATTGGAAAGGACAATTCTGCTGATTTAGTAACTAGACGAATATGTGGAGATAAGCTGCAGTCATCATCGTTGTGGATTGAAAGTCCCAAGTGGCTCAAGAAGTTCGACAAATAAGATGTTATTGAGCTAGCTGATGTTCCACCGGTATTAACCACGTTTATGCCAGAAACCAGCGAATCATTGCCGCGCCTGTTGGATCAACTTTTAGGTTGCAAAGATTTCAGTGGTTGAAAGTGGTTAATACGTGTGACTTCATGGATTTATCGATTTGTTAAAAACTGTAGATGCAAGTCGACTACCGGCTAATTAAATCCAACGGAACTTGAAGATGCTGATCTTTACTGGCTCAGGTATGTTCAATTGAATTAATTTGCTAATGATATACGCAATTTACAAAAAAAAAAGAGGCACTACTCTGGGTTCTTCAAAAACTTGAATTATTTTCTGGACAAAAACATCATATTGCAAGTTTGGCGGAAGACTACAAATTTTAGACGAACAATTTAGCGTCAGGCCCCCTATATGATTGCCTGACAAGCACCACATTACATCAATTATCATTCATGATTTCCATTGTTCAACCATTCATGGCGGAGTAAATCTTTTGAGCTTACCAAAATAAGGGAGCGTGTTCGGATAATCAAGGGGCGACAGCTGATAAAGAAGGATCAAAAGTTCTATCATTTGCTAAAAAAAGGATAGATTTCGCCGGACAGCTATTTTTCTGGATTCTGCAAAAGGTGCCACACACAAAGCTCACATAATTGTTTTTACCTGTACTGCCATTCGTGCCGTACATTTGTAGGTGACTCTAAATTTAACAACGGAAAGCTGTATTGTGGCTTTAAGGCGTCTTATTGATGATGATAAGAACCATTAAGAATACGCAGAAGGTTGTCATTGGCAAATTAAGAGTCACTATTAATCAGCTGCAGACCATTATTTTTGAAATTTTTTTTTGAATTATTTTTATCAACGATCGGTCTTTGACATAAGCATCCAACGATCTGTTGGACTCGGTACCCCTTACTCCAGCCAAATTTCTGTTGGGCTATGCTGGACAAAATGAGGTCATCAGGCACGATTATAATTATCCGCCAGATTTCAGGGAACTTTCAAAGCAAAGAATGAAATATACCGCGAAATTAATCGTGGAATCTTGCGATCAATTTTTAACCCACAACCCCTTCTATTAAAATGTTGGGTCCGTCGGGCCTTGGGGTCCGGAGGCCCCATACAAATTACAAATAGCTGACCCGACAGACGTTGTCCTGTCTCCCACTTTCAATAAATTTGTTTGTGATCGTTTTGTGAACTTGTGAAAAGCTATTTGAAATGTTAAACCAAAGTAAAAATGAGAAAAAAAACCTCAAACTTATTTTCTTTCATTAAATTTGAAATCACAATGAATCTCAATGTGTTTATTTACATTTCGATTTCGATTGCAATGTCATAGCAAACCAATTGAAACAAAGCATTTGTTTGTTTTGATTGTTTGCCTGAACATCACTATTTCGTCCATTGCAATGCTTTATGATATACGACATTTTTGTAAGTGAAACTACTTTATCGGCGTTGAGGATTAGTACGGTATCGAAAATAATTTTGTTTTGCGATTTTGAGTCACAGTATTGGTCACATTATTCTTTTGGACGTCTTTCGAGGGTCCTTTGAGGGTCGTTTGGGGGTATTTTGAGGAGTCTTTTGGATGGTCTTGTGAGGGTCTTTTTGGGGATCTTTTAATAGATTTTGGAGGTCCGTCGAGTGTCGTTTGATGGTCTTTTGGGGGTTTTTTGATGACTTTTAAGGGTCTTTTGGGGGTTTTTTGAGAGTCTTTTGGAGGTCCTTTTAGTAAATGTAATCAAAGAAGTCGAAAATACCGACAAACAGAGGGGTCAAGTCAAGTTAAATAAAAGTTTTTAAAAAGAATAAATAAAAAAACCATAAAAATCAAAAAAATTTCAATGTATTTATTTATTTCAATTTATTGTTGTTATGAAAAGATGTGACAGCAGAAAAGTCAAAATTCCATATTTTCATACAAAAAAGCCATCCAAATTTCCCCAAATTTACAACTTTTCCAGTGGATTTTCCAAAAATTTTCTTTCATACAAACCTTGTCCTTACAATGACGAACACAATAAATAAAACAGCCAAATCGGTCCCCGGTTGCTTAAATCACTGCGCTCGCTCCTCTCGCGGGTGAGAGTTGTATGGGAACTTCCCGACCCCATCCCCGGTTGCTTAAATCACTCCGCTCGCGGGTGAGAGTTGTATGAAGCCCCCCGACCCGGGTCCTGATCTCTTTAACATTTTTACAAAAAGTGTTGTCCATCGGATTTACACATGTGTTTCCAATTTGAAGCAAATGGATCTTGATCTCTTCCAAATTCTTACAAAAAGTGTTGTCCATCGGTAATACACATGCATATAAAATATGAAGAACTAAATTTTTTTTTCTATTGAGATTTTCATACAAAAACACCATCTGAATTTCCCAAAATTTCCGACTTTTCCGGTAGACTTTTCAAAAATTTTGATACAAACAAACAAATTTCATACAAACCTTGTCCTTATAACTTCGAACACAATAAAAACAAAATCAGCCAAATCGGTCGAGCCGTTCTCAAGTGATGATCAGTCAAACATGTGGCAATTCATTTTTATATATATATAGATTAGCCCGATTTTTTTAATGTGTATCTCCGATGGACAACACTTTTTGTGAAAATTTTGGAGACCTCGGGCCCCAGGGTCACCAGGACCCATACAGATGGTTTTTTAAAAAATTAACCCGATTTTCTTCAAATTTTATACACATGTGTATCTCCGATGGACAAAACTTTTTGTAAAATTTTTGGAGTGACCGGCACCTGAGGGCCCTCAGGCCCATATACATTTTTAAAAAATATCCCGATTTTCTTCAAATTTTCAACACATGTTTATCTCCGATTACAACACTTGCTATTGAAAATTGGAAGTGATCGGGCCTCAAGGTGGGGGCTCCCATACAAATTTTTTACACTTGTGTAAAGGGGCTCTAATTCAATTTTTTCCAAATTAACCCGGTTCAAACTTTGCACACAAATGTATCTCCTTTAGAGAATTTACATGAAAAAATTTTATGGGTTATTTTTTTTATTTGTTAAATTTTTGTTCAACTTCCGTCTCAAATTCTAATCCCTTGGCAAAAGAGATACTTCACATGCGTGCCACCAATGACATCTGTATTCTCAGAATTTCACCACTCTCCACTGAAAGCCCCATCAATTAGCAGTTGTTAGCACGTTGATGTGATAACAAGGTGATTTACATCGACAAGCTTAGCATATTTCTTATAAGCTGTTCTTATAGTCCGATGCAGTTGACCTGAGATATTGGGGTAGTTTAGATCGACAAAGTCAGTCCGCGGACTATCCACTTTATCCCAAGCTTGGGGCTAGTTTGTGTAACTAGCGTTTACATCATGTAACTGTAAGTAAAACTGAATTTTGTGGTGATGATCAAAGTGATAACAACCTTACTGTTTAATTAAAACTACAAAAGAAATTTTTTTTATGTTGTTTATTAACTTTACCATTTTCGATTTTTATATTGTTTTATAAGATTTGTTTCTTTTGCTGTTGTAAAGTATACTCATACTAAATGATATTCTTATAAAACCTTTTTTTAGTATTTTTACTGCTATAGTTATAACTATATTATTTATATTAATTTTAATAACAAAACATTAATTAATTATAATATCACTATATCGTATCGAATTTAATTTATATATTTATCATAAATAAAGGTAGGTGTACAATGTATTAAATTTTTTGTTTACATTATGTACTTATTTTTTTATGTATGTATAAAATGTATCGAATTTATTATTTACAAATAAGGTGTTGTTTGTTTTTGGGTGGGTGTAAGTAAAATAGGGAAGGGCCAAGAAGCAGGCAAATGGTTTAACAAAGATACGCAAATAACATTAAATTAATAATATAATGAAAAACTTTTTTATTGTATAGAAACCACATTTTTACCGACACCATTGATTGGCATTATAATTAATATAATATACCGAAACAGTTAGTTTAATTTACGTGAAGAATCATGAATACATATATTTTGTATATTGTATTTTGCATTGTTAATAAGGAAATTATAATATTTTCAGTAGTTAACTAAAGAAAATTCTTGTGGATTGGCTTGGAGGAATAAATTCGCAGATATGCGGACGCATTTAAAAACAAAAAGATTGGATTATTTTAAATTATTATTTCAGCTGCAGTTTAGTAATAAGCTAAATGTCCTTTTCTCTAATTTTTAAAAAAAAATTATGAGAAAATTCTTTAAGAATTCCTCTGTTCGTTATTAGTTTCAATTTTGTTTATTATCTGCTTGCGATCGTTACAGTTACCGATTTACAAGTCCAACCACCAAATTTAATAAATTTCTTTTTCTATCTCCTTCTTTGATGATTATTTGCAAGATACATTAGATACAAAATTTTATTTATCACTTGCTTCAAAATTTATTTATCATTTTCTTAAAATCTCTATCATTTTGTGTCTATACATTAAAATCCTTTTTACTTATTACGATATTACACTTACGTTTGAAACTTAAAAGAAAAGAAAAGAAAAGAAAAGAAAAGGAAACTAGCTTTCGTTTGTATTTAATTCTCATAATCTATCTACGCAGTTGTGATTAATGCCGGAAATACAGGTGCAGATATTCTGTGTGCAGCGAAATTACAGGCGTGCAGCTTTACAATCTGCCGAATTCTGTCTTGTTTCACCTTCTTTGAATATGTATGCTTTAAGTGTACCGCACCACCTAAAATTCTCTGCGTGTGTGTTTGTGTCGACGTACAAATCTTAGAAAATAAAAACGAAACCTATTTTGTGTGTTCGCGATTAACTTGAAGACCGTTCATCCCATAGAGATGATACTCAAGGTAGTGCAACTCACAACTCACTGAATGACTTGCACCACGGCAATAAGGTGGGCTATACCCTTTATTAAAATTCAAATAAACTTAATAGTAATAATAGTACTGTTATATGTGGTAAGGGGGGTAAATCGTTTTTTGGGTGCAACCTTTTATTTATTTGTATGGAAGGGTAACGACTCTAAAACGTAAATGGTCCATGAGACTGCTGCTCACAACATTTCAGGTTTCTAAGACCTGTGAAAGTTGGTTTAAAAAGACCTTAAAGAAGTTGAAAAAAAAAACTAACTTTCACACGTGTCACATATTGAAGTAGACACAAAAAGAAGTGAAATTGTCGGCGGTAACAAGCGCACTCACAATGAAAAACATTTTATATAGTAGTTTCTGTGAGGAGTTAAAGCAAAAAAGTTGAATTGAGATTCCTGCCATATAAACTAAAATACTTTTGTACTTTTTTTTCTCAACCCGATGACGTTGAAATTAAACCTTCTATTTGAATTTTGAAAATATAGCATTAAATACATAGTACCACCAGGACTTTAGTGATTTACACCACTTTCGATTTAGATAATAAGTTTGTAGTCAGGATATATGCAGAACAAGCAGGTTTCCGCACTGGTTCCTCCTGTGTAGACCACATCAACACCCTGCGGATCATTATCTGGCTCGCCTTGGGCAGGAGAGGTATACCCGATAAACTAATAGCTATTATTAAAGCAACCTATGATGGCTCTAAATGTCATGTGTAGCATAGTGCATAGAGGAAAGCTGTCAGAGGAATTCGAGATCCTAAGTGGGGTACGACAAGGTTGTATTCTATCGTTGATACTTTTTTTTTGTTGGTGATTAGCGATGTACCTCGCGCAGCTTTATCTACTAGAAACGGAGGAATTCGTTGGACTCTTACATCTCAACTACTCAACTCAACTCAAACATCTGGACTACGCTGACAACTTTTGTTTACTCTCACACAGGATTATGGAGCTGCACCAAATTACAACAAATGTGGAAAGGGAGGAAATGGTTGCGGGTTTGAAGATTAATAGTGCCAAAACCAAAATCATCAACCTCGGCACTAACTCAGTATCTCAAGCCGGTAGAGAGAGTAGAGTTTCCAAATCTTGGGAGTATTGTCTCGACCAAAAGTGGAACCGAACAGGACATTGTCAACCGAATCGGCAAAGCAAAATCTGTGTTTGGAAAGATATCCATGATATGGTGAAGCAATGCGATCAGCTTAAATACCAAGCTGCGACTTTTCCATTCAAATGTTGAATCTGTGCTTTTGTATGGGTGCAGCACTTGAAAGGTGACCGCTACTATCACAAAAATATTACAAACGGTTGTAAATAGGTGCCTACAGAACATCTTAAGGGTTTTCTGGCCTAACCGTATCTCTAACGAACATACCAATAGGATATAATAGGATATAATATGAATATGTACATCTTTATACGAACCAATAGGCACATACATCCAACGACGGAAGTGGCAGTGGATTGGTCATACACTCCGAAAAGGCGACAGTTCCATAGCAAACTACGCAATGCAATGGAATCCATTATCTCAGGATGGTAGAAGAACGGGTCGTCCGAGAAATACATGGCGCAGAACAGTTGAGGAGGAGTCACGGCAATTGGGGAAGAGTTGGAGAGAGCTTATTGCCAGGAACCGCACGCGATGGCCCTAGGACCCACAAGGAGATATGGGATATAAACAAAACAGGTTTTATGCAATTAGAATTTGTGCACTTTTTGAGAAGTGTTAGAAAATAGAAAAGAACATCCACTAAAAATTTTAATTTTTCTTGTAAATTCACACACATGCGTACAAATTTTGAGGAAAATCTGGTACTTTTATCTGTAAAATTTGTATGGGTGGTCCCCGACCAAGGGGCCTGATCACTACCAAATATTTAAAAGAATCGGAGACACACATGTGTATAAATTTTGATGAAAATCGGGAACTTTTATTTATAAATTTTGAATGAGTTCCTCTCCACCCTGGGGCCCGATCCCTACACATTTTTTTACAAAAAGTGTTGTCCGTCGGAGATACACATGCGTATAAAATTTGAAGAAAATGGGGTAAATTTTGTAAAATATTTGTATGGGAGCCACGACCCCGAGGCACCCCAAATTAAAATGAAAAGTGTTGTCATCGGAGATGCATATGTCTGCAAAGTTTGAATAAAATCGGGGGGTTTAAGAAGGGGTTAAAAATTGATCACAAGATTTTGTCCGCCAGCCAGTCAGCCACTCACAAACACACGAGCAAGTGAAGTGAATATAGAGAATTTAAAAAAAAAATACAAAAGATTCAATAAAACGGGCATTCAAAGAGAGAAAATAAGCTAAAATAAAAGTAGTTATCTAAAGTATTGATTCATTTTGTTACCTACAATCATCTCATGGCATCTAACTTACAAGCTTCTTAAGCTTGGAAAGTTCTACCTGGTACAGCGCTATTTAATAGTAATAATATTCGGCGCGACAGACCGTTGCTCGCCACCATTTGTGTTGTGCATGTATATTTTTGGACAAATGGAAGAGACCTACAATTTAAGGCCAGATCCGAACGGTGAATTGAGAAGCTTTCCGTGACAAGTTATTACTCTCGGAACGTTTTTTAGACATTCGCGAGAGGGACATCGTGAAAAATACTGGGATTCGAACCACGAACCTCCTGCTCAGTAGCCATGCGCATTTCCACTGAGCCACGGCGCCCACAACAGCGCTATTTAAGAGATGAAAAATTGGACAACATCTGGTCAAAGAGGGATTTTGACGGACCAATTTGGAGAAGCCAAAGAAGTATAATATGCAAAAGATAAAAGTAAATTGAAGTAAATTAAAAAATGTTCAAGCAAGCAAATGTTTTTGAGATCAGGAAAAAATTCCGTTTAAATCTCCTAATATTTGCGAAAAAGGCAAACGTTTACACATTTCACACCGGGCGATTCAAAAAGAAAACGATTTCAAATCGATGATTTGTTTGCTTTGGTTTACTGTTCAAAACTTTGGATCATTTCTTTAAGTTCGAAAGCGGTTTTATGTTATAAATTGACATTCTAACTTATTAAATAAATTTTATTGGAGTACATAATAACTTACAGAAGCAGCCTTGATTCCGTTTAGTCTCATGCCAACTTAAGCAATGTTCACTCGAAGCCGTTATATTAATTTAATTTATATTTATGCGTTCAGTTATTTTTCACAATAAACAGAAAATTTGTTATTTTACAATTTTCGCGATTATAACTAATCACACAAATTACATAATACAAATGGTTGGTTTGGTATTCTCGTTTTTTAAATTTATTCTGATTAGTTTTCAATATCAAAATTCATTTACAAAAAAGTTACGGTCAACGTATTTGCTTCAATACACACATTACTTAGGCATGTACTTGCAAAAAAGGGTGTATTGTAGTTATCTTCCTATTTTGTTTTGTTTTCCTTAAATAATTCAATAGTTACTAATAATTATTTAAACAATATACAATTTATTTATCTCTCTGGGTATTTCGCAAGTAACTTCTCTTCTTTTTTTATGTTTACTATTAAATAGTTTCGATGGGGTTCACATTATTTGTCATAAAACGAAACAAAAAACATTTTGTTATAATGTTATAATATAAAGAACGATTTTTTAGTTTTCAGTCAACAAGTATTTGTCCAACAAAAAATTCTCATAAAAAATAAACCAAAAACTAAAAACATTATCGCTTGAAAGTAACAAACAAATTAATAATATTATATACTAATTACATATATGTCTGGTCTTTTGTTGTTAAAATAAGTTCAATAGGTAAAAGAAATCTATAGAACATGGAAATACGTTGAAAGATAGTGAGAAACAAACAGTTTTGTTGTGATCGAAGTTTTAGCGCCACCATAAAAGAGTTAAATATAATACAATACACAAGGCACAATAACAAAAAATGTAAAAAAATATTGCATCTCGGTTTTTTGAAAATCAAAAATTACAACATAAAATATGTAAAAACTTAATAATAATGTAAAAAAAATTCGCATTGTAACAAAAATAATAATCACCGGAGCTTCGCCGTAATCGTCATTTGTAATGTTTTTGCTGTTGTCGTTGTTGTTGGTTTTGTGTTTTTATGTTTGCGTGTGGATATGCATACGAACAACAACTTATGGAACATACATACATAATCGCAATTGTAATAAAATGTAATAAAAAAATAATCGTATTAATAGTTTGTTTAAGAATAATAAAAATATTTTGGTTTTATGACAAGAATAATAACTTTTTTGTTGATTTTTTGTTTGTTTTTCATGACCACCTTTATGGCGGCGGTGGCGGGCGGCTCACAAGAAAATTGTTGATGTATTGTGATGGCTATTGATTTCTCTTTTATTTAAATCGTAATCTCTAGTATATAATCTGTTTTTATAGTCGTTTTTTATGTATTCATAGGTGATATATATATTTGTTTTTTAATTTTCAATTGTATAAACTAAATTACTTATTGAGCTACTAGTCGCCAGGATGTTCAGGACAGGAGCGATTTACGTCAAACCATCGATCTATGCATCTGCAAAGAGAGAAAAAAAGGATGAAGTTCAAATCCAAAGTGGAAATCATTTGATAACTCACCCTTTGTGGTAAATACAAAGACACGGTAATCTGGCAATCACATCTCCTGTATTCAATTCCTCTAGGCAGATCACACATTCTCCTTTCGCGTCGTTTAAAATGTCTTCTGTAAAGTAAAATAGAAAACAAACAAGAAAATGTAAATTCAATTTAAACCTACGACTGCGTTCATTATATTTTAATTTTTGTATACTTAAAAAGGATCGAATTTCCAATAAATTGATATGAAGCTGCAAAAAGATTGCAGGTTTTTCCTTTTTTCCCCTTTAAAGGTTTCAGGATCGATGATTGTCCTTCAAGTAATTTTTGTTAAACATATATTTGTTGAACACATGATTTTTCATTACGCTTTAAAATACTGGTTTGTGGCTGCATCGCATGCATTTTTTTTGTATATTATATTCATATTTCATATTAATTTTATAGTTATGATCTTACACACAGTCTCCTACAACACGGTATCGCTCTAACATGACCAGAAAATTGCGGAAAACTTTATATGATGAACCTTTATATGGACCTGCGTTGCAAGTTTAATTTTATAATGAACTAGATCCTAGGTCTGATGCATGAGATATACGTCAAATGCTTAACACTGATATATGTAATGTCTCGGGTTGATGTTATTGCTTAGTATTATGCTTGGCTTGTATTATGCTTATGCTCGACTATATGCTTGGCACAGTGTAGTCGTTAAGGAAAAGGAGGAGAAAAGAGGATATATCCATGTTCTTGTGTCTTGAATGCCTGTGGATCATAGTGATGTGGAACGGCAAAGCATTCCACATACGTGTTGTACGGCTGAAGAACGAATCCCTGAACTTTACTGTACGTCCGAAGATGGGCTTGAGGGTAAACTGATGAGCATTTAGAGCGCCACGGGTATAGTGGTTGAATTCTCTTGAGCACTATTGGTGGAAGAAGCGATAAAACAGTGATAGGAAGGAAACGTTCCTGCGATGTTCAAGAGAATCTTTTGATTTCGCTATGTTTACATGTTTACGTCACCGATAAGTCTTATCACACGGTTTTGTATTCTATCTTGCTGATACTCTTTCTCATTTTTATTAATAATCTCTTGTCCATTACTTCTAGTCCAATTCACTCTCTCGCTGATGACAGCAATCTCAGCTTCTCATTTAAGAGTGAGGAACGTCCATCCACTTCTCATGTGGAACTCAACCAACTAAGTATGTTAAGCACGTTAAATTCTATCTGGACAGTATAATAAAATAAGGAAAAAACTTTAACGTTTCCAAACCCCAATGCTGTCTGTCTGCTGTCGTCTAAGCGAATCCTAAGTCCCATGCCATTGTCCATGAATGGCACTTACATCGAAAAAACTCGCAACTCTTGGTATTATCGTCGCCAAAAATGCTGCGAAATGTTTAGGTTTTCTTAAGCAGGTGCAACAAATATTTCACTCCCTCTGATCTGGCTACTATTTACAAGGCTTTTATTCGCCCTTAACTTGAGTACAATTGTCTGCATTTTACTTTCTTTTAAAACTAGTTCTTTGAAAATTAAATTGCAGTGCCTAACTAAAACTGTGAAAAGTTAAAAGACAAGACTTAAATGAAAGTTAATTTCTTTAGTAGTAAAACGGCGTTCCTAAAAATTAAGAAAAAATGAAATTATAGAAGTGCAATTGCCGCAGAATCTTCGATTTATACAAAAATATGCAGCTCGTCCCCGTGCACTAATACTTGAAAAATTTGGATTGATAATACTGGGTGACTGACACGAAGTGTTACCAAAACAAAACGCCACAGAATTTTTATTTTTTGATGAATTTTATTGAATCAAAGTAAAAAATCTTCACAAATATTTAAATTTTCGTTTGCATTAACATTTTTCGATTTTGCCACCCTTAGCCGCTATTATGGCCGTCAAACGGCCGACAAAGCTATTGCATGCATCGCGAATGGTTCTGCGGTATTTTGGCCCATTCCCGGCGAAGCGCTTGCTTGAGATGATCGACACTTTGGTATTTTTTGTCCCAACCTTGCTCTTCAAAATACCCCAAACCGAGAAATCTAGCGGATTTGTATCCGGTGAATTGGATGGCTATTAGGCGGGAAATGAACCGCGGAACGTTGTTTCTCAGTTAATATCGATTGACGAGCGCTTTATGACTCGGCGCCGAGTACTGTTGAAATGTCCAGGCTCTGCGGCCGAAATGTTTTTGTCCGTTACGGCGGCCGTTACGGCGGCCCAAACCATCACTATCGGCGGCGCTTGGTTTGGTTGGTTGCTTGTTCACATATTGCTCAACAACGAACGGTGACTCATCGGAGAAAACCAAATTCGGCAACCAATTTCGTACAAGCGTAACAACTCCTTTGCTCTTTCCGCTCTAACTTTTTTTAAGCATCGGTGAGACCATGCGTTTTTTTGAATTTCAGTCCAAGATGATCTTTCAATATGTGCTGCATCCGTTCGAGCGAAATGTTCGCCTCATGAGCCATTTTTCTGCCGCTACGGCGCGGATTCCGAGCCAATTTGGCCTTCGCCTTCCCAATGATATTCGGCGATGTTGCAGTGCGTTTCGGTCCACCACCATGGCGTTTCCCAATGCTGCCAGTGTCGTTATAACGATTTATGGTGCGCTACACAAAAATTTATTTCACATGCAGATTTTAAAACTGGTTAACAATCTGCGGCTGTGGTTTTCCAGTCAAATACAGAGCAATCACACTATTACGCTTGAATTCCATTGCGGATAACTTTTTTTCTGAATATTTCCCACTAAAATGCTTTTGTACGCTTGTAAACAATGGAATGAACTGTCATTAGTGTAATTTTGAGCGCTCTGTCATCACTGGTTTGACAGCAATGACAGTCTGAAGTTGGTAACACTTAGTGTCAGTCACCCGGTAGTTGTCGAACCCAGATTTAATTTAATTGAAAGAAAATAAAACAGAAACTCCTAAAATATACAACCATCTTAAAAAAGTCGAAGAGTTTGTTGGTTGGTTTGAAAATAAGAATTTAAGGAGAAACTGCATCGGCTGATCATGAAGCCTCCCTCCAGGGAAGTGTTCTGCGGTATTTTGGCCCATTCCCGGCGAAGCGCTTGCTTGAGATGATCGACACTTTGGTATTTTTTGTCCCAACCTTGCTCTTCAAAATACCCCAAACCGAGAAATCTAGCGGATTTGTATCCGGTGAATTGGATGGCTATTAGGCGGGAAATGAACCGCGGAACGTTGTTTCTCAGTTAATATTGATTGACGAGCGCTTTATGACTCGGCGCCGAGTACTGTTGAAATGTCCAGGCTCTGCGGCCGAAATGTTTTTGTCCGTTACGGCGGCCGTTACGGCGGCCCAAACCATCACTATCGGCGGCGCTTGGTTTGGTTGGTTGCTTGTTCACATATTGCTCAACAACGAACGGTGACTCATCGGAGAAAACCAAATTCGGCAACCAATTTCGTACAAGCGTAACAACTCCTTTGCTCTTTCCGCTCTAACTTTTTTTAAGCATCGGTGAGACCATGCGTTTTTTTGAATTTCAGTCCAAGATGATCTTTCAATATGTGCTGCATCCGTTCGAGCGAAATGTTCGCCTCATGAGCCATTTTTCTGCCGCTACGGCGCGGATTCCGAGCCAATTTGGCCTTCGCCTTCCCAATGATATTCGGCGATGTTGCAGTGCGTTTCGGTCCACCACCATGGCGTTTCCCAATGCTGCCAGTGTCGTTATAACGATTTATGGTGCGCTACACAAAAATTTATTTCACATGCAGATTTTAAAACTGGTTAACAATCTGCGGCTGTGGTTTTCCAGTCAAATACAGAGCAATCACACTATTACGCTTGAATTCCATTGCGGATAACTTTTTTTCTGAATATTTCCCACTAAAATGCTTTTGTACGCTTGTAAACAATGGAATGAACTGTCATTAGTGTAATTTTGAGCGCTCTGTCATCACTGGTTTGACAGCAATGACAGTCTGAAGTTGGTAACACTTAGTGTCAGTCACCCGGTAGTTGTCGAACCCAGATTTAATTTAATTGAAAGAAAATAAAACAGAAACTCCTAAAATATACAACCATCTTAAAAAAGTCGAAGAGTTTGTTGGTTGGTTTGAAAATAAGAATTTAAGGAGAAACTGCATCGGCTGATCATGAAGCCTCCCTCCAGGGCGTATCAAGAAAATATTCAAAAATTATCAAAGAGCAAGAATACATAGCACATCAAACTCTTCATGCTGATAAAATTGAGTTTTAGTGGCAAAAAATGCACAATAGAACCTTTTAATTGAAAAATATAAAACTGCATACGGATTTAAAGTTTTAAAAGCTTGTGTTTTGGGCGTAATGAATCGGGGGATTTTATGACAAATCCCATTCTTAATTATAATTATAATATTCGGCGCGACAGACCGTTGCGGTTTAAGGCCTAGCTTCTCGCGACAATGCTCTATTAAAAATTGATCCCAAGCTTTCTTTGTTTGATTTAAATATCTTTCAAATCTGGCAGAAATCAATTTAGGAACTAGTCTTTAAATAAATCTGCAGTTACCCAAGTTTTTGAATTCGTTTTTCAATTTACCGGTATTGTGTTTTTGTTCACACTTTTCATTGCACGGGAATTTAAAGATCTATAAATAAAAATTTTCATGGGGTCCCACGAACGAACCCGGGACCCAGGGTCTCCAAAATTTTTACAAAAATGCGGTCTATCAGAGATACACTTGTGTATAAAATTTGAAGAAAATCGAGTAAAATTTTTTAAAATATTTGTGGTCTCCGGAAATACACATGTGTGCAAAATTTCAATAAAATCGGGCTTTGGGAAGTGAGTTAAAAATTGATCGCAAGATTCCACGACAGACGACAGACGACCGACCGACGACCGACTGCCGTGCCACGGGCAAGTGAAGTTAATATAGAAAATTTAAAATAGATATTTCTATGTTGACTCGATCTAAAATCTTTCGTGGTGACGCAATCCGTGCTTGGAGCACTACTACCAACAAAATAGTTATGAGGTTTACGTTCATAAATGTGTCCCGCACGGAAAGTACTATTACGATCATTCCGCTAAAAAATTATCGGAGATTTGAACGCACTTCCTTCCACCAGTCAGAAAAAGATACGGCACGTGCTATTCGCAAGAGTTTTGTAGCGTTATTCCCCCTATTCTGCTGATGGGCTGACTGCTCGGATTCATACTCAAGCCAGAAATAGATACGGCACATGCTATTCGCAAGAGTTTTACGCGTTATTCCCCCTATTCTGCTGATGGCTGACTGCTCGGATTCATACTGAACTATCTTAATCGAATGACCAATGTTAAATTTTTAACGCTTAACCAGTTCTCCTCAATTTTAGTAACCATTTGATGTATGTGTTGTATATATAAAAAATAATTTTATATCGATACATATCGGCATATTATATTTACATACTCATATTGCGTAGGTATTAAAATACATATATTCAATTGCTGCGTTGCGTTGGCTAATCCAGCTTAGCTTACAACAACAATCGCATAATAAATACAAAAATAGGATTTATAACTAAAGCCATTTGTTAGTTATAGCGCTCACCGTAAGGCGGTGTTTTGTTTAACACACATAACAATTAAAAAACATCGAAAATTTAAAGCCAAAAGCTGTTGCTTTGTAAAGCTAAGCCGGGTTTGCCAAAGCAACGCAGCAAATGTGTGTTTGGCTCTCAAAGTTGATTTCGCATAGGTTTCCTTAAAAATCAGAATATTATCCAAAAAAAATATGATTCAACACAATCGAAGTGTCGTTGTTAAAATTTCAATAATGCGGAACATGTACACAAAACGAACAAAGAACCTGCGAGAACATCATGCATGAATATGTACCTATTGTGTTTCGGTTATTGTACATCAGGTCGCCGGATGAAACAAAACAGAAAACAGTTCTTTATTTGGCTGCGTTACCTTCTTTCAAAATTTCCTATGATCTTTAGAATAGCGACGACACTTTTAAAATTAATATTTTATCCTCGTCACATTTATATCTTGCAGTTGGTCGGTCTACCATGCGTTAAGTTAGCTTTCGGTTTTTGCTTGTGTACCCACATTTCTTACATTGTATATTTTTAAGTGGATTGAAATTACATATTGAGCAAGCAGCAACAAATTGGCTGGCTTGAACTGAAGAAAAACCACAACTTACCATTATATGACAGACGAGGTTTTGTTAGGCACATAACTAGGTGACATTCAATATCATCGGGCAGAACGAATTTGCTGCAGACGGGGCATTTTATACCTGAAAAAAAAAATACATCTAAATCAGAATAAAAATATCAAGTAAATTTTGCATTTGTATCATAGTGTTTCTATAGCAACAAGCAATGAAATTCACAGTATACGCTCTGTTTCTCCGAAAGAGCAAGCCCAATTAACTACCGGAACACAATGGTGTAGCTGTGGCGGTAGTGGTAGGAGTAGTAAGAGCTGCCAAAAGTTAAAATGCATACAAACTCAATACACTGCACAAAATGGGTATATGTAGTAAAAGTTTGCCAACTTTTAACTTTTATAGCAGCTACAAGTTTTACAGCTCACTACAGAGTACAGAAATGGACAACTACAACAGGGCCGCTTCTGCCATAATGTGCAACTTGTACACCACACAAGTGCGGCCAAAACAACACAATAATTATTCGGAACAATTTCGCTTCAATAAGACATGTGCATAGACATCTCACATTTTCTAAGGTTCTAACGCTCACGCTGTGCTTATCATTATGAATGCAGTAGGTCCTTGTAGGTCAACACAAGAACAATGTTAACAGTTAATCTCTAATAAAAAAAGAGAATAAAAAAAAGATTAATACACGCGGCAGTCCTGCATTAGATTAGAGCTGAGGCGGCCATGATTTTTTTTTACTACCGAAGAGGACTTATACGTTAAGAGAACTTAAAAACTGAGAGGAGATATTATGCCACCAATTTTCTTAAACGTTACAGTACTGCTTTGCCGGAGATCTGAAAATGATCTTAGTGATTCTAACTCGGCACTTTCTTTTTGGAGTACGAGCGAAAAGGCTGGGTATGGGTATTGAATTAAATACCAGTGTAGAAGCTGTAATATGTCGAGGACGAAGCCAACTTCGTGTGATCTTGCAGGCAGAAGGGAATAACATTTGGGCAACTACATAATGAACAACGCATCGAATATCGAAAACTGTAAAGTGCGTGACGTCCTTAAAAATTCTCTATTTTAACTTCGCGTCGGGATATGTATGTTTGTTTGTAACTTTGTGTGTTTGTCTATTTGTGGCGGTATGATCAAATCTTATGAATTATGATCAATTTTCAAACCTAAAACCCGATTGTATTGAAACTTGGCACAATCCGATGACAACCAATACTTTCTATAAAAATTTGAAAGTAATCTGACCCCAGGGTCGGGGGGCATCCACTCGTTGTTAAAAATTATTATTTCGCACTTTAATAAAAGAGTACAATTTTCCAACAAAAACTTATCGGATATCGAAAACTCTTAAGTACGAGCCATCCTGAGATTTTTAAATTCTAATAATTAGAAGAGAGGAAAAATGTTTCAGCGTGTGTGTGTCAGTTTTCACGTTTGTCAGTTTATCGGTTTGTCAGTATGCCAACTCGTATATCTCGGCTTCTACCAGTCAGAACTTGATGGAACTAGTTTTAAAACAATTGGTTAGCGCTAGGCTTATGTGAATCGGAAAAGGTTATGATCCCGTAGTACCACGAATGTACGAATGCAGCCACCGAATATGACCTATTTGAGTAGTCCAACTCAAAGAACCCTCTAAAAAGTACTTCTAGCGTTTGTAAAACTATAAAAGGAGGTGCTGTTCCATTTTGTTACTTGAAATATGCACGCAGTAGTCGTTATGAATGATGTGGATGCCACTTCTGATACGATCACTAACATAATCCTCGAGGGTATGAGACAATTTATCCCTTCCAGGACAAAGTGTATTAAACCGAAGGAAAATGCTTGGTATGACTTAAGCTGCAAAGAGGTTACTAGGAACCGTGAGGTATGCTTTCGGTTATATAAAAAAAAACCCACTGTGGAAAACCGAACCAAATTTAGACGAGTCAGAAATGATTGCAATACCTACCTTAAACGCGCAAAATTCGAATATGACCAAAAACTGAGGCAAAAAATACTTCAATGTCCCAAAGGAAGTAAAAATTTTTGGTCATTCGTGAAACGAATTAAAAATACTGCCTCGTCTTCAATTCCAACGGTTTTTAACAATGACGTTCCAACTGTCAGCTCTATAGACAAGGCCAATCTGCTTGCTTCACATTTCGCAGCTAGCTCTACGCTGCCACATAGCGCGTTGTCGCCGCCTGTACTTGAAAG
The DNA here is from genome assembly GCA_947095585.1 of Nephrocerus scutellatus. Lineage (NCBI taxonomy): Eukaryota > Metazoa > Arthropoda > Insecta > Diptera > Pipunculidae > Nephrocerus > Nephrocerus scutellatus. The sequence goes on from OX352763.1 coordinate 43,988,708, forward strand.
AGTTGAATCCTCTATGGGACAGATTTACTTTCGTACTCGTCAAGTGGCTAGAGTATTAAATGATCTCAACATTCATAAATCTGCTGGGCCTGATGGCATTCCCGCTTTATTTTTGAAGAGGTGTTCTTCAACGTTGGCATAACCACTGCGCAGACTTTTCCATTTTTTCTTATTCTTCTGGAGTCGTCCCAAGGAATTGGAAAACAGCCTTTATCCAGCCTGTTCCTAAAAATGGCGAAACGTCATCTCTTTCCTCATACCGACCCATTGCGCTAACATCCATACTCTTCAATGTTATGGAAACCCTGATCAATCGTAAGCTTATGCAATACCTTGAATCACGTGAAATCCTTAGTGACGATGGTTTATCTCACTGAAAAGAGGAACCAGTCTATTCACAAATTTGGTGAAAGTAAAGTCGTTGCATTCGGTATTTAAACCCCCAAACTTTAACCATGAATGGATTTTGCATCAAAGAAACTGAAAAACTCTCAATTCTCGGTATGTGTGTCAACAACAAGCTTCGTTGGAATGACCACATATTTGCCATCGCCAAAAATGCTGCGAGATGCTTAGGTTTCCTAAAACGGTGCAAGATGTACTTCACTCCTTCAGATCTGGCTACTATTTACAAGGCGTATATTCGCCCTAAACTTGAATACAACTACATTGTCTGGGCAGGTGCTCCCAAGACCACATTGCATCTACTAGACAGAGTTCAGAACCGCGCGTTAAAACTTATTGGTGATGTACATATCAAGAAAACAATCGAATCGCTTGAACATCGTAGGAATGTTTCCTGCCTGTCACTGTTTTATCGCTTTTTCCACAAGCGGTGTTCAAAAGAAATATCCAGATGCATCCCGCCCATTCTCCAACCCATCCGTTATACCCCTGCCTCAACTCGAGCTCATGGGTCCACCATTAAGCCTATCTTCGGACGTACTAACCAATTCAGAGATTCCTTCTTTAGCCGCACGATAGTTATGTGGAATGAATTGCCTGATTCTGTGTTTCCGCATTTATATGATCTGCAGTCGTTTAAGACACGTGTGCATAGACATCTCATCCTTTCCTCTCCCTAATTTCCTAACGCCCACGCTGTGCTAAGTATTATAAGGGTGCAAACCCCTTTAGCGTGTGTACATTATAAAAAAAAAAAAAAAAAACCTCATCTGATTTTATAATTTTGTTTAACCTGTCCAACAAATCATTCAGTTGATTGCGCATATCAGCAATAATAAGAAAAAATGTAATTAACACAAATTTTCAAAAATAAAAAAAACATTGACATTGCAATTTAAACGCAAAACGCGTAACTTACCGCAAATGCCAGATTGTCGGTCCACAGTGTTATTTATATTATTAGTATTATTATTATTATTATTATTATTAATGCAGCTATAACGATTATACGGGTGGTGAATGGCTGTTGGAGAGCTTTGTTCAATGTCAGAAAATACATCCGGCATACACGTACTCACAACGTACCCCATCGCACAAAGAAACAAAATAAAAAGCTAACGAACAAACTGAGGGAACGATTTGTCTTGTTTTGCTCAAAGCTTTACGCGTAATTGTACCATTGGTCACTCCACTCCCTGACACTGGTAGTGTTAGTAGTTGCGATTGCTTTTAGCATTACCTTTTTACTAATTTATATTAAAACTTCAGTGTGATTATCGATTAAGTTTTTCCATATATGCATCTATTATTTTCTGCAAAATATATGTAAATTAAAACATACGCACATACACATGTAAATTCTATATAATTAAATCAGCTAAGAGCGTATTTTTAGAACGTTAAACAACTCGTAAAACCAGCTTTCTTCTCCCACTTTAATCCGACATAAATAAAACGTCAGGCGGTTAATCTTATTAATACGATTGACTTCCAAGCGTTCTCATTTAAAACATTGTTATAATTATTATTCTTTGTGAAATTCATGAAATAAATACAAATTACTGCAGAGTACTACGTACTTTGAATTAGTTGTTTGTTTACTCTCTACAGTGCGGACTACGTAAACAATTGTAATCTAAGAACAGTTCAAAGTTAAAAAAAAATTTAACATATAAAGAGATTTGTAATAAAAGCCTACCTACTACTTATCTGCCGTATTCATTCGGAATTTTCCACGCTAGATCGACCAGAATACAATAATAATTTTGGTAGATGTCAACGTGTACAACAAGAATGTGATATTTTGTACTCGTATGTTTCATCTATGTTGGAATTAGGGAAGTTTTTTATAGCCTAAGTTCTATGCATGGTTCATTAGTCCGTATATCTTTAAAAAATTTGCTACTAAGGTTCAGTCTGGAACGACAGTAGTAGCTCGGGTTTCGGAATTCCGTTTTAAAGCTCACCATTTGATTAATACTGATAAATGAATATTACCCTAGTTTTCATAATCGCTTCGCGTCATTTTAAATTGCAAGTCAAGTCAATTCATTTTTCTATTTTCGTGTATTTTCATCGACGGATGTCAGGTCATTCTGTTCAAGTAAATTTTTCATGTGATACGCATACGACACAACAACTAAAGTCGGGTTGCTGTGTTAGTCTGAACTTTGTCCTCCTGCATGAATTTTAAACAAACCGAACTTTGTGAATGGATCTTTGGTATTTAAATTTAAACCCTGTCCAATTCTGTATATTCAATAGCGAAAGTTTATATTTGTTTTTGTAAGACAGAACAAGCTTATGCGGTTGATAAATGGCAATATGAATATAATTATATATTAAAATATGAATGTTATTACATTTTCATATATGTATAACCTAATCAATAACATGAATTAAAAAATCCATTGACAGCTTCAATTACGTCAACAGGGTAGCAACTACACAACACACACAGACCAAAGCGGGACCCTATTAATCTGTAATTATAAGTTAAAATGTCCGTACAATTAATTCCGTATTTTTTAGCGCTAGAAAGATAACCTACGTCGAGGCCGCCATGCGGTAAAAATATGGCTATTTCTTTTCGTTTAACACGCGAATTAACTTGTGCTTCACAATCAACTCAGTCTTCGGCCTAACCTTTCGTTGGGCAGTCGTTTCTATGTAGTAAGTACCATACATCAGCAGGAATAAGCATGTCATCCGCTCGTATGACGTATGGTTATATTATGTGTAGCTTTGATAGCAGTTTTTCAGGAACAAGGTATGTGGCAGTGATCGTTTTGATTTCCTTATTAGGTGTCTCAGAATGGATGATAAGTCCTTACGTCCCGTTGTTCGTCAAGAAGATCCTTTCATTCCATTTCGAAATGTTTTGGAACTTTTTATAACCCAATGAAAAGAAAATTATTCCCCGGGTGGTCATGTTACCATTGACGAACAACTACTCGGATTTCGAGGAATATTTCTATTCAGAATGTATATCCCAAATAAACCTAATAGGTATGGAATTAAAATCTCTATGATGTGCGATAGTGGAACAAAATAAATGCTGAATGCAATACCACATATCGGTGGAGCCACAAACACTAATGGTCTTCCTCTGGTTTACTTAAGTACCTCTCGCAAAATCACTTCTTTAGAAACCGCACAACCTCACTCTCGTTGGCACCATTAGATCAAACAAACGGGCGATTCCTGACGACTTGAAAAATAGCCGATCTCGACCAGTAGGCACGTAAATGTTTTGCTACGATGGATGTTTGACATTATTGTAATACGAACCGAAGCTCTCTAAGATGGTTTATTAAGGTGTCCTCCATCCTTCAACCGGCAAACCTCATATTATAATGTTTTATAACCAGAATAAAGGCGGCGTCGACACATTTGATCAAATGTTCTCTACAATGTCATGTTCAAGAAAAACCAATAGATGGCCTATGACCCTGCTTTTTTGCATATTGTACATAGCATTTATAAATTCATATACATATTATATAATGTCACAATGTCCTATCAAAACAGAATAAACCTCTGAGTCGCAGGAAAAAAAAAAAAAAAAAGCTCAGTACTCGCTGACTGGCTTTATGGATGACGAACAGACTGGACGCTCCTACTTTGCCAAGTCATGTGCGGAGCAGCATTTCAAATATACTTCCAAAGCCTGTTGCACAGTCTTTCATACAGAACGTATGAAGAAGAACCGCAATCCAAAAACCGGCGTTACTGCAGCTACTGCGTTTCAAAAAAAGTATGTCTACGATAATATGCGCCAAGTGCAAAAAGACAGTTTGCGGCGAACATAAAAATGAAGTTTGCCATGAATGTCTCTAAAATTAGTAATTAAGTATTTATTGTTTTTTGTGAGGCTGATTACATTATTAACTACTTGTTTGAAAAAAATTAAAATTTTTGAGACAAAATACGAGATTTGTTCCTATAAACAAAATAAATTAATTTTGCATGTGCGGATTTAAAATAAATAAATTTATTATTGTTAAAACTATTTCAAACCTATTACCAGACTAGATTATTAACATATATATTAATTATCGGCATAAAATAGAACGGTTTGAAAATCGTGCGCTTCTGAAACGTATGGTTATCTTTTACGTATGTTGTCATATGGTTATCTTTCCAGGGCTAGTATTCCTACATGTACAAGTTAGCGCAAAAGCCTACGCAATTCTACTAGTATTCAAAAAAAATGTGTCTTTAGAATTCTCGGTGAAGTAAAATCAACTAAAAAATTAAACCAGAATATAAAAATCATAACCTAGGTAGGTAGTCATACATACACACATGAATATTATATAAATCACATAAAATTATTCAAAACGGTAAAAAAAAAGAACGCGTGCAAGGGTAACGCGTAAACATAACGTCTCAACAACGCACACTTCTGCTGTAGGCTGAAGCCCGCCTTTTAGCTACGAGAATGTTAACCAAACGCCAAACCAGACCTGATACGTTTATACTGCTGACAATGAAAATATAACATAATATGCTCTTGTGATTGGTGAAAAATTTGCGAAAACTAGATAAGTCGGAAATGCAAATAACTTTTGCATTCTGCTACATTCTACACCACAAGCTTAACATTACAAGTGCAACTACAACTATCACTTGTTTTTTTTTAATTATAGAATATTCAAACGTAGGCGATATGTGTACAACAACAAAACAACCATAGACCTTTTATATACACACACAGTACTCAAACTCATAGAAAATTTTTCACAAAAAACATTTAAATTCCCACCTTCTGACAACTTCAAACTTTCGCTTTGTAGTCGAACCCGAAACTCATGACGAACAAAAAAATTCACTAAGATGAGGAGGCGTTCAGGCGCCAAAGCATAATGCAATGCAAGCCAACACAGCCAACCTCATATTCAAAAAATTTTGCACTGGATATGTAAAGCCATACCCCACTGGAGCAATATCTGCCTTCGCATGGAAACAAATAAAAAAACTTGTTTCACATAAAATACAGAATTGCTGCAATGCATCCGCACAGCATAACACGAAGCAGTGTATGCTTAGCGTGCGAGACGAGCACCCTTTTAATGCGACTCGTCGTGTTTAGTCGAACTCATTCCGATGTATGGAAAACCATTTAGGAATTATAACAAACTGCCGTAAATGTAAAGAATTTCATGTTATAAATATTTTCTTTAAGATTTCTTGTGCGCATGGATATAACTAAAATGCTTTTTGAGTTGGTTTACCTTTACATACTAATAGTAGTACTACTGTGAAATTAAATGTATGAAAATAAATCCTTATTTTAGGCCTATATCGAGTTTTTGTTATGCGGTCCTAACACAATCAATCGCTTGAAGCAACAATCATCATGTGTGAAAAAGCTGCATGTTTCACATGGACATGGTTGGTGATAATTGAAGAAAAATTAAAATATTGATTTTGCATGCAATACTGGGATAATGGTCACGTTTGAAGCATTAAGTTGATTGTGAGCGATTTCGTTGGTAAAAAAAAACAGTTCATCTGTTGAGAATTAATCGAAGTTTAAACATGTTATTTACTTCGAATTCGTCTAAGCTTTTTATCGTTTCATGTGAAACATGTTATTTATTTTGATAGATAATGCTAGTTCAATATAGTACGCAACACATGCGTTCCCATAACTAATCACACGTCTTTTCAGAACAAAAGCAATAAATAAGTTTTACACCCTTATAGTCGCGACAGCTATCACATGATGTGATAATCACATTTTGGTATTCTGTTAGTCGATTGAAGCGACAATTGTCGTTTGGTGCGATAACTATCGCTTGACGCCATATTGGGTCTATTCTTTTATTCAACCCGAGCGAGTAAAGTTACCCGGAGTACACCGAGCGAATGTTGCACGGCGTAAAAGTATACGGGGTTAGGGCCCTATCACTCCAACAAACTTACAAAAAGTTGTGTCCATCAATGATACACATGTGTTTAAAATTTGAAGAAAATCGGGTTAATTTTTTTAAAAAAAAATTTTGGAGCCCCACGACCCCGGCGCCCGGGGTCACCAAATTTTTTACAAAAAGTGTTGTCTATCGGAGATACACATGTGTATTAAATTTGAAGAAAATCGGGTTAATTTTTTTTAAAAAAAATTGGTCTCCAAAATTTTAACAAAAAGTGTTGTATATTAGAGATACACATGTGTATAAAATTTGAAGAAAATCGAGAAAAATTTTGTAAAATATTTGTAGGGGAGCCCCCCGACCACGTGGCCCGAGGGGCCTCAAATTTTAATAGAAATCCAAAAACCAGCTCCAGAAATACACATGTGTGCAAAATTTCAATAAAATCGGGCTTTGGGAAGTGGGTTAAAAATTGATCGCAAGATTCCACGACAGTCGTCCGACAGCCGACCGACAGCCGACCGATTGCCGACCGACATCCGTGCCACGGGAAAGTGAAGTTAATATAGAGAATTTAAAAATAGGAAACTGTGTATACACCGTGTCGTGCTCGGTTCACAATAAAAAACACAGAGTACAGAGTAAAATTACCCCGGGTGAATAAAAAAACACAGTGTAAATTTTTGACGTACACTGCTCGACGTATTGATTTGTGTAATTATAACATAATATATTATTTTCAGAAAAAATATTATAAACATCAAATAATTTGATCGACTGGTGGATTTAGTGGAGAAAATTTCGGAGCTAACAAGGGTTTTTTTATAGTTCTAAGGAAAAGTTTATGGAATAGTGGAACAGCTTTGCCATACACCTAAATAGCTTAGCTTAGGAGGACCATTACGCGACTAAGCGGAAATTAGTTTAAATTCTTTTTTCTTATAAAAATATAGTAATTTATTTTATACATATACCCCCGTATTAATAAACACTGAATAGCAGTGTGTTAGCACATTTACATCTGTTTACTGGTAGCTTAGCTTCCATTACCAAATGTGTGTTAGTTTTAACAACGAGCGGATAACTCAACTCACCGAATTTTGTGTATTAGGACAGTTTTTCTCATACATTTCATATGGAGTTCGTTGTCATGACAAAAATCAGTCTGAATATTAAAATATAACAAAAATATTGAGCTAATTTCAGTGTCAGCTGGCTGGTATGAGAGATTTACTGGAATTTTTGTACAGTTCGGTGAAGTGTTGCCGTGCCTTAATTGATAATCAGCGGATAGCTGACATAGACAAATAATATGTTTATTAATAAAAAAAGTTATCAAATGGATAATTTCTCTATCCGTGTGATAGGCACACGTGTGTTAACGGGAGGAAAGTGATTTTTTATTAATACGGCTGATATTATTTTAGGTTTAGAGCGTTCTCAAAAATAAAACTTTACTTTTTTTATCAGTTTTTTGAAAAGATTTTACGATTGGTTTTGGTTGGTTGATTGGTTGGTAATTTTTTCTTATTTCGATAGCATAAAACTGAATGCTTCTTTATAGATTCGACATAATACTAAGTTTTAAAAAAAAATTGTTTATTAGTTTAATTATTCTTTTAATTTATCTATATATTTATTATTAATCTCTTTTTTGAAAAACAAGGACTGAATAACACTGCATATTAAGTCAAGTTTCTGTCATTTATCGTATCACATGAATCGACTAAAAGAATTCCATTTTAAACTTGAAGTGATGTGATAGTTATCACATAAAGCGAACATAAACTATGTGAATACGGCATTTAAATAAGTAAGCGCTAGCTGCAAATTCAAACCATACATGATGATTGCTTCAAATAAATGATTATATAAGGAAAGCTTGAAATAAAAAAAGGTTCAATATTTGATACATTTTTCTACATTTTCATACATTTTTAAAACGGTTTTATTAGCTCGCTTTAGTGTATGTCTGTCTGTGGTGGTGGAATTTTGTAATTGATTTTAAACTAACTTCCTATTGAGCCAGAGACTTGAAACTTTAAACATAGCTCAAAACTGGATGAACATTGACAAATCACAAAAAAAGACAACAAATCACAAAAAAAAGTTAATTCAACGCAAGTTTACAATTTTTTTCAGATCGAAGCAAACTACTACGCAAAATACTCGTTTTAAATGTATTTTTATTAGCTATGTAACATGTTCTACATAAAATAAATTGTCGTCCGTCTATAATTATCATAACTTTTTAGATGGAGACTGGATAAGATTTTGTTTGAGCGTATTCAATTAAAATCGGATTATATTTGAAATTGTAAACGGTCGTACAAATATACAGTTTGAAAAAAAGATAGTGAGAAAAGAAGAAAAGAAAGAAGATTTCATTATATTTTACTTTTCTTAAACTAGTTTTCGAAAAAGTAGATCCTAGTTACAAAGCCATAGTTTATTATTTGTATTTTTGAAAATTGGCTTGTGGGCCTTCAATTTACTATAAATTCCACAATCCTAGAAGAATACTATCACAAACTATTATGCGGTGTATTGGTTAAAGTTTTCATGAGATACGAAAAAAATAAATTTTTTACTAAATTGTGGAAAAGTGACATTTTGAGTTATGATAATTTTTAAAAGTAAAACTGACTTAATATCTGACAAAAAATTTTCAGAACTAAACAATTCTAACTGTATCAACTCAAAAGTGACACTGTTTTACTGGAAGAACAATAACTTGCAGCTAATTATCTAGACTTGTGACGTTAATTTTTTACGAAGATATTATTTCAGACATTCTTATACAGATTTAATTTAAAATGTAAATTTTTTTAATTACGACAGTGCTTTTAAAATTCTCTATATTCACTTCGCGTGCCCGTGTGTTTGTGGCGGGCTAGCCACATTATCTTGTGATAAATTTTTAGCCTACTAAAGACCGATTTTATTCAAACTTTGCGCAAATGTGTATCTCCGATGACAACACTTTCTATTAAAATTTAGGGCCCCTCGGGTTCGAAAGCTCCCATACAAATATTTTACCAAATTTATACGCATTTTAAGCTCTGATGGACAATACTTTTTGTAAAAATTTGGAAGTCATCGGGCCCGGAATCGGGGGGCACCAATACAAATTTTGTAAAAAAAAATTAACCGGTTTTCTTAAAATTTTATACGCATGTATATCTCCGATGGAGATGGATCAAAATCCAAATAATCGTGTAAGTCTTAAGTATTATTTATTATATATAATTATTATATGCAAAGGACTAAAACATGAAGCCAGAAAAAACATGTGTGTAGAGGTGTAAAAAGATATATGTTATCATACAAATATAAACAATTAATTCCAACATCAACCTACGTACTTATCCTCGAAAGATTAGGGAAACTCAAATGATACAGTTGCATAAAACTGATTACAGATTTCTAAATATTTATTTTTTTCCAAAGTTGCTAATATGTTGCACAATTACAATTTGCAGTGTTATAACCAACACTACCATAACGATATTATAACATGCACTCACCCATGCCACGACACAATTTCTCCTCCTGTCATCTTCGGAGGGTTGAGAATTGAGTCGAGTGGTAGTATGTTGTTTACGTGTTGTTACATTTTGCAATTTCCCAAATTTTCGATACATTTCAAAACATATTATTTTATATGTGTATGTAAATAGATAGACATACATATAGCATAACAAATGAAAAATGAAATTAACAAAAGATTGTTTTTACCCGCTGCTCTTTAAGGCACTATTTAAAGCAGTTATTGATCAGTCAGCAAAAAAAAATCCAATTAATTAATTAGATTTTTAAAAATAATGTAAAAAAAATTAACTCATATTTTGGATTTGACTTGTAAACAAAAATAGGCCGATGAACTATAGAGTCAATAAATGTTTTTCTGAAAGTGAGTGTTATAGAAGCAAGTAGTAGATCCCTCAACCGGTTTTAAAAAAATTAATCAATAAAGGCTAAATTCACAATAAAATAAGCCTAAATTATTTGTTTTCGGACTTATAGCATTAACAAAGAGTGTACAAAACCATAGGAAACGAGTGCAGCCATGGTGTTAATGTCATCTTTCAAAAGAACACTGCCAAATTTTTAGTCAGCTGCTTAATTCAGTTTTTGTTGGAGATCCGTCAAAAGTGAATTTCTTCAGTGTTTTTATGAAAAAAAAATACGGAGCAGTAATTAAAATCTTGTTTTTTTTAAATGAATAGAACAATGAAATAAAAGAGGAGTTAAAAGAAGTATATAGGTACTTTGCAGCTTCGGAAGGAACAACAACATTTGACAGCCGAATTTAAACGCAGCCTTCGAACATCTTTTATGAACGTCCGACTCGTCCAAATGAGGCCATCACATCATAAATAATGTATTTCTTTTAATTTTATTTTGTAAAAATCATGCGTATTTAATTCGTTTAAAAGGGCGTAAAACATATGTCGTGGAAAAAGTGGTACAGAAGTTAAAAATTCTTGTTCATTTCAAGCTTAATCCTATTCCTATTTTTATGCCAATAAAAAGCAACTTATACAAGGGCAGTTTGATAAGTCAGGTTTAGAATTTCCCGCGCAGTAAGTTTAGTAAATGCAACACTGCTCCCGTCAATTGTCAGCTATTACTATACTACTGTAAAATTTTGAGTTTGCTGCGTCATTTAGTTTGCTTTTGAAATATTCAAAGCAGACAACCCTCGTAAATTTTATCGAAAATGGAAAAAAAAGTGAATTTCGTGTGCTGCTGATTAAGCATTATTTTTTGCGTAAAAAAACCATCACCGAAACCAAGGAAAGTAACCGTGAACGAAACATGGATCCATCACAACACATCAGACACCAAGAAACAATCAAGACAGTCGGTTTATCCGGGGGGAACCTGCACCAAAAGCCAAGGTGGGTCGGTCTCTCACATTTTTTTGGGATACACGCGGTGTCATTCACAACACACAACAAAACAAAACAAAACGACAAAAACGAAAAAGGTGCTGCTCCATCAAGATAATGCACGGGTGCACACGTTTGTAGTCACCATGGCAAAAATCCATAAATGGGGCTACGGACTACCCCATCAAGCATATTCTCCAGATTTAGCCCCCCCTGCGACTATTTCCTGTTTCCAAACCTGAGATTTGGGTCTAACGAAGAGGTCATCGCTGAAACAAACGCCTATTTTGACGGCCTTAAGAAAACCTATTATTTAAAAGGAATAAAAAAATTTGAAAAACGCTCGACTAAATGTATCGAGCTTAAAGGAAAATATGTTGAGAAACAAAACGGTTTTTTACCGATTAATATCTTTTATTCAAAACGTCTCTGACTTATCAATCTACCCTTGTATTTACACGTTATTCAAATATTTTCTGCGTCGATTTATAATTGTGGACGACACATGCATCTATTACTATACACCAAAGGTAAAGGAACAATCAAATAAATTGATTTCTCCTAGCGAATCGGCGCCCATGAACGCAAAACTCATGGCATATAGTTTTATTGTATACAAAATATAAACCACATCGATTACCTTGAAATGGGAAGAAGAATAACTGGCGAATATTCTTAAATAAAAAACACAAAAACATATTTTCCAGATTTAGTCGCAGCGCTAATTTTCTATTTCCGAATTTGAAAAAATGCCTCGGCGCGGAAGGAAATATAGCTCTAATGAGGAGGTCACCATTGAGACAAACGCATATTTTAAACGGTCTTACTAAAAAAAATAAAAAAAAAATCTCTATTACGAGATACATATATTATGTGTTGAAAATTTGAAGGAAATCGGGCTATTTTTTAAAAAATTTGCATTAGCACCACTCGGGTCTCAGGGCCCGATCACTTCAAAAATTTTGCAAAAAGTTTTGTCCATCAGAGATACACATGTGTTTAAAATTTGAAGTAAATCGGGCTAACTTAAAAAAAAATTATATGGGCACAACTCGAGCCTAAGGGCCCGTTTACTCCAAAATACAGTTTTGTATCAGCGCCCCCGACCCCGAGACCCGAGGGGCACCAAATAGAAAGTGTTGTCATCGGAGATATGCATCTGTGCAAAATTTCAATGAAATTGGACTTTGGGAAGTGGGTTAAAAATTGATCGCAAGATTCCACGATAAACAAACAAACACACAATATAGAAAATTTGAAAACTTAGAAAAAGCTTGTACTACAATTAGCCGAGCTAGAAAAAATCTGTTAATAGAATTTTTTTTTGTTAACCCGCCTAGGTACTTATATCACTCTTCCCATGTGTGTGTTCAATTTAATATTTGTTTCTCTATCAGTTTTACACTATTTTTCCATTAATACGGCGGCACAGTGATTCACCACCCACAACATTTAAAAAAATTTATTTTTCCTTTTAAACCACTAAGTTGATTTTATTACGCGTTAAGTGAATATTGTCTGTTATGCTGATGGTGGCATTTGAGTAATTATTGCGATAGTATATGCGATTATATTTGAGTGCGCTGCACAGACACACGTACGCTGCTTCTGCTTGCAATGCAACACAGATTTACTTTACTTTGAGACTCAAGCACACAAAAAAATTGTAGCTTCTTTAACTAGCACGCACGACAACTGCTTCACAACTGAGACGATGTTAATGAAGGCTTCGGCCTTCGGTGCTTGTAAGCCAAACAAAACCAAACTCTTGGTCAAAGCTCCTTTGAAACTATTAACTGGATATCAGCGTGCCATTTTATCAATAAATATAGCGAGCCGTCTGGCTGGCGTTATGGCCTTAGCTTCTAGAGTGTATTTACCATTCCACCAACACCAAACCAGGGGAAAGCGCTGGTTGCCAGCGATTAACAACAAATGAGCTATTAATGGAATAGAACAAAGCGACATGAAGCAAATAAATGGGTAGTTAACACAGTAACGGCATTGTAGTCCATTATCCTTACCGCGGCTCTGTGCCATTACTAAAACTATAACCCACCATTGACTGTTTTATATACGTTATGAGCTTTAGGTGTTTTAGTTGTGTTGGTGGTGGACAGTAGCGGTGCTAATAAACTGTCGTTGCAAAAAGGCAACAATTTGCCTTCCCTTCCCTAAATATTTCTTCTATCTAAAATATATCCAAACCCATCCTGTACATAGGCATTAAAAGCGTGCAACTCCCGTGCGTGCGCTAATTATAAAAAAAATGCATCTTTCCTTTGAGCTTAATGATTGCCAAGGTGGCCGTACGAGATGATTTTGATTTGAATCATCCAACTGGTTGACCGATCGATCACCCCTACGTTCTTCGACTTAATCTAATATATTTACCTAAGCTGACTCACACACGATTCTAATGTGATCGCATAAAAACCTTAGAATTTGAGAAAATAATTTGGCACGATATGTAGCACGGCGTACTAGTGCAAAAGGTTCGGGTTCAAATCTCATTAATTTTAAATTTTTAAATTCTCTATATTAACTTCGCGTGACCGTGTGTTTGTGGCTGGCTGGCTGGCCGGCGCCGACGGACCAAATCTTGTGATCAATTTTTAACCCACTGCCTAAAGCCCGATTTTATTCAAACTTTGTACACATTTGTATCTTTGATGACACCACTTTCTATTAAAATTAGTTGCACCTCGAGCCTTGGGGTCGGGGGACTCCAATACTAATTTTACAAAAAAGGACCCGATTTTCTTCAAATTTTATTTTAGATGCACAACACTTTTTGTAAAAACTTGGAAGTGACCGGGCCTCGGGGTCGGGGGTTTTTTTTCAAATTTTATAAGCATGTGTATCTCCGATGGAAAACACTTTTCGTAAACATTTTCGAGTGATCAAGCCCAGGGTCGGAAGGCCACAGACAAATTTTATACACACATGTTTAATCCTATGGACAAAGCTTTTTGTAAAAATTTGAAAGTGGCCCGAGCGCCGAGGGGCTCCCATAGGTTTTTAAAAATTAACTCGATTTTTTTTTTAAATTTTATACACATGTGTATCTCCGCTGGACAAAACTTTTTGCAAACATTTTTGAGTAATCGGGATAGGGGACTCCCAAACAATTTTTTTAAAAAATTTACTTTGAAAACTTTGCAGGTTTGTGTATCCCTGATTAGAGAATTTACACGAAAAATTTTATTTTTTTTATTTAAAAGTTTTCCCTGAAGTAACATTTTTAGACTTTTGTTAAATATATGATTTTTTTTGTGTACGATTTTTCTGTCCAAAGGAAGACAATTTATTTCTTATTATACTCAAATATTTTTAACCAATAAATAAAGTGTAAGTGGTAGTTGTGTTACATCGCGAAGCAAACAAATGGAAGGGACCTGGAAGGGCCGAATCCGAGAGGCGAATTGAGAATCTTTTCATGACAGTTATTACTCTCAGACGTTTGTCAGATATTCGCGAGAGGTTTGGAAAAGTGAAAACGTTTACTGAAGTCTTTCTGGTCATAGCACATCGAACCTACCTCTCAGTAGTCCAACGCACCAAACACTAGAGCCACCATCTTCGCCCACAACTTCTTTGACTAAACCAGCTCTTAAAACTGAACTCAAGTTAATTTCTTTTATTTTGAGCCAATCAGAATCACGCCCCGATTCAAAGTATTCAAAATCTCTACCTGCAACTTATAATAAAGAAAATCATTTTTGTACAGGTTACGCTTGATTTACATTTGGGGCGTGCGAGAAAAAATTAGCAGGACGGCTGTTAAATAGCAATTGTGGTAAGCCAGACGAGAGAAATAGTACATTTTTCAATGTTACCATAATGCTATAGATAACATTTCCCATGTTACTATAAAACAACTATAACTAGTGTCAATCTCTTCAGGCAAACCACAACTGCAATTTAACTATAGTTGATCCGCTCACTTTGTCTCACGCGGCTATAGTCTAAATTCTCCATTAACCGAAACATCACAACGTTGCTCATTGGGCTCTTATGGGACATTCCGAAATGTTATCTTAAAGTGGTTTTACACTGGAACCGTGTGAGAAAAATGGAGCAGGACGGCTACAGTTAAATTCAAATTGTCGTTATCCAGAAGAGATTGACACTGCGAGAATGTTATAGTTATTTTATATCTGGAGGGAAAATAATATCTGTTGCATTATGGTAACATAAAAAAAAACCCCTCCCTGCGGGATAACCACAATTTGAATTCAACAGCCGTCCTGCTTATTTTTTCAAACATGGCTATAGTGTAATTCTACACTTATGTATTGTGGGCTTTAGTGTTGATCGTAAATATCGAAAATGCAAGTGCAAGTCGCTAATAGAGCTACTATATACTTTTGCATGCGTTTGACCACTCACAGCTATTTTGACATTGAACTAATTTTTGACGTGTTCTCTTTTAAACATAAAGGTAGCTATGTTATTTTTCGTGTTTTACTCGAAATTGTTAACCTCTCATTTTTTATTAAATAGTTTTTTTTACATTTAAACTTATTAGGAATACTCCCTGAATGACTTGCGCCACGGCAACAAGGTGGACTAAGCCCTTTATTAATATTAAGAATTAAATCGGAGAAATGTGATTTACAATATATATAATTTGTAGCCGGTTTCAAATTATTTTCTCAGATTCATTGAAAAAAGCAATACGGAAACACGATCACGAAACTAAAACGACACGAGTCCAAATGCTTTAATCATTAAAGTTTAATGAATCGACTATGGTGTAGGAAAACTACAAAAAACCTTGACCAAGAAAATATTACAAAAAAAAAAAACATACGTGAGCATTCAAAATTCTTGGAAACCTCCATTGAACAAATTTGATAACGTCAAGAATACATGTTTTTGGAGTACCTCAAACCGAAGTAATTACTCTTAAAGTAGTTAAGTCGTTTGAATCTGGAAGAAAGTGTTTGTAATAACTACATTTTTCGTACTCCTGTAAATCAATTTTTGTGTACTCGTACTTGAATTTTTCGTAATGATAGGGTTCCCTACGCAGCTAACTGCAAAAGTAAAGAACATATTCAAAGCACAAACAATTTCCCCATAAGATAGAGGTTCAGGAAATGAACTAATCGAGGCTAGGTTGAGTGTAACAGCCTGGCGGCCGTACGGTTAATCGTGCATCCAATGGACAGTTCGTTGGGAAATAAATTTGATATTGAATTATCTGTTTATTTTACATAAATAATCGCGATGGACTCAATATATTAAGTGAAATTAAATAAACATACAGGTAACTAAAAAAAATGTAGGTCTGAGCGGACATTTGTTATTAACTCAATTTGTACCGATTCAAGGAGAAATGGAAATTAAACATTAAGCAAAATAATGTAAGGTAACAATTACGAATGAAACCGGTTTTCTATGCAAATAGCATTATCTCTTATTATGTTAAACCAATTAACCATTGGCGTCGCAGTAAAGAGTTAATAACGCGTAGTACATATTTTCACTGCTTTAAAACGGCCTCCAATTCAATCGCCAGCGCAAGCTAAGTCCGAATTTCATATATATTTCAGTTATCAAAACCTTAAAACCCAAATGTGTCTTTAGTGAATCATGAGCGATTAACATGCATCAAGAGGGCCAAATAATTTAGGAATGCTTAATAAAATTGAACTACTACATATATTCAACCCTTTAGGTTGAAGCTTGCATCCAAACTAATGTTCGGTCCACAATTGAATTGAAGAAGGTATAGCGCGTAAACTAGTCGCGAGCATATAAACAACAATCCCACACACCGCCAGCCAAAAGTGCCACTTTGTAGGCCAAAGTTGAGCATTTGTTGTTTGACTGCCATTAAAGAAATTAAGGTACACAGCCACGATTTTTTAGGGCCATAATACGCGCGAAACCAACACAGTGCAAATGCAAGGTCTTTTGCAAAAATTTCTGCTGTAGTTTTGTTCGCGTAGTATCGAAAGAGACACAAATCAAAATCAAGTAATCAGCAGCTAAGTAAATAAGGTAAATACACATTTTAACAGTTTAAACTGGAACTGACGAGTATGTACATATTATTGTACATTATGCAGATAACGTGACATCTGTTTACTTTTTCAGTTTTAATAATATTGTTATTGCATTTTTGATAACACAGCGATCACAGAAATTACGTTGTAGTCAAATACTGAGCTACGCGCGTGTGGTAAAACGCATTTAAATATTAATCACAGCGATTAACAAACATTTTAATTCTCGAAAATGAGATCATTTTTTCTGTTTTCATACTGGCAGACCAGCCAGCAACAATATTGGAAGTGAAAATATTTAACATTAGGTCACCGACTTGTAATCCACATAGGCAAATGCAAAGACGCATACCAAAGTGATGTGCATTTTAATTGAAATTTTAAAAGTCGATTTCGAATACCAATACATTATTGACCAAATGACCCAAAAATGCACTATCAATAAAAAAATGTACATCATAATATTTGGCTACCAGCTGGTGTTGGGTCTTTTCCTAGTGCAAAAATTCACCCCGCAGTTTGGCATACATAAAATCGGTGCCGCTTCCCCATCCTCATAGCGAATGCTTGGACTGATAAATCCGATAACATTGCGAACAACATTGCTTATTCAACTAAGATAGTGGAATACAAATTCGAAATATTCATAGTTCAGTCTTTTACCAATTGACTATAGCAGGCGATAATAGCATAACATCAATTAGCTTACAACAACAACCGACCTGCTTGTTGTTTAACGGCCGTACTCAGTGACAACTTGCTTGGGAATTGGAGTCAGGGCCTACTAAACTCTTAGTCGATAATGTGAGTAAGGACGATTTCAGAAACTCACCAGCAACAAAAACTTTTTTAATAACCCATAAGCTGGATGACATCGGCTCGAAATCAGGACCGGTGATTTTTTGCGGAAGTCCAAGACCGGACTATGGTTTAAAATCCAAATGATGATAAACAGTATTGCCATAATATTTTGTTTTAATAGTTACTTGCTACAGTTTTGGGTGAACCTGGTTGTGGTCAAGTCTAACATATGTGGTCAAGTCTAACATATGTGGTCAAGTCTAACATATGTGGTCAA
This sequence comes from Nephrocerus scutellatus, assembly GCA_947095585.1. Lineage (NCBI taxonomy): Eukaryota > Metazoa > Arthropoda > Insecta > Diptera > Pipunculidae > Nephrocerus > Nephrocerus scutellatus. The sequence goes on from OX352763.1 coordinate 44,006,982, forward strand.
GTCTAACATATGTGGTCAAGTCTAACATATGTGGTCAAGCCTAACATATGTGGTCAAGTCTAACATATGTGGTCAAGTCTAACATATGTGGTCAAGTCTAACATATGTGGTCAAGTCTAACATATGTGGTCAAGTCTTACATATGTGAGTTGGGCCTAGGATGGCTTGCTGTCATAGTGGCAAATGATAGGGTTCGAAGTTCCGGAAGGATGTGCTGTTAGGGTTTTGCCTTGCAAATGCCCAGGCACTCATACTTGAACGAATAGGTGATCTTGATGCCAGATATGACCAAGGTCGCGTTTGGAAAACTCGGGATAGCTTGCTATCCTGATGCAAGTGAGAAGTGCTGCCAGGGTTTTGCCTTGCCAAATGCCCAGGCACTCACTCATACCTGAAATTTCCGAAGCCATTGATGTCAGACCCTATCCAAGATCGTCTTGCCCAACGGATAAGGTTGACCTTCGGGGAAACTGAGTCTGAGAGACCTGGTGGTACGCTTCGGAGGACTGCCTGGAGTGGGACAACTATGGTGCGGACACAGTTTCGTTCTGGGGATGTAACGTGGGGCTGTAAGGTAAGGTAAGCAGCGCTAGATGGAATATATAGAATGAGTATGCTTCATCCCGCAAGGTGGGTAAGCGCGGGGCTCGCCACAACTCTACAACGATGACCAATACATCGATGCTGGGTGTTTTTATTAATAACATAAAATACTTTCTCCTTATTAAACGCCATTCTGCCTTAATGCCAGAAATACACCAGTGCAGTTGAATAGGGTCTTGAAAAAATTTTAACTTTCGTTGACCCGAGACTTTCGCACAACTCTCTCCAATAACATGACAGCGTGTCAACTTTACTAAATCCGGTTTTGACAATTTCCGTCCTTGACGGAAAAGCTAGAACTCTCCAACGTCATCCTACTAAGTCGAACGAAACAAAAAGGGGCATGAGTATAGCTCGGCTTTGAAACCATCGATAAAAAATGATGAGTATTGATTTGTACTTTTCGGTTCTTCTCAAGAATCTGCCGCAGTCTGAATATTTAGTCTGGGTCCTACCGCATTAATATCACAAATCAGGTTGTTGAACAATGGTTTTGGACGATCATATCGATGTTAAGGAAACTCATTTGCGTATAGTTGGCAGAGTGAGCCAAAAATCAGACTGTATGACACACATTAATGAATTGAAACATTTGAATTGACCATAGAGAGCGATCTGTGACACACAAACACATGTTTCATTTTGTTTAAAACAAACAATCTGTCACAGATTGGTCATGCAGATTTGACAGTTGATGGTGACATACATCATCTGTAATCATTGTAATTTTGGATTGATTTCATCAATTTGTACAGAAATATGCCAGAAATGTGGCACATAACTGAAAGTTTCCGAATAAATACAGAACCTTTCACAGCAAAATTACTTTATGAAATTATGTGTGCATGTGTGCGTGACTGTAGATGAAAAATTCGATTGACGAATCTTTCTGTTCATACCACAAAATAGATGTGACAGACATATAACGTGACGAGCACATATGTCATAAAGTCAATGTGCTTTTAAACCAACAAACAAAAACGGCAGATCGGTACGCCGTATTGGATTTCGGATGGGTGCGCCAAATCAGAACATGATATTTGTTAGTCAGATCATTTACACCTACATGTTAGTTCGGCAGATTTGAATGCCAAGCCAGCATGTGGTTTTTGTACTCCAACATACAAAGTCAACGCGGAAGTATATATATTTTGTTGGGACGCCATTTGTTTACCCATGTTTTTTGACCAGAGATATGCAACAAGGAACAAGTTCGAATAACTGGAATAACGCCACCTTCTCTGCTATGATGGCGGTTTAATAAGAGCTCCTCTTTACTTACATCGTGAAAGGAAAAGTTATAGTCATCCGGTCCATCTAAATTGAACTTTTTTTTGGTCAGAAAAGTCTACTTTTTTCCAGTTATTCGAACTTGCTCCTTGTTGCACAACCCAGAATCATTAAGTATTGAGTTTTTCTTTAGCTTTAGTCGCTTGAGGTGTTTGCACTACGAATTAGGCAAAACCTTTCTTTTTTACAAAATTTACTTTTTATACAAAAAAAAATGAACCATTTCACAAACAACGATTGTTCTTTGACAGCTTCTAATCTTATGCATGTCATTCCAACTCATTCAGTAAAAGTTTCATAAAACTGCAGTTAGCTTGTTCTCTTAAAATTGCATTCAACATTAACTACTGTTTCTTTCACCATTTTTATCTCTCATTGCCATATAGTGGGAGAAAGATCATTTTTACTTCTCAAAATTGCCTGCTTCTAATATAGTGAACCGCAGTGTATGTATGTAACAAATGCAATGCTAAGCTCAGAATGACTCAGAGGGAACCTTTATCGACTAAATGAATTTTCCCAGACGAGGGAATTTATTGTGGTTTGTTGCACGGTTGATGTTCCAATGGAAGATCGATTTACGTCAGTGCCAAATGATACACCAAAATTTGGTACTGTGTTTGAAGAATTGTGTGCGAAGCTCCTCTGCTCCTATACAACACGTCCAGGACAATATAGTTTTTGGTCACTTCAAAAGTAGTATTGCTAACCCATCCGCCTTTGTACCATTTATAAAGCACGAATTGCGAGGATTAAAATATAACTTATAGCGGTCGAGATACATAAAAACATCATTTTATGTGTTGTCTAGAAGTGATGAGCACCGACGCAGATGTGCATAGATCACCAAAGTGAACATTTTAAAAACAATAAAGACAATTTTTTCCAAAATTAAAATTTTAATCGACTATCTGACCCGACAGACGTTGTCCTGTCCCACTTTCAAATTTGTTTGTGATCGTTTTGTGTGTTTGTGAAAAGCTAGAAATGTTAAATCAAATTAAAAAAATGGAGGTGTAGGCACAACTCAAAACCTTCTCTATAGAAAGCCCAACTGTACGCATACTAATGCCAAACGCGTCTGTGTTTTTTTTGAATACAGTGTCAAAACCTTCTCTATAGAAAGCCCAACTCTACGCATACTAATGCTGTAAACCCATGCCAAACGCATCTGTGTTTGTGGGATGTGAATACAGTGTACAAAAAATAAGCAGTCGCAAAGAGCGAGAAACGTAAGATGAGGTAGTGGGAAACAGAAAAATGTTCTATGGATTTTGCTCCTTAGTTGATTACTAATACAAAAACGTTTGGTCTAAATCTAAGCATGTATCTGTGTACGATCGGAACAGTTGGGCTTTTTATAGAGAAGGTTTTGTACAGTGTACAAAAAAAAAGCACTCGCAAAGAGCGAGAAACGTAAGATGTAGTAGTGGGAAACAGACATTTTTTTTTTATGGATTTTGCTCTTTAGTTGTTTACTAATACAAATACGTTTGGGATAATTCTAAGCATGCATCTGTGTATGATCGGAACAGTTGGGCTTTCTATAGAGAAGGTTTTGGCACAACACGACTTTCTTTTACGGGGCCGTAGAGTAGAGTGGGCTGTAGAGTGGACACAGACAGACCGAAAGACAGACAGACAGGGATTTTTTTCGCTTTTCTTTTTTTTTTACTATGTAAAAGAAAGTAAAATGAGAAAAAATAAACAAAATTTCAGCTATCTAGGCCGTGTGGAAGGTGGTTTTAATAAAAGGACCTTAAATTAGTTAAAAAAAGGACAAAATGGGTCAAGCTGTCTGTATTTTTGACTAATTTGAGGTCCTTTTAAACCACCTTCCACAGGACCTAGAGAGCTGAAATTTTTTGAGTGTGTAGGTCCAAAATAGCGTTTTTCATATTCCACGTACTGCGTGTGGCGGGTGTGATGGGTTTTTTTGAGGTCTTTTTTAGCCACCTTTCGGACGACCTATAGGACTGAAATTTTGTGAGCTGCTCAATGTCAGGGGCCAATTTGGATATCCCGCGTTTGATGCGTGTCGTGAGGAGCGTGTGAAGCGTGTAAAAAAGAAAATACTTTGAAATAGCTCCGATCTCAAGAACAGATAATAAGGGACTGTTTGGCGGGTTCCGATGTAAGCATAAACTTGTTTACTTGTAGTGAGTGAAACTACTTGATCGGCGATGAGGATGGGTGTGGCATCAAAATTAATTTTGTGTTGCGATTATTTTGAGTCACATTATTGGTCACGTTATTGTTTTACATTTAAAAATTTTGGGAATTAAGTACCCTTTGAGGGTCTTTTCGGTGGTATTTTGAGGGTTTTTTGACGGTTTTTAAGCGTCTTTTGAGGGTCTTTTGGGAGTCTTATGAGGGTCTTTTGGAGGTCTTTTGGAGGTCCTCTGAGGATTCTTAATTTAATTTCTTTATTGTAATTGCGAATGCGAACCGCACCCGAAACTGCAAGAGCTTAATATCTATTTGCATGTCGGTCGGATTCATTGCGTTGTCAGATCGCAAAAGAAAGACCGTGGAAATGGATCAGCTACCAGCTGCCATTTATTGGAATCTATTAGAATACAAATGAAATAATGACTTTTGTCTTTCCTTTGTAATTGTCTTTCTTTTCAGGACCATAACGAACAAAACAAAATAGAAATTACGCAAATCCATCATTCGAATCGTCAGTTATGGTCGCTAGTTCATACAAAAATCCTATGGACAACAGCACTGTTTTCACGAATTTTCCGGGCAACTTTTCTAAGTTTTGTTTCCGCATAAATATTACTCGGACTCTGAAGAATATTTTAAAATAAAAATGAGCCAAATCGGATAAGCCGTTCTCAAGTGAGTGAGTGAGTTAATACAAAAATCCTATGGAAATACGCAATTTCAGTTTTTGATGAATTTCCAGGCAACTTTTCAAATTTTTTTTTCGCATAAACCTAATTAGAGATTAGAGAGATTTGATGTACACTTCAAAATAAAAATGAGCCAAATCGGTTCAGCCGATCTCAAGTGATGCAGTTACCAACAAATAGTATTTCATTTTTATATATATAGATAAGGCCCAGGTTAGTCATTGCTTTTATTTGTTTGCAGCGAAAATTGCAAATTATCTCTCATTAACACTGAAAATTATTACACTTTAAATTTTAAATAATTTAATCAAATATGTTCATACTTCAAATGTCAAATGTGAATGTGACCTACTGTGCGACAAATCAATTTTGCTTAGTTTTTGCGTATTATTGAAAAAATAAATCAAGAGTTAAGAGAAAAAGCAAAATTTAGCATCTTACTTTTTTTGTTTTGGCAAACTTTGAAATACAATTGCATACTATATTATGTATATACAATCTATGTATTTGTTTTATAATTGTCGCACGATTCAAGGGATTTGCACCCTTATATATAATGCCTAGGCAAAGCGTGGGCTTGGAAATATTGGGATAGACGAAGGAAACAAACCGTTGTGGTGGGCGGAGTTGAGTTCACACCCAAGCACTATATATTATTATTTTATACCTAAAATATTGTGCTCATCATAAAACCCACATTGATGGCTCTAACATCTTGATTATTTCAAACATCAAATCAACCGTACAGTGAATACAACATTATACGGCAACATCAGATTATGTGTACTTGCAAATAGTCAGTGCGGTGAGAAAAATTCGTACGTTTTTGGACGCGTGCGAGGACAACTAGAATCGGCAGCATTAAGCTGAATTTTATTAATCATAGATCTATGTATCATTCGGAACCTGAAACCCCTTATCAGCAGCTGATCATTTATCGGATATCTCTTTGGTAGCCAGACCTAAAGATAGCTGACGAAGAAAATTAAATTAATAAATGAATTAATTAATAGTAGATGCAAGCTGGACCTGGGAACACCTGACTACAAAATACAGTTGTTTGTTATATTAGAGCGACTAGACTAGGTTAGGTTAGGTTGGGGTGGCTGTCGGCAGGAAGCCGACCCACTTAGACCAATAGATGATGCCACATGGATCAAGAGGATTTCTCGCCCTACTCGTTGAACCAGTTAGAGCTTCGAATGAAGCGTAGAAGATGTCAATGCTCGACAAATCGTTAAGATCGTTGTAAAAGAAGGCTCCCAAATGGAGCTTACGCTTTAGAGAAAGAGCTGTACATGTGCAGAGAAGGTGAAGAATGGTTTCTTTCTCTTCCACGTCCATGCAGCTTCTGCAGAAGTCATTGGCAAATACACCAAGATTTTCTACATGCTTGCTTATAAGACAATACCCAGTAATTACACTTATCGTAGCGCCTATGTGCACTCTGTTTAGAGAGATCAAACCAGATCTGCTTTTTCGCTACACAAGTTATACCATTTGTCCACCTAAGGTTGGTTTTGTTAATACCATCCTGCTTTAACATGAGTTTGCATGTAGCAATCGGTATGCCTAGGGAACTATTTTCAGGTAGAAGGGGCAGCGTAGTACCATTTTTGGCGAGTTTATCGGCCCTGCATTTCCCCAGAATATCCCTATGCACCGGCGACTAGACTAGACTGTATTTAAAAATGTAATCAGTATTAAGTTTATATGAACCGATATTAGTGTCGATCCCATAGTTTTTGGTGAAGGGGGAGGCTGTGTCAAATTTTTCACCAGTGCAACGCCTGACACTCAACTAGTATTTAATAAAAATATAGATGGCGGTCAGTCAACGGCATAAAAGGTGGAATTACACAGAATGCTCTAGAATTGCAGGTGGCCGTAACTATCTCTGACTGGTGGAAGTGCGATTAAACCACCACGTAGTTTCCGCCGGTAATTTTCCTCCAATGCTAAAATAGGTAGGGAGCCAGTATTCAGGCAGTACATTGGCAGCCATAGCTTACACGAGAACACTAATGACATAGTCATAGAGATGGCAGCAAGCAATAATTTGGTCGTTGTGAGTACAAGGTTTGCGCGTAAAAATATCCACAAAACCACCTGGGTATCTCCTGATGGAGCCACTTGCAACCAGATAGACCACGTGTTGATAGACTGCTGCCACAATCCGAACCTGATGAAGTGCCAACGTCGACTCGGACCACTATCTTGTTGGTATGGTGGTCCGAGCGCGGATTGCATCATCACGAAAGACTGCATCCGCGAATCAGATTCGAGTCAACACGGCTGCCCTTCCCAAGGAAGAGACCAGAAACAACTACGGTCATGCGATAGAACTCGCTCTATATGTAGGGAGAGTAAGTGGGGCTTAGATGTCAGGCGTAGAAGAGAAATGGACACGCCTTAAAAATACTGCTTCGATGACAAATGTAAACTAGCGATTGAACGTAAGAATGTTGCGTACCGAGCAATGCAACAATCTCATAGAACGCGGACACGCGAAGATGAATATAAGGAGCTCAGAAAGTATGAAAAAACAATTCACCTGGGAAAAGAATCTCGTCCGTGCACTAGAACAGTATAGGGAGCAAGGACCGCACCAGACGCGGACCAAAGAGTCAGCGGTATGACGCAATATACACCGCGTTGCACACACTGCAAGGACAAAGAGGGTAATCTGATCGCCGATCTTATAGGAATTTTAGAGCGATGGGAAGAGCACTTTCATGAGTTGCTATATGGTCAGTTACCTGGGGAATTGGAGGCTCCACCAATGACCGAAGATCGTACTATGCTGCCGCCACCAAGCATAGACGAAGTTAGCAGAGCGATAAATCGGCTCAAAAATAATAAGGCCCCGGAATCTGATGGGATCTCAGCGGAATTGATAGGAATAGGAGGCCCCACATTGCATCAAGCAATTCATGAAATAATAGTGCAAGTATGGGAGGAAGAAGCTATGCCAGAAGACTGGCGAAGAGGCATCCTGTGCCCCATACATAAGAAGGGAGATATCACTAAATGCAGCAATTATCGGGGTATAACATTGTTGAGTACCGCGTATAAGATTTTCTCCTTTATCCTTTAAGACAGGAAATAGGATAGCCCCATACGTTAAATTCATCATTGGTCCATACGAGTGTGGCTTCATCCCAGGAAAATCAACAACTGATCAGATTTACACCCTTAGGCACGTGATGGAAAAATGTCTAGGGCTTCAAAGCTCACTACACCATATTTATATAGACTTTAAAACAGCCTATGATAGCATAGCAAGCCCATTCAACATCTATAACGGGCTCCGACAAGGGGATGGACTGGCCTGCGTCCTCTTCAACCTGGCGTTGGAGAAAGTGATCCGAGACTCTGACGTAACGGCGAGATGAACAATCCTCTATAAGTCCATTCAAATACTGGCTTACGCAGACGATATTGACATCGTTGGTAGAAACCCAAGAGCTGTACAGGAAGCCTTTATCAAGATCTAGCAGGCGGAACGAAATCTGGGTCTGCACATAAATGAGAGCAAAGCAAAGTACATGGTGACGTGGGTCTGCGACTATAAAATAGTAAAGCGCTAATTTGAAGTAGTGCAATCCTTTAACTATCTCGGGTTACCTGTAGCAGCCGATAACAGCATGGAAACAGAAATACGCGTACGGTTGCTTAAAGCCAACAAAGCCTACCATAGTCTCTCAAGACTCTTCTAATCCAGGAACTTAACCATAACATCCAAGCTGCTGGTATATAAGACAATGGTTATACCACTACTTACATATGGAACCGAGACTTGGGTGCTTGGCAAAAAGCATTCTGACCTCTTAGCCGCGTTCGAGAGAAAAGTTTTACGGAGAATTGTTGACCCCGTATGTGAGGAAGGACGATTCCGGAGACTTAAGCTCGGTAGGCACCGGTGGGCAGGACACCTAGCTCGCATGAGCGAAGAGGATCCTGCTCGGAAAGTCCTTTGCGGTAGGATTTTTGGAACACGAAAGCGAAGCCGCCAAGCCAACGCTGGAAGGATGGCGTAGATCAGGACGCCCAGAGTTTAGGGATGCCAAACTGGATGACATCGGCTCGAAATCGGAACCGGTGGAGAGAATTTTTGCGGGAGGCCAGGACCGGACCTCGGTTGTAGAGCCAAATATGATGATGATGATAGTACAAAAGGTAATATGTACTTAATATAGAATTCGATAGTAATCTTTTGATACAACGAATAGCAATAGTTCTCACGTAGAAGTTTGTTTGTCTTGACCGATTTTATAGAAACTTTGCTAAATGATAAAAAAAGTGCCGGCCAAACTTATTTATTACCAACCACCTGTATCGCTTTAAACAACAATGTGATTCAACAATTTATTCAAATAATTGAAAGCTTTTTATTTATATATACACGGATTTTCTTTTATAGAAATTATAGACGTCCGAAAAAGTGAAGTTTTTAAATTCTCTATATTAACTTCGCGTTCCCGTGGCTGGCTGGCGGACTGGCACACCAAATCTTGTGATACATTTTTAGCCCACTTCTTAAAGCCCGATTTTATTCAAACTTTGCACACATATGTATTTCCCATGACAACACTTTCTATAAAATTTGGGGCCTTTTGGGGGGCTTCGATACAAGCAATTTACAAAATTGACCCAATTTTCTTCAAATTTTAAACACCAGTGTATCTCCGATGGACAAAATTTTGTATGGGCCCGAGGGATGCCCATATGAATTTTTTAAAAATTAACCAGATTTTTTTTCAAATTTTAACACCTATCTATCTCCGATGGACAACAATTTTTATAAAATTTTTGGAGTGATCAGTCCCTGTGGCCCGAGGGTGCCCATATAAATTATTTAAAAATGAACTCGATTTTCTTCAAATTTTAAACACATGTGTATCTCCGATAGACAACACTTTTTGTAAAATTTTTGGAGTGGTCGGCTCCTGGGCGCATACAAATTTTGCAAACAAATTTAACCGATTTTCTTTAAATTTTAGTAGTGTTTCTCCGATATACAACACTTGACTTCCTTTTACATAGTAAAAAGAAGTATATATAGTAATCATGAACATGTTCGAACTCTGGATTTTTGCAGATTTACCCATTTCCGTACCTTCAAATCAGAAAAAGCAAAAAAAAAAAATCTGTCTGCTTGGCTGTGTGTCTGTGTCCACTCTACATCCAAGATGGCTGAATTTATGGAGACAAATATTCATATTTAAGCTTTTTACGTAAATTGTGATGTCCCAGTTAATAATAATAATATTCGACGCGACAGACCATTGCGGTCTAAGGCCTAGCTTCTCGCAACAATTTGTGTTGCGCATGTATATTTTTGGACAAAAATGGAAGGGAAAGGAAACTACAATTTAAGGCCGGCTCCGAACGGCGAATTGAGAAGCTTTCCGTGACAAGTTATTACTATCGAAACGTTTGTCAGACATTCGCGAGAGGTGGGACACTGTGAAAAATACTTTTGGTGTTACTGGGATTCAACCACGAACCTCTTGATCAGTAGCCATGAGCATTTCCACTGAGCCACGGCGCCACGATGTCCCAGTTGAATCTCAAAAAGTATAGCACTAATGAGAAATCTGTTAAGTGCAAAAGAAATTAAAAAAATTTAAAAAAAGTGTGAACCCACCTCAATATTTTGTAAAAATTTCCGGCTCCCAAATTTTTTCCTTCAAAAAAGTAACCCGATTTTATTCAAACTTTGCACTCTATCTCCAATTAGAGAATTTACACCAAAAATTTTTATGGGTTGTTTTATTCTTACAATGCTTACCAATATATTTGCTTGTTGCCTGCTGGCTATTGTGTGCGTTATTCTGATTTCCAAAGACTTGACCCATTTTGATGACAGCAGATTTTAATTGCAATAATTTTATTAAAAATTCAAAATTAAAAAATTAAAATTTCCGGTAATCCCAGTTTGTTGGTAACTTGGGAGAGCGCTTAAGCTGCTGCTTATCAAGTTTTCGCTGGCGTTGCTGTTTGCTAATTCCTTTATCTATTTTTAAACAACGCGACACAAGGAAAAAAAAAACAAAAACAACAGGAAACACGAACAACTTTTCTTGGTATTGGTATGTGCTACAGCAGAAAAGCAACAAAGGTTAAGTTATAAAAAAATATATATATTTGTTCGGCTAAATAACAGAAGCAAAACACTTATGAACTTAATTTAATTGTAAACTCATCATTTTTAAGTGACTAGCGGCACGGTGTAATCAATCACTATACATAAATAGAAAACATTTCATTTCAAAAACTGAGAAAGTACAGGAACAATGAATAAATTGTGATATGTATTTTATATTCCTTTATTTATTTATTTTTTGTCATTTCGCCCAATATATTCCTTTATTTATTTATTTTTTGTCATTTCGCCCAATGACTGAATATATTCACTTCACTTGGAACTCACTGCTAAACAATTCAGCGCATTAACCCGAAAATTGATGAAAAGAAGAGACAGACAAGGCAACTAGGTACCAGTTTGGTAGCGCACAATGAATGAGCGAGCATCAAAAGAAATAAAACAATGGTTCGAGTTAGAGCAAAAGTCAATGAATCCCCCACGAAGAAAATTCGCTGCGACGGTGGTGGTTTGGTTGAGTATCAATATTCGTACTGACTTGTCGTCGTGTTCTATTTTTGAAGAAGCACAGCTACAGTGCAGCTGAAGAAGAGATGCTTCGGAGGTGTTCAATAATCGCTCAAAATTTGGACATCTGTTATTGGCAAGGAATCACTTTGCATTGTTTGACACTTGTTCAAAAGCTCTCTCTTCTGCTGAGTAACACGAATGCCAAAAAAACGTACACGCTAAGATTTTATGTAATTTGTTTTCCTTTTTAACAAGCTATCATTTAATTTAATCTCCGACTGCGAATTATTTCAACATTGAATAAAAACGTAAAATAGTTTAAACAGAATTAATTTCGCCTCAAGAGATTGTCGATTGATGCGGTCAAATGCCAGACGACGAACGACGACTGATTTTACTAAACAACGCTCTGCTCAACAGCAGTCGAGTGTATTTATTTACTACTATTTGGTTCGTGAAGTAAAAAGAGTACGACGACAGCACGATTGAAAATGAAAATTCGAAATCACCACAAAGGCCAACCGAACAATTTTACTCTATCAATGACGGTAATACGAATTTCCAATAGAGCAACAGCAACAGCATATATATAGATAATTATTATTCTGTCAGTTGTTTAATGTTTACTTTGAACTGCAACGACCGACAATAAGGAAGCGAAACACGAAATAAACCCACCGCACAGTGTTGCCAGAATAAATAAAACAAAAACGTAATTATTCAAAGAATTAAAACGTCATTTATTGATTACTGCATATATATATATAGACAATTATTATTATTCTGTCAGTAATTTATTCCTGAAACACAAACACGCTTCGCTTCGCCTGACGATTACGAGTTCAGCCATACGATTTCAATGCTTCCTATCACAATGTTGTCGTTTTTTCACAGCTGTTGAGCTGTCAGGCAAAGCAAATGTTCAGCACTTTTGAACTAGAGCTTCCATTTGTAGCTTCGTTACGTGCATTACGATTTTATTTACGATTGCCAAACGAAACGTTGAAGCCGAAGCGACATTGTGATAGGAAGCATTGAAATCGTATGGCTGAACTCGTAATCGTCAGGCGAAGCCGAAGCTGAAGCGTGTTTGTGTTTCAGGCATAATGTTTACTTTGAAAGACAACGACCGACAATAAGGAAGCCAACCACGAAATAAACCCACCGCCAGGTTTTTGATTTAGTTCATGTATTTTAAAGCTAAAATATATAGGGTATTTTATTTCACAAGGAATTAATTGCAATCCAGTGATAAAAGATCAAAATATTTAAATAAAAAAAATGGAGGTATGGCCACAATACGACTTTCTTTTACAGATGGGACCTGAATCTTCAATAAATGTATATTAAATTGTTTATAAAAACTTTATTTTAACTCGACTTTTTGTCTGTATTTTCGACTACTTTGAGGTCCTTTTTAAGTACCTTCCACACGACCTAGAGACCTGAAATTTTGTGAGTGATCGGGCCCTGAAGACCAAGGGGTGCCCATATAAATGTTTTAAAAATTAACCAGATTTTATTCAAATTTTAAACACCTGTGTATCTCCGATGGGCATCACATTTTGAAGTGATCGGCCCCTGGGCCCATACAAATTTTGTAAAAAAAAGTAACCCGATTTTATTCAAACTTTGCACAAATGTGTATCTCCAATTAGAGAATTAAACGAAAAATTTAAATTTTTGTGGGTTGTTTTGTTATCGGCTGGAGACTAGAGAATAAATTGTCATTTGAAATAGAATTAAAAAATTGCTGACTTTTTGACAGAAACATATTCTTTCAAAAGAATCCTTAAAAAATACAGCAACAAGTAATACGAGGGGTGCCGTAAATGTTTTTAGAAAATTTTAATACATACTAGTGTTATCCGATGCAAATCGCTATGTCAGTCAAAAATTTCAACATTTTTTGGAGGTTATGTTTCTCAAAAGTAATCTGTCAGTAAAAAATTTCGTGTGATGACTTTTTACGATTTTTGAAAGGGGCTTACTCAACAACAATGCTTCGAATCCCTTCGACTTTTGGCGACGAAGCACCATCCTTGGCTAGTGTTTATAATTGGTACAATGAATTTAATTTTCCAATTTAAGCTCGTCCAAAAAGATCTGTTTTGCCAGAAAACATCGATGCTGTGAGAAAACTGATCGAAGAGGATCGTCATGTAATTATCGGGAAATCGAAGCATGCCTGGGCATTAGTAACACCAGCGTATATACGATCTTACATAACCATTTAAACGTGCGGAAGCTATGTGCACGTTGGATTCCACATTTTTTGACAGACGCACAAAAGAAGGTTCGTCTCGATTGGTGCCGCCAAAAGCTTGAAAAATACGTTGAAGGAACTTCTAAAAACGTACAGGTGACGAGTCATGGATATTTGCGTATGAGCCGGAAAGAAAAGGGCAATTAACTGTTTGAGTCTTCTAATTCAAAGAAAATCCAACAAAAGTTGTGCGAGCTCGGAGTTTTGGGAAGCGTGTTTCTTCACGAAAACCGGCCATGTGGCTACTGTGGCTCTTGAAAATCAAAAGACAGTCATTTCAGCTTGGTATACGACCATTTGTTTGCCTGAGATTTTCAACAAATTGAGAGAAAATAACCCAAACGGCGAATCATTTAGCATCACGATAATGCGAACTCACACACATCACATTAAAAAAAGCGAGTATTTGAGCACTCAAACGATCGAATTGATCGGTCATCCGCCTTACAGCCCCGACTTGGCAACCAATGACTTCTTCCTTTTCCCAACAATCAAAGATAAGATGCGTGGACGATGTACGATGATGATGATGTACGCTATTTTTCACACGACCAAAACAATTTTTCTGATAAACTACTCATGCGCAATGCAAAACTACTGTGTGAATGTGTGTTCGTAATAAGAATAGTATTTTCTATGTTATCAGGTTAGGTTAAAGAGTAGGAAACGGTCACTTTCGTCTATGGTCGTGTGAAATAGTATATTAGAGAACGAGCAAGAAAAGTGGAGTTTATCGTGCGAGGTCGGCAATCTAACGAGCACGATGAGCACTTTTCTGCAAGTCGTGTACGGTATTTTTCACGCGTCCAAACCGGTTTTTTTGCTAAATCGAGAGAAGCAGAAATGTGAGAATGTGTGTTCGCTGTGACTGCAGTAAATAACAAAGAAATGAATTTTTCACGCGTCGAAACCGGTTTTTCTGCTAAATCGAGAGAGAAGCAGAAATCACAAACGACAAACAAAAGAAAATTCTTGCTCATGCGCAATGTGTTCGTTGAGATTGTAGTAAATTACAAAAGACGTTTATATCATAACATAACTAGTGTTGTTATGGGCTACTTTCGAGGCTAGTTTATAGCGTACGAAACAGTCACTTTCGTCTATGGGCGTGTGAAAAATAAATTACAACATGGTTGTAGTTGGGCTTCAAATGTTTTCTACTTTGCTGCATTTTTTCCTTGCGCAGGCATTCCCGTCTGCATGCGGTCTACCTGTAAAAACATCTGAAGAAAAAAAGATCTATCTTATCTTATGTTAAAAAAAATGTTCATTTATGCGTTTTTGATGGCGAATTGAACAAAAAACTAGGTGGGTTATAAAGGAAAGTCTTTTGTAAAAATTATACCAATGTTCTTTAGAAAATTACCATTCCCCCAGATTGTGGGCGCCGTGGTTCAGCGGATAAGTGCATGGAGTTCTGAGCAGGAGATTCGAATCCAAAAGTATTTTTCACGGTCCCACCTCTCGCGAATGTTCGACAAACGTCCGAGAGTATAACTTTTCACGGAAAGCTTCTCAATTCCCCGTTCGGATGCGTCATTAAATTGTAGGTCATTTCAATTTGTGTGCAAAAATATACATGCACAACAAAATGTCTGTCGCGTCGAATTATATTATTATTATTCCCCTAGATTAAAATCATATAATTTTACAGCTAATAAATTGTCATTAAAAGATTTTTATTATATCATCATCATCATATTTCGTATATATTATCATTACAGAGATCTCCGCAATCGTCCTTTCTCTCACATATGGGGCCAACATTCTCCGTAAGACTTTTCTGTCGAACGCGACTAAGAGGTCAAAATGCTTTTTGCTAAGCACCCAAGTATCGGATTCATGTGTAAGTGCTAGTATGACCATTATCTTACACACCATCAGCTTAAATGTTATAGTTAAATTCGTGAATTTGAAGAGTCTTGAAAGACTAAAGTAGGCTTTGTTGGCTTTAAGCAACCGTATGCGTATTTCCGGTTCCATGTTGTTTAGAGTTTAGGGATGCCAAACTGGATGACATCGGCTCGAAACCGGTGGAGAGACTTTTTGCGGGAGGCCAGGACCGGACCCCGATTGTAGAGCCAAATATGATGATGATGATAAGCTTTAGGGTATTTGGAATGAAGTGCTTATCACCATATTGTTGTCTTTATAACACCTTTTATTATTATTGTTGGTGGGCTGAGAAGCCTTGTGCACTGCGACATTGAGATCTATTGTGCATCCCAATAGATACCATAGATGTACCAGACAAGAGATCTGAGTGCATCGCATGACTTAACTGTAATTTTTTCTTTGTCTATTATGTTGTATTTAAGAAGCTTCCGCTTCGATGGCGTTATTTACCCACTCATTTTTTTTGTTCTTGAAGTGGCTTGTAGAACAGGCAATGCTTGGTTGGGGGCCAGTAAAAATTCCTTTTGCGGCTTCTCTTGCACAGAGGTCTGCTGCCTTGTTCTATTCGATGGTCATCATGGTGTAGTTTACGAACGACCAACGTTTAGAAAAATTACTACCGAAATCTGAGTCGGGGGTCGCAACTTTAAGAGCGCTAACTCGTAATAATCGTGCGTATTATAGTGGATAAATTGGAGTCAACGTATTCACCATTGAATGTTCCTGTGTCAGTGAGACAACGCACCGGTCGAAGTACCGCAAATATGGTAGCCGTAAGTGCTTCAGTTGAAAATGAAACAAATCAGTCGTTTCCACGCCGTTCACAGGCATTGGGAATCTCTCAGCCCACAATGTGGCGAATTTTGCGTAAAGTTCTTGGCCTACACCCTTACAAGATCCAATTAACTCAAGAACTAAAAAAACAGACCGTTCATGACGAAAGATTTGTTTGTTCTTAAAGTTCTCTGTGTTTTAGAGTAAATTTTTGCGTTCACTATGGAACCTAAACAATTCTGGAAAAACTTAATGCTGGATATTCTGGCTTGTTATGTGAACACAATATATGGTGACAAAGCCGACCATAACAAGGATAAACAAAAATTCTTTGCAGCTTTTGGCTCATTAAAATTGTACGAAATCAGGTCCCTGGTAAACGGAAAGCGCTAAGGAATTTCGAAATGCCGAAAATTGAGATAGTGCTGTACGAAAGCTGGAGGAACATTATAACAGGAATAAAACTTTTAAAATTAAAAAATGCTGTTACAAGTAGGTAAATGTTTGTTAGGGCTATAATTCCAAAATTATCGGAGAAGGATCCGAGGTCTAAAATCCTCTTGAAGTTAAGAAAACTATTTGTCAAAATTTAGTCCCGTGGTTAGTTCGTTGGACTTCAGAACTGGTGGTTTTAAATACAAAAACAAAAACACCAAAAAGTGCAAGCGATTGTGAAACACACGGTATTCGATGTTGTTTAATGTTAAAGGCAAGAAACAACTAAATTCGTTATTAGTATTCTTTATGTTCCTATCCCGGCACAAGTAAGCATTGATACTGTACTGAGTAGGAGTACCGACTATAAGTACGGACATCGACCAAGTTTACTGCGCATTTTACATCTAGCTACAAGCTTCCAGATTGTGCGTTGTTGACGTCTGTACTTCCGAGTATACTCATGCAGTTGCTAGAGTTTTAAACGATCTCAACACTCACAAATCTGCTGGGCCAGATGGTATTTCCCCATTAGATTTAAATAGGTGTTTTCCAAGATGAAATTAGCATTGCATAACTTTCCCATCTATCCTATTTTTCTTGTCTCTATCCATGAATTTGGAAAACAGTCTTTGTCCAACCTATATCCAAAAAAGGCGACCCGTCGTCTCCATCATCGTACCGACCCATAGCAATATTCTTTCCAAGATCATGAAAACGGTGAACAATTATCAGCTTATGAAATATCTTTAATGACGGCAGTACGGGTTTTCCGTGGCCAACGTTCTACTGGAGATTTGATGGTATATCTCACCGAACAGTGGAACCGGTCTTTCCATCAATTTGGTGAAATCAAAGCTGTTGCACTCGATATTTCTGTTCTATTTTGTGAAAAATGAGTGCTTTTGGAGTCGATGAAAAACTGCTTCATTGGATTAGAAGCCATCTTTTGAACCGCTCTATTCAAGATGTCTTGGACGGTTTCAATACTGTAATATATCACTTTAATGATGGCGTTCCACAGGGCTCAGATTTGTCCCCGAAATTCTTTCTCCTTTTGAAATTCTCTATATTAACTTCACTTGCCCGTGGCACGTCTGTCGGTCTTCGTGGAATCTTGCGATCAATTTTTAACCCACTTCCCATGGCCCGATTTTATTGAAATTTTGCACACATGTGTATTTCCGAAGACAACACTTTCTGGCCCCTCGGGCCACAAGGTCGGGGGGCTCTCATACAAATATTTTACAAAATTTACTCGATTTTCTTCAAATTTTATACGCATGTGTATCTCCACTGGACAACAGTTTTTGTAAAAATTTGGAAGTGATCGGGCCGCGGGGTCGGGGGCTCCCATTAAAAATTTTAAAAAAATTACCCGATTTTCTTCAAATTTTATACGCATGTGTATCTTTGATGGACAACACTTTCTGTAAAAATTTGGAAGTGATCGGGCCCCTGGGGACCCCCATATACAATTTTTAAATATAGCTATATCGCATCAGATCACGGAAAAGTCTGAGCTCTGTGCTTTGTGAGCAGCGCTGATCGCTGCCGCTGCGACATTTGGTTGATGATTTTGCCCAAAACCTTCTCTATAGAAAGCCCAACTGTTCCGATCGTACACAAAGGCATGCTTAGATTTATCCCAAACGTGTGTGTATTAGTAATCAACTAAAGAGTAAAATCCATATAAAAATTTTCTGTTTCCCACTACCACATCTTACGTTTCTCGCTCTTTGCGACTGCTTATTTTTTGTACACTGTATTCACATCCCACAAACACAGATGCGTTTGGCATGGGTTTACAGCATTAGTATGCGTAGAGTTGGGCTTTCTACAAAACCTTCTCTATAAAAAGCCCAACTGTTCCGATCGTACACAGATACATGCTTAGATTTAGACCAAACGTTTTTGTATTAGTAATCAACTAAAGAGTAAAATCCATATAAAAATTTTCTGTTTCCCACTACCACATCTTACGTTTCTCGCTCTTTGCGACTGCTTATTTTTTGTACACTGTAATCACATCCCGCAAACACAGACGCGTTTGGGATTGGTTTACAGCATTAGTATGCGTACAGTTGGGCTTTCTATAGAGAAGGTTTTGATTTTGCCACAAAACGAGCACGCAGTGTGTGTGTGTGTGTGTGTGTATCGCCGATTAGAGAATTTACAATAAAAAATTTAATTTTTATGGCACGGATGTCGGACGTCTTTCGGTCGTCGTGGAATCTTGCGATCAATTTTTAACCCACTTCCCATGGCCCGATTTTATTGAAATTTGGCACACATGTGTATTTCCGGAGACAACACTTTCTATTAAATTTTGAGGCCCCTCGGGGCACAAGGTCAGGGGGCTCCCATACAAATATTTTACAAAATTTACTCGATTTTCTTCAAATTTTATACGCATGTGTATCTCCACTGGACAACAGTTTTTGTAAAAATTTGGAAGTGATCGGCTACTATCTACAAGGCATCGAAAAAACCATCCACCCATCACACGCGGAATATAAAAAATGCTATTGGAGACTTAGACACTCACAAAGTTTCAGCTCTCTAGGTCGTGTGGAAGGTGGTTAAAAAGGTCCTTGAGGTCGAAAACACAAACAAAAAGGGGTCAAATCAAGTTGAATAAAAGTTTTTAAAAACATAACAAAATAAAAACAAGAGTATATCGATAACATCGACAGATAACAAACTAACCATCAAAAATGTTTCATCAATTTATAGCCCGAGGTTAGTATTAGCCTGTTGTGAAACCGAGCATTAGTGCATTTCTGAGTATTGACGAAATTATACTGTATAATTGACTTAATTTGTATTGAGAAATAATTTCTTCCAGTGAGCTGGCACCGGAAACGGATAACAAAACCTTATTAAAATTAATGTCGTGGAGAGGTGTTTGGGCAGGAGGAATGCCGGCCCCGGGTAATGCCGTGCTTTTCAGCTAATTTATACAATCTATAATAATAATATTAATAATCGGCGCGACAGACCGTTGCGGTCCAAAGCCAAGATTCACGCGACCATTTGTTTTGTGCATGCATATTTTTGGACAAAAATGGAAGGGACCTACAATTTAAGGCTGGATCCGAACGGCGAATAATGAAACTTTCCGTGACAAGTTATTACTCTTGGAATGTTTGTCACCCATTCGCGAGGGGGGGGGGACATCGTGAAAAATATTTTTGGTGTTACTGGGATTCGAACCACGAACCCCTGCTCAGTAGCCATGCGCTTTCCACTGAGCCAAGGCGCCCACTAATCTATACTAATATTATAAAGAGGTAAAGTTGGTTTGTATGTAGTAGGGGATCTTCGAAAGTACTAGACCGATTTAAAAAAAATTTCACCTATATTTAGAATGTACTTTCGGGGTAAACATAGGCTATATAATATCTCGTTTTCGATCTTGGTCTTCTTGGTCTTTCGTGGCAACGAAAAAACCGTCGGGCATCATAATGACTGTGTGCTGTGCTGCGCTTTTTCTGTGCTGTACGAACATCATATCATATTGACTGTGTGCTATATGCTCCGCTGCTTTGTACCTACTATAATCTATATATATAAAAAAATATGTCTGTTGGTTTGCAATACCACACTAAATCTCAAAAAGTAGACAGCCGGTTGAGCTGAAACATTCACAGAATATGCGTCTTAACAAAATCTCAGTAAATACGAATACGGTGCGAGTACGATCGGGGTGGCACTTTGTTTAGGTTTAGGCAATAGTGGCGGAGCGCCCGGGAAAAGCTAGCAATAGGTCAAATTTTAAGATATGAAAAAACAATGAACTGTGTTAGCATACATTAACAAAGCTTACCAGACTTAGACTTGAGAGTTATAAGTTGGAATGGATTTGTTTTCAAAAAAAAAAAATTTTTTTTGCTTGTTATGTGTTATGTAGGGCAAAAGTTAGCAAACTTTTAACTTTTTCGTAAGAAATACAGAATTAAGCTATCAACAATTCGAG
The DNA here is from genome assembly GCA_947095585.1 of Nephrocerus scutellatus. NCBI lineage: Eukaryota > Metazoa > Arthropoda > Insecta > Diptera > Pipunculidae > Nephrocerus > Nephrocerus scutellatus. The sequence continues at coordinate 44,027,705 of OX352763.1, forward strand.
ATGGACATGAAATATTTGTTTTTGTTAAGTCTATAATAACAAAGAAGATAAAATAGATAAAAGCTTATCTATTCATTTTGTAAGTTATTTTAAGGTTTAAGTATGGCCTACGTTTTTCTATTGCAAGAGCTCTGTAAAACGTAAGTCTAAGTTTTCCCATTGTGAGATCTCTGTTAGGCCCTAAGATTCCTTTCTACACAACGAGCAAAAATGATTTATTCTTACAATCTTGTAATTAAGTTTTTCCATTGTAAGAGCTTTCACACACGACTATGCACATACTTGTATGTGTGTAAGTTAGTCACGCCCAGTTTGATTATTTAACGTCAAGTAAATATTTTTAGATTACAATCAAATCCGAAAACACAAAATTTCCGATATTTTGTATTTCTCAAAATATAAACCTGTTGCAACAAGTTAAAGTTATCACCAATATAAATTGTGACTTTTTTTACTGTTTGTTAATTAACTTTACTTTTAACTTATGTTGTGTTTTATTTGCAAAATCCTTTAGGAAGTCGAAAGTCTAAATTTCGTAACAGTATATTGGACAAAACTCAATTTAGTTAAATGGCACAACATAAACTATTTTATAAATTTGAGTGGTTCGCAAACCAATATTTATGTCGACATAAGCTACTTTATTTATTCAAAGTGTTTTTTTAAAGTAGCTTAAGTCAAAAAAAGTCATTTTTAAAGTACTTTATAATCAATTTTATCAAAAGGTAAATAGGCAGTTAATTATAAATCCTGTGGGCGAGATTTTCATGAATACATTATTTTAAACACTACCTTCTTCTTCTTCCTAAAAAATCACAAAAACAGACAAAGCTACTTAAAGTTATTGGCACAGAAATATTAATGTTGACTAGAAGATGTGTAGAAAATTAAATGTATGACAATATTATTTCTACTCACCATTCAAAGACCAAATGTGCGATGGCAGTGATGTAGCTGTGTACACTCTACCAATTGCACCATCGGTTGATGCCCCCGACATTGACGACGCGGCAGCCACTCCATCGTCGAAACCAGCACCACTTCTAGCAACTTCTTCAAGCTGTTCGAGATTGATGACACCACCAGCGCCAGCACCATTGAAAATAATCGAATGACCATGGAAGTTACTGCTAGTATCACCCATTCGTATGCGGTCCATACCGGTGCTAGTGTGATTGTGATGATTTTGATTGTGACTACTGTTTGAGTTATTATTATTAGCTGCCATGGCTGTGGTCTGCGGGTGTGCATGGTGTTGATGGTGATGTAAATCAGGCACCGAGCTTAGACTTCGCGCCCGCTGGCGATCTGTTTGATTTTGCACCTGGATTCCAGGCAGAGCTCGCAATAAATTGAAGCCCTGACCACCAGAACCACCTGGACCAACAATACCGGCACTCACCGGTGCCGAAGATGTGGCCACCACATCAACACCCGTGGAGCTTGTGGAATAAGTTCGTGTTCGCGGACTTTGATGTCCGCTGGTTGCGGCTGTGCTTGCCTTAGCACCCATTTCGAAAGAACAATAAAGGTGAACGAAGGTTATAGACACCTACACACGCACCGCGAAAACGGCGTCAACGGGTTAAATCGCAGTTGACAGCTGACTTGCGAAGACGTTTACAACGGTGTGTCCTAATTCGTTCTCAATTTGATATTGTTGTATTCCTGACATTTAATTTTTGATGGTAACATTTGGTCTTTAATTTATCTTTACGAAGCACTTTTCCGGATGTTCCTTTTTCTTTGTTGTTACTTTGAGTTTTCCATAAAAAATCAGACAGTGAATGTGTAGACGAAGAACCAATAACCGAAAACGAAGTAGCAGAAGCACCAGCCCTCTTACTCTAGAAGTGGGATCATAACTTTCTGCCAGATTCAAGTGCGCAAGTGTTCAATTCAACAACCAAGATCGTTGCTTGCCATGCTTGCACAAACGGTGGAAAATCTCAGTTATTTTCGAGTATCGCACTCTGTTGCAGAAATTCCAGAAACTATGTTCCGCTCCAAAGAGAACTTTTAATTTTTTCTAATAAATAACAGAAAACTATAGCTCTGTAAAGATTTTTCGAATGTAAATTTTGAATATTTCTGTCTGTGATGGGCAAGGGAAAGCCTTCTACAATCTGAAAATCGTTCAATTGGCAAATTGATTGATCGGACTCACACCACCGTAATTGTCCATCCTGTTTACAGAACTTGCTTTTCAGAGCTATCTAAAAGAATAGCATGGTGATAATTAATGTTGTGTGTATAGACCAATAACTTGACTGAGCAAGATACTTTATCTGGATGAAACTGCAAAACAATAATCATTATTGAAATATCAATTGCAATGAATGAAAATAGTTGGTGTTATTATATCAAATACCTTTTAGTGGCACCTATACGATATTATCATATACACAAAATATCAATTTTATGAATTATAGTATAGTCAAGAGAGAGGTTGCATCCTTGTACACAGTAAACTAAACAAGAATGATATTAATAATTTTATAACACCGGAACTTGTTCCAATAAGTCATAAAAACAAGCACAATAGTTTTAGGTTTTTCTTACAGATTAGAGTTGATTTGTTTACCTCTGCATGTTTCACTCACTCTATTCAATGATATGATTGACAGATGTTCTCACTGTACTCGTACTCTCCAGCTGACAAAAATTCTACTCGAGCAATGAATATATGTATACGGTTTTCGTTTTTCCCCCTTAGAACTTTTGCGTTTCGGTTATTTTGTATTGTTTAATACCAACCAATTTGGCAGGCCAACAACACTACATTTTTAACCAAATTACTGGAAAATTATTTTCAATATTTTGCCAGAGTTAAATGCAGTTGCAAGTAAATATTGCGACTGCTCTTTCCTTATCCATTTTGGTCTAGTAAACATTATATTTTCCTCGAGCCACAAAACGAAACCACAATGCCCAGACCGACGGTACAAATACGAATGAATATGAAATGAACGCCGAGACGAGAACTTTAATTCAACTAAAAACCAGACCAATTGCAGAAATAAAGAACAAAAACTATAAAGTGACCGACGAACGAGAACAAAGTTGAAATAACATTATTGCAACTAACAGGGACCTCTTTAAAGGAGAGTGATGACTGACGACTGACAGATAGTTGAATAATGGGATAAAGTAAAAATATTCCTAATTTATTCATTTCCCCACCAAATTGTGGAATGTGATTAGAATTATCACCACCGTATTTCAAAGCATAGAGTACCAGTCGAGTACCACTGTGAAATACCAATACCAACCATAAAACAACAAAAGTTACAGAAATAAGGTTTTGACAGTTTTGACTTATTTGACATTTATTAAGATGACTGTGTTCACAAAAAATTGATAATATTTGAAAAAAAATCTCCGAAAAATTTGTACTCAAAAGAGTAATCTTTAAAGTTGATTTAGACTATAGCCTTCTTTGAAAAACTGATGGCAGATGGCGAAAATTCCGTTAATAGTTATACCATATTTCGCCAAAACACACTAAAAGATATACAAATAATTTTAAAGGAAAAACCTAGGGCGCATACAACTATTCATGCATAAATTAACAATAGCATGCACCCCAGGTTTAAAAGCTTTTATACATTTTATTCTTTTTAGTTTGTTTTAAAAACGTGGTACATTAAATATTTAGTTTTAATCAAATAATTATTTTTAAAAATTCGTTTCAGGTTTGTAGTTCCTGCTAGAACAATTCATAGAATAATCGGAATTACTGACAATAACATTAAAGGCCGTTATTAAATCCATTGTAGGCCAAAGAAAAAATGCATCCGATCAACTGTGACTTCACCAATATTTTTTAAATTAATTAATGTCTTGTTCTTTAAGATTTAAATAAAAAGAAAATGTAATTGATTTGTGTAAGCAAAAGAAAATAATTTTTATAACTCCTGTCATAGGCTGACTGTTCAGTAATAAGTATACCTTTTTGTGTCCCAAAAAACTTGGCTACGCTGTGTTTAGTTCAATTTTTGGCTTGCCAAATTATTGTATATTTCCTTGTATCTTAAAAAGCAAAATAATCGAATGTTCTAATAACGCTGTAATAACCTATAATGTACCGTTGATGTTTATTTTTGAGTGCAGCTGTCTACTTCTCGTCTTAGAATGTACATAAATCGGACAACTGTCCGAGAATAATTGTGCGAGAACAATTAGCCGGACACCCAAAAACTTCAATAAAACGCACAAAAGAGCCGTTCAAGGCATGCGAACGACACAGGTTCGAATCCGAACTCAGTCCGCATAGGTTGTATAAATAAAATCAACTCATAAGAGCACCAGGAAAATACTTCACAAGGCTGGAAATCCAACCAGTGGGTGGGTAATACCGCGCATAAATAGACAGAAATATAACAGCAACAAAAAATTCAAATTCGACTTTACAAGACTTTTAGACCGAGATGACTCCACGGCTTAACAAAATAAATTCTGACCCGGAGCGAGAAAACAAGCAAAAGTTTGCTAATTCTTACCAAACTCTACTACTGGTGCAAGTACTTGTACTTCGCCAACGAATAACGAATATGTGCAAAGAGGTATGTTATATATATATAATAATATAGACCCCGTTTCAGTCCGTATACCACGGACCCTATCTCTTTCTTCTAAAGTACGGAATGAGAAACGCGCTTAAACACTGTTCTCATTCGACACTCTTCCGGTGGTCATACGAACACATCTCCTCGGATTTGCCGAGGCTAGCCTATGTCACCACCCATCTCGTGTACTCTCCTCATGCTATCCTCAAAGTTGACGTCGCTCGGTCAACAAGTGCAAACTGCAGTGTGTGGTGTCCGTGTACCCTGTACCGCATCTTCAACAGCGCAGCTAAAGAACAAAGAAACGTTACTATCGTATGTTTTGCATGCGGTAGTTTGATTAACTAATTCTTTAGCAATCGAATTGTGAGTGTTTGTTTCTTCTGTTGATTAAACTCATTTTGTCGTGAAGGTATAACACTAGCGACAATTTGTGTTGATAATCCATTGTAAGACATCCACTTCTCAAATTCGGTCAAAAGATACGGTAAGATGTGTTTTTTTGTGTATGTTATTCGCTGAGTTTAATCACCTTACTCAGCTTGTAAATTAGCCTACAAGAATACCTGACATTGCAAATTATTCCGCAAACACCCTTGACTTGTTCCTTACCTCTCGTCCTGATAAATACTCCGTCAATGTATTATCGTGTTAATTTCTCGTTAATAAACCACGCAGTTAGAGAAAAAACTTCCAAAAAAACAGTCAATTGGGACGGCTTTAACAACTTCTTTGAGAATGTTAACTGGTCGCTGTTATTTCGCGATAGCAACTTAGATGACACCGCTGATGCAATCACAAACATCATCCTTATTGGTTGGAGAGATTTTATCCCTTCCAGGAATAAGCCTGTAAAGAGGCTTCTAGGATTAAAAAGGCATGCTTTCGGTTTTACAAAGTAAACCCTAAAGAGAAAAACCGAATAAATTTTAAACTATCCAGAAATGAATGCAATGCCCATCTTCGGATAGTCAAATTCGCCAACGACCAAAAATTGAGTCAAAAATACTACATACAATGTCCCAAAGGTAGTAAAAATTTTTGGTCATTCGTGAAAATAATCAAAAATACAAATGACATTCCAGTTGTCAGCTTTATTGACAAGGCCAATCGGTTGCTGCGCATTTTGCAGCTACCTCCACCCTTCCAGATTATGCATTGCTGCCGCCTACACCTCAGAGTATTGATCACTCTATGGGAAAGATATTCATTCGTACTTGTGCAGTTAAAGTTTTAAACGATCTCTACACTCACAAATCCGATGGGCCAGATGGTATTTCCCCATTAGTTCTGAGGAGAGGTTCTTCCAACCTGATATTATATTACTATACTATTTTCCATCTATCAATCTATTCTATCGGAAAGAGTCCATCCCGAGAAGTTGGAAAACAGCCTTTGTCCAGACCATACCCAAAAAAGGCGAGCCGTCTCCTTCTTCGTACCGATCCATAGCACTTACATCCATTCTTTTCATGGCTCATGTAATATTTTGAAACCAACGAAATCCATAGTGACCGGCAGTTCGCGGGGAACGTTCTACTGGTGATTTGATGGTATATCTCCTCGAACAGTTGAACGGGTCTTTGCACCAATTTTGTGAAAGCAAAGCTGTTGCACTCGATATTTCTAAGGCATTTGACAGAGTTTGGCATCAAATTCTTTTCTCCAAAATACGTTTTTAAACTGCTTCATTTGATTAGAAGCTATTTTGTGGACCGCCTAATTCATGTTGTATTGGACAGTTTTAAGTCTACATTACATATATGCTGGCATTCCCCAGGACTCTGTTTTGCTCCCGACACTCTTTCTCATTTTTATTAATTATCTCTTGTCCACTACTTCAAATCCGATTCACTCTTTCACTGAGGACAGCACTCTCAGCTTCTCATATAAGTGTGAGGAACGTCCTTCCACTTCTCAAGTGGGACTAAAACAACTACATATTGTTACGAAAAGTAGTTAGTAGAGTATATAATGGAATTAGAATCATAAGTGCTAAATTAGTTGCATACTTTTAGGCTAAGACTATTAGCGTATCAAAAATAAGTGCTAAATTAGAACTAAGAAAATACTGGGTACTAAAAAAAATAAGCACTCTCATGTTCTAAGACTATTAGGTTATTTGAAATTTGAAATGTAACCACCTGCAAGTTTGAATCATTGTGTACTGGTTAAACAAGTAGTCAAACCAGTTTTTGCGGTTTGCCCGATTTTTTTAAAGGAACATGATTGAACATGTTGTCTATTTTTAGAAGATGACTCATTACATAGAAGTATCGTTAGTTTTAAATAAGGGAATAAGGGTACAATTTTCTGGATATTTCTGTCTGCAACATTAGAAGTTTCTGGATGCTTTCTGCAACATTAGAAGTATAAATAGAGGCGTTAGGTTGAAGTAAGATTATTAGTTGTTTGGAATTTAACCAGTGCAGTTTTAAAAGTTCTTGTAAAGTGATAAAGTTATAACCTAAGAGAATTATTGTGAAGTACTAGTGTCATAAGTGTTCATGTGTACACTTAAAGTAATCACCATTATAAATTGTGAACTTGTGTTAATTTTATTGTTTGTCATTAAAATTGTTATTTGTAAATTAATCAACTTGTGTTGTGTTTTAATTGCAAAATCTATTACGAACTGGAAAGCCTGAATTTCGTAACAATTGGTGTCAGAAGTGGGATTTTGCAAATTGTGAGACATTAAAATTTTGCAAATCGTGTAAATTGAGAGACAATAAATTTTTGCAAATTGAGAGATAGAAAGATTTTACAAAGCGTTGAACAATAAATAAATTAATTGGTGATTTTACAAACTGATAACATTAAACAATAAAATGGAAAGTGCAGTGAACATTAAATCCTATAGTTCCCAGGAGCTTAAAAAAGAGCTTGGACGGCGAGGTCTAAGTACTGCAGGAAATAAGCAAGAGCTATTTCTCCGTTTACAACAAGTCGTTAAAGCAGAAAAACAGCAGGCTGGTGAACCGTTTTCAATTGAGACGGAGTTAGTGGAGCGAAAAACGGCTACTTCGGAAGATAAAGAAGCCCCAAACATGGAAGCGATGTTTAATGCTCTAATGCAGCAAATGAAGCAGCAAAGTGAACAATCGCAGCAGATATCGCAGCAACAGAGTCAGGAGAATAAACGGATGAACTTAGAATTGAGTTCCAAATTAAATGAGAAGTTGGAACAGCAAAGTCAAGGTCTGAAGAAAGATTTGAATTTTCAAATTAGTGATACGTTGGAACAGCAAAGCCAAAAGCTGAACCGACAAAATCAACAGCAGAGCCAAGAACTGAAGCAGGAATTAAATTCCAAATTCGATCAACAAAAGCAGGAATTGAATTCCGAATTCGAACAGCAAAATCAGAAGCTGGATGTAATCCAAGAAAAGTTAAGAGGTGAAATGACTGGAATACAAACATCTCTTAAAGGTGAGATTAATGGAATTCATGAAGAAATGAGTGGTCTTGAAGGAAAAATTAAAGAGTTTGAGACCCGATTGGATAGTCGTACCCAATTTGTCAGGGAAAGCCCTCAACCAAACAGTCCCAGAGTCATTCCAGAATTTTCTAGCAACCAGAAAGGAATATTGAAGCCTCCCGCGTTCGATGGCGATACAGCTTTTGAAAATTTCAAAGTCCAGTTCACAGCTGCTGTACAACACAATGGATGGGGTGCAGAAGAACAGCTAAATTCTCTGATCTTAGCGTTGAGGGGCAAGGCAGCAGACGTATTGCAAATGATTCCAAATGCCGAGATGAGTTCCGGAAGAATCTTGAAGGAGTTGGACTTGCGTTATGGACAATCTCACACACAGGAACTAAGCAAAATACAGCTCCACATGAAGAAACAGCAGAGAGGAGAACGACTTCAAGAATTGGAACGGGAAATAACTAAACTAGCACGACAAGCCTATTCTGGGGTTCCGGCTGGTATCTTGGACGGATTGGCAGTAGATGCGTTCATCAATGCTATTCGAGATGAACAGTTGAAGCTTCATTTGAGGACAACAGCCAGAGGAAAGTCAATGAATGAAGTGTTAGCATCGGTTTTGAAATATGAAGTAGCTAGAGCCAGTTTGTCTACTGATTTAGTTAGATTGCGTAAGCTGGAAACGGAGGACATCACACAAATAAAGGCAATAGTTAAAGAGGAAATCCGGAAATCAAAAACTGGACGCCCTCAGAACGACGGATACCCAACATCTAGTTCCCGTCCAAAATGTTTTAGATGCCAGAAACCTGGACATTTCATGCGCGACTGCAAGGCGCCAAGACCGGTACAAACTACAGTACAGCCTGTGAATCGTGTGAAGAGGCCTTTTTCCTTCAAGACCACTCTACGGCAGCTAGGCGCATCACAGATAAATGAGGTGCAGCAGCCAGCTTACCTCGTAGCTGCAGCCCAGGAAAACTAAGTTACACCAGCTTTACGGGGCGTAAGCTGGTGAAGAGGGGAGAGAGCCCCAGGATCACAGTGAACATTGCCAGACTTGGAAAGGACAGCAACAGCTTGGTTGTTAGTGGTGTGTTAGAAGGAAAACAATGCACGTTTACCTTGGATACAGGAGCTTCCAGATCAGTTGTAAATCCGAAATTGGTGTCTAAAGGCCAAGTGGAAAAAGTATTTCGCTATAATTTGAGGACAGCGACAGGTGAAGCCGCAGCAATTAAAGGAGAGTGCTCCTGTAGTGTCATGTTTGGAGGAATACAGTTTTCTCATCGGTTTATTGTTGCCAGCATTACAGATGAATGCATATTGGGCTTGGATTTCATGACAGAGCATGAGATGTCCCTTGATCTAAAGAACCACGTGTTAATATGGCGTAATGTGGAAGTACCCAAGCAAATAAACGAAAACCAGAGTGGTGGGCTAAGAATTATTACTGAAGAAAAAGTAGAGATACCACCGATGTGTAAGAAAATCATCTATGGCAAGGTGAACGGTGATCATGGGGACAGTACAGTAGGAATAGTGGAGCCAACCAATTTCAATAAGAACGGATTGATATGCGGAAGAACTCTAGTGAAACTCCAGCCTAAGATACCAGTTAGCACATCACCGAATGTAATAGGAGAAGGAACAGTCATTGGCAAGACTCAGGGAGTAAGCTGTATCGCAAACTGTCAGCCTGTAAGGGTAAAGAATACGCCACTAGATCTAGAAAGGAAGCAGATAATTCATTCGCTATGTAAACATCTTCCAGCAGCGCTGCGACAAGCAGCAGAAAAGGAGCTAGAGCAATTTGCCAACGTTTTTGCTGTCAGCGACAACGACATGGGTAAAACCAACATAGTGCGACATCGAATCGATACAGGAAATGCGACTCCAATTCGACAGGCACCAAGACGATTACCACTTGCTAAGCAACAAGAGGCAGAGAGCTTCGTCTACCATGCAACATCAAGTTTGGATCACCGCCAGTAGAACCGACAACAAAGGAGAACTACGTTAGTGATCTAAGGCAGAGGATGACCGCTGTTCATGCTGCAGTAAGGAGCAACATAGTGGATGCCAGCAACCGGATGAAAACGCGATATGACCTGCGAGCAAACTGTGGTGGATTTCAGGAAGGAGACTTGGTCTGGCTTTACAATCCCAAGAGAAGAAGAAGGTAAATCTCCAAAACTACAGCAGAGTTGGGAAGGACCTTATTCGATCTTAGGATTAATGATGTCGTGTATCGGATTCAACAAAGCCACAGATGTAAAATGAAAGTTGTTCACATTGACAGATTGACAATGTACAACAACAGAAGGAGTGATGAATCTGTTCGGGACGAACAGAATTAAGGTGGGGGTAATGTTACGAAAAGTAGTTAGTAGCGTATATAATGGAATTAGAATCATAAGTGCTATATTAGTTGTATACTTTTAGGCTAAGACTATTATCGTACCAAAAATAAGTGCTAAATTAGAACTAAGAAAATACTGGGTACTAAAAACAAAGCACTCTCATATTCTAAGACTATTAGGTTATTTGAAATTTGAATTGTAACCGCCTGCAAGTTTGAATCATTGTGTACTGGTAAAACAAGTAGTCAAACCATTTTTTGCGGTTTGCCTGATTTTTGTTAAGGAACATGATTGAACATGTTGTCTATTTTTAGAAGATGACTCATTACATATAAGTATCGTTACTTGTAAATAAGTGAACAAGGGTACAATTTTCTGGTCTATTCTCGATATTTCTGTCTAGCTTTTAATTGAGTATAAATAGAGGCGTTAGGACAAAGTAAGATTATTAGTTGTTTGGAATTTAACCAGTGCAGTTGTAAAAGTTCTTGTAAAGTAATAAAACTATAACATAAGAGAATTGTTGTGAAGTACTACTAGTATAATAAGTGTTCTTGTGTACATTTATAGTAATCACCATTAAAAATTGTGAACTTGAGTTATTATTACTGTTTGTCATTAAAGTTGTTATTTTTAAATTAATTAACTTGTGTTGTGTTTTAATTGCAAAATCCTTTACGAACTCGAAAGCCTGAATTTCGTAACAATATGTTAAGCACGTTAAATTCTGACATGGACAGCACAATAAAATGAGGAGAATTTAACGCTTTCAATGCTGTCTCCTGTCGTCTAAGCGAATCCTAAATATCATGCCATTATCCATGAATGGCACTTGCATCGAGGAAACTGAAAAACTCGCAAAAAACGACAAACTTCGTTGTAATGACCACATATTTACCGTTGCCAAAAATGCTGCGAAATGGTTAGGTTTACTTACAATAAATATTTCACTCCCTCTGATCTGTCTACTATCTAAAAGGCTTTTATTCGCCATAAATTTGAGTACAATTGCGTATTGGTGCGCCTAAAACTACCTTGCATCAGCTATATAGAAAACAAAACCAAGCGGTAAAACTTATCAGTGACGAAAACATTGCGAAATCATTATATTCGCTTGAACACCGCAGGAACGTTTCCTGGGGTGCTTAAGAAAAATTGTCAGCTGCATTCCACCTCTTCTTAAATTCAACCGCAGTACTCGTGGCGCTCTAAACGATCATCAGTTACCCTCAAGCCCATCTTCGGACGTATAGTGAAGTTCAGGGATTTGTTCTTCAGCTGTATAACACGTATGTGGGATGCTCTGCCAAGCTCTGTCTTTCCACATCACTATGATCCACGGTCATTCAAAACACAAGCTCATAGACATCTCCTCTTTTCTGCTGGTTTTCCTGAACGTCCAAGCATATAGCCGGGCATTATAAGGGTCCGAACCCATTTACGCGTGAGCGAAGTATAAAAAAAAATCTCCTCATGCCGTAGTTAGTTTCATGCGTAGTTAGACCTATATTTATGTTAAGGCGCCGTGTGTTAGTAGATAAGTCCATGGACTTCTGAGCACGAGGTTCCTGGTTCGAATCCTAGTAACACCGAAAGAATTTTTCACGGCCCCATCTCTCGCGAATGTCAGTTCCATTGGCGTGCAAAAATATACATGCAAAACACAAATGGAAGCTAGGCCATGCCTTGGACCGCAACGGTTTGTCGCTCCGAGTATTATTTTTGTAAGTTGTCGATGTTGGTAAAAATTACCTATCCCATACATAAAAGTTACCCACCGTGAATATATGGGTAACTTTGATCTTTGAATGTACCCTGAAGTTACTCAGAATCTATTTACGATTGTGCCTAATAAGGAAAAATCATTGGATAAATTTGTAATTGACAAAATTATTAATGATAATGATAGTTTTAAACGTCGAGCCTGTGAAAAATCCAGTGTCTATTGTGGTGCGGTTTTTAATGTTATTAACCGTAATATCAAACTGACTGGATAAGGCAGTTTTTTCCTTATATAATACAATTTATTCTTTTTTTTACTTATAAATAAATTTATAATTTTTCATTAGTTCCCATACAGAAATTTTTTTTAATATCCGGTTTCAATAATCAAATAGAGATTTTTCATGTTGTTTGATCGATGTTCACTTGTTATAAATTAAAAGTATCATTGATTATCGCAAACGGAAAGTATCAATTAACAACTTTCTGTTTTAATTTCGAAAATTCGAAACTACAACATTCCAGTCCTGTTAGCGAAAGCTTAAAACTAACTGGTTTTTTATTTATCGTATTGTTCCGCTTCAAAACTAAAATTGTATTCGAATTGTAATGGATTATTATATATATTAAAATGAAAAAGGTCAATAATTGCGAGTCCGAAGGTCGAAGCTTATAATCAGAGGACATAAAAACTTTAAATCTGTCCAGCATTCAAATGTTCAAACAATTTGCTTTTGCTTTTTAATGTTGCCTTTTTCTTACCTTGCATTAATTAATATTTATTATTTATTTTGTAAAAGGCGAAGATTGATTAAATAAAATTTGATTATTTGTGTTTTTTTTTTAAAGTACAATGTGAATATATCTGTCACTCAAAAAGAATTTATTTTTTATTGGCACAGGAATAGGAATAACAGTTTAATGTTTTTTTTTTTTGTCTGAACAACATTTTTTAAACACCCTGCATCTCAAAAGATATCAAAAATTGACCCCCCCCCCCAAACCAGTACGATTTTTTCACAAAATGAACCAAGGAATCACCCCTACCCGAACACCCTGTATATGCTTGAAATTGTGAACCGCGTTTGTTTAAATTATTTAAATATTGCATGGGTGTATAATATGTGCGTTCGAGTTGCGGTGGGCTTCGTATCCACAGTAACATGAAACGTTTCCTCACTGAGGAATAGGAAATTTTAATTCAATTCTCGGAGACAAAATTGTTCTGCTGAACATATATCTGAGACATATAGCTAACAATGTTGTTTGACTGAATGCTATCTTTGATAGGAACATAGAAAATCTCTGATCTGAGTCCACAGCTATCTACTGAACGCCATTTAAATTCGGATCGTACATTGAAAATTGTAAAAGTAATTTCAACGGAATATATTAAAATATAATATTTTATCACAATGATATAAATGACATCTGTCATTATTTAATATATTAATATAGTAATCAGAGGTCGCTTTGTATGTTTTGAACTTAATTATGAAAATGCTAATTGCCGCTAATTTTCATACCGGTAGCCTCAACTTTGATTTTGACAGTAGTCTTGACCCCATGGACCATGCTACATTAATATGTTTAGCTGTCGTGGGCTGAACAGCTAAATTCATTACAGTACATTTATATTTTTATCACTAACTTAGAAGTTTTTAATTTTATAACTATGTTAATTTATGCTATAAAACTTAATATTTTTAGTCAAATTACTTTTTTCGGAAAGACGAGAATCATTTGTTTACATTGTTTTGTTACATTCGACAACAACGTATTTAGTAAAAAGTAAAAAGCTCCCGAAATATACAGATCTTTTTGAGGCGATCTCCTATCAAAAATTGATTTCAATAGATTGGTTTTTATGGAAAACGGAAATCTTGACAGCCAAAGTATCAAATCTCTATCAGAGCTGTCAGATCAAATTATCAAAAAAAGTATCTGCTGTGTTTTTTTAGCAAGAGAGAAAAGTTGTATTTTTCACCTGAAGGCTTCTTAGTAAAAAAAAATATCTGTTTATAATATAATTTTTATTTTAAAACAAGGAAAAAGTCTAAAATTCAGACATATATATAGCATTTGATAAAATGTCAATTTGCTTGTTTATTGTTAGCGTGTTCGATTAGACCGAATTATCAGAAGTAATAGCAGTATCTGGAGTACCGTTAATGAAGAGAATATTCAATTGACAACTCTACACTTTAGTAAAAAAATTAGCAACTGAATTAACTGAAGATATGTTTTTCTCGTGTAGTTAATTCAGATGAGTAACATTGACATTTATCTGAATTGAAGAATACCGATCGAACTGTCCCTTCATAGTCAAATACATATGTATTTTAATATTTACACAAGAGGAGTTACCCTCCCGGCCAGACGCATCAAAAACGTAACGTTTACGACATTTTTGTTACACTAAAAATGTCGTAAACGCTACGATTACGGTACGTATACCGCACTTTTGTCACAAGAGAAGTGAAACAAATTTACGCAGTGTTTCGTATGTATTAGTGTGTATAAAGTTGGTCGTATTTGATGTCACGAAAACGTAAGGTTTACGGCTCCTTATAAATATAACGTTTTTAAGTGATTTAATCGCTACGTTTACGTAAAATTGTAAGTGCTGTTCCTTTTAGAATTTAGCGTTTTTTTTTCAGTTTATTTTCTTCTACAACAATTGCTGGGTGTTCAATATTAACAGATGAACAATAATAGTTGTTTGTAGAACCATTTCCTTGAACCACTCTAGCACTCTCACAAATATTAAATTTTTCTTTACGTAGCGTTCTATAAAGTTTCTGTTTCGACATTTTAATTTCAAACACTCACTGAATGAGAATGACATATGTTAGTGTCTTGTAAAAAAAACTGCGTAAACTCAACGTTCTCGGTGCGTTTTTGATTCATTTTTTTTTTGATTTTTCTGTCGGGAGCGTACTATATTTTTTAACCAACACACCTTAGCCGCGTTCGATAGGCCTGAAAAGTAAAAAAATATCTAATTTATTTGAGTGACTTTTCACATAAATTGAGCTATTGTAATTAAGAGACTGTGTGATTGGTATTCTTCAGTACGTATATGTGCCAATGTTTATGATACTCTTCTTTCTGAAGTAACGAAACGACACCAGCAGAACATCTCTTCACTTATGTCGTATTTTTTTTTGTTTTACAAATCTGCGCTCGAGCTCATATTTTTTCTCGAAAAAACAACACGAAATCCGAGAATCGTTTGTTTACATTGTTTCGTTGCATGTGTTGTTATTGTAGTTAATGAAAATGAAAATCTCCCAAAATATCAAGATCTGTTAAAGGGGAAATCCGATCTTCCGTAGATTGGTTTTTTGGAAAAAACGAAAAACTTGACAGACAAAAAAGCAATCTGCATCAGATTTTTTTTTTAACACGACATTACTTTAATTACCCAATTTCGCCCAATTTTTAACTATTGTGAATAGTTGTCAATCGAAAATCTCTTCATTTCTGTTACTTTTACTTCAGAATCAGAATTCTGCCCAATCAAACGCGGCTCTTATTTCTGTTCTGTTGGTTCATTTACCTTAAGAAGATTTGTTGAATTGTCTGATTGTCGGTGTCGCCGCGGCCGCAACGAGAGCCGCATTTTGCTGCAACGGGAATACGATTACGATTCTCATACTATCGCTGTTTACTTTGTTATTGTTACTTAATGGCTTTGTCGCGGAAAAATATTGCGGAAATCCCCAAAGATGCGGTACTCCTGTCCAGTGAGCATGCTCTGGCATACGAATGGAAAATAATCGAAAACTGGGAATCTGTTGGGGATGTGTATGTGCAGAGTACCAACTAATATAAAACAAATTAATAACTTAATTTTGGTATTTCTTTCAGATGGTCACTGAAATATACCCCAGGAATCTTGGGAAGTTTTAGTGCGCTGACTGGAATTTTTGTTAACAAGTACTATCGTACAAAGTTAAGGTTAGGCAATTACGGCAAACTGTCAACATACTTACCCATTGTGGTAATCCCAGCAATGTTCAGTGTACTCGCGCACAAGATGTTTGTCCAACAATCAATAATCCTGGAGCCAATGCGTGAATGCCCACTGTGTTTGCAACTACGAGCTTCAGCATTTCAAACGGGTATTGGCGTTGTATACCCCACACTTTTAGCACCGTTATCCGCAATGATGTTTGCCACCCGCCACTACACATATCGCCTGCCATCGATCACGGAGCAACCAATAGAAGTCTTACATTTCTTGAGAAAAATGACAAAACCAATTTTACCCCTGCTGGGAACTGTAATGATAGGACAGGCCATCATCACTATGTTCTTAACATACAAGCAATCCGAACAGCACTTACACTTGCAGGCTAAGATGCATCAAATTGAAGACAATATTGAAAATAGTTAAAAATGATTTACCGACTATCATTTTAATTGAATAATATATAGATAACGTGTTGGTCTGCCTATTTATTCAAATGGAAAATTCAGTAAAAAATTGTTTTAATAATTAAAATTGATTTCTAGTTACTCAGCTTGCAAATGAGCTAGCCGTTTACATCAAATTATGATTCATTCCGCGACTTGTTTCTTACCTCTCATCATTATAAATACTCCGTTGGTGCATTATCGCCTATGCTCTCTATGCTTATCCGAACATTGTGTAGTATCAGATAATTTCTAGTTAGTAACGAAACTCAGCTAAGAAAAAAGTAAAAGAACCTGTATGGGATTACGATAAACATAACATACAAACACATGGTCAAAAAAGGAATAGGTCTTCGATTTTCTAAGTGGGAGCTGTTCTTCTTCTATAGCGACGTGAATGTTGCCGCTGATATCAAACAAATGGAAGCTGGATGGTATGATTTAAGCTGTAAAGAGGCCTCTAGCTTTCGTTTCGGTTATACAAATTCAGCCCCAAACATGAAAGCCGAAAAAACTGAAGTGATAACATTCGGCGAGTCAGATTTACCTACAAAAATTGAGCCAAAAAATACTTCAATGTCACAAAAGTGGTAAAAATCTTTTGTCACTCGTGAAAAGAATTAAAAATTCTGCTTCGTCAATTCAAAAGCCCATTAACAATAACATTTGAGCAGTCAGCTCTATAGAAAAGGCCATATCTGATATAGAGCGCATAACAAAGTAAGGAGAATACAACAGAGTAGAATTGAATGCTTCTAAGGCTCAATGATGTCTTATGTCGTTCAAACGAAATAACCTTGAGTCATTAATCCATTAAAGGCATTTTAATCGAGATAACCGAAAAACATACAGCTCTCAATATGTGTTCGCGACAAGATTTGCAAGAACGACCAACTACAAGGCATTCATTTGGCCCAAAATTGAGTATAATTGTCATGTCTGGTCAGGTGCACCTAAAAACACCTCACCTTGCATCTGCTAATCTACATAATCCAAAAAAGTGCAATAAAACTTAATAGTTCCGTACTGTTAAGTATAGAGAACCTATCTGCTGTTGGTCCGCATTTCAAAATTCCTCGTCTATTTTTACCTTAGCGGCCACACTGGTTGAGAGTGCAGAAGCATTTAGCTTAGTCAATTAAAAAAATGTGAGTAAGACAGTTTTTCTTTTATATTTTGGAACTCTATTCAGTTTTACTCAATTTAAATTCATAATTAACATTATTTTGATTTATTATTGCAAAAACAAAATTTTAATTATTCCATGAATCGCCCAAAAATAACAGTTCTAACAAAATTTTATCGAAGTTAGTAGTTATACATATAGCTATTCTTGTGTAATAATGTTTAAGAGAGAAGTATGCTCGACATAATGCGATTAATGCGAACAATTTTCTTTACATAATTGGAAATATGTTTGTCAATTGATTAGTCGAAAATAAATTATAGGAAATTTGGCAACGTCCATTAATCCTTAGTTTATTAATAAAATATTTGTCAATTGTTTATACCTATAGTGAGAACAATCTAATGTTAATATAACTAACAATATGAAAGACTGAATATGGTGTTATCCTAATATTCTTGTAAGGAAAAGAGCTACCTTAATTTATTTTGGACAAGGCGAGCGATAAATGGTGCCATTTCGCTATTCGTATTTGAAAACTTTTCTGTTTGTAACTGGTAAATATTATTATACAACACAATATGACTTTCGACAAGTAGTCGCATGGATACATTATGTATAAGTAATTATTATGACATATCTTGTCGTTCTACACGAATAGCTGGATGACACCCAGTAACTTTTCACAATTGAAAAACTATTATAACCAATTAATAATAATTAAGAAATGAAAGGACATAATATCTACCAGAACGAGCTCAATTATGGTGAATAATAAGAATTGCTTTTCGCTATTTTGTTGGGTTACTTAGAAAGTTTGACGTTACTATTGATGCACTAGTTAGCATTGCACTTTAGCATATTGCGTCTTGCGTTCCATATTCTCACGATACTCCTTGTAGCTCATTTGTATTTCTTGAGACCGATAACGTGTCAGTTTGATTGATTTTCGTGTATCTTGGGTGATTGCTGCACGAAAGCCACCCTTCCTGAGAAGTGAATCGATTGTCTGGGTTTGGTCCCAGCCTGCAAATCATTCAGTTTAGTTGAAAATAAATTGAAAATAAAACATAAGCCGAAACAAAGCACTCGCCTTGTTCAGTTGCAACTTGTGGCAAATAAGTAGCTGTCCTCTTGCATCCACGCTCGTTAAAGAACTCTATCCTGATGCCATGAATACCGAGTGTCCAATCTAAATAACCGCAGGCCTCTTCAAAATTCTGCAAATACAATTTTATTATTAGTATAACTACTTTTACACGTTAAAGCTATACATATACAAAACGTATTCAATGCTTATTAAATATTTCTTTAAGAAAAACAATAATCATAGAATTTAAAGGAGCAAAATTTATGCAGTCACAGCCACCAAAGCCTTTTAAAAGTTATTTACAAGGTAATATAAATTTACATCGACTACTTATGTAATTTTATTTCTTAGACATGGAAATTGCTCCATAATTCATTTGGAGAAATTACCACCCACCTGCAAAATAGATACCGAAACAGTCAGTCTTGAGAACTCATCGCGCGATATTGGTGCAAAACGGGAATCCTTAAGCGCACTTGTAAGTGCATACTCACGCAATCCAGAATGCAAATGCATTGCACTGAATGTGCCAATACATCCTCGTAATCGCTTATCACGTCCCATTTTCCATGTCACAAAGAGTGGGCTACAAATAGACGAAATGAAAACGTTGAGAAAAGGATTAAAATATTTGGTTTCTATGGAATAGCATATCATACTAAGCATCATTGGTGAAATGAGGCGTTCCTGGTCCCTCAATGTTGTTTAGCTCACAGTAAAGTACGTCGAAGCAAAATAGACACATATCTGCCACAGCTACATTGTCAAGTGGTCTAATGGGAGTGCTACAGCTATTGTTGGCATGGCCATTTGGCAGTGCCGTTGATGAGCAACCATTGGTCATATGCGAAAGCGAACCACCTCCACCACCGCCCACAGCATTATATGACTCGTCATTTTCACCTCGAGATAAAGTGTTATGACGCTGGTTGTGATGATTTGCTACGCGGTAGTTGTGATGATTTTGATATCCAGAGTTGGACATTTTTTTGCGTTTTTCGGAATAAAATAGACTATGAAGTTTATTCCAGGGATTGGTAGAAAGACAACGAACACGCGCAAAACTTCTGCTTCCCAACGCTGATGAGATATTCCTACCGACTGCCCACCTGCTCCTTGTACTATAAGAATTTGTGATGGGCTCTAATTTGTTAGTAGGTTCTGTGTTTAAACGGATTTGGCTTTGTGATGATTTGTGGTTCTTTTTCTGGCAATGCCTTTGTGACTGCTCTTGCTTCCTGATCGAATTGCTGTTAACCAATCCTTTAAATCTTGCTGCCATTCAATTTTAATGTTCTTATTTGTATTTATGACCAGCAATTCGGTTGGTTCTTCTACATAAAATTGATTAGATGTACATATATGTGTTCTATATGGTATAAATGTTTCTTATTGGCAGTGCGACTTATTCTTCTTTGTTTTCGTCAGCTTTTTCAACAGACATAGGTAGAATTCTGCTTATTTTTCTACGATATTCAACTGAATATTTATGTACTAGAACAAAGGAAAGTAAAATATTGGAAAACTTTATTTTTGCGCAGCATAAGTTGATTGCTCTTGCACTGTGATGTTGATGCTACCTATATCATCTTAATAAATAAGGGAATTAAGCATTTATTTTGTATATTGTTTTGATTTATTATTATTCTTTAATTACCCCGTTTTCTCTTTCCGTCTCTGTTACACTTTTATGATACATGTACGTAGATCTTTGATGTGGGAGAGTTTTTAGTTATTATTCACCACGGTTCGGATAAATGCATTGAGCTTTGTTATTTTATATACACATAGCGCCAAGAAACCTGTCCTGGGATCAAGATGTCTTCAATAATAATTGTAATATAAACAACCGAAGGGGACTAAATTACTGCTGACTGTTTCGTTTTGTCTTCAGGTTAATGCTAGCATTCTATGCTATGAAAAGGGTACTCCACTGCCACGCTTCCACGAAAACAAAACTTATTATAATTCTAGATTGTAACAAAAATAAATGCACGCAAAGAAATTTTCAGTCTATGGCGCTGCATAAGAAAATATAGATGTATTAATGTAATGTGCTGTTTCAAGGCGTAGTGTTAAATATACGCACTGCGTGGAACGGAAGAGCTGCTTTTATTCGATGTTTACTGGTAATTGCGACTGCTACTGTGGGCGCATTTTGTTTTACTCCTCAACGACTGGGCTATCACTATAGAATCCCAGGAATTTGTTTTTTGTTCGTATTTAATAATATAATTATGAATTCCTTCGAGCCTTCGCAATCGCAAAGCTGTCAAAAAATTAAATTTTTTTTTCTATTGGGGGTGAATGCCGTAGTCGATGATGCTGGTGTAATTTGCGTGTATACATTATCTAATTAGATAAACAGTTTGAATAGATAGATGCGACATTTGCAGGAACCGAACACAAACCAAAATAAAATATAAAATATTTTTTCTCTTTCAAAAAAAATAATTATAATACGAATTACGTACGAACACGAACGACCAGACGCGCTGTGTTTGCAGTCGTACTCGTTACTCGTTCGTACGCCTTTCTTGTAGCTACGCTACACAAAATGAAAATGACGAATAATTTAATCTATTCATAAATGTAACGAGACGAAAATTTAACGAAAACGAATCACTTGGAATGACAAAGGTGTCATTCCATTAATTTTAATTCATGATTGGTAATACGACGGGATCTACATTATGTGTTCAATTTTAGTGAAAATTTCTTTTGTGCAGTTTATGGCAAAACCAGTTAACATCCACATTATAACGCTTGATTTACACTTGTGGCGTGCGAGAAAAATTGAGCAGGACGGCTGTTAAATAGCAATTGGTATTAGCCAGACGAGAGAATAAGTATATTTTTCAATGTTACCATAATGCTATAGATAACATTTCCAATTAACTATACAATAACTATAACATTCGTGTAGTGTCAATCTCTTCTGGCTAACCACAACTTCAATTTAACTATAGTCGGCGCGCTCACTTCGTCTCGCACGTCTCAAATGTAAATTTTGCATAAAAGGTAATGAAATCGAGTTGCTGAAATTTTTGACATATAATTATTTGATGTCCTTTCATTCGCTTATTCGTTTCATTAGAAGAGTATCGCGCGTTTCCACGTCAAATAAATATAATGGTACAAAAAAATAATTTGTTTGGCTACGTATACACGTATACGGGCATTTATATTTCTTGTAGCATTATGCTGTGAGCCGAGTTGAAAGGAAAACATTGTAGGATTATTTAAAGCGATTTTCAAGGACAGCCAGAAGGGTCGCACTGCAAACACCGAAACGGAGAAAGAGAAAATTTAGTACATACTTATTAGTGGGCGTTATAAATTAGTAGCTGTGATTACCGAAATTATGAACGAATCCACAACTAATGCACTACCAAACTCATTATTTAACACACATATTACCCTATGATACAGATGCAACGAAAACATATGTATTTATATTTTTTTATTATTAGTACATAACATGATGTAAAAATACTATAACTACTTTTGGTATCCAGTTAACTTTATGATTTATCTATTTTTTGTGAATAAAATAACTTATATTTCCTCTTTTGCAAGGAAATCTACTTTTGTGCAGCCATTTCACATTTGTGTTGCACGATTTAAAAAAATTCCGTAAAATCATGAATAAAAACTCCTTTAACTGTGTAATAAATAATAAATAAATACTCATAATAATACTTTTATTTTTACATTGTATTTATTGGTTATAGTCTTCAAATTATGTAATTGAGGTAGATCTATTTTACAGTTTAACAATGTTTTCCCATATACGATATCATATTTTATTTTTAAATTTTTTATTTAATTTTTGTGTTTTTTCAGCGCTAACTCCATAATTTTACTCACCCAAGAAATTATTTTATTGTAGCATTATTGATATTTGACGTGGAAACGACCCGTAATCGTGTGCTGAAATATTCCGTTCGTGTGCCGATGCGACCAGTGTGGTTCACGCAAAAAGTTAAGAGGACGACAAAACTACGAATGGAGGAAATAAATGTCAAAAAATTTCATGGGCAAGTTTGTCCGCGACGGTTCGGGAGAAATATATTCCTTTTCATTACCCTTCTCTGTTGCACTAATAGATTTTCAGATTTCATGGAATGATTTTTCTGTGCGTAGATTAGATATATCAGATTGAAATATATGCAAACATGGAAACAGTGTAGTGGATTTTGTTTTTTTTAAACGCAATTGGAACTCAACAAAAATACCTGGTTGAGTAGTGTTGAAATTCGAATTGCGATTTTTATTATTTTGTAAGTCGTCTTCGGATTTTGTAATTCTATTCAATCTTAGTGATTTACTTCCATATTAAATGGGTTGAAAATGAGAAAAACATATGTTGTTATACGCGCTTTCCAAAATAATAAAATCGAGAGATTTCATTTCAACTCTACTTAACCCCAGCAATGTCATTAATACTTAGTATCCATGGCTGCGAAAACCCATGGTTAACTCAGTTTTATATGCATCTATTTTCAATTAATTAAATTCAATTATGTCCTATATCACCTTGTGGGTCCTAGGGCCTCTACTACGCCTATGCACCATCGCGCGCGGTTCCTGGCAATGAGCTTCAGCTCTCTCCAACTCTTCCCCAATTGCCGTGACTCCTCCTCAACTGTTCTGCGCCATGTATTTATCGGACAACCCGTTCTTCTATCATCCTGAGAAAACGGATTCCATTGCATTGCTTAGTTTTCTATGGAACTGTCGCCTTTTTGTAGAGTATGACCAATCCACTGCCACTTCCGTCGTTGAATGGTTGTGCTTATTGGTTCCTGACCCGTTCTCTGGTAAAGATGTTCGTTAGAGATACAGTTAGACCAGAAAACCCTTAAGATGTTCCGTAGGCACCTATTTACGAACGTTTGTAATCTTTTTGTGATAGTAGCGGTCACCTTCCAAGTGCTGCACCCATACAACAGTTTCAATATTTGAACGGAACAGTCCCAACTTGGTGTTTAAGCTGTCGCATTGCTTCGCCATATCATGGATATCTTTCCAAACACAGATTTTGCTTTGCCGATTCGGTTGACAATGTCCTGTTCGGTTCCACTTTCGGTCGAGACAATACTCCCAAGATTTGGAAACTCTCTACTCTCTCTACCGGCTTGAGATACTGAGTTAGTGCCGAGGTTGATGACTTTGGTTTTGGCAGTATTAATCTTCAAACCGCCTTTCTTTCCACATTTGTTGACATTTGGTGCAGCTCCCTAATCCTGTGTGAGAGTAAACAAACCTCGTCAGCGTAGTCCAGATGTTTGAGTTGAGATTTAAGAGTCCAACGAAATTTATGAGCATGGAAACGCAAATTCGAGTTCGTTATAACCAAATAAACTCCACGAAACTAGAGCGGTTGAATTTAGGTTTCGCTCACATTTCAACTAACTACAACATGGCATCTGTCAAAGAAACAATTTTTAGTCTTTATTTGCTTTTTGAGCAGCGCTGTTCGCTGCCGCTGCGACATTTGGTGGATGATTTTGCCACAAAACGAGCACGCAGTGTGTGTGTGTGTGTATCCCCGATTAGAGAATTTACAAGAAAAATTTTAATTTTTATGGGTTGTTTTTTTTAAGTCTTAAGTATAGGGTGTTTTTTTGGGAGGTTTGTTTTTCCGATAGATGTCGTTTTATTTTATGACAGTTGTTTTGACAGCTCAAAGTGGCATTTCTACTCAGTATTGTTTGGCAAATCATTATGAAAAAAAAAAAAAAAAAAAAAAAAAAAAAAAAATGACATTTGTGAAAAATAGTCGTGGTAGCCATATGCCAGAAATTGTGTTATATCTAACGGGTGTTTTTTTAAGAGGTTGCCGATTTTTTTTTGAATAAAACACATATAAAATTATGAAATGACCAACATTTTTTTTTATTTGGTAGATAATTTTTTGGCATTTAACATTTAAACACAATTTCTGGCATATGGCTACCACGACTATTTTTCACAAATGTCATTTTTTTCTTTTTTTTTTTTTTTTTTTTTTTTTTTTTCATAATGATTTGCCAAACAATACTGAGTAGAAATGCCACTTTGAGCTGTCAAAACAACTGTCATAAAATAAAACGACATCTATCGGAAAAACAAACCTCCCAAAAAAACACCCTTTATAAGGGTTTTCTGAATTTTATATACAAATTGGCTTACCCGCTAGTTCTGACATACAATCACAGAGTAAAAATCAGAATACACAGAATTATCTAATCTTAAAACATATAGAAGAAAGATTCACGTGGGTTTGAGCATGAAAACGTCTGTCCGTGATCGCGCAGTTTTCAAGTGGAATTACGATCAAAATATAAGCCGGATATTTTTACTCCATTCAACATTTGCTGGGTGTAGTCGTTGTAACAAAATTAGCTGTATTTTATTGAATCCGAATTAGGAATTACAACAACAATTGCACTGACGAATTCCTTCTTTGGAATTTGAAAACCTGCTGTTTGGCTGGTTTTGGCTGGTTTTGACATTCGAATTCCTTATTCGGATTCAAAAAAAAACAGTTATTATCGCCCATCATTTTTCATCAAGCAATTTGCTATATTGCTTTCGTAAAGCTAAGCGGGTTTTACTTAATATCTCAAAGCAACAGCGTTTGGTCTTACCGCCTTACGGAGAGCATCATAACTATAAAATGGCTTTAGTTTCTTAATCCTAAACTTTTTTTTGATTTACTTTCGGCTTTATGCTTATGCGATTGTTGTTGTAAGCCAAGCTGACTTTGCCAAAGCAATATAGAAATTTTAAACAAGACCATTTACGTATCAATAAATAATTAAAAGAAAATAAATGTATGTGTAATTCGATTGGTTTTTCCATCCATTTACTGAAATCGTCAGTTGTGAATTTTTGGGAAATATTTAGAATTTTCACTTCCATATTTGATGATAAATTAAAAAGAAGCACGATTTTTTATTATATATATAGATTTATAATAAAAAATATTTGCAACCCAAACAAAAATTCTAAAAGCAATAATTTTGGCCAGATGTTTTAGTTGAGATGTAAGAGTCCAACGATATTTATGTACATGGAAACGCAAATTCGAGTTCGTTATAACCAAATAAACTCCACGAAACTAGAGCGGTTGCATTTAGGTTTCGCTCACATTTCAACTAACTACAACATGGCATCTGTCAAAGAAATAATTTTTAGTCTTTATTTAGTGCGTTCATTACAATTAAAGGCGTATTTTATTTGCCTGGGAATAAGGAATTAGAATTTGAAAACCAGCAAAACAGCAGGTTTTCTTATTCCAAAGAAGGAATAGAGGGTGCAATTTTTGTGGTAATTGCTTATGCGGGAAACACAAGCACACTTCAGCTTCGTCTTCGCCTGACGTTTACGAGTTTAGCCATACGATTTCAATGCTTCATAACACAATATAGCTTCGGCTTAAACGTTTCGTTTGGCAATCGTAAAGAAAAAACGTAATGTTACGTAACGTGACTCCAAACGGAAGCTCTAGTTCAAAAGTGCTGAACATTTGCTTTGCCTGACAGCTCAACCGCTGTGAAAAAACGACAACAAACAAACAGGAAAATTCGTCATATGAGAAATGTCAGCAAATTCAAAGCGGTTGCATCGTTACGCAGAGAAGACGAAGCTGAAGCGTGTTTGTGTTTCAGGCATTATTCCTCGGTCAATAAAATACAGTAAAATGCAGTAAGATTCTGTTACGCAGAGAACACAAAGCAAATGTTGAATGGTGGATTGGAATGAAAAGCTAAGTCGTCGCGGACAGACGTTGACATGCTCAAAACCCCGACTATTTCTTCATTTTGTTTTAGAATTAGACAATTCTGTGTATTCCGTCTTATCCTACTATTTTAAAATTGTATGAATTTTGATTTTGACAAATGAAATGTTTGCTCGTTATGTTGGAAGAAATCTTACGTCAAAAGTTGACAAACGATTAACTTTTTAAATTCTCTATATTAACTTCACTTGCCCTTGACTGGCTGGCTGGCTGGCCAAATCTTGTAATCAATTTTTAACCCACTTCCTATATCCCGATTTTATTGAAATTTTGCACACATGTATATCTCCCATGACAACACTTTCTATTAAAATTTGAGGCCCCTTGGGCCGCGGGGTCAGGGGGCTCCCATACAAATATTTTACAAAATTTTCTCTTAATTTTGTACACATGTGTGTCTTCGATGGAAAACACTTTTTGTAAAAATTTGGAGCGATCGGCCCCTTGGGGACCCCAATATACAATTTTTAAATATCGCTATATCGCATCAGATCACGGCAAAGTCTGATCTCTGTGCTTTGTGAGCAGCGCTGTTCGCTGCCGCTGCGGCATTTGGTGGATGATTTTGCCACAAAACGAGCACGCAGTGTGTGTGTGTGTATCCCCGATTAGAGAATTTACAAGAAAAATTTTAATTTTTATGGGTTGTTTTTTTTAAGTCTTAAGTATAAGGGTTTTCTGAATTTTATATACAAATTGGCTTACCCGCTAATTCTGACATAGTCACAGAGTAAAAATCAGAATACACAGAATTATCTAATCTTAAAACATATAGAAGAAAGATTCACGTGGGTTTGAGCATGAAAACGTCTGTCCGTGATCGCGCAGTTTTCAAGTGGACTTACGATCAAAATATAAGCCGGATATTTTTACTCCATTCAACATTTGCTGGGTGTAGTCTTTGTAACAAAATTAGCTGTATTTTATTTGAATCCGAATTAGCAATTACAACAACAATTGCACTGACGAATTCCTTCTTTGGAATTTGAAAACCTGCTGTTTGGCTGGTTTTGACATTCGAATTCCTTATTCGGATTCAAAAAAATACAGTTATTATCGCCCATCATTTTTCATCAAGCAATTTGCTATATTGCTTTGGTAAAGCTAAGCGGGTTTTACTTAATATCTCAAAGCAACAGCTTTTGGTCTTACCGCCTTACGGTGAGCATCATAACTATAAAATGGCTTTAGTTTCTTAATCCTAAACTTTTTTTTGATTTACTTTCGGCTTTATACTTATGCGATTGTTGTTGTAAGCCAAGCTGACTTTGCCAAAGCAATATAGAAATTTTAAACAGGACCATTTACGTATCAATAAATAATTAAAAGAAAATAAATGTATGTGTAATTCGATTGGTTTTTCCATCCATTTACTGAAATCGTCAGTTGTGAATTTTTGGGAAATATTTAGAATTTCCACTTCCATATTTGATGATAAATTAAAAAGAAGCACGATTTTTTATTATATATATAGATTTATAATAAAAAATATTTGCAACTCAAACAAAAATTCTAAAAGCAATATTTTTGCTCGGTGGGCTGCCTTTTCTGCCGAATCGAATTTCACATTAGGACGAGAATTGAGTTTACTGTGTTTACATAAATATTTTAAAAAAAAATTTAATTTATCAACAAATGTACTTATTTAATAAAATTAAACACAAAAATTATCACAACAACTATTATTAAATTATTAGTACAACTTTATTTTCATTATAGTACTAAAGTCAAAGTTATGATCTTAGGACCACAACTTGTCAGCTTTAACTAAGACTATTTTTTAAGACTACGCACAGAATACGAAATAAAAGTCGGATTTTTACTCTGTGACTATATGTCAGAATTGGGGGGTAAACCATATTTGTACGAGTATATAAAATGCATAAAAACTTAAAAAAGTTAAACGCTTGTCAACTTTTGTCTTTTTGTTGATTTCTCCCAGCATTACGAACAAACTTTTTTTTTTTCAAAATTTTAGAATTTTTGATTTTTGTTTGGGTTGCAAATATGTATTTCTGACTATCACCGCTGAACCACTGAAGCTTTCCAAAATTCCAGACCCGATTGGCCAGATCATAGAATTTCCATAGGAACCAGTCTTATACTCACATCGTAGTCCTACATACCGAATTTCATACGAATTGCTTTAGAAACAAGCGACAACAATTCAAACAAGTATTATCTTAGTCCTTCATACCGAATTTCATATGAATCGCGGGAGAAATGGCTTGGTCCACAAAATTCCAGACCCTATTGGCCAGATCCCAGAATTTCCATTGGAACCAGTCTTATAGTCGCATTTTAGTCCTACATACCGAATTTCATACGAATCTCTTCGGAGATGGCTTGGTCTACAAAATTCCAGCAAATTTGGATCACCACCAGTAGAGCCGACAACAAAGGAGAACTACGTTAGTGATCTAATGCAGAGGATGATTGCTGTTCATGCTGCAGTAAGGAGCAACGTAGTGGATGCCAGCAACCGAATGAAAACGCGATATGACCTGCGTGCAAACTGTGGTGGATTTCAGGAAGGAGATTGGGTCTGGCTTTACAATACTAAAAGAAGAAAAGGTAAATCTCCAAAACTACAGCAAAGTTGGGAAGGCCCTTACAAGATCATTAAGAGGATTAATGATGTAGTATATCGGATCCAACAAAGCCCCAGATGTAAAATGAAAGTTGTTCACATCGACAGATTGACAAGGTACAACATCAGAAAGAGTGCTAAATGAATGGGGACGGACAGAATTAAGGTTAAGGTAATGTTACTGTGAGGGCGCCGTGGCTCAGTGGAAATGCGCGTGGTACTGTGCAGGAGGTTCGTGGTTCGAATCCCAGTATTTTTCACGGTGTCCCACCTCTCGCATATGGGTGACAAACGTTCCGAGGGTAATAACTTGTCACGGAAAGCTTCTCAATTCGCCGTTCAGAGCCGGCTTTAAATTGTAGGTCCCTTCCATTTGTGTCCAAAAATATAAATGCGCAACACAAATGGTCACGAGAAGCGAGGCCTTGGACCGCAATGTTCTGTTGCGCCAAATATTATTATTATTATTAATGTTACGAAAAGTAGTTAGTAGCGCAGATAATGGGGGTTGAATCTTAGATAAATCGCAATGTACAGGCTCGTCCAAAATAAGTACTAAAATTAGAAATAAAAATAGCCTAAGACTTATTAAATTATTTCAAATTTGAAATGTAAGCGCCTGTAAGCTTGAATGTACTGGTAAAAAATGTAGTCAAACCGGATTATGCGGTTTGCCCGGTTTTTGTAAAGGAACATTATTGAACATGTAGGTTGTTTTTAGAAGATGACTCATTGCATATAAGTATCGTTAGTTATAAATATGGGAATAAGGCTACAATTTTCTGGTATTTTCTCGATATTTCTGTCTATAAGATTGGAAATTTCTGGAAGCTTTTCAATTAGTATAAAAGGTGGCGTTCGCTGCAGAGAATTCATTAGTTAATTGCAATTTAACCATTGCAGTTGTAAAGCTCTTGCTTGCAGAAATATGGTAAAGTACAAGTAATAAGTGTTTTTGTGTACATTTAAAAGTTGTCCAGTATAAAATTGTGAACTTGTATTATTTTTACTGTCTCTTGTTAATTTTTAACACTGTTGTTATTTGTAAATTAATAAACTTGTGTTGTGTCTTATTTGCAAAATCCTTTACGAACTCGAAAGCATGAATTTCGTAACAATATAAATTATTGACATGTCGAGGAAGGTTATAGGCTATAGTACAACCCCCTTCATCAAAATGGCGCACACTAGCGGTAATTGAGGACCTCGTAAGCACAGCGGGGTCCACCATTCTACCTACCTACAACCCACTTACCCCTCCCTGGATGATGAGAAATGTAAAATGTTAATATCAGCCACATTTACCAAAGATTTTTATGAAATTTTCAATGTTTATTATTGGCAGGTTGGAGGAATGTTTTAGGCTATAGTACATCCCACCCTTGGTAGTAAACAGGTTCATATGTGCGAGCGATATGAGCGAAACGCCCGGTATCAGTTAGTGTTAAATTGAATTAAAACGTAACAATACAACCATAACAAAAATTTCTTTGTGCAAAAAAATATTTTATTTTTATGCCACTAAAAATCAAATATATTTCGATTTGAAATTTGTATGAGGAAATCAGAAAAATCTAGGTTTCTCGACATTTTTTTAGCTTGCGTTACTGGTTCTCGTCAATATTCTTAAAACTCTAAAAATCGTTTGGAAATGGTCGAGATATGTGTTCCACAGATTGTATTTTGTTTAGTCAAAATATAAACAGAAGATCAGAAGGACAATTTCATTAAAATAGTGGGCTGTAAAATTAAATTAAAAACTTCCATGTTTATTGCTGCATGCAAGCACAGTAAACTTGTAAGTTTTAAATGTGATGTCGTTTCTGTTTCACAAATTATTATGGCTTTCGATTGATTTTTTACCCTTTTATACATTTTCCTCCTCTTAAACACATTTTAATCTAAAAAAAATGCAATATTTCGAATTGCACTTTTTGTTTTTGCTTTCTGCTTTCTGACGGTGACGATGATAATAAAAGTATTTTTTTTTAAATATATTTTTAATCATTGTGTAAATATCAATGACTAATCAATAACAACAAATCAAAAGTACAAATAGTTGTCGACCAGCCAAAATAAATTGAAATCAAGTTCTCTATTATTATTATTTTTAAACAAAAATTACGTTGCTAAGCTTCGCAAACTTCCTTTTTGAATTCGAAAAGAAAAATAATTCAATTGTTGTACGATTTTCGAGAAAAGGAATTGCGAGGCCGACGAACGTAAGTTGGTTTTTTTTATTGTCTTATAAGTTATTTCATTTGTTATATCTTTCAGTTATTAAAATCACATAATTTTTGCAATTTAATTAAAGTTCAGTCGAGCGTTTCATTAAAATGCTTTCCGGATTTTAAAGTCGGCATAAGCCTCCAGTTCGCTTTTAGTTATTTGGCGTTGGCCCAAAGCCTCTAGCCAACAGTTGTACATTGACAGTTAGTGTTGCTCAACCAAAAAACCTCGGGTAGGAAAATGTACCACAGTGCAAAAATAAATTATACTCAGTGTAATTGGATTTTTCAAACAATTCGAGTACAAAAAGTGCACATTTTTTAATACCAAGTGTCAAATATTTTGAGTGCATACCTACTTTGCATTTGAATTGGTCGAGTTCACAAATGCAAACTTATTGCCCAAAACATGCAACATGTAACATGTATGAAAAAAAATGTACCTGCTTGAATGGGCCATTTTCATGCAAAACGGACAACAAATCAAAAAATGCCAATTTGACAGTTTGTTAAATATCATTTTACTTTTTTGAACGCAAATATTGTCAAACTCATGCAAAACTAATGCAGTTTTTTTACAATAATGAACGAAAAATTGAGGGACTGCATGTTTTTTACATTTATGAGCTTGACCTTGTTCTGTGATAAATTGTCATTGCTATTTGAAGCCTGCCGCCTGCGATTAATTGCTTTGCGATAAATTAGCTGGGAAGGGAAATAATTCTTATTGATTTGTTTTCGAATTCTATGTTAAGCATCCCAAGATATTGAACATTTTATTCTTCCTTCGCTGGATATTGATTCCGGAGACTCGTTCATAACACAATATTTATGGATGGTACTGTTAACTTTATACATATATATGTATAACATAGATCTTTATATATATGTATGATAAATCATTTTCATATTTGGCCCGTAAAACATCTCTTCACCGATTTCGAACTGATGTTTGGCATCTCTAGGTTTCCAAGTCTATGCAATCCTTCCAGCGTAGGCCTTGCATGCTTTTTTGTTGTGTCCCATAAATCCTACCGATAAGATCCTATAAGTTAATTTCAAACGGCGGATAGCAAGAAAAGTATTTATTTCTAAAATTTGAGATCTTGTGAATATCGAACTTTAGTTCTATAATACTTGTAACAATACTTTTTAATTGCTTTCAAGCTTTTTTTTATTTTCACTTCTGTGGAGAACAAAATTATCATCATGCATAGCCTACAATCCACCAAACAAAACACAACGTAAGACGGACGCAGGCGAATGAAAATTTTAAAATAGATTTTTAAAATCTTCACAATCACAAATTATTCCAAACAACAAATGGCCATAGAATAATTAGCAATCTAGTGCGGAAGCTAAGCTTCGTAATGAATAATGCAAGTAGCCGAGAGAACATAGTATGTAAATACGTATGTTGATGTGTAAATAGATGACTATCTATTACTATTCTATTTTTATTTTAAAAGCGATTTTAAAATTCAAATTTTTGATATGGGGAAAAATACAATTACTCCACTCTCAGATAAATCTAAACGTATCGAGAGCAGTTATTCCAAATTTGCATACCACTTCTATAGTGTATGTGCATACGAGTGATAAGCATCCGTGCACACATACTCGATATCTGAAATCTGATAAATTTATTGTCTAAAATATGTGTGTATGTATAATATGTGTTTCAAACTAAATTGCTAAGCCGTAGTGCCAATAACACTGCTTATCAGCAATTTGTACTGCAACCCTTCTGATTTACACAAAGGCCTCATTCGGCAACGTTTAGTTCAAATTTAAAAAAAATGGAGGTGTGGGCACAACACGACTTTCTTTTACGGACGGGTCCAGAATCTTCAGTAAATGTATATTAAATTTCTTTTTTTTTTTTTTTGCATTTTCTCATATTAGTTTACTACTACGACTACCACTTCCGTTTGGCCGATTTCCGCCAAAATCAACTGGGCCCTCCCACATTATGTAAAAAGCTTAAATATGAATTTTCGTCTCAATCAATTCAGCCGTCTGGGCTGTAGAGTGGACACAGAGCCACAGACACACAGACAGAGATTTTTTTTTTGCTTTTTCTGACTCAGGAGATACGGTAATTGGTAAATCTGCAAAAATCCCGAGTTCGAAAATTTTCATGATTACTATATGTACTTACTTTTACTACTAGTAAAAGAAAGTAAAATGCACAAACATATTCTACTTAAATAATCTCCAAATGTGTACTGCTATAACAAATTGGCTTATTTATGTCATAGATTGATTTATGTTTTGATTAGACTGTTTTTGGAATTATACATAAATATGTACGTATATAACAATAATTTTCAATTTCCAATTGCGTTGTGTTAAATAGCTTTACAACCACTGATCGCAGTTTTGTTATAAATCTTCACTTTTATTCTCTTATACGGGGTTAACAATTCTTTGCAGGACTTTTGTGTTAACCGCTGGATAGGAGTTATTTTGCTTAGCAACCAAGTCTAGGAACCGTATAGACTTGTTGGGCCTACTGTTTTAAAGAGAGTTTACATCATAATTGGAATCGTTAGGTTAGGTTAGGTTAGGTTGCGGTGGCAGCTAATGCTCACATAGACCATACGCGGTCCTTTGTGTTACCACAGGATCTTACACATTTCCCCTTTTCAGAAGATCCATTCAGTGCTCTTAATGAATCGGAGTATATCTCGCAATTTGCCGTTTTCGAGATCTGATAGGTTATTCATTACCCGCTTATCCAAT
Organism: Nephrocerus scutellatus; assembly: GCA_947095585.1. Classification (NCBI taxonomy): domain Eukaryota; kingdom Metazoa; phylum Arthropoda; class Insecta; order Diptera; family Pipunculidae; genus Nephrocerus; species Nephrocerus scutellatus. The sequence goes on from OX352763.1 coordinate 44,061,781, forward strand.
TGTTTGTGCCTTCTGTGCATTAGTGCCGGACATGAGCAAAGAAGATGCACTATGGTCTCTTCCTCCTCCTCGTCCAAGCAACCTCTGCAGAAGTCATTATATTCGACACCCATCATTCTCGCGTGTTTCCCTGGAAGGCAGTAACCTGTCATTATCCCTACAACCGTTCTTAATTCACGTCTTTGTAAGGAGATAAGCGCAGTTGAGCGATTCAAGTCCAGCTGCGGCCAGACTTGTCTTGAAATATTACAAGTGTCGGTGTTTTCCCACCTTACATTTGTTATTGTTTCTGCCTCTTTCCGAAGCTCAAGTTTCAGTGTCGCGATAGGACTCCCCACCTCCGCCCTTTCCGGTAGCAGCTGGAGAGTCGTACCACGTCTAGCTAACTCGTCCGCCCTGCAGTTCCCCTCGACATCCGTGTGACCCGGGACCCATATGATCCTTATATTGACTGCTCACTCATCTCGTTAAGAGAGGAATGACAGCTCAACGCCACCTTTGATTTCAGTGAGACCGCTTCCAACTATTTTATGGCCGCTTGACTGTCCACATAAATGTTTATCTTCTTTGAGGATAATACATTATGCTTCAGCCAGCTCATTACCTCTTCAATCGCTATCACCTCAGCCTGCTATACGCTGCAGCGATCAGGTAGACGGACTGAGATGCTTACTTTCAGCTTGTCACAGAAGATTCCTGCTCCTACTTTACCGTCTAGCTTGGAGCCATCCGTGAAAAACTGTATTGTTTCGTTATCGGTTACGGATCCATTCTCCCAGTCTTCTCTGGTGGGTATTGTTGTCCGAAAACCTTTTTGAAAGCATAACATTGGTGTTATGTAATCCAGTTTCGTCAGCTCCTGCTTAAGCGATTTAGTTATGGTGGAGTGTCCTTTCTGAAGACTTCTCCACTGATTGACAGCTAACAGTCGCGTAGCCGTAATTGCCGCTTTCTGTTTGCCAAATATGTCTAGTGGGATCAGGTGGAGCATAACCTCTAGAGCGCGAGCCGCGCGAGCATGCAGGCTGCTCTTTGTACCTTCCCCAATATACTTGTATACGTGGTTTTTTCCATAGCTGGCCACCATACGCTTACCCCATACAGTAGTATTGGTCTCACTACCGACGTGTAAAGCCAGTGTGCCAGCTTTGGTTTCAAACCCCATTTTTTACCAATGGCATTCTTGCACGAGTATAAAGCAATTTTAGCTTTATTAACTCTTTCTATTATATTAGGTTTCCAACTCAGTTTCCTGTCCAAGATTGTCCCCAGAAATCTTGCTTTATCAGAAAAAACTAAGGGAGTACCATTTAATGTTGGAGGATCAACTGTTGGAATTTTATATTTCCTGGTGAAGAGGACAAGCTCTGTCTTATTCGGGTTGACGCCCAGACCGCTTTTATTTGCCCATTCTTTAACGATTTGGAGGGCATTTTGCATAACCTCCCTAATCGCTCTGAGGTATTTTCCTGAGACAGCTAACGCTACAACATCAGCATACGCTACCACTTTTATCCCCTCTCCCTCCAGTTTCAACAGCAATTTGTTGATTAGTATATTCCAGAGTAGAGGGGATAATACACTTCCTTGCGGTGTTCTTCTAACTGCCTGCCTTTTTAAGATGGAACCCCCCAGCTCCGCACTAATAATCCTGCCTAGAAGCATATGATTGATTAGTTTGCTTGTAGGGTAGTCCACCTCTAGGTCTGACAGTCATTTACAGATTGCCTCTGTTTTAACGTTGTTGAACGCACCCTCGATATCCAAGAATGCTACTAGTGTATACTCCTGGGAGTATATTGATTTCTCAATTGTGCTTACTAAGGTGTGTAAGGCTGTGTCTACAGACTTCCCCTTGCAATAAGCATGTTGGGACTTTCCCCAACTGCTAGGTTTTTCCTTAGCCCTTATATGAACATCTATCAATCTTTCCAGGGTTTTCAAAAGAAAGGATAATAGAGTTATAGGTCTCAGGTCTTTTGGGTAGCCATGTGAGCTTTTACCCGCCTTCGGTATAAAAACTACCTTGACTTCCTTCCAAGCCCTAAGAATGTACGTCAGCTTTATACACCCTGTGAAAATTACCTCTAACCATGGGAGTATACACACCGAGTTATTTTGAATTTCCGCAGGGATTATCCCATCTGGGTCAGCTGATTTGAAGGTTTTGAAACCGCTTATTGCCCACTGGATTCGCGTTTTGCTCGCGATCTCCTTCGTTTGAACCGATTGAGGTTCCAGATGTTGCCTGCTCATTTCTGAATCACATACCCGAGTTGAGTCAGAAAATTGAGTCTCCATGAGCAGTTTCAACGATTCCTCAATCGAGATCGTCCATGAACCATCCGGTTTTATTAAATAACTTGGAGTTGTTTTTGTCATAGAGAGAATCTTTCTTAGACGAGAGGTCTCCGAGGCCCCTTCCATCTTATCACAGAAGAGCCTCCAAGACGTCCTCTGCGCCTTTCTCAATTCCCTCTGATAGTTTCTGAGATGTTCTTTGTAGGATTCGCAGTCCAGAGCCAGTCTCGTTCTTTTGGCTTTATTGAAAGCTTTCCTGCTTGCTTTCTGATAGGTCCCTAACTCCGCGGACCACCAAGTTAGCTTTTGTTTGCCCATTGGTTTTATCATAGGGCAGGCAGCATCGAAGGAGCGATTCATGGCCCCTGTTACAGTATCTACCGTTGTATCTATCTCCTCTATAGTGACTGGTGGCTTTGGAGCCACCGGTAGTAGTTTCCCTAGCATCTTCTTATAGATACCCCAGTTTGTCCTTTTCTTATTTATACAGGACTCACGAAGGGCAGGTTTGATGTCTAGCTTGAAGATTAAATAGCGATGGTCCGAGAATGAGTGTTCTTTTGCAACCTTCGATTCTCTTACCTTATACGCTATAAAGTCTGATACGAGAGTTACATCGAGTATTTCTCGCCTATTTTTTATTTTGACAGTTGGCTCTTGCCCAATATTACAAATAGATAGGTTCGTATTTAATAAGTATTCAAAAAATGACTCACATCTCTCATTTACGTCGGTGCTGCCCCATATTGTGTGGTGAGCATTTGCATCACTTTCTAGAATCGCACCAATTTTTCTATTCTCTGCATCAGAGAACCAATCCATATATGCAGAAACCAGCCAGAATTTTTCGTTTCCGACTTCTATGCTGGCCGCAGTTATATCACCGTCACTATATTGTGATAAAAGGAATATATTCAGGTTAGGTTTACTCAGAAAACAAGATCTGATCTTCTCTGACTTACTTGAGTATAGGACTTTATACCCTTTAAGTCCGAGCCCACAGATCTTAGCTCCATTTATCCATGGCTCTTGGATTAGGACGAGATCTTCCCCCGTTTCTGCTAATCTAAGTAGAAGAGCTGCCGAATCAGTTTTGGTATGGTGAAGGTTTATTTGAATTATGTTTCACATATTTATACTTACCTTCGCCCCATCGTTACCATTCATGCTACCGTAGTCTCCGAGGATCCGCCGGCACATTCCGTCTCGTTCCCCTTCGACTCAATCACCGTCTTGTTGACAGCGCTCTCTTCAATGGAGTCCGACAAGTTTTTCTCGTCAGACTCCATGGCAAAGAGGTTGCCCATCCTCGATACCAATGAGGACTCGCTGGACCGACTGTCAGTCTCTAAGGCAAGCCCGATATCAACAGGGCAGTCGGGACCGCCGTGATCAGAATGGTCCACTCCTTTACCCTTGTTGACGTCGTCTGCCTTATAGACCTTGAGTGTTATCGACCCGAAACCGAAGTTGATAACTCCCTTAGTACTTGCAAGAAGAGCCAGGGATTCCTTGTTGATTACCATAGTTGTTAATCTAAAGTTACCCTTAGCCTCCTCCTGTTTCACTATCTTCCAGTTTGATACCGGAAGATCTGGGTTGCTGGCTGCGATTATCTCTACAACAGCTTTAGCGTCGGCAGGTTCGGTAGGCAGCCAGACGCGCGCTCTTGGCCTGCTAGGAATTTCTTCCCTGCTTACGGCCGCAAGCTTTGCTCCTGGCCACACCTCACCCACTTCGGCAATCGCTTTTTTGTAGAGATCAACCGATCTCTGATCTGAACACGCCGTCAGCTTGACGCGTCCCTGATGCCAACCTGCATCCCTCCAGGAAGGGGGAGGTCCCGGATTCTCTCTCAGGACCTTTAGGAAAATTCAGTTCAGCGCGTTGAACACCGACTTCCTTTTTCCCGGCGTGATGCTCCCATCCTCTTGACTATTGTCAATGATGGCTAGCATCAGCCCGTGCTCTTTGACGATGTCACTAAACGATTTCGTCTTGTGCGTCTTAAGAGCCACCGGTGGAGTCTCCGCTTGCACCTTAGCTCGCTTGCTGCTTCCGACTTCAAGCTCTTCCTGAGACCTTTGCCTTTTCGGCCCTATGTCCTTGGCGGGGTTTTGTCCACCTTCCGCAGTCAGCTTCGCCCATGCTACGGACTCCTTCTGTCTTTTCGTTAGCTGCTCCTCAGGGTTACTAGCCAACTTTTCCAAGACTTTGAAGGCCGCTCGACGATCCCGGTACCGTTTCTTCGTCGGCGGTATAGTGCGTGACCCGTTATCGGCTTCACTTGTGCTGGTGGTGCTGGTCCCTGGCCTTTGGGCCTTAGGATCCAGTACTACCTTGGTTTTAGCGTCCGGGACCCCACCTTTACGGTTAGAGCCACTTGCCACGCTTGTTTCCAGCTTTTGGTGAGTACTGGTCTTGTTTTGTTTCGGCATTTGGTGAGTGCCGGTCTCGGTTTTAGAAAAAACTTTTTTATTGTGCTTCATTTTTAGTCCCACGAGTGTCGGAGAAAGGGTGGTCCACCTGCGCAGAGAGCCGAATACGCGAGTAAGGTGGGATACATCTAGAGGTTACCAGGTATCCAGATGGCTCCGATAGAGACTGAGCTATTTATGGGCCCCCAGCCTGGTCGATCCTCGGCTCGGGTCGCACCACACCTTGATCCAGCCCATTTGTTGTCATTTAGCGTGACCCGCTCCGCTGCAATACAGAATAAAATAACTCATAAAAATTAAAATTTTTCGTGTAAATTCTCTAATCGGGGGATACACAATGTGCAAAGTTTGAATAAAATCGTGTAAATTTTTTATAAAAATTGTTTAGAAGCACCCTATCCCCATCACTCAAAAACTTTTACAAATAGTGTTTCCATAGGAGATACACAAGTGTATAAAATTTTAAGAAAATCGGGTAAATTTTTTAAAATTTTGATTGGGTCTTTCCGACACCGGGGACCGATTTTACAAAAAAAAGTACAAAAAGTGTTGTTCTTCGAAGATACACATGCGTATAAAATTTGAAGAAAATCGGGTAGTTTTTTGTATAAAATTTGTATGGGTGACACCTGACCACGGGGCTCGATCACTTCCAAATGTTTACAAAAAGTTTTACAATTGGATATACACATGAGTATAAAATTTTAAAAAAATCGGGTTCTGGTTTTTATAAAAATTTTATGGGTGGCCCTCGACAGTGGCCCGATTACTTCCAAATTTTTATAAAAAGTGTTGTCCATCGGAGTTACACATGCATATAAAATTTGAAGAAAATCGGGTAAATTTTTTATAAAATTTGTATGGTTGCCCCCGACCCCGTGGCCTGATCACTCCTAAAATTTACAAAAAGTGTTGACCAACGGACACACACATGCGTATGAAATTTGAAGAAAATCGGGTAAATTTTGTAAAATATTTGTATGGAAGCCCCACGACCCTGAGGCCCTAAATTTTAATAGAAAGTATTATCGTGGGAGGTACAAATGTGTGCTAAGTTTGAATAAATTCGGGCTTAAGGAAGTGGGTTAAAAATTTATCACAAGATTCTACCCACTAGCCAGCCATGGGTACGCGAAGTTAATATATAGAATTTAAATAGCAAGTTGGTTAAAAATTGATCACAAAATTTTGCCAGCCAGCTACGGGAGAATTTTAATAGCAAGTAGGTTAAAAATTGATCACAAAATTTGGCCAGCCAGCCACGGGCACGCAAAGTTAATATAGAGAATTTAAAAAATTTAAATCATAAAAAACCAACCCATAAAAATTAAAATTTCTCATATAAATTCTCTAATCGGATTTTTTTGGAAAGACCCCGGGCCCGATCACTTCCAAATGTTAATAAAAGAAATATAGCAAATGTTGTCAACGAAAATACACATGTGTGCCAATTTTCAATAAAATAGGGATTTGGGAAGTGGGTTAAAAATTTATCGCAAGATTCGACGACAGCTTAACAGACAAACACACGGGTACGTGAAGTTAACATGTATAGAGAATTAAAAAAAAGTTTAAGAGCGAAATTTCCATCTCCATTTTTTTATATGGACTATTTTAAATGACGACGCTTGACGTTTTTATTTAGGTACCACAGTAAGAAGAACATAATATAAAATACAGAAATATAATAAAATATAAATAAAATATAAAAAAAATGCTTTGCATTTCAGAAAGAGCATCGTCATTACAAATTTGTCCTTTAATCAATCCATTAGGTGCAATCTCGTCAATTTCAATACTATTTAATGATGTACATCGAATTAAAGCGACAAATTTTTGTCCAGGTGCAAAATATTTTGGTGCTAAATTAACTACTGATGATTCAGTTTATTGAAGTTTATACACTGTCACTGCATAACATGGTACAAATGGAAGCATACGTCATTCAATAGGTCCATATCCAAATTTGGCGTCAAAAGTTAATTCAATTGGTCTAATGATATGCTTTCCAACATTTTGGTCGAACTCGATTTCTACACTTGGAATGTCTTAAGCATAAATCTGACCATGTCTCATACCATATAATTTTAATTATTTTTCCCATACTACCATTTACTAATCCATGTGATATATCATAATTTCGTCTAAGCATTATCGTAAACCTATATATAATGTAATTTCTTTTGGAACTCCACCAGTCTTATTAATTTGCTGTGGTTTAATATCTTGAAGAGGGCGTTTTATATTTCGTGCATCCTGTTCTACTAAACGATCTTATGCTACTAACACATATTTTGTGATAGTTGAATCTACTGAATTAATAACTGACTCATTATATTTTTTTACTAATGAATTTGTTGGTAAAATTCGTATGGCTCGTCCCTGTGCGAATTTATTTTCTTTTTTAAATGTTTGTAAATAATTGTTTTGTAAATAATAATCTATATTGTTCAACAGTGAGACATCCCTCACGTAAATTATTTAATAAATCAACAAATTTTCTATCGCCTCGTTGTCGTACAATTTTAGTTAATTCACAACAACTAAATTGTTTGAATAAATGAACAGAACCTTCGAAATCATCAGGCAGGTGAAAAATTGGGCAACCAACAAGAGGTGGAAGTTGCATAAGAACTCCAAACAATAAAATATTGAGACCATGGACTGACTAACATTTCATAAGGAATCATAGACACTTTATCAATAATCATAAACCGAACATTTGCCCATTGTCGTCGTAATGTTTTAAGATATATCCCAGTAAGTTTGTAATAATCAGACATTTTATGGGTTTTTTGTATTGGAAGTTTTAATAAAGAATGTGGGGTTAAACCATTAACAAGTAATGCAGCAACACCAGTTGGAATAGTAATGTCAACGAAAATTCCATAAGTATAAATAAATCTTTATCCACGTTGAATTTCTTCAATTAATTATTTTAAAGTAAAAGTTTTACGAGTACCAGCACTTCCTTTAATATAAGTAGTACTGGAACTGGATTTTCATTAATAACTTCTCGTAAAATTTGTGGTTTAATATGGTCAATAAGCGACTGTTGCTGTACATTAATTTAAAACCCTTATCAGACATTTGTACTGGAGGAATATTTTCAGGAAGCTCTGCAATCAAATCTTGATCGATTGTATTAATATTTTAGTCACTAATTGTGTTCATATGTTCTAAAACAGCATCTAATTTGTCAGAAAAATTTCGAAAAGATCTTAAAGAATCAAGGCGTGCTTCTAAGTCTGTTTTCCTAGCGTCAAATGCAGATCAGATTCGTAATTTAAAACAAGATTTGATTCTTGTCTAAATGGTTTATGACATACTAATTGGTTATATAAATAAGAATCAAGATCAGTACGTACAGAAAATTTAGGAGTTTTTACTATAGCTGATCTTTTACGTTTACGCGTTCTACTTCTACGTTGACCTTTTAGAATGATAATATTTGAACAAGTTTGTTGTTCATCATCATTTAAATCATACACGTCGTCATGTCCTTCATCGTGGTCATCACTTTTAATATTTCGAGTATCCATAGGTTCGTACAACATGGCAAATTCAAATAATGTCATATTCTCTAATTCTTTAGGTCGGTTTTGATATCTGTCAAAAATTGTCTGGCAATATTCATTATTATGATCAGTATTGCTAGAAAATTGAATTACATTATAGCCGTATTTTATTTGCCGAGGAACAACAACAATTGCACTGTCGAATTCCTTCTTTGGAATTGTGAAAACCTGCTGTTTGGCTGGTTTTGGCTGGTTTTGACATTCGAATTCCGAACTCGCTCGGCAATAAAATGCAGCTTATATCGTTTTCGGGAACACGTGTATTGGGAAAAACACTTTTACGCGAGCTTTGTTTAAATTTAAGATGACATAAACGTAATGCACACTCACACACTGAAACTTTTTAAAAAAATTTCGTAATGGATCAGTTCGTTCTCTACGAATATTTTTATTATATTACATTTGCATTACGAAAAGTTTTATAAAGCATTAAGGGTTCCCCTTTTGATACGTATTTTGCAATATAATATGCAATAGCTAAAGTTTCACCGCAATATTGGATGTCTATATTCCCATTCCAAAGGCGAAATAAAACTGAGTTATAATTGTTTATCCATTCCTCAATCCGTCGTCTTTCCAAAATACATATTCACCCGCCATTGGTCAGTAATTCATTTGAGTTGGGGTCAATAATTTTTGTTCTATCACTCAATCTTCGGGGAAAACCAAATCTACAGTATTCTGCATGTTTATAACAAGAATGAGTTTGTCGATGTGTTTGGCAATCTTTAACGAATTTTTGAAAAGCTTCATCTGCATTTGAATCAGGCAATCGACAAGAAATAATTGAATTTAGTAAAGATAATGATGGAAAATTTTGCACCCAAATAACCATATGAATGTGAGGAGAACCTCTATTCTGGAACTCTATACGCCACCAAATATCATTAACTTTACCACCAAATAATTTATCATCAGTAAGCATAACTTGCAATAAAGCTTGCACTCATTCAAAGTGTCTCATTACAACAACCGGGTACTTTTCAATCATTACTTGAGTATCCTCCATTGAAAGAGTCTCAGCTAGTATATTTGGTCGTCCATCAGTTAAGAGTAAAGCTCTTATCAAAGCATGCCATTTTAAATCGTTAGGACTGAAAGTCAAAAAGAAAGTCGGCGGACCTAATTGTTTAATCCTAGCAACATAGCAGACCCAGGGGGTCTTGAGGTGTATTTATGTGATGCATATCACTCACCTCAAAACCTACCTCAAGACCCACCTCAAGAGCCACCTGAAGACCACCAAAAGACCCCCCGAAAAGACATCCCCCAAAAACACGTGCGAGACTTACTCACAGATTTGTAATGAAAAAAGCGTGACAGAATGACATATAAACCGACAGAAAGACAGGAAAGTTAATATAAAAGCATTTAATTTATTCATTAAGCATCCTCGTGATACCAGTGTTTTGTTTCAGCTTGCAAAACATGGAAAATCTATTATCTGGAAGTTTTTATACATACTTTTCAATACAAGCTTTTCAAGTCCTAGAAAATATTTTTTAAAAATATGCTGACAATCCGAGAATTCGTTAACTATACTAAATAATAATTTTGCGGGCTATGACTATAGGCTACCAAGTTATTTAATCCCCACTGAACATTGAATACGCTGCATAACAAAATGAGTTACATGTGCAGTTTCAAACCTTGCACAGATATTTGTTTGATCGCATGAGGCAAATAGTTTCAAATAAATGTTCATTTTCGCGGTAGCTGCATGTACTTTTATATTTTTTTTATTTTTTTTTCTAGAAGTATTAGTTTATGTAAATAGAAAGTTGTTTATATACATAGAGATGAAGCGCCGACCAATGGTCTGCGCTAACCCTAAAGGTCGTGCAGCAGACTTCCCAAAAGCCGCTTTTGTTAGATTTGAATTGTCGGAAAATATGCCATGAAATTCAGGAACTTATAAACGGATCCGGTAACAATATATGTAATTGGGTAACCAAAAACTCTTTTCGAGGATTTGTCCTTTACACATCAATTATGGTGAATCCACATGGAATATTAAAAAGCTTCTTCGTTCTTCCCAAATAAATTGTTTGTATGTATGGATGTATGTACTCAACATATGAGTATCACAGATGAAGATCGTTCAAAAAACCGTCTACAAATTCTTGTCACTGGCAACATACCGGAGCTGCAGAAAAAACACAAAGAAAAAAAGTGATAATAAATTATTTTGCCAAATCACGAAAAACAAGAACAATTTTTACACCCTCTTGAAATGGCTATTGTCTTCAAACACCTATGGATTCATTGTTCACAGCAAGTGGCCTCTTGAGTTTTAGAATAGAGTTTCTCTTGTGACTTTTACGACACCATCAAGCAGGACCACTTTTTGTGAATATGTGTTTCGAAATTCGTATTCTAACTATTGCCCTGATTTATGAACGGCTTTCTTATTGTGACTTGCTGATCCCTGACGATCTTCGGACAAACACGTATACCAACTCGCACAGTGTTGTTCTTGTAATGCAATGCTCTGGCGCTTCTCAGTCTAGTGCTGTTGTTTTATTCTGCAAATCGTATAGAGTATTTAAGGATCAACGAAATTTGTAAAAGGAACGTAGAATGCCTAATGTTAATGTTCCTTGAGGAATCCCGCCCGCAATTCTAGGATTCATCTTTTTCTTCTTTGTACAACAACAATAAGATTAAATTCTTTAGCTAAAATGCAAGGATCTACGTACAACGGTGTTACAACAGCTACACAGGTATACGACATTGGAATTCTTTCTTGAATTGTTGGGTTTTCCTCAGAAAAATCGCACTTCTGGTGAGCACTGTGCAAACAATACAATTGCAAAGGAATAGTACACCCAAATATATAGGTAATTACATTTACGTCCTGCAGCGTTTTCAAGTGCGAGTTTATTGTTTTTGTCGTTTACGTTTTACACCTTTTGCTTTGTAATGCCGGCAACTCAAGTGTTGCAGCGCTTATTTTCAAGTGGTTATTAAGTATGTTCTATTGTTTTAATGGTTCATGGTTTACACATTTTATGTTATTTTTAAACAGTTGTTATTTATTATTTTCCCAAATGGATGAAGAAGTTCAGTCAGCGACCGTAACCATTTACCTGCGATCACCGAAACGTGGGATGCGCTCTTCCACGCATTCTCTAAATTATGAAAATCCCTAAAATCCGCAAAGGTCTATTTCATTTACATCATTGTATGTAGTGCGCCAGGATTTGGCCGGGTAGACTTAAGATGGCAGGGGCAAAGGTAAAAATATTCAGTTTGGCTATTTTAAATATATGTATCTTATCAGAGAAAAGCATCTGCAATGTAATTTTTTGAACCGAACCTATGGAGTCTTATGAGGTTGCATATGATTTCAGGCGCAAGTCCTTATAATACGTAGAGATTAGTTTTAGCTCGAGAATACTAAAAAACAACAGCAGTGTTGTGATGCCTAACAAAATCAATACTTACTACATTGTAAAAATAAAAAATTGCACACAACACAATTTTGGTTTTCTGTGTTTTTACAGACTTAATGCTAGAAGTATAGATGTGTTTTTTAAATTTATTTATATTTATGTTTTTTTCATTTTGTGCAAACTTGATTATTATGGGTGACATGAATATAGAATTTTATTCTTCCCGAAATTCTCGCTCGAAGGTCTTTTTAATTTTTCTATTCTTAGCCTTGTTTCCTCTGATTGTTCTTCGCAACTTGATGTACTATCACACATAATTTAATTTGCTTTAATACTTGAACTAAAAACATTAAACCATTTACCTACGAGTATTTTCTTGAATAACCGAGGTTGAACATCTAGGAGGAGATGAATTGCTCTTTTTTCGCTGGAGATTTCCTAACATATGTTGGCTGCCTTAAAACAAATTTAATAAAATAGCTTAAATACAAGTATATATACAGGGTGTATCCGTTAAGGTGGCAAATACTAAAAGAGATGATTCCTTAATTCCTTAAAAAAATGGTATGGGATGGCGGAGGGGGTCTATTTTCACCCCCTGTGGTGTACGTAGCGTTTTAATGCGAAGCGACATACTTTTGACCTTACATCACTTCACACCCTGTAACTCTTAAAGGGTTTTAGCTACAAGGTCATTGTTGAAGGATTTTTTAAAGGATTTTTTTTTTAAATTCTTAAAACGATAACTGAACGTTGTCAAAGTAAAAAAAATTTTAAATGTTATTATCAAACGCGATTATTTCGAAAAATGCTCTTGGATCATTTTTTTTCTACAAATCCACCTCAACATGTTTATGCATTCGGTCAACAGGAGCAGGGTTAAAATTGAAAGTTTGTAAAATTAACGAAAACGTACTTTTGACCTTACATGACTTCACACCCTATAACTTTTGAACGCTTCGAGCTATTAGCTTAGTGTTGGTCTTTTTTGAAAGAAAATTAAGTTTTTTGGATCAAACAATGTACATGTACATATTCTTTCTTCTTTATGTCCTGTATCCCCTTATGGGTCCTAGGGCCTCTACTACGCCTACGCGCCATCGCGTGCGGTTCCTGGCAATGAGCTTCAGCTCTCTCCAACTCTTCCCCAATTGCCGTGCCTCCTCCTCAACTGTTCTGCGCCATGTATTTCTCGGACGACCCGTTCTTCTACCATCCTGAGATAACGGGTTCCATTGCATTGCGTATTTTGCTATGGAACTGTCGCCTTTTCGGAGTGTATGACCAATCCACTGCCACCTCCGTCGTTGGATGGTTGTGCCTATTGGTTTCTGACCCGTTCTCTGGTAAAGATGTTCGTTAGAGATACGGTTAGGCCAGAAAACCCTTAAGATGTTCCGTAGGCACCTATTTACAAATGTTTGTAATCTTTTTGTGATAGTAGCGGTCACCTTCCAAGTGCTGCACCCATACAACAGCACAGATTCAACATTTGAGCGGAACAGTCGCAGCTTGGTGTTTAAGCTGATCGCATTGCTTCGCCATATCATGGACATCATTCCAAACACCGATTTTGCTTTGCCGATTCGGTTGGCAATGTCCTGTTCGGTTCCACCTTCGGTCGAGACAATACTCCCAAGATATTGGAAACTCTCTACTCTCTCTACCGGCTGTCCAGCAATGTTAACATGAGTAACTGAGTTAGTGCCGAGGTTGATGATTTTGGTTTTGGCAGTATTAATCTTCAAACCCGCAACATTTGCCTCCCTCTCCACATTTGTTGTCATTTGGTGCAGCTCCATAATTCTATGTGAGAGTAAACAAACGTCGTCAGCGTAATCCAGATGTTTGAGTTGAGATGTAAGAGTCCAACGAATTCCTCCGTTTCCAGTAGATAAAGCTGCGCGAAGTACATCGCTAATCACCAACAAAAAAAGTATCGGCGATAGAATGCAACCTTGTCGTACCCTACTTAGGATCTCGAATTCCTCTGACAGCTTTCCTCTATGCAGCACATGACATTTAGAGCCATCATAGGTTGCTTTAATAATAGCTATTAGTTTATCGGGTATACCTCTCCTGCGCAAGGCGAGCCAGATAAACTGTCTGTTGACACTGTCAAACGCCTTCTCAAAATCGATGAACAGCAGGTGCAGTGGTGACCGGAATTCAACGCACTGTTCAATAATGATCCGCAGGGTGTTTATGTGGTCTACACAGGAGGATCCAGTGCGGAAACCTGCTTGTTCGGCATCGAGTGTATCTTCCAGATGTTCCTTAATACGTTCAAGTACTACTTTGGCTATTACTTTTGCAACTGCAGGGAGAACGCAAATGCCTCTCCAGTTTTCGCACTCCATAAGACTACCTTTTTTAGGGAGCTTGACAATCATTCCCTTCTTCCACTCTTCGGGGAAACTTTCTACCTCCCAAGCTCTCTCTACAAGAGGATATAAAAGCTCTGCTGATGTCGTTGAAGCTGCACGCAGAAGCTCTGCGGGTATACCATCTAGTCCTACCGACTTGTTGTTCTTTAGTGCGTTAATCGCGGTAGCGATCTCGTCTTTACTGGGAGTTGAGGTGCGAATTCGGGAAATTGTTACTTCCGGCATTTCCGTTTGATTTAGGTGCATATCGTTAGCAAATACACGGTTAAAGACCGTAGAGAAATGCTCCTTCCATCGCTTGAGCTGATCCTCATCTGAAACGAGTACGGTACCATCTAGGCCTTTCACCGGATGTTGGCTAGAGCGGTGACCACCTGTCAGCTCTTTGGTGATTCTGTAAACGGTTCTGCTATCGCACCGGCTCGCTGCTTCCTCTGCTTCTGAGGCCAGGTTGTTAATATAGATACGCTTGTCACGTCTTACACTACGCTGCACTTCTCTTATTTTTCTTCGATACATGGACTCTAGCTCGCTCCTCGCTGCTGCTGGGGTATCGGCAATACGAGCTTCAAGTAGTTTACGTTCTTCAATCCGCCTCCAGGTATCTTCGGTAAGCCACGTGCTGTGCCTTGCCTGGCTTCTACCAACAATACTTTCCGCTCCAGATGTGAAAACATTTTCACAGCCTTCCAATGTTCCTGGATGGTTGTCGGCAGTGAGCTGCTGATTGCTTCCACTCCTTGCGATAGATGATCCCTTAATTGTTGGCGTACTGAGGGGATCTTTAGCCGGTCGATGTTATACCTAGGCATTCGGATGATATTGCGGATTCTATGAACTGATGCAGTACGTAACTGGACAGTAGCTACCATAAGGTGATGATCACGTACCATACCCATGTCGGCTCCTCGTCTGTTTCGGACGTCTAACAGACAGCTCCTAAAACGTCTGCTGATCGCCACATGGTCGATTTGGTTGGATGATGATTGCCTGTCAGTTGGCGCCCAGCTGACCTTGTGGCAAGTCTTATGCTCAAACATGGTGCCTCCTATAACAAGGTTGTTGGTGTTGCAGAAATCAACAAATCTTTCACCATTGTCATTTCGTTTTCCGAGGCCGTGCTTCCCAATCACATGCTTGAGTCCTTCATTGTCGTTGCCAACCTTGGCATTCAAATCCCCCATCACGATGACGATATCTCCGTTCGGCGTTGCGTTGAATACAGCGTTTAGTTGATTGTAGAAGTTGTCCTTTTCATCCTCAGTCGAGGGATTCGTTGGGGCGTAGCACTGTATGATCGTGACGCGCCGTACTCTAGTTCGAAATCTGGCCGATATGATCCTATCACTATGCGGGTGCCAGGAAATTAGGCCTCTACGTGCTGTTGGCGTTAGCAGCAGACCCACTCCAGATTCACGGGTACTGCCGGAGGGTTTGCCAGAGTAGAGTAGCACAGTGTTACACGTTGGGGATTGGTACTCTCCCGCGTCGAACCATCTTACTTCACTCACTCCCAGTATGTCCAAATTATATCGAAGAAACTCACATTCCAGTTGAAAAAATCTGGCATTATGAGGTCCTTCGCCAGAGTCAAGGAGCGTCCTCACATTCCAGAAACCAATCTTAGTCCGGGTACAATAGCCAAAAGTCGTCATTATTCGATCATTACTTATCCGAGGCGTTGTGTCAGTTTCAGTAGCGGGTATTTTTCGGTACCGCAGGGTGCTAGCCCACGTTACCTAGACTAGAAACGCTAGACCGTTCGCACTTGCAGTTTTAGCCTACATGTATAAGGATTTATACACATAGTTGCCCGGGGACCACCACGAGGAGGTAGAGCAAGCACTACATCACGAACTTGATTGTTACGCTACTGGCCCAAACCAGTTTTGAGCAGTCAGTAGTTTCCCGATCAATCGCAATGCAGATCGCTTCACATGTACATATTGTAAAGTCAAAAAACAATTTTTTTTCAAATTGTATTTACAAACACAATTACTTCGAGAAATGCTCTCGGACAAATTTTTTTGACAAATGCAGTGTTAAACCCTATTCAATTCCCTAAAAACCTATGGCACAATATTTGTGCATTCGGTCAACAAGAGCGAGATAGTGCGGGTTTTGTTACTACTATTACGTATAAGAAGATTTGCATGCCGTCTAAGGCAGTGTTTATGGCGAAGCGTATTAGCGTCGCGCGACGCGATGGCTTTACGCGCGATCGCAAGCGACATCGCTACGTGCGAAATCGCAAGCGATTGAGTGTTTATGGCAGAGCGAATTCGCATTGTTTTAAACATTAAAAATAATTAAGAGATTTCAAGTGCACCAAAAAACAAAGAACGCAAACGTCACCCCCCCCCCCCCCCCCCCGCTTCCAACAATTTCCTGTTTTGTTGTGGTAATCTGAATTACGTAGCTTCCACAAAAACTGGTTTCCGCACAACCTCAATACATTTTTCCATAACGAACGAGCGATTCGCTAGACTGATTCCAAATATTTTTATTGCAGTTTTTCGTCGCACGCAGTCGCTTGCAGTCTCGTGCAGTCGCTCATTTCGCTTTTCGCCAAATCGCTGCGCCATAAACACCTCCATATGTACGCATGTAATTGATCGCTAGCAGCAAATCGCATCGCGTCGCGCGACGCGACGAATACGCTTCGCCATAAACACAGCCTTAGTGTTCCTGTAGCAACAGTGCAACAAAATTACACGTGGAACGGATGCACTCTTACCACTCCACTCCAGTGCATAATCTGCTTCAAACGGATTTGCCCAAAAGGACTTAATTTTGTGAGTGGACACATGAAAATGGGGGTCCACATTTCTGGTAAATGGACTATTGGACAAAATTTAATTTATTTTGTAAAAAAACAACCCAAAAAAATTAAAATTTTTCTTGTAAATTCTCTAATAGGGGATACACACACACACTGCGTGCTCGTTTTGTGGCAAAATCATCAACCAAATGATGCAGCGGCAGCGAACAGCGCTGCACACAAAGCAAAGAGCTCAGACTTTGCCGTGATCTGATGCGATATAGCGATATTTAAAAATTGTATATGGGGATCCCCAGGGGGCCGATCACTCCAAATTACAAAAAGTGTTTTCCATCGAAGACATACATGTGTACAAAATTTAAAGAAAATCGGGTAAAATTTGTAAAAAATTTGTATGGGAGCCCCCCGAACGCGAGGTCCGAGCAGCCTCAAATTTTAAGAGAAAGTATTGTCACCGGAAAATGTGCAAAATTTAAATAAAGTTGGGCTTTGGGAAGTGGGTTAAAAATTGATCAGAAAATCTGACCAGCCAGCCAGCCAGCGTGCCACGTGCACGCGAAGTTAATATAGAGAATTTAAAAAGGACTACATTAGGTCCAATTGGACCAAAACGGCAACCCTGTTAAGTACCACGTACCACGCTTACACAATCAAAACAGAAATAACAGAGGAAGATGAAAGCGAAAATAGAACATGAGAAAGTTTTATAGTTTTATTTTAAGAATTGGGACCTAAAATAGTGCATATAAAAATTTTTTAAGAGATAATTTTCGCTCTTATAAAAATTAAATTTCGCTTATACAGCGTTGCCGGGGTGGTACAATCGAGCCATTATGGCACATTTTTTTTAAATGACACTGTGGCACGCTAAAAATTTAAGTGGCACGTTTTGATCATTTTCGACAACAAAAATTGAAACAGCTTTACAAATATATTTTTTTTTATTATATGACAAATAATAACAAAACATGACGAGGTTAGGTTATAATATATAAAACAGTCACTTTCGTCTATGGTTGTGTGTAAAACCCTTTTCACACGACTAATAGCCTGTTTCCTACACTTCGAAAGTAGGCATTATCCACATAGATTACGCGCTAAAAAGCGCCTATCGTATGCTCGCAAGATTGATTCAAGCTTCTTACTCGCAAGATAATACTATACTAATATGCTATTCAACAGCAGGAAATATTAAAACTAAATTAAGAACTAAACCTAATTTTGAGACATTTGAATCTTTAATTTTCTTAAAGTAAAACTTATTAAAAATTAAATAGTGCACAAAACTGTATAATTATGTTTAATTGTACGTGTTTGATGGATTAAAGTCTTCTATTAAATATTCATTTTTGTATTAAAAATGTAATTTTATACCAAAAATGTGAGTAAAAAAATAAACTAATTTTTTTAGTTTAGTTTTTAGTTTAAAATTTTTTTTCTGAATAACCCGAATAATCCGGATAATTACTAGTAAAAATATTCTATTGAGAATGGCTCAATATGTAAACAAGAGTCCTTGAAATCATTTTAAAATTTAAAAAAAACACGTTGGACGATTACTTTTTGCAACAACTCTGATTTCGTGGATTACAAAGTAGTTTGACCGTTTTACTAATAATCTAATAAATAAATAAATTAATTAAAAAAATAAAAGCCAAATGTCCCTTCTAGGCATTTATAATATTTAAGAGCCTTTTTATAACTTTTTGATGGAAACTTTATTATCTAATATATAAAAATCTCGTGTCACGGTGTTTGAGGCTCAACTACTCCGAAACTGCTCGACCCATTGTTATAAAAAAAAAAAAATTTGAGAACGACTGGACTGATTTGGCTATAGTCCGAACATTGTTTTTGTGGTAGTATTTATGGAACGATTTGGCTCAAATTCACACCATATAATATTTAAATAAAAAGAAAGTCGTTGACAAAATTTGGACCGCGGGCGTGGCGTCAGTGGGTGGGAGGTCAGTGGGCGGTGGTCAGCGGGATGGGGCAGCCGGGAAACGCTGGTGTAAGTGGGCGTGGCGTCAGTGGGAGGGTAGCAAAGCGCCCGGGAACAGCTAGTTTACATATATGTAATATCTTAAGATATATATAGCGCTTTCGATTTGCTGGATACAGTAAGGGTTGGGTGTCCCTTTTCGACAGCGTTCCTGACAAAAATCAGATAACGCTGTAGAAATGGGACACCAAACCTACACTGTACCCAGCAAATCGAAAGCGCTAATACTTTTGCATGTTTCTGTGTACGATCGGAACAGTTGGGCTTTCTATAGAGAAGGTTTTGTGCTTGGCAGCATGATAGCAGAACTAATAAATTCCATTTATCCTGCTGTTTCGCCATGTTTTTCCCATGGACAACTTTATTTTGCTTGCTCTTGGGTGGGTTCACCTTGCTATTGAAGATGTAACTAAAAACATTGTGTACAACCAAGTTTTGTCTTAAATTACTATGATGTATTTTATTTTTTAATTTTATGTTATGATTTGAATACTATAGCTATAATTTAAAATACTTAATTTGTTAATAAAAACTGCAATTTTACCTAATACATATAGATATCATTCTTTTTCTGCCCCTCCTGGCTAATAGAAGATTGGGATGAATAACTAACTACCTGGGCAACGCCGGGTAATAAGCTAGTATCTATATAAATAAAAATTATTTGCCGCATGTATGAAAGATCATCACTTGAAAACGGCTCGACCGAGGCTTATACGGAAAGAAAAAGAAAAGAAAAGTTGCCCGGAAATTTTTTACTGTGTTACTTTTACACAAAACATGAGAGCACTCCCTCATGAAATTGAGTTTGTTCAGCTCCTTCTTACATCTATAATTGGTAACGTTGATATGTAAACTTTCCCACACTACGCTTGAGTTGTCATTGAAATTCCAACGCTTCTTTTGTCTGATCCTTTAAATATCATATAGAGCTAGAGCCCGTGAATGCCAGACTTCTTTATTTTATAACAGCTGAAAGTTTCTCAGCGCATGCTTCCAACTACACAGGTGACCATACGTCCCGATTGCGGCGGGACAGTTCCGCTTTCGAGCTTTGTGTACCGCTGTCCCCAAAGAACGCAAAATGTCCCGCTTTGGAAAAATGTTGAATGGACAATTGTGAAAATTTATTCATTTTCTACATTTATAGCGTTAGTGTTAAAACACTTAGAATTCTATCATGCCTCTGACACAGAATATAAGAAACTTCTGGGCTACTGTAAAACTACGAGACTTGCGTTGATACCGGCTCTGGAAAGAGTATTGTTAATGTTTCAGCATTTAAATGACTATTTTCTGAGCATTGGTAAGCGCCCAATTATTTTAAAAGATTTTTTTAACAACCCTAGCTCAGAATTATGGTTATTTTTATGCACGCTCAGTAGCTACGTTTCATTAAGCTGTGTTAGAGATCGAGGGACAGAACGTGTCTGCAATAGAGGCCGCTAATGAAATAAACCACCTCGTAAGCAATTTAAGCCAAAAACAAAATTCATACTTCCTTCCCCAAGCCATCCGTAATATAATCGCGAAGTAACATGAAACTGGTGCTGTCAATGAGGACAAGACGAGTAAGGAATATTTGGAGCAGTGTTGATGAGAATGATGAACGAACTTATTAAATAAACAGGGCTTTCCCAGCAGCACTCAAGATAAAGGAGTTTTTGATGAGTTTTCACTCATTTTGAATTAAATAACAACTCAAAAAGTGACAGATTGGAACATTGATAAAAAAAGTGCTGAAAATCGTTAGGATGAAGTATTTACCCACTTTCATGCTATAGATATATCTCACGCGAATATTTTTCACAATTGTAGAGTACATTTTGTGTCTACCACTTAGCTTCGCCCCTGTTGAAAGAGTGTTTTCTCATATGAATAAGATATGGATCAGTGAAAAAAAACAGTTGCAAGTTTCAGCTTTGAAATCCATTCTTATAGTAAGGGGTAACATAAATAAATCGTGTCGACATTTCCATGCATATTTAAAAACAAAACCTGGTATTTTAAAACAAATTTTCTCATCGGAAAAATACATATAATGAAGCAACCCACCCAACTGCTTAAGATTAAATTTATTTTCGTGTGCTAATTTTTATTAAGCCAACATTAAACATTAGTAATGTCTCATATTTGGTTTAATTATTATACTTTAACTTTTTAAATGAAAATGAAATGAAAATTAATGAACAATTAAAAAATACTTTTATGTAATCTAATTCATATGAAATAGACTAAAAATGTCTCATATTTTGTTTAACGCAAAAAAAATACAAAAAAATACAACCATTTTTATCTAATTTATGTGAAATATACATTAACATTACTTTCCATATTTTGAATAATTTATTTTATATACAGGTGTCCCGCTTTGAGGTCACCTTAAGTTTGGGTCATCGTGGCTTTGGCAGGTAACTTGTATAAAATACCAACTTAAATTTATCAAATAATAAAGCGAAATATTTTCTTCGGAATAATATTAGAAATCACGTCATCCTTTGCCAGACATTAAACATCGTTGCAAACCCTTGCCAGACACTCTTTAATAATAATATTCGGCGCGACAGGTAATTGCGGTTCAATGCCTAGCTTCCCGCAACAATTTGTGTTGAACATGTATATTTTTGCACACAATTTAATGCCGGATCCGACCGGCGAATTGAGAAGCTTTCCGTCACAAGTTATTACTCTCGGACGTTTGTTAGACTTTCGCGAAAAATACTTTTAGTATTACTGCGATTCGAACCACGAACCTCCTGCTCTCATCCACTGAGCCACGCCGCCCACGCCAGACACCCTTTAACTTTAATAAATTGTAACTGTACTTACATTATAGTATAAAAGCTGAATTTTACTAGGGTAACTATTAAAAGATGTTTCCTCAGTAGCCAGACAAATTCGACAGTTCTAACGCCTGGACAGACAAACATACAGGGTAGCTATAGGGGCGAGCAAGAGGCAACATTTTTCCAATTAAAGAATTTACAAGAAAAATTTGAATTTTTATGGGCTGTTTTTTTTTACTTTTTTAAGGTCCCTTTAAACCAACATTCACACGACCCTGAAAACTGAAATTCTGTGCGCAGTTCAGTCCCATGGCTCATTTCTGAGATTACGCGTGTAGCGATTTTCAACTCTACTCTGATTTTAATGAAATTAATACTTTCATTTTTTTCTCTCTCAATAACCCTAGCCCAATTGGCTGATAATGCGACCTAAAAAAATAATCTTTAAAAAAAAACAAAGATCTTTTGAGTCGTAGGGTGTACCTAATCTAAGAGACTACCTTCCTAATGAAGGATAGTATGTCCTTAGTGGCAGAATTACGCAGATCCGCCGACGAACATAATGCCTAGTGGAAAATATGTCTCATTAACCAGATCAAACCTGGACAGTCACAGAGGATGTGCCCGGATGTTTCGTTCTCCTCCAAGCAGAACCTACGTTCCGTGTTTTAGCCCAGATTAATTTTGTTAAGGTGATATCGCAAGCTACATTGACCTGTGAGAAAACTCACTAGCTTTCTGATGCTATCCTTGTCTAGATCAAGGAAAAGGGCCTGCAGTGCATCGTAGCATCATTTAACTGATTTAGAGTCCATTATGCTGGACGATAACGCTTTCAGTGACTGACTTTCTGAAAAGATATAAATCATTGCGCCTATAATACCCTTACTCCAAATACCCCAGCGCCCACTCCAGAATCCATCTTCGATCCGTCTGTGCACCAGACCAGACCTTTATTGTCCTGAGCTGGAGCACCATTAGACCAGATTGCTCGATCCAATATTTTTTACCTCAAATAACCTACTGCCTTGATAGCACATCTAGCGGCCGTTTTCCAAATGAAGATTAGCAGGGTTGAAAGCCCTACAACAGCTTCTAATGCAGTCAGGTGCGCATGGCACCCGTTATACCTAGACAGGCAATTCTTTGTAGCTTCTGAAGCTTAATTACTCCGTCTCCGAGATATTTAATCTCACTAGAATACTCTAATGTAGTGTTATTTAGGATGATAGGTCCCATATCGGACAATCTACGTATCGTGAAAGGCACTAGAACGGTTTTGCAAGGTGTATGACAATATTAAAGAACATCAAATGCTTAGCACGGTTCTTTTAAATTATGTGATTTTTTTAAGCCACAAATATTCCAGATTTCCATTAAAACATTCCAGCAATTTTTATTTATTTATAACAGTTCTACTTGCTCCAGATCTACCACCTATTTTATTTTCTACCTTTAAGGGGCTAGTTATGCTTCAATAAAAGCATTTTTTTTTTTAAATTTTATGTATAATTTTATTTTATACTTTTTAGTTTTTGATGAAAGAATAATCGAACAAGTGTACATTTTTTGCCTGTATAAGTGTCGAATCTATAGTTTTCTGGATTGGTGAGTTGGTTAGTTAGTGGGGTGTAAGTGGGCGGAAGGTCAGTGGGCGGGGATCAGTGGGATGGGGCAGCCGGGAAACGCGGGTGTAAGTGGGCGTGGTGTCAGTGGGCGTGACGTCAGTTGGCGGGAGGTCAGTGGGATGGGACAGCCGGGAAACGCCAGGTATTTCTGCTAATACTGATGTGACTAATACTGTGACGCGATATCGCAAAACAAATAGCTTTTCACAAGTTCACAAAACGATCACAAACAATAAAAAATAAAATATGCCACCAAACCATTTACCTTAAACTTAAAGCCCTCGGATTTCCACCCTTTTTCATTTCATGGCTGAAATCGTACCTTGAGAAGCAGGTACAGGGTTCTCTTCAGATTCTCAATCTCAGACCCCATTAACGCCACTTCTGGTGTCCCACAAGGCAGTCATCTCGGTCCATTGATCTTTGTCCTAACAATAAACGATGTTGGTCACATCATTAAAGATTCAGATTTGTCCATTTATGCGGATGATATGAAAATAATCAAGGTAATAAATACCCCCAACGATTCTCTATTACTTCAAAACGACCTTAACTCATTCTACACCTGATGCGACAAAAACTTCTTAGAACTTAATGTTGGTAAATGTCAATCCATTACGTTCTCCCGCAAACGACTTCTCCCACCCCTCAGAACCTATTACTTTCGGAACAATCCAGTTCCTTCAGTCTCTTCTATACGCGATCTGGGTATTATCTGTGACAAGGAGCTCAACTTCCGTTCCCATATCGATCATATTATACAAAAGGCAAATTCTTCTCTCGGTTTCATAAAACGATGGTCCAAAGAATTTTCTAACCCTTACGTTACTAAATCCCTTTACATTACCTTTGTCAGACCACAGCTTGAATACGCCAGCCAAGTCTGGTCTCCATTTCACGACATCCACTCCCTTAGAATTGAAGCTGTGCAGCGCAGGTTTATCCGTTTTGCGTTACGAAGTCTCTAATGGGCAGACAACTATATCCTACCCCCCTACGAAAATAGGCTAAAATTGATCAACTTGCAAACCCTTGTAAAACGTCGCGAAGTTGCTGACATTCTCTTCATACACCAACTATTATCTGGAACAATCGATTCTCCCGCACTATTAGAAATGATCTCGCTTCGCACTAACCCACGTAGCCTTAGATCTGTTCCGCTCTGTTGTCTCCCTCACCACCGCACGAACTACGGCTATTTTGAACCAATGTCCAGAATGCTGCGAATGGATAACAAG
This sequence comes from Nephrocerus scutellatus, assembly GCA_947095585.1. Classification (NCBI taxonomy): domain Eukaryota; kingdom Metazoa; phylum Arthropoda; class Insecta; order Diptera; family Pipunculidae; genus Nephrocerus; species Nephrocerus scutellatus. Next base: position 44,086,319 of record OX352763.1, read on the forward strand.
GCACAGAACACCTTTGATTTCCACTCAAGTATATCCTCCCTTCGAAATTCCCTTTATTCCTCCCCTTTAAGTTAAGTATTATTATTAAGTAGTTTTAAAGAAAAAAAAATATAAAAGTCCAGTGGACCCTCGGGCCCGCCCGTTGGATAAAAAAAAACAAAAAAAACAAAAAAAAAAAATAGGTTAAGCAATAGGTTAAGTGGTAGGTTAAGTTAAGTTAAGCTTGCATTAAGCAAATAAATAAATAAACAAATTTATTGAAAGTGGGACAGGACAACGTCTGTCGGGTAAGCTAGTCTAAAATTTCAATATTAATCAGATAGAATGGTAATATGAAGACACCCACAAGTCCCATAAAATACCCTCAAAAGACTTTCAAAAGGCCCCGAAAGGACCCTCAAAGTACCACTCAAAACCACCCCCAAGATCACCCTCAAGATCCCGTTAAGACCACGTTACGACCCCTATCAATATTTCCTCAAGACCCCCTAAAACCCACCTTAAGATTCCCTTAAGACCCCGTGAGAACACTCAAGACCCATATCAAGACCTCCTCAATAACTCCTTAAGACTCCCTCAATACCCTCTGAAGATCCACTCAGAACTCCCTCAAGACCCCTCTCAAAGCTTCCTCAAGACTACGTTACGATCCCCTTCAGAAGACCCTCTCAAACTCTCCTCAAATCCCCACAAAACCTCTAAAGACCATCTAAAGCCTCCCATCAAACCGTCCTCAAGCACTCAAGACCACCCTCAAGACCACCCTCAAGACCACCCTCAAAACCGCCTCAAGTAACCCATTTAATAATAACAGATTTGTAATGGAAAAACGTGACAGAATGACATATATGACCCTGCTATAACCCCCTAAGATGCCCACAAGGCCACCTAAAGACCCCCTGACCCCCACAACACTCTCGACTTCGCTAAGACAGCGTAGTCAAGTCGAGTCAATCTCATCTGACATCGACCTCGAAACATCATTACTTTGACGTTTGTTGTAAAGACAGACTTTGTTAATATTTTTTTAATAGTTGTTTTGATAATTTTTTGTTTTTTTTATTAAAATTAGTACATTTGCTGATAAATTAATATATTATTTCTTATTTTTTTTTATTTTCCAGTGAATTTTTGTATGGATCAAATAGAATCTGGATCTGGATGCTGGAACTTTAATAATGGAAGAAGACCGGTCAGTTTATTATTTGTTAATAAATAAACAAATATCCATACTAATATTATAAATGTGAAAGTAACTCTTTCTGTCTGTCTATCTGTTACCTTTTCACGGCTAAGCGGCTGGACCGAATTGGGACATTTTTTTTGTAAAATGTTCGTAATAGTCCGGGGATGATTATAGGAACCTGGAAGATTGGAAAATTTAAAATTGGAAAACTTGGAATATTCGGGAAAACGGAAAAAAATGCCGTTTCAATGGGATTTATGTACGAACTCGCGACCATAGGCTACAGTTTTGGGTCAGTGGCGGGTAGTTTGGGGCGGGGCTCGATGGTGTGCGGTGGTTTTAGTGGGGGAGCGGTTAGTTTGGTTGAGGAGAGTAGGGTGTGAGGGGCAGCCAGACAACGCCTGTTATTTTAGCTTTTGGTGGGTCTTAATGGTGTCTTTGGGGTTTGAGTCGGCGGGTTCCGGGTAATGCCGGGGCTAACAACTTGTTATTATATAATTTCAATAGGACAAAACGCAGATAACATCTTCGGGATACTGAAAATAATTTTGATTTAGAGGATATAATCCTTCATCAATTCTTTCGCCTTACCAAAGCTAATTGACGAATTACCTCGTAAAAGTTCAAATTATAGAAAGAAAACAGCCAACTGCCTGAACTCGTTAAACTCAATACTATCTAAATATATAAATATGGTGTAAAAAATGTATGTGCGCGCATCAGTTCAGAACGGCTGAACTGATTTGGCTCAATCTTTTTGTGTTGTGTTCGTAATTGCCAGAAGATGTTTCTTACGAAAGAAATTTTTGGGAAAATCCACCACCGGTGTATACGAAACAGATGGTCTTTTAGAAGTGAAAAATTGGAAAATCTGAGTGGAAAACCCCGAAGAAATTTGGATTTTTTTTGAATTACACTACCAAATCACAACTTACGACTTCAGTAAACGGATGGAAAAAAACCAATCGAACTACACATACATTTACACAACTGGCCAAACTTTTTCCAAAAATTTTTGGAGTGCTTCAATGACAAAATACCAATTAAGAGTTTAGTCGTATGTATAAAAGTCTTAACCAAAAGGTTTTAGCTAAGACAGTCTTACGTCAGAATCGAGATGTAAGTAATTTGCCATTATCCAACAATAAAAAGTATTTCCTTCAATGCTTAAATAGTCAACTGTCGGTGGTGCAGTGGTTAGAACCATTGGCCGCACATTTTTCCCACCTCATGTAGATTTCAAGTACACATGATACGATGCGGTACATGCGATATACAGTTGACATATGCTGGTCTATTATCATATCATATCATATCATATACGGTTGAGTTGATGTATGTAGTAATCAAGATATGATCAATTTGGGCTTATGAGCACAATATTCTAAATTGTGAGGGCTCGGGTGTGAACTCAACTGCACCACAACAAAACGTTGTTTACTTCTATCCAAATATTTCCAAGCCTATGCTGTGCTAAGACATTAAAGGAGTGCAAATCACTTAAAGCGTGCGCTAATTATAAAAAAAATTAACTATCAAATAAAAAGCTGTGTTTACAAAAACAAAGCCTATCTAACTATCAATTAAATATGTATTTACAAAAACAAAAACAAAGCTTATGTCGCATATCTTACCTTAGTACAAGTGTAGAACGGGTTTAATGTGGGCAAACAAAACACATTTACACATTTACAACCGTCTCACCGCATGCTTGTATGATGTGTTGTTGTTTGGCTACTATGATAACATAGGCATATAGAGGGTGTCCCAACAAGAGCGCCGGATTTAAACTTTCCGCTGTTTTGTTAATACGTTGTACGGTGATTTTTTGACATTTGTCACGTACAGACCACGCGATTTAAGAATATGGAGAATGTTTCCTTAATTCAAAAATAAATGTGTTTTTTCTTTAAAATTTATATACAAAAATTTGAATTTGAATACAAGAGAATCCGGCACTCTTGTTGGGACACCCTTTAGCATAGAATATCATTATTATTGTCGTATTTTTTTGTTTTAGATACCTGCGCTCGAGCTCAGATTTTTTCTCGTAAAAACGAACACGAAAGCCTTTACAGCCTTTTTGTTTACATTGTTTGGTTGCATGTGTTGTTGTTGCAGTTAATGAAAAAAGGGGTAAATCTCCCAAAATATCAAGATCTGTTAGAGGGGAAACCCGATCTACCGTAGATTGGTATTTTGGAAAAAACGTACAACTTGACAGCCAAAAAATCAATCTGCACCAGATTTCTTTAAAAAAAATACGATATAAGACAAAGGACTACATTACATTACGTTAACGTTTGCTAAAAAAAACAACCCTCCCGAAGTCCATTAGAAAGGAAAATGACAATGAGGCACAATTCTATTTGCCATAATTAAGTTCAGCCGCACAGTACATCGCACTAGAAGAATGGATTTGTTTGTTTTATTTTTTTCCTCAAATACCAAATATAAATGTTTAAATTGTTTTTTTGTTATTCTTCTGCGAATTACACATTTACGTATATTAATTGAGGACGACCGTAGAAGACTTCACTCGTGTAGGTTCCGTGTGCGTTGAGATTACATATGGATATTTATTTATTTATTACTATGTTGGTACAGTTGTCGTTTAGTCGTTCGTTTTTTTGTTGTTGTCATAATCACTACGAGATCCACCAGATCGGCCGTCGGCGTAGTCTCGTATTTGCTCGTAGTAGATCGTTATGTGAATGTGAAGTGGTGTTTTGTGTAGAGCGAGCGCTGATCAGACCGGCTTTGTACACTCCTCTCACCCCACAAAATTGTTGTACTGAATTAACTTAAAGTATACTTAGGCGTACTGTTGGTCAATCGGGAATCGCGTTCGACGGGTTTTTACGATCTTTGTTGTTTTTATCATGTGTTAAATTTCCAAGGGGTCAGTTGGAGGCTGGAGGGACTACTACTACTAGACTGGAATGGAGTCATGAGAAAGAACAAGTAATAAAAAGCAAATAATTTATCAAAAATAATTCCTAAGCGTTGCCAGATTTTTTCTTTTAAAAAATAAGACCATCTGAGATTATTTTTAATCCAACACAAAAAAGGATAATATGTACCTGGTTTATAATTTCTTTTCTACCTCATAAAAAGAAAATTTTTTCCTGTAATTAGAACAAATTAATTTATTAATTAATTAGCAGTGGCAAAGAGCGAGAAACTTAAGATGTAGTAGTGGGAAACACAAAAATTTTATATGGATTTTGCTCTTTAGTTGATTACTAAACCAAATACGTTTTGGATGAAACTAAGCATGTATCTGTGTACGATCGGAACAGATGGGCTTTATATAGAGAAGGTTTTGACTCAACTCAAAAGAAAGAATTTTAGTAGTACTTCTACTTCGTACGTCGTTGTGTGAACGTTGCACTAACCGTGGGCTGTGACTGCTATGTTTTCACCACCAAATGGGGAATTTCACTAGAAAATCGAATATCCTATTAGAGAATTTACAAGGGGGCTACCTTTTCGCTACCTTTAGTCCTGTGATTGTCATATTATTTTTGCACACAAATAGAAGAAACCAAAATTTAATGCCGTATCCGATAGGCGAATTAAGAAGCAAACTTTTCGTGACAATTACTACTGTCGGACGTTTTTCAGACATTCACGAGAGGTTGGACAGTGAAAAAGACTTTTGGTGTTTCTGGGTTTCGAACGTCGAACGTCCTTACACTAACCACTATCCACGGCTCCCACCAACTATATATGTTCTTAAAACTACCTAATTCTCTTGGGCTTAGAAAAATTTATATTACTGAAAATGCTCACAGAAGTTGGAAAAAACCCACAATCTGGCAATCGCAGGATTGCAGCTACAGTACATAACTACACACAAATCAAAAGCAGATCCCCTTGCCAATATACTTGGTCAAAAAGTGATTTTGGTTTTCAGTATTCAGTGTCGTCTGTCGTGTCGCTACGTTTTGTATGGTGGTGTAGGTGTTCCATCTTCGACGCATTTATAATTTACGTTACTACTCCACTACTTTGCCTCTGCGTAAACGCTTCGCTCGCATGCATTGTATATGCATTTGCATCACTCTCCGTCTCCAATACCCGCCTTGTGTTTTATTCTCTTTTTTTAGTTAATTCAATCTTGATCGTTTTCGTTTGCACGCTGCTGCCGCTGCTGCTGCTGTGTTCGCATTCAGTAATTCAGTAAGAGCCATCGCTTCGCCCGTTATTGTCTGAGTTTGGTGTCGCTGGTACGGTATTGAAAGAAAACTCATGCGATTTTTATCGAGTTCGAGTTGGCTAACCGAGGCCGCGTTGATCTCTAGGAGAAGAGATTTTAATTTTTCTCCACTTAGTTAATATAATTATAAAAATAATTTTGCAATGAATACCGTAGAGATCGTTAAGGCGCACTCACTTATCGGTTAATCGGTGTTGAATTTGCGGTCAGCGGTGTTCCTCTCATCAATATCGGTATCGATTGTTTTGAAACTACTTTCGGTCGCTTTCCGAGTACCTATGTACTTGTTTTAAAAAAAATTTATAATTTTTGTGCCAACACTGATTTCGTTCGTTCGCTCGTTTTTGTTTTAGCTTAATCTTTTCGAGTGTTTGCTACGAAATTGTGCAAAAAGCCATTCTTTTTCTTTTGTTGCGTTAGCAGCAGCCAAATTTATTAAATGCATCTCTTAAATCCAGAAGAATGTGTTTATTGCATGTGATTCAGTGCCATAATTAGTCATCATCTTCATAATAACAAAAAAAAAAAAAAACTCAAGTCGTCGTCATTACGATATGTAATATATACATAATAAATCAAAAATGTAGGAGATTAAAATTTGAACAAAGAAAAGTAAAAAAAAAATTCAAACTTCATAGTATCGGATAAATTGTCTAAGTTGAATTTAAATGAATCATCAAGAGGTTTCAAGATTTCAGTCAGAGATGTAAGTTTGTACACACTATTTTGTAGCTTTTTACGTTCCTTTTTATTTTAACTAAGGGTGTGCTTTTTTCCTAGTCGGAGAAAGCGGAGTGAACAAATTACCTATCCAGTAAATCCGATAATTTTTTTTTCTTATATTAAGCTGTCAGACCAAAACAAAAATTTGTTGAGTTTTTTTTAGTATCATAGAATTTGGTCATATGCGACCATTTACGTTCATCTAATTTTTTTTGTTTTAGATATCTGCGCTCGAGCTCAGATTTTTTCTCGAAAAAACAAACACGAAAGCCGAGAATCTTTTGTTTACATTGTTTAGTTGCATGTGTTGTTGTAAAGGGGTAAAGCTTCCAAAATATCAAGATCTGTTAGAGGGGAAATCCGATCTACCGTAGATTGGTTTTTTGGTAAAAACCAACAACTTGACAGCCATAAAATCAATCTGCGCATGATTGTAAAAAAAATCCGACATAAAAATAAAAACGATTTAATAAATTAATATTTTCTACCTAAATTAAAGTTTTATTTCTCACAGCAGTCGACATGTCTAATGTTTGATGAAACTTTCAAACAACTAAAGCTCTCAGAAAACGTTCTAATGTTTTTTCAGGGTAAAAAGATTATATCCGAAAATAAATTTTTTTGATTAAAAAAAAATTATATCTGAATTTTGACAGTTAAATATCATTCCGATTATTTAAAAAACACGCCCATAGATTCAAATCTTTTTAAGCCTAACTGGAAGTTATATAGATTTAACTGTGAAATAGCTCCTACTTCAAAAACGTCATTTGACGATTATAACCAACAAATACAATCTAAAAATAATAATTATTATTTATTTAGTATTTATTACCAGGTTAATGAAGTTTTTATTCATGATTTTACGGAATATAAATTTTCCTTTTAAAAATCGTGCAACACAGAAGTGAAATGGCCGCACTAAAGTAGATTTCTTTTGCAAAAGAGGAAAAATAAAAGTAATTTTATTCATAAAAAAAAGAAAAATCATAAAGTTAACTGGATAATAAAAGTAGTTAGAGTATTTTTACACCAGATTATGTAGTAATAATAAAGAAAATATAAATATTTTACTTTTTATGAGGTAGGAGCTATATCAAAACAAATCCTTTATTTGTTTTTAAATGTACTTGTCTTTCTTCATCTTCAAGTTGTAGAAAGTGATCCGACACTTAACGTTACATAATGAGGAATACACTCCTCCTTAATTCAATCCAGATAACGGCTTGTTGAGAATACCTGTGTAGATGTATTACCCTTCATTTGATAGCAAACAACTCCCCTCTATTTCAAGACCCTTCGAAACACAAATTTATCAACAAAAAAACTTCAAAACTTTGCAGGCCTTCGCCTTCGCTGGTATATTATTCTTTCTGAAATAAAATATTAAAAGTCAAAAACGACTTGGGTGTGACTCTCAGATCGATTTGAATTTTCCACCCACACCTTATTTTTATCTAACCTCTGCATGGACCCAACCTGACACAGCTTAACGCATTGCTATATAGCGTGGTTCCTATTTTGTATTTCTTTTTATCACAAGCGCTCCTTATTTTGATTTGTTCTTTAAGCTTTTTAATGCTCCCGCAACATTGTTTTGACTTTGTACCAGCTTTTGCAAAGAAGATCATCGCCACAAAGGTACATTCCGCCTGCAGTCGGCGACACTCTCCATAGCCCTTTTGCCCTATAATTCATTTTAAATAGTTTTATGTTATTATATTATACTAGCTGACCCGACAGACGTTGTCCTGCCCCCCTTTCAATGAATTTGTTTGTGATCGTTTTGTGAACTTGTGAAAAGATATTTGAAATAAAATAATAATTAAAAATAATTTTGTTTTGCGATTTTGAGTCACAGTATTGATCACATTATTGTGTTACATTTTTAAATATTGGGAACTACGTAATTTCTCTACCGATTTGTATGAAATTCGGTATGGTCTTTTCAGGGTCCTCTGGGGGTCTTTTGGGGGTCTTTTTATGGTCTTTTGAGGTTTTTTAGAGGTGCTTTTGAGGTCCTTTAAAGGTTTTTGGGGGTCTTTTTAGGGTCTTGGGGGTATTTTTGGGAGTATTTTGGAGGTCCTTTCAGGGTCTTTTGAGGGTCTTTTTGTGGTATTTCGGAGGTCTTTTAAGGGTCTTTTGTGGTTTTTTTTGATGATCTTTTGGGGGTCTTTTATGAGTTTTGGGGATTTTGAGGTACTTTCGGAGGTCTTTTGGTGATTCTTTTCGGGGTCTTAGGGGCCTTTTGATGGTCTTTTGGGGTCCAATTGCACTGTTTTTTATTTATTTTGTGTGGATTTGCGCCTAAGCAAACGACGCTGATAGTTTTCATTTTAAAGATTAATGCCGCGAAAACTCGGTTATTTCTTGTAATTGCGAATGCAAACCGCAACAGAAACTGCAAGTGCTTAAAGTCTACTGGCATGTCGGTCGGAATCATCGGAAAGACCGTGCAAATGGATCAGCTGTCAAATGACATTTGCGCACGTAACCTTAACAATTGGAATCTATTGGAACAGAAATGAAATAACGACTTTTGTTGGACAGATCGCGAATCAACACAATTTTAATTTTATTTTAATTTCGGCTGGAATGCGTTTTTCCAGAGTTTTCATTTCACCGAAAACATTCAATTGAGTTGTTTCATCAAAAAATATCCAATTTATCGTTTTCCAAATTTTCCCGAATTGTATTTTGCTAAAAATATCTCCGGGAGCATAACGATAACGAACAAAACGATTTTTGCTGTTTGTCCGAATTTTTAACTTTGTTTCGTAATTGTCTTTGTTTCCCAGGACTATAACGAACCAAACAAGAAAAGAATTATGTACGCAAATCCATCGTTCTAATCGTGAGTTATGGTTGCGAGTGCATACAAAAATCCTATGGAAAACAGCACTTTTAGTTTTTTCTGAATCTTACAATTTTCCGGGCAACTTTTTTATTTTTTGCGCATAAACCTTATTTGGACTATGGCGAATTTATAAAATAAAAGTTAGCCAAATCGGTCCAGTCGTTCTCAAAAAATTTTTTTTTTGTTTTTTTTTTTCACGTAGCGGTAGTATGCAATATACTTTACGACGTATTCTTATACCTACCAAATATACATGAAAAATTTCATAACAATCGGTCGAGCAGTTTCGGAGCAGTGGGAGGACAAACACCGTGACACGAGATTTTTATATACATACTAGTTGCGTCCCCGGCGTTGCACGGGTGTAAAATTTGACGCTAATATCGCCTCCAAACAGTCCCCCCCTGACCCCATCCGCAAAGATGTGTCTAACTATAACTATTTATCTCAGCGATCCTGAAAACTATGGGATCGACAGTAATATCGACACCCCTCCCCCTCTTCATCGAACCCCTAGCCGTAGAGGTGTCACTATTCACCGCAGCGACTACGAAAACTATAGAATCGACACTAATATCTGTAGCCCCCCCCCCCTCAGTAATCGACACCATCCCGCTAGAGCTGTCTTACCATCACCATTCAACTCTACCGAAAACTTACTACCCCCCACCCCCTAAGTTTGATTCCACATAGTAAATAATATGTATACCAAGTTTGGTTGAAATTGGTCAAGGCGTTCCGGAGCTAGTTAGGCACAAGTATACAAATATACAAATAAATTCTCTACTTTATGTATATAGATATAGATTAAGTATTTATTAACAGTTTTATATGATTGATTGCTTAAAAAAAAGTAAAAACACGTAGAGCGAATCCACTTAATTTCCATGTATCAACCATCAAAAGCAGAGGCGAAGTAACTTTTAAAATTCTTACCTTACCCAGTTTTATCTCTTACTCAGAGTTCAGTCAATCGCTGAAAGTATCAGTCATATCAATACAAGTAAAATACGAGTACATACCTACGTATTGCATTTACACAAAAAATGTTTTTTACTACGATAACCATCATCTTAACCATTCTTGTCGTCTCTGCTTTCAACAAAATTACTACGAAAGAAGAAGAAGAAAACTAATCATTAAACAGGTTTCAACCAACCGGTTTTCTACGCATTCTACTACTTTACAAGTACTACGCACTTTTTTATACACGCACTGCACCGTCTGCACCGCCTGCACCGCCGATTGTATATAAAATCGTAGATCGTAGTAAAACCCAAAGGTAAATATAAAAAAACCTGATAGTAACGACACCCGATCTGAACGGAATGTGATCCTTTTTCTTACCTAGTCTTACCAGTCGAATTGGCTTCATCGCACTGTAACCGGCATCAGTAGGGTGAGGACCTCCTGCACAAAGCACGATTGATAAGCCACAAAACCTACCGCCATGTTTTCGCGCACAGGCCGTGTTCAAAGGATTTTATTCGTTTAATTCTGAAGCATAATTGTTAGACGATTACCGCACGCTCGGCAGCGTGCATTTTCTTTTACCTGATACTCTACCGTCAGACCGTTCGTGGTACTGATATTTCAAGGTTAATAAATGTTATGATTCTGACACGTTTTTTTTTCTGATAGCGGTGCTATCAGACGTGACATGCCCCACGCTATTCTATGTAATAGTCGTTTCATTTATAAAACAAATGTAAATAGTTTGAGTTTTGTGCGTGAAAAGCTCCCCATTACACTAGCTTTCCATAAACTCATCCCTAAGCACTGGGCGTCGGTAATTAAGGACCGGAGCCCCGGTTGTAGAGCCAAATATGTATATTATGAAGCTCTGGTCGTCCTGGTCATCCTTCTAGTGTAGACTTGGCCAGGCTCGCTTTTTTGTTCCATAAATCATACCACGAAGGACTTTCGCAGCCGAATTTCAGATGACATCCCAGCAAAGCTGATTAAATCAGGAGGGCCCGAAGTACACCAAGCTATTTATGAACTAATAGTACAAGTATATGATGATGAAGCGTTGCCAGAAGACTGGAGAAGATGCATCCTGTGCCCCAAATGTAACAAGGGAGATATCACAACGTGCAGCATTTATTGTGGTATAAAGTTGGTAAGTACCGCGTTTACGATTTTCTCCTCTATCTTTCACGACAGAATAGCACCATATGCTAAAGTCATCATTGGCCCATACCAGTGTGGCTTTATCCCAGGCAAATCAACAACTGATCAGAGTTTCAAAACTCACTACACTATCTGTTTATAGACTTTAAAGCCGCCTGTAAAAACGTAGCCTGTAGAACTTTATAAAGCCAGAGAGAATGCGGCATCCCAAATAAACTGATACTACTATATAGGTTGACCATGACAATCTTATAAGCCAAATAAAAATATCCAGATCATTATAAAGCCAATTCAACATCTGTAACGGGTTCCTGTTCTTGGTGTAACGCCGAGAGGTACTATCCTCTACAAGTCCATCCAGATACTGCCTTTAGGTTAGGTTAGGTTGGGATGTGTGTCGGAAGGAAGGGGCAGCGTAGTACCATTTTTGGCGAGTTAATCGGCTCTAAAGTTACCCAGAATGTCCCTATGCCCCGGCACAGGTGAATGTTAAACTGCTCCACCATCTCCCTGAGAGATGATCGGCAGTGTAGGGCTCCTGGTTGAGCCCTGCATGAATTCAGAATAGAGGAGTGTCCGAATTCATTTCTTATCCACTGGGAGGTTGCGTTGATGTGAATAGCCTCGCTAGCAGCAACTTGTATGCTGAAGATGTCTAGTGGTGTTTGGTTGAACAGTATGTCTAGTGCAGCGGAGTGGGTGGTGCGAAGAGCTCCGCTCATATGGAGACAAGCCGATCTTTCGACTTTGCTTAGTTTGTCGCGATTTATTGCTTCGTTTAAGGCAGCCCACCAGATAACCACACCGTACAGAAGTGTATGGGTTATTACCGAAATATAAAGCCAATGCTTTATATGGGGTTACAGACCCCATTTGCTACCGATGGCTTCTTTACAGGAGAATAGTTCCACTGTGGATTTACGAACTCTTTCTTGTATGTGAGGTTTCCAGCTTTGCTTTCTGTCCAGAATGAGATATTTAGCTTTATCACAGAAGGATAAGCTTAGCCCTTTAAAGAGGTTGGGTCAATATGTGGAATTTGATATTTTCTAGTGAACAGGACAAGTTCTCTGTTGTGTGGGCTTACTCCCAGACACCACAACGAACGACGACGGTCATTTGCCGTCTTTTGTCTATACTATTGCGTAAATGGATATCAAACAGTATTTCTAAAGTTTTTAAAAGGAGTGATGCCAAGACTGCTAGACTGCTAGTAGAGGTAAGACTGTAGTATTACCTCTAACATAGGTAGGGTAATATCTGAGGTCTTTTGAGTTTGACTGGCATTATGCCGTCTGGTCCTGCAGATTTGTATTGCTTGGAGCTGTGCAGTGCCTAAAGCAATTCGTCCCTATTAATAAGATCATGAGATATATGTGATAGAGAGTTTGGCCTATTAAGGTTAACGTTTCTTATGACATGTGAGTTACCTGGGAAGTGGGTGTCTAGTAGCCTCTAGAGGTAGTCCACGAGCCGTCTGCTTTTTTCAAACAGTTAGACATTATGGGATTGGTTGAGAGTACTTTCCTAAGCCTTGAAGCCTCGGAGTACTCTTCTTTTTTTCTACAGAAGAGTCTCTAGGATAGACGCTTGGTTTTTCTTAGAACTTTGAGGAATGCTATGTAGGCGTCCCAGTCTGTCTCTATACTTGAGCTTTTAGCTGACTTGAACAGATTTCTGCAGCTGTTACTGAGTTTTCCCAATTCAGATACTGCATAAGGCAGACGACACTTACATCGTTGGTAGAAACACAAGAGCTGTACAAAAAGCTTTCATCCAGATCGAGCGAACTGGGGCTGCACATAAATAGGAGCCGAAGCCATAAGCCGAACGGCGAACACCATAAGAGATGATTAGTTAGTTATTCAGTGTATCACTGTCACATTGTTAAGTCATATTCTTCTCCAAGTTAATTATAATATAAAGTTGTTCGAAGTTCGGAAAACATAAATTCAGTTTGTTAAAATAAGATTCTAGAAATATATTTTTAAACAGAAAATAAATAAAATAAAATAAGAAAATAAGATAGCGATTTTGAAGTATGGCGGAATGTAAATACCGTTACTCCATATAAAGAAGATTTGCCTAAAATTTAAGCCATCAAAACGAAAGAAAAAAAAAACAACCCATAAAAATTTAAAATTTTCATCTAAATTCTCTAATCGCAGAAATTGTTATGGGAGCCCCTCGATCCTGGGTCATTTTGTTTTTATTGTAGGAGAAAATCATCGAAAGAGACATTTGACATCAGATTTCAAATTTGAAAATGCTCAGATCACTTTATTATAAGCACTTGGAGCACGCTCATACTCTGAGCAAATAAGAAACACGAGCATTTTTCTTGAGAACTCTTTGACTGCTCTGAACTTATTTATGAAAACGCGAAATGACAGAATATTGTGAAAACTTGTTGTTCTATCTGCAAGTTGATATCGACAACAAAAAACGACATCAATAAAAATACAATTCAGTAAATAAGTAAGTAAGTTGAATTAAGCATAAAACATGTATGTCTCGTTTCATTTGCTGGGTTCATTTGTGCGTGAGCTAAGATTTCTCTCTTTCTCTCCACCGCCAAAACCATGCAGCGGTATCTGATGCCACTATAAGAAATTAAAAAATTTATAAGGGCCTTGCGGCCGAACCCGGGCCCCGATCACTACCAAATTTTAGCAAAAGTATTGTATACACATGTGTGTAAAATTTGAAAACAAAAGTCGGGTAATTTTTATTTTATATTTGTATGGGAGCCCCACGAACCCGGGGCCCGATCACTTCCAAATACACATGTGTACAAAATTTCAGGAAAATCGGGTTTTAGGAAGTGCGTTAAAAATTGATATTTAAAAAAAAAATTTGTATGGGAGCCCACCGACCCTGGGCCCGATCGCTTCAAAAATTTTACAAAAAGTTTTGTCCATCGGAGATACACATGCGTATAAAATTTGAAGAAAATCGGGGACTTTTTTCATAAAATTTGTATAAGTGCCCCCCCGACCCAGGGGCCCGATCACTTCCAAATTTTAAAAGAAAGTATTATCACTGGAAATACACATGTGTACAAAATTTCAGGAAAATCGGGTTTTAGGAAGTGCGTTAAAAATTGATATTTTAAAAAAAATTTGTATGGGAGCCCACCGACCCTGGGCCCGATCGCTTCAAAAATTTTACAAAAAGTTTTGTCCATCGGAGATACACATGCGTATAAAATTTGAAGAAAATCGGGAACTTTTTTCATAAAATTTGTATAAGTGCCCCCCCGACCCAGGGGCCCGTTCACTTCCAAATTTTAAAAGAAAGTATTATCACTGGCAATACACATGTGCACAAAATTTCAGGAAAATCGGGTTTTAGGAAGTGCGTTAAAAATTTATATTTAAAAAAAAAAGTTTTTCATTGTAGCCCCCCGACCCCGGGCCCGATTGCTTCAAAAATTTTACAAAAAGTTTTGTCAATCGGAGATACACATGCGTATAAAATTTGAAGAAAATCGAGAACTTTTTTCATAAAATTTGTATGGGTGCCCCCCCGACCCAGGGGCCCGACACTTCCAAATTTTTACAGAAAGTGTTGTCCATCAAAGATACACATTTGTATAAAATTTAAAAAAAATCGGGTAAATTTTGTAAAATATTTGTATGGGAGCCGAGGTCCGAGGGCCCTCAAATTTTAATAGAAAGTTTTGTCACCGGAAATATACATGTGTGCAAATTTCAATAAAATCGCTATGGGAAGTGGGTTAAAAATTGATCAGAAAATCTGACTAGCCAGCCAGCCCCCAGCCAGTTCTCCAATATTAGCATTTTTCCGTTAATATTTAATTGTTTCTAAGCTTTAAACATAATCAAATTTTGTTCAAAATGTAGTCTTTGCACAAAACAGGGGAAACACACAAACCTTCTAATTAAAAATTTGATTTTTTTTTAAATCTTATCGGAGAAGCTGCTAAAAAATCCAATTCTAACAAGTGCATTGTTGCAGATGCCGGTCTCTCCCAACAAGACCAAACAGGCAACGAAAAAAAGTTATATGTATTTCTAGAACCAGACACAGCTATGTATACTTCACAATGACCTTGACAATGAGTATAGTATAGTAAGTACGCGATTGATGAGAAAAAATAAACTCAGGTTTTGGTCGTAAAAACTTGTGTACGTAAGACAGACGTTCCAAGTAAAGCCAGCAACAAACAAAAAACGAGCAACCAACAAAAACAGCTCTAACAACTTTAACAACAACTTGCAATAATTTACGATCACAAATGTGAACGACGACGGTCTTTAGCTGTTCGCTTGTGGATCGACACGACGTTTTCACGACCAGTGGTGGTGAACAAACTTAAGACTGTGCTTGGACAAAGTCGGATGGATAGTGGATGGTACAATTCGATGGTAGCGTCGTGAACGACTTGGTGGATTATGAAGATCGCGCTCGGTCGGAGTGTTGGTTGGAGTTGAAGAGTAAGAGGCGACGCTGTCGAATGGAGCGCATAACTTAAAATTGTGTGGAAAATGAAAAACAACTAAGATATTTTTGTTCATCGACTCTGGAGTTTCTGTTTTCCTCCACTCACGTTCTTCGTTTCTTACTTATGCCGTCATCGTAGAATCGCTCTCTGGGGTCGTCGCCTTAGTCTCTGATCTGATGCTTGCTTATTGCGTTACTGCTGTACTCATTTACTATGTGTGTTTAATTTATCCAGATTCCGAAGATAGCACGAACTGCTGATGTAGTATTTGTTAGTTTAGCGCTTTGGCTGTTCTTTTGTTTGCCTTATTTACTACAAAGTCGACAAAATAAATTCACACTTCTTCTAATGGTATGCGACAGGCGGAGCAACTAATAACTAGTTTTAGCATCTTGGTATGCCTGCCGCAATTGGTACACAGAGAGATACATACAAGGTACAAGCAGATTAGCTCCGCATATCGTTTTTAGTATACAATACATATACGAGTCGCAGCCTCCGATGGTACCAGATATTTGACCAGTTGTTGCAGTTGAAGGAAAAAAGGTTCTAAGATCGTAGCATTGCAAGTAATTCACACGGAGGATTTAGTTGATACGCTGAAGATAGTACACCGCCGCGAAACATGGACCGTGTAGCCAACGTTTCCTTCGGTTCTTCACGCATTCGAGAGTATTCAAGAGCATTTTTTATCAAAATTCAATTTATAAAGACAACAATTTTATTGAGAAAAAATGTTCAAAAGCAGAAGCAGTTGGAAAAAAAACATCCCATAAAAATTAAAATTCTCTACTAACCAACAGTATACTGAATTCCACCATAAATACTGAAATATAAAAACACACACGAAGCACTTCAACCCAACAACAAAACAACCCCAATCGTAAAGCAAGCAGCGCTGCGCACAGCGCACAACGCACACAGAACACAGTCATCATAGTATGAATGCCGGAGAAAAAATTAAATTTGTATGGAAGCCCCCCGACCTGCTTGCCCGAGCACTCTTAAATTTTAATAGAAAGTATAATCACCGGAAATATACACATGTGCAAAATTTCAATAAAATCGGGCTTTGGGAAGTGGTTTGAAAATTGATCAGAAGATCTGACCAGCCAGAGCTAGCCAGCCACGCGAAGTTAATATAGAGAAAAAACCCAAAATCAGCGTCGGTTAAGGATTGACATGTGCACATGTTTATCTCCGATAGACAACACTTTTTGTAAAAATGTTGGAGACACCGGGCCCTGGGGTCGTGGGTCCCCAAACATTTTTTTAAAAAAATTAACTCGATTTTTTTTAAATTTTATATACGTGTGTACTTCCGATGGACAACACTTTTTGTAAAAATGTTGGAGACCCCGGGCCCTGGGGTCGTGGGTCCCCAAACATTTTTTTAAAGAAATTAACTCGATTTTTTTTAAAATTTTATATACGTGTGTACTTCCGATGGACAACACTTTTTGTAAAAAATTTGGAGACCCCGGGCCCTAGGTCATGGGGCCCCAAATTTTTTTTTTAAAAAAATTAATTCTTCAAATTTTATATACGTGTGTACGTCCGATGGACACAACTTTTTGTAAAAATTTTGGAGAACCCGGGCCCCGAAGTAATTGGGTCCCCAACAATTTTTTTAAAAATTAACCCGATTTTTTTAAAATTTTATGTCGTGTGTATATCCGATGGACAACACTTTTTGTAAACATTTTGGAGACCCTGGGGCCCGAAGTCATGAGTCCCCAACAATTTTTTTAGAAAAACTACTACACAAAAACTGTGTTAATGTGAAGTGTTAAGAATCCATAAAAAAAACTGATAAATGTATTGGAAAAAGATTATTTCTTTTAAATTTAATTTTGACCCTCAATAAAGGCTGGGTGCGTTCAATAATCAATGAATCATCCACCCAGAGCTGTCTTACCATCACCATTCAATTCAGCGACCACGAAAACCATACAATTAATACTAATATCTATCACCCCCCCCCCCTCAGTTATCGACCCCATCCCCATAGAGCTGCCTTAGCATCACCATTCAACTCAGCGACCCCGAAATGAATGAAATGAATCAATGAATGCAATAATAGTTGAGCTTGAAATTTAATATTGTAGGTCACTATTTGCTAAAGGTGATATCTTTGAGCTTACTGGCTTGAGACGAATTGAGACCATTGGTAGAAACGCAAGAGCTGTACAAGAAGTTTTTATCAAGTTCGAGAGGGCGGCACGAAATCTGCAAATATATGAGAGCAAAATGAAGTACTTGGTGGCTTTGACCAGAAGATTCAACATTGGTCATTCAATTAAGGTAGTAGAGCGCAAATTTAAAGTAGAGCAATCTTTCGAAGATCCAACATTGGTTATACAAGCTCCTGGTGTATAAGTCAATGTGTATACCAATGCTTACATATGAATATATATATAGAGCCAAATCTGTTGATTAATTCTTTAACTATCTCTCTGTATTTTTTGTTTTTTTTCCTTAAAATTTATTTATTTATATTATAAACATTTTGATTTATTTATTTTTTACAATATAAATAAGCAAATATTGCTCACTTAGGAGCATAGGGCAGAAACATAATTCCTCCATCCTCGTCGATCTTGCGCTAGTCGTTTAATTTCTCGCAACGTTCCAGTAGTCCCCGACTCATTCAACACTGATCTCATCCATGTGATACGCGGGCGCCCCATTCGTCGTGTCCCTTGTGGATTCCATTCAAACGCCATTTTTGCAATGTCATCATCCGGTTTCCTCAGAGTCTGACCAATCCACCACCACTTTCTTCGCCGTATCTCAATCGCAACTGTTTGGCTAGATGTTAGTTGTTGCAGGTCGTTGTTTGACATCGGGTTGGGCCAGAATTAGCAACACACTCTTCTTAGACACTTATTGATGAAAACCTGGAGTCTTTTTGTTGCAGAATCTGTGACTGGCCACGTCTCACAACCATAGAGAAGGACTGATTTCACACTTGAGTTGAAGATGTGAATTTTTGTGCGTCTCGAGATGTTACGAGAGAGCCACACTTTGTTAAGTTGGTGATATGCGTGGCGGGCTTTATTTATGCGAGACGATATATCTGTCTCCGAACCGCCATACTTCGTTATAATACTCCTAAGGTAACAAAACTCTTCTACGTCCTCGATGTTTATCACTAGATCGTCCAAGCTTAGCGTCAGAGGAGTCATGATACCAGTTTCGATGCACATCATTTTAGTTTTGCTCATGTTGATTTTCAATACGACTCGTATTGCATTGGAGATCAAACTTTCAATTTTTGACTTCATGTCCGATATTGTGTGTGTCATATGGTAGATGTCATCAGTGTATTCAAGATTATTCAGCTTTTAAAATGGACGCCATTGTATTCCATTCGGTGCTTCGATGTTTGTTTGCATCATTACACTATCCAGGTCGACCAAAAAGAGCAGTGGTTATAATGCAAAACCTTGACGTACTCCTTTGGTGATGTAAAAATTGGCACTTTAATTGCCTTTGAAGCGAACACTGCATGCCGCAGTTTCCACGATTGTTTCCGGTACACCCAAATTTTGCAGTGCGTTCCAAATAGCGGGTCTGGATATAGTGTCAAAAGCTCGCTCAAAATCCACGAACAAAAGAAACAGCGGTGACTTCCATTCTACGTCTGTTCAATAATAATCCGCAGTGTGTTGATGTGGTCCACACAGGATCGATTAGGCCTATATCCGGCTTTTTTACGTCACAGAAGACAATTCACACTTGGTGATATACGATCTAATATAAGAAAAGCCAAAACCTTCGCAAACGTGTTGAGTAGAGTAATTCCTCTCCAATTTTTACAGTCACTCGGGTATGCCTTTCTTGTGGATGATGACACCTTCTTTCCAACTGTCGGGATGATTGGTGATAGTATGCTTGCCAGAACGCTTGAATTGCTTTTCAAAAGCTCCGCTGGCAGGTTATCTGGGTCTGGAGATTTGTAATTCTTCAACTTGTTGATCGCAATTTCGATCTCTCAACCTGGTGGTTTGGGAGATATATTGCGCTTTGGATTGCGTCGCTCTTGCCTTGGGGGAGGATCGGCAATCTCCGTGATCGTCGAGTCATCAAAGAACTCCCCCCACCTCTCAAGCTGTTGGTCTTCTGTGGCAAGAATATTACCAAACCGGTCTTTGAGCGGTGGTGTTTGCTTAAAGCCTTCTCCACTTAGCTTGCGAATTGCAGAATACAAACCGCGCATGTCGTCACACTGAGCTGCATTCTCCGCTTCCGTAGCGATGTTGTTTGTGAATTGCTCTCGATCAATATGCACCATCCTTCTCATTTGGCGTTCGGCGTTATTATATTCCCTTCTTAGATGTTGCCTTTCCTGCTGCCCACGCGACTGATCCAGCCTGATTTTGATGCCTTGATATTCCTTGATATTGAGTCAATAACGTCGAGGAAATACCCTCAAAGTTACTTAAACACAACAAAGCCTACATAAGCGTGTTAAGACTCTTCATATTCACAAATTAAACTATGACTTGACATCCAAGCTACTGGTGAATTGTTATACCAGTGTTAACTTATGGATTCGGGATTTTGGTACTTAGTCGTCTACACGATCACGGGTGTTCTGAGCGAGACAACGTCTGTCCGGGACGAGAGAAAATAAAGAATATAATTTCCTATGCTAAATATAAGTCTGTGTGACTATTTGTGAGTCGTAAAACATGCAATGCACCACCACATCTAGTTTGTTTGTTTGTTGTTGCTGTTATTGTTGGTGGGCTGGTAAGCCTTGTGCACTGCGACCTTAAGGTCTATTGTGCATCCCAGATGTCTACCACATTATGTGATGGCTTAGTCCTTTTATGAATGCCAATATATCTGCCAGGTCGACAGGTCTGGCATTCTGCCAAAGAACTGTGTGAGCCTTGAGGTATTGAAGTCTTTTTCGGGTGAGGGCATCACATATAAAAAGGATGTCGTCGCCTCTGGCTCACCACAAAAGCGGCAGCGATCTGTTTGGGATTTTGTTTGTTTGTTTGTCTGTCGTGGAATCTTGCGATCAATTTCCACTTCCCAAAACCCCAATTTATTGAAACTTTGCACACATATGTATTTCCGGTGACAACACTTTTTATTAAAATATGGAGCCCTGAGCGTCGGGCCTCAGTGACCATATAATTTTTTAAAAATTAACCCGATTTATTCAAATTTTATACACATATGCATCTCCGATAAACAACACTTCTTGTAAAAATTTTGGAGTGATCGAGGCCCTGTACAATTTTTTAAAAAACTTACCCGATTTTTTTCAAATTTTATGCCCATGTGTATCTCCAACGGAGAACAGTTTTTGTAAAAATTTGGAAGTGACCCCAGCGCCGAGGGGCTCCCATATAATTTTCTAAAAACTAACCCTATTTAATTTAAATTTTATACACCGATGTACAACCTTTTTTTTAAATTTGGGCCTAGGTGCTCATATATAAATTTTTAAATTCTCTATATTAACTTCACTTACCCGTGGCTGGCTAGCTGGCTGACTGGCTGGCTGGCACACCAAATCTTGTGATGAATTTTTAACCCACTTCCTAAAGCCCGATTTTATTGAAACACATGTGTATCTCCCATGACAACACTTTCTATTAAAATTTGGGCCCCTCGGGCCGCGGGATGTTTACAAAAAGTATCCGATTTTCTTTAAATTTTATTCACATGTGTATCTCCGATGGACAACACTTTTTGTAAATATTTTGGAGTGACAGGGCCCGGGGTCGGGGGCACCCATACAATTTTTATAAAAAAAAGTACCCGATTTTCTTTAAATTTTATACGCATGTGTATCTCCATTGGGCAACACTTTTTGTAAATATTTGGGAGTGATAGGGCCCGGGGTCGGGGGGCACCCATACAAATTTTATAAAAAAATACCCGATTTTCTTCAAATTTTATACACATGTGTATCTCCGATGGACACCACTTTTTGTAAATATTTAGTAGTGATCGGGCCCCGGGGTCGGGGGTCACCCATACAAATTTTGTAAAAGAAATGGCTGATTGTCTTAAAATTGTATACCCTAGTGTATCTACGACGGACACTTTTTGTAAACATTTGGAATTGATCAGGCCCCGGGGTCGGGTGGCACCCATACAAATTTTATAAAAAATAGCACCTGATTTTCTTAAAATTGTATACACATGTGTATCTCCGATAGACAACACTTTTTGTAAAAAATTTGGAGACCCCGGGCCCGGGTTCGTGGGGCCCCATAACTTTTTTTAAAAAAATTAACCCGATTTTCTTTAAATTTTATATACGTATGTATCTCTGATGAAAAACACTTTTTGTAAAAAATTTGGAGACCCCGGGCCCCAGGGTCATTGGGCCCCAAACATTTTTTAAAAAAAAATTAACCCGATTTTAATTTTATATACGTGTGTGTCTCCGATGGGCAACATTTTTTGCAAACATTTTTTTGAAAAAAACAACCCGATTTTTTTATAATTTTGTATCTCCGATGGACAAAATTTTTTGCAAAGTTTTTGGAGTGAAGCCCTGAGGTCCGAGGGGTGCCCATATAAATTTTTTAAAAATTAGTTCGATTTTCTTCAAATTTTAACACATACCCATCTCCTATTAGAGAATATCTGCTAAAAATATTGCGATATAATAAGGAAAGAAAGTTGTGGTAGGTGCCTGGAGTTAAAAGTTCACACCCGAGCACTCACAAACTATATAATTGTTCTTTTAAAGTCTCATTGGTGCCTTTACATCTATATTATTTCATACATCAGCTTAACCGTACATACGAGTACTAGCTAAAGGGTCCGCCAAATAACTTTTGAAAATGCTATAAAAAAAAACTACTGAATATTTTCTCAAATTTGTTTTTTTATTTGAAAGTACAATCCTTCCGGTTAACAATGGAAAATAATTTCATTCAAATGGCTGCCTCGGCTGGCCATGCAGTAGCCTACACGATCGGTCCAATTTTTAAGCACATTATCGGTTGTGTGCAGCTGTATTTCACCAATGGCTTCACGAATATTGTCCTTTAAAGCGTCAATTGTCTCTGGCTTGTCGGCGTAACACTTATCTTTTAGGGCACCCCACAAATAATAGTCCAACGGTGTCAAATCGCAGCTCCGAGGTGGCCAAACGACATCAGCTCTGCGGCTGATAATGCGAACTTCAAAAACAGGGCGCAAAACATCGAGTGTAGCTTCGGCTGTGTGGCACGTAGCGCCGTCCTGTTGAAACCAAATGTTGCCAATATCCTCCTCTTCAATTTTTGTGAACAAAAATTCGTTCAACATGGCCCGATAACGATCACCATTGACTGTAACGGCCACTCCTTGCTCATTTTCGAAGAAAAATGGCCCAATTATGCCTCTGGACCAAAATCCGCACCAAACAGTGACTCGTTTTGGGTGTACCGGCTTTTCAATGTATGTGTGCGGGTTTTCTGTGCCCCAAATGCGACAATTTTGCTTGTTTACATACCCGCCGAGATCAAAATGAGCTTCATCCGAAAAGATGATTTTTTTTTTGGCAAAATCGGCATCTTCTGTAAGTCGATCGCAGGCCCACTCAGCGAATCGAAAACGCATTGGATGGTCAGTTGGCTTCAACTCCTGAACCAATTGGACTTTGTATGGCGTCATACCAAGGTCTTTATGCAAAATTCGTCTCAATGATGTCTCCGAAATGTTCAATTGTTGAGAACGACGTTGAATTGATGTTGATGGCGCTTCACGCACACTTTCTGCCACAGCATCAATAATCTCGGGTGTACGCACTGTTTTTGGCTTTTCACGCTTTGGTTTATCGATGAGGATGCCAGTTTCTTTCACTTTTTTCACAAGATAACGAGCATACGGAGCTGACGTTGCTTCTCTTCCAAAATCCGTACGCAATTTTCGCACACATTCTGCAACATTATCATGATTTTCAAAGTAATTCGCAATATTTCCCAGCGTTGTTCAAGCGTATACACAACCATATTCGTTCAGCGGAAGGATACAACTAATTATCTGTCAAATCAGACATGAGCTATGTGTTACCATTCACGAAATAAGCACTAGTTGAAAAAAAAAACTTTAGATGGCGGACCCTTTATAAGGGATCTATATAAATTTAATCAGTAAGCTGAGAAATTTTTAAGACGCATCGGGAATTGAACCGGTGTATTTCCAGGCCCGTTCACTCCAAAAAATTTACAAAAAAATTTGTCCATCGGAGACACACACGTGCATACATTTTAAAGAAAATCGGGTTAATTTTTAAAAAATTTATATGGCCCCAAATTTTAAATGAAAGTGTTGTCTCCGGAAATACACATGTGTGCCTTAGGAAGTGGTTTGCCAGTCCTCCAGCCAGCCAGCCACGGGCACGCGAAGTTAATAAAAGAATTTAAAAAGTGTAAAGTTGAAGCTTTGCGGGGCCCTGGGCGTGCGCCTTGTGCGCCTACCGTTAAATCCGCCGCTGAATGAAATGTTCCCGGACCGTGTGGTTCCGATGCACATTTTCTAAAATTTAACCCGATTTTATTTAAATTTTGTAAGAAAGTAAATCTCCGGTAAGAATTTGGAAGTGATAGCGACACAGGGCCGAGGGGCTCCCATATAAATTTTGTCAAAATTCATCTTCAACTAGAGAATTTACATGAAAATTTTGTGTGTGTATGTGGTTTTTTTATGTAGCACTTACATTTTTTTCACAACTGATACTAAGATTTTAAGCATTTAACGTGTATTGGTGTATGAAACTTTTTGAAACAGATAGAAGACTGGCAGTCACAAAACCTTCTCTATAGAAAGCCCAACTGTTCCGATCGTACACAAATACTATCCAAAACGTATTTGTATTAGTAATCAACTAAAGAGCAAAATCCATATAAAATTTGTCTGTTTCCCACTACCACATCTTACGTTTCTCGCTCTTTGCGATTACTTATTTTTTGTACACTGTATTCACATTCCAAAATACAGACGCGTTTTGGATTGGTTTACAGCATTAGTATGCATTGAGTTGGGCTTTCTATAGAGAAGGTTTTGGCAGTCATAGCCTAACTATTTAAACACAAACACACACTACAGATATTCTACATGTAGTGAAATTAGAAATATAGATTTCGTGCAGCGCTGAGTTCATAGCTTACAAAATTTTGTTGCCTTACACCCTGTATGTATATGTGTGCTCTAATGTTCGCTGCTGCACATGGGTTTTAAGAAGAAGCGCAGCGTCTGCTAAATTTGTCAACATTATAAAATCTAAATCGTTAACTTTTTACTTTTTTATAAAATGCGAAAAAGTATTTTAAAACGTTTTTATTAGCTCGCTTTCGTGTATGTCGTGTATGTTTGTTTCATTACACACGCGGAAGTAGCATACTAGTTGTAAGCCAGCGCATTCAATAGTATAGGCTCTGTAGGGTATAAAAAAAACAGCACGATCTCGATCGACAGGATCATCGCTGTCTGACTTGCTACTACGAGAAGCAACGTGAGCGCAAGAATTTCTGTAGTAAATTGTTATAGTATTTAATTTTTTATTGGGCTCCGTCGTGCGAAATTAATGGTGGGTACAACGACGTTGCGCCGCGCCGGCCGGCAGATGCATTTACGAGTATTCGAGTAAAACAACAAAACATAAATAAAGTAAGGAAAATCTATTTTTAATATCTCGATGTGTGTGTTGGTTGGATTTTTAAAAAAGCCAGCCAGCCAGCCCCCTTCCCGGGGTAGTCGCTAGTCGTGTCGTCGACAGATAAAAATTGATCGCGCGGTTCTTTGCTTGCTGTGAGTAAGCTAAGCGAGATGTGGCGACAATAATTGACGTTGTTGCCAATTTTATTTTCAGACTCAAAACACAGAATTGTTATATTATTCGTTGTGAGCGAGTATGCTTTTCGTTTTGTTTCCACTTACAAAGTCGCTCTTGGCTACAACAAATGAGTTACAATTTAAATGGTATTATGTATGTATGTAGATGTTTAATTTTATATTACCATATTGCACATTTGACATCAACATAATCAGATGAAAAATGATGTCAGTGGCGGAGAATTTAGCGGAAATATGTACCTACTCGCGTCTCGATCACAACCGCAAATTATTAACAATAGTTGCAAATACCTACTTAGTCATGTTTGGTTATACCTTAAAATGTATCTAGTCTAGAGCTACATGTACATATACATATATGCATACGAATATATGTAATTGTATCTGTTGGCAGCATGTTCTTGTGTTCTTCATCCCCTGCTTAGAATTTTAGATTGAAATTAATTATTTTTGTTTTGTACATTTACATAGTTCAGTCAGTGCAGAAGTGGATATAAGCAACCGTATCTAGATATGTAAGCAAATACGAGTACCCAGTGCGCTCAGCAGTCGCAAACAGTAGCTGCAATCGCCTTCGCTTATTACTTTTGCTTGCACTGTTTTTCTAAACAATAATAACGTGGGTAGATAAAGCTACATATGTACATAATTTTTAATTTCATCGCCAGTGTGATTGCTCTGTTTGTTGGTACACAATTAAAACGTCACATATTTTTCAGTTTCAGTTCGTTTATGCTATCACCATAGATCTTTGCTGGCTGGAGGGTCGGCAGAGTGCATGGTGTGTGCAGTTTTAATTAGACCTGATAAGAACCGGCTTAATCCGAACGGTCTGGTAGCATAATTCAATTCGTCTATTAAAATGAATAAATATATTTTTTTAATAATAGCTGTTATCTATTTAACCAAGTAGGTAAACAAATGTAAATATAAGGTGAACACTATCGGTTGGCAGACCAATCATTTATTTTGTATTTTTGTTGCTTTTTTGTGTTATTAATAACAATCGTATGCTGAGTTGTCTCTACATCGGTATTCGGTACTACGTACTCTGTATTTTTGTAGTGTTGTTTTTGTTTAATGTCTAGCCCGAGTGATAGCGATAATAACAATAACAACAACCATTTTGTTGTTATATGCAGGGGTAAAGTCAATATTTGGAGCAGAATAGAATTTTAAATCCGACTAACGACAATTTGTTTTGTACGATTGTTTTGGGATGCGATGCGATACGACGCGTATTTTTTGGCTTATTGGATTGTTCCTATTTTTTTGGGGTCTTTGAGTATAGCGCTGGTGGATTTCTGTGAACTACGATTTAGCTAAGATTTGAGTAAAGTAATAATAATATTTGGCGCGACAGACCATTGCGGTCCAAGGCCTAACTTCTCGCGACCATTTGTGCTGCACATGTTAATTTTTGGACACAAATGGAAGGGACCTACAATTTAAGGCCGGATCCGAACGGCGAATTGAGAAGCTTTCCGTGACAAGGTATTAATTACTCTCGGAACGTTTGTCACCCATTCGCGAGAGGTGGGACACCGTGAAAAATACTTTTGGTGTTGCTGGAATTCGAACCTGAACCTCCTGCGCAGCAGCCATGTGCATTACCACTGAGCCACGGCTGAATTTTACGAATATTTTAAAACGTTTTCGTAATTGATTTTAAACTAACGTCTTCCCGGTGAGACTTGAAACATAAACATTTGAACTGGATGAACATTGACTATGCAAAAACAAAAAATTCTCTAATCGGGAATGCACAATGTACACTTTACTTTTACTTAAAAACATATATATTTATATATATATATATATATGTGAACACCAAGGCCCTGGGGCCCGATTACATACAAATTTGTACAGAATGTCTTGTCATCGGAAACACACATGTGTATACAATTTGAAGAAAATCTGGTTAATTTTTAAAAAATTATATGGAAGCCCCTCGGCCCTGGGGCCACTTTAAAATTTTTACAAAAATGTTGTCCATCGGATTAAACACGTGCGTATAAAATTTAAAGAAAATCGGGTAACTTTTTTAAAAAAATTTTATGGGAGCCTCCATCCCGCGGCCCGACCAAAATTTTGACAAAAAGTGTTTTCCATCGGATATACACATCTGTATAAAATTCGAAGAAAATCGGTTTGATTTTTAAAAAATTTATATGGGCGCCCTTCGGCCCTGAGGCCCAAATTTTAATAGAAAGTGTTGTCACCGGAAATACACATGTGTGCAAAGTGTGTGCAAAGTCGCAATAAAATCGGGCTTTGGCAAGTGGGATATAAAATGATCGCAAGATTCCACGACAAACAAACAGACAAACAGATCCTAGGGGATCCATGACTCGCCACCTGTATACGTTTTTGGAAGTATAGGGTTTTTCAGTAAGAGCACTTCAACTTTTTTTTTGAATAAAACACAAACTGTTCGACTTTTGAACTAACTTTTTTTTTTATTAACGAATTTGAACATATACATATGATACATTTAAGTATGAAACTCGATTTCTTTCGCATGACCACCGCGTGCACGTTTTACGAAGTCCAATCTTTGAACCAAAAATATGGCCCAATGACGCCGCCGGCATGTAATCCGCACCAAACAGTGACTTTTTCGGGATGCAACGGTGCCTCATGAATCACGTGTGGGTTGCTTTCTGCCCAGTAACGCATATTTTGCTTGTTGACAAATCCTTCTAGCCAAAAGTGAGCCTCATCGTTAAATAGACCGTAAAATGGCCGTAATGCTCTTAAAGTAGCGGCAACAGAACGATTATTTTGATAAAAAATTTGCACGATTTGCAATCGCTGTTCACATGTGTAGCGTTCCATGATGAAATGTATACTAATGAAGTTTCCAAATGACAAAAGAACAATAAAAAATATGGCGTCGTTCGCCGTCCCTATCGGAGATACCTTCAACGAATTTTTCAAGCATTTGCCGGCATCAATCGACACCTTCCACATAGCTTCAGCACCTTTAAATGTTCATGTAAGATCGTTTATACGCTGGTGTTACTAATGCCTAGGCATGCCTCGATTTTCCGATAAGTCATATGACGATCCTCTTCAATCAGTTTTCTCACAGCATCGATGTTTTTTGACATAACAGCTGTTTTTGCACGAACTTCACGAGGCTCGTCTTTGATTGAACGTCGTTCGCTTTTAAATTCATTGTACAGATTATAAACACATGGTTCTTCGTCGCCAAAATTCGAATGTAGGGATTCGAAGCATTGTTGTTGAGTAAGCTCCTTTCAAAAATCGTAAAAAATCATCACACGAAAATTTTTACGCGATAATTCAATTTTTTCACTGACAATGCTGTGTTGCGAACTGACAGATTACTTTTCAAAAAAATGTTGAAATTTTTGACTGACATAGCGATTTGCATCGGATAACACTTGTATGTATTACCATTTTCTAAAAACATTTACGGCACCCCTCGTATTACTTGTTGCTGTATTTTTTTTAACCTTTTTTTGAAGGAATATGTTTCTGTCAAAAAGTCAGCAATTTTTTAATTCTACTTCAAATGACAATTTATTCTCTATCCTCCATCCGATAACAAAACAACCCACAAAAATTTAAATTTTTCGTTTAATTCTCTAATTGGACATTTGTGCAAAGTTTGAATAAAATCGGGTTACTTTTTTTAGAAAATTTGTATGGGCCCAGGGGCCGATCACTTCAAAAAGTGATGTCCATCAGAGATACACAGGTGTTTAACATTTGAATAAAATCTGGTATGGGCGCCCCTTGGTCTTCAGGGCCCGATCACTCTAAAAATTTCCAAAAAAGTTTTGTCTATGGAAGATACACAAGTGTTTAAAATTTGAAGAAATAAATTTTAAAAAAATTATATGGGCATCCCTCGGGCTTCAGAGCCCGATTACTCCAAAAATTTTACAAAAAGTTATGTACATCGGAGATACACAGGTGTTTAAAATTTGATGAAAATCGGGTTAATTTTTTAAATTATAATGGGACCTTTCGGCACTGGGGTCCGATCACGCCAAAAATTTTACAAAAAGTATTGTCCATCGGAGATACCCATGCGTATAAAATTTGAAGAAAATCGGCTACTTTTTTTATAAAATTTGTATGGGTGCCACCCGAGGGTCGAGGGGCCCCAAATTTTGTTGCGTGCAAGGTTTCAATAAAATCGGGCTTTAGGAAGTGGGTTAAAAATTGATTACAAGATTTGGTGTGTCTGTCCGCCAGCCGCCAGAAGTTAATATAGAGAATTTAATAACACGTCTGACTAATCTTCGTAGTCGTAATTTCGCAACATTAATAACAACTTAAAAATATAATTGAAGATGATCCAGCGACTGCAATTCACACACGGTTACAGTCGCAGCCACAAATACAACAGTTCAATTACGCAAAAATACGCATTTTAAGTACGTAACCTTCTCCCGCCTTCGGCAGTTGTGAAAATGTTTTTGCAAAAAATAAACATCAACTTACTTCTGATATGATCACCCGACGCGCCTGGTTTACGCTTATTTTCTGACTGCCCTCGTTGGCATTCGAGTATTGCACTTTTTTAGCACGCCTCGATCCCTTAACGACTTCTTTAGGCTATGTGTAATCGTAACGTTGGGTGTGTGACTAGTGGGCATCAATACGGAGACAAACAAATATACTTTAATCCGTTGAAATTTTCCTTTGCGATTCTGTCTTTAATTGTACCACATATAATAGTTGCTAGGCGCACTCATGCTGTCTAGCTTAACAATAACACCCACAAGTATGCTCGTATTATCACTCGGATTAGTAAGTGACAGAAAGCCATACAGGACAACCTAGTGTCTAGTCGAACGAAGAACGTTTTGATTAGAAGTGTTGAGCGCTGTGCATAGCAATCGTTGTTTTTCGTTTATTTGCTTCATTATATTACTGGAAATCACAGATAACGCAAGGAATATTTTTATTTTAACTGGTTATTTTCGTGCATAATGAATGTACCTTTGTAATTCATGTGTGCTTCAAGGGGTTTCCACCCTTATAATGCTCGGCTATATGCTTGGCACAGCGTGGGTGTTAAGGAAGAGGAGGAGAAAAGAGGAGATGTCTATGAGCTTGTGTTTTGAATGCCTGTGGATCATAGTGATGTGGGAAGACAGAGCTTGGCAGAGCGTTCCACATACGTGTTGTACGGCTGAAGAACGAATCCCTGAATTTAACTGTACGTCCGAAGATGAGCTTGAGGGTAAACTGATGAGCATTTAGAGCGCCACGAGTATTGCGGTTGAATTCCAGGAGAGGTGGCATGCAGCTGTTCTGATTCGTGTTTGTATAAATTCATATTACTGCAACAGGTAAAAATACAGACAAATGAATGTGTAGTCTTATGATGATCTTTAACAAAACTTCCTCATACAGAAAATCGGCTCAGGAAATGTTTATTTCGGATGGGTTCGAAATAGGATTGAAAGGTGTTTGGTATAACATGATAGAGATAGAGAGATATAGTTTCTATTTTTATAGCAGAAAAACGTTATAATATTTTGCTTCCAGTCAGTAGATACAGAGTATCTTACTTCTGGAAGTATATAAAGTATATATTTATTATGAAAACTTAATATTTAGATTTGTGGTTCTGACGGAAAAAGCCTTAATAACCCCTTCAAACCTTTTTATCAAAATAAATCATAAACAAACTGAGCAAAAAAAAAATTTCATTACAATAAAAATAATCAAATTAAATTAAACAATAAAATTAAAATAAATAATGGAAAATTCATACAAGTAAACTATTTATTAAAGGATTTTCTGACATTTGACAGTTTATGAAAAACTTCCGCTTTAAATAAATAATAAATAATTAATATACTAAATTTAATAAATCTAATTGAATACTGTTAACGCAGGTCTAAATACATTTTTGACAATTTATTTTGAGCAATTTGTAATTTTTACATTCCTTTACATAGTAACAGGAAGTATAGTAATCATAAACGTTTTCGAACTCGGGATTTTTGCAAATTTACCCATTTCCGTATCTCGTCAGTCAGAAAAACCGAAAAACATCTCTGTCTGTCTGTCTGTATGTGTCCACTCTATAGCACAGACGGCTGAATTTATGGTGATGAAAATTCACATTTTAGCTTTTCACATACGTTTGGAAGTCCCAATTGATTTTGGCGGAAATCGGCCAACCGGAAGTCGCAGTTTACTTTGACAGTTTTTGCAAATATATCAAAAATTATAGCAAAATAGTGCACAAGAATTTAAAAAAATAAGAAAAAATTTAAAAAAAAATTAATATACATACATACATTACTGAAATTCCGGCCCTCTCCGTAAAAGAAAATTGTATTGTGGGCACACCTCCATTTTTTAGTGTATGATGGAGCGCAGTCTCCCCAAGCTGTTTATATGCCAAGAGCCATATAAACTAAAATTATATAATAATCTTGTTTTCCGAGTTTAGTGTTTTAGCTTAGTGGATTAAATTTCATAAGAGTGCAAAAAATATGTTCACTAAAAGTCAACTTCTTGTCAAGATGTACACCCAGGTATTTAATTGAGTTTTGCCATTTCACCTCAATGCCATTCTGCCATTCAGACGCAACGAGTTTCTTGACAAAAGCAACACTTCCTTTTTCTTGTGAAAAGATTTTTTGTGCTTACCTTAACTTTGACCTACCATTTATCAAGATATTCCAGTAGAATACTGATTACATTTTGAAGTATGGATTCGATAGTGAAACCTAACTCATGCGATGTAAAGATCCCAGTTTGACAAAATGGGCAAATCAGAGTATAGATATTATACAGAACCGGACCAGGGACAGATCACCGGGGAACTCCTGATAGTGAATTACTTTGTTATGAAAAACCGTTTTTTACAGACGCACTTGAAAGAAACGATTGCTATGAAAACTTCGTGCTGTTTTAATCAGGTATGACAGAAAATCATAGTTTATTAGCTTATGAAGAAGTCCCTTATGCCATACTGTATCGAATTTTTTTCTATGTCTAAAAAGACAAGATCTGTTGACTTTTTGCTTTCAAAATTTTTTTGAACATGCTTACGGATTCTAAAGATCTGATAATTCTATAATTGCAGATACACATGTGTGCAAAGTTTGAATAAAATAGGGGTAAAATATAAAAAATATATTTGGGAGCCACTGGGGCCCGTACACTTTTTTTGCAAAAATATGTGTACAAACTTTGAGTCAAATCGTTAATGTTAGTTTTGGAAACATTTACATTTTTATCAGATGTACTCATGTGTGCAAAGCTTGAATAAAATCAGGCTTTAGAAAGTGGGTTAAAAATTGATCCCAAAATTTGGGGAAAAACACACAAACAAACAAACACCAATGGGGACGCGAAGTTGATATACAGGGTGTCGCCTAATTCGTACACAAATTTTGGGAAATGCTTCTTCGGTATATTCTAAGAAAAAAAAACGTTTTACAGTAAGGGTCTATCTACAATGTTGACATCATTTATCGGGGACTTAAGAAAAAGCTTACTTTGGTGTACCTATGTTAACCGAAATTTCTCTGTTAATACTAAAGGTAGAAACTCCATTTAGGACTTTATTTTAAGAAGGAATACTAGTCCTTGTAACTGCGTTTAAATAAAGTTTATATCTTATTTGAGTCTTCAGATATTCAACTTCTATGCCTCTTCCAGTTTTCTTGCCCATGCTAATTTTTGACTTTGAAGTCAATTTTCTCCAGAAAATGTGTAATAAACATAACGTTTTATTACTTTTTTCTTATGAACGTTAAGTTATGACCGTTTAGTAGAACGATTTTTTTCTTAGAATATACCCAAGAATAATTTTCCAAATTGTTGTGCACGAAATAGGGGACACCCTGTAGAGAATTTAAAAATAAGTAAGCAGGCTTAAGTACGAATATATAGCAGAAAATGTAGTTTAACTAAAGCCCTTATTGTCATTCTGTCAAACTGGCGTAACATTTTTTCGCTGATGTGTCGCTCTGGGGACAAATCAAGCAAATTAGGTAACCAAAATTTATTCACATTTACTTTTCTTGTACCTTGCCCTCTGACATATTTATCAAAAATGCAAATCAAACACATAACTGTTATAAAGCACGTGACACTACATCCACACTAGAAGATATATATTCGTGCAACTACCTAACGGCTGAAACTTTATGACAATACCAGTATATTCTCAATGATAGAAATACCAACGTATACTTTCCTCTTGGTTAATACAAAAAAGACAAACCGACTGACCGTCAATGGCATAATACAGGACCGACAAGAAGCTTTCGTCTGTCGATGTAGATGCCGCAAAAAAATGCTGGAATTTCATTCAGCAAAACTAAGTGGGTTCTCCACAAGCATAGATTATGTACAAGTTGTTGTTGGATCTGTTCACTACTACACATCGGAGCATTCATTCAGCCTTCCATTCTTCCATTCCAGGGATGTTTTGCTGTGTAGCTTTCGTATTTTTAGAGTATATTGTTTTTTTATATTGAGTATATTGTGATTTTTTTCATTACCACAGTTCAATTGCACGAAAAGGAAGAGCATGGCTTCCCTTAAGTACCCTCTACCCCTCGTGATCGAAAAGCTTTTCACATGCGTACCTCATGTTGGGTAGTCTATTATCAAAGATACCATAATCGCAGCAATAATATTGTTTGCCATAAAAGCAGCTAACAACGGTCGGACACATTTATTATGTGGTTCAACCTTCAAAGGCAGGCGAGGTATGAAATCTGTAAATCCTACCATTAGACAACCATGATCACCACACCGCAACCTAGGCAGGCCATTGTATATTTAGGACTGAATACTGCTATTACAGCATAGCGTCATTTTAAAACTGAATGATGTGTCTGCAATATATAATAATATAAAGGATATTTTCTCCTGTTGATGAAAGTTTTTAAAACAAAATCCTTGAACTTTTACATACATTACACATTAAATCACAAATAAAAACAAATGCATATGTCATAATTATTAACTTGAAAAGATCGACAGACAGATCGATGAAAAACAGATAACAAACACGACAACATAAGGGGAAAAAAGTTGCGTTTATTTTAATATCAGTGTTTTCATGTTATACATTTTTGAATTCAACGAACCTTTGAACAATTATTTGTGAGTAACAATCGCACATACGCCCAGTGGGCTGCCACACACGTTCTCTCTGCTTTTTTAAAACGTCCGGCGGCGCATTTTCTTGTTCATGTATCTTGTATCATTAAAGGTGTTACTAGACACATTATGTGATACATTTTAAAAACAAACAAATCTCCTTGAAATATAATACACACATTTATGCATTGCACGGCGTAATAAATTGTTCCGATGGAGTAAAGTATCGGATTCCTCTCACATCTCAATTGCGTTCAATTTATGTTAGCTCTTTTGGAAAAGTTGTATGTCCTCCTCTATTTTCTTTTTTAATTAACAATAAAAAAATAACAAGTGGAAATAACCGTTATGTGTGTTATTTTAGATGGGACAAAGGAACCACACATATTTATGTAAGAAGGAAGCTACGGCTCACCTGCTCTTATCTTGGAGAACTGAATCTTTGTTCAGTTCTTTGTTTTACGGCGGCAGAATTATGTAAAGATTTCCTTCTTTCGCGCGCATAAAAATAACGGTTACAGCTTTTGTGGTAATGTTTTTTTTTTTTTTTTATAATGTACACACGCTAAAGGGGTTTGCACCCTTATAATGCTTAGCACAGCGTGGGCGTTAGAAAATTAGGGAGAGGAAAAGATGAGATGTCTATAGCAACACGCAAAAATATATTATAATATTAATATTTTCATCAAAATAATGAAGGTAATTTTCTAGTGTCGTGCAGAAAATTAAACAGTGAAAACAGAAAATAAATTAGTAAGCAGCTAATCACTGGACTGATTCACTGTCAATCAAAATCAAATTTGTGCTCTTTTTATTTAGAAAGTTTCATATTTTTTTTCTAAATTTTAGTTGCTGATCAAAGAACTCACACAATTAATGGCTGTATCTAATCTAAATTTAAATTTATATTGTAGAATTAAAGCTTGCATCCAGTCCATCTTATTACAGAATCATTCCATTCGCCATATCGCATGTCTATATGTTAATTTATGTGTGAAGGTAATTGATATAGTCAACCAAGAGCACACAAGGGTACACCAAAAGGATAATTTAACGTAAATGAAAGTTATTTTTAATTATAAATTCGTCCTTGAAAATGTCTAACATCACACAGACGCAGATACATGCACACTATACCTACTATGGGACGAGGTAAATAAAAATCACATCAATCAACTGTTTGTAGTGAATATATATGTAAACATGAAAGCGTTATGGGAAAATGCTGTACATGTATATATTGAGACCGCTAATACCAAAAAAATGCTTCCATCATTTTTTTAACGCCTTTTTTACTTCCTTCGCACTTTGCACACCACAACTTCATTTATCATGTAACATAAGCTTCGACAGAATTCATAGATTATAGGTAGTCAGTCAATAAAAAAATAGCCAAGTAGGCAACTTGGCAATGTACATATAAAGTACACGTGCCAGCGGCATGCGCTAAACCATGATATCCTGCGTCCTATCCAACCTATCCTGCTGGCTGACTAAGTGCTTTTAGCGTAGGTGCACGACGAAGAGAAAAAAGGTGTACAATAGTTGGTTTACACGCTTAACACATCATAAAACGACCTTGCTTCTTCCCGCTTCTACTCATACAACATACTGCTACTCGTGGCACTGCTCTCTTTACCCCGTTTCGTTAATATCCTGATATAGCGATTGTGTAATACATGTTTACGCCACCATCGTTTCCCACCTCGCCAGTTACCAACCATCCGGTTTCGGAACGAGCTCAAGCGAATTCCAGGACGATGCTTTTTCATTCAAGACTTTGCAAACTCATGGAAGCTCACAAACATATATTTATGTATATGTACTATTTATTTATTAATGTGTGTATGTGTGTGAATGTATCTATGCTCTACACATGGCGTAAAGCTTTTTACAGCGCTAGCGGTGTGGTGGCACTAACCTACCCTTACTTAATACGTTGTTTAGCTCAGCTGTCCTTTCTTACTACATTCATTTATATTACTCGCTTTCTTGTGTGTTTGTGAAATTGTATCCGGACATATTTGTTAGATTTATGAAGATTTTTTGTGCACTGAAAAATACAATTCCATTTATAAAAAAAACAATCCATAGAAATTAAAATTTTTCATCTAAATTCTCTAATCGCAGAAATTGATATGGGAGCGCCTCGATCCTGGGCCATTTTTTTTTATTGTAGGAGAAAATCATCGAAACAGACATTTGACATCAGATGTTAAAATTGAAAATGCTCAGATCATTTTATTCTGAGCACTTAGAGCACGCTCATACTCTGAGCAAATAAGAAACACGAAGATTTATCTTGAGAACTCTTTGACTGCTCTGAACTAATTTATGAAAACGTGAAATGACAGAATATTGCGAAAACTTGTTGTTCTATCTGTAAGTTGATATCGACAACAAAAAACGACATCAATAAAAATAAAATTCAGTAAATAAAAATGTAAGTTGAATTAAGCATAAAACATTTATGTCTCGTTTCATTTGCTGGGTTCATTTGTGCGTGAGCTAAGATTTCTCTCTCTCTCTCTACCACCAAAACCATGCAGCGCAGCCGACTGCGCAGCACACACCGCACACAGTCCATAAAGGGCGACGAATATCTGATGCCAGTATAGATATTTAAAAAATGTATAAGGGCCTTGCGGCCGAACCCGGTACCCGATCACTACGAAAAAGTATTGTTTATTGGGTATACACATGTGTGTAAAATTTGAAGAAAATCGGGTACATTTTTTAAAATTTTTGTATGGGACCCCCCCGACCCCGCAGCCCGATGGGCCTCAAAATTTAATAGAAAGTGTTGTCTCCGGAAATACACATGTGTGCCAAATTTCAATAAATTCGGGCTGTAGGAAGTGGGTTAAAAATTGATCGCAAGAATCCATGACAATTCCACAAACCCACAAGCCCACAAACCCACAAACACACGGGCAAAGGATCTATAAATGTTTACAATCAATGAGATTTTCATATAAAAACTAAAGGTGAATGTATGTGTGTTCGCGATTAATTCGAAGACCGTTCATCCGAAAGAGCTGGAATTCTGGGTTATTTTGGTCATATTTTTAAAGTGGTCAGACACTTGAATCAAGAGGTTTGTATGGTGGGTGACCTATTGATCCAAGTGTTTGACCACTTACTTTTAAAAACTTTTATTTGACTTGACCGTTTTTTATCTGTTTTTTTCGACTAATTTGAGGTCCTTTTTACCCACCTTCCACACGGTTCTACAACCGGGGTACGGTCCTGGCCTCCCGCAAAAAGTCTCTCCACCAGTCTCGATTTCGAGCCGATGTCATCCAGTTTGGCATCCCTAAACTCTGGTCGTCCTGGTCTACGCCAACCTTCCAGCGTAGGCTTGGCCGGCTCGCTGTCGTGTTCCATAAATCCTACTGCAAATGACTTTCCGAGCAGTAACCTCTTCGCTCATGCGAGCTAGGTGTCCTGCCCACTGGAGCATACCGAGCTTAATTTTCTTCACGATGTCGACATCGCCGTAACGCTCGTAGATCTTTTCGTTATAGAGTCTCCGGAATCGTTCTTCCTCACATACGGGGCCAATAATTCTCCGTAAGACTTTTCTCTCGACGGCGGCCAAAAGGTCAGAATGCTTTTTGCTAAGCACCCAAGTCTCGGATCCATATGTTAATACTGGTATGACCATTGTCTTATATATCTGCAGCTTGGATGTTATGGTTAAGATCCTGGGTTTGAAGAGTCTTGACACACTATAGTAGGTTTTGTTGGCTTTAAGCAACCCTCCCCCTTTATTTTTGGTTCCACGCTGTTATCGGCTGCTACAGTTGACCCGAGATAGTTAAAGGATTGCACTACTTCAAATTCGCGCTCCACTATTTGAATTGAGGGACCACTATTGCCACTCGCAGACGTGGCAACCATGTACTTTGTTTTGTCCTTTTTAATGTGCAGCCCCAGATTTCGTGCTGCCTGCTCTATCTGGATGAAAGCTTCCTGTACAGCTCTTCGGTTTCTACCAACGATATCAATATCGTATGCGTAAGCCAGTATCTGAATGGACTTATAGAGGATTGTTCCTCTCGCCGGTACGTCAGTGTCTCGGATCACTTTCTCCAGCGCCAGGTTGAAGAGGACGCAGGCCAGTCCATCCCCTTGTCGGAGCCCGTTATAGATGTTGAATGGGCTTGATAGTGATCCGGATATTTTTACTTGGCTTGGTCATGGTCAACCTACATAGTCGTGTCAGTTTGTTTGGTATGCCGAAATCTCTCATGACTTTATAAATTTCTACTCTGGCTAGGCTATCATAGGCGGCTTTAAAGTCTATAAAAAGGTGGTGTAGTGAGTTTTGAAACTGACGTTTTTCCATCACCTGCCTAAGGGTGTATATTTGATCAGTTGTTGATTTGCCTGGGATGAAGCCACAGTGGTATATTATACACGGTACTCAACAACGTTATACCACGATAATTGCTGCATTTTGTGATATCTCCTCTCTTATGTATGTGGCAAATTAAGCCTCTTCGCCAGTCTTCTGGCATAGCTTCATCCTCCCATACTTGCACTATTATTTCATTAATTGCTTGGAGGGGCCTCCTATTATTATTAGTTTCGCTGGGATCCCATCAGATCCCGGGGTCTTATTATTTTATCGGTCTGCTTACTTCGTCTATGCTTGGTGGCGGTAGCATAGTTTGATCTTCGGTCATTGGTGGAGCCTCGAATTCCTCAGTTAAATGCCCATTTAGCAACTCATGAAAGTGCTCTTCCCATCGCTCTAAGATGCCTTTTGTTTATAATGTACACACGCTAAAGGGGTTTGCACCCTTATAATGCTTAGCACAGCGTGGGCGTTAGGAAATTAGGGAGAGGAAAATTTGATATGTCTATGCACGCGTGTCTTAAACGACTGCAGATCATAAAAATGCGGAAACACAGAATCAGGCAAATCATTCCATATAAGATTGGCGATCAGATTACCCTCTTTGTCGCTGCAGTATGTGCAACGCGGTGTATATGGCGGCATACCGCGGACCCTTTGGTAGAACTTCCGCGCCTGGTACGGTCCTTTCGGTCTAGTTCACGGACGAGATTCTTCTCCCAGGCTGTTTTTTTTCGCCTGTGAACTGTTTTTTCATATCTTCTGAGCTCTTTATATTCATCTTCGCGTGGCCGCGTTCTATGAGATTGCTTATTGCTCGGTACGCAACATTTTTACGTTCAGTCGCTTGTTAAATTCGTCATCGAACCAGTCGTTCCGATCTCTACGACTACTGCCTAAGATGGAGTCAACAGTAATAATGACAGTATCTTTAAGGCGTGTCCATTTCTCTTCTACGCCTGACATCTCAGCCCCTGGACTTACTCTCTTTGCATTTAAGGCAAGTCCTATCGCTTGACCGTAGTTGTTTCTGGTCTCTTCGTTGCGAAGGGCAGCCGTGTTGACTCGAATCTGATTCCCGTTATTGGCAACCTTACTTTGAAGGGACTAGTCCAATCATTCCGCTTTTCCTTCATTAGAGGAAAATTACCGGCGGCCACCACGTGGAGGTTTGATCGCACTTCCACCAGTCAGAGATAGTTACGGCTACCTGCAATTCTAGAGCATTCTGTGTTATTCCCCCTATTCTGCTGATTGCTGAGCGTCACACGACCTAGAGAGCTGAAATTTTGTGAGTATCTAAGTCCAAAATAGCATCTTTTATATTCCGCGTATGACGCGTGTTGCCTTTCGCGTGTGGTGCGTGTGATAGTTTTAAATCGCGCCATTTTCTAGTTTTTTTAGGTATTTTTTAACCGCACCTTTCGCACGAAGGCTGAAATTTTGTGAGCGGCTCAATGCCAGGGTCAATTTTGATATCCCGCGTTTGTCGCGTGTGGCTCATGTAAAGCGTTCAAAAAAGAAAATACTTTGAAATAGCTTAATACTTAAAAACGGATATTTTGGCTGTTATTACCAAATAATGAAGGACTCGCCACACAGTTTCGATGTATACAAGTTTTCAATTTAAATATTTTATTTGCTTTTTAAAAAAGGGTCGGAGCTAATGCTCCGCTTTATTTGGATTCAAGATTAAGACTGAAAAAATTGATTTTACAATTTTATTACTTATGATAAGTTTACAACTTTAATGCAAGCATTGCATCTTTTTATTCTTTGGAAAGAATTGCTTAATTAGTGTCTACAAGTTATTGTTTTGTTATTTGTATTTCCGGCACACTTTGGGAATAAATTGCTTACCTAATGTCTACAATTTGTTTGTGTTATAAAAAGTAACAAAAGAACAAAAGAAAAAAAGAAATTAAATGTAGCGCGTGTTAACTCCTCCACATTTAAAAACGAACGTCCCCGTTCGTCTGAGCAGGATGCTAAGAGATTGTTTGGTCCACTCGAGGAGATGGTTGGGGTTGTTGAAATTGTTCAATTGTTACCTCTTGTAATGAGGCGTTGTCGAAATCTTTGGAGACGTGTTTGACCATTAGCTTTGGTCCTTTTGTTGACGTTAGTTTTACTACCAAGATTGCCATTAGAATTAAAGTTATACCAGATATCCCGAAATTAACTATTGATGCTGTTATCCCCTTGCCTTTTAAAGTTTCGATATAGTTTATATTTTTTAGGTGAAGTTCTTTCATCATTTCCAGGCTTAGCAATTCTTCTTCGGCCGTTAGTGTTGTTATTTGGTTGTAGAACTGCAGGAAGGGGTTTACCGCTAGAGATTTCATTAGACAAAAATGTTTGGTTGTTTATTGTAATTGTGGAGTTGTGGTACTGAATTGCGAATGATCCAGTTAGGTTGATTTCTTCTTTGTCGATACAAACGGTGTCGTTAAATTGATTTAGAAGTATTATTCCTGGGAGGACTTCTTGGACAGTGGGAATGTGTTGGTTGTTAATCATGATGCAGTTAGGCGGTCGGCTTTTGAGTAGGTGAGGAATACATGTGGAGTTACTGATGTCTTCAATATTTCCCTTTGTACAAATTTTAATTTGATTAAGTTCTTCACAGTTGCTTTTCTTTCCAAAGATTTTGTTTTTGCATATTATAATTTTTGCAAATGGTATTTTATATAATTTATTTCTTTTCTTTATTGCTTTTATTAATAGTGATTCGCATAAATTGTCATCGGTTATTGGAATTTCGATTAAGTACAAAATCTTAGAACTACTAGAAGCTATCTTAACATTACTGAATTCAAATGCCTCTTCTATATTATTAAATGGAATATTATTTTTCTCGATAATTTCTTTTATTAGGTTCATCTCAACATTAGAAAATATATATGAGTTTACAATGCCAACTTTGGCCCAATGTATTGCGTAATTGATATTTATAATTTCATCTTTCATTAATTGTAGCTTAAATTTAATGTTTACAGCAATATCATGCTGAATATCTTCCTTATCTTTTAATATTTGAAATATTTTATTTGACACTTGACGACGTTATATTATTTATTCTTTCGCTCATTGCTCTATTTATTATTAATTGGTAATTATTATTTTCAAGTAAGTTATTTATGTGATTTTCTAACATAGCGAGATCTTCGTGATCTGGGCTCCCTGTGAGCCATTTCCATGCGGTACCAATTGCGTTTATGGATCTTTTATTTACCTTTGGCTTTAGTCTACTTAAGAAACTTTGTATTTCGGTTATTTCATGGTACAGGAAGGGGAGTAAGGGATTGCCAGAAACTATTTTGTATCTTATCGTCGAGTTAAGTTCGTCCAAAGTCCTTTGGTATTCGTCTATGTCTGTAAGGTCTTCGACTTTGGTTTGGGTAAACGTATTTTGAATTTAGAAAAATGAAGGGGGTATATTTGTTGAATTCTTCCCATGATTGGTTCTGAGGTAAAAAGTCAGTTTATTACTGAGGGATTTAAATAACGTTTAAAAATTGAAATTAGATTTTGTTCGTCGTAATCGTGATTAAAAATGTGTCTATGATATGTGGGGAAGGGTATTTTGAATTGGTAACTATTTTCGTCGCCATTTAGGACCATTTGGTTCTTGAATGCATTTATAGGTCCTTCTACCTGTCAATGAATTAATTTGTGATACCTGTGGTGGTCTTGAGAGTGCGTCAGCCACAACATTGGTTTTTCCTGGCTTATAGATTAGCTCGTAGTCATACTCTTCTAATCTAGCCTTCCATCTTTTCATTTTGCTGTTGTGGTTTTTGTTGCTTAGAGCGAAAGTGAGTCGTTGATGGTCCGTAACAATTTTAACCTTCGCAGAACCGTAAAGATAGTTTCTCAAGGAATTTAGCGACCATACTATCGCTAGCATTTCTCTTTCATTTGCAGCGTAATGCTCTTCGGCTTTAGTTCTCGAGATGAAGGTTATTGGCTTGTCGTTTTGTGATAATACAGCTCCAATTGCGTAATTGGAGGCATCTGTTGTTAGCACAAATTCTTTGGAGTAGTCGGGGTATGCAAGCATTATGTCTTTACCAATGAGCGATCGTTTAAGTTTCTCGAAGGAATCTATGGCGTTTTTATTTAAGGTTACCGTGACTTTCTTTGATTGATTTTTGGACACTCGTCCGCCTTCCCCCCTTAAAAGGACTGTGAGGGATTTCGCGAGCTTCGCATAATCTTTGATGAAGCGGCGATAATACCCTGAAAGTCCTAAAAAGGATCGAAGTTCTTTTAAGGTTTGAGGTACTGGAAAATTTGCTATTGCGTCTATTTTCTGTGGATTTGTTTTGAGACCATTTTCGGATATTATAAAACCCAAAAATTGCCTTTTCTAACGTATCAAAGATTTGTTGGATGTCATTAAAGTGGGTTTCCTGATCTTTACTAAATATTACGATGTCGTCGATGTAGACGTAACATCTCTTTCCGATGTGGTTCCTTAAAATGTCGTCAAGAGCTCTTTGAAAAATTGAAGGAGCGTTCTTGAGACCAAAAGGTAGCCGGGTAAATTCGTATTTACCGTGATTCACCGAAAAAGCTGTCTTCTCTATATCCGATTCCTTTAGGGGAATCTGGTGGAAGCCACTCTTTAAATCGAGTACTGAGAAGTATTTATTTCTTCCTAGGTGTGCAAGTACTCCACTTATTTCGGGTATCGGATATCTGTCCGATACGGTTACCAGGTTCAATTTCCTGTAATCGATTACCATTCGATATTTCTTTTCTCCGGATGCGTCTAGTTTTTTTGGTACTATCCATACAGGTGAATTGTATGGAGACCTTGAGGGTCATATAGTTGTATTTTGTGTGGATTACTGCCGAAAGTTGCTTGAGGCTGTCATTGCCTAGGATGCCGTGGAATGATTTTAGGGAAGGTAACAAAAAAAATTTAATTTTGAGATCGGGTATTCCGAAGAAATTAACATTGGTGTGGTGCGTAATTTTTATTTTTCCGGCTATAGTGTAAGCAAAGAAAGGTTGGTCATTTGGGAGAGAGTTGGGTACAATGGAGGGTTTCATATAATTACTGTTTGAACCCGTGTTGATCAATATTTTTAAAATTCCTCCTTCCTTCGTTTTACATTCA
This sequence comes from Nephrocerus scutellatus, assembly GCA_947095585.1. NCBI lineage: Eukaryota > Metazoa > Arthropoda > Insecta > Diptera > Pipunculidae > Nephrocerus > Nephrocerus scutellatus. Next base: position 44,130,338 of record OX352763.1, read on the forward strand.
AAGTATGGAAGTGAGGAGTTTGCTAGCCTAAAAAATGGATGTCTGAAAAATCCTCTGTAGAATTGTCGTCTGTACCGTACTGTTCGAGAGTTTCTTGTACGTCGTAATTGTCCTGTCCAATTTCATCGTGTTGACTTACATACTCCAGATCTTGTTGGTATGCAGCATTTTTGCATTGTTCAACTTCTATGCTAAAGTTTCGTTGTCTTTTTTCTATATTTTGCTGGGGATGTGGTGGCATTTTTCCTTGAAATGCCAAGTTTTGTGGTGGCCTATTCATATAATTGACTCTTCTTGACTGCATGCTCTGGTCGACGTCCATTGGTTCAGGTCTTGGCATAGGCTTTGGTGCAAAAGGTCTAGGTGGTGGTTGGTGTCGATGTTGAGAATTGAAATTTTGTTGTTGTGGGAAAAAAATCTGGGGTCTTTGCCAATATCCTTGTTGTTGAGGTGGGTTATAGGAGGGTAGGGGCATTTGTCTCTGCATTGGTTGATTCCAATGAGTAAGGTGTGGGTAAAATGGTTTCGGTGCGGCGTGGAGCTGTGGGGAAAAATTCCTTCGCGGATTTACAGGGGGTTTCCTATAGTTATGGCTACTGGCAATATTTGCTCGATAGGTTTGATTTTCCAGCTTGAGGCATAATTGTAGAGCCTCTGGAAGGTCTGCTGGTTCTCTTATCCCTAGGAGTCTCGGAAGGTCACCATTGAGACCCCTAACGAAGGTATCCAACGCTTTGTTTCTATACGTGTCTACCAGAAGTTTTCGGGATTCCGATCCGGCTTCTAAACAAGAAATTTTGTTTAGGATCAGAGAGAGATTTGAATAAACCTTCTGATAATATTCATGTATGGTTAGATTGCCTTGAGTCAGTGAGGCCATTTGGTACTCTAAAGTACCTAGGTCTCGTTTGTCGCCGTAATGCGTTGTGAGACACCGTGAAATCGCGGTCCAATTTAAGGGTGTGCTGTAGGATTCCAACACAATGTCTGCTTGGCATGTAATTTTGTTTCGTATAATGTTTAAGATACCAAAGTATTTATGTGAGCCTCGTATTGGCTCGTACACTTGTAGAATTCTATCTACACTTTTCTTCCAGGATCCGAATTCAACTGGATCTCCCGCAAAATCTCGCAAAGAACGCACAACATCAGGAATTTTGTCGAGTTCACCAATACCGTGGGGTCCTATGTTAACGGGTTCGTCTACCTCGATAACGTTCCTAGCTGTTAGTCTGTCATCTAAAATTCTATTGACCACATCTGTTATTTGCCTAAATATGTCCCTATTTTCTTCATTTTGAGGATGTTGGGGATTTGGATTCGGAGGGTTTGGAACAAAAACCGGTGGTCTTACTAGATTATTTGGGTTACTCATTTTCGCAATTGGATTATTAACTTCAATAAACTGCGATTAATTACGCTTTATAATTCGGGAGAATAACGGAAATGTCAAAATTATTTTTTCTCAAATTGTTTCCAAATATTTTCGGTTTAAAAACTTAAATTTAAATTTTCTCTTGATATCGAAAATTGATTAAGTTATTTTCTTTCTGTTTTTCGAATTAATTTTAATACACTTTATTTTTTGTTGATTATATATTTTTCTTTAATTATTTTCGGTTTGAATCTCATCTAATTTAAAAATTACAACTTTAGTTTTCTCTTAGTATCAAAAAAAAATTATTAAGAATATTTTTAGTGTGACTTGTTTACACGTTTTTCGTACGTATGCGAATTTCCGTGTTTCAAAGATTAATTAAAGTATTTTAGATGCATATCTCACTTATTTTTTTCAGATATTATTTCTATTATTTAAATTCACTTAAAAAAGATTTAATTTCTCTTAATATGCTTAGTTAATTACGATGACTTACAGTAAGAGTAGCATTGAACTACTCGTCCCTCGCTGGCTGCACGGATGAGTTCCTTTTTGGTCGGCTAAACCTACTGCGGCTCCTGCTACAACACTTCAATGCGAGGCGGTCTCCGGACGGACACTAGAGAGCCTGAGTCTTCTTAGATCCTGTATGACCAGTCGGAAAAATAGGATTGATGCCGTCGGGAAGTCAATTTTAGTTTCTTCCTTTCACAGACACTGTTTATGATAACGCAAAACACTGCCACTACTTTGGGGACTTTTGTATTTTCACTTTTACCTTTTTTCACGCCTGGTCCCTGCTCGGGCGCCAGTTTTCAATTTAAATATTTTATTTGCTTTTTAAAAAAGGGTCGGAGCTAATGCTCCGCTTTATTTGGATTCAAGATTAAGACTGAAAAAATTTATTTTACAATTTTATTACTTATGATAAGTTTACAACTTTAATGCAAGCATTGCATCTTTTTATTCTTTGGAAAGAATTGCTTCATTAGTGTCTACAGGTTATTGTTTTGTTATTTGTATTTCCGGCACACTTTGGGAATAAATTGCTTACCTAATGTCTACAATTTGTTTGTGTTATAAAAAGTAACAAAAGAACAAAAGAAAAAAAGAAAATAAATGTAGCACGTGTTAACTTACATAAAAGTTTGTACCCGAAAAACTAAGTTTTTTTACATTTACTTGTTTTTTAAAACGTTTTTATAAGCTCGCTTTTGTGTATGTCTGTATGCGCGAGTTTATTTCATATCAAAGCAAACTACGCACAATACTCGTTTTAAATGTTTTAAATTAAAAATGTATTTTTATTATTAGCTTAAATCAGTAGTAGTTTAAATCATGTTTTAGTTTTTTTATTATTTTCCAGAGAAAAACTAATCTGTTCCATATGAAACATTAGGAACCTTATTTTACTCATCCTCTTTGAACAACTATTTTTATATACAAAATGGTTTTGTAATTACATACATTTAATTTAATAATTTTGATCTAATCAGAATCGCAGTAATAATATACATTAATTTTACAGTTTACTTAGAATAAATATAAGCTAAAGGCAAGCAAAGCTAATAGCAAAAAAAAGAATTGGCAATGGAAATGCTATCAAACGGCCAGTTTATTGTAAAAAATAAGTATTCTTCACTTCATTTTGTTTTTTTTAAAAAAAAGACTTGACCCCAAATTTTTTATTTTAACTTCTTTGAGCTATTTGAGCTTTGAGCTTTTTAATCGACTTTCAGACGTCCTAGAGATCTAAAATTTTGGTTGGTAGCTTAGCTTAGCTTAGCTCTTTGAGGTCCTATTTACCAATCTTTCGCACAACCTATAGAGCTGCTCAGTGTCATAGGTAATTTCTGTGAAATTTGGTCCTTTCAACTTCTTTGAGGTCACAAATAAATAAAAGGTTTTCCCCAAAAAACAAAAAAATTCAGTTAAGTTTCAGGTACAAAATACATAATTTTAAAACACTTTTTTAATATCACTTGCTATATTCGTTTGGTACTTATCTTCAAAATTGCGCATTACAAACCGATTTTGAATTCAATAATGCTATGATAAATTAATACAGGCTGCATTTACCACATATAGACCTCAATGCGAATAATGGTTTTCGTTTTGGGTCGTAGTTTGGTTATTCGTCCACCATTACGTCATTGTAGAAGAAATAATGCGTATGCCTACCCCGCGAAATTTACAATCTTAATAACCCCAATTAGGCGGCACATTGTAATAAACCACTAACAAAGCTTCTAGTTCTATTAATACTATTAATACTAATTTAATGAAAATCTACATTGTTAATTAAGAAACATCCTCATTTCCATTCATATACTCACTCGTTCGGCAGCTACGATTTTCGCAAGTCGAGAACGGCGCACTCACATCTTGGTCAAAAAGTAGAATTCATGTTCATAAAATTATTTATTCCACTCAATTTAAATTTATTATGGAGCGATTAAGTAAGCGAGTGCACATGTAGTGGCCAATTGTGTGTGTTCCCGTATACAAGCAATTAATAAAACTGTAGATCTCAATTAACAAATTATGAATTTATCAAAATAAATAAAAAGTTAAAACTTATTCAAGCAAATATTCAAATACACACGAACAAACAATAATGCAGCTCATTGTATTATTAATGCAAGCAAAAAATTACATCTAATCTATAAAAGTCGATGTTTGTATTTATGTTTGTATGTATGTATGTTCCGTATGGACTCCAAAACGGTTGTACCGATTTTGATGAAATTTTCAGGCAACCTTCAGATTAGCCCAGGGGGTAACTTGGTAATTTGGTAGCGATCGGATCAATAGGTGGTGTTGGGGTCGCTTTTTTCTTATTTATGGAGCGATTCGGCTCAAATTCACACCATATAATATTAGAGTTTCGTCTTCTTTTTCTTGTTATGTTGGTTCGGCTTCGTCATGTTGGTCTGCATACGGACTTTTACGGACTTTAAATATAGCCGACGGTTTTTTTCCAATCCCAGTTAACTCGATGTAACAACACAGCTGCACAATAACACCGTTTTAATTACTTGCTGGGCTTCGATGGTAATTAACACCAATCAAACTGAATTTTCATATACCACTGCGTACCCATTGCCAAACACAATTGAGGCTGCAGTCTTGACACTTTTTGCACACTAGACCCTTTTTAATCCTTATACATGTGTACGCCAGATGTACAGAATTGAATTATTTTCTTAGGCGCCCAATGGGGTTGGCAACGCCGGCTACTTTAGCTAGTAATAAATAATAACTAATACGCAAATGTCCGTCGCCACTGACGACTACGATAATCGGACATTTGGCTATTAAATGAAAGAAAGAAAGAAATGTGGAAAGTCTTCCACTGTACATAAACGAGTATGTTTATGCATCATGTTTATACAGGAAAAGTAGCCAAATTATTGATAAATATATACGTTTAAGCTTTAAAACACACTGTAGTTAAATGCTGATTAACCGCCTGAGCCAAATAAGTCAACCGAATGGCATGTGCAAAATCAGTTAATTTTCATTGCAGATGTAGAGAATTGTCCTTTGGAGAAAATAACAAAAAAATTGTAGGTAATAAGATCACTTATTGGTGGTCAGCCATCAGCAGAATAGGGGGAATAACACAGAGTGCTCTAGGATTGCAGGCGGCTATCTCTGGTGGAAGTGCGATCAAACCTCCACGTGGTGGCTGCCGGTAATTTTCCTCCAATACAGGCAAAGCTTAATGATCGGGCTTGTCCCTTCAAAGTAAGGTTGGCGCGAGACCAATAACCCCTCGCCCGTAAAAAATTATTATTACGGAACCCAAAATCAGCCTCTGATACACTGATGAACGACGACGACCACGGCAACGAAGACAGGTATACGATTTAAGAATTTTCTCATGGAACTTACGCTCACTGTACAGAGCTCACGCTGCACAGCAGCTGGCCGACACCCTGTCTAAATATAAGGCTGACATAAGATCTATCCAGGAAATGCGGTGGACGGGGAATGGTATCTTACAAAAATCAGAATATGACATATATTACAGCTGCATTCAAGACATCATGTGCTCGGGGTGGGGTTTCTAGTCAGCAAAAGAATGATACCCACTGTTATCGGCTTTAAAGCAATAAATGAACAGCTATCCACCCTTCACTTGCGGTGCAAATTAAAAAGCATAAGCCTCATAAACGTTCACGCACCTACAGAGGATTCCCCAGATGATGAAAAAGAAGAATTCTTTGAATCAGTCGAACGGGAACTCCATACCTACCCTCAGTATAATGTAAAAATCATTCTGGGGGATATAATTGCTAAAATGGGTAGGGAACCAGTATTTAGGCAGGACATTGGCACCCATAGCTTACACGAGAACACTAATGACAATGGACAACGAGTCATAGAGATGGCAGCAAGTAATAATTTGGTCTTTGCTAGTTTGCGCGTAAAAATATCTACAAAGCCACCTGGGAATCTCCTGATGGAGCCTCTCGCAACCAGATAGACCACGTTTTGCTAGACCGCCGCCGCGACCCGAACCTGATGACGGTACGAACGTACCGAGTTGCCAAAGTCGACTCGCACCACTATCTTGTTGGTATGGTGCTCCGAGCGCAGATTGCATCATCACGAAAGACTGCATCCGCGAATCAGATTCAAGTCACGCGGCTTCCCTTTGCAACAATGAGACCTTAAACAAATACTTATTGATTCATTTCACAAACTTTCAATTTTAATCCTGTTCCTGTTGACCTATTGCAGAAATATTATGAGGTGAAGTTGTAGAAAATTCAGTGGGCTTTAATACTGCATTTGTCAAAAAAAATTATCCCAGAGCTTTTTTCGAAATAATCGCGTTTGAAAATAAAATTTTAAAAAAACATTTATTTTTTTGACTTTGACGACGTTTATATTGGTAATGGCTTTAAGAATTTAAAAAAATTTACATTCTTTTGACCATAAAGATTTAATTTTCTATCAAAATAGACCAACAGTGACTGTTGCAGAACGGCAACTCCGCCAGAAAAAAGTCTTAATGTAAATGGCTTTGCTGCTCAACTCGTTGTGTGAAAAAGAAGCGAATGCATCGAGTTTGACAGTTGCGTATACTAAACGTGCTTATGCTATTAGAATTTCCGGCCAGTAAGAGACAATTTATTATTTTTATATCATATATAATAATGAAGTTATCTTTAGAAATAAATTCCCGAATTTCCGAATCGTTTGAAAGGAATTAAATTTCGTAGCCCGAGAATTGCTTGCGATTTTTAACACCTTTATTTCGTGATTTGCAAGCTTTGTTTCGTGGAAGTTGCAACTTTATTTGTGCCTGGAAGTCTCGGCCAGAGGAGCACCCTGCCGCCATTGTTCGCAGTCAGCGATATATGTCTTGCCGCCGCAACCACTTTATTTAGTGGCTGCATCTTTATTTGTACCTGCATCGGTAATTTGTGTTATAGTTCACGGAAGTCTCGGCCAAAGGAGCACCCTGCCGCCATTGTTCGCTGCCAGCGATACTAACTTGCCATCGTATTTAGTGGCATGGCTCTATCGTCGAAGTATCACCAAACCCATTGCTAGCAACAGACATCTGTTTCAGTGACTTTAACACTACCGCCGCTCATACTACCGTATCAGCAGCAACAGCATCCAACGCCTTTGGGAACGTGTTTCCAAACGAGTCCGTCGTGCCAGCTAGCGACATCTCAACACTCGCCGCCGGTGATCCTTCGCTAAACTCCACAGCTTCTGGGGATATCAACGCCAACATGCATAGCGCATCCCACCAACATAATAAGCTAGAGAATATTCAGGAAAACAGCATATTAAATACGCAAAGACAATTGATGCATTGCAGGTAATGCTAACGCAAACGCTGAGACAGTTGACCATTAATACATCGTCCTCCAACGTCGTTTAGCAGCCGCGCGCAAGTTTTACTCAAGAGCCTAATATGAAGAAGATGCCGAACGATGATTCTAGCGGTAATGATCAACTCCCGTCGATCGTAAACGATCCGAGAACTCCGCATCTCAACTCGACCACTGCAGGGCAGTACTACTCTGCAGCTACGGACCCGAATAACCAGGGTAATGCATTTCGAACCCATACAAACACGAGAATGCCGTGTTATTCGGGTAATACAGCGGAAGTCTACGAATCGCAAGGAGAATTCAATAGAAATATTTAACCGTCAAATTCGTGGCAGTCAATGCCAAAGAAATTAACGGATCTACCAGTATTTAAAGGTGAGCCCGAGACATGGCCATTTATCGCCATTCAACAGCTGCATATAATATGCAAACTTTGAGATCTGTCAGCGTCTTCTAAGGAGCCTCAAGGGAAAAGCATATGAAACAGTTAAGTCGTTACTAATCCACCCGGATAACGTTTCCGCCGTTATGGATCAACTGGAGTTTCGCTTTGGGCGTCCGGAAATGCTAATAGCCAGTCAACTACGCGATATACTCGAAGTTGCGCCCATATCAGAAGCAGCCGTTGCAAGATTGATACCCTTTGCGACAAAAGCAAAAAACCTCGTGGTGTTTCTGCAAGCAGCCAACGCACACAACCACTTAGTCAACCTCACTCTTTTAGAAGAACTCGTCGCCAAATTGCTAGTTAGCAAGAAGATTGAGTGGGCGAAATATGCTGCGTCAATAAGGTCTTATCCAACAGTGCTAGACTTTAGCAACTGGCTAAGTGAACTAGCGAACATTGTATGTGTCATATCGGACTTAAAAGGCGAACCTTCAGAGCATAAGAAACATACTGTCATGCACACCAATGTACCTAGCCAGACCAAACCCAACGCGTGTTACTACTAAAATTTATGATTGCCAGAAGTTTCTCAGCAAATGTGTCCGGGATAGATGGGAAGAAGTGAAGCGTGCCAAGCTTTGATTTTCATGCCTCGCCAAGGGACACTCCAGTCAAGATTGTCGTCGACGAAAACGATGTTCAGCCAAAGGTTTTAAAAGATACCACAACAAATTACTGCACGAGGATTACGGTAGCAATACACAAACTTCAAAAACAAATTACGAACCAACAGCTACGCAAGCGGTATTAAGTTGTGCGACGAAGTCAAAGGTGGACAAGCTGCTCTTTCGTGTCGTACCAGTCATGCTTCATGGACCAAAGGGTCAAGTCTCCACGTATGCACTTCTCGACGAAGGTCACACTGATGGACAAGCCACTAATCGAAGAGCTTGGTTTGAAGGGAAGCCTAAGTGAACTAGATCTACAATGGATCGGAGGAAGAGCTGCCAAGGAGAACACGATAGTTGTCGACGTCCTCATCAATGGTATCGGTAAGAAAGAAAAATACGTCCTACGCCACGTACATGCCGTACGAAATCTCTGTCTGCCAATTCAAAGTTTTGAGAAATCCGATATTACAAGGTCTGCCAAACACTGGTACAGTGTACCGCCAGTTCCAGAGTATATAAGCGCTAAGCCAAGATTACTTATTGGACTTGACAATTGTCTCTTAAGTTTGTCAACAGAAATAGTCCAATTACAAATTGATGGACCATTTGCCGCAAACACTAAGCTTGGTTGGGTAGTCTTCGAAAAGAGTGTCGAGTACATCGCCGTCGTGTCTATTAATAAAGCCAGCTGGTCATGAAGTCTTACATGACATGATGACAGAATACTTTACCACTGAAGGTTTTGGTGTCCGTCCGGCACCTGTTATCGAAAGTGATGATGATATACGAGCCCGCGACAGATTTGCTCTGGAAAGATGAAAATACACAACTGCCTGTAGTTTTGCTATGGCTAAGCAGAGGCTTATTAACATAGAGAAGAAAATGAAACGAGATCCAGAGTTTGCCGATGCCTACTGCACAGCCATCAATGGTTATGTCAAAAAGGGATATGCCCGTATACTGTCGTCTGCAGAAGCCAAGCAGAATAGCCCTAAGACGTGGTATCTACCACACTTTGCCGTAGTAAATTTGAATAAGCCGAAGAAAATTCGTCTCGTGTTTGACGCAGCCGCGACAGTTGAAAATGTATCACTCAACATGCATCTATTGAAGGGACCCCAATAGTATCAGCCATTGCCGTCAGTCATGTTCAACTTTCGAGTAGGTCATATTGCTGTGTGTGGAGACATCAGAGAGATGTTTCACCAGATTGTTATTCAGCCAGAAGACAGGTGCGCTCAGAGATTTTTGTGGCTTAACGGAGACGAAGACCGACCTCCGAAAGTCTACGAGATGACTGTGATGACATTCGGTGCAGCATGCTCACCATGTGCCGCTCAGTATGTCAAGATCGAGAATGCCAAACAACACACTAATTGCAGTCCACGTGCTATTAAGGCCATTTTGGAAAACCATTATGTCGACGACTTTGTTGATAGCTTCGAATCAGTTGATCTCGCTCTTAGCATCGCCAAAGAAGTAAGAAGAATCCACGCAGACGCTGGGTTTGAACTACGTGGGTTTACGTCAAACTCCAAATCAGTGGCCAGGGTCTTGAATGGCGATCAAGTTACAGCTGCTGTCGAAAGTGCTGGAGTGTTGGCCACAGAAAAGTTATTGGGTATGTTTTGGCATCCAGAAAGTGATACGTTTCGTTATCATCTCAACTTTAATCGTGTCAACAAAGAAGTCATCACTGGAAGGAGAACGCCCACCAAACGAGAATTATTAAGTGTCATAATGTCTGTCGTTGACCCACTTTGACTTATGAGTCAACTGATTATCTCCGCCAAGTTAATAATGCGAGAGGTCTGGAGGTACGATATTAAGTGGGATCATCCTATTCCTGACACAATAAATTCCGCTTGGATAGAGAGAGGGCCTGAAGAACGTAGATCTAGTAAAGATCCAAAGATGTTATTTTGCAAACGGGTTGCCTAAGGAGCTGCAACTTCATGTATTTGTCGATGCAAGTGAAGTCGCATTCGCTGCTGCTGCATATTGGAGAAGTAAGAGCGTCGAAAACTGTGTTCACGTCACGCTTGTGGGCGCTAAGTCGAGATGTGCGCCACAAAAACTACTAACCGTGCCTAGAATGGAATTGCAAGCTGCTGTCCTGGGAACGCGACTAATGCAAACAATCTTGCGAGAACACAAATTGACTGTCGACAGCTTCCATCTGTGGAGCGATTAGTCAACAGTCATCAAGTGGATTCAATAAAAGAATCGTCGATATAAGCCATTTGTTGCCCACAGAATAAATGAGATTTTAAGCACCACAAAAATTAAAGACTGGAGGTGGGTGCCTACACAGATGAACGTTGCTGATGATGCCACAAGACCACACTGCCAAGAAGATTTCGATGCAAAAAACCGTTGGTTTTCCGGACCTAAATTTTTGATGGGAAATCCTGAGAGTTGGCCTACCGGACTTGAAACATCCGCTTCAGCCTACGACGACGATGTCGAAGGTATCGACGAGTTCGTTTTCTTTACGTCAAATCGCTCAGTAATTGAATTTTGCCGTTTTTCGTCATTTACCAAACTGAGGAGGTCAACCGCTTGGGTGCTAAGATTTATAAATTCCTGTAAAAATTATGACAGTAGCTGAACTGCGCGCCGCTGATAAGGTAATTTTTCGCCTCGTTTAATCTCAAGCCTTTTCCCTGGAAATCCAGTGCCGCCAATGGGCGCGTTGCCAGAAGATCGATTGACGCCATACGTGCGACCCTTTACGTATACGGGTCTTGATTATTTTGGACCACTGTTGGTATCAATCGGACGTCGCCGCGAGAAGAGATGGATCGCGCCTTTCACCTGCTTAACAATTCGAGCCATACATCTTGAGATGACCTGTCAACAGATGCATGCATCCTGACGATACGAAATTTTATTAATCGCCGAGACGCATTCAAGACGAATTGTCATCTAAAAATGTGGAATGGTTGCTCAACTGTCCAAACAACCCAGCGGAAGGTGGCGTATGGGAGAGAATGGACAGGTGTGTAAAGCGAGTGCTTAAGCAGACACCGAATGAAGTGGCACCGAGGGAACACACCCTGCAAAGTTTCTTAATAGAAGCACAAAACATTGTAAACTCACGACCATTAACTCATGTTACAGTTGCAGCTGAAGATGAAGAACCCATCACTCCGAACCACTTTCTTCTAGGATGTGCCAATACCACTAAGACTCCAGCTTGCGAAAGTTCCTCGAATAGTCTACAAGTTTCACGAAAGCAGTGGTGCATGGCGCGGCAACTTCGCGATCATTTTTGGAAACGCTGGATAATGGAATACCTTCCAACCTTAACGCGTCGTGCCAAGTGGTGCAAGAGAACCAAGCCGATAGAAGTTGGAGATCTGGTCTTAGTGTGCGATATTAATCTGCCACGACGGGAGTGGAGGCGAGGTCGAGTCGAGAAGGTTTATCCAGGCGTCGATGGAGAGATAAGGCGAGCTGATGTACGAACAGAGAAGGGAATATTGCGCCGACCGGTTTCCAAGCTGGCCGTTCTGGACGTAGAATCTGGTGAATCCAGTCGGTTCACGGGGCCGGGAATGTTGCAGAACGGCAACTCCGCCAGAAAAAAGTCTTAATGTAAATATGCTGCTCAACTCGTTGTGTGAAAAAGAAGCGAATGCATCGCGTTTGACACTTGCGTATACTAAACGTGCTTATGCTATTAGAATTTCCGGCCGGCTATTTTCATTAAAATCGCAGAATTCGACGAGTTGGGCAGAAAAACCACGGTAAGAGACAATTTATTATTTTTATATCTATATATATAAAAATCAATTGCTGTTCGTTAGACTGGCTAAAACTCGAGAACGGCTGGACCAAATTGGATACTTCCTTCGGCGAGTTTGTTCGTAATTGCTACGCATAGGTTTAAAAGTTGGTTCAGCCCCGCTAGGTGGCGCTTGTATCGTTTGTGAAAATTCTTATTTATGGAACGATTTGGTTTAAATTCATACCATATAATCTATATATATAAAATAGAGAATTTATTTGTTTGTATATTTGTATATTTGTGCCTAACTAGCTCTGGAACGCCTTGACCAATTTCAACCAAACTTGGTATACATATTAGTTACTATGTGGAATCAAATATAGGTGGTGGGGGGTAGCAGGTTTTTTTGGCTGTGGCAGGCGTGGCAGGCGATTTTAGTGTCGGACCCGCCGTTTTCGGTATCGCCGAGACGAATAGTGCTGGTAGTACACTCCTATGGATGAGTTATACTCCCGCAGAGGGGTGGGTGACCGATATTAGAGTAGATTCTATGGTTTTCGGGGTCGCTGAGTTGAATGGTGATGGTAAGACAGCTCTGGATGGGGTCGATAACGGAAGGGGAGGGGGTGACCGATATTAGTGTCGATTCTATGGTTTTCGGGGTCGCTGAGTTGAATGGTGAAGGTAAGACAGCTCTAGGGGGATGGGGTCGATAACGGAGAGGGAGGGGGTGACCGATATTAGTGTCGATTCTATAGTTTTCGGGGTCGCTGTGTTGAAAGGTGAAGGTATGACAGCTCTAGGGGGATGGGGTCGATAACGTAGGGGGAGGGGGTGACCGATATTAGTGTCGATTCTATGGTTTTCGGAGTCGCTGAGTTGAATGGTGATGGTAAGACAGCTCTAGGGGGATGGGGTCGATAACGGAAGGGGAGGGGGTGACCGATATTAGTGTCGATTCTATGGTTTTCGGAGTCGCTGAGCTGAATGGTGATGGTAAGACAGCTCTAGGGGGATGGGGTCAATAACTGAGGGGGGTGACCGATATAAGTGTCGATTCTATGGTTTTCGGGGTCGCTGAGTTGAATGGTGATGGTAAGACAGCTCTATGGGGATGGGGTCGAAAACGGAAGGGGAGGGGGTGACCGATATTAGTGTCGATTCTATGGTTTTCGGGGTCGCTGAGTTGAATGGTGAAGGTAAGACAGCTCTAGGGGGATGGGGTCGATAACGGAGGGGAGGGGGTGACCGATATTAGTGTCGATTTTATGGTTTTCGGAGTCGCTGAGTTGAATGGTGATGGTAAGACAGCTCTAGGAGGATGGGGTCAATAACTGAGGGGGGTGACCGATATTAGTGTCGATTCTATAGTTTTCGGGGTCGCTGAGTTGAATGGTGATGGTAAGACAGCTCTAGGGGGATGGAGTCGGTAACTGAGGGGGGGGGGCCGATATGAATAGTGGTGTATATAATGGTACACGGGGACCATTTGGCGACAAATTTGGTGGTGAGGACATTTTCACCCCTACTTCAAATTGGAAAAGGTAGATTAGGAGCCGTGTTTTATGGTTATACTAAATTTACATAGATTTTTGAAATCTGCCGCCGAACTAATAAATTCGCTTTATCCGGCTGTTTCTCAAAACTATAAAATTTTGAACCGGTTGCGAGAAGAGGCCGTTCTTGCTACTAAAAATGGAGACACCCACGAAATAAACAATCAAATTCTTGCCATGTTAATAGGCATAGTCACTCAATATAAGTGTATCGATACCGCTGTAGATACTGAAGAGGAAGTTTATTATCAAACTGAGTTCCTAATTCGTCTGGATTGCCACCTTACAGTTTGATCTCCAATTATTTTACTACGGCTTCTCGACTCGCCAAAACTTTGCAACGGCACAAGACTGTCCGTAAAAGAGATGCCGGGCAATATAATTGAAGCGACTACCTTGACAGAAAAGGGACAGTGTGAAACAGTTTTTATCCCACGGATAGCACTCATTTCGACGGATCTTGCGTTTTCGATGACGATCAATAAGTCGGACAGTTTATTAAGTACTGCGGAGTATAGATTTGAGATCGCCATGTTTTTCCCACGGACAACTCAATTTTGGTTGCTCTGGGTTGGGTTGACATAAGAATTTATTTATTCTTGCTCTTAAAGTGAAACTAACAACCAAGTTTTGTTTTAAATTAATTTTATGTATGTTTATTTAATTTTATTTTATAATTTAAATACTACAGCTGTAATTTAAAATATATTTTATTAAATAAATTTTGTTAATAAAAACTGCAATTTTACCTTATAGATAGATATCATTCTTTTTTCTACCCCTGCCTAATAGAAGATTGTGATGAATAAATACCTGGGCAACGCCGGGTAATCAGCTAGTATTTAAATAAAAAAAAAGTCGTTGACAAAATTTGGACCCGATAGGTGGCGCTGGGGTGGAAATGTAGTTTTCCCTGTGTATAATCTTCATATAAAGAATATTCGAACAAGTGTACATTTTTTGCCTGTATAAGTGTCGATTCTATAGTTTTCTGGATTGGTGAGTTGGTTAGTTATTGGGGTGTAAGTGGGCGGGAGGTCAGTGGGCGGTGGTCAGCGGGATGGGGCAGCCGGGAAACGCGGGTGTAAGTGGGCGTGGCGTCAGTGGGCGGGACGTCAGTGGGCGCGAGGTCAGTGGGCAGGAGGTCAGTCGGTCAGTGTGTATGAGGTCAATGGGTGGGTGGTCAGTGGGCGGGAGGTCAGTAGGAGGGGTCAGTGAGATGTGGCAGCCGGGAAACGCGGGTGTAGGTGGGCGTGGCGTCAGTGGGCGGGTAGCAAAGCGCCCGGGAACAGCTAGTCATATATAATAATGAAGTTATCTCTAGAAATAAATTCCCGAATCGCTTGAAAGGAATTAAATTTCGTAGCCCGAGAATTGCTTGCGATTTTTAACAGTGACCTTGTAGCTAGAAGCGTTCAAGAGTTACAGGGTGTAAAGTTGTGTAAGGTCAAAATTACGCATCTCTGTTTTAAAACTCTACGTACACCACAGGAGTTGAAAATAGACCCCCCCCCATCCCATACGATTTTTTTCACGAAATTAACCAAGGAATCACCCCTTTAAGTATTTTCCACCTTAACGGATACACCCTGTATATCACATTTCTCACGTTTGTAGCCGGTTTCAATTTATTTTCTCAGAATTCTCTGATTCATTGAAAAAGCAATACGGAAAAAAAAACACGAAAAACTAAAACGACGCGAGTCCAAATGCTTTCGTCAATGAATCATGGTCAGGGGAAACTACAAAAAACCTTAACCAAGAAAATATTACAAATTTTAATAATAATGTAGATAATATTGATAAATTTTTTTTTTTTTAATTATATATTTTATATTCGATAAAAAGCTTATGAGCACTTCATCTTAACGGCTAATTTGAAGGCCTGCAGATTAAAAGAATCGGGAAACACGAGATCTACCAATTGATTCCACATCGAAGAGACTCTCGGAAAAAAGGAGGATTTAACGTGTTGGGTTCTACAAGAAAAAAGTTTTAATGCAAATCTATGTTGATTGGACCTTAAACGAGTGTTTACGTTACTCACAAAAGTACCTGGAACTAGTGAACGGGTTTCTAAAGCACATCTACCGTTGTAGAATTTGTAGAAAACAGATAAAGCTCCTACATTACGTCTGTGCTCCAAAGTATCAAGAGACGAAGTAATGGATACATCGTTTATCAAACGGATAACTCTATTTTGAACTCCATCAAGATGAACCAAATGAGATTTTGGAGCCCCACCCCACACATATGAATTAAATTCTAAAATTGGTCTAACATAAGATTTATATAATCTTAACACTTCTGAGGGAGTGAAGTAGAAGTTACAACGTCTTATGAAGCCCAAACATTGGCTAGCTCTTTTTGAAATTTCATAAATATGTTCTTTTCAGGAAAGATCACTTGATACTTTTAAATCTAACAACTTCAGTAAATCTGATCTCGCAATATGGGCACCATTAATAACAGGTGAAACGTAATGTTGAACTGTCTTCTGAGAAAAAAGACAAGAGTGAAATTTATTTGGGTTAAATTCTACTCTATAAGATCTGCCCCAATCAAGAATGACTTGAATGTTCGACAGAATTATCGAATTCATTAATTCACGCGAACCTATCAAGTGAGAATTGCATTCTTTTGGATATCACAGGTTGTAGAAGACAACAGGTCGTTGTTATATATCAAGAAGAGCGTGGGCGACAAGGAACCGTTCAATACAACTTTTATTTTACGGTTCCATAAATAATTCTCAATCAGTAATGAGAGAGGAGTGTAAGTTCAGTGCACGAATCTTATTAATAAGACAATAATGCCAAACTCTATCAAAAGCTTTAAAAAGATCTAAGGAAACAACGCTTAATTCACCTAGGTTTTCCATGCTTCGCTCCAAACAATGAAATCGATTTTTACGAAATCCATACTGAACATCGGATAAAAGAACATTCGAATCCAGATAGTTCAATAGTCTGAATTGAATTAATGATAGATTCCATTACCTTAGATAGAACCGACAACAAAGCAATTGGACGGTTTGAATCAGAATCCAAAATTTTTGGCATGCTATCTCGAATCTTAAGGTCAAATATTATATTTGACCTTTTTTAAATAGCGTTTGATCTGTTTCTAGCTATTCGAAACTTAACAAGGTTTTCTTCAGAAGTGCAATTAACGTAGTCCAAATGGGCTGCTTTTTTACACGCGACTGCTGACCTGCAATTTTCGTTAACCATTTATTCTTACGAGTATTTTTTTTTTAAATGACGATGGAATGCAATTTTTCATTCCTAGCAAAATTAAAAATTTGGCTACTACCCATGCATTATTGTCCGGAAGTCCTAATGGAGCAGATACATCAATTGAATATTTATTTGGCATAGTAGTTAGAAATAAATCTAAAAGGTGAGGAGATTGACCAGAAGTATCAGGATACCTAGTTGGCTTATCAACGAGTTGGTTGAGAAGATTAATATTTGAAAATAGTTCTGCCTGCAGTTTCACCAGAACTATCTCTACCATTCGAATAGGTCAACCATTTTGGAAAGATCGGGCCCCTGGGTCGGGGGGCACCCATACAAATTTTATGAAAAAAGTTCCCGATTTTCTTCAAATTTTATACGCATGTGTATCTCCGCTGGAAAACCCTTTTTGTAAAAATTTTGGAGAGATCGGGCCCGGGGGTCGGGGGGCTCCCATACAATTTTTTTTTTAATTATCAATTTTAAACGCACTTCCTAAAACCCGATTTTCCTGAAATTTTGTACACATGTGTCCAGTGACAATACTTTCTTTTAAAAATTGGAAGTGATCATGCCCCGGGTTTGTGGGGCTCCCATACAAATTTAAAATAAAAATTACCCGATTTTTTTATCAAATTTTACACACATGTGTATACCCAATAAACAATACTTTTTCTAAAATTTGGTAGTGATCGGAACCCGGGTTCGGCCGCAAGGCCCTTATACATTTTTTAATTTCTTATAGTGGCATCAGATTCCTTAATGACTGTGTTCGGTGTGTGCTGCGCAGTCGGCATGGTTTTGGTGGTGGAAAGAGAGAGAGAGAAATCTTAGCTCACGCACAAATGAACCCAGCAAATGAAACGAGACATACAAGTTTTATGCTTAATTCAACTTACATACTTACTTATTTACTGAATTGTATTTTTATTGATGTCGTTTTTTGTTGTCGATATCAACTTGCAGATAGAACAACAAGTTTTCACAATATTCTGTCATTTCGCGTTTTCATAAATAAGTTCAGAGCAGTCAAAGAGTTCTCAAGATAAATGCTCGTGTTTCTTATTTGCTCAGAGTATGAGCGTGCTCTAAGTGCTCAGAATAAAATGATCTGAGCTTTTTCAATTTTAACATCTGATGTCAAATGTCTCTTTCGATGATTTTCTCCTACAATAAAAAAAAATGACCCAGGATAGAGGGGCTCCCATATGAATTTCTGCGATTAGAGAATTTAGATGAAAATTTTTAATTTTTAGGGGTTGTTTTTTTAGTGTCATCAGGTGACAAATTTGGACTACGATAAAGGGAACAAATAAACATAGAATGGTTTGAAATTTTAATTTCAATCCATATCGTATTGAACATGGGATTACTGTTTGGATAAATAAAATAAAATTTAATGCCTCGGATATTTGTGAAATGAATTTCAAAATATGAATTCATTTCACAATGTAAAAATACCGAACCCGTAAGATTGTGAAAGTAAATGTAAAATTAGTAAAGAATAAAATAAAAAATTAAAAATAACAACAAAACTAAGAAGAATTTCTAAAAACCAACCACACGACACGTAACTGATTCGTATATAGTACTAGGCCTTATAAACGAAAAAGGCACGCACAACAACTAAGTCAGAAGTCAATAAAAATTCTGCTTATAAAAACTACTCAAACAAAATAAATTATTTTAAAAAATTTTAAAAAATTGAAAATACTATTTCTACACTGATTGCTGATAGATTGTGAAAGTGTAGCAAAACTACAGACTCGTTACTGTTTGTTTGTTGTCCTTTGGGTTGGCGTAGCTTGCTCCTTATGACTGACTGACAAAATGTCAAAAAAAAAAAAAACAGTTCACCGGCGAAAGGAAGCAGCCTGGGAGAAGAATTTCGTCCGTGAACTAGAACAGTACAGAGAGCACGGACCGCACCAGGTTTGGAAGTTCTACCAAAGAGTCCGCGGTATGACGCAAAATACACCGCGTTGCACATACTCCAAGGACAAAGAGGCTAATCTGATCACCGATCTTAAAGGCATCTTAGAGCGATGGGAAGAGCACTTTTATGAGTTGCTAAAAAAATAAGAGGCCCTACATTAGACCAAGCAATTCATGAAATCATGGTACAAGTATGGGAGGAAGAAGCGATGCCAGAAGACTGGCGAAGAGGTAGCCTGTGCCCCATACATAGGAAGGGAGATATCACAAAATGTAGCAATTATCGTCGTATAACGTTGTTAGGTATCGCGTATAAGATTTTTTCCTCTATCTAGACAGGATAGCACCATACGCTAA
This sequence comes from Nephrocerus scutellatus, assembly GCA_947095585.1. Taxonomy (NCBI): domain Eukaryota; kingdom Metazoa; phylum Arthropoda; class Insecta; order Diptera; family Pipunculidae; genus Nephrocerus; species Nephrocerus scutellatus. The sequence continues at coordinate 44,149,456 of OX352763.1, forward strand.
AGTCATCATTGGTTCATACCAGTGTGGCTTCATTCCAGGCCAATCAAAAACTGATCAGATTTACACCCTTAGGCAAGTGATGCAAAAATGTCTAGAGTTTCAAAACTCACTACACCATCTTTTTAAAGACTTTAAAGCCGCCTTTGATAGTATAGCCAGAGTAGAACTTTATAAAGCCAAGAGAGAATTCGACATCCCAATCCTCTATAAGTCCATTCAGATACTGGCTTACGCAGACGATATTGACATCGTTGGTAGAAACCAAAGAGCTGTACAGGAAGCTTTCATCCAGATAGAGCAGGCGGCACGAAATCTGGGGCTGCACATAAATGAGAGCAAAATAAAGTACATGGTGGCCACGTCTGGGAGTAGAAGATCCAACATTGGTCCCTCAATTCAAATAGTAGAGCGCGAATTTGAAGAAGTGCAATCATTTAACTGTCTCGGGTCAACTATAGCAGCCGATAACAGCATGGAACCAGAAATACGCGCACGGTTGCTTAAAGCCAACAAAGCCTACTATAGTCTGTCAAGACTCTTCAAATCCAGGAACTTAACCGGAACATCCAAGCTGGTGGTATATAAGACAAAGGTCATACCAGTACTTACATATGGATCCGAGACTTGGGTGCTGAGCAAAAAGCATTCTGACCTCGTGGCCGCGTTCGAGAGAAAATTCTTACGGAGAATTGTTGGCCCCGTATGTGAGGAAGGACTATTCCGGAGACTATAATGATGAGATCTACGAGCGTTACCGCGATGTCGACGTCGTGAAGAGAATTAAGCTCGGTAGGCTCCAGTGGGCAGGACACCTAGCTCACATGAGCGAAGGGGATCATGCTCGGAAAGTCCTTTGCGGTAGGGTTTATGGAACACGACCGGCCGGCCGCTGGACGGATGGCGTAGAACAGGACGCTCAGAGTTTAGGGATTTAAGACTGGATGACATCGGTTCAAAATGGGGACCGGTGGAGATACTTTTTGCGGAAGGCCAGGACCGGACCCCGGTTGTATAGCCAAATATGATGATGAAGATCACTTTTTCACCCAGTGAGAAGGATGAGAATAACAGTGGAACTATCTATCAATAGAGGAACTATCTTTGGCAGCACAGAATAGTCTGGGAATGATTAACAGTAGACTTTCAAATATTTGCCGAATATTTCTTTGTCTAAGTTCTGGTATTTGCTTTTTTTTGTAGTTGGCGCGATAACCTCGCATGTATAAAACTAATATTACCAGAATATGAAAGGAGGGCCGGACTTCGACTGTAGAGCAAACAAAATATGATTTGTTTGAACATTCTTAGCAATAGATGAGTTATTTAAAAACAAAAACAAAAAAGTTGGTTAAAAAGGAACTTAACTAAGTTGAAAACGCAACTTTCACAAGCGACACACGCGTTACACACGTGATCTTAGAAATGGCCCAAAAGACTCGAGCTTTTCACAAAATTTCAGCTATTTCAAAGGAGTTCATACAGATACAGACAACCAAGGTCCATTACAACTTAAATACATTTTATAAATGATATGTATAAGCAGCAGCTTTGGTGCACTGCAGTAATTGTACAAAAAAAAGTATCTCTCGATTATCAGAATGATCAGAAGTTACTTGCATACTCGCGGTTATACTTACAACTATGTCTCATTTAAGACACGAGTGACGTAAAGACTTACCTTCAGGGGATATGCAATAAGTAATAATACGAACGTACAAAAGATTATTTTATTACCAATTCTTTTGTTGTTGGTTTTTTTTTGCCGTGTATGTACTGTAATTCTTCCTGTTGTTTTCAAAAAGTTGCCGCACGCCCGCCGAACGTCGCTCTGCAATGGCTATGTTGTATTCACAATTAAAAATATTGTCAAGATTGGCACATAACATAGTGAAGGTACACAGTATACACGCCTTTTCTACTACTGTTCGCTGATATTTTTATCTACAGCTACGAGTGTAATTTCTATAGATACATACATATTTACATAAACATATGTATATACTTTGTAACCGCGTATAGTATTTGTAAAATCCATTCAATGAGCAGCTTTTATTCACTCTTCGTTGCTTGCTACCTGCTTGCCGTTGCTAGTCGCAGTCAGTCGAGCTTCGTGCATACCATGGCTCTCAGATGGTAGCTTTTTTAAGGAAAAAAAACCTACACTTGAGAGGTCGGTGGGGGAGTATCTAACGTGTTCGTTCGCTTTCCACACACAGTTGACGACAACCATTTGAAGACGGCTTCTGCTGAAAAAAAAATCGAATTATTAAATAAATACGTATGAGCGTATTAATGGGGAAATTTTTCCAAGAAGTAAATTCTATATCTTCCTCTTTTTACCTTCAATCGGTGCTATTGTGTAGGTATATAGAAGATTTTCATACATAAATTTATTTATAATAAAATTTTTTGATTGCTGCAGTTTACTTCTTAAAATAATTAATTTTTTTAATTTTAAATTTATATTGAGGCGCCAAACATTTACTGCAACCAAACATTAAACTTTTTTATTATTATTGAATTGTTCTATGGCTTTTTACAATGTATCTTATGTACTCGTTTATAAAGGCAAATTTCTGTGTGTCTGTATGTTCTTTATATGTTTCCACGCACCGTTCATCCAACCGTTTCCAAACATTGTGTAGGTATTTTACACTCATTATGACCAGGTTTTCGTAAAATTTTGGAAGATGCCAGTCACCTAGGTAACCACACAAAATTGCTCTACACAATCATGTTTTAATGATTTGTCTAAAGTTTTTTGGCTAAAGTGCGTTTTAACGAGCAAAGGGCCATTCCGCCAAACTCCGCCAACATTCCCGGTGGTGGTTGATAGGCCCGGGGGGGGGAGTCAAAATCCTTAAAATCCTTAAAACACATATTTGCCACTTTTTTAAATGGTAGCGTCCTAAAATTGTGCACACTAGTTTGGTATTCAAAAAATCATAAAAATTAAAAATTTTCAAGTAAATTCTCAGATAGCCCATATTGTTTTCAAACCTCATGTTTTCATAAATTGTCCATAATTTCCATACCTTTTTGCATACGAACGCGAATCGTCATAAGTTGGAATGGGTTGGACCCCTAGATCAGTGGGCCCCATGCACATTTTTTTTCTTCAAAAAGTCATGTTCTCATGAACTCTAGATTAAAATTTAATTGTTAAATCATATTTTCTCAATATCTGTTAATGCATCATATAAAACAACATTTTTAGAAAAAAGATATTTTACTAAGCGATTTGTTTTGTATACGAAAATCAATATAGATACGATCACCTACTTCATGCAAAATATCAAAAAATATCTGTAGCTATGCATTTTGGTTGCTATGTGGAAATTTCCAGCTTTATAAAATGATTTTAATAATGACTTTTCACGCGCCCATAGCCGAAAGTGACTGTTTCATACGCTATAAACTAGCTTCGAAAGTAGCCCATAACAACACTAGTTATGTTATCATATAAACGTCTTTTGTTATTTACTGCAGTCACAGCGATCAGCGAACACACATTCTCACATTTCTGCTTCTCTCTCGATTTAGCAGAAAAACCGGTTTGGACGCGTGAAAAATAGCGTACATTACTCGCAGAAAAGTGCTCATCGTAGTCGTTAGATTGCCACACTTGACTACAGCCTCGTGCTTCAAGCTTCTAACTCGCACGATAAACTCCACTTTCCTAGCTCGTTGTGTAATATACTATTAATACTAAAATACAAGTATCACTAGCTGAAATACCCGGCGCTACCCGGCATTGCTCTCATTGTAGATCTATACTCTAAATTAACAGAATTCATAAAAAAATAAAAATAAATGTGTCCATTGACACATTGGCAAGCAGTCCCGTTCGAAAATATGAGGGGGTTCGTGTTTGTTTTCTATAATTTTTTATAATTCGCACGCTGAAAGGGGTTCGCACTCTTATAATGCTCGGCTATATGCTTGGCATAGCATGGTCGTTAAGGAAAAGGAGGAGTGAAGAGGAGATGTCTATGAGCTTGTGTTTTGAATGCCTGTGGATCATACTGAGGTGGGAAGACAGAGCTTGGCAAAGCATTCCCCATACGGCTGAAGAACGAATCCCTGAACTTAACTGTACGTCCGATGATATTTGTAAAATTTAACGAGGCCACTATATATAAATTCTAGAAAATTTATGGAAACACAAGAAAAAATATTTGTATTGGAGGCGGCTCCTAACCAAAATGCCCGACCCTTTAAAAATATAGCGGTTTTTGTTATCTTTAAATACTAAACAGGTGTGCAAAATTTCAGAACGCTACTATAAAAAAAAATTCTAAAAAACAGTTTTCAATTTTGACAGCGCGTTCTTCACCGCAATGCTAGCCACATATTGAGCGCAGCACAGCCTGGGCATACTTAATGACACATTTTTACATCTTGCGGCAATTTAGCTTAGCATTGTGTGCTCTAAAAACCTCTGCTACTCTATGCTGTGCTAGGCTGCGCTCAGTATGCGGCTAGCCTAATGAAAACAAATTGAAAGAAACCACAGTTGATAGTTGGTTGTTTTTAGAGAAATTTCATCATCCAGCATGTCTTCTATCATTTTAGCAATTTAATTCAACTGTTTGTAATTATTTTAACACAACAAAAATGAATTTCCCGTGTTTACTGACAGTAATTTTTGACACTTGCCTTGTGCTCCTATTTATTACCACTGGCAACAAAAAGTTTTTCTGTTGCGATTCCTTCTCGATTATCACCTTCTTGCAAATAACTCTGTTATCACCTTCTTGCAAATAACTCTGCTTACTTGCGGATAACCGCAAACTAGTTATCAAAAGGCCACGTGAATAGAAGCCCGTCAAAATTTAATAAAAAAAGATTGTTTTCTTTATTAATTATCATTTTTTCAGTATTCTGTTCGAATACTTAATCTCAAGACTGTTCGTACAGATGTTTTGAACACATGCATATGTATAACATTCACTTTCTCTGTACATATAAACAAAAGCGAACAGCTTGAAATTTTAGTGCTTTTATTTGTACATTTTGTAAGTAAACTACGGGTTATCTACTATACTACGAATACCTACTACTACTACTACCTACTACTACTAATACTACTACCTACTACTACTATTACTACTACTACTTCTATTACCTACTACTACTATTACCTACTAATACTACTACTACTACCTACTACCTACTACTACTACCTACTACTACTACTACCTACTACTACTACTACCTACTACTACTACTATTACTACTATTACTACTACTACTACTTACTACTACTACTACCTACTACTACTACTACTATTACTACTACTACTACTACAACTACTACTACTACTACTACTACTACTACTACTACTACAACTACTACAACTACTACTACTACAACTACTATAATGACGAGACAACACAGACTACGTTGTCAACGTAAAAGTCAATCTCTCTTTCACTCCCATTCCTGTCTCTTTTTGTGGTAGATCTACTTCGATAGTAAGCAGTCAAAATGCCTGGCAACGGCTATAAGTTGTTGCAGGACTGAGGTGAGGCTGTGAATTGAAAACCTTCGGCGAACATATCTATGTAAGTCCAAACGAAACACCCGTTCAACTTACAACCGATTAACCTCTCCACATAATCACGTGTATCGTGTATCGCTACTAAATATATTACAATATATCTATGTATCTACCACTAACTCCTCACATACTCCGTTTTTTAGCGATATTTAGATGCTTACTCAGACTTATTTTTCGTAAAAAATAGAGACGATAATAGATTGAAACTTGTGTACGGTCTACGTGCGGTGCGATACATTTTGTTTGTTATTCTTTTATCGTGCGAGCGCCGAGCTGGTTCGACGGTTGGTTCTCGTATCTCGTTTAGTCGCTTGTGCTTCTACATTTTGGTTGTTTTGTTGCTTGACTCTTTGGGTCGCTCGTTTTGGTTTTGGTTTGTTCTGTATTACTGTTTATTGGCGGGAGCAACAGGGACGGACAGGGTCGTTGTAAAATTATCGCTGTCGCTGTTTAAATAAGTCTCTTGTGTTGTGATTCTACAAAAGCTCCTTGTTGTAGTTGTCTGTCGCGGAACATTCTTGTCGTCACGCTGGTTCGCTTGTGTTGTTGCTTGTTGGTTGCAGCAGCCAGAGCAACTTTATTGTTCACTATTCACTTGCGGCGTGTTTGTCTGTTTTGTTGTAATATTATGATATGTTTTCCAAAAATTCCATTTGAACACCTTAGTGAGCAACCGTGGGAACAGAGGAGAGCGTCCGCTGCTATTTTAAAAAAAATTTGCGAAGAGAACGAAAATGAGTTTTAATTTCCTTTCGATTCGTAGTGGAATGCCGTGTCACTGATGACGACGAGTTGGGTGAGATGAGTAAAATGAGTTAATGTCAACGCAGCAGCGGTGTTATGCAATTCGCCATGTGAAAACGAAAACTGCCAACGAATTCAAATTGGCTTTGTTTTGTTGATTCATAAAAAATAACGTAATATGTGAGTGAGTGAGTGAGTGTGTAAAATTGTTCAGTAATTAGCTCGACTGGTTCGCCGAGACTCAGCGCTAGCACAAACGATGGCTGAACAACGACCAAATAACGTACAACAAAAACACATGCGAATACACAGCAGGGGATGGATGCAACAGCAACAGCAGCAGATAAGAATCAATTGAGCCGTACGACCATACAGGAGCCACTAAAGACTAAACGGAAGAGAAGACGCAAAAACAAACAAATTAAGTTAAAAACTTTGATAAAGAAGAAGGAAAACTTTCGTTCAAGGCCATTACGCCGCTAGTGTTGTTATTGTGGATGGTTGTTCGAAGAAAAAAAAATCAGTTTGTGCTGGGGAAGCGAATGCCAAGGCGGATACTCGTGTTCGTTGTTCGTGTGTATGTGTGTGTGTGTGTACGAAACAATTGCGATGCCGTCGACGGCGAGTAAAATTCTCGTAGCTCGTACTCGTGTTTATTTCGCAGTCGATTTATGTGTAGTTGTGTTGTCATCGTATCTCGTTGATGAAGTGAGTGGGTGGTAACTGGTGGCTTTACTACGGGCAGCGAATTCAAAATAAATTGTGCGAAATTTTGCTATATTCTTGCACATCTACTCGTAGTACCTACATCATCTACCACAATGCGGATAATACTCAAACGTACGAATAATTCAATAAATCAAAAGGCATACACAGACACATAAAAATATCTACTTATTCGCACAGCCATACGACTGCCGTAACCCGTGCCGTAAGTATTGCAAATATATTTTCAACTCCATGAATGAATGAAGGTCATTTGTACGACGGTAGTGTGTTGCGCCGCTCGCTTGTGGATTTTCCGATTTTCTATTTGCCTTTGTTTGGTCGCACGCAGTATGCAGTGTTGCCTGACTTTGTGGTAGGTGTACTAACAAGTAAAATATTGTAGCAATTTTATTACTGACATTGTTTTATCGTTTAAATTTGTACATACGCAGGAGTCGTCGATCTTGTGTTATAAGTTGTGTTGTTAAAGTGGAATTTTGGAAGTCGTAGTTTTTGTGGTTTAATTGTATTTTTTGAATAAATATTGTTCAATGGTTAATTCAAAGTTATTGTATCGTTATCACCTACTAAACGACTATTTATGCAGTCCAGAGAAGCTTATTTTTTTATTAAAATCTGTGTAGGGTTGGTTGCTGCAAAGAAAAATTGTCAAAGTTGTTTAAATAAAACTTAAAAAAAAACAACCCATAAAAATTAAATTAATTAAAAATTTTTCTTGTTAATTCTCTAATCGGGGATACACACACACACAAACACTGCGTGCTCGTTTTGTGGCAAAATCATCCGCCAAATGACGCAGCGGCAGCGAACAGCGCTTCTCACAAAGCACAGAGCTCAGACTTTGCCGTGATCTGATGCGATATAGCGATATTTAAAAATTGTATATTGTGGTCCCCAAGGGGCCGATCGCTCCAAATTTTTACAAAAAGTGTTTTCCATCGAAAACACACATGTATATAAAATTTGAAGAAAATCGAGTAAAATTTTGTAAAATATTTGTATGTGAGCCCCCCGACCCCGAGGTCCAAGGGGCCTCAAATTTTAATAGAATGTATTGTCACCGGAAATACACATGTGTGCAAAATTTCAATAAAATCGGGCTATAGGAAGTGGGTTAAAAATTGATCGCAAGATTCCATGACACACAAACAAACAAACCCACGGGCAAGTGAAGTTAATATAGAGAATTTAAAAATAACGGACCATCCTTAATTGATTCGTTATGCATCTGTGTTTATTTATTGTGCGCTTATGTCATCTGTCAAACTGTTGTTCTGCCAACCTGAATATTGTTTTTTCCTATTTATGGTAGACTGTTACGTATTTCAATAAAGGTTCTATTTATGGTTGAAAATCTCCGTATTTGTTCGGATTTCTTTTGAAATATGCACCCCTCATAAAAAGAAAAGTATAATATCATTTTATTTTATTTCTGCATCGTATTATGTATGTGCTTATAACATAACATGATCTAGAAATACATTTTTCTTTTTTTAAATTAATTAATTATACAATTTTTCATTAATTTGTGAATAAATGCAATTTTAATTTTCGTCTGGTGAAGTAAAAATTGTCATTCGGGATAACATGAAAATTTTACCTAAGTAACAGGCGAAATTTAAAATTGCATTTTTTTCTACAAATCAATGAGATATGTTATGTTATTGTTAAATGTATTTTAAAACAAGTAGATAATGTAAAAAAACCTTGTTTTTCTGGTACAAACTTTTATATATACATCGAAACATGCCACACAGTCGTTTATTATTTGGTAATAATCGCCAAAATATCAGTTTTTGAGGTCGGGGTTATTTTAAAGAATTTTCTTTTTTCCACGTTTCACACAAGCCTCAAAAGCGGAATATCAAAATGGGCCCCTGACATTAAGCCGCTCACAATTTCAACCATCTAGGTCGCGCGAAAGGTGGTTAAAAAAGACCTCAAAAAACTAGAAAATGGCGCGATTTCAAACCATCAGACGTTTAACACGCAAAACGTGACACGCGTCATACTTGGAATATAATTAATATAATATAAATTAATAAAAAAATTAAAATAAATAAAATTCTTAAAATGTTTTCTATTAAATATTTATATATATAAATGTTTAATTTTTTTATTAATTATTTATATGTATAAATATTATATTTAAATAAAATTAATTATATAATAATTTAATGAAACATTTATTATTTATATAATTCTATTTTGGACTTAGATACTCACAAAACTTCAACTCTCTAGGACGTGTGGAAGTTGGTTAAAAAGGACCTTATAGAAAAAAAAATTTATATGGGAGCCCCTCGGCCCTTGGGCTAAGTAACTTTCAAGTTTTAGTTTTAATTTAAACACATGTGTGAATAATATCGAGCTTTAAGAAGTTAGTTAAAAATTGAACACAAGATTCCACCACAAGCCACAAACACACGCACACGCAAAGTTAATACAGAGAATTTAAAACAGAGAAATTAAAAAAAACACGTTTTCTTGAAGTTTCAGGCGATATGAATTCCGATTTCACAGATTCGTTCGCTGAAATGAACTTTAGAATAAGACGGAGAAATTATTAGCTTTAACTCAAAGGAACCTCTGAAGTAACAAAAAAAATAAAAAAAAAAACATAAACAAAATCAGTTGTGCAGTGTAGGTTACCTTCGACAATTCGACACTGTACCGTCAATGATTTCTGGTACCTTAAATACAAACTAGCCAACAATTGAGTTGATGCATGAAGGAATCTATATATAGAGCCATCAATGTGGGTTTATGAGCACAATATTCTAGTTTGTGGTTACTCGGGTATGAACTCAATTCCACCCACCACAACACTTTCCTTCTTCTATCAAAATATTGCCAAGCCCACTTGTAACACTTGAAGCGTGCGCTAATTATATAAAAAACCTACATATTATTTAACATTTCTTGTGTTAAAAAATTGTAAGATGAAGGATCTTAGGTTATTGCAGGAAATATGTCCAAAGAAAAGTTAATTACGTTAATCTGTTATTACGTTAGTTTGAGTTAATGCGTCGTTTCGCAAACTGGGCTAAATAAATCATATGCTGTGGTAGGCGGCGGTGATGATCCTATCATTCTTGTACGTTGTACTGCAAAAAGCCATTAGTAAGCACCGTCATCAACGGCAATTGCCAACTTGTCAACCTGTAGGACAAACCCAAATGCAAATTAGATTCGTTATAATATATATGTAATTAATTTCAATAAATACTTCATTGACATCGGATTTTATGCTGACAACAAATGTGTGAGCGAGTGAATTTCATCAGACGTTAAACGTTGTGCAACAAAAACAACAAAAGAATATACGTTTGTTCGTTCTAGATGCAAAAAAATGGTTGCAAAATTCTATGAATTTCAGATCATCGATCCCATTTTTATGTCACATGTAGCTTCACTTCCACCTGCTCCGCATATACCTGTACGAGTATTCAAACATTTAAAGTTTTTCAGTACATAATATAGTTAACAATAATTTTGCTCACTCACACCATCATCAACTTAGTGACTTATTGTTTTTCAGGCTAAATTTACTGTTTGTAAATCATGTGTTGAATTTGTATGTAATTCAATGTTGCCGGTTTGTTCATAATCTTGGGTAAAATAATGGCAAATACAAATTTAGTTTTATTTTGCGTCAACTGAATAGGTACTTGATCAATAAATTGTTTAAGAAAATTTCGAGGATATTGACATATCTAATAAAAAAAAATTCAACTTCGATGGATTTGGCGGCTTGAACTACTACTCGCGCAATTTAAGATGAGTATGTTTATAAAATTTGTTTTACCTTCTCAGTTCAGTTGAAGCGGAGTGTACATATATTTAAAATTGTGACGCGCTGTAAACTAAGCGAGCAGAGAATCCAACATAGTTTTCTCAATGAGGAACACGTAATACATAACAGCATAGAAACAGGCAGGCATACTCGCACGGCTAAGACTCTTCAAAGCAAGTCATTCCGAACTTTAAGGCGCGTTCGAAAGGAAAGCCTTCCATAAAATTGTTTGCCTGTAGCTGGCCCGTATGTGAGAAAGGACAACGGGATCTACTAGCATTACATGTAACAAAATTAGTTCGTTAAACAAAAGTAAAGAGAAAGTCCTTTGTTGGAGGATTTATGGGACAATATATTGGTATAGCGGGGCAGGCCAAACGATGGCATACGACAGGACGCCTAGAAATTAGGGATACCAAACTGGATACCATCGGTTCGAAATCAGGGTCGGTGAAGACATAAGTCGCGGTTGGTCAGAAACGGACCGCCGTAGTAGAGGCAAAAATTATAATGAAAGTTGAAAGTTAAACAATAAAAAAGTTTATTGACTGTGAAATGAGAAAAAGCTTGTTTTTCTTATGTGCGTGTGAGGCATTCATGGATAAGATGGGTGTTATAGGCAGCAGTTCTTCAAATGTATATTAAACGAATGTGGCAACAGCCCGTTTTACTAATAAATGGGACCCCTAACTTGTATTAATGTTAATTGTCTTACAATTATTATTCGAAAATTATTTGAAAATAATTTGGGAATTACTGAAAGTCTTGCATCCATTACGGAAGTTTGAGAATCACTGAAAGAGTTGCTGCCATTATGGTTTATGTCTCTGATAATAGTTTGTGCATCACCTAATTTCATGACCGTTTTAGTAGCACAATGTGCGTGGGTGCTTGAGTGACAAATGCTATTAGTATAAAGATTAATAATATAATATTCGACGCGACAGACCGTTGCGATCCAAGGCCTTGCTTCTCGCGACCATTTGTGTTGTGCATGTATATTTTTGGACACAAATGGAAGGGACCTACAATTTAAGGCCTGTTCCGAACGGCAAAATGAGAAGCTTTCAGTGATACTCTGGGAACGTTTGTCACACATTCGCGAGAGGTGGGACACCGTGAATAATACTTTTTGGTGTTGCTGGGATTCGAACCAAGAACCTCCTGCTCAGTAGCCATGCTCTTTTCCACTGAGCCACGGCGCTCACAGAATAAAAATTATTGTATACCTACATATTATGTGCTTTTTTATAAAGTTGAATTACGAAACTTTATACAAAAACACACAATATATATACAAGAATTTGTATGCTAATAGCACGTGTCAATTCTGCACGCACGCACCATTGTGCTTCTAAAATTCTTCTAAATCTAATTTTTTTTTTCACAAGACAAATACTAATAATAATTGATTGATCTAGGTAGCTCTTGGTCATAATCCAAACGAATTAAGGGGGCTGTTATATTTACGGAACCTATATATATTTAGATTTCACAAAGCTCAATTCATGGATACATACGAGGGGTGCCGTAAAATTTTTAGTTAAAGTAATAAAAAATAAAAATTTTTCATCAAACATTGCTTTATTGCTTTTCAAAATGTTCGCCTTTAAAATCGATACACTTTTGCATACACTCAAACCATTTATCGAAACACTTTTTCCAGTCCGAAGATGATAGCTCCAAAACATGGTTTTTGAACGCTTCAACCGTTTCTTCAGACGATAAAAATCGTTGTCTACGCATTTTATCTTTGATTGTTGGAAAGAGAAAGAAGTCTTTGTGTGCCAAGTCGGGGCTGTAAGGTGGATGACCCATCAAGTCGATCGTTTGAGTGCTCAAATACACGCTTGTTTGATCTGATGTGTGTGAGCTCACATTATCGTGATGCAAAACGATTCGTCGTTTTGGGTTGTTTTCTCTCACTTTCTTGAATACCTTAGGCAAATAAATGATCGTATACCAAGCTGAATTGACTTTAACTTTCAAGAGTCAAGTTTTCGTGAAGAAACACACCCATTTGGTTCCCAACGCTCCGAGCTCTCACAACTTTTGTTGGATTTTCTTCGAATTGAAAGACCACCGTCAATTGCCCTTTTCTTTCCGGCTTATACGCAAATATCCATGACTCGTCACCAGTCACGATCTTGTATACGTTTTTGGAAGTACCTTCAACGAATTTTTCAAGCATTTGGCGACACCAATCGACACGAACCTTTTTTGTGCGTCTGTCAAAAAATGTGGAATCCAACGTGCACATAGCTTCCGCAACTTTAAATGTTCATGTAAGATCGTATATACGCTGGTATTACTAATGTCCCGATAAGTCACATAACGATCCTCTGCAATCAGTTTTCTTACAGAATCAATGTTTTCTGGCTCAACAGCTGTTTTTGGACAACCTTTACGAGGCTCGTCTTTGAGTGAACGTCGTTCGCGTTTAAATTCATTGTACCAATTAAAAACACTAGCCATGTATGGTGCTTCGTCGCCAAAAGTCGAATGAAGTGATTCGAAGCAGTGTTGTTGAGTTAGCCCCTTTCAAAAATCGTAAAAAATCATTACACGAAAATTTTCACGCGATAATTCCATTTTTTCACTGAATTAATTTTTTCAAGTAAATAAAAAACAATGTTGCCATGCGAACTGACAGATTACTTTTGAGAAACATTACCTTCAAAAATGTTAAACTTTTTGACTGACATAGACATTTGCACTGGAAAACACTAGTATTACCATTTTCTAAAATCATTACGGCACCCCTCTTACATAAATTATACTGCTGTGCTATCTATCTGAACTTATCAATTCATTCAGCTTTTCTATGGAATCAAAAACTCATCAACTTACAAACCGTAATTATAGTTTATCTTCAAAACGCAAAAACAGCGATTCGTATGGCTAGCGTACGACTTTAACTACAATAACAATAATTACTTTTAATAATGTTTATATACGATATGTATGTACTCGTACGAAGAAATATGTGAGAAATTATATCTATTAGCAACTACTTTACACCCATCATACAGATAGCCATCGAAACAATACGCAAAGTACTCATTAAAATTCCGCTGAGAAATGTGCGCTGTTATTAGATAATAAATAATAAAAATAAATATCTGATGTGGAGTACATATATGGGCAACGCTTTGTTACTTATCGCCTTCATAATATGTATTTATTTACTATGAATTAATAGTATTCTATGGAAATATCTAATTTACATTAACTGATTACTAATCACAACGATTTATTCCATTTTCGTGTCTTTGGGCTAGTTGCAGGAAAGCAGCGTTTGAAACTTGTATTGGATTCTCGTTTGCTAATTATACAAATCGAAAACTCTTCAACTATCTCCAAACTTACATGCTGCATAAAGCAGATAAATTCCAACAGTGATTCAATTATTTTGATGATCGGCAATCGGTAAAACTTAGTAGTTCTACAATAAATTAATACTTATATATATGTTGTATATATATGTTATATACCTGCATGTTGTTGATGTCATGATTTAGTTAGTTAAAAATAAAAACAACCAATAAACATTAAGATTTTCCTTGTAAATTCTCTGAACGAAGCTACACATGTGTGCAGAGTTTGAACAAGATCGGTTAAATTTTGAAAAAAAAAATGGGACCTTGGGCCCAGATCACTTCCAAATTTTAACAGAAATTGTTGTCGTCGAAGATACACATGTGTGCAAAGATTGAATGAAATCGAGCTTTAAGAATTGGATTAAAAATGGATCACAAGTCCGGTTGCCCAGTTTTCGTTTAACCGGTATTTCAGACTAATGTTTGACTATTGAAATATCGGTAATTTTTTTAATTTTCCGCGGTCGTTTCGGTAAATTTCATATAAGATTTATTTTTGTTTTTAATTCTTTTTTAAAATAAAAAAAATAAAAAAGGTAAAGCGGAGTTTCTCAACTTAGCTTAAAAGGATTTTAGCTTCATGAAAAACCCCTTTTTTTTAATATACTTTTCCTCCTAAAACTACCCATGAATAAAAACATTACGCCTACGTGCCATCCCGTGCGGTTCTTGGCAATGAGCTTCAGCTCCCTCCAACTCTTCCCCAATTGCCTTGACTCCTCCTCAACTCTTCTGCGCCATGTATTTATCGGACATTGCGTAGTTTGCTATGGAACTGTCGCCTTTTCGGAGTGTATGACCAATCCATTGCTACTTCCGTTCTTGGATGGTTGTGCCTATTAGTTCCTGACCCGTTCTCTGGGAAAGATGTTCGTTAGAGCTACGGTTAGGCCAGAAAACCCTAAAGATGTTCCGTAGGCACCTATTTACGAACGTTTGTAATCTATTTGTGATAGTAGCGGTCACCTTCCAAGTGCTCCACCCATACAGTAGCACAGATTCAACATTTGAACGGAACAGTCGCAGCTTGGTATTGAAGCTAATCGCAGTGCTTCGCCATATCATGGACATCATTCCAAACTCTGATTTTGCTCCGCGATTCGGTTGACAATGTCCTGTTCGGTTTCACCTTCGGTCGAGACAATACTCCCAAGATATTGGAAACTCTACTCTCTCTGCCGGCTGTCCAGCTTTACTTTACACCCATCATACAGATAGCCATCGAAACAATACGCAAAGTACTCATTAAAATTCCGCTGAGAAATGTGCGCTGTTATTAGATAATAAATAATAAAAATAAATATCTGATGTGGAGTACATATATGGGCAACGCTTTGTTACTTATCGCCTTCATAATATGTATTTATTTACTATGAATTAATAGTATTCTATGGAAATATCTAATTTACATTAACTGATTACTAATCACAACGATTTATTCCATTTTCGTGTCTTTGGGCTAGTTGCAGGAAAGCAGCGTTTGAAACTTGTATTGGATTCTCGTTTGCTAATTATACAAATCGAAAACTCTTCAACTATCTCCAAACTTACATGCTGCATAAAGCAGATAAATTCCAACAGTGATTCAATTATTTTGATGATCGGCAATCGGTAAAACTTAGTAGTTCTACAATAAATTAATACTTATATATATGTTGTATATATATGTTATATACCTGCATGTTGTTGATGTCATGATTTAGTTAGTTAAAAATAAAAACAACCAATAAACATTAAGATTTTCCTTGTAAATTCTCTAAACGAAGCTACACATGTGTGCAGAGTTTGAACAAGATCGGTTAAATTTTGAAAAAAAAAAAAAAATGGGACCTTGGGCCCAGATCACTTCCAAATTTTAACAGAAAGTGTTGTCGTCGAAGATACACATGTGTGCAAAGATTGAATGAAATCGAGCTTTAAGAATTGGATTAAAAATGGATCACAAGTCCGGTTGCCCGGTTTTCGTTTAACCGGTATTTCAGACTAATGTTTGACTATTGAAATATCGGTAATTTTTTTAATTTTCCGCGGTCGTTTCGGTAAATTTCATATAAGATTTATTTTTGTTTTTAATTCTTTTTTAAAATAAAAAAAATAAAAAAGGTAAAGCGGAGTTTCTCAACTTAGCTTAAAAGGATTTTAGCTTCATGAAAAACCCCTTTTTTTAATATACTTTTCCTCCTAAAACTACCCATGAATAAAAACATTACGCCTACGTGCCATCCCGTGCGGTTCTTGGCAATGAGCTTCAGCTCCCTCCAACTCTTCCCCAATTGCCGTGACTCCTCCTCAACTCTTCTGCGCATGCATGTATTTCTCGGACATTGCGTAGTTTGCTATGGAACTGTCGCCTTTTCGGAGTGTATGACCAATCCATTGCCACTTCCGTTCTTGGATGGTTGTGTCTATTAGTTCCTGACCCGTTCTCTGGGAAAGATGTTCGTTAGAGATACGGTTAGGCCAGAAAACCCTTAAGATGTTCCGTAGGCACCTATTTACAAACGTTTTGTAATCTATTTGTGATAGTAGCGGTCACCTTCCAAGTGCTCCACCCATACAGTAGCACAGATTCAACATTTGAACGGAACAGTCGCAGCTTGGTATTAAAGCTAATCCCATTGCTTCGCCATATCATGGACATCATTCCAAACTCTGATTTTGCTCCGCGATTCGGCTGACAATGTCCTGTTCGGTTTCACCTTCGGTCGAGACAATACTCCCAAGATATTGGAAACTCTACTCTCTCTGCCGGCTGTCCAGCAATGTTTGTTTGATGATTTTGATTTTGGCAGTATTAATCTCCAAACCCGCAATATTTGCCTCCCTTTCCACATTCCACATTCCACATTGTTGTCATTTGGTGCAGCTCCATAATCCTGTGTGCACAATCGGAATCGGTGCTTTTATGCGGCTGCGGAAATGCAGTTACGGTTAATGTCACAAAAAAGTCTTAGGTTGTGGCTATATGTTCTCCGATTCTTATCTCAAGACAACTTTTTTTGCCGTATAGAAACCCCGCCTTGGGCAAGTTTGTACATAGTTTTAAGATACCTTGAAGGTTCGGATGGCAAAAAATTTCAGATATTTTTAATTCCGAGGTTAATCTATATCACAACACAATAAATATTGAAAGTGTGGCAATATACCTCTGGCATTCTCTAAATAACTGGAAGCAGCGGCTATTCTGTCACGTTTCTTAATTTCATGGTCAATCGATCAATTGGTATTTGTAGCATCAAACGGCAGCTTCATTTGATCGGCAGACGACAAGCGCCCTGTTGCTAAGGTGCGCCTATAGATGATACCGCTTGGTTGGTAAACAGACTTGATGACATTTTTATTGGGCTTGACCCTTGGATTGCTGCACAATTTTCCGAGTCTTATCTTATAACATAATTCGATAAAAACTTGTCAAAAATTAACGTTTTTTTAATTTTCCTAGTTTCCTTCGGATCGAGTCCATTGAAGAAAGTTTGGAAAGTACAGTGTTTGCCGTACGAACTTTTAACTGTGACGAACAAGCTTCCTTTCTTTGAATTATAATCTGCGAGTAGTCTTATACAAATAACACTAAATTATTAAAAGTTTTAAATAAATGTATTTTGATTATACATATTACGATGATTAAGATATTTTCCCATTTTCCATCATTATATTTGGCTCTACAACCGGTGTCCGGTCCTGGCCTCCCGCAAAAAGTCGCTTCACCCGTCCCGATTTATGCCGGCTGTGCACCGCACGCGATTCATATTGTGTTCGTTCGCTTCGTACTGCACACAGCGCCGGCGCAGGTAGTTCTCTCATTTGTACTCGTATTATTTTTGAAACGCCCATACAAGCACATAAAGCATCAAAGTAATATCAGTAATTGGTATTTACAATGTGGCTCATCCCACATTGAATTTAGTGAACATTAAATTGTAAGTGGTACTAAGTGGGAAGACGTATTGTTCTTTTGAAAGTTTGTCAATTGTGGTTGATAAGCAAGGATTGGCAACTGATTAGGGGAAACTCTTAACTGCAGATGCAACAAGTAAATGTAAAAAAAACAAACAAACTGTTATGTATCGGGCCTATTTCAAAGTATTTTCTATTTTCAATGCATCACACGCGCCACATGCGTTACACGCGGCATATAAAAAAATTTAAAGGACAATGCCAAGGGATAAGTCCCTGAATGACTTTCGTCACGGCAAAAAGTTGGGCTATGCCCTTTATTAAAATTAAAAATTATAAATTCGAAGGAATGTGAATTACAATATATCACAATCCTTACGTTTGTAGCCGGTTTCAGATTATTTTCTCAGAATTATCTCTGATTCATTGAAAAAAGCAATACGAAAAAACGAACACGAAACTAAAACGACGCGAGTTCAAATACTTTTATCAGTGAGTCATGGTCAGGGAAAACTACAAAAAACCTTGACCAAGAAAATATTACAAAATAAACAACAATTATTATAAATAATTCAAAAAATACAATCAATAATAATTTTATTATATAAAATAATCGTATCCTCTAATGAACACTACGGTCGTCCTTCAGGAAGTTGTTGACAGCTATTTTGAAGGCCTGTAAATTATAAGATTCAGGAAAAACGGAGTCGACCAATTGATTCCACATCGAAGTCACTCTCGGATAAAAGGACGATTTGAAGTGTTGGGTTCTACATGAGAACGGTTTTAAGGCAAATCTATGTTGATTAGACCTCAAACGAGTGTTAACGTTGCTGACAAATGGACGTGGGAATAGAGAACTGGTTTCTGAAGAACATCTACCGTTGTAAAATTTGTAGAAAACTGATAAAGCTCCAACATTACGTCTATGCTCCAAAGAATCAAGAGATGAAGTAATTGTTACATCGTTTATCAAACGGATAACTCTATTTTGAATTCCATCAAGATGAACCAAATGCGATCTTGGAGCCCTACCCAAAACAAATGAATGGTCTAACATAACATTTATATAATCTTAATACTTCAGAGGGGCTGAAGTAAAAATTACAACGTTTTATTAAGCCCAAGCATTGGCTCGCTCTTTTTGAGATTTCATAAATATGTTCCTTCCAGGAAAGTTCACTAGAAACTTTCAAACCTAACATCTTAAGTGAAACTGATCTCCCAATAGTGGCACCATTAATTACTGGTGCTACGTAATGTTGAATTGCCTTTTGAGAAAAAAGACAAGACTGGAATTTATTTGGGTTAAATTCCACCCTATTAGATCTTCCCCAATCAAGAATAACTTGAATGTTCGACAGAATTGTCGAATTCATTAATTCACGCGAACCAATCCAGCGAGAATTGCATTCTTTTTGACTAACAAACTCCATTGAAGCCGATAACGTCGTATTATCAGCAAATGAGTGGATATCACATGTTGTAGAAGACAACAAGTCATTGATATATATTAAGAATAATGTAGGCGATAAGGATGACCCTTGAGGAACGCCAGCATTGATCTCATGCGAAGATGAGGAAAAACCATTCACCATTGCGGTTCCATAAATAATCCTCAATCCATGTAATGAGAGATGGGTGTAAGTTGAGCGCACGAATCTTATTAATAAGACAATCATGCCAAACTCTATCAAAAGCCTTAGAAATATCCAAGGACACAACGCTTGATTCGCCTAGATTTTCAAGGCTTCGCTCCCAACAATGAGTCATGTACGTCATTAGTTCACCTGAAGATCGATTTTTTCGAAATCCATACTGTACATCAGATAAAAGAGCTCATTAGTTTGAAATTAATGATAGATTCCATTGCTTTTGACAAAACTGACAACAGAGCAATAGGGCGGTAGTTAGTTGGTGCAGACTAATCACCTTTTTTCGGGACGGGTTGAATATTAGCTATTTTCCAAATTGACGGAAAAACACCTGTCTTCATTGAGAGATGAAACAATTTGCTAAGCGGATTAGCCAAAGTATGATGACATCTTTTCAATAATAATGGTGGAATACCGTCGGGTCCAGTTGCTTTATTGGGGTCAAGTTCTTTAAGAATTTTGGAAACAACCCGACGACGGAAATAAATTGAAGACATACCTAGGCCTACATTCGGAAGAATTAGTGGACTTTGGTTAGAAAATGGAAGGGTTGACGCACTAGCAAAATGCGAAGCTAAGAGATTGGCTTTCTGAATATCAGTTTTATAAAGAATACCATTATGGAATAAAGTAGGAACAGAAAAAGTCTTTTCTCCAAAGTTTCTTTTAACCATTGCTGCAAATGTCCAAAAGCTTTTAATGTTTGAATCATAATCTAAAATTTTCCGCATGCTATCTCGAATATTTTGGTCATTTATTATTTTAGACCTGTTAATTATAGCGTAAGCTCTATTTCTGGCTATTCTAAACTTAACAAGGTTTTCTACGGATGGGAAATTAACGTAGTCAAATGGGCTGATTTTTTACTCGCGACTGCTGACCTGCAGTTATCATTAAACCACTTATTCTTACGAATATTGCTTTTCTTAAACGAGGAAGGAATGAAATTTTTCATTCCTAGCAGAATGGTTAACGTGATCAGTTGAGATGCTTTATCAGCATTATTGTTGGTAAAGCAGGTTGACCAATCAAATGAGCTAAAAAATTGATTCAGGAGTTCCCAGTTAGCATTTTTGAAGTGCCAGAGTAGCCTTTTACTTGTTGACTCTACATTGGTTGGGGTTATTGAAAATTTGGCTAATACCAGAGCGTGGTCGGAAAGACCTAATGGAGCAGATAAATCAATTAAATATTTATTTGGCATAGAAGTTAGAAATAAATCTAATAGGTGAGGTGATTGACCAGATGTATCGGGATACCTAGTTGGCTTATCGACGAGTTGTGTTTGAAGATTGGTATCTGAAAATAGTTCTGCGGATTCACCTGATCGATCTCTGCCATTCGAATATGTCAACCAAGAATCATTAAGGACATTAAAATCTCCCAAGACTACTAATTCTGAAGTTGGTGAGGATTCGTTAATCTTGTCAATTGTTTCCGATAAATTATCAAATTCAATAATAGTGTCATCAGGTGACAAATTAGGACTACGATATAGGGATCAAATAAACATTCAATGCTATTAAAATCTCAATCCATATCGTATTAATCCGATTTTCTTCAAATTTTATATACGCGTGTATCTCAGATAGACAACATTTTTTCTAAAAATTTTGGAGACCCCGGGCCCCGGGTTCGTGGGGCCCCATAAGTTTTTTTTATAAAAATTAACCCGATTTTCTTTAAATTTTATATACGCGTGTATCTCAGATAGACAACACTTTTTGTAAAATTTTTGGAGACCGCGGGCCCCGGGTTTGTGCGACCCCATAAATTTGTTTTAAAAAAGTTAGCCCGATTTTCTTCAAATTTTATACACATGTGTATCTCTGATGGACAACACTTTTTGTAAAAATTTTGGAGTTCCCAGGCTCCAGGGTCATTGGGCCCAAAATTTTTTTTTAAAAAAAATTAACCCGATTTTTTTTAAATTTTATATATGTGTGTATCTCCGATGGACAACACTTTTTGCAAAAATTTTTGTGGCCGGGGTCTTGAGGCCCCATACAATTTTTTTTAAAAGTTAACCCGATTTTCTTCAAATTTTATAAACATACTAGCTTATTACCCGGCGTTGCCCAGGTATTTATTCATTCCAATCTTCTATTAGACAGTGGTAGAAAAAGAATGATATCTATCTTTACTTGGTTGTATACAATGTTTTTAGTTTCACCTTCAAGAGCAGGAATAAATAAATTCTTAGGTCAACCCAACCCAGAGCAAGCAAAATAAAGTCGTCCGTGGGAAAAATCTGGCGATCTCAAATCTATACTCCGCAGTACTTAATAAACTGTCCGACTTATTGATCGTCATCGAAAACCAAGTTTTTACTGGAAATTGCCATCTCTCAAATTTAAAAGGAAGATCCGTCGAAATGAGTGCTATCCGTGGGATAAAAACTGTTTCACACTGTCCCTTTTCTGTGAAGATAGATGCTTCGGCATCTCTTTTACACACAGTCTTGTGCCGTTGCAAAGTTTTGGCGAGTCGAGAATCCGTAGTAAAATAATTGGATATCAAACTGTAAGACGATGTGGTGGCAATCCAAACAAATTAAGTGAGTTTAGAACTCAGTTAGCTAATTAACTTCCTCATCAGTATCTACAAAGGTATCGATACACTTATATTCAGTGACTATGCCTATAAACATGGCAAGTATTTGATTATTTATTTCGTGGTTGTCTCCATTTTTAGTAGCAAGAATGGCCCCTTCTAGCAACCGGTTCAAAATTTTATAGTTTTGAGAAACAGCCGGATAAGTAGATCTACCTTTTCAAATTTGAAGTAGAAGCGACAATGTACTCACCCCCAAATTCGTCGCCAAATGGTCGCCGAGTACCATTCTATACACCACTATTCATCAAAGCGACCCCAAAACCTATGAGATCGACACTAATATCGTCACCCTCCCCCCCTCCGTGGAGACAACTCACCCATAGGAATGTCCTACCAACACTATTAATCTCAGTGGCCCCGAGAGTTATTTAGTGTACACTAATATCGGTCACCCCCCCAGGTATCGACCCCATCTCCCTAGAGCTGTCTTACCATCGCCATTCAACTCAAAGACCACGAAAACCATAATATCGACACTAATATTCTTAGGTCAACCATCTCTCAAATTTAAAAGGAAGATCCGTCGAAATGAGTGCTATCCGTGGGATAAAAACTGTTTCACACTGTCCCTTTTCTGTGAAGATAGATGCTTCGGCATCTCTTTTACACACAGTCTTGTGCCGTTGCAAAGTTTTGGCGAGTCGAGAATCCGTAGTAAAATAATTGGATATCAAACTGTAAGACGATGTGGTGGCAATCCAAACAAATTAAGTGAGTTTAGGAACTCAGTTAGCTAATTAACTTCCTCATCAGTATCTACAAAGGTATCGATACACTTATATTCAGTGACTATGCCTATTAACATGGCAAGTATTTGATTATTTATTTCGTGGTTGTCTCCATTTTTAGTAGCAAGAATGGCCCCTTCTAGCAACCGGTTCAAAATTTTATAGTTTTGAGAAACAGCCGGATAAATAGATCTACCTTTTCAAATTTGAAGTAGAAGCGACAATGTACTCACCCCCAAATTCGTCGCCAAATGGTCGCCGAGTACCATTCTATACACCACTATTCATCAAAGCGACCCCAAAACCTATGAGATCGACACTAATATCGTCACCCTCCCCCCCTCCGTGGAGACAACTCACCCATAGGAATGTCCTACCAACACTATTAATCTCAGTGGCCCCGAGAGTTATTTAGTGTACACTAATATCGGTCACCCCCCCAGGTATCGACCCCATCTCCCTAGAGCTGTCTTACCATCGCCATTCAACTCAAAGACCACGAAAACCATAATATCGACACTAATATTCTTAGGTCAACCATCTCTCAAATTTAAAAGGAAGATCCGTCGAAATGAGTGCTATCCGTGGGATAAAAACTGTTTCACACTGTCCCTTTTCTGTGAAGATAGATGCTTCGGCATCTCTTTTACACACAGTCTTGTGCCGTTGCAAAGTTTTGGCGAGTCGAGAATCCGTAGTAAAATAATTGGATATCAAACTGTAAGACGATGTGGTGGCAATCCAAACAAATTAAGTGAGTTTAGAACTCAGTTAGCTAATTAACTTCCTCATCAGTATCTACAAAGGTATCGATACACTTATATTCAGTGACTATGCCTATAAACATGGCAAGTATTTGATTATTTATTTCGTGGTTGTCTCCATTTTTAGTAGCAAGAATGGCCCCTTCTAGCAACCGGTTCAAAATTTTATAGTTTTGAGAAACAGCCGGATAAATAGATCTACCTTTTCAAATTTGAAGTAGAAGCGACAATGTACTCACCCCCAAATTCGTCGCCAAATGGTCGCCGAGTACCATTCTATACACCACTATTCATCAAAGCGACCCCAAAACCTATGAGATCGACACTAATATCGTCACCCTCCCCCCCTCCGTGGAGACAACTCACCCATAGGAATGTCCTACCAACACTATTAATCTCAGTGGCCCCGAGAGTTATTTAGTGTACACTAATATCGGTCACCCCCCCAGGTATCGACCCCATCTCCCTAGAGCTGTCTTACCATCGCCATTCAACTCAAAGACCACGAAAACCATAATATCGACACTAATATCGGTCACCCCCCCCCCCTCAGTTATCCACCCCATCCCCCTAGAGCTATCTTACCATCACCATTCAACTCAGCGACCACAACAACCATAGAATCAACACTAATATCGGAAACCCCCCCTTAGTTATCATCCCATCTCCCTAGATCTGTGTTACCATCACCATTCAACTCAGCGACCCGTCCATAGAATCAACTTTAAAAACGATCACCCCCCCCCCCCCCCCCCCCGGCGGAAATATAACTCACCCATAGGAGTGTACTACCAGCACTATTCGTCTTGGCGATACCGAAAACGGTGGGTCCGACACTTAAATCGCCAGTCATGCCTCCCCCAGCCAAAAAACGTGCTACCCCCCCCACCTATATTTGATTCCACATAGTAACTAATATGTATACTAAGTTTGGTTGTAATTGTTCAAGTCGTTCCAGAGCTAGTTAGGCACAAATATACAAATATATATACAAATAAATAATAAATTGGAGACCACGGGCACCGGGGTGGTAAGGCCCCACACATTTTTTTTTTTAAATTAACCTGATTTTCTTCAAATTGTACATACATATGTATCTCCGATGGACAACATTTTTTGTACAAATTTTAGAGACACCGGGGTCGTGAGGCCATATACAAATTTTTTTTAAAAATTAACCCGATTTTCTTCAAATTTTATATAGATGTGTATCTCCGATGGACAACACAAATTTTGGAGACCGTGGGGTTGTTACCAAATTTAAAAAAAAATTAAGCCGATTTTCTTTAAATTTTATACACATGTGTATCTCCTATGGACAACACTTTTTGTAAAAATTTTGGAGACCCTGGGCCCTGGGGTCGTGAGGCTCCAGGCTCCATACTAATCTTTTAAAAAAATTAACCCGATTCTTTTCAAATTTTATATAGATGTGTATCTCCGATGGACAACACTTTTTCTAAAGATTTTGGTGACCCTGGGCCTCGGAGTCGGGGGGCTCCCATTCAAATATTTTACAAAATTTACTCAACTTTCTCCAAATTTTATATACATGTGTATCTCCCATGGACAACACAATTTTGCAGACCCTGGGGTCGTGGGGCCATATACAAATTTTTTAAAAAAATTAATTCGATTTTCTTCAAATTTTATACACAAAACAAAAGTTTTTGCAAAATTTTTGGAGTGATCGGGCCTTGAGACCCGAGTGGTGCACATGTACATTTTTTAAAAATTAGCCCGTCGATTTTCTTCAAATTTTAAACACATAATATGTATCTTCTTTTAGAGAATTTTCATGAAAAATATTAATTTTTATGGGTTGTTTTTTTATTATTACTACTTGTGTACATATGTTATACGAGTAGGTACTAAATTTCCAAGTAAAACTTGTGTGTATACGGAGGGGTTGTCTTTTATATTTCGGGATTGGGCAACCCCAGTGCTGCCGTCTGGTAACTGATGTCTCTAACGTAATGTTTGACTTTTTAGACAGTATATTTACTCAGAAAATTTTTTTATACCGTCGCTATTTGAAAACGTTTTTATTAGCTCGCTTTCGTGTACGTTTGTCTGTGCGGGTGGAATTTTGTTATTGATTTTAAACTAACTTCCCATTAAGCTAGAGACTTGAAACTTTAAAACTTTAACAAGACAACAAATCACAAGAAAAAAAAATTAATTCAACGTGTGTTTGCAATTTGTTTCAGATGTTTGCTATCTGACTATGTTACTACGCATAATACTCGTTTTAAATTAAAAGTGTATTTTTATTAGCTAACATGTTTGTTTTTATAGTGATTTCAAAATTTCATTTCAGTGCAAAATTGGAACTAAATCGTGAACATTTTCGTGTGATTATTTTTTACAACTTTTGACGTGGATTAACTTAACAACAGTGCATTGATGAACCGAATTCGGTGATCAAGGACCAGTGTTTATCGAGGATTTACAGAATTTAATCGTCGCCGCAGTTCGCTCAACGACGAATGTCGTGAAAGTCGTCCAAAATCGGTTGCTGTTTTGGACAAAATTGATGCTGTGCGTGAACTAATAAATCAAGATCGACATGTAACTTATCGTGTGATTGAGGCATTCTTGGGCATTAGTGGGACCAGCATACATACATTCGATATTGCATGAACATTTAGCCGTCAAAAAGGTTTGTTCGCGTCGCTCAAAACACGACTCGTGTCAATTGTTCCAAAGTTATGCTTAAAAATATTATCGCGGTGCTTTAAAACATGTCTATAACATCGTGAGAGGTAACGAATCTTGGATCTATGCGTCAGAAACCAAACAGTCGACGGTATTGGTGTTCAAATGGTCTTCGGCGAAATAAGGAAAACCAACCGCCGATGACGGACCATACTGCACCATGACTATGCGAGCTTTTACACATCGGCACAAACAACTAAATATTTGACCGGTCAAAACAGTGAATTAATCGGTCATCGGCGTTAGAAATGAATGTTTTGAAGTTACCTCAATCGGAAGAAAAAAATTTCTTCGAAAGTTGGTTCAAACAATTGCAAAATTATATTGATCTTCATGGAGAATATTTTGAAAAACAATAAAGCCTTCATAAATAAATATTTGTTTTTGTTCTAATCCCGAAATATAAAAGGCAATCCTCGTAAAAATAGTTTTCTGAAATACTCGTTTATCATATTGAAGCGACTGTAGATATGTCATCAGTCCGGCAGACTAAAAACTATTAGGCGAGCCGCATATTTAGCACAGCATAGATTAGCCGAGGATTTTATAGCACACAAGCGTCATTTATTCAACAACATTGTTTGTTTTAAAAACCTCGGCTACGCTATTCATACTGTGATGTGCTGCTTTTAAATGCTCCAAGCCTTATTCTCGTTTTTGTACAATATTCCAATATTGAAGTATGAAGTAGTGAATGATTGAATGTTGTGTCATTAAAAACTTTAGTAGAGTTCTTGAATTATATTTAAGCTTGACTTCATATTCGAAAATGTGGAAAATGTGGAAATTCGAAAATATGTGGAAACTGGCAAGCTGTGGCCAGAATTATCTGGATCTAATATTCACGGAGTACCGATATAATTTGTTTTTGGCAGATCTCCAAATCTATGATTAGATGTCAATACTGTCTGATCCGGTCCACAAAATAAGTAACAACAGAAATCAGAAAAAGGACAAAGGTCGTCGGGACTGTTATGATTTGTTATCAACAAACTATATGAAATGGAAATTCAAAGACTATTTTGAACCTAAGGACCAACGATTAATGATCTTATGAAAAAGTACATACAGATAGCTCAAGGCACTATAAAACTTGCAAATCGGACAGAAAATGCCTAAAGATAACAACTCTGCCAAAACCCAATTATAATTTTTGATTTAGGGATGCCAAACAGGATGACATCGGCACGAATAAATAATTTGATTAAAACTTAATTAAGCTTATAAGCAGCTTACTAAGAGTATATGTTGACTATAGTAAATTAAGATATTATCTTCGAGAAAGTACATTTTTTCTAAACTGCAATTCTACGGATAAAATAAGCAAGAACGCAAGAGAAAATGTATTCCCATTGTCTTGCCATTTGTCAAAATTTAAAAGAAATACGAGTAGGATTCTTTGGGTCAACAACCCTGGTTGAGTAAGAAATAATCTGCATTTTAAATGGACAGAGAGGATGGGATTTATTGTATAATTATGCACGGAGTGGGCGCCGTGGCTTAGTGGTAAGTGCATAGACTTCTAATCACCCTGACGAACTAGAGGTTCGAATCCCAGAAATCACCGAAATTATTTTTCACGGTCCCGTCTCTCGCGAATATCTGACAAACATCCGAGAGTAATAACTTGACACGGAAAGTTTCTCAATTCGCCGTTCGAATACGGCATTAAATTGTAGGTCCCATTTGTGTGCAAAAATATATCTACATGCAAAACACAATTGGTCGCGAGAAGCTAGGCTTTGAACCGCAATGGTCTATCGCGCCGAAATATTATTATTATTATGCACGGAGTGTCATTCGTTATAGAACAATAACGGAAATACCCGGCTTTTGCCGTCTACCCACTGATCCCAACCCAAGTTAACACCCACTGACGCCACACCCACTGACCTATGACATCCCTCCAACTGAATATTTATGTAACATGTTGCTAATTTTTACTTTTTTTATTAAATTCTCTATATTAACTTAGCTTGCCCGTGTGTTTGTGGGTTTGTGGATTTGTGTGTCATGGAATCTTGCGATCAATTTTTGACCCACTTCCCAAAGTCCTATTTTATTGAAATTTTGCACACATGCATATCTCCGATGACAACACCTTCTATTAAAACTTTTTTTAAAAAAATTATCCCGATTTTCTTCAAATTTAATACACATGTGTATCTCCGATAGACAACACTTTTTGTAAAAAATTTGGAGACCCCGGGCCCGGGTTCGTGAGGCCCCATAAATTTTTTTAAAAAATAACCCGATTTTCTTCAAACTTAATACACATGTGTCTCTCCGATAGACAAAACTTTTTGTAAAAAATTTGGAGACCCTGGGTCCCGGGGTCGTGGGGCCCCAAAATTAAAAAAAGAATTAACCCGATTTTCTTTAAATTTTATATACGTATGTATCTCCGATGAAAAACAATTTTTGTAAAAAATTTGGATACCCCGGGCCCCAGGGTAATTGGGCACCAAAAAATTTTTTTAAAAAATTAACCCGATTTTTTTAAAATTTTATATACGTGTGTATCTCCGATGTACAAAATTTTTTGTAAAAAATTTGGAGACCCTGGGTCCCGGGGTCGTGGGGCCCCAAAATTAAAAAAAGAATTAACCCGATTTTCTTTAAATTTTATATACGTATGTATCTCCGATGAAAAACAATTTTTGTAAAAAATTTGGATACCCCGGGCCCCAGGGTAATTGGGCACCAAAAAATTTTTTTAAAAAATTAACCCGATTTTTTTAAAATTTTATATACGTGTGTATCTCCGATGTACAAAATTTTTTGTAAAGTTTTTGGAGTTAGGCCCTGAGGTCCGAGGGGTGCCCATATAAATTTTTTAAAAATTAGCTCGATTTTCTTCAAATTTTAACACATACCCATCTCCTATTAGAGAATTTACATGAAAAATTGTATTTTTAAATTCTCTATATTAACTTCGCGTGCACGTGGCTGGCTGGGTGGCTGGCTGGTCAGATTTTCTGATCAATTTTTAACCCACTTCCCATAGCCCGATTTTATTGAAATTTTACACACATGTCTATTTCCGGTGACAATACTTTCTATTAAAATTTGGAAGTGATCGGGCCCCGAGTTCGTGGGGCTCCCATACAAATTTAAAAAAAAAATTACCTGATTTTTTCAAATTTTACACACATGTGTACACCCAATAAACAATACTTTTTCTAAAATTTGGTAGTGATCGGGCCCCGGGTTCGGCCGCAAGGCCCTTATACATTTTTTTAATTTCTTACAGTAGCATCAGATACCGTCGTTCTTGTTAATGACTGTGTGCGGTGTGTGCTGCGCAGTCGTCATGGTTTTGGTGGTGGAGAGAGAGAGAGAGAAATCTTAGCTCACGCACAAATGAACCCAGCAAGTGAACGAGACATAAATTGTTTATGCTTAATTCAACTTACTTATTTACTGAATTGTATTTATATTGATGTCGTTTTTTGTTGTCGATATCAACTTACAGATAGAACAACAAGTTTTCAAAATATTTGTTATTTGGCGTTTTCATAAATAAGTTCAGAGCAGTCAAAGAGTTCTCAAGATAAATGCTCGTGTTTCTTATTTGCTCAGAGTATGAGCGTGCTCTAAGTGCTCAGAATAAAATGATCTGAGCATTTTCAAATTTGACATCTGATGTCAAATGTCTCTTTCGATGATTTTCTCCTACAAAAAAAAATGACTCAGGACCGAGGGGCTCCCATATCAATTTCTGCGATTAGAGAATTTAGATGAAAAATTTTTATGGGTTGTTTTTTTTGTTACGTTCATAAGAAATAAATAGTAAAACGGTATGTTTATTACGTATTTCTGGATAAAATTGACCTCAAAATAAAAAATTAGCATGGGCGATAAAGTGGAACAGGAATTGAAATTGGATATCTGGAGACTCCAATAAGATATCAACTTTATTTAAACGCAGTTGAAAGGGCTAGTATTCCTTCTAAAAACAAAGTCCTTAACGAAGTTTCTACCGTTAGTATTAACAGAGCAAAAAATGGGTCAGGATAAACCAAAGTAAGCTTTTTCTTAAATCTCCGAAAAATAATGTCAACATTAGAGATAGACCCCTACTGTAGATAGATTTTGTCGTAGAATATACCCAAGAATCATTTCCCAAACTATTGTGCACGAATTAGGGGACACCCTGTATAGCGTGGTTCCTATTTTGTATTTCTGTTATTACTTTTTATCACAAGAGCTCCTTATTTTGTTTTGTTCTTTAATCTTTTTTATGCGCGCGCAACATTGTCTCGACTTTGTACCGGCTTTTGCAAAGAATATCATCGCCACAACGGTCCATTCCGCCAGGAGTCGGGGACACTCTCCATTCGTACAATGTTTAGCGTCAAGAAACTAATTCATTTTGGGTAATTTGTAACATTTGAATTTTGATGAGCCTATCGGCTCGATAGTTGTGCGTCGTGCCTTTTCGTTTGTTAGGCCTGGCACTACAAACGATTCTGGTACTGTTGAGTTATTGGCAGTTAAAAAAGACGTTAGCAGGTTCCTGAAGGACCGAATTTTTTAGTGGAGGTTCCAAGAGGTACGTAATTTTTTGTGATATTTTCTTGGTCAAGGTTTTTGTAGTTTTTCCCTCACCATGATATATTGATTAAAACATTTGGACTCGCGTCGTTTTAGTTTCGTGATCGTTTTCCGTATTGCGGTTGACAATGTCCTCTTCGGTTCCACCTTCGGTCGAGACAATATTCCCAAGATATTGGATACTCTCTACTCTCTCTACTGGTAGTCCAGCAATGTTAACTAGAGTTACTGAGTTAGTGCCAAGGTTGATGATTTTGGTTTTGCCAGCATTAATCTTCAAACCCGCAACATTTGCCTCGCTTTCCACATTTGTTGTCATTTGGTGCCTGTGTCTTATCTTGTGTGATAGTAAACAAACGTTGTCGGCGTAGTCCAGATGTCCAGGGAGCTTGACAATCATTCCCTTCTTCCAATCGTCGGGGAAACTTTCTGCTTCCCAAGCTCTCTCTACAAGAGGATATAAAATTCTGCTGAGCGGAGCGGCACGCAGAAGCTGTGCGGGTATACCATATAGTACTTCCGAATTGTTGTTTTTAAGTGCGTTGATCGCGGTAGCGATCTCATCTTTAGTGGGAGTTGAGGTGCGAATTCGGGAAATGGTTACTTCCGGCAGCTCCGTTTGATTTGTGTGCATATCGTTGGCGAATACACGGTTAAGAACCGTAGAGAAATGCTCCTTCCATCGCTTGAGCTGATCCTGATCTGAAACGAGTACCATCTGTCAGCTCTTTGGTGATTCTGTAACCGGTTCTGCTAACGCACCTGCTCGCTGCTTCCTCTGCTTCTGAGGCCAAGTTGTTAATATAATTACGTTTGTCACGTCTTACACTACGCTGCACTTTTCTTATTTTTCTTCGATACAGGGACTCTAGCTCGATCCTCGCTGCTGCTGGGGTATCGGCAATACGAGCTTTAAGTAGCTTACGTTCTGCAACCCGCCTTCAGGTATCCTCGGTAAGCCACGTGCTGTGCCTTGCCTGTATTCTACCAACAATACTTTCCGCTCCAGATGTGAAAATATTTTTCACAGCTTCCCAATGTTCTTGGATGGTTGTCGGCAGTGAGCTGCTGATTGCTTCCACTGCTTGCGATAAATTATCCCTTAATTGTTGGCGCATTGAGGGGATCTTTAGCCGGTCGATGTTATACCTAGGCCATTCGGATGATATTGCGGATTCTTTGAACTGATGCAGGACGTAACCGGACGGTAGCTACCAT
Organism: Nephrocerus scutellatus; assembly: GCA_947095585.1. NCBI lineage: Eukaryota > Metazoa > Arthropoda > Insecta > Diptera > Pipunculidae > Nephrocerus > Nephrocerus scutellatus. The sequence continues at coordinate 44,181,822 of OX352763.1, forward strand.
AAGGTGATGGTCCCGTACCATACCCTCGTCTGTTTCGGACGTCTAAAAGACAGTTGCTAAAACGTCGGTTGATCGCCACATGGTCGATTTGGTTGGATGATGATTGCCTGTCAGTTGACACCCAGCTGAATTTGTGGCAGGTCTTATGCTCAAACATGGTGTCTTCTATGTTAAGGTGGTTGGTCAAATCAACAAATCTTTTACCATTGTAATTTCGTTCGCCGAAGCCGTGCTTCCCAATGACATGTTTGAGTCCGTCATTGTAGTTGCCTACCTTTTCATTTAAGTCCCCCATCACGATGACGATATCTCCGTTCGGCGTTGCGTTCAATACAGCGCTTAACTGATTGTACAAGTTGTCCTTTTCATCCTCAGTCGAGAGGTTCGTTGGGGCGTAACACTGTATGATCGTGACGCGCCGTTCTCTAGTCCGAAATCTGGCCGATAAGAGGGCATTTTTCGGTACCGCAGGGTGCTAACCCACGTTACTTAGACTAGAAACGCTAGACCGTTCGCAATTTTAGCCTACATATAAAAGGATTTATACACATAGTTGCCCGGGGACCACCACTAGGAGGTGAAGCAAGCACTACATCACGAACTTGATTGCTACGCTACTGGCTCAAACCAAGTTTTGAGCAGTCAGTAGTTTCCCGATCAATCGCTTTCAGATTTGAATATGCAGATTTTGAAAGTGGTCTAACATCTGGGTCAAGCAAGTGGTTACCATACTAATTTTTTTAACAAATCGAATGTTCTTATAAATTTTTCAGAATTTTTTAATAGTAGCGTTCTAAAATGTATTTAATGAAAACAAGAAACGCCGTATTTTGATAAGGGTCGGACACTTTTGTCAGGGGACTCACTGATTTTTTTTGATATCTTTTTTTTTTCAAATCTTATTTTCATAAAATGTGCAGAATTTTGATATAGTAAGTAGCCGTCCTAAATTTTGCTAACGAAAACGATCGTACGTTATTATAATATATTATATATAATATATTAATGAATACTATCTATCTAAGGGAAATGCATGTACTTAAAAATTAAATAAGATTTAATAAAAATAATAAAAAATTAACATTCCATTGTAATGAGTTTTATTTTATTTCTTTTTCATTTTTCTTCTCTTTCGTCCCGGGCAGACGTTGTCACACTCAAAACCACCGCGGCCGTGAAAAGGACATAGCCAACCATTTTTTAGGGTCAATGGGAGAACGCCTTAGCAGTAAAGCTTCCAGCTTCCCTTGGTCGCCTCTGTAGTTTAGCTTAACTTTCTTAAAAGTAAGGCTTACAGAATGGGAATATTCCATTTGTGCAGAGAATTCTGCTTCTTTTATTTTACTTTTTGCACATTATGTAAAATTTAATGAATAAATATTAATCTTAGAGTACTCCTTCCTCTCACTGTACAATACATATTTACAATAATAGACATATATACATATTTGCAGAGCTAAACAAAAGTACTTCTGGTTCATTTTCTATATAAATCGTTGCTACGCCACACAAGTTCATCAAATAATAACTAACAAAGTAGTGAGCTAAATATATATTATACCTATAGTCGTATAAAATTTACGCTAACCGCCAGTCCTCCATAATCGCAATAACCACAATTACAAACATGTTCATACACAATATTTATTTATACGAGTACATATAATTGTATTGTATTTGATTGCTACTCTGGAAAATCAAAATAAAAAACCAATAATAATTGCTAATATGGCGATATTTGATACGTTATCGTTTTCCGCCGTTTATTATTTTTAAAATGAGAAATTTTTGCTCGCTTGCATTTAACAGAATTGGCTCATAGGAACCGCGCTTTGCTTTGATACTGCTTATTAATCAGCACCGTGTGGAGGGGGGGGGAGACTAGATTTCTCGGACCTTGTTTCAAATTAAATTTTGTTATAACCATACATTAATTTTATTGCAACACCAATACATGAATACGTATATGCATTTCACTATTTTGTTATGAGTAAGTCGTCACCCACCCAAGTTAACGTTAAATTGCAATAGTGTATGGTGTATCTCATGCAATCGGCGGAAGCACACTATTCAAAACAGCCAACGGTAAATACTATATACCATACTATACCAAACGGAATGACGCGAAAAAGCTCGTTGGCCTTGACAATGACATCTTAGTGAAAGCTGATGTCGTATGATGGTTTGCTGGCTCGTCGATTGCCAATGTCGGTAGTGATAGCAACATAGTTTCTGTAAGGCTGTGTTATAGTGGTGCGATGCTTTTAGGTTAAGCGATGTATGAATGGGAGTTCTTGGTTGGACGTCAGTAAAACGGTCAGACATAATGTGCTTCTATTGCATTGCTTAGTACTACAGCACTTAATAATTCTCACTTAAATAAGGAATTGCTGATAAATACCCACAGTGGTTCACCATTTCACCATCGATTACCATTTCTTCAGAGCTTTTACAAATGATTGATGAATTGTTGTTTGCATTATGTATGGTTTGTGTTTCTTAATTGAGTATTATTGGTTGGTGTGCTTTCAGCCGCTACCGTCGCTACGGTGAAATCATTTCTTCCTTATATTATATTATGTATATAGCTCTGAATAAAACTGGGTTATAATTTTTAAATTTCAAAAACTATGATGACTGCCAATACGTCTTACTGAAGTAAAGTAATATGAAAAGAAAACCCCTGCAATTTGGGTTGTTAAACAACTTCATAAATATTCTTTTAGCACAATGGTGCTAATTCTTTTAATGTGATCCTCTAACTACTAATTGGCTCTGTCACTCACTCACAAAGTGGTTATAAAACTGTGATGAAATATCACCAGCATAGCAATTCAGTGGTTCACAAATTTCAACCGAAACATAAACCATAATTGGAGCAACACTTTTAAATAAAATTAAGAAATATTTTCGTTGTAAGACAATTAACATGAAATTAAATAAAACAATTCAGGGTCCCGTTTATTTCTTAATGGACTATTATTATTTATTATTATTAGTGTTGGAGGGCTGGTGGCTGGTAAGCCTTGTGCACTGCGGCCTTAAGGTCCATTGTGCGTCCCAGATGTCTACCACGTTATGTGGTGGCTTAGTCCTCTTATGAATGCCAATATATCTGCCAGGTCGATAGGTCTGGCATTCTGCCATAGAACTGTGTGAGCCTTGAGGTATTGAAGTCTTTTTCGGGTGAGGGCATCACATATAAAAAGTATGAGTTCTGGCGTTATTCCTCTGCGTCGTCGCAAAAGCGGCAGCGATCTGTTTGGGATTTCCCCATTTTTGTTAAGTGGTCAGTAAATGGGCCATGTCCCGTCATGTACCAGACAATGAATCTGAGTGTTTGTCGGTTTAACTTGATTGCTTTGTTTATATTTTTAATGTTGTATTTGAGAAGCTTTTTGGTTTGTTTCATCGTAGTTGATGATTCCCATTCAGCCTCGATGACCAGTCTTTTATCTTATTTTTGAGGGGCCAGTGAAGGTCTCTTCCGCGCCTGCTCTTGCGCAGAGGTCCGCTGAATAAATGCCTGAATGGCCTGGAGAACACATCAGAATGACCTTGTTGGTTTTTGCCAGTTCGTTTAGGTGGCAGTAGCAGCTCCACGTGGTTTTTGAATGAAAACTGGGCCTTTTTGCGCTAGCAGAGCGGCTATCGGAGATCATATAGATCTCGGTTCTTCTATATTTTCTCTTTATGCATTCTAGTTTGCAGGCTTCTAATGCTATTATTTCTGCCTGGAAAACGGTTGGGGATTTTCCTAATAGGGGTATTGTAATGTGAGTCTGGGTCCGAATACCCCTGCCCCTGTTCCTGAATTTGTTTTGGATCCGTCTATGTACTAGATTGATGCATGATTGGGGAGGTAATTTCTGATATTTTCAACTTGATTTCGGTCCGGGACTCTTACTTAGAAGTTCCTTTGCAAATTAGTTGTTTTTATCATTGAATCTGATTGGAGGACAATTTCGCTTACTGGCATTAAGACATATGAAAAGTGGTTATCGTCCGGGTCCACGTCCACATTCCTAGCTCGTTATTGAATATACTATTTATTTGTTTTTTCCACCAAACTGCATATATTTTATACAAAGCAAACCCTACTAAGGAAAACCGAACAAATTTACAAGCCAGAAATGATTGCAATGCCCATCTTCGGCGAGTAAAATTCGCCTAAGACCAAAAATTGAGGCAAACAATACTACAATGTCACAAAGGTAGTAAAAATTTTTTGGTCATTCGTGAAAATAGTCAAAAATACAGCCTCGTCGTCAATTCCAACGCTCATTAATAATGATGACCCAGTTGTCAACTCTAATGACAAAGCCAATCTGTTTGCTGCACATTTGCAGCTAGCTCCACGCTTCCAGACCGAACCATAGCCCTTACATCGATTCTTTTCAAGGTCATGGAAACGCTGATCAATTTTCAGCTCAAGAAATATCTTGAAACCAAAGAAATCCTTAGTGACCGGCAGTATGGATTTCGTGGGCAACGTTCTACTGGTGGTTTGATGGTATATCTCACTGAACAGTGGAACCGGTCTTTGCATCAATTTGGAGAAAGCAAAGCTGTTGCACTCGATATTTCTAAGGCATTCGACAGAGTTTGGCATCAAGCTCTTTTGTCAAAAATGCGTGCTTATAGAGTCGACGTTAAGCTGCTTCACTGGATTAGAAGCTATCTTTTGGAGAGCTCAATTCAAGTTTTATTGGACGGTTTCAAGTCTAAAGCACATTACTTAAATGCTGCCGTTCTCCAGGGCTCTGTTTTGTCCCCGACTCTCTTCTTCATTTTCATTAATGATTTCTTATCTGTGACTTCTAATCCAATTCACTCTTTCGCTGACAACAGCACTCTCAACTACTCATATAAGTTTGAGGAACGTCCCTCCACTTTTCATGTGGAACTCAAACAACTTCGTATGTTAAGCACGATAAATTCTGACCTAGACAGCATAATACAATGGGGAGAAAACAATCGAGTAGAATTTAACGCTTCCAAAACCCAATGCGGTCTCCTGTCGTCTAAGCGAATCCCAAATCCAATGCCATTATCCATGAATGGCACTTGCATCGAGGAAACTGAAAATCTCGCAATTCTTGTTATGTGCGTTAACGACAAGCTTCGTTGGAATGACCACATATTTACAGTCGCTAAAAATGCTGCGAAATGTTTAGGTTTTCTAACCCGGTGCAAGAAATATTTCACTCCCTCTGATCTGGCTACTATCTACAAGGCTTTTATTCGCCCTAAACTTGAGTTCAATTGTCATATCTGGTCTGGTGCGCCTAAAACTACTTTGCATCAGCTAGATAGAATTCAAAACCGCGCGATAAAACTTATCGGTGACGCAAATATAGCCAAATCAATAGATTCGCTTGGCTTGTCACTGTTTTATCGCTTCTTCCACCAGCGGTGCTCAAGACAAATAGCCAGCTGCATGAATTCAACCGCAATACTCGTGGCGCTCTAAATGCTCATCAGTTTACCCTCAAGCCCATCTTCGGATGTACAGTTAAATTCAGGGATTCGTTCTTCAGTCGTACAACACGTATGTGGAATGCTCTGCCAAGCTCTGTCTTCCCACATCACTATGATCCGCAGGCATTTAAAACACAAGCTCATAGACATCTCCTCTTTTCTCCTCCTTTACCTTAATGCCCACGCTGTGCCAAGCATATAGCCGAGCATTATAAGGGTGCGAACCGCTTGAAGCGTGCGCGAATTATAAAAAAAAAAAAAAAATTAAAAATTGCTGTTATTCTTTCTCTACTTAACTTTTATCAAAATAAAGAAATAAGAAAAAACTTTTGGTAGCGGCTTTAACGAGTCAGTAAATTATCTCCCGAGTCGATACGACATGATTCTGGTAACTGATAATTCACAGGCACTGTTGTAGAACCACTCTACAAATATTAATGCTCGGCGCTGCATGCAACACAAAGACTACACAAAAACTCCGTGGCAAAGTATAATCTAAAGGCATGTTTTTTTGAAAAGGTCAACAGACTTAAAACCGAACGTTTGCCTAACATAAATTTTTGAACTATGTACTTTATTGGCGATGATGAGAAAATTTAGAACGGTACAAAAAAAATTTTGTGTTTGTCACATTATTGTGTTATTATTATTATTTTTTTTAACATTTCAAGCGTTCGATAAGTATTTAAATTTTAACGCAATATTTGGCATAGTTTGGTGAATTTTCGTAAAAAAAAACAATTAAATTAAAATAAAGATAAAATACAAAAAACCCCAATAAGTTGTAAAAATCAACAATGCTAAGAAACTATATAACTACATAATTATAATCCAGTTATATGGTTTGTTTTGTTAAGAGCTATCCCTGAACAATAAAATGGAATGTACGTCACTTCTAAAACTTTTCGAATTAATAAACATTTTCTAGTGATAAACGTTTAGCCACGGCACCCACTCAAAAAGGTATCAAAACAATAAGACCACGCGAACACTCTTTTCCATAATTGGCACAGAAAACTGTTACTTTGTTTTTCCTGTTTTTTCTATTCTATGTAGTAGGAATATCTAATATAGTATAAAATGCATCCGTTGTCCATACATCCTGAGCCAGCAATTGAAATTAACATTTCGTAAAATGTCAAACTCGCCTCTCCGAAGCAATAAGTCCGATAAAATTCCTTTACATTATGATGATCGGTATTACCAATGCAATATACCAAGCATTGCTGTAGTACATTACCATATGTAATCACCGTAAAATACAAATTGAATTATAATCCTTTCGCTCAGAACTTTGTTGCCATTCCTACAAGTTTTTATTAAGAACTAATCACGCCTGTCGCTTAGTTGGGTTGTGGAAATCCTAATAACGAATTGTACCAGCAAAGTAATAAACATTTTTCTGGTGTGGCACTGTTCGTCATGAATGTCGGCAAAAGCGGAAATTCCAGAATCTCTAAATAGGAAGGAAATCCTCGAATGGTGTTGTTGTTTGCATTATGGTGGGCAAACTCTGTGACAAGGATTGTGAAGTCATTAACAACTCAGGTATACTCGTAAATATATTTAGTTGTTCAAAAGTAGTTTTCATTCTGATAGATATGTATATATGTGTAGTATATCCGCGTACATATAAACTCGCAAAATATATCTTTGCGATATTGTTGATATGTAGAACCCCGGAAATGGATTTGTCGTGTAATGAATAAATGCGGGCAATTTCAAAAATTTTAATGATTTTTAGCCTTGTTATTTCTGAAATGTGTTGTGTGTTTTTAAAGAAAAAATTTAAAAACGTAACATTAGCTTATTTGTTACTAAATTGCAACTGACGGTGAGGCAAACAGATAAACAGATGAGGCAGGCTGATAAACAGATTTTTACAATCATGTTCTCTTTAAAACCTAAACGCGATCGCCTGATAAGTGAGAACGCTCGAACAAGTTTGTTTTGACAACGCGTCGCAAATATTTATCGAACATCGAAAATAGATTTAATCGAACAACGCGACAAGAACACGATTGCTGATTTAAAATCAAACTTGAATTCGAAGAAAAAATTATAAACAAAGTTCATTTAAATCAATCAATAGTCTGCTGGGCCTAATGGCATTCATGCTATAGTTTTGAAGATGTGTTCTTCATCGTGGGCATTACCACTGCGCAGACTTTTCAATTTCTCTTATTCTTCTGGAGTCGTCCCAAGGAATTGGAAAACAGCCTTTATTCAGCCTGTTCCTAAAAGGCGAAACGTCATCTCTTTCCTCGTACCGACCCATTGCGCTAACATCTATACTCTCCAAGGTCATGAAAACCCTGATCAATCGTAAGCTTATGCAATACCTTGAACCACGTGATATCCTTAGTGACCAGCAGTATGGTTTTCGTAGGCAGCGTTCTACAGGTGACCTGATGGCTTATTTCACTGAAAAGTGGAACCAGTCTATTCACAAATTTGGTGAAAGTAAAGTTGTTGCACTCGATATTTCCAAGGCATTTGACAGAGTCTGGCATCAAGCTCTTTTGTCGAAAATGAATGCTTATGGAATTAATAACACCCTGCTCGATTGGACTAGTATCTACCTTTCTGACCGTTCAATTCGTATTGGGCGGATTGGGCGGATTCAAACCAATGTTCAATGCTGTCTTATGTCGTCTATGCGTAATTTAAGATAAAGGAGATTATCCATGAATGGATCTTGCATCAAAGAAACTGAAAAACTCTCAATTCCCGGTATGTGCGTCAACAACAAGCTTCGTTGGAATGACCACATATTTACCATTGCCAAAAATGCTGCGAGATGCTTAGGTTTCCTAAAACGGTGCAAGGTGTACTTCACTCCTAATTCGCCCTAAACTTGAATGCCCTAAACTTGAATGCAACTGTATTGTCTGGGCAGGTGCCCCCAAGACCACATTGCATCTACTAGACAGAGTTCAGAACCGCGCGTTAAAACTTATTGGTGATGTACATATCGCGAAAACAATCGAATCGCTTGAACATCGTAGGAATGTTTCCTGCCTGTCACTGTTTTATCGCTTGGTGTTTAAAGGAAATATCCAGATGCATCCCGCCCATTCTCCAACCCATTCGTAATACCCGTGCCTCAACTTGAGCTCACGGGTCCACCATTAAGCCTATCTTCGGACGTACGAACCAATTCAGCGATTCCTTCTTTAGCCGCACGATAAGTATGTGGAATAAATTGCCTGATTCTGTGTTTCCGCATTTGTATGATCTGCAGTCGTTTAAGAAACGTGTGCATAGACATCTCATCCTTTCCTCTCCCTAATTTCCTAACGCCCACGCTGTGCTAAGCATTAAAAGGATGCAAACCCCTTTAGCGTGTGTACATTATAAAAATTAAAAAAAAATTGATTCTTAGCATCTATAATCAAATCTTGCAGCTGATAAAATACATCCTCCTGACTTCGTATAGCTCGTAATACAAAAGGTGAAACTCGTGTAGTTTACACCGGCTTTTGTATATATCTTTCTCGAACAAGCGATGATAAAAAAAACATTTGCAAGGAAGAATGCATCTTCATTCCTGGAGGTCATTTCAGCTGCGAAACTGAACTAATTCAAAAACCCCTTCACATGTGCTGACTTTTTAATAAAGCTTTTGATGTGTAAACATCATGATTTTTTGTCACCGCGTAAGTCATGCCGATACGACTTGTAAGTGTATGCATGTGGCATCGCGTGGAACTAGATGGGACATACTTGTGCCAACATAACTCTGGAATACCTGAAGCAATTTTAAATACTATGAGAGTAAAACATCTAGTGGTTACATGGAAAATGCTTTGAAAGAGGTTGTAATTGTGAGAAACCTTATGAAAAGTAGCGCTCTTAAAAAGCTGTAATTGTTGTTTCGTGGTCTTTTAGCACTTCAGATTCAATTTAAACAAAATATTTTACTTTGCACCATCTTTCAATAAAAGCACAGAAAGAGTTTGCTGAGCTGTAAATTGATTTGACTTTGAAAGTATTATCTTTCAATCAATCGATCGACAATTTCTGGCTTTTATTAAAATACAAATTATTTTGCGATTCGCTAATTAATATCTTTTTGAGTAACTCTATTATACAATAAATCAAAATATCACTGATTTAATAAAATTTTTTTTCATAAAAACAAAAAGATTAAACTCAAAGTATACTCGCACATGTGTAGGTGATTATAATTTTGATTTAACCTTCGCTTTACCAGAGATTTTTGACTACGTTGTACGAACGTACGTACGTACATTCGGATGCATCATGAGTTCGGCTATAAAGGACCTATCGAACAAAACGGCTGAAGCCAGGAATGCTCAATGGAATGTCTAAAATCCCCAAAAGCTGACGCGGATTAATAAACCAATTACGGTAACGAATTCTTAGTTTGGGAATTTCGCTTAGTTAGGTTACGAAAGTTGAGCATAACCAAGTTTCCGAACTATGGAAAAAGATTGTTTATCCGCTGTATCTAGCAACGCAAGGCAGAATATATGGCCGCACTCAAAAAGGATGAATTTAAGGTCGGATCCGAACGTCGAATTGAGAAGCTTTCCGTGACAAGTTATTACTTTCGGAACGTTTGTCACCCATTCGCAACAAATTGGACAACGTGAAAATACTTTTGGTGTTACTGGGATGCTCAGTAGCCATGCTCACCACATTAAAGATGATTATGTTGAGAAAAACCAGCATTTTGTAAATTTCAGTCTTTTTAAAAACTTTTATTTAACTTGAATTGACCCCTTTTTGTCTGTATTTTCACACGAGTCGCGTGTGAAGCGTGGAAAATTCTTTGAAATAGGCCCGACCTCAAAAACAGATAATATTCGGCGCGACAGACCATTGCGGTCCAAGGCCTAGGTAGGCTTTTCGCGACCATTTGTGTTGCGCATTTATATTTTTGGACACAAATGGAAGGGATCTACAATTTAAGGCCGGCTCCGAACGGCGAATTGAGAAGCTTTCCGTGACAAGCTATTACTCTCGGAACGTTTGTCACCCATTCGCGACTGTATATATAAAAGTCATAAATCCAAAAAAAAAAAAAACGACGTTTTTTTACATTTCTTGCTTCTTGGTCAGGCCGCGAACCATTTAATACACCTCGTTTATAAGTGTATTATGGGCACACTTATAATTATAATCCTAATTTCAACTTTTTACTTTTTAGCTCATTTAACCTCAACGAAGATGTACTATTGTTTTGTTTTGTATGCGCAACATGTGCGCACGCATTAAACGCTCGAATGTTACCCGGTCGATGTGAAGCCAGAACAAGCGGTCTAGACAAAAAAAAATTGTACCCATTGAAGGACACAAAAGGCTCATTGCTGCGGCCATTGTTGAAACTCAAGTGTGTGTAGCACCACGTGAATGCATAGGAATTCTTCACTCGGGCAGAAAACAATCGCATATCGAACGAACAATAGACGAGCGCACAAGTAACGCAGCGATATATTAAAAAATATTATCGAATAGTTGTAGTGCCATCTGACACATTGCATTGTCGAAAGTCGAAACAAAGTGGAAACGCGATGGATAAGAATGGAAAGGATGGTAGCTCGCAGCTATTAAAATCGTTAGATGCATCATTCTTCATTCCCCAACAGAGTGGGAAAATCAATGAGCCAGAACAAAAGTTCGATTTTGACGTAGGATGGATGAGCGATCTGAATGCATGTTTTTTGCAACCATCCGACGCGCTTTCGGTTCTATTTTGACTCGATTCTACCTGTTGGCTGTTTTATAATCATCACTAGTTCCAGCAACCTGCCTTGCTTAGTTTTCTTTCTCTAAATATATCTATCCTTCTCTTTCCCTCTATTAAGTTAGAATTGTTTTCAATTCACGGTTGATTCTTGTCTTTTGTGCTTTTCTTTGTGACCTGAGACGTGCTAGTTCGTAATGAAAATTACAGCATTGTTATTAATGGCGAAAGGACATCATTGGTACACATATGATATTGAGTTTCAAGTTGGATTTCGATCGAGGACGACACGGAAACGTACCTTAAATACATTTAATTTCAGTTTTATTGATTCCATCTTGGAAAACCCTAAACAGAAAGAGACAACCTCGCACACAATGAATCATGAGCAAGCACAGGTATTTTATCTTACATGGCAGAGATTCTGACCGTTTTGTAGTTTGTACCTTGCTACTATACCTGCAATTGTTGTTTTGTTAAGCAATGCAACGCGCATCGCTGTCTACTCAAATACTCTGGTTGCCAATGCAGCGCCGTATTAATTAAAGAACACAGCACACAGGTCATCGGATATCGGCCTGGCCGATCGCCTTCTCATTCTCAGTCTCTTTAGAAATTTGATCCGCAGATGACCTTAGTTTGTTTGAAAAGATCGAGCCGAACTGGTCGATACAGCCCGGCTAAATAGTAAATGAAATCGTCGTGATTAATTCGCATTTTTTATTTAAGTTTTAGAACAAATATTAAATAGAGGATAAAACGTAGTGAAAATTGGTAAAAGAATATATGTGATAACAACAATATTTTTGTTTATATTTATAATAAATAAATAAAATTTAATTTAAAAAACAACAATCTAAATATTGTATGTACAAAAGTGAAAAGTGTCGGTTGCAAAAGCCAGTAGATTGCGTGAAAATACCTCACATAGATTACCGGTCTGCCGTACTATTTATTCAACTTCTCTTCGCATACACGTGGTATAACTTAGATTACCAGTACAATTTTGTGTTTAAATAAAACACAGAATAATTGGGATATCGGACTGAAATTTATTCCAGGTGTTGTAGTGTACACATGTCAAATTTAAGTCTGGAATTCGATCTCGTTCATATGACTACCGCGAGAAAGTTTGCAGCGATCGATTGTTTGGAGCCAATTTAATACCAGTCGGCCGGAACGTTTGCAATTTCGCGTTCGATATTGTTCATCCTCTAACGTTATTTGCTTGTTGCCCTCCTCAACCATCGACTGACGGTCACCCCATTAAAAGCAATCCAACGGCGTTAAATCGCATGAGCTGGTCATTCGACCGAACCATTCTTGGAGATTTCAATTTCATGATAACCGAACTTCCCCTTTCACAATTGTTTTACCAGTTGTCTGGCATATGGCACCATCCTGTTGGAACCACATATCACTTATGTAAAGTCCATCCAATCCTGGACAAAAATAGTCTTCCAACATGGCACGATAGTGAATTTTATTGACGGTAACATGGCGATCATTTTCATCGGCGAAAAAATTCAGTCCAATCACACCTCCGGCTAGAAATCCACACCAAACGATCACTTTTCGTGGATTCAATGGATTCTTTTAAAGCACATGTGGCCTTTTTGCTGTCCAATAAAGCATATTTTGATTATTGACAAAGGCATAAAGCCAAATATGAAGATGATTTTTCTATGGAATTCAGAATTTGCTTCTGCAGAGCCAAATGGGAGCAGTTTTGGCGCTTCAAATGATCAAAGGCCAAGTGGCCACAAAATGTGAACCGACTGGTGTGGCTTATTTAGAACTGAAGCACTTAAAGCTTCGACCAGTGCGTTGTCTGTCATAGTAATGTTTAATAGTGAATATTTTGACTCGAATTTATCCACTATAGCAGGCACACACAGGTGGGACGATTATTAAAACCAAAAATTTGAGTAAGTGCTTCTATGGTTGCGACCGAATGAGACTTTCGATAGTAATTTTTAAAAATTTCCAAACGCTGCACGTTCCTGAATTTCACCACGGTAAAAATGTAAACCTTAACTGACGTTTTGACATTGACAGCTCATAAAAAATATTTTAGGGTGCGTTACTATTAAAATACAAAATTGTTATTTCCCTATTGAAAAACTCTTTGTAATTATACTACGAGTAGTAAATATGTTGATTTTCTTAATTTAGTACTGAACGCGTGTGGCCGCAGCAGCCCGTTATAGGAACAAACGGACCTCTAGTTCTGTGTTATTTAATTTGATTTCAAATATTTTTCAACGAAAATATTTCTCAATTTGTATTTCAAAGTTTGAGAATCACTAAAAAAGTTATTGAATCACTGAAAGAAAAGTTCAAGAATTATTAAAAGAGTTGCTGCCATTATGGTTAATTTGTGTTGTGCGTGTTATATTTTTGCACACAAGTGGAAGGTATCCGATAGGCGAGTTAAGAAGCTTTCCGTGACAAGTTATAACTCTCGGTCGTTTGTCAGCCATTCGCGAGAGGTGGGACCATGAAAAATACTTTTTGTGTTTCTGGGATTCGAAACGTGATCCTGCTACTACAGTCCAACGCACTAACTACTAGAGTCACAGCGCACACCATTATTGTTAGTTACTGTCTTTATTAAATGTTTGTGAGCCTTTCAATTGGAATACCGTTGATATTTCATAACAGTTTTATTATAGCTCTTTTGGTTTGCAGGGTAGAGTTACAATTTCTTTCTCGTGGTTTTGGTTTAGCGTTCTATTTGCAAACTGTACCCGGGATACAGTTTGATTTTGCGTTTTATTTGCAAGGTTTAGTAACCGAAATTATAACTTTTGCTACCCGTCGGCAATCGACGGGTAAGGTTTCGTTTATTCAGCAATACGGCGAAGAGAGAGCAAGAAGACTAATTTCTCAGTTTGTTGTTCTTGTCAAATTTGGTTTTGGTTTGGGGTTCTATTTGCAAAGCATTCACCACAAAAACCCTGTCATTTTGGTAGCTTATGCGTTGGTAAAGTTTCGGGTTTTAGCAAATCGAAAGAGGCATTAGAATCACAATGGTGCGTGCGTGAGTAAGTGGCTGGGGCAATTCGTATATAAATTAAAAATCATTCGTTCGAATATGATTTCAAATCTTTTTGATTCATTAAAAATCTCTACATAAAAATCTAGTTGCTGCTGTTTCCATTGGAAGTGATCTGTGTCTTCTTTACAAGCACATATTACTATTTCAATTCGGATTCATAACTATATCTACCTCCCAAGTAGAATTGATATGATGGACGTAAGTTCCTGCAAAACTTAATATTGCTCATTGCGCGTAGTTTTTCTTTTCTTATGAAAATGGCTGGTAAGCTGGTTAACATACAGTTAGGTACGACTAAGTTAAGCTCACCTAGATATCATAAGGCGTTCCGGCTTAGGTCAAGGCTAAAAACGATTTCGCGGTTCTAGTACCACATAGTTGACCTTGCACTATGATATTCTCCTAGTCACCACAATACCCCATAGACTATATAATGAGGATTTGATGGCTTCTACTATTCGAACGAAATTAAGTATTAAAGCATCATTTTTCAGTTACTCGGATACACGAAGCTCCGATTGATTGATCTTCAATATTCCTTCATGAGTACATACATATATATTATTTGACTCTTGAACTCGACTGTGCTTATTAATTTACCGATTGACTACAGAATTTAGTTAATAAATTCTTCTAAAAACAAAGTATTGTTAAAATTGTTTTCAAATTTTAACGATTCTTATTAACGTATAACACTCATATTTTTACTTGCAGATCTACACCGAAATCGTTTATAAATAAATAACAGTTTATGCACATTTGTTTGTTGTTGTGATTTGTTTTAAAATTGGAACTGAATTAAATTAATTCCAAAGAGATTTAATTCAGCCTTTTGGGGTCCCACGAAATCCCTTGACACTTCCATGTTATCAGCTGTTGAGAGTTTTGGCACTGCGTCAGGTGCAACATCACATCCTTATGCTCATCATAGTCATTTTGCAATTGCTGCAGCCGCAGCGGCTGGTTCAGCTGCAGCAGCAGCAGCTGCTGCAGTAATACCTCAACATAATAATAGCAACAACATATGCAGCAGCAGTCACAGTCACAATATCCACCAGCATCAGTACAGCCTTCAGCAACAACATCAACACCTTCATCAGCAGCAACTGCTTCAACAACAACAACAACAAATCCACCATCATCTTCATTCGACACGAACGGATTCCGCGTTACAGTTTAAACCACATCTGAGTGCTGCTAGCATATTCCTGTCAAGACCACCATCATCAATACCGTTCATATCTTCGCCATCTTTGTCGCCATCAACCAATAACAATAATAGCAATATCAATAACAACAAAAACAACAACAGCAAAAACAGTACATTGCACCCCTCCGCATTAGTTTTCGCCACAAAGTGCTCGTCACAAAAACTGCAACATCCACAACAGTCCCAGCGATCAACACGATCCCCTCGAAGAACCCTATCACAGTTGGAAGTTGACGAAGGCAACGCCATGGCATCAGCAGAATTTGCTAAGCCACATCCAAAGCAGCCAAGATATAGCGGTGTGAATAATAGTGCAAATACATTAAATAATAGTAACAATAATAGTACGCATACCAATAGCAACATCAATAACAGCAACAACAACCATATTAATAGTAATGCCAATATCACCTGCAATGCCATTCCATTACATCAGCGCTCGCCAACGGGGGCGTCAACTAATACAACAATTAAGGCATCAAGCGTAAGTCTAAAAAATGGTCTGACCGCCGGCAGTGCCACTTCACATTTGCGTTTAAAATACTCAAACGAACAGTCTGGACCCGTAAACTTAGTCACAAGCCATACCAATAACCACTCAAGGATAACTCGTACTCCGCCTGACTTGGCTGGCAGCAGGTCAAACTCGTCTTCCTCCTCTTCGGTAGACGTTGAAAGTGATGGAAGTATAGACGATATGTCAACAGTGGAAGGTTCACAAAGTAAAAAAGTCACCGGCAACGCAATGTCTGAATCTGTGATGGTCTTCAATGGTGGGGTTAGCTCACAGAAACTGCCATATCCTTCTCAGTCGGTAAATGCAGCCGCGGCGCAAAATAATGCTGTGGCCGCAGCTGCAGTAGCCGCAGCCTATCAGTACAACTACCCACATTTATACACGAGCAGAGCGCTATACGGGTAATTTAATTACAAATTAAATCAAACCAACTCTATTTAATTCTATTGTTTTTTTTACAGAACGTCACCTCTTTTCCCTGGACATCATCCACTGAGTAGTCACAGTACACTGCGGCCATGTCCAACTTATCTGGGTGGGCCGCCTTTACCACCACAGCAGCAACATCAGCACCAACCGTTTCCTAATTATTTACAGGCAGCGGCAGCAGTTGCGGCAGCGGCTTCAGGAGTATATAGCTCAACACAGGCTTCGCAGCAGAGTCAAGCTTCTCAGGTATTATTGACGCCATCGGGCTCAATGATAGGTATTGGTACACAACCGCAGCAGCATTCTACAGCGAGCCTCCTCAGCAACGGCCACGGACATAGCCACCATCAGAGTCAGTTGGCAATGTCTGCTGGAAGTGATCTCAGGCAGAAGAACTGCAATGAACGTCTGGCTCCACCACCTCCACCTCCAGCGAAAGATATAAGCCAGGTGAACGGAACTTATTTGAATGGAAAAGTGAACACTTCTCCAGCTGATCCAGAATCAATTAGTGGTTTTAAGGTTCCAAGTGGGAAAGAGGGTTCTCTAAAGCATCGGATTTTAACACGTCCTTCGCAGTCGTCCTTAACCTGCCTCTCCACTGCATCATCATCTTTTCCAGATCACAATAAAACGGAGACAAGATCCTCAATCACTGCATCAGTAGTTAGGTAAGTTTTGATATATTTCCTAAAATCGTTAAAAATTAAAATTGACTCCAACTTATTCTTCACTTATCTCACCAACTAAAGGAGTAACAGTTGTACAACGAGCAATTTCACAAAAGGCGCCTACATTGAACTCTCTAACGGAGTACTGCGACGTGTCGAAGATATGCGAACTGAAGACTTTATACAGTCAGCGGAACGTAGTCTGCATCATCAATTGGCTGAATCGACTGTGGTTAAAATAAATGCGGCGCCAAACGGCGGTGTAGCCATAACTTTCAGCTATGACAAGAATCGACCAAAGGTGAGCATTATTATTTAGAACTCAAATGTTTTTAACAAAGACACTGATATACGTAATACGTAGGCTAAGCATTGTGCACATGGTTATGGTTTTCCATGTTTTCCAGTTTTTTTTTTAAAGTTTCCCTTAAGGTTTGGTTTTGCTTTTAATTGTCTGGATATTTGAATAAATTTGCTTTTTTCCAACAAGTGGGGGTGGGGCTACAGATGAGAGCTGTCAAAAATGAATAACACCCCATACAGTTGCACACACGTTGCACACACGTTGCACACGCGTTAGAACCCCAGTGCGAAGATTTTTCAGCTTCGGTTAGAATGTTGTACTTTGAAATTCATATAAAATTTCCATTCAAAAGTCGGTTAAAAGTTGTTCTTTGAATTTTTAAGTTCATATAAAATTTATTTCAGTTATAAAAAATATGATTATGATTTTATGATTTTTTTAGGCCGATGTAGAAGTAACCCAAGACCATCCATTCTTTGTATATGGCCAAGGGTGGGCGTCATGCAATCCAGAATTAACACTCAAGGCATTTGGGCTAAAATGTCAGCGATTGCAAGTAGGTGACATATGCATCTCACTGATATTGAGAGAATCAGCCACCGCTTTAATATGCAGCGGAAGTGGCAGTAGCAATATTAAAATGCATCAGGCACAAAGCCATACGAGTCCGTCCAATGGTAGCAGCGTCCAGTCGTACTTGCAGGGCGCACAATTTGATAAAAGTGATCTCTCCCTGACGCTTCCACAAAATCTTTCGAGAAAAGTTCATCATCAAGGGCAACCGCACCGGCAGCAACAACAACAACAACAACAACAACTGCATTACTTGGAAAGTACTGGAACAAATTCTTTTGCGTCTTCAGGCACTATCTCCAACATAACATCTACATCAACGGCTGGAAATTGCGTGACAAGTCACCTTACTGTTGGAGCAACAGCGTCAACTTACCCAATGCACAATATTCCACTGCATCTTATGCCATCTCATCTACAGCACCATCCTCCTCAGCAGCATGCATACGCCGACATGACAAAAATTGTTGCAGCTTATGAAAGTGCTTCCAATGTTCAGATCTCAAGGAGTAATCCAAACTCCACTCACCTTCCTCCCCATAATCACCATTTATCCCAGAATACAATCACAAGTTTCTATCATCATCAGCAGCAGCAGCAGCACCACCACCACCAGCATCACCACCAGGAGCATCCCTTCCATAGTTTGACAAGCAAGTCAATAAGCACTGATTTCCAAAGTTCACTAGCTGCTGCCGTCGCTGTGGCAGCTGCATCTGCTGCTCAACAGCCAGCAACATCCCCAAGATTTCCGCCCCAGTCGTTATCAGAGCCAATCCCCATCCATGCAACACGTCCTCCATCCATACACAATCAATCATATTACGAGTCGCCACCGTCATCAACAGAAGGGGATTCAAGGCGTAATCACAGCAATGATCTGTGCAGTGATAATGACAATGATCAGCCTGTCGACGCTTCTATGTCCCGAAAAAGACGATGGTCAGCACCGGAGAACATTTGCGATGCCGAAGACGATGTCCAACTTCATGCACAGCCACCCCAACCAGCATCATACAAGACTTTTATAACAAACCCATCATCATAAGTCATTGACAGTGTTATCAGTTGTTATATTGTATTGGAGACTCATAGTTTTAATTAAATTAAATTAGTTGTAATGATAATTTTAAAAATTTGTTGTAATATTGTACCTAAACAACTTTATCGCGAAACACTTAAATGAAATGAAAGGTCGGAAAGACATTGTGCATTGAACAGAGTTTCTGTTATGAAATAGAGAGGAGGTTTTAGCCAAACAAATCGAAAAGATCATATTATAAAACAAATAAAACACAAATAAAACAAATCAAACGAATACAAATCTAGTACGAATAAACATGGCAGACTTGTCTGTCTTTTACTTCTAATTAATGCCCATTAAATGTCTCTGCGTCGCAAAAAAAGTAGCCATATTTTTAACGGTCAGCATACCATGTTAATTTTTACGAGCTATGTCACCTAAATCAAAGATGTAAAACTCAAATATTAGGAATAACTACTAGTATTGCTGTAAACCAACTGTTGTTAACTTTTTAAATTATATTATCACAATTGTTATTTCTACTGAACAAAATAAACAGCATATGTTTGTGTTGTTATTTTAAGATTTCATAAACAAGAAGCAGCAACAAGCAATTAATCGCGCGTTAGCAAAAAATAGGTAGGTCAGACATGAAAAATATTATTTTAGGTCGAATTTGTATAAAAATACTATCATACTCGTATCTCCGTTGAAGGTGAATTGGAAAATGTAACTTAGGAAACTTATTTGTTTTAGCTCCACATTATTAAAGTAAAACTGCAAGTCTTTGCAATAGAATCAAATTCAATCAAATTCATCTCTATGGGGACTCGGACAGATATCGCCATTAAAAAGGTTCTCTTCTCCTCCTCCTTCTTTTACCACTCCCTTCTGTATTCTATGATTTAGCATACTCGATTTGGATGCTTATTTGTATTTTAAAATTGAATTTGAGTTTGTGCATTTATAAGAAAACTGGATAACATCATTTTTACATTAATTTATAAATAATTATTTAAACCTAAGAGAACAAAAAAACCTTATGTGACGAATTAAAGAGTATTATAATTAAAAAAAAACACAAATCAAAGAAACACTTATGAACTTTCTTTTATATGAAATTTGAATATGATTTTTACTAACTAAAGCTGCATTCGCTTAATACTGAACTTAGATCTTCCCTTTCCTGGTGATTTTTTTTTAATTTAACTTAATTTCGTTATTATATATATTACATGTTTCTATATTATATATAAATAGTTAATTTACCTATAGGAGTAATATTAAAATTAAAAGAGTTCCGTACACAAACGAACTATGTTGATGTGTTTTTCACTGTTATAGCTATATGTATTTGCACATTTTATTGATAAAGAAATTAAAACAGAACAAAATTAAAAGGCAAATATTTTGTTATACATATACAAATAAATAAAAAGTCCTATAATAAAAAATTTCATGAAGAAATTGAGAAATGTAATTTTAAAGCTCATGAATATTAGAAATGCATAACTGAAATGTATATATTTATATATATATTGTATATACAGATATATTTAATAATAAATTGATATGAATATAAATAAGGGTTTTTAGTTAAATTCATCACCATCATCATATTTGTCTCTACAACCGGGGTCCGGTCCTGGCCTCCCGCAAAAAGTCTCTCCACCGGTCCCAATTTCGAGGCGATGTCATCCGGTTTGGCATCCCTAAACTCGGGGCGTCCTGGTCTACGCCATCCTTCCAGCGTAGGCTTGGCCGGCCTAGCTGTCGTGTTCCATAAATCCTACACCGCAAAGGACTTTCCGAGCAGGATCCTCTTCGCTCATGGGAGCTACCGAGCTTAATTTTCTTCACGATGTCGACATCGCGGTAACGCTCGTAGCTCTCATCGTTATAGAGTCTCCGGAACCGTCCTTCCTCACATACGGAGCCAACAATTCTGCGTAAGACTTTTCTCTCGAACGTGGCTAAAAGTTCAGAATGCTTTTTGCTAAGCACCCAAGTCTCGAACACCATATGTATAGTTAAGCTCCTGGATTTGAAGAGCATTAACATACTATAGTAGGCTTTGTTGGCTTTAAGCAACCGTGCGCGTATTCCATGCTGTTATCGGCTGCTACAGTTGACCCGAGATAGTTCAAGGATTCCACTACTTGAGGGACCAATGTTGGATTTTCTACTCGCAGACGTGGCCACCATGTACTTTGTTTTACTCTCATTAATGTGCAGCCCCAGAGTTCGTGCCGCCTGCTCTATCTGGATAAAAGCTTCCTGCACAACTCTTCGGTTTATACCAACGATGTCAATATCGTCTGCGTAAGCGTCTGAATGGACTTATAGAGGATTGTTCCTCTTGCCGTTACATCAGAGTCTCGGATCACTTTCCCCAACGCCAAATTGAAGAGCACGCAGGGCAATCCCCTTGTAGTCTTTGTTAGTTTATTTGGGATGCCGAATTCTCTCATGGCTTTATAAAATTCTACTCTGGTAATGCTATCGTAGGCGGCTTTAAAGTCTATTAAAAATGGTGTAGTGAGTTTTGAAACTCACATTTTTTCATCACCTGCCTTAGGGTGTAAATATGATCAGTTGTTGATTTGCCTGGGATGAAGCCACACTGGTATGGACCAATGATGACTTTAGTGTATGGGGCTATCCTGTCTTGAAGGATAGAGGAGATATACCACGATAATTGCTGTAGTTTGTGATATCTCCCTTCTTATTAATGGGGTACAGGATGCCTCTTCGCCAGTCTTCTGGCATAGCTTCTTCCTCCCATACTTGCACTATTATTTCATGAATTGCTTGGTGTAATGTGAGGCCTCCTATTTTTATCAGTTCCGCTGGGATCCCATCAGATCTCGGGGCCTTATTATTTTTTTGCCGATTTATCTCTCTGCTAACTTCGTCTATGCTTGGTGGCGGCAGCATAGTATGATCTTCGGTCATTGGTGAAGCCTCCAATTCCTTAGTTAACTGCCCATTTAGCAACTCATGAAAATACTCTTCCAATCGCGCTAAGATGCCGTTAAGATCGGTGATCAGATTACCCTCTTTGTCCTTGCAGTATGTGCAACGCGGTGTATATTGCCTCATATCGCGGACTCTTTGGTAGAACTTCCGCGCCTGGTGCGGTCCTTGTTCTCTATACTGTTCTAGTTCAGGTACGAGATTCTTCTCCCAGGCTGCTTTTTCTTTCGCGGTGAACTGTTTTTTCATATCTTTTGAGCTCTTTATATTCATCTTCGCGTGCCCCCGTTCTATGAGATTGTTGCATTGCTCGGTGCGCAACATTCTTACGTTCAATCGCTATCTTACATTCGTCATCGAACCAGTCGTTCCGATTTCTACGACTACTGCCTAAGTTGGAGTCAGCAGTACTAATGACAGTATATTTAGGGCGTGTCCATTTCTTCTCTTCTACGCCAAACATCTCAGCCCCAGGACTTGCTCTTCCAGCATTTAGGGCGAGTCCCATCACTTTACCATAGTTGTTTCTGGTATTATCGTTGCGAAGGGCAGCCGTGTTGACTCGAATCTGATTCGCGGATGCAGTCTTTCGTGATGATGCAATCCGCGCTTGGAACACCATACCAATAAGATAGTGGTCCGAGTCACCAGGTTCGGGTCGTGGCGGCGGTCTATTAACACGTGGTCTATCTGGTTGCGAGAGGCTCCATCAGTAGATACCCAGGTGGCTTTGTGGATATTTTTACGCGCAAACCTTGTACTCGCAACGACGAAATTATTACTTGCTGTCATCTCTATGTCCATTGTCATTAGTGTTCTCGTGTAAGCTATGGGTGACAATGTACTGCCTAAATACTGGCTCCCTACCTATTTTAGCATTCATATCCCCCAGATTGATTTTTAAATCATACTGAGGGCAGGCATGGAGTTCCCGTTCGACTGATTCAAAGAGTTCTTCTTTTTCATAATCTGGGGAATCCTCTGTAGGTGCGTGAACGTTTATGAGGCTTATGTTTTGAAATTTGCCACGCCCGCGAAGGGTGCATAGCCGTTCATTTATTGCTTTAAAGCCGATAACTGTGGGTTTCATTCTTTTGCTGACTAGAAACCCCACCCCGAGCACATGATGTCTTGCATGACAGCTGTAATATATGTCATATTCTGATTTTTGTAAGACACCTTTCCTCGTCCACCGCATCTCATGGATTGCTGTTATGTCAGCCTTATATTTGGATAGGGTATCAGCCAGCTACTGTGCGGCTCGAGCAGTGAGCGTTCGTTCCATGAGAAAATTCTTAAATCGTGTAGCCGTTTTCGTTGCCGTGGTCGTCGTCGTTCATCAGTGTATCCGAGGTTGATTTTTGGTTCCGTAATAATAATTTTTTACGGGCAAGGTTATTGGCCTCACGCCAACCTTACTTTGAAGGGACTTGCCCGATCATTCCGCTTTTCCTTCATTGGAGGAAAATTACCGGCGGTCACCAACTGGAGGTTTGATCGCACTTCCACCAGTCAGATATAGTTATGGCCACCTGCAATTCTATAGCATTCTGTGTTATTCCCAGTATTCTTCTGACGGCTGACCGCTATCATTAACTTAAACTGAGGATATTAGATGTTTGTTTACTCGTTAGCAAATTTATTGGTTTCGATACATCGCTAATGCAAATGTCTCGCACCATTAATAAATTCTCTGGATTCCGAGTCATCAAAGATCTTAAGTTATCATATTACATGCAAATCGTATCAATAGTATCAACTTGACAGCTCGTATCACAGCGAGCGCGACTCACTTCTGGTCAGGACGGATTCAAGACAAAGACGAGTTAAAAATTTTCTTGTGAAATGTGGGCGCTCCATAAAGCTCGAGCTGCAAATCACTTGACCAACATATTTTTGTTACAAGACACGATTCCCTCTTGTAAAAGTTAGAAAGTGCATCTGACAATGATTAAACCATAGTCCATAGTTGCATCTTGAATTGCACCATTATAATGTCTAGACACAGCCACAGTATTCGGGTATTAGAAGGAAAAAAAGTTGTGGATGGTACAGTCCCACCTAAGTACTCACAAACTAGAATATTATGCTCATTAACCATACGAGTATTGTTGGCTCTATATCTAGATTACTTTTATATTTAATATCAAATTAAATAGGAGTCAAAAACAGCATCATACAACCCAGCAGCGATTTCGAATGTTTAAAAGTAAATTGGTTTTAAAATAAAGGTTTCAATTAAGAAGCTTTGCGTGAATTAAGATGCCGTTTTCTTGGCGTTATAACTCGTCTTTACTTGCCATTTAATCGCGGGAAATTACACGCTTCAACAACGTTTCAAATTATCCAAATTTTATATTAAAGTTCACCTTCAGCTGCGAAAACTTAATGTACGCAAACTCAAATTTTCCATTGAGCCATTAAAGAGCTTGACTTGCACTTGTGTCATATGTGGTTTCAACAACACAAAAGCCAAACAATCGAGTTATTTAAAATAACAAGTAAATGTAAAAAAACTTAGTTTTTCGGGTACAAACTTTTTATGCATACATCGACACACTTCACTAAGTCCTGGAGACTCTTCTGTGGCAAAATAGAAGAATCTTCCCAGGCATCTAGGCTGAAAAAAATCCTCTCTACCAATCCAACTATGCCTTGCTGTTTGAAAAAATCAGCTGGCACTACCTCTAGCGAAGAATCGCTCAATCTGCTTCTAGACACCCACTTGTAAGTAACGTTATCCTTAAAAGGCAAAACACTGACACAACTATCTTCAATGATCTAATAAGCAAGGATAAACTGCTTTGGGCGCTGTTTAGCTTCAAACCATTTAAATCTTCCTTTGCTAGAGACGATTCTAAAGAGTTGTCTTGATCTGGTCCACATTCAGGATTTATGGAGAGAGGTAAAAGTAGTATTCATACCCAAAGCGGGCAAATGCACGTTAATCCAAAAGATCTCAGAACAATCAGATTATCATCGTTCCTTCTAAATCACGTTCTAACATTGAAAAGAAACTTCTGTCCACAGATCAACATGCGTATTGCAAGGGTAAATCTGTGGAAACAGCTCACGCTACGCTAGTACGTTCCATTGAATATTCCCTACACAACTTGTATGCCTGAAAAGGGAGGGCTGCCGAGTGATTGCTTATGCGGATGACGTTGCTATTGCCGTCTCAGGAAAGTATCCTAACACCTTCAGAGAACTCCTGCAAAATGCTCTCAACAAGCTAACAAATTGGGCAGATCGCTGCGGTTTTGGGAGTAAACCCACAAAAAACTGAACTTGCCCTCTTTACTAGGAAGTACAAAATCCCAGATGTTGACCCTCCTTCTATTAAAGGGACAAGCTTAGCATTGTCCGATAAAGCCAAGTATTTGGGTCTTATTTCGGATAGGAAGGTAAGCTGGAAACCTAACATACAAGAAAGAGTTCGAAAAGCCACAGTGGCACTCTTCTCATGCAAAAAGGCCATTGGTAGCAGATGTGGTCTTCAACCCCATATAACTCATTGGCTATATACAGCGGTAGTAAGACCTACTCTTATATACGGTGTGACTGTTTGGTGGAATGCCTTAGATAAGAAAGAAAAACTAGATATATTAAGCAAAGGCCAAAGATCAGCTAGTCTATGTATGCGCGGTGCAATTCGTACAACCCCCTCCACCTCCATTCTGTTCGACCTTACACCTCTCGACATTTTCAGAAGGAAAGTAGCTGCTAGCTCGGCTATTCGCCTCAAGGCCATCACCCAGTGGACTAGAAATGAAATCGGCCACTCCTCTATCTTGGATTTAGTCCGGATCCCAGACAACATAGACTACCCAAATCCACAGCTCCATTTCAATAAAAACTTCCAGGTCACATTCCCCTCCAGATCATTCTGGGAGGATGGCGCGTACCCGGTAGATTAACACATTCATTTTTAGACAGACGGGTCTAAAACTGATGACAGAGTTGGTGGAGGTGTTTTCCCAAAAAAGCTAAACCTTAGCCTCTCTTTCCGTCTTCCTAATCACTGTAGCGTTTTCCAGGCTAAGATTATGGCGATCAGTGAAACCTTATCTTGGTTGAATAGTAACGTCATATCCGCTTAGGATATCTGTATTTTCTCGGATAGCCAAGCCGCGCTGAAATCCCTGGAATCAGTCTCTACTACTATATTAATGTAAGTGTCCCATGCCAAATCACGACTAAAGGTTTTTAACCTTTCCAACATGGTCTATAGGGGTTTTATTTAATCTGATTACAGGAAAATATGATAGATCATAGATAGATAGATAGATTGTTTAGTATTTGGCATTAAATCCATCCAAATCGACCACAGCGCTATATTTGATAAATCCTCATTTTTACAACTCACAGAATGCTCTAGTAAGCCCAGCGGACAACTTAGGACGAGCTGAGTATCATCAGCGTACATATGAAGTGCCTTACAATGGGACTTCATTTACAAAGATGGAAAATAATAATGGTCCTAAAAAATATCCCTGAGGAGTTCCACTGGTTGTAGGGAGAAAGTCTGACAGGACCTTAATAATTTCGACTGCCTAAAATCTGATAATATCAAATTTACGACGCTATTTTCGAAATTATAATGTCGAGGTAGCTTATGGCATAAAGTTGAATGGTCGACAGTATCAAACGCTTTAGAAAAATCTAGTAGTACTAGGAATGAAACTTTTCCCTCATTTAGATCATGTTGTATGTCATCTGATATGCATATTACAGCTGTTATAGAGCTATGTTTCTGCCGGAATCCAGATTGCTTATGCGTTAAGATGTTATGGGTGGAGAACAAACATTTTGGATATAAATGGGAGAATGAAGGTTGACCTAAACTCATCCCCTTTAGGTGTTTTGAGGACAGGCAGTACTTTTGCATATTTCCAATTTGTAGGAAAAATACTTTTTGTCACCACTGTATTAAAAATGTACGTAATATAAGGCAACACGTTAGGTGAGATGATTTTTAAAAAAGATGGGTGTATTTAATCGAGACCGAAGGAATTTGAGTGCTGTTCAATGCTGTGAAAGAAAACTTGGTCAGTTAATAGTATCTGCTGCACCAGTTAGATGAGTAACATGAAGCAGATGGAGCCGATGTTTGCGACGACAAAAATTTATGGTTGAAATCATTGAGATCAATTCCTTCGAAATGTTGTCTATTAGCTATATTCCTACGTTACGCAGATTTTTCCACAAATGCTTCCCATCCATAGAGGCATTGGGCCGACTAGATTAGAAGCTTGATTTAGCGGCTCTTATATCTATATTACGATTTTGTTGCGAAGCATGTAGTTGCATCGTTGATCCTCTAACCGAAAACGCTTCCAGCTGTTGTTTGGTCGGTCACGCTGTATTATTAGTTGACGAATTTGGTTAGATAACCAAGGTGTATTGCCAGAAGAACTGGTTTTGGATCTTATAGGAATTGAATTGAATTGTAGAGATGTCTTTTATTAGAATTAAAGAATTCGACTTCATCCTTTGGCGATGGTAAGCAGTAAATGGCATCCCAATCGACTGCCTTACATGTTCTTCTAATAATGAATAATTAATTCTCTTAAAGTCTCTATATTCAAATGTATTAGCTACAGTCGCAAAATTGAAATCAAAAGCAAGGTAAATAACATCGTGCTTAGAGAAAGCGGGTGCTGAGAGTTGGTCGCAGAGAAGAACCTTGCTGTCATCGTTGAGAAAAAAAGTCCAGCAACGTAGCAGTTTGGCTTGCAAAATGAGTCGGTATTGTGGTAATGACTGAGAATAGGTTATACTTGTGCATTAGTTCGGATAGGCGGGTTTCACATAAGAGGTTACTTTTGAGGTTCCCACACTAGATGATATTTGAGTATGTGTAAGAAATTTGCTTTGATATTTCTTTTAGAGGAACTAAAGAGATGTACCTGTTTGGTCGATACCAACTAGAAGTTTATCCTTGGCATTACTCAGCTCAACGAAAACATAATCAATTTTAGTTTAACCTTGAGAACGACTTCTAAGTCTGAAACTAATACCCTTCCTTACATATATAGCAACACGTCCACCAATACGGCCATTTCTATTTCCCGAAATACTCTGTATGCACTGAGACTACATATTTCGTCAGTAAAATTATCGTTAAGCCACGTTTTGGATACGCAAACTTACATCAACTCTAGACTTCACAAACAGATCATGGAACTAATCGATTTTCGGAAATAGACTCTATGCATTAATGTGACAGATGTGAATGCCAGTGTTCTGCCTCGTAATACTTTAATCATTGTTCTTAAGTTCTCATCCATAACATTAGAGGTAAATAAAAAACAGCCCATAAAAATTAAAATTTGTCTAGTAAATTCTCTAATCGGAGATACACAAAATCGGGTAAATTTTGTAAAATATTTGTATGGGAGCCTCCTGACCCCGGGGCCCGAGGACCGAGGGGCCCAAAATTTTAATAGAAAGTGTTGTCATTAGAGATACAAATGTGTGCAAAGTTTGAATAAAAACGGGATTAAGGAAGTGGGAATTTACTTAATGAAAATACATTTTTAAAAAAAACCCATAAAAATTAAAATTTTTCTCTAATAGGTATGTGTTTAAAATTTGAAGAAAATCGGGCTAATTTTTAAAAAATTTACAAGGACACTACACGGACACTATACACTACACTACAAATCAGTGATACACATGTGTTTAAACTTTGAAGAAAATCAAGCTAATTTTTAAAAAATTTACATGGGCACCCATCGGGCCTCAGGGCTCAGGGATTTTAATTTACATGGGTACCCCATACATAGGAGATACATGTTAAACACATATGTATCTCCTATTAGAGCATTTACATAAACAATTTTAATTTTTAATTTTTAAAAAATTTATATGGGGACCCCTCACACCCACAAAAACTTTACAAAAAAGTTTGTCCATCTGAGATAGACATGTGTATAAAATTTGAAGAAAATTAGGTTAATTATTTTGAAAAATTTTTATGGGCCGAGTCTCCAAAATTTTTCAAAGTGTTGTCCGTCGGAAATACACATGTGTATAAAATTTAAAGAAAATCGGGGTAATTTTTAAAAAATTTATACTTTTATTTTAATAGAAAGTGTTGTCTCCGGAAATACACATGTGTGCAAAATTTTAATAACAACGGGCTTTGGGAAGTGGGTTAAAACTTTATCGCAAGATTCCACGACAAACCGACCGACCGACAAACTGACGTGGCACGGGCAAGCGAAGTTAATATAGAGAATTTAAAAAATAAAAATAAATTATACAGAAAAAATGTATGCGAGATAAAATAATATAATACTAATTTCACTATAAGACTTTAATTATTCAATTCAAAATTAAAATTTAGATTTTTTCGCGCACCCTAAAAGGGGTTCGCACCCTTATAGGTGCTCGGCCATATGCTTGGCTCAGCTTTGGCGTTAAGGAAAAGGAGGAGAAAAGAGGAGATGTCTATGAGCTTGTGTTTTGAAAGCCTGTGGATCATAGTGATGTGGGAAGAAAGAGCTTGGCAGAGCATTCCACATACGTGTGGTACGGCTGAAGAAGGAATCCCTGAATTTAACTGTACGTCCGAAGATGGGCTTGAGGGTAAACTGATGAGCATTAAAAGTGCCACGAGTGTTGCGGTTTAATTCAAAGAGAGGTTGCATGCAGCTGGGCTTTTCTCTTGAGCACCGCTGGTAGAAGAAACGATAAAACAGTGACAAGCAGAAAACGTTCCTGCGGTGTTCAAGCGAATCTATTGAATTCGCTATATTTGCGTCACCGATAAGTTTTATCGCGCGGTTTTGTATTCTATCTAGCTGATGCAAAGTAGTTTTAGGTGCACCAGACCAGATATGGCGATTGTTATTCTAAACCTAACATTTCGCAACGTTTTTGGCGACGGTAAATATGGGGTCATTCCAACGAAGCTTGTCGTTAACGCACATACCGAGAATTTCGAGATTTTCAGTTTCCTCGATGCAAGTGCCATTCATGGATAATGGCATGGGATTTAGGAATCGCTTAGACGACAGGAGAAAGCATTGGGGTTTGGAAGCGTTAAATTCTACACGATTGTTTTCTCCCCATTTTATTATGCTGTCTAGGTCAGAATTTATCGTGCTTAACATACGTTGTTGTTTGAGTTCCACATGAGAATTATATGAGAACCTGAAAGTGCTGTCGTCAGCGAAAGAGTGAATTGGATTAGAAGTCACAGATAAGAAATCATTAATAAAAATGAGGAAGAGAGTCGGGGACAAAACAGAGACATGAGGAACGGCAGCATTTAAGTAATATGCTTTAGACTTGAAACCGTCCAATACAAGTTGAATTGAGCTGTCCAAAATGTAGCTTCTCATTCAGTGAAGCAGTTTATCATCAACTCCATAAGCACGCATTTTGGTCAAGAGAGCTTGATGCCAAACTCTGTCAATGCCTTAGAAATATCGAGTGCCACAGCTTTGCTTTCTCCAAATTGATACAAAGACCGGTTCCACTGTTCAGTGAGAATCAGTGCCCACGAAATCCGTACTGCCGGTCACTAAGAATTTCGTTGGCTTCAAGATATTTCATAAGCTGAAAATTGATCAGCGTTTCCATGACCTTGGAAAGAATGGATGTAAGGGTCGGTACGAAGAAGGAGACGACGGCTCTCCTTTTTGGGTATGGGCTGGACAAATGCTGTTTTCCAACTTCTTGGGAAGAGTCCAGAAGAATAGGAGAGATGGAAAAGCTTACGCAATGGTAATGTCAGCTTGTAAGAACACCTCTTTAGCACTAATGTGGAAATACCATCTGGCCCAGCGGATTTGTGAATGTTGAGATCGTTTAAAACTCTAGCAACTGCACGAGTACGAATGAAGATCTGTCCCATGGAATGTTCAATACTCGCAGGTGCAGGCGGCAACAATGAACAATCTGGAAGTGTGGAGCTAGCTGCAAAATGTGCAGCAAACAGATTGTCTTTGTCTATAGAGTTGACAACTGAAGTGTTATTATAAATGAGCGTTGGAATTGACGACGAGGCTGTATTTTTGATTCTTTTCACAAAAGAGCAAATATTTTAACTACCTTTGAGAGATTGTAGTATTTTTTGCCTCAATTTTTGGTCGTAAGCGAATTTGAATCGCCGAAGATGAGCATTGCAATCATTTCTGGCTCGTTTAAATTTTGTTTGGTTTACCTCAGTAGGGTTTGCTTTGTAAAACCGAAAGCATACCTCTCTAATCCTAGAAACCTCTTTACAGCTCTAATCGTACCATATATCTTCCTTTGGTTTGATAGACTTATTCCTAAAAGGGATAAACTTTCTCATACCAATAAGAATGATGTTTGTGACTGCATCAGCGGCGGCATCCACGTTGGTATCGCGAAACAATAGCGACCAGTTAAGATAGTATTAAAGAGATAGTAATTTACTAGAGGACTTCACTGTTAACATGAGCAACATTTTGTCTTCTCGCAGCAAGCACGTCGAGACATCAAAATCGTCAACATTAATGGAATTTTCATTCTTCCTTCGTCGTTGGCATTATCCCGCCGTTATGTAAGAAAAATAGCCTTCAACACTGGGGGTTTACATTTGACTGTCTGGCACAGGTGGTGGAAAATCGACTAAGATTTTCATCTTGCATATTTGAGCTGGATGTTATGACAGAACACGAGATGTCCATTGATCTGAAGAACCACGTGCTAAAATGACGTAATGTGAAAATATCCCTGCAAATAAATGATAACCAGAATGGTGATTTAAGATTACGATACGATGCGATACGGCAAGATACCAGTGACAATAATAAATGTTACCCAATCACCAAACATCACATCGCAAACTGCCAGCCTGTGAAAGCACTATACTAAACTACATTTGCAAAGAAAGCGAATCATTCAATGTCTTGTGTCAACATCTTCCATCAGCAGAGCTATAAGAAGCAGTATCGGCGCTAGATGCCGATGTGTTTGCTATCAGCGACAACGACATGGGTAAAACCGATATATTCGAATCGATAGAGGAAATGCTACCCCAATTAACCAAAAGCCAAGACGAATACCGCTAGCTAAAAAAACAAACAGCTGAAACCCTGGTAAAGAAGATGGAACGTGTTGGAATCATATAGAAGTCCAAAAGCCCGTTAAGCTCACCTGTGGTACTTGTCTAAAAGAAGGATGGTTCAACGAGATTTTGTGTGGACTATCGAAAATTGAACAATGGCACCACAAAATGTACATACATATGACACGCTGGATACCTTATCCGGAGCCAGAATCTTCAGTTCATTGAATCTGAAAAGTCAGTATAACAGATGAATGCATATTGATACTGGTAGGTCGCAGTTCATGACTATGACAAGAAGACAGCATTTACAGCAGAAAACGGCTTTTATCAATTCTGTAATGCCGTTTGGTTAACGTAACGATTATGCTAAATTTGAGCGGTTGATGGAACATGTTCTGAGAGACCTTAGTTGGAAAACATGTCTGGTCTATTTGGATGACATCATCGTATTGGGACGCATATTTAATCAACATGTGAATAATCTCCGGAAATTTTGGAAACCAATAAAGCTTCAGGATTTAAGATGAGTTCACCTAAATATATCCTCTTCCAGTATTACGTGATTTATTCGTGTCACATTGTATCCAGTCAAGGAGTGCGCACCGGTCCAAATAAGTAAGCAGCTTTTGAGGAAATGTCCAGTACCAAGAAATTTACATGAGCTGCGCAGTAGCCGGATTACAGGTGATGCCAACCTCCCAGTTCCTAGTATTAACGGTTTGTGCATAACTTCGCAGATTTTACACAGAGCTTTCATCGCTTTTGTTCACCGAGCATCAAGAAGAGGAAGATATATACAGTTCTCCAATTTTAACATATCCACAGGCAGGAGAACACTTCATACTGGACACTGACGCAAGCAGTGCGGGGATAGGAGCGGTGTTATCACAGAATCAAGAAGTGAAGGATCGTGTAATAGTGGACTTCATTCGTTCGCGTTCTAAGCCTGTTAAGAACTATTGCGTTGCCCGAAGAGAATTGCTAGCTGTTGTAGATATAGCGTTAAACACTTCCATAGGTACTTATGAGAGGCCAAGAGTTTCTTCTACGAACTGACCACGCAGGTCTTAAGTGGTAAAGGCAGTTCAAAGAACCAGAGGGTAAAGTGGCTAGATGGATTGAACGACTCCAGGCATATTCATTTACTCTGCGGGTACACGTTTTATTGCAGCGAAGAAGCGAAGCTTACAAATAAAAAAGGAAAAAACCTGCAAGACGCTATAATACAGAATAACTGTAAACACATTAGCACTATGGGGAGCCCACTTACTGGCCTAGTGACACTAGGAAAATAACGGACCTCATAGCCTTCTCCATTATAAAGAATATAAATGCAAATTATCTGACAGTAAATTCTTGCTTTGAATTATCGTCTGACCACTCTCCTATTATACCTTTTTCAAGTCAAGTTAACAATTTTTCAAACCAAATTAACAAATATTCAAATCGAATTAACAATTTTTCAAAACAAATTAACAAATTTCCAAATCAAATTAACAAATTTTCAGAACAAAATAACACTTTTTCAAATGAAGTTAGCCAATTTTCAAAACAAATTAACAAATGTTCAAAGCAAATTAACAACATTTTTCAAATCAAATTAAATCATTTTTTTTTTTTGCAAAATATACAATAAAATGTAAATGCTAAATAAGGTTAGTTGGTGCGATGAACAGTCAAGGTATTGTTCATCACAAAATTTTTAGCAACTCGACAGTAAATTCCATTAGATTTTTTGAGTTTTTGTCGGAATTATTGAAACAGTTCACAACTAGAAATATTACCGACGCTTGGTTAGTATTAGATAACTGTACAATACATAAAAAAGAAGCAGTTAAGGATCTTGTACGTGGTACTCAATATAAGTTGATGTTTTTAGTTCCATTCTCACCAATGTTGAACCCTATAGAAAATGTATGGTCGAATGTGAAAATTTTGGCTAGACAGTATTTGGGTGATCCAGTAAACCGCCGAACTCTAGTTGAGGTAATAGAGTTATCCTTAAACCCAGTGACTGCAGCTGACTGTTCAAATTTTATAATGAATATGATGATAAAAATGAGCAATGCAGCAGCGGGCGCTCCATTAGAATAATTTGTCGAAATTTATAATCTGAATTTTATAAAGCTGAATTCATATATTCTAAGCTGAATTTTATTTTATGAAATACGAATTGACAAAATAAAATTAATTTAATTTGATTTGAAAATAGTTGTTAATTTGTTTTGAAAATTGGCTAACTTCATTTGAAAAAGTGTTATTTTGTTCTAAAAATTTGTTAATTTGATTTGGAAATTTGTTAATTTGTTTTGAAAAATTGTTAATTCGATTTGAATATTTGTTAATTTGATTTGAACATTCGCCAAATTGGTTTGAAAAATGGTTAACTTGACTTGAAAAAGGTATATATTAGAACTTAAAACAGAACCAAAAGTCAAGGATTACCACTTCGCAATCGCAAAATGGACCGCACCGCATTTCGAGAAATAATCGACGAGAAGATAGAACTTAAAATTTCACTCGACACCAAATGAGTTTGAAAGTGCTATTATGCTATTAAATGGCACAATACAAACAGCTGCAATAATGTCCACTCCAGAGATTAAAACAAAACAATTCAACGAACCGGCACCGCATTCAACCAAACAAAAAAATGAATGAAATGAAAATTGGCTAACTTCATTTGAAAAAGTGTTATTTTGTTCTAAAAATTTGTTAATTTAATTTGGAAATTTGTTAATTTGTTTTGAAAAATTGTTAATTCGATTTGAATATTTGTTAATTTGATTTGAACATTTATCAAATTGGTTTGAAAAATGGTTAAGTTGACTTGAAAAAGGTATATATTAGAACTTAAAACAGAACCAAAACTCAAGGATTCCCACTTAGCAATCGCAAAATGGACCGCACCGCATTTCGCGAAATAATCGACGAGAAGATAGAACTTCAAATTTCACTCGACACCAAATGAGTTTGAAAATGCTATTATGCTATTAAATGACACAATACAAACAGCTGCAATAATGTCCACTCCAGAGATTAAAACGAAACAATTCAACGAACCGGCACCGCATTCAACCAAACTAAAAATCAAAGAAAAACGGAAGCTGGCGAGTTACCAGATCACCATTTTACAAGGCAAAACTTAACAAAGCAACCAAAGAGCTTAAAAACACGGATTGGATTTGGCTGGTTTTGACATTCGAATTCGGATTCGGATTCCAAATAAAATACAGCTTTATTTAAGTTCCTCTCAAACCTAACACCAACAAGAACAAAAACTACTCACTCTGTAATGTAAATAAATACATAACAATTTCAAAAAAAAAAAATAGCCAATAAAAACTAAAATTTTTCGTGTAAATTCTCTAACTGATACACAATGTGCAAAGTTAGTATTCTCTTTTGAACCGCGAACGAAGTCAGACGTGCGACAGAACAGAATTTGCATCTCGGAAATTTAATAATAAAAAAAAATTATTTGAATAGTTTCTTTAGTTTTTGTTTTTTTTGTGTAATAAAAAAATAAAACTGGTGTGCAAAATTAGTTATTAAATAACCGAAAGTTGTGAACATTGTTGTTTATAGTGTTATTTTTTTTTTCTCTTTATTATTTGTACTATTTTAAAATAAACAGTGAGGGTTATTTCGAAGTTAAGTGAGAGGAGCAACCACAAAAGTGGAACCTCCATAAAATATGTGGCATCTTTAAAGGATCCGCAAAAATTCTTGAAAAATATAAACAGTGGAAAAAAAAACCAAAAGAGTGTTAAAAATCTCTTATCTAACGAAGATATTAAAAAATTAAGATTCTACGAAGAAATTCAGAACGCCGAAGAGGGATTTTCCCATCATCAAGAAAAAAACGACGCCACGCCACTACAAAACAACGCCACGCCGTTTCAAAGTGAAATAAAAATGTCGGACAAAAAAAACAGTGCTGCCAACTCACATGATGAATGGACCCTTATAAAATCCAAAATTAATAAAGTGGTCAGGGGATCTGATGATCAATCAAAAAGAAGTCGTATAAGTAATGAAGGGAACATCAACAGGTTTGAATTATTAGCGGACAACAAAATGGACACGGGTGAACATTTACACAACACAAAGACAATCCCAAAAACAAATACGGTATCTGAGAAGGGGACTACCTTTTGTCCACCAATTTTTGTATTTAAGTTGAGTTGTGACTTTTTAAAAAAAATTATTGAATTCACGGCAAAAGAGTGCAAAATCTCTGCATATAAGTATAAATTTATAAATGTTGGGTATCAAAAAACAAAAGTATTTGTGTCCAACAATATCATCCACAGGGAACTGATCGCTAAGATTCGAGAAACTGAGGCACAAGCGTTCTCCTTTACCCCAAAGGAATGTCAGAAGGTGCCAGTATTGCTAAAAGGAATGGATGCCGACACATCGCTGGAGGATATAGCTTTAGCTATTAGGGAACAGGTTCCTAACATCAAAATAAATAAAATTTCTAATTTTTCTACACCGCGTTCAAATGAGAGAAACAAGAAACTGAACATTTTTACCGTTCAATTGGAAGCGGGTGAATCGCCCCTGGAGCTAGTTAAAATAAAATTTTTACTAAACCAAAGAGTTTTTTGGGAAAAGAAAACCCATAGAAACATAACCCGCTGTTTTAGGTGCCAGCGCTTTGGACACACTGGACAGTTTTGTGGATACAGCACACGTTGTGCTGTCTGAGGTTTGCCTTAAAGCAAAAGAAAATAATAATGAGCCTCAAAGAGTCAAATGCGCAAATTGTGCCAGTACATCCCATTCAGCGCTAGATTCTACGTGTCCAGCGTTTTTGAAATATAAGGAACGCAGAGAATTTCTCTTGCAAAAAGCAAGACAACAAAAAAACCAAGGAATCCCAATCAATATTCCTATTCTTAACAACAAGAACTTTCCTAATATTTTATCTCAAGCTAATTCACCGAAGTCAAATCCAGTAAACAAAAATTTAAAATATTCCGATGCAGTTAAAAGTGGGGCTTCAGTTGAGCAACCAACCAGTTCTTCTCTTAAATCTTTTCTTGAAGAGTCTCAGAAGCTTTTTGGAATCTCATTTAGTGATCTAATCACGAAAATTAGACAATTTTGGCCCGGGTACATGCAATCTAATTCGGTAGAAGATAAAATGTTTAAATACATTAGTTTCGTTGCTTCAATAGTAGTGTAATGAATCGCAACAAGCTTAAAATACTTTCGCTGAACATAAATTCAATAGTTAGTCATGAAAAAAGGTTATCCCTACTAAACATTCTAACTAAATATAAGCCCCAAATTTGCTTGCTTTCCGAAACTAAATTAAGGGCCAGGCACAAACTTAGTTTCGATGGTTTTAATATAATTAGAAATGACGCTTTAGGTGGAACCGCAGTTATTTTAAGAAATGACTATAAATATTCTGTGATAACCTTTGAAAGTAGTGTATTTTCAACATGCCTGGCGAGTATTACATACAACAGTAATACAAACCAGCAGAGGAACCTCTTGATTGGAAGTATCTATATACGACCTAACATAAACTCCTCTGTGAAAGGTGAACTGGATAGCCTTTATACCCTTACCAATAACTTTAACGAAGTTATTCTAGGTGGTGATTTCAACTCGCGTCACACAGCATGGGGTGATTCAACTGTTAACAGAAATGGGCAGCTTCTTCAAAGCTGGCTTAACGACGGACCATTTATAACGTTAGAGGTAGTTTCTCCAAACAGTCCAACATTTCCCAGAACGTCTTCACTCTTAGATTTTTTTATTGTCTCATCTTCATTAATTTCTTTTACCTCTAGCCCCCAAACAAATCCTTACAGCTGTACAACGATTTCATCTCCTTCTGATCACTTTGGAGTCCTTTTAACTTTAGGCTTTCACAGTTTTCGTCCACTCGAAATCGACCGTCCAACGTTTATAAGCTTTGTGAACACTGATTGGCATACATTTAGGTCAGAACTGCATCAAAAAATCTCTCTAATCGATATACCACTAGACCGTAACATTTCGAACTCCTCAATAGATCTATTTATAAAAAGTATTAGTAGCGAAATTAATTCATGTACTGAAAATCATTCAGTGAAAAAAACTGCAAGAGGCATGATATATTGTAATATT
This sequence comes from Nephrocerus scutellatus, assembly GCA_947095585.1. Taxonomy (NCBI): domain Eukaryota; kingdom Metazoa; phylum Arthropoda; class Insecta; order Diptera; family Pipunculidae; genus Nephrocerus; species Nephrocerus scutellatus. Next base: position 44,219,961 of record OX352763.1, read on the forward strand.
TCATCTTTTACAAAAGAATTACTCAAAACTCGAAACGTTTGGAAAAGGAAACTTAAGCGAATATACCATCATCGCCTTAATAGAATAACAGAGGAGTACAGAGAATTGCATAATAGAATTAAATGCCTAACTAAAATCATCAGAGATAGAGTGAGAATAGATCTTAATAAGGCCTTTGCAAAAAGACTCAAAGAAATAAAACCTTCTCCCTCAGCTTTTAAAGAAATCGATAGAATATCAGGTAGAAAATTCTTTGGTACTGATATTTCAAATTGTACACTTTCATTTAATAACCACGACCTTAACAATAGTGATGCTAAGCTCGGTGCCTTTCACGATTTCTTTGCAGGTATATACTCTGAAAAACTGCCTTCAGCAAATACCCATCTGAACACAACTGTCTATAATTTCGCCAGTAACTTTTTTAGCAACGCTAGAAACAGCATTATAACAGTTTTTTCGCCTACTAACTTAGCCTCAAGTCCAGATAACCCATCTGTCTTTACTAGTGCAGATGAAGTTGAGGAATTAAGACTGAATCTTAACAACAAAAAATCGGCTGGTACAGATGGTATATCAAACTTTACAATTCGTAAATGCCCCCATTATTTGGACATTAAATTATCCATAATCTTCAATCACTGCATTAATAATGGTTATTTTCCTTTAGCATGGAAAGAAGCCAAATTGATCCCATTGGCAAAAAAGAAGAGTTCCAGAGATATAAAGGATTTTAGGCCAATATCACTACTTTCAAATATGGGCAAACTGTTTGAAAAAGTCTTAGAAGGAGGGATAAATAAAGTCTGTTCCGACCAAAATATAATTCAGAATAAACAATTTGGTTTCAAGAAATATCATTCCACTTACCATGCGATTATGCTCCTTTCAGATAAAATTACACAAAACCTAAGAAATGGGCGTTGCACAGTATGTTTAGAACTAGATTTTGAGAAAGCGTTTGATTCAGTGTGGCACAAAGGTCTACTCTTCAAACTTCACCAACTTAACTTCCCTGCCTATTTAATAAAAATAATTGGAAGTTACTTGTCAAATAGAAACACCAGAGTCTTTATAAAAAATGAAAGATCTGGAATAATTCCAATTTTATCGGGCGTACCACAAGGCTCTATTTTAGGTCCAACTTTGTTTAATATATTTCTTAATGACTTCCCATTTACAGATCCCTTCACGGATGAACCAGGTGCTATATTGTATGCGGACGATACAATTATTTTATCCAGCAGCGAAAGACCTCAGAAAGCCTTAGATAAGATTAAAGACAAACTCTCAGTTTTTAAAGGATACTTTCAAAACTGGGGATTGAAATTAAACTTAGACAAGTGTGGAGTAATTTGTTTTAGAAACTCTAGCGGAAAAGGTCACCATTTGGCAGTACGAGAAAGCAAAACTCTCAAGCTGGTCTTTGACCAAAAGCTCATTCCGTTAAAGACCGAGATTTAATATCTGGGTATTAATTTTCACCACAGATTTAACTTTAATAAGCACGCCAGGAAATCTCTTAATAAAGCGAGATTTGCAATCTGTACTATAAAACCCTTGTTAACTTCAAACTTTCTTTCCTCTAAAGTCAAGCTTTTAATGTACAAAACACTAATAAGACCAATTTTAACTTACAGTTTTCCCACCTGGTTTACAATCTCTCCAACTGTAGCGCAAGAAATGGAGTTATTTGAGCGCAAGATCCTGAGACACTGCACTGGAACTTTTAGAAAACTCAACAAAAAATGGATTTCTAATAACATTTTGTATGATAGAGCAAAAGTAGTGCCGCTTATGAGATACATGGTTAACCTAATGAGGAAAGCTATGTACAATATTGAATCCCACCCAAACCCATTAGTTCGCTCCATTTTTGAGAGAAACATAAATGAGTCACTGATAGATAACTACTATCTGTCACCAGTAAATATTCTGCACGACGATTCAGCCAACCATATCATCAGCCCTGATGAAGCGGAGAACATAATTGTGCCCTTCTACTTGAAAACATCTGCTATAAATTACAGAACATAATATAATTTAGATCTAAATATAAGATTCGTACACACATCTAGACAATGAATAAAAAAATCAGCTAAACACTATGTATATATATATATATAATAAATAAAATAAAAAAAAAATAAAAAAATAAAAAAAAAATATATATATATATAAAAAAAAAATTATTTAATTTAGTTTTTTAGGTTAGGTTACCTTTTTATGGATTACAACACACATTTAGATTTATTTTTTTTGTTTTTTTGTTATGTTAACTAGTTATAAGTGCCTATGAGGCAGAAAAAGATGTAAGCTATGAGCAAGCAAATACACTATACATATAATTAAGAGTACAAATACTATTTGTAGCTAAAAACAGCAGTATCAACATTTAAGAAAATGTCTAGTTACTTAAGAACTTTGTAATAGCTTGACATACTTACTAGTCGGCTACTGTTAAACGTCAAACTAAATGTATATAATTTGGAAAACAGTCTCAATAAAGAATTGAAATTGAAAAAAATTGTGCAAAGTTAGTGTTGGAGTTACAGGAATTTATATCCAATGTATTTTATATTAAGTTACTTTCTATAGTGTACATGATACAATTTATGTACAATTTCTGTAAGTGCAAAAGGCATCGAGATCAACATGAGGTCGGCACGGGTTAGAGCGGGACTGCACTATGAAACACGTAGTATGAAGAATTTCAGAATTTCTTACGTACGTGTAGATATGTGTGTATGCCCTGTCTAGCGTGTCTAGTTTCTATGGCTCTTTTTTCTTTCCGTTTTTGTTTTTCATCGTGACAAGTGCGTTTCGAATTAAATTAAAATATTATTCATTTAAAAGTAAAAACGTGCTTGTTTCTTTTGTTTCATTTATAAAAAGGGCAAAGGGCCTAGTTACCAAAAATGGGTTACTTGTTTTAAATGTGTTAAATGCTGAATTAGATAAAAAAAAATATAAAATAAAAATAAAAACCTTGTTTCTTAATGTACATGTATGCATGTAGAAACTTACAGGAATTCTAGTGTAACTTTGTGCGTTTTGAAAAATTTAACAAAATTAAAATAATTAAATGGAAAAAGTTAAAAGAAACATTAGGCCTTTTGACGGCGAAAAGTACTCCTTTTGGAAATTTAGAATTAGAGCACTACTGGCCGAAAGTGATGTTCTTAGTGTAATCGATAAAGAAAAGCCAGAAAAAGAAACTGATCAGTGGGCAAAAGCCAAAAGAGTTGCAAAAAGCTTAATTACTGAATTTTTAAGTGATTCTTTCCTCAGTTTCGCAACCACAGAGTGTACCGCGAAAGAAATTCTTGTTAATTTGGATAACATATATGAGCGTACAAGCTTGGCGTCTCAGCTTTCGGTTAGAATTAGGTCGTTAAAATTAAAACCTAATTCATGTCTCATGAATCACTTCAATATTTTCGATGATTTAATAACTGAACTGATATCTTCTGGTGCAAAAATTGAGGAGATGGACAAAGTGTCACATCTGCTATTAACACTCCCCTCTGCCTATGACGAAATAATAACTGCGGTTGAAACATTGTCAGAGACAAATCTAACTTTAGCTTTTGTGAAAAATCGATTATTGGCTCACAAAATAAAATTAAGAAATGCTTGTAAAGATACTAGTTTAAAAATTCTACAAACCGTAGGAAATGGTGGACAAAATGAATACAAATTCCTTGTGAACAATAATAACAAATACAAAAATAATTTTAAAAATAAAATAAACAAAAGAGCTAATCTAAAATGTCACAACTGTAAAAGGGGTCATATTAAAAAAGACTGTTTTATTTTTAAAAGACTTCAAAATAACCATGGGGAAGAAAATGCAAAGCAAGTACAAACAGCCACTGCACAATCAAATACCGGCTTCGCTTTTATGTTAAAAAGAATGGTAAATGTACCACATACAAATTCGATTGGTATTTCGTTTATTTTGGACTCGGGTGCATCTGACCATATGGTAAATGATAAAAGTCTATTAGTCAATTGTGCTGAGTTAGAGGAGCCAATTGAAATCGCAATTGCCAAATGCGATGAATACATATATGCAACTGCAAAGGGTATTGTGCAAGTGCAGAATGATTGGAAATTACAGATCACTATCGATAATGTATTGTACTGCGAGCATATTCCTCAGAATTTACTCTCGGTCAAGAAAATGCAAGATGCTGGAATGGAAATTGTATTTTCGGTAGGAGGTGTAAAAGTCACTAAAAATGGTAAAATAGTTTTCGAAAGTAAGTGTTCTTTTAATATTCCTATTATTAATTTTGAACTATGCCATAAGGCATATATAACAAATAAAAATAATATAAGTACGTATCAATTGTGGCATGAACGGGACATATTAGTAAAGGGAAAATAATGGAGTTAAAACGAAATAATATGTTTGGAGACATTAATTTATTAAATAACATTAAATTTGACATTGAGGTATGTGAAGCTTGTGTAAATGGGGAAAAACCGGATTGCCATTTGCAACATTCAAAAATAAAGAATATATTAAAAGACCTCTGTTCATAATACACTCCGACGTCTGTGGTCCGATAACACCTCCTACAATTGATGGACATTTGCAACATTCAAAAATAAAGAATATATTAAAAGACCTTTGTTCATAATACACTCAGACGTCTGTGGTCCAATAACACCTCCTACAATTGATGGTAAAAATTACTACGTAATTTTTGTTGATCAATTCACACATTACTGTGTGACTTACTAAATAACTCACAAGTCTGACGTGTTCGCATATTTCAAAGATTTTGTTGCTAAAAGTGAAAATCATTTTAAGCTTAAAGTTGTGAATTTGTATATAGATAATGGCAGAGAGTATCTGTCAAACGAAATGAGAGACTTTTGTGTCGAAAAGGGAATTAGTTATCATTTAACAATTCTACATACGCCACATTTGAATGCTGTGTCTGAACGTATGATTAGGACAATTACTGAAAAAGCTCGTGCTATGGTTAATGGAGCGAAATTGGAAAAATGGTTTTGGGGAGAAGCTGTGTTAACTGCTAAGTATCTAAAAAACAGAAGCCCAAGTAATGCATTACATGATAGGAAGAAAACATTCGAAATGTGGCATAATAGAAAGCCAAATTTAAAGTACTTGAAAGTATTTGGCTCTACGGTATATATGCATAACAAAACAAGAAAAAGAAAATTTGATAATAAATCCATAAAAGGTATACTTGTTGGTTATGAGACAAATGGTTTTAAGTTATGGGCTGTAGAAGCTAAGAAATTTGTTGTAGCTAGAGATGTAATTGTAGACGAAAATAAGGTGATTTGTTGTTCCAGAATGAAAGTATGGAACAAGAAAATGTCTTCCAGAATGAAAGTATGGAACAAGAAAATGACTCCCAGAATGAAAGTATGGGTAATATTCGCTGTAATATCCCGAATGAGAGTACGGACGATAACTTCCAGAATGAAAGTAAGGAAGGGGTACAGTGTGATGTCCAAAATTATAATATTATACCAGATCTCCTGAATGAGAGTAGGGAAGAAGAGCAGCCTTATTTCCCGAATAAAAGTACGGAAGAAAATCTTGAAGTCAGACGAAGTGAAAGACTAAGAGATAAACCACCAAGATCTTATAGATTTTCGGATAGTTGTCTACTATATTCACAAACTCTTTTTTGTGACATACCTAATTCGTTTACTGAAATAGAAAAACGGCATGACAGGTTGAAATGGGAAGAAGCAATTAAAGAAGAATTGGATTCTCATATTATAAATGAAACTTGGACCCTTGTTGAAAACCCGAAAGATAAAATCTATATGACGATTCCTCAGTGGTTGGTTTGTAAAAATGACAAAATCTGTAAATAAAAAAAATCTATTTATGGTCTCAAACAGACAGCTAGATGCTGGTATGAAATGTTTGAGGAAATATTGAAAGAAATTGGATTTATTAGCTCTGCAGTAGATCATTGTATATATCTTCTGTATAAAGGAGAGGTTAATAAAAACAAATATCTATTGTTGTATGTCGATGATCTGGTTATAGCAACAGACATTTTAGAAACGATGTCTAAATTTAAAAACTATTTGATGGGTAAATTTAGGATGACTGACTTAGCTGAAATCAAACATTTTATTGGGATAAAAATAAACAGAATTTGAAATAAACTAGAACTTAGTCAGTCTGCTTACATTATTAATGTTTTATAGAAATTTGGCATGGATGATTGTAACTCAGTTAGCACTCCACTTCCAAATAAACTAAATTATGAGGCCCTAAATTCAGATGAAACTTATAATGCGCCATGTCGAAATGTAATTGGCTGTGTAATGTACATAATGTTATGTAATCGACCTGATTTAAGTACATCTGTTGGCATTTTAAGTAGATATACAAATAAAAACAATAAAGAACTATGGCAATGCCTGAAAAGAGTTTTTAAGATACTTAAAGGGTACAGTTAATCTGAAGTTAACATTTGAAAAAGGGTTAAATAATGCAAATCTTTTTAGTGGGTATGTTGATTCTGATTGGGCTGGGAATGAAAACGATAGAAAGAGTACTACGGGTTACTTATTCAAAATGTTTGTTATTTGCTGGAATACGAAAAAGCTAAATTCAGTTGCAGCTTCATCTACTGAGGCAGAATACATGAGGCCACTAGGGAAGCTATGTGGTTAAAATCATTAGCAAAAGATATTAAATTAGAATTAAACGAACCAAATAAAATTTTTGAAGACAACCAAGGATGCATTAGTATTGCTAATTATCCCACATGCCACAAGAGATCAAAACATATTGACATTAAATATCATTTCTCCAGGGAACAAATTGAAAGAAAACTAATTACTGTTGAATATATTTCCACAGATAAACAGCTGGCTGATATTTTAACCAAACCACTACCTGGACCCCGATTTGTCGACCTGAGAGATCAATTAGGGCTGATGAACTGATGGTTTATAAATTTGAAATTGAAATTAATACTAAATTTTTGTTGATTGACCCAAAATTCTTAATTTAATTTTATTTTTGGCTATTCTTTGATTTTGAATTACTAAATGAATGATGTAAACTTTTTTTTTAATTCTAAGTTATATTGGTCTGATTGGGTTTTTTCTGGGTTTCCCCAATCCTTGCAACAAATGTTGGATCAAATATTGTTATATTCCCCAGAATGCTCGACTTGTCAAAATAGATTTTATATTGAAGTTTGAATTGTATTTTTTTTTGTACTAATTTGGATCTCTATGCTTTTTGAGGAGGTGTGTTGGAGTTACAGGAATATATATCCAATGTATTTTATATTAAGTTACTTTCTATAGTGTACATGATACAATTTATGTACAATTCCTGTAAGTGCAAAAGGCATCGAGATCAACATGAGGTCGGCACGGTTTAGAGCACTATGAAACACGTAGTATGAAGAATTTCACTACGTACGGGTAGTGAATGCCCTGCCTAGCGTGTCTTGTTTCTATGTCTCTTCTTTCTTTCCGTTTTTGTTTTTCATCGCGTTTCGAATTAAATTAAAATATTATTCATTAAAAACGTACTTGTTTCTTTTATTTCATTTATAAAAAGGGCAATTATTTTAACAGTTTGAATAAAATCGGGGTAACATTAAAACAATATTTGGGAGCCCATTTATTCTGATCACTCCAAAATTTTTACAAAAAATATTTCCATTGAAGATACACATGTGTATACAATTTAAAGAAAATCGATTTTTAAAAGTTTATATGAGAGCCCCTCGGCACTGGGACCACTTCCAAATTTTTACAAAAACCTTTGTCCATAGTATGTGTGTGTATAAAATTTGAAGAAAATCGGGTAAATTTTTTAAAGTTTTAATATGGTCTTCCGACACCGGGATCCGATCACCCCAAATCTTTCCAAAAAGTGTTGTCCAATTAAGAAACAATTTAAAGAAAATCGATTTTTAAAAGTTTATATGAGAACCCCTCGGCACTGGGACCACTTCCAAATTTTTACAAAAACCTTTGTCCATAGGATGTGTGTGTATAAAATTCGGGTAAATTTTTTAAAGTTTTAATATGGTCTTCCGAGACCGGGGTCCGATCACCCCAAATTTTTCCAAAAAGTGTTGTCCATCGGAGATGCGTATAAAATTTGAAGAAAATCGGGTACTTTTTTTATAAAATTTGTATGGGTGCCCCGGACTACGGGGCCCGATCACTTCCAAATTTTTACAAAAAATGTTGTCCGTCGGAGATAGACTAACGTATAAAATATTAAGACAATCTGCTACTGTTTTTACAAAATTTGTATGGGTGCCCACCGACCCCAGGGACCGATCACGTGTACATGCGTATAAAATTTGAAGAAAATTGGGTACTTTTTTTTACGAAATTTGTATGGGTGCCCCGGACTACGGGGCCCGATCACTTCCAAATTTTTACAAAAAGATGTTGTCCATTGGAGACACACATGCGTATAAAATTTGAAGAAAATTGGGTACTTTTTTTATTCAAAATTTGTATGGGTCCCTCCCGACCACACTTCCAAATTTTTACAAAAAGAGTTGTCCATCGGAGATACACATGTGTGAAAATTTTGAAATACTTTTTTTTATAAAATTTGTTTGGGTGACCCCCTCCCCGACCCCGGGGCCCGATAACTTCCAAATTTTTACAAAAAGCGTTGTCCATCTGAGATACACATGCGAATTAAATTTGAAGAAAATCGGGTACATTTTGTAAAATATTTGTATAAAAAGATTAAATATCAAGAAAACATCAGGTTATGACAAGATAACTGGAAGAATGTTAAAAGAACTACCTTACAGGGAAGTTAAATTAAACTACTTTCCAAAAGTTTGGAAGGTATCAAAAATAAATGCCATACTAAAATCATACAGACCGATAAGTTTGCTACCCATTATCTCTCCTCACATAATTACCTACAAACAGTTACTCACCAACTGCAGGAAGTACTGGAGAGTCGACTGGCTTAACAAATGGGGAATTCAAATCAATGAAAGCTGTATTTTATTTGGAATCCGAATAAGGAATTCGAATGTCAAAACCAGCCATAACCATGAAAACAGCAGGTTTTCCAATTCGAAAGAAGGAATTCGGCAGTGCAATTGTTGTTGTAATTCCTTATTCCTCGGCAAATAAAATACGGCTGAAGATAAAAAAGTACAAGTCATCTACATCACGAAAAGAAACTTCAATCCTCCATCTATTTATATAAATAACAAAAATATTTCTACTGATAATCATGCAAATATCTAGGAATTCACATAGACAGCATAGACTGACTCCAAAAACGAAATCAAATTAAAAATACAAAAAACAGTGCGTGTAACCTTTACACGCGTTGTAAGTGATGTTGTGGGACAAAAAACCTCAAGAGACCCATAAAAGACCCCAAAAGACCATCAAAAGACCCCCAAATTTCTAAAAGAATCATAAAAAGAACCTTCAAAAGATCTTCCAAAGACCCTTTAAAAAACTTCCCAAAATACCCGCAAAAGACCACAAAAAACCCTCAAAATACCCCTAAAAAGCTTGGGTGTGGTAAGCTACATCCATAAGTACATAGATGGCGAGATCGCGGTGAGAAAAAAATACTGGCACCAAGTTGTAACCAGGCCAACTGGATTCCGAAACATCGAAATCAGCATTAACCTGGGTTTCGTTTAGTTGCCAAAATAGCTGGTTTGTGATCTGCTAAATAAACGCACTTGCACGTGGCCGAAGGGTTCGAAAAAACGTTGGGAACTGTCGAATAAAAACTATCGACTTATTCGATGGTTGCAAAATGTTCATTAATTAGATAGTTATCAAAATCGTTCAATTACTATTTTTCAGAAAGCATTCGTTCAAAACAATCAATTGAATGAATGATTTTTTTATTCGTTTGGTCTTTGGAAAGTTGCAAATGTTCGATTGTTTTTACATTAGATTGAGTGATTTATTTATTCGGACCACCCACTGGAAATGTTCGAATGTTTTAACGTTTGTTTGAATGATTTTCCCGCTAGTTGCTAGCTTCAGTTGATTTAACTTTTAATCAGAGTTGTTTGTTGTTTCGCGCTTATTTTGCTTTTTAAGAAAAATTTTAATTTGATCCGAAAACTGCTCAGAATTTATAAATATTGTTCTTATTATAAATTAAGTACCTAGCTTTGTTTGTATTTTATAGTTTTATCTTTTATGTTCGATTGTTTTGAACTTACGAAATATTTGAAAGTTTTTACAGTTAAGAATTGGAGTAAATAAGCTTCAGTTGTTTTAAATATTAATTAGAGTTGTTTGTGTTTCGTGTTAAGTGCCTCGCTTTTATAGTTTTTTTCTCCTTAAAAGAATTTGCGCTCGAGCTCAGATTTTTTCTCGGCAAATCGAACAGGAAAGGCGAAAATCTTTTGTTTACATTTTTTGTTGCATATTATGTTGTTTTAGTATAAATAGGGGCTAATCACCCAAAATGTACAGATCTGTTTTCGCTCTGCGGTAGATTCGGAAACGAACAATTTGATAGCCAAAAAAACGGTCCCAGATTTAAAGGAAAAAAAAACGCTATTTGTTTGTGTTTTATACAGCGTTTTACAGGTAAGTAACATATTTAAGTATTATCTTCCCAAAAATTGTAGCATTATTTTTAGCAATATGCGTCCTGGACTTAAAAGATGGGAGTTCTTTAAAAAAGACAGGCAACATTGTTTTGATTGTTTTTGTGTTTGTATGAATTAGTTTTCAGTATTATTTATTGTATGTAATTGAATTGGTTAGTAATGTAATGTAATGAATATATGTAGACGCCTAATGGGGAAACATATTTAAAAAACGCATTGTTGCTCCTATCTAATGGGTGATGTGGAAACGAAGGTGAGGCGTGAATGGTGTTTCATGTGTATGGAATATATTTTTTACCTCCCCCCTCCACTCATTGGTTGAAAAAATGTTGTGACCTTAATAAATGAATAAAATTATTTGATAGTTGAAATCTTTCAGTAACCTAATTCTCATCTTATAGTAACTTATCGTGTGTTGTTTGACCGATTGCAAACCTCCACACTGAGGAGTGAGAATATTGCAGACCTCAGCTATCTCGATCTCGAAACTCGAACGCACTTACTACTCCTAACTTCAAAAGGGTTTTGTAATTATTCTAAAATAATGTTGCTGTAAACTGTTATATTCGTCACATGTCATATGAAGCCTGTTCCCGTACTTTTTGTAGTAAAATCTCCCAGACCAAAAGAGAAAAAAAATAGTGAGAATGTATTTAACCACATAATTTTGTTAGAATTCTTTTAGTTAGTTATGTGGCATTTTTTGATCCAAATTAGTGCTGTGTGCAAAAATACTGCACTCACTCGAGGACACATACGGCATAGGTCAAAAACCAATCAAGCATGTGAGAGAGTGTTTAGTAACACTCTCATAAATTTTTTTTACAAAATTTAACCGATTTTCTTCAATTTTTATACGCATGTGTATCTCATATGGATAACACTTTTTGTAAAAATTTGGAAGTGATCGGGCCCCGGGGTCGACACCCAAACAAATTTTATAAAAAAAGTACCCGATTTTCTTTAAATTTTATACGCAAGTATATCTTCAATGGACAATACTTTTTGTAAAAATTTGGAAGTGATCGGTCCCCTGAATCAGGGCACCCATATAAATTTTATAAAAAAAAGTAATCGATTTTCTTCAAATTTTATACGCATGTGTATCTCCGACGATTGTAAAACTTTTGAAATTATCCGGCCCCGGTGTAAGAAGGACCCATACAAAATTTTAAAAAATTTACCCGATTTTATTTAAACCTTGCACATTGTGTATCCCCAATTAGAGAATTTACATGAAAAATTTTAATTTTTAGTGGTTGTTTTGTTTACTTTGAAATTAATATTGGGGTAAGTCATAGTAAGAGCGAATAAAGTTACCCAGTTACAATATCTTTACGCCGTGCAACATTTGATTGGTGTACAACTTCGAGTAATTTTATTCGCTCGGGTTGAATAAAAAAACAGACCCATAAGCCCGATTTTATGAACGCGAGTAAATGATTAATCCTCGGATTAATCGTCGTTTGCATTTTATGAACGACGATCAATGAGAAAATTAATCCGAGGATTTTTTTCTACTCTCTGTTTTATCGCTGATATTTTTGGGTAAGTCAGTGGGTAAAAAAAGGTGTTGTTATTATAAATTTTGACGTTTTAAAATTTAAACATTATATATATTAGTGAGAATTTTGAATTAAGAAGAGATCAATTGATCAAAATTTAATAAATTAATTTAATTTAAATTAATTGAAAATGAGTATTAGTAAGTATAAAATAGTTAAAAAATATAAAAATATAGTGACATCGAAATTTTTAATCATACACACAACATAAAATGTAAATATAAACTATATAATATAAGTGTAAACGTCAAAAAACTGTTTCCACTCTTAAAAAAAACTGCGGTATAACTGCATCTATAATCTTATAATCTATCGTCGTTCATAGAATCGACGAAAAAAAATCCGAGAGTAAAGATTAATCTTTGCTCTCGGATTTTATTTTATCTATCGTCGTTCATAAAATCGGGCCATAGTGTATATGGGTGATTGACTGCTTGATCAAGCATATTCTCATTTTCAGGAAGGAAGGTATTTTTTTTACCTTTTATAAGGTACCAACTAACCCCCAAACCTCCTTCAAACCAATTGGGAAAATCTTTTTCTGAAAAAAAAAAAGAAAAATTTGACAGCCCCTCCTACTAAAACGGGGCGTGGTCGCCGCCTTCTTTTTGCCGCCCCGGTGTGTAAGTGGGCGTGACAGGGGCGTAAATTCGCATGCGGGCTATACTGCGGAAAAGCCCTAAACCAAATTAAAAAAAGCACGAGTAGAAAATTTTACCTTGAAACTACATTCAGTGCAAGATTCTTATGATGTGACTTTTTCAAAATGTCACAAAAAAATGACAAATCGAACAAAATTGTCAATGATTTAGTTTTCGCTGACTTTTGTATGTGTAATTGTATACTTTGTTAATTTTTCATAATTATTATATTATAAATATAAATTATGCTTAGTTGTTTATATTTTAATTTAAATAAAACAATATTTTGTCTATTTTTATATAGCTTCTGAAATTCAGTGTTTATAGGGGTCTAAATATGTGACAACTGCCGAAAAAGAATTTGTTTTTGCGTTTCTAGAGCTTCATATAGAAGCTGCCAAAAATCAGTAATTATTTTAGAATATTACCTCTACAAAACGTTTATATTTATTTTATTGTTATTATGTTTATTTCGCAGATTCAGTTCAATTGATGGAAAACAAAAATTAAAAAATTCCAAATAAATATATTTTTAGGGGCATTTACCATTGTGCGTTTTTTGAGTGGGAGCTCTTTCGTGCAGCATAGTATGCATTCTCCACCTCGTTGTTTGGTTTCCTACTACAACCATCTACCATCTACGCGGTCCCAATCACACCCAGAAATCCGTATTTCAAGAAAAACAATATTAAGAATATTAAAATAATAATATTAAGAATAATTAAGAAATTTTTACAAATCCTACAATTTACTTTTGTTTCGTTTGATTCCTTTCTTCTTCACTAAGAACTTGATGAGTTGGTCCCCCCGAGGTTACTTCAAAAATACACCTATATACCGAGGTTTTTGACATGACAATTAAAGAATCCTGTCATATCGATCTTTGATAAGATTCTGTAACAAAATTAAAATTTTATTCGATACATTTCTGCAAGAAATACAAACCATTTGCAAAAAATTGATTGCAGTAAAAATTCTTGTATTGGTGAAAGTGCATGGTAAGTATATACCTCGTGCATATGTTAGACAAGTTTGCCAACAATTAACTGCATAATTCGTTTATGAAGCCGAAATATTCGTAAAAATTGAGCTTCCGGGATGCAGTTGAATGGGTCGCTCACATCTCTCAGATTACGCTTAATTTTTGCCAGTCTTCTGATATTAAATCAATAATTAAATTGATCAAAATATAAATCGAAGATGAATAGCAAAAACATTTGTTTTTTAATAAAAAAACGAATCGAATTGTTTATATACAAAAAATATAGTACGAACACATATTTAAAAACTTTTCTTTACCTGACTGACGAGGACGACCCCTTTTTGTCTGTATTTTCGACTAATTTGAGATAATTTTTAACCACCTTCCACACGACCTAGAGAGCTGAAATTTTTTAAGTGTTTAGTCCAAAATAGCATTTTGTATACTCCGCGTATGACGCGTGTCAAGTGTTGCGCGTGTGATGGGTTGACATTTTTTAAAGGTCCTTTTTAAGCATCTTCCACACGTCATAGAAAACTGAAATTTTGTGAGAGTCCAAAATAGCAGTATTTATATTCCGCGTTTGAAACGTGTTCCGCGTGTGATGGGTTGAGATCCCGCCACTTTCTCTTTTTGTGGTCTTTTTTAACCACCATTCGCACAACCTATAGAGCTGAAATTTTGTGTCAAGGGCCAATTTAGATATCTCACATTTGACGTGAGTCGCGTGTGATGCGTGAAAAAAAGAAAATACATACTTTGAAATAGACCCGACTTTTAAAACAGATATTTTGGTGATTATTACAAATAACTGGGACTGTGTGGCGTGTTTCGATTTAAACATAAAAGTTTGTACTCGAAGTTTTTTTACATTTATAGAAAACAGCATATTTAGTATAACTTCATTTTTGTATATAAATTTATTTATAAAACACACAAAATACATAGACGTAAATGGTACGTGATTTCTGTGATTACGTCTTAATCTTCTATTTAATAGATACACATCCAATTTTTTAAAAAAAACAATACAGTTTATTCAAATTTTATTTTTTCTTATATAAACACCACAGAACACAAGCACTTAATACAAAATGAGAAATCTCATTAAAATTAACTTTAAAATATAACTGCGCTAAACTAGAAGGGCAACTACTGTAAGCTGCTGCAAATGTCAGAAGTCATTTCGTCAGAATCGCAAATTTTCAGTCACAATATTTTGTACTAATAACAAAATGTCACGAAAAATTGTCATTTCAACATAATCTACCACCTGTTAGAGACGATCACCGATCAAAAATTGGGTTCAAATGAATGGTTTTCTAACCAAACAACTAGACAGCCAAAAAATAAATCGGCGCCGTATTTTTGCCATTTCGAATTTAACATAAAGTTACATAAACTTTGAATCTTCTAAAAACTGATATTTTTTGTAGTAAAAAAGTAAACTTTTCTACGTTTTACCTTTTTTTTGGAAAAAATCTACGCTCGAGTGCGCTCTATGGAAAAGTTTTTAGGAAATAAATTTAATATTATTTTACACCGCGTTCGGTTGGGTATAAAAAAATCGTTCAATTTTTTGAAATGCTTGCTGGTACTAACCAATATTTTGAGACATTCACGAACTGATCCATTAAGCGTTGACGTTGACGTTCTATTGCAATCACAATGATTAATGAGAGATAGAATAGACAACTTGTGTTAAACTTTTTATTTACCGCGACAGCGGTTTTTAACTATTTCATATCATACTTGTGAGCATATTATAATTATATTTGGAAACTAATTTTGTTCAACGCATGAAAATATATCTGATCAAAAGCAAAGACACGTTTCTGCAGATATTATCGTTTGAAGTTTAATTCCTAATGCAATTCAAAAACGTTTGCCAAAGATATGCAAACAGACTCTAATGAAAATGTACAACCAGATATGTTAAATCTGCTTTCGAATGAGCATCGATTTGAGGAGCAAAATGAAAACCACTCGGAGCAACTGGGTTATTCGTGTTCAAAAAACAATGGTGTAACGCCAACAAACCATAGCACCGCGAAAATGACTGCGTGCTCGAGTGATTACGCATTCGCGTGTGGTGCTGAGGGCGATTATCATCAAGCTACTGGCGATCTTTACAATACATACGGTCCATCTCATGGTGGTTCTTCCAGTCAAGACACTCTTGACATGGAAATTGATACCTCCGGAACTCGGATGTACACCTCGACATCGTACCAACAACGTCACCCAAAAGAGGATACCACCAAAGAATTTCAGATGGACAAAGTAGTTCTTCGCAGCAGCAACCAGAATCAGCAGCAATCAGGTGGAAAATCACAAAATCTTTTAAGCTCTTCATATATTTGGGGTTATTTCCTAAATTTCCTTTTGCAGGTTATCGTAACAGTAATCGCAATGACAAAAAAATTTCTCCCCTGACGCACTTGCTACTCTATTCGGAAGACATGCGAATATCAAAAATTCTGAGGCGCCTTCTAACAGAGAATAATGCTGCAAGTGCCTTAGATCTGTGTAAGAAGCTAGAAGTTGCCGTCCGCAAACAAGCAAACACGCCCTATATTTGTCGCGCTTTTGAAAATCTTGCTAAATCTATTATAACTGTGTTGAAGTTAGGTCCCGCACAATGCCTTGAGCAGGTGGCCATCATATTTGGCTTAATGGGTTATATAAATCGTTCGGACTTTCCTGTTTACAAGAATTATGTTATAAAGGCATACAACTCCACAAAAGATATTCAGAAGTATCTCATGTTAGCGCTAAAAACCACTTTTAGGTAAGCAAAATTGATTTCCCATTTACTACAATATAAGAGTTTTATGGGCTGATTACTTATCACACTGTGTGCCTTTCTTAATAAAATCAATTCTGTGTAATTATATGTAATTACTTTTTTTCTACTTTATTTCAGTTGCGACGCAGTCAACCTAGATCTGGCGATTTACAGTGATCGCGTACTTGTACTCCTTAAGGACTATCTTGAAGATGCGGACATAGCGGAAAACTTTATTGCGATCAGTGAGACAATCGCCGAGTTCTCGAAAAATTATCAACGCGCGTTTGAAAAACATTTTACTGACATTGTCGATATAGTTGTTGGTTGGCACTTGGAAGTAGAACAGCCTCAAGCACTAAAAATGCACTGTTCGGTTGTATTGCAACGATTTTCTCAGTTCTTTCTAAAAAAATTGGATTTCACGTTCGGATTGATGGGACAGTTTCTTGAAGATATTGCATCGTTTGGAGATGACGTTGGAAGCTCTATAAGCAGTGGCGTCGACCACAAAAATAAAACCCCATCACCAGAGATAAGTGTTGGTTCGTTCGTGGGCGCCTTTAATTCAATTATGAAGTCACTTGCTAACAAACAAAAATTTCTTGCTTTTAATTTGGGGAAGAATCTTGTTGCACAGGCTACTGCTGTTATTTCCAAAGCAGCAAAGCAAAGTTTTGCGGTCACCGCGCATATCGAAACTGTACTCTCAGTTAACGAATTTTTTTGTCTTATTTTACTTAACAGTACCAATGACACGTTTGAATTTGGCGAAATTCAAGAAATAATTCAGTTGCAAATCGCTCAGCTGTCAACGTTTAACGAACAACAGGTGGCAAGTTTGTTGTTTCTTATTTTCACTGTCGTACGACAGATACGTACACAAATTCCCAGTGACCTGGTGACTATGGTGCTTCGTGTGAATAGAAACTATTTGGTGCGAACAAAACTCACTCGAGACGAAAAGAACTTTAAGCTCCTTACGAAAATATATCATGAAATTCTGATGCTTAAAAACGTGCCGCTACTTCAGGAGGCATACCGTCATATTGTTTACGATATGAATTTGGCAATTTGTGCCATTGAGCGCCAGAATCATTGCGATCATGGCTATTCCACGGAGCAAGCCGAATGTGTGCTTAACTTTTATTTTTCCGCTCTCTCCGTTTTGGCTACGCAAACGTCTTCCATAATTGGAATGTACGCACTGAAACCCTCTATACTAGAATTGCTTATCATTAACTGTAAGGCTGCCAATATGAAATTGTGGTCAACAAACTCTGGACTCCACTCTGCTATGCTCAGTCTTTTGTCGACTCATTGCCAAAAAAATCATAATTATCGACTATCTAGCCGGCTGCTCAAAGATAATCTTTTTTTAAAACTATCGTTAGACGACACTTCCACATCACCAACTTCAGAGAATTTCAACCTTATTTTAGAATTTCTCGCTGAGATATTGGCCTCAGCTACCGGGTTGTCAAAGTACAACTTAAAATTAATTCTTAGCTGGGCCAATAATTTGCTTGAAGAATGTCGTGAAAATAGTGATATGCTGCAGGATAATGAACTTTTTGTTGGAATATGCTCATCAATTTGTGCGGCAACGCTTATTTGCTCTTTCGAGTGTGCTCGGTGCTTGGAAGTTATTCAAACATATCAGAAGATTAATGAAAAAGTGCTGAGAAACATTAGAGATGTCGCAGTGTTTCATATGTCTTCAGTCGACAGCCTCCAGAGAAATATTTACTCGAGGATGTTTGCCCGACTTCCCTTGCGAGTTACTATGCCTATTGCTTCAGCTTCATATGTTAGCTCCGGCATATTTTCGACGCGCTTTTCAAGGGCTAATGAGTTGCACCAGTGGTACATCTCAACGTCACATACGCCCAGTCTGCATGACAAATACTTTAAACCGTTTCTTAAACAAATCGCCCTCAGCCCAGTAGCTAAAATGATGGATGATCAGCTCAAAGACATCTTCCCGAAATGTTTGACGTTACAGTTGCGCGAACGTGCTGCTGAATTTTTCAAAACGTCTCTGGGAAATATTAACATGCTAATTTCGTGGATTCAGTGGGAAGGTGCGCGATATTGCGTTAGGAATAAACTTCGCACTACATTAGGTAAACCGCAGGACACGTTTCTGAAGATTGAAGCAACCATAATGAAGTACGCACGTGTTCTCGCCCTAAAAGATGAACCATACGAACCACAAGATGTCTGTTCTGTCGCAGCAAATCAGCGAAATGCTCGAATTCTCCTGGGCTTTCTCGAGTGTTTGGAAAAACAGATTTACAATGCAGCTGAAGGTACAGCTTTTGCTATTCCTGCTCCCGAAAAACCCGCAAAGACGTTCTTCCGTGTAAACACGTCCACCTGCAAGGAATGGTTTAATCGAATTCGTACCGCAGTTGATTTGGTCGCTAATCATAGCATGGAGCCGGCAATGGTAATACGCTACTCAGAAGTGATGCTAAAATCTCTTACAACGGCAGAGCGAAGCAACGAGTTGCACATTGATCACACGATTATGTCACTAGTGTGGGCATTATTGCGTTGCGGCGAAACGGACACATTACATGGCCTTTATGTGTGGGCGAACGCGCGCACACCAAAGCGATATGTGTGGATTCGATTTGCTGCCGATCAGGCTGCTGGACATAAGGAGGCGGCTGCCGAGGGATATGCCAATATTCTGTCCGAGGGCGAGAAAATTGACATTTATGTTAGGGAGTTTATTCTTGATCAACTTTTTGAGTGCCTCTTTTACACAAATCAATGGAAGAAGTTACGATCTCTTGTAGCAGCGCGCAGTCCCGAAAAGCGAGAGACAATGACACTAACTTGTGCTCACAACATCTCGCAGTTAGATGAACTTGAGAGGCTCTACTATGACTATTCTAATTCGAGCTTTGCTGTCGCTGAGTTGACCGCTTGGCCAACCGCGGCCGACACTATTAACAACGAAAGCACCAACTTGTCATACTACAAAGTGTTACAGTCAATGGAAAGCACTTGTATTAATAATGTTTTACGGGGTTGTGATAGCCAATTGCCGCTCGATTGTATTGAACTGTTGAGAAGCGGACTGCAGGAATGCTTCAGTCGATGCCAACCATCTGAACATGCTAGTGATTTTATTATTTTGAATCATGTTGCTAGCAAGCTCTTGGAGGCAAACACTAGTAATACATTCGAATGCAGTGATGCAGTCAGACAGTCTACAAACCTCTCAAAATGCCTACGATGGGCACGACTATTTGAGAGACAACGCGGCGGGGACATCAAACACTCCATGTTCTTAGATGTGGCAAGCTGTGCCCGCAAGGAAGGCAATTTAAAATTGTGCGAATCAGAGCTGGAACGTTTCTTTGCAATCAAGGGTTTTAACGAACGACTGCCCGAACTGTTGGATAAATTACAGAGCAACGCAATTACTGTAGACATTTCAGACGATGAACTTCTGCGTGGGTTCAACGAATTGTCGAAGTGTATGTATGCAACACCAGAGCGACAAAATGAAGCGATCGCATTAGCTTCTACTTGTTGTCTTCAGGTGATTGAAACGGCATTTAGTTTGAAAATGACCCGTTACCCTGAAGCAACGTCAAAAATGTTGCTCACTCTTTCTGAGTGGTTGCCTCAGCGAGGAGTTTGTAATGTCGACCAATCTGGCATTGTACCCTTACAACGACTGCTCGAAAGTATTCCAGGTATTTCAGGTGAGTGAAGTAAACTGCAGCGCAATTCAAAATACTTCCATCAATTCCAGCAATTATCTTCTTTTCTATCAATTATTAACACTAATTCAATATCCGTTTTAGGTGATCCCGACGAGAACATAAACGAAATCGTTCCTACTGCTGATATGGCTGTGGGCAAACTCATTCAGGCAAGTGTCCTGCAGTGCAATAGATCTAGTCCAGCGTGGTCCGCTTTTGGAAACTGGTGCTATCGCTGGGGGAAAAAGGTGGTAGAGGCAAAATCTGATGGAAATTATCGTAAGGCGGGACTGTCTTTGCGTGATATTGACGCAATTAAGGAACTTATTGGTTCTGTTGATAATAAAGATGACAGTGAACCTGAACCTATAGAGAGCATTGTTGCTATTCTCAACAAGCATCAAGTAACCGCAACCGATGAAGATGAAGATATAGAATCAAATGAAATCAGCTCCACAGAATTGATAGAAAATCAATTGCGGAAAATCTCTGCGCTTCGTCATAAGCCTGTGCATACAATCACTGCGATTATACGAATATGGCGTCAGGCTCACAAAAGTGTCTACGTGTATTACGAAATGGCTGCTGAGTCGTATTTTAAATACTTGAGCATAGAAACTGAATCGTCAGAGGTGAATGGGGAAGACTCATCGCTTGTAACGGCGACGCTGCGGTTGTTGCGACTTGTTGTAAAACACGCATTTGGCCTGCAGGAAGTGCTTGAGGAAGGGCTTAGTACAACACCAACGCGCCCTTGGAAGGTGATTATTCCTCAACTTTTTAGCCGCTTAAATCACCATGAGCCGTATGTGCGAAAACGCGTGTCCGAGTTGCTTTGTCGAGTTGCAAAGGATTCGCCACATTTGATCATTTTCCCCGCGGTCGTCGGTGCCGTACAAGAGGACAAGAAATACACTGGCGACAAAGATGAAGTCAATCCGCTTATATATTGCTTCAATTCACTTCTCTCCACGTTGTCCAATCAAGCGCCTGAAACCGTTCAACAAGTACAGCTGCTGGTGCGCGAGCTCAAGCGTGTAACACTCCTCTGGGATGAGTTCTGGATTCATTCTCTTGCGCAATTATATTCGGAATACTCAGCTTTATTTAACACATTTGAAACCGAAACGAAAAAGTGTACTGATGCTCAGTATGAGATACTTAACGCGAAACACTCAATCCTCATGTCGCACGTAATCGCTGACCTTCGTAAACTCTACAATGTTACAGGAAGACCAGCTGAAACCAATTACGAAAGAAATTTTCAAGAAAAATACCAGCACATTATCAGCGCAACCATAGAGGAGCTGAAGAAACCCTTCAATCTTGCGAAAACAAATGAATCGTGGTTGAAAATTAAACAACTGTATACTATATTCCAACAGAGAGCGCAGCGAAACTTTCAGTCTACTCTGAAAATGGTTGATATTAGTCCCGTGTTGGCGATGATGAAAAACACAGCAATCTCAATGCCAGGAGTCGAAACGGGCGAAAAGCATCCCGTTTACATTCGTGCCGTCGACAATCTTGTGCACATTTTGCCTACTAAAACCAAACCAAAAAAATTAGCATTTTTTGGCAGCGACGGTCGCAAATACACATATCTCTTCAAAGGCCTTGAGGATCTACATTTAGACGAACGCATCATGCAGTTCCTTTCCATATCGAATTCGATGATGACACGATCCAGTGATTGCAATGCAAATGACTATCGTGCACACCACTATTCTGTTATACCTCTTGGTCCTCAATCGGGTCTTATCAGCTGGGTGGATGGCGTGACACCACTGTTCGCCATCTACAAAAAGTGGCAACAACGCGAGGCCACACAAACCGATCGGCAGACGTCAGCTACACGGCCGTCGGAAATGTTTTACAATAAACTCACACCGCTACTAGCTGAACAGAATATTAAAATCACTGACAGCAGAAAGCTTTGGCCTCTCGACACCCTGCGTAAAGTGCTTGAAGAGCTGACCAAAAATACGCCACGAGATCTGCTTGCTAAGGAATTATGGTGCAACAGTAACAACAGCGCCGATTGGCGTTTATCCATTCGCAATTATTCACTCTCGGTAGCTGTTATGTCTGCTATCGGCTACGTAATTGGTCTGGGCGATCGCCATCTGGACAACGTTCTCATAAAGGTATCAACTGGAGAAATTCTACACATTGACTACAATGTTTGCTTCGAAAAAGGAAAAACGCTACGTGTACCCGAACGGGTGCCATTCCGCATGACACCGAACCTGGAAGAAGCACTCGGCATCACCGGCATTGAGGTGAGTTGATCGCAAATGAAAAACACATTATAAATAATTAACTAATAGGTTTTATTAATATTACTAACTAGTGGTATGTTATGTTTCAATTAATTGTTGTACTTGATGTGCTGCTTATGATGACAAAAGTAAGAGTTCTCGCCGTGGAAACAATTGGCCAACTCCTCCTGTATGGCTTGTTGAATTAAATTGTGATTGAATTGCGTAGATATTCTTAAGAGATTTTTGCACAGTGCGCAAGGTGCACATGTCGCATTGCCTTTCTCTTCATCTTCTATTTCTAAAGATGCGGCTAGAACTGAGGTCTGATGTATCTCAGTCTTCACCGACTTACCCAGGTGATCTGCAGCTGGCTGAACTGTAATTCCACTGATACAATTTTGATGATCGTGATACCCATCTCTTCTATTGTTTGGTGTAATCGCTACGACCAGAATATTGTTGCTGTTGAAACACTGTTTGTTAGTGTAATAAGGCCTAGTGCCATACTCACTGGCATCCTGATTGTTCGGGCAGTGGTTGGGGCTTTTGCAGTGTAATAATTGTCCGAATGATTGTCTAAAACTTGAATTTTTCCACGCGTATATGATAGGATTGACAGCGGAATTAGCCATTGCCAATGAAAACGCCCCTTTGTAGACTACCTGTGAGGTGGTGTAAATTTTAAAAATTTGCGCACAAGCCACAATAAAGTACGGCAGCCAGCAAAGGGAAAAGCACCCCATTATGAAAAGAACGACCTGCAAAAATTATTGAAAGTATTTTGTAACATATCAAACGTTTAATTAAATACAGTGGATTTTTTTATAATGTACACACGCTGAAGGGGTTTATACCTTTATTATGCGTAGCACAGCGTGAGCGTTCGAAAATCAAGGAGAGGAAAAAGTGAGATGTCTATGCACATGTGTCTTGAATGACTGCAGATCCTATGAGTGCGGAAACATAGAGTCGGACAATTCATTCCACATAATTATTGTGCGGCTAAAGAAGAAATCTCTGCATTGGTTGGTACGTTCGAAGATATGTCTAATGGTAAACCCGTGAGTTCGAGTTGTGGCACGGGTATTTCGGTTGGCTTGGAGGATGGGCGGGATGCATCTGGATATTTATTTTGAACACCGCTTCTGGAAAAAGCCATAAAACAGTGACAAGCAGAAAACATTCCTACGATGTTCCAGCGATTCGATTGTTTTCGTGATATTGACGTCACTAATAAGTTTTATTGCGCAGTTTGGAATACTGTCTAGTAGATGCAATGTGGTCTTGGGAGCACCTGCCCAAAAAGTACAGTTGTATTCAAGTTTAGGGCGAATATATCAATTGTAAATAGTAGCATATATATGCTTGGGGAACACCGGCGTTTATGCGGTGAACACTGGACTTGAAACCGTCCAATACGACCTGGATTGAACCTTCAGTAAGGTTTTTATTCATTTCCGACAAAAGAGCTTGATGCCAGACTCAGTCAAATGCCTTTGAAATAACGAGTGCAACAACTTTACTTTCCATAATAACTTAAATATTCACTTGCAATGTCTTTTTAAATCCATACCATAAAAAGGACAAATAATAATAATCTGCGCTACAGACCGTTGCGGTACACGACCTAGCTTCTAGCGACCATTTGTGTTGTGCATGTATATTTTTTCACACAAATGGAAGAGACCTACAATTTAAGGCCGGATCCGAACGGCGAATTTAGAAGCTTTCTGTGACAAGTTATTGCTCTCGGACAATCGCGAGAGGGTGGACACCGTGAACCACGAACCTCATGCTCAGCAGCCATGCAGTTATCCAATGAGCCACAGCGCTCTAAGGACAAATAGATGTCACTTAATTCTGAATGAAAAATGCACGTGTTAAGAGATCCAAAAATGCAACGGAAATCATTTTTGTGGGGTACAGTTTTTTATCCCAACCATTAGACGAAGATTGGGAATGCTATAATGGTTGAATTATCGCTTCTTCCACCAGCGGCGCAAAAGAGAATTAGCCAGATGCATGCCAACACTCCTTGAATTAAACAGCAATACTCATAGCACCCTAAATGCTCGTCAGTTTACTCTCATCCATCTTTGAACGTACAGTTAAATTCAGGGATTCGTTCTTAGTCGTACAACACGTATGTGGAATGCTCTGCCAAGCTCTGCCTTCCCACCTCACTATGATCCACAGGCATTCAAAACACAAGCTCATAGACATCTCCTTTTTTCTCCTCCTCTTCCTTAACGCCCACGCTGTGCCAAGCATATAGCCGAGCATTATAAGGGTGCAAACCCCTTGAAGCGTGCGCGAATTATAAAAAAAAAATCAAATAACTCAAAAATAAATCAGAAATGCACTAAAGTCGACATGGGCTAGACGGTTACAACATGTCCGCAACAAAATATGAATTTACAATTGCTGGGATAATGAAAATCCTAATTTATATCCGACCGAATATTTAAGTAACTACAAAAACGTATTTGGGACCAAAAAACTCCTAAAAACTTTTCTTTGGCTTTTCTTGTTAATATTAAAATCAAGACTGTGAAAACCATTTCAGCTTTCGTGAAAGCGAATATTACTTTTACCAACTAAATCTAGTATGTAAAGAAAATAAAGTGTTCCCTGTCATGCTACTAGCTAAATGAGTACAAGTGCAAGTGCAACACTAATGCAATAATTATGTTTCTTAATCTTTTTCTGTTCTTTGACACAATACAACAGATGACAAAATCCCATAATAATGTTAAATCCTAATGAAAGGCTAATTAAATGAGTTTCTTACCTGTACAGATTTCCAATCGGATGTGGTATTTTGTAATCCATTAATTGACTCTCGCAGCTGTCTCGAATGCTTTGAAGCCTCTCGAACAATACGCCAATAAACCATTAGCATACAAAGCCATACAAGAACAAATGCAGGTGTAATCACTCCAGCCATGTACCACGGAGGCAAAATCTGATCGAATTCGCATTTAGTTGCGGTGCTTAAGTGATTCCAGAACATGGGTATTAACGCGACAGTAATGCCTGTGAACCATCCGAAGGCAATTATCAGCGAGACCTTTCGGCGGGTCATATATCTACAAGAAAGGAGCTGGAGAATTAATATCTGTTATAGTTCAAATGCATTTGGTATGATCACATTTACCTCCTGTAATGTAAGGCATATACAATCGCGATATACCGGTCAATTGCGATCGAAATCAGTGTTAAAATCGAAACACAACATGCAAATATAATCAGAAAGAACTTTAGCAAGCATAGTATATGGGATTCTCCAAGACGCGAATCCAAGTAGAAAGCCAAATGATACGGCAAAGTGAATCCAACAATTAAATCGGAAATTGCCAACGATAATATAAAACAATTAGAAATTATTGACTGCAGGCGACGGCATGTGCGAATCGCGATTATCGTTAACAGGTTCCCGCCCAAAATGAGCACAAGTAAAACACCATCGACGATCGCCCACAATAGAGTGCTTGGATCAGAGCGTTTGCGATCAATTTCATCTAGAAATGTATTACCGTACAAAGTAGACTCAACACAAAAAACGCTGTCGTTCATAATTGCACTGAAATAATATCAGAGGCTAACCGGGCGCAGAAACATTGTTGCGTAGTGACATGTTCGTACTGAGTACCTGGAATTGCCAACAATTAAGATTACTCCCACAATAAGTATTATCGGCGATCCACAAAAACGAATGAATGATAAACAATTGCCGGTCTCCGCTCTGGTTGATGGTCTTTTCACAACAAACTCACACATATATCTAAAACTGCCTATTCTAATGGATGTATGCAATCCATCTTCGCTTGCACTAACATGTACTGATAGACGCAGAAACTACAGCACAGTCATTATAATTGCCGCATCAAAGCGTTTTCCCCTGCGCAGTATCAGGTGGTGTGAAGGACGAATGAGGAGTTTTGATGATAAATAGAACTCCCCTTTCCTGTGTTCTATAAGTATTTTCTCTTCTTTGCTCAACATGTAAATAGTAATTGAATGTCCCCAAAAGCAACAGTTCAACGAGATTAAGCAACGTTCTCATTCGCTTTGACTGCAGCAACTAGGAAAAAAGAAAGTAAGATAAGATAACCGCTTGTTAACTCTCGGATAACATAAATAAAATATGTTATTGATTTATTTGATCGCCCAGCCGAACTTCGTATCGGATAAAAGACAACAAATGTTTTTCATGTTTATGTTATCCCACTTAAATAATGTCTGAATATGGCAGATATGAAGACGGGACGCAATAAACTTCGTAAATAATCAATAAATTTAGATGTAGAAGTAAAGTGGTCAATATTTTCGTATCTTAACAATTATAAACCGACAGAGCTCAGAAAAAAAAGTTTACCGGCGAATGAAAGCAGCCTGGGAGAAGAATCTCGTTCGTTAATTAGAACAGTACAGAGAAAAAGCACCACACCAGGCGCGGAAGTTTTACAAAAGAGTCCGGGGTATGATACAATATACACCGAATGGCACATACTGCAAAGACAAAGAGGGTAATCTGATTACCGATCTGAAAGGCATTTTTGAGCGATGTGAAAAACATTTTAATGAGTTGTTAAATGGCCAATTAACTGAGGAATTTAAAGCTCCACGAATGACCGACGACCACATTATGCTGCAGCTATGAAGGATAGATGAAGTAATAATAATATTTAACGCGACAGACCTTTGCGGTCCAAAGCACAGCTTCTCGCGACCATTCGTGTTTTGCTTGTTAAAATAGTTGAAGAGCTGGGAGATGCTTTCCGTGACAAGTTATTACTCTCGGACGTTTGTCAGGTATTCGAGATAGGTTAGATAGGACAGTTAAAAATACTTCACTGTTTTTGGAATTCGAACCTCGAACCTCCTGCTCGGAAGTCCAACGCATTAGAGGCACAGCCACACACACAGATGAAGTAAGCGGAGCGATAAATTTGCACAAAAATAATAAGGCCTCGGGGTCAGATGGCATCCCAGCTGATTAATTCTGGAGGACCCGAATTCTACCAAGATTTTCATGAACTAATCTAATAATTATTCAAGTATGGGAGGAAGAAGCGATGCCAAAAGACTGGTGAAGAGGCATCCTGTGCCCCATACACAAGACAGATATCACAACGTGCAAAAATTATCGTAGTATAACGATTTTGAGTACTGCGTATAAGATTTGCTCTTCTATCCTTCAAGACAGCATAGCCCCATGTGCATTGGCGCATTCCAGTGCGGCTTCATCCCAGGCAAATTAACGACTGATAAGATTTTCATCCTTAGACAAGACATGGACAAATGTCTAGAGTTTCAAAACTTACTACACCATCTGTTTAAATCCGTCTATGACAGCATAGCGAGAGTAGAAATTCTTTAAACCATTATAGAATTTGGTATCCCAAATAAACTTGACTGTGACCAATGTTATAAGCTCAGTAAAAATGCCTGGATCACTATCAAACCCAATCAACATCAATAATTGGCTTCGATAAGGGGATGGACTAGACTTCGTTCTCTTCAACTTCGCGTTGTAGAAAGATAGAAAAGAGACTCTGATCTACCGGCGGGAGGAACAATGATCTATATGACCATTGATTGGCTGACGCAGACGATATTTATATCGTTGATAACAATGGCACGACATCTAGGGCTGCACATAAATAAGAGCAAAAAAATAACATGGTGGCCTGAAGATTCAACATTGGTCTCTCAATTAATATAGTGGAGCGTGAATTTGAAATAGTTCGATCCTTTAACTATCGGGTCTATTGCAGCAGTCTATTTCTGCACCAGAAACCAGAAATGAGCGCACGGTTGCTTGAAGCAAACAAAGTTTATTTTAATCTGTCAAGACTCTGTAAATCAGGAACCATAACAGTCAAACTGCTGTGTATAATACAATGATCATACTAGTACTTACATATGGATTCAAAACGTGGGTGGTTAGCAAAAAGCCTTCTGACCTCTTTGCCTCGAGGAGAGTCTATCGGGGAATTGTTTTTTTTCATACAGGGTGTTCCCTCTTTCGTCAAGGATAATTTGGGAAATGTTTCTTGGGTATATGCTAAGAAAAAAATTGTTCTACAGTAAGGGTCTATCTCCAATGTTGACATGATTTATCGGGGATTTAAGAAAAAGCTTACTTTGGTGTACCCCGACCCATATTAACGAAAATTGCTCTATTAATACTTATGGTAAAAACTTCGTTTAGGACTTTATGTTTAGATGGTAAATACTAGCCTTTTTATAAAGTTGATATCTTCTTTGGGTCCTTTAGATATCCAACTTCAATGCTTGTTCCAGTTTTCTTGCCCATGCTAATTTTTAACTTTGAGGTAAATGATTTCTATTAAATGCAAACAATAACCAAAATAAAAATCATTAACAAGTTTGCGGAACAAATCATAGATTTTATGGTACTTGGGAAAACCTGCAGCAGGTAAAATTTTTTAAAAAAGTTTTTTGCTTTAAGCTCCAAAGGCTATGAATAAAAAATGAATTGGTATGGTTTTAGATAATTTTAGTTTTATGTGTATACAACAACAGCAAACAGTTATAACAAAGTGTCCTCCTTGGTTTTGTATGCATGGTAGAGCCCATTTTAAGATTTCACTGCATAAGACGCTTAGATTTTCAATACAATGGTAATTAATTCAATGTGAGAATATACCCAAGAATTATTTCTCAAAATATCTTTAAAGAATTAGGGGACACCCTGTATATATTTTAACTTATTGCGAAGGGAAAACTCCATGTATGACTTGGACTTGACTTGACAGTGGCACGGATGTCGGTCGGTCGGTGGAATCTTGCGATCAATTTTTAAACCACTTACCAAAGCCCGATTTTATTGAAATTTTGCACACATGTGTATTTCCGGAAACAACACTTTCTATTAAAATTTGGGGCCCCTCGCGCCTCAGGGCCGAAGGGTGCCCATATAAAATTTTTAAAAATTAACCAGATTTTCTCACATGTGTATCTCCGATTGACAAAACTTTTTGTCAAATTTTTGGAGTGATCGGACCTTGAGACCCCAAGGGGTCCCCATTTAAATTTTTTAAAAACTAGCTCGATTATCTACACATTTTAAAGACAAACAAATTTAGGATGATTCTGGTGACTCTATAATGATGAGATCTACGAGCGCTACCGCCATGTCAATATTGTGAAGAGAATTAAGCTCGGTAGGCTCGCATGAGCAAAAAGGATTTTGCTCGGAAAATCCTGGAATACCTCGTATATAATACACAGCGATTGCACTAATATCAAGAAAAGAAAGAGGAGATCTATGTTGATGTGCATGCATTTTGACAGTATTTCAAAATGCATACACATCAACATAGATCTCCTTATTAAAGTGGTGCGGAAACACAGAGCTTGGCAAAGCATTTCACATTCGTGTTGTACTATTTATGAAAGAATCCTTGAACTTAGCAGTACATCCGAAGAAGGGCTTGGACTCATGCTCATGAGCATTTAAAGCGCCACGAGTATTGCTTTTGAAACGGAATGCAACTGGCTATTTCTCTTTAGCACTGCTGATGGGAACAATAGACAACTCTCACTGTTGTCCAAAAAAAACACAGCTCTGAGAAACATCCGCATTTATGCGGTGAATGTCAGAATGTAAGACGTCCAAAATAACTTTTATTGAACGGTTTAAAATACATCTTCCAATCTATCGAAGCAGGGTTACATCGACTCCATAAGCACGCATTTTCGACAAAAATAGTTTAGTTTCAAATGTCAAATGCCTTAGAAATATTAAGTGCTACAATAAATATTATCGTCTTGAATCTCGACCTCTAGAAGTCCATTTTCAAAAAATGCAGGTGGTTTTATTTTTCTACAAACACACATTCATTCATATTTGTAAGATATTCCTATTAATTCTCTTGAATTTAATAATTTAGGGAATTTTTCGTTTGGGTTGCGAATATGTTCTCAAAACCCTGCGCAAAGAAAGAGAAACTCTATTAACATTGCTAGAAGCATTTGTCTATGACCCACTCGTCGATTGGGCAGTGAGCGATGATGGAACAACAACCAGTAGCCGTTCCACTGCAGCTATTGTTGCGGCCGCCGATATAGCTGCACTCAAGCTATCAGCAACGGATGTAGACACTGTTAAGAAATCCAAAACCAATGAAATCATCGGAGGTGTTAGTCACAAAAAAATTGAGACAGAAATAACGAGAAGCACGATCGGAGTGCGTTTTGCAGAAATAAAACCCTATTGGACGCAGTTCAGGTAACTTACTTGAAATAAATATTTTGGATAAATATTCTTGATGCCTTATTTAGAGATGAAGTTACATCGAACCTATTAGAAATCAACGCTTTCTTGGAGGCGCTACAGATAAATCGCGTGGATATTCACAAGGCTGAGTTAGAGAGAGACACCCACACGAAACAACTTGCAATGATTAGAGAAGTGGAGACGCTCGGCTCTGCTATGGGCAGTCATTCTTTAAACACGATTTCACAACGCTACAATGCGTACAAGAAGGCAGTAGATGATTTCAGTTGCGTCAGGCAAAATGTTATCTGTTATTACAAAGATTTACAATCAAACATAGAGTTGTATTTTAATTCAGTCATTGCTGCGGCACACACAAAGCAGTTGAATGATTTGCGATTCCAACTACATGAAATACAACAACATGTAATCGAAAATGAATTCGAACATGTGCGTGAGTTGTTGGAGAACAGCGCACAGGATATTCTGTTTCAGAAAGCTGATTTTGCGCGCAAAGAAATGGACAATACACTATTTCAACAAGCAATGGTTGCAGCTGTCTGCATCGATGTGCTCACGCAGTATACGAATGTAATGGAATTTTTCCCGCGCTCCAGATTGCGTGAGAATCGCCTGGTCAAATATACAGCGTGCTACGAACATCTGCTTAAAGTCGGACAAAATTGTGATCCAAGCGAAGTGAAGGATGCTGCAATGAAAAGCTTTGCTACTGCTTCTGACTCTTATCGCACAGGAGACGCGCATCAATATGCTCAAAAAATGGAACAGATTTGGGTCGAATTGAATTTCGATTTAAGCAAAACTGTATCATACCTAAGCGAACAGTCCCAGCATGTGGTTAGTTTAAATATTACATATTTTAAAATATTTTTAATGAATTTGATCTTATCTTCTGCAGAGTGTCATGGTGGAAAGTGCTCACACCGGAATTAATTCCTTTGTCCCAACAATAAATAGCGATTGCAATGAAACAGCGATACAATCGCTGCAGCAAGCTATGCTTGAGACGTTGGCAAAAACAAACGAGTCATTTGTGAATTTTGAAAAGTCCTCGATGAATGCCACGAGCAACTGCGAAACTTTTATTCTTGATCAACAAATCGATTACATTGAAATGATTTTAGAAATGACCGAAGCCGCTTTCTTGAGTAAAAATCACAGAAATTATGAAGCAATAGACGCGCTGCGTATTATTTTGCAATCTTTAAGACATTTACAAATGGCATTTCATGTCCGTATTCCAGCAAAAATTGTGCATCTCTTCATGCTGGACGATCACAATGCCGACGTACAGGATATTCTATCAGATATAATAAAAATGCAAGGTGGTAAGGACGAATTCAATTCGATTGCCAGAAAAAATGGAAGTGCAATTCTTGCAGATTTAATTGAGGAAATTGAATCGATTTTCGATGATTGTGTAAAGAATTTGAAAGAAGCTTATCAAATAATGAAACTGGTATGGGAAACGTTACACGATGAAAAGGTTAAACAGTTAGAGGTAAGTGTTTTTGTTCTGAGATATTACAATACCCGAGCAGAGCTTTGGTTATAGTATTTTAAACAATACTTAATAGTCCTTTTTTGATAATTATAACGATAATTATGATTTAATTTACTATTTCAGTCGCGTGTCTTTGACAATGATTCTACGCTGCTGTTTGATGCTGAGAGTAAATTTCAGGCCATATCGAAAATTTTTCAAATTGCCGGTGATCTCGCGAATTCATTACGCGAGAGTAACATTGAATTTGTTTACGATGTACGTCGGTTGAGTGAACCCTTAATCGAATTTATCAATCGCTTACAAATGAAAACACTTGCTGGTTTAACTTCTATGGTGGCTGTCGACCTACACCAAAAGTTGACCCAGGACTTCCAGCAACGAACTCTTGTCTCTACGATAAACGACGAGTCACTTTCTACTGCCAAGGCGTTGTGCCAGAACCTTTTTGTGGCTTTACAACAGAACTGTACAATTGAACACCTCAAACGACAGGTGGTCAACAAAACAGAATGGGTCGAGCATTACACGCTGGTAGTATCAGCATTTCACTGGATGAACGAAAGTGTCTTAGCCGCTAATTCTTCTATCTATGGGCATATTATATCAAAGGAAAAGCTGCTCAGTAATCTGCAAAGTGGAAGTCAAAGTCTAAGCGTCTGGAAGATTACAATGGAAAAAATTCAAACCGAAATAGAAGAAAATGTTGCTGCAGTTGTACAACGACTCAAATGGGCGGTTGGCGACAACCAGAATTTGCTTCAAATTCAAGAATCCTTTAGCGAATGTGTCGCAGCCCAAAGACGCAAATATCAAACGCATGTTAACGTAGCAAAGCATCTGATAGAAATTGCTCCAGTTCTCATGCAATTTGAGTTGTTTCAAATGTCTGCACCGAATGCTGCTCAGAATATAATTGAAATGGATCGCGTGTTTCTGACTGCTGTCACTCAATGGGTGGATAGCTACACGGCGGAGCGTCAGCTCGCTGCAATGATCACTCCTGTAGAGCAATCAATTGTGCAGCTGCTCGATCCGGAGGGTAAATTAGATAAATGCTGGATCAATAACATATCCGGTTTGCTCGATGAGATGACATATACGGTACAAAGGCAAATTGCCGATTACGAGTGTTCTGCCCAGAAAACACAGGAAAACATATTGGCAAGTGCTAACCATTTGCAGTCTCTAATAAACTCACAGATACGGATGGACATTCGTCAACTATTGAAACTGATCGCGAAAGTGAATTGTGCTCTTGGTGGCAGCACAGCATCTACATCCGAAGGCGATAATATTTCGTATGTGCGTGAATTCCAAATAATCCTTAAACGGTATTTTGTTCAGCTTAATGATTTGCACTTGAAACTTATTTCGCGGGATTTTGCTGAGGAAATTATCAAAGAGTTGCGTGACCAAATTTGTGATATTATTCGCGCGGCGCAACAATACCACGTCGATTTAATTGATCTTGTCAACACTTGTATGCAAGAAGATGGTGCTTTGGGGTTGGGATCGTCTACAACAACGTCGATTCAATTTTTGACAACTTCAGCAACTGATAAAAAGGGTAAGTTTGTATGTGGTTGAATTGTTGTGTCCCTTAAAAAACAATTCTTTTTCTTTTGTAGGAAATCAACGTGAACAAAAGCGCAATGCATACGCTGTTTCTGTGTGGAAGCGAATCCGTATGAAACTTGAAGGACGTGATCCTGATCCTAATCGCCGAAGTACGATCGCCGAACAGGTCGACTTTATAATTCGCGAGGCGACGAATCCAGACAACTTGGCCGTCCTGTACGAGGGGTGGACACCATGGGTTTGAAAGAAGTACTCTAAACAGGGCTCCAGAGATTGAGCTTGTGGTGACCAACTAGAAGACAGCAAAAAACATAGTATATGTGAACAACAACATCCACAGTAGTAGTCCAACCAAGAACAAAAATACATGCCACGCAGTCCAGTTACACATTAAGTTAGAGAAAGACATTTTTTTATCAAAAGCAACAAAGAATTACACATCTTAGATTCAATTTCAAAATTAAGAAGAACAAAAACCATTTCAAACATTAAATACACCACAAAAATACACAGACAGGCAACACAACAGTATAAAAACTCACTACATTATAAGCAAGAAACGGAAATGGACTTTAAGACGCATTTACCTTTTCGAGTGCGCAAAGGAAGCAGGCATCATTGTACGAGTTTGTGTCGAAACAAATATTTGTGCGTCGACGTCGCCTTCGTCATCGTTGCTGCCGATGTTGTCGCTACTGCTGTTTTTGGAAAAAAATTAAACATTTGTCGTCCCTATTCGAAAAACTCCCTGTTCTGTTGTTGCTGCCGATTGCATGGTTAATGTCTCCAAAAAAAAAATTGGTGGTGTCAATGCGAATGGTGCTGTTGATGGTCACAAGAAACCGCAATCATTAATAAATGTCGCCATCGTTATCTTCATGCCATCTGTTTCGTTGTGACGTTTGAATTCATTCGAGCGATGGCGTAGGTAGTTGGTTTTATAGGAGGGGTGGACGATATCAATTTGAAAAATTATAACTTATATATATCTTTAGTTATTAAAAAATTTAAGCAACCTAACAGACAAGAACAACATCGATTACATATTCTTTGTCATCAAATGCAGCAAGAATTAAATCGAAAATTCTTAACCATTGCATCTGTATACGACGAAGAAAAAAAATTGAAACTCGAACAAACAATAACCAATCATAATAAATTTTTAATTTTTTGTTGCCTTCCTAATTTGCTGATAATTTAATTAGTTTCTTAAACTATAACCATAGCAAATTGCAAAATATATTTAAAGTAAACAATTATAATTGAAAATTTTAATTTGTTTTAAATAAATTTTTTTATTAATTAATCTTGTGTGCAACAATGTGTAGTGATGCATCGGTTCCATTTTTAATTTCAAATACAGAAATCGGTAAATGATGTGTAAGTTTTTTTGAATTCGTTTAACCGCCAATAACACGTCTGTTTTGGATTGTATTGTCTTCAAAAAGTATACCAGTCAGTCAATATAAATCCAAATCCTCTCTGATTTTGCCTGAGTCGTTTTACATCTTTTATTGACGTTCAAGACGCATGTTTGTTTCCTAACATAAGGCTGCAAATCGCTTGAGCGTGAGTACCTACATTTATAAAAAACAGATTGACAACATGTATTACAAGTACATATTACAAGTTGTTGGTCGAAGAGTATTTCTAGAAATATTAAAACCAATTGTTTCTTGGCTAACTTAAATAAGTTAAGAAAAAAAATAACACATAAAAATTAAAAATGTTCGTGTAAATTCTCTAATCGGGGGATACACAATGTGTAAAGTTTAAATAAAATCGTGTAAATTTTTTATAAAAATTGTATAGGAGCCCCCAATTCCGATCACTCAAAATTTTTTACAAAAAGTGTTGTTAATCGGCCATACACATGCATATCAAATTTGAAGAAAAACGGGTACTTTTTTTTTAGAAAATTTGTATGGGTGCCCCGGGGCACGATCACTTCCAAATTTTTACAAAAACTTTTGCCAATCGGAGATACACGTGCGTATAAAATTTAAAGAAAATCGGATGCTGGTTTTATAAAATTTGTATGGGTGCCCCCGGCCCCGGGGCACGATCACTTCCAAATTTTTACAAAAACTTTTGCCAATCGGAGATACACATGTTTATAAAATTTGAAGAAAATCGGGTACATCTTTTTATAAAATTTGTATGGGTGCCCCCCGACCCCGGGGCATGATCACTTCTTAATGTTTATAAGAATTGTTGCCCTACGGAGATACACATGCGTATAAAATTTCGGGTACTTTTTTTTATAAGATTTGTATGGGTGCCCCTCGAACCCGGGGCTCGATCACTTCCAAATATTTACAAAGAGTGTTGTCCATCGGAGATACACATGTGTATAAAATTTGAAGAAAATCAGGTACTTTTATTTATAAGATTTGTATGGGTGCCCCTCGACCCCGGGGCTCGATCACTTCCAAATATTTACAAAGAGTGTTGTCCATCGGAGATACACATGTGTATAAAATTTGAAGAAAATCGGGTACTTTTTATAAAATTTGTATGGGTGCCCCGGGGCACGATTACTTCCAAATTTTTACAAAAACTTTTGCCAGTCGGAGATACAAGTGCGTATTAAATTTAACGAAAATCGGGTACTTCTTTTTATAAAATTTGTATAGGTACCCCGCGGCCCAATCACTTCCAAATTTTTACAAAAAGTGTTTTCCATTGGAGATACACGTGCGTATTAAATTTGAAGAAAATCGGGTACATCTTTTTATAAAATTTGTATGGGTGCCCCCCGGGACATGATCACTTCTTAATGTTTATAAGAATTGTTGCCCTACGGAGATACACATAAAATTTGAAGAAAATCGGGTACTTTTTTTTTATAAGATTTGTATGGGTGCCCCTCGACCCCGGGGCTCGATCACTTCCAAATATTTACAAAGAGTGTTGTCCATCGGAGATACACATGTGTATAAAATTTGAAGAAAATCAGGTACTTTTATTTATAAGATTTGTATGGGTGCCCCTCGACCCCGGGTCTTGATCACTTCCAAATATTTACAAAGAGTGTTGTCCGTCGGAGATACACATGTGTATAAAATTTGAAGAAAATCGGGTACTTCTTTTTATAAAATTTGTATAGGTTCCCCCCCCCCCCCCCGACCACGGGGCCCGATCACTTCCAAATTTTTACAAAAAGTGTTTTCCATTGGATGTGTATAAAATTTAAAGAAAATCAGGTACTTTTTGTATAATATTTGCATGTGAACCCCGCGGCCCTAGGGGCCCAAAATTTTAAAAGTAAGTGTTGTCATGAAAGATACACATGTGTGCAAAGTGTCAATAAAATCGGGCTTTAGGAAGTGGGTTGAAAATTGATCACAACATTTGGTGTGCCTGTCCTCCAAGCCAGCCAGCCAGCCACGGGCACGCGAAGTTAATATCATCATCATATTTGGCTCTACAACCGGGGTCCGGTCCTGGCCTCCCTCGGTTCCGTAATAATAATTTTTTACAGGCGAGGTTATTGGCCTCGCGCCAACCTTACGTTGAAGGGAAGAAGAAGGGAAGCGAAGTTAATATATAGAATTTAAAAACACTGCAGCTTTCAGTCAAAAAGTTCTAACGTTAAAAAAAGTATTTGCTCCAA
The DNA here is from genome assembly GCA_947095585.1 of Nephrocerus scutellatus. Classification (NCBI taxonomy): domain Eukaryota; kingdom Metazoa; phylum Arthropoda; class Insecta; order Diptera; family Pipunculidae; genus Nephrocerus; species Nephrocerus scutellatus. The sequence goes on from OX352763.1 coordinate 44,257,500, forward strand.
GTGTTCTATAATGATTCAAATTACTTTATAGTGCACGGCAACAGTTAGAGCCAGGTATCGGCTGATATTTTAACCGACCAACAATTATTTACTACTTCGAATTCACCATTGGTCGCGAAGCTCCAAATACTTCTTTATCATCCAGCTCATCGCAAAAGCATAAAATAGAGACAAGAGTATACACCAAGCAGACAGCATATGACAGCAGAGCAAAGAAGTAGACTTGGCAACAGAAAATGCGTGATTTTTTTTTCTAATGCATAGTGGGAATAGGGTCTTTTATATTGTAATCGTCGTAAGTTTGTCAGTATACATATTTTTAATAATTTCTATAATGATTCAAATAACTTTAAGAAAAAAGAACTGCAGCTTTCAGTCAAAAAGTTCTAACGTTAAAAAAAAGCATTTGCTCCAGGTGAGGCTCGAACTCACAACCCCGGCATTGCTCATCGAATACTGTCTATAAGTACCGTGCGCTAACCAATTGCGCCACTGGAGCTATAGAGATTGAATGAAAAAAAACCTTTAGGAATCAACGACAACACAAAATTTTTGTTTTTGTTTCTCGCAGTTATTTGACATGAGGATAATTAAATAATTTCATTAAACTATATTCATTGAATTAGAAAGTTTTTTTTGGTTGATTTCACATTAGAATATAATGTACTCCCTGACAGCTTTAGAGTAATACTATTCGCGTAGTGTTTTCCACTGCACTTTTGACTTTCAGAATGTTCTCTTATCTAGGTAGTTGGCTTTAGGCCTTAAGTAAAATTTTAATTCCCGGCTTTCTAACAATAATTTCTAATGTCTTTTTTTTACTTTGCAGCTAGTTAAATAAACTCGCCGATACTTTAACGCATCCTAGCATTAGTAGTAATTGCGCCAACAACTTACACGCTCATGGCAAAAAATGTTGCTAATAAAAACTGTCGCATATAAAAACTGCTAACAGCGCTTTCACAATTGAATACCTAAGCCTACAAAGATCGTATAGCTATATTTTGTCTTTGGCAAATTTTGCTCGTTATGTTAGAAATCCCAACAATCTTGTAAGTATTAAGTTTTTCAAATTTGAGAGCGTGGCAAATTGTTTTACCATGAGCATGTAAATCGATAATGCCACGATATGCTTTTAGAAGTGTTAGCTACCTCTGGTACTTTTTATTTCCGCGTCCTATTAACCGTTTTTCCATTATAAAAACTGAAAATCCCACAAAAAGAACCATCAGATTTTTCATATATTTTTTTCCAACTATAAAAAAAATAGAAGGACCGAGAGAATGTCACAGATACTCCAAAAATGTTTGTTTAAAACGTAAAAATACGCGAAAAATACCTTAGCTGTATTTTATTTGCCGAGGAATAAGGAATTACAACAACAATTGCACTATCTTGTTCCTTCTTTGGAATAAGAAAACCTGCTGTTTTGCTGAAATTCTAATTCCTTATTCCTCGGCAAATAAAATACGCCTCTTATTTCCATTAAAAAAATACGCTTACATCTAGAAGTATTAACTTAAATGATCTAAAAAGACATTTAATCATCCATTTCCCGTTCTGTCCCGATAAATATTTTGAAATTTTCATACGACTTGTGAACACTAATTTCTTATTAGTCTGGGTTTGTACTTTAGATAAATTGTGAAAAACTGCAGGGCATCGTATTAAACAACTACTCAGTAGTACTCTGGGTGAGATCATGGAATACGAACAGTGTTGTCATGGTTTGTGCTTTAAATAAATTGTGGAAAACGAGTAAACGGGTCATTCCTTATATCATATTTTCTGTAGTATTTCCAACGCATAATAGACACATTCACATTCAGAGTAAATTTTAATTTTTTTTATGTTGGCAAAAAATTACCTATCCCATACAAAAAAGTTACCCATCGTTTTGTTGTTGTCTTTATACTTAGTTATGTGTAGATTCAGAGTGGATCGCGGCAACATACATGGGCTGAGATCGAATTTGTTCGCTGTGTACGCCCATGTAAATGCCCACAGTCCAACAATTCTGGCACTGATTAAAACTCAGATATATTATAATTCCGATACCTCGGAACTAAATCTGCCTGGTTATAATCCATCATTTTTAGACGCAAACTCGCAATTTATGTTCGTAGTGATGTTGCGTTTAAACTTTTGCCTCAATTCAGACAATATTCCAATCCGGAACTTAATTTCATATGGTTGGTACAAGATCTTAACATACACTACGATTACTGTTTCTTATACAGAAGCCTTAGACAATGTCTCAACTCATAACGAGTTTGATGGACTGTCTGATTCAATTTTAAGAATTGTCACAAAATACGAGTATCGTAAAACTGAAATCGTTATTGCTGGCGATTTCAGTGTACACAATTCTGGAGGGCCTCGCCCTTCTGACCAGACAGCACCCGAAGAAGGTGTGTTGAGATATTCGCTGAGTTTAATCACCTTACTCTGCTTGTAAGTGAGCCTACAAAAATATCTGAAATTGCAAATCTTCCGCAAACACCCTTGACTTGTTCCTTGCCTCTCGTCCTGATAAATACTCCGTGGATGTATTATCGCCTCTAGGCTTGTCGGACCATTGTGTAGTATCAGCTAATTTCTCGTTAATAACCACGCAGTTAGGGAAAAAATCCCAACAAACAGTATGGCAATACGAGAAAACCAATTGGGACGGCCTTAACAACTTCTTTGGGAGTATTAACTGGTCGCTATTGTTTTCCGATAGCAACGTGGATGCCGCCGCTGATGCAATCACAAACATCATCCTTATTGGTATGAGAGACTTCGTCGCTTCCAGGAATAAGTCTGTTAAACCAAAAGAAGATGAATGGTATGAATCGAGCTGTAAAGAGCCTTTTAGGATTAGAGAGGTATGCTTTCGGTTTTCAAAGCAGACCCTACTGAGGAAAACCGAACAAATTTGAAACGAGCTAGAAATGATTGCAATGCCCATCTCGGCGAGTCAAATTCGCCTACGACCAAAAATTGAGGCAAACAATACTTCAATGTAGTAGTAAAAATTGTTGGACCTTGGTGATATGAATCAAAAACAGAGCCTCGTCGACGATTCCAACACGTTTATACTGACATTCCAGTTGTCAGCTCTATAGACAAAGTCAATCTGTTTGCTGCGCATTTTGCTTCACGCTTCCAGATTGTGCATTGCTGCCGCCTGCACCTCCGACTACTGAGGTGCAGATTTACATTCGTACTCGTGTAGTTGCTAGAGTTTTAAACGATCTCAACACTCACAAATCCGCTGAAGAGTTGTTCTTCCAAGCTGGCATTACCAATTTCTTCCATCTATCCTATTATTCTGGACTCTTCCCAAGAAGTTGGAAAACAGCCTTTGTCCAGCCCATACACAAAAAAGGCGAGCCGTCGTCTCCTTCTTCGTACCGACCCATAGCACTTTATCCAAGGTCATGGAAACGATGATCAATTTTCAGCTCTTGAAATATCTTCAAAAATAACGAAATCCCTAGTGACCAGCAGTGCGGATTTCGTTGACAACGTTCTACTGGTAATTTGATGGTATATCTTACCGAACAGTGGAACCGTTCCTTGCATCAATTTAGTGACCAAAGCTGCTGCACTCGATATTTCAAGCTCTTTTGTCCAAAATGAGTTCTTATGAAGTCGATAAAAAACTGCTTCATTGGATTAGAAGCTATCTTTTGGACCGCTCAATTCAAGTTGACATAAATGCCGGCGTTCTCCAGGGCTCTGTGTTGTCCCCGACATTCTTCATTTTAAAATTCTCTACATTAACTACGCGTGCCCGTGGCTGGCTGGCTGGCGGACTGGCACACTAAACTTTGTGATAAATTTTTAACTCACTTCCTAAAGCCCAATTTTATTCAAACTTTGCACACATGTGTATTTCATATGACAATAATCTATTAAAATTTGGTGCCCCTCGGGCCTCGAGGTCGTGGGCTTCCATACAAATAGATTACAAAATATACCCGATTTTCTTTAAATTTTATACGCATGTGTATCTCCGAATGACAAAACTTTTTGTAAAAATTTGGTAGTGATCGGTCCCGGGGTCGATGTGCACACATACAAATTTTATAAAAAAAGAAGCCGATTTTCTTCAAATTTTATACGCATGTGTATCTCCGATGTACAAAACCTTTTGTAAAAGTTTTAGAGTGATCGAGTCTGAGGCCCGCAGGGTGCCCATATAATTTTTTAAAAAATTAACCCGATTTTCTTCAAATTTCAAACACATTTTGTAAATTTTTTGGAGTGATACTGTAAATTTTTTAAAAAATTAACCTGTGTATATCCGATGGATAACACTTTTTGTAAAATTTTTGGAGTGATTTTCTTTAAATTTTAATCACCCGTGTATCTCCCATGGACAAAACTTTCTGTACAATTTTTAGAGTGATCGGGCCCTGAGTCCCGAGGGGTGCCATATATTTTTTTTTTAAATTAGCCAGATTTTCTTCAAATTTTCAACACCTGTATATGTCCGATGGATAACACTTTTTGTAAAATTTTTGGAGTGATTGGGCGCTGTGGCCCGAGGGGTGTCCATATAAATTTTTAAAAAAATTTACCCGATTTTCTTCAAATTTTAAACACATGTGTATCGCCGATTAGAGAATTTACTCGAGCTTAACTTTTAATATACATTTACTGAAAATTCCGGCCCCTTACGTAATGTCGTTTTGTGAACACACTTCCATTTTTTGTAAAAATTTTGGACTGATCGGGCCCCGGCCTCCCAAATTTTTTTTAAAAATGTAACCCGATTTTATTAAAACTGTGCTCACATGTGTATCTCCGATTAGAGAATTTATATGAACATTTTTAATTTTGATGGGTTGTTTTATTATCAATGATCTCCTGTCTGTGACTTATAATCAAATTCATTCCTTCGCGACGACAGCACTCTCAGCTTCTTATATAAGTTTGAGGAACGTCTCTCCACTTCCCATGTGGAAGTTAATTAACTGCGTATGTTAACAAATTCTGTTAAATTAATCAAATTCTGACCTAGACAGCATAATAAATAATGGGGAGAAAACAATCGAGTAGAATTTAATGCTTCCAAAACCCAATACTGTCCTCTGTCGTCGAGGAAACTGAAAAACTCGCAATTCTCGGTATGTGCGTTAACGACAAGCTTCGTTGGAATGACCACATATTAACCGTCGCTGCGAAATGCCCAGGTTTTCTAACGCGGTGCAAGAAATATTTCTCTCTGATCTGATCTGGCAAGGCTTTTATTCGACCTAAAATTGAGTACAATTGTCAGCTAGATGGAATACAAAACCGTGCGATAAAACTTATCGGTGATGAAAACATTGCGAAACCAATATGTATATTCTCTTGAACACCGCAGAAACGTTTCCTGCTTGGCACTGTTTTATCGCTCTTTCCACCAGCGGTGCTCAAAAGAAATAGCCAGCTGCATGCCACCTCTCCTTGAATTCAACCACAATACTCGTGGTGCTCTAAATGCTCATCAGTTTACCCTCAAGCCCATCTTCGGATGTACGGGTAAGTTCAGGCAAGCGTTCTTCAGCCGCACAAGACGTATGTGAAATGCTCTGCCAAGCTCTGTCTTTCCACATCACAATGATCTACAGGCATTCAAAACACAAGCTCATATACATCTCCTTTTTATTCCTCCTTTTCCTTGACGCCCACACTGTGCCAAGCACATAGCCGAGCATTATAAGGGGTTATTTTATAAAAACTGAAAGTTTCTCCGTGTATGTCCCCAATACAGGTAAGAACGATCCCCGACTGACAAAGTTTGGATCATTGTGGCTTTGGCAGGTAACAGCTAAATCTTTATATATATAGTTCTACTGTACGTGTGTATGTCACTGAACTCCTCCTAAACGGCTGGACCGATTTGAATGAATTTTTTTGTATGCGGTTGGGTGACGCCGTGGATGGTTTAGATTCACAAATCAGCCCGGCAGATGGCGCTGGTATCGTTTTTTTTCCGAAAATTCTTATTTATGGAACGATTTGGCTCAAATTCACACCATATAATATTTAAATAAAAAGAAAGTCGTTGACAAAATTTGGACCCGATAGGTGGCGCTTGGGTGGAAAATGTAGTTTTCCCTGTATATGATCTTCGTATAAAGAATATTCGAACAAGTGTACATTTTTTCCCTGTATAAGTGTCGATTCTATAGTTTTCTGGATTGGTGAGTTGGTTAGTTATTGTGGTGTAAGTGGGCGTGGCGTCAGTGGGCGGGGCGTCAGAGAGCAGGAGGTCAGTGGGCGGGGCTCAGTGGGATAGACAGCCGGGAAACGCCGGGTATTTCTGCTAATACTGATGTGACTAATACTGTGACGCGATATCGCAAAACAAATAGCTTTTCACAAGTTCACAAAACGATCACAAACGTCTGTCGGGTCAGCTAGTAGTATATAAAATTGCACCTCAAATTCGTTAAAGTATAAAGCTCAGTTTTTATACATTTTATTTGGAATAATATTATAAATCACGTCGTCTATTGTCAGACACAACCCCCTCTTAGACACCCTTAAATTATAATAAATTGTAATTATATTTACGTTATAGTATAAAAGCTGAATTTTATATATGTTACTTGGGGAACTATCAAAAGGTGTTTCCCCAGTAGTTAGACAGTTTCGATAGTTCTTACATCTTGTCAGACACATTAAAAGTCTGCCGTAGGTGCGAGCGCGAGTAATATATAAGTTAACAACGCATACGCCGCATATTGACGAGACGCAGGTGAATAAATATTGCAAGTTTTTTATTGGCCAGACAGTCGCCAAACCATCATAACATTTAAATAGCACGAACCAGACGCAGCTGTGTAAACATTACAGGCAAATTGGAACACCCAAACGATACGACCATCCGATGCTTGCGCGCAGAACAACTTTGTTGCTGATCTAATTAAGTTATGAACGAACCGGACGCAGCTGTGTAAACATTGCAAACATCCAAACGATACAACCATCCGTTGCTTGTGCTCCGCTCTGATGAGTGTTCTTAAAAAACAAAAAATGTAAAATAATTATTTAACTGGCGCCCGAGCAGGGACCCGCAGTGTAAAAATCGCTAATTTAAAATACAAAAAATCCTGAAAATCTAAAAGTAAGGATCGTGTTTTAAATTACAAAAAAATCCTGAAAATCTAAAAAGGATAGGATAGTGATTTAAAGAAAAAAATATATCTGAAAAGTAAAAAACCAAGTTAAATCCTGAAAAGAACAAAGCAAGGATTTGGTTCTGTTGTGAAAAATAAATACCTCATAACAAACGGTATTAAAGTGAACTAAGTATCCTAGAAAAGGAGAAAAGTTAAATTCAACAATCAAGTTTTCCGAGATAGACGGGAGATAAAAAGAAGAAACTTGTGGAGAAACAGAGGGCCCCTCAGTAGCCGCCGACAGCTAAAAACTCGACGACGGAAGAACAGGAAGCTGAAAAAATAGCTAGCCGCTCCACCTTCTTCAATGGAAAAAATTTTTATAATCCTGTAAGTTAAGAGTAAATTATTAAAGAAATATTTGGAATTTTAAATCCTTAAAATTAAATAAAATTAAAACAAATTTTTTAAGAAAGAAAAGAAAGAATAATTACGTGAAAAAATAACACTAAAAGAAATTTTAAAAATTGAAATACTTCAAATTAAATTAAATTAAACAAAAAATATTAAGAAAGAAAAGAAAAAATTACGTGAAAAAAGAATACTAAAAGAATTTTTTTTTTTGAAATCCTTAAAATTAAAGTAAATTTAACAAAAAGTTTGAAGAAAGAAAAGGAAAATATAACAAGGTGAAAACACCACTACAATATTAACAATATCAAAGAAACAAAATAGATCTTTCCTATATTAAATTTAATCAAAAGTACTAAGAAGAAATAATTATGTCAGTAGACGACAATATCGAAAACCTGTTAAGAAACATGTTCGAATTTTTCGGTAGACCAGGCGAGTTTAATTCATGGAGGAAAACCGTTGATCGCATTTTCACAATGTACGATAGCCTAAAGGGCACCTCCAGATATTATGCAATGCTCCATATGGTTCGCCATAAGATAATAGAAGACGCAGACACAGCCTTAGAATCCTACAAAACACCATTAGATTGGGGAAAAATTAAAAAGTGCTTAATGATGCACTATTATGATAAACGCGATATTGGTACACTCGAGTACCAAATGACTAGCCTTGCACAAAGTAATCAGTCTATTACAGACTTCTATCAACAAGTTTATCAACACCTTTCGTTAATATTAGACAAAGTATCGTGTTTAGATCTAGATCTAATGACTAATTCTTACCGAGACAAAGCTCTTGACACTTTTATTAGAGGATTAAACAAAATTATCGGCAAAATTACCAACCACCATTACATGCCCAAAAACTACAGGCATTCCAACAAATGCACGTACCAAATAAATTCCAACGAACCTTTTATACTGAAACTAATCCAATTCCAAAAGAAGATGAGAACTCTTCTACCGACAATCTTGACCCTAATCAATTTTATACAAACAATGAAATTGAGGAAGTACTCACTGAATACATTGATCCAACAGAAGGAGAAACAAACGAGTATAATAATGAGTTGGACTTTTACCACGAACGTAAAAGGAGAAATCAGAACAAACACAGATCATCCTGTCTTTACTAAATCATACCCATATCCTATCGCACTGGATGGACGATTGTCCAAGCATATTTCAAAAAAAAAAATTATCAACTTTAACAATGAAGCAAGAAATTCCTGGAGCAAAATAAAAAATGCTCTCGTATCTGAAGAAGTATTACTTTCTTATCCCGATTTCAATAAAAGCTTTGAACTAAGAACAGACGCCTCAAATTTCGCTCTAGGAGTGTTATCCCAGGACAACAAGCCCATCACATTTTTATCACGAACTCTTAACAAAGCTAAAGAATCATACGCCGCAAACGAGAAGGAAATGCTCGCGATTATTTGGGCACTTACTTCTCTTAGGATCTCTTAGTTCCTTTACGGATCAAGAAAGGTAAAAATTATTACAGACCATCAACCATTGACTCATGCACTAAGCAACAAATATGCTAACTCGAAAATGAAACGCTGGAAAGCGATTCTAGAAGAATATAAATACGAACTAATATACCAACCAGGTACATCAAACGTAGTTGCAGATTCATTATCACGCCCGCCAAAAACACACATTTGCTCATTAACTGCTACCGAACATAGTAATGAAAGTTCATCCCACAATTTAATACCAATAGTTGAAGCTCCTATAAACGTTTTTAAAAGTCAAATATTCCTTAATCTAGCTGAAACCGCTTCCTACCAGTACAAGACAAATTTTCCAGGGTACCACCAACATTTTGTATTTGAACAAGAATTTAATAAAGAAAATCTTACAGCTATATTAAAAAGATATCTTAATCCCTCTGTCATAAATGGCATTAAAACAGAAGAAAGAACCAAACCCATAATAGAGCCCATAGAAATCCACAAGAAAATCGATTACAAATTTTAGAAAAGTACTATTTTCCCGGTATGGCAGGTAAAATTAACGTAAGCAAAATAAGTACGAAAGACATCCGAATAATCCAGAACTAAATAAAACTCCTATGCCAAATTTTCCTGGACACACAGTCCACATTGATATCTTCACAACGGAAATGAAACTAGTTATGACTGCGTTAGACAAGTTTACAAAATACGCACAGACAAAAATAATTACAAGTAAATCAATAGAAGACGTTAGACGACCACTTAGAGACCTTATATTTTTCTTTGGTGTTCCGAAATCGATCGTAATTGACAATGAGCGATCCTTAAACTCTGCATCAATATTATTCATGATGAAGGACGAACTAGGTATAAATGTTTATACAACACCACCCTATAGAAGCGAAGCAAATGGACAAATTGAAAGGTTCCATTCGACCCTGTCAGAGATAATGAGGTGTATTAAGGAAGACAAAACAAACGATTAGGAACTAAACTTTCCAAAAGGTTTAAAGAAGAGATTGTTAAAGAAAATAGAAATACAACAATCATTACAGAATCTGGGAAAGTGGTTTATAAAAGCCACATACGTAACTAGACATAACAAAAATTAATTTTTCCTTTTTCAGATCAATCCTCACCATTTGCAATGGTGAAACTCAAATTCTTCACTACACTAACTCACAACTAATAACGCTCAAAACGAGGACAGCAAAATTACAAACGGGGACTTTTAGACTGATTCATAGCATTGATCTTGACATGTACCAAAAACTAATTGACGACATACGACTGATAATCAACCAAAACATTAGTACACACGAAACACTCTATCCCTACCTTTCCCATGAAATTTCCCTAATCCAAAATCACCTTAACCGCCTAAAACCCATTTCAAAAAATAAACGCTCACTAGATTTCATAGGAAGCGCATGGAAATGGATTGCTGGGAATCCAGACCATGAAGACTTCAAAATAATTAGCGACAAAATAAATAATGTTTTAAAAAATAATAATGAACAAGTTATTATAAATAAACTAACTTTTGAAAAAATTAATGAAATAACTAAAGTAACAAACGAAATTTTAAAGAAAGAAATTTTAAAGAAATTAACAGATGAAAGTATTAAAAAAGACTTAATAACTAATAATAAATATAAAATTGAAATATTAAAAGAAGAAATCATTAATATAGACTATGCTATTCATTGAGCCAAAGCCGGAGTAGTAAATTCTTACATTTTAACGAGGTTAACATTACAAAAGAAATACTAGACAAAGAAAATATGCCTTATAATAATTTTGAAGAAGCACTAGAATTTAGTAATGTTAAAATTGCTTTAAATCTTTCTACAATCATTTATATATTAAGTCTACCTACAACAAAAATTGAAATATGTGAAAGTATCTTACTAAAATCTGTAAAGAAAGATAATTTTATAAACAAAATTCCATATGAACATATTTTAAAATGTGAAAAAAATCTCTTTGGCATAAAATCAAAATGCAAACAATATTCTAAGCTTTCTATTTGTAGTAATAAGAATTTAATTAATATAAGCAATTCAAATTGTATAACACACCTACTGAGAAGCCAACCGCCTACTTGTACGAGAATAAACAACCAACACATACCTACAGTTGAGGAAATTTCTCCTGGAATCCTACTCTTAAACCAATATAATGGCAGCATACTTATTGATAACGAAGAAGTGAAATTAGCCGGCACATTCATCATCAAACACCACAACACAACCATTACAATAGACAACCAAACCTATATATCAAAGGAAGTCTCAATCACCAGGCCTCTACCTGCAATAATGCAACCGTTTTCCCAGAAAGGAAAATATGAAGAACTTTTATCTCTGGAAATGATCAAAGAGCTACATGGAAAAAATATTAAAAACATTGAATTACTTGAATCAAAAAACAAAATAAATTTATTTAGCAATATTGCTTTATCGACGATAGTCGTCATACTCATCTTCATCATTCTTCTCAAATCATATACCTGGAAAAAACCACAGCCTATCGAAATCACCACAGTAGTTGAATCAAGCTCAAATACCAAACCAGTAACTGTAGAATCCATTTCCGAGACTTGTACTAATACAACAAAAGAATTATCATCTCCAAAAGTATCCAGAATCAACCAAATCCCGCTCTTTTAAATAACTGTAGAACAAGGACGTTCTAATTTAAGGGTGGAGGAGTTAACATCGCATACGCCGCATATTGACGAGACGAAGCTGAATAAATATTGCAAGTTATTTATTGGCCAGACAGTCGCCAAACCATCATAACATTTAAATAGCACGAACCAGACGCAGCTGTGTAAACATTACAGGCAAATTGGAACACCCAAACGATACGACCATCCGATGCTTGTGCGCAGAACAACTTTGTTGCTGATCTAATTAAGTTATGAACGAACCGGACGCAGCTTCGTAAACATTGCAAACATCCAAACGATACAACCATCCGCTGCTTGTGCCCAGGACAACTTTTTTGCTAATTAAATTATGAACGAACCAGACGCAGCTGTGTAAACATTGCGAACACCCAAACGATGTGACCATCCGCTGCTTGTGCGCAGGACAACCTTGTTGCTGACCAAATTATTATTCATCTCTTCAACGGCATTTTGCAATCTCAGTAGATATAAATAGGCTAGACATATTCATGTTAAGTTAAGTTCTAAGTTTGTAGTACTCAAATAAAGACATCAGAGCTCCGCTCTGATGAGTGTTTTTAAAAAACAAAAAATGTAAAATAATTATTTAACTTATATGGAAGTGGTGTAATGGTTTTTCTTTTTTCGAGCAAAATTATTTCGGTGTGCACGCCTAGCACCTGGGCTGGGATGTTGTACCATCACTTTCATTCGAATCGGCTTTAGATAGTCGATCACAAAGAGTCGGACCACAAATTGAATGGCTCAAATTATAAATTGTGGAAGTTCCAGATTGATGCCGTGATGAAGTCCAGAGCTCTTACGGGCATTATGGCCGGCAATGTTCCCGTTGCGAGTGCGACCAACGAAGCAAAAAATCAGTATGACAGAAACGATGGCAAGGCGATGGCGATTTTGATTTCATCAGTAGACAGTGAGCAAGCGAATCACATTCTGATGTGCAAAACAGCGAAGGAAATTGCAAATTGGCCAGCAGTGAGGTGCGCATTATAAGCCTATATGAAGATTATTTTTCGTTGAAAATGGCTGATGACGAAGCAGTCGTGTTGTTTGTGTCAAAAGCGAGCCGAATGGCACATGAAATCGAAGACCAAGGTGAAAAATTATCAGAGAACATAAAAATGGTGCGCATCATTAGCAGTTTGACGCCGAAATATCGTAATTTCAAGACTGTCTGGTACAACATCAAAGAGACTAGAACTTTGGACAGTTTACTTGCACGATTACAACTGGAAGAAGACCAACTGAATAAAATGGACGACGTTCCATCGGATGCTGCTTTCAGTGCAAAATTTAAGTCAAAGCAGCAGCAAACAAGAAAGAAGCAGTCAACGTCGATTGATGAGCTAAAAAGGAAAACGAAATGCAACAAATGTCATGAAGTTGGACATTGGAAAAGAGAATGTCCGAAGCGTGGTGACAAATCGTCTGAAAGTAAGAAGGGCGGTTTCGATGCTGTATTTTGTGCGCATCTTGTGAGTGAAACAGCAATGGACTACATGAACGTTTGGATTGCTTATTCAGGTGCCACAGAACACATGTCTTCTCGCATCGAATGGTTCGTTGATTATAAAAAGTGTGATGTCGAGCAATTCTAATCGACGCAAAGGTCAACGGTGTGTGGGAGAAGAGACAGATGAAGAATGTACAGCATGTTCCTGAGCTGAAGCAGAATTTATTTTCGACGGCATCAGCCACATCTAAGGGTTTTAAGATATTGTTAACCCATGATGGCTGCAAGTTGTTGGATGCTGCTGGTATGGTGTATGCTGTTGGCGTGAAAGATGACAGCAAGCAATTGAGAATGGTGTTTCGACAGAGAGTTGATGAGTGTGCAAATTCTGCGACTGTCACGCTGGAGCAACTGCACCATCGTTTGGGACATCTTAATGTGGACACTATAAAGCGTATGTGCCAACAGAATTTGATTGAAGGCATAAAATTGTCGAGTGAAACGAAATTTTTCTGTGAAGACTGTCATGTCGGAAAAATGCACCGTGCTTCGCACAAACAAGCGCAAGAACGAGTGGCTGCAAAAGGCGAATATTTGCATGCCGATCTCTGTGGACCAATGGAGGAATTGGGCATTGGAGGAATGCGATATTTTCTTCTGATCAAGGACGAGGCAACGAGTTTCAAGTATGTGTATCTACTAGCCAGCAAATCTGAGGTGTGTGACAAAATCAACGATGTGTTGTCATTGGTTCGCAATTTGATAAGTAATTCAGTGAAGCATATTCGTTTCGACAACGGCACTGAATTTGTAAACAAAGATTGTATGCGAGTGCTCTCAAATACCGGAGTGAGAGTTGAGCGAATCGCACCGTACACACCTGAACAAAATGGACGTGTGGAGCGTGAGATGCGTACCGTTGTGGAATGCGCCCGACCGATGTTGCTTTCTAGCGGTTTGCAGAAGCGTTTATGGCCAGAAGCAGTACGAACAGCAGTGTACATCTTGAACAGATCGTCGAATAAGAAATGTCCGAATGCAACTTCGTACGAGAATTGGTTTGGTATTAAACCAGAAATGGGTCATGTGAGAATTTTCGGCAGCGAGTGCTTTTTACAAATACCAAAGCAATGTGGACGCAAGAAATGGGACGCCGAGTCCAAGAAGGTGTTTCTAGTTGGATACGAGTCCACGTCGAAGAATTTCCGGCTATTTGATCCAGTCACACAGAAGATCATCGTGAGTTGCAACATAAAACTAAATGAGAAAGATGTGAATCGAGTTCATTTGGGTCATATCATCGGTGATGACGATGATGTCAAGAAGCAATTGTCGACTGAGCAAGTGTCGATTCAGAAATCGTCAGCAGAGCGACGAACGAACGATATGCAACTAGTCGTGGAACAATATCCGCAGTGTATCGGCACGAATGACAATGGACATGATACATCGTCCATGTCTGATAATGAGTTCTTCTATACAAACGATATCACGTTAACAGCAGAAGACGATGAGGATGAAGTCGAGAACGTACGCAAAAATATGCGTTATAATCTGCGTGAGAAAGTGAACGAACCAGATCGATTGATAGCAAGCGGATATTCAGCTGTAGTGTTAGAGCCCATCACGTATGAAGAAGCTATAAATTCCGAGGAAGCTGCTAAATGGCGAGATGCGATGAAAGATGAGCTGCAATCATTGAAGAAGAATTCGACATGGGAGTTGGTGAAACGTCCGAAGAACCGCAACGTCGTCGGATGTCGATGGGTTTATAAATTGAAGCCAAATCCATCTGGAACAATTTTCAAAGCTCGCCTAGTCGCAAAAGGTTTTTCGCAACGAGAAGGAGTTGATTATGGTGAAACTTTTTCACCAGTGGTTCGATACGATTCCATTCGGACTATCCTATCAATCGCCGCAGCAGAAGATCTGGAGATGATGCAGTTTGATATAAAGACTGCGTTTTTGAACGGTGACCTAGACGAAGAGTTTTTTATGGAGGCACCGAAAGGACTAGATATGGAGGACGAGAACATGGTTTGCCGACTTAAGAAAAGTTGTATGGGTGTAAGCAAGCATCCAGAGTGTAGAACAAAAAATTCACGAAGTTCCTCAGTGATTTCAACTTGGTGCAGTCGAAGGCAGATTCATGTGTGTTCAGCGGCCATATCAACGGTATGAGAGTCGTGTTACTATTGTACGATGGATTGGTTCTATCGAAATGCAGAAACACGATTGAGACAGTGTAGAATTATCTGTCAGATAATTTCGAGATGACACGAGGCAGCGTAGGTCATTACGTTGGCATGGAGATACATCGAAACAGACAGAAGAAGACGATTTTCATCAATCAGAAAGCGTACATTAAGAAAGTCGTCAAAAAGTTCAACATGAAGGATTCGAAGCACATTTCGACTCCAGCCGATAGCAATGTCATGTTGACCAAATTGGGCGAAGAGGGGAGTGTCGACTTCCCGTATAGGCAAGCAATTGGATCTCTTATGTTTGCCGCTATCGTGACTAGACCGGACATTTCGTATGCAGTGGGAGAAGTCAGCCGATTTATGGACAATCCAAAGCAAGCGCATGTTTCGGCTGTCAAGCGTATTCTTCGATATTTGAATAAAACAGCCGAAAGAGGAATCGAGTATTCTGGATCGTCGACAGCATTGAGAGGATACTCCGAGGCTGATTATGCACGCGATGTTGACACGCGAAAGTCAAACACCGTCTAAGCATTTGTTGTGGGTAAGGGCATCGTTACATGGAAGAGTCGTAGGCAGAAGACAGTGGCCTTTCCACTACCGAAGCTGAATTCATGGCAGCGTGCGAGGGCGCGAAGGAAGCGGTGTGGCTACACCAATTACTACGTGATGTGGGCTGCGTTCAAGAGAGTCCACCAACACTTTACATTGACAATCAGAGTGCAATTCGGTTGATCAAGAATTCTGAATTGCATCAGCGAACCAAGCACATCGATGTTCGGCTGCATTTCATTCGGCAGCTGTATGAATCAAAGGTAATTCTAATCGATTACGTATGCAGTGAGGACCAGCTTGGAGACGTGTTTACGAAGCCATTGCCAATTCAGAAGTTTACCAAGAACAAAGAGATGTTGGGAATGAAAAATACGAAATAATTAGTGGGAGTATTGGTTTTGAATTATTGCCGTCCTTTTCTTTCATATGTTATGCACATTCAATATGTTATTTTGTTTTAGTTAGTCTTTGGCACACCACTGACAGTGCAACATCGTTTTCAGTTATTAAAGCTTTTTCGAGTATTTTTCGTTGTTGTTTTTATTTTTATTCAAACCACTAATAACTTCCAATAATATTTTCAATATTTTTAAAATTTGTAATATTTTCTTGGTCAAGTTTTTTTGTAGTTTTTCCTGACCATGATCCATTAATGAAAGCATTTGGACTCGCGTCGTCTCAGTTTTCGTGTTCGTTTTTTTCGTATTGCTTTTTCAATAAATCCGAGAATTCTGAGAAAATAAATTGAAACCGGCTACAAACGTGAGGAATGTGATATATTGTAAATCACATTCCTTAGATTTTTATTTTATTTTGAATTTTAATAAAGGGCTAGACCGCCGCCACGACCCGAACCTGATGTCGGTACGAATATACCGAGGTGCCAACGTCGAATCGGACCACTATCTTGTTGGTATGGTGTTCCGAGCGCGGATTGCATCATCACGGAAGACGTTTCGCAATGAAGAGACCAGAAACAACAACGGTCCAGCGATAGGACTCGCCGTAAATGCAGGGAGAGTAAGTCCTTGGGCTGATATGTCAGGCGTAGAAGAGAAATGGACACGCCTTAAAATACTGTCATTAGTATTGCTGACTCCATCTTAGGCAGTAGTCGTAGAATTCGGAACGACTGGTTCGATGACGAATGATAGCGAGCGACTGAACGTTAGAATATTGCGTACCGAGCAATGCAACAATATCATAGAACGCGGGCAAGCGAAGATTAATATAAAGAGCTCAGAAGATATGAAAAAACAGTTCACCGGCCAAACAGTACAGAGAGCAAGGACCGCACCTGGCGCGGAAGTTCTACCAAAGAGTCCCCGGTATGACCCAATATACACCGCATTGCACATACTGCAAGGACAAAGTGGGTAATCTGATCGCCGATCTTAAAGGCATCTTAGCGCGATGGGAAAAGCACTTTCATGAGTTGCTAAATGACAGTTAACTGAGGAATTGTAGGCTCCACCAATGACCGAAGATCTGATGGGATTCCAGCGTAACTGATAAAAATAGGAGGCCCCACATCACACCAAGCAATTTATGAAATAATAGTGCAAGTATGGGAGGGAGAAGCTATGCCAGAAGACTGGCGAAGAGGCATCCTGTGCCCCATACATAAGTAGGGAGATATCACAAAATGACAATGACCGAAGATCTGATGGGATTCCAGCGTAACTGATAAAAATAGGAGGCCCCACATCACACCAAGCAATTTATGAAATAATAGTGCAAGTATGGGAGGGAGAAGCTATGCCAGAAGACTGGCGAAGAGGCATCCTGTGCCCCATACATAAGTAGGGAGATATCACAAAATGCAGCAATTATCGTGGTATAACGTTGTTGAGTAGCGCGAATAAGATTTTATCCTCTATCGTTCCATACTGGAAAGCTCAATATGATAAACTCATCATTGGCCCATACCATTGTGGCTTCATCCCAGGCATATCAACAACTGATCATACTTACACCCTTAGACAGGTCATGGAAAAATGTCTAGAGTTTCAAAACTCACTACATCATCTTTTTATAGACGTTAAAGCCGCCTATGATAGCATCCAAAGTAGATCTTTTTAAAGCCATGAGAGAATTCGGCATCCCAAATAAACGGACATGACTATGTAGGGCTCCGACAAGGGGATGGACTGGCCAGCGTCCCCTTCAACCTGGCGTTGGAGAAAGTGATCCGAGACTCTGACGTAACGGCGAGAGGAACAATTCCGAGGAAGCTGCTAAATGGCGAGATGCGATGAAAGATGAGCTGCAATCATTGAAGAAGAATTCGACATGGGAGTTGGTGAAACGTCCGAAGAACCGCAACGTCGTCGGATGTCGATGGGTTTATAAATTGAAGCCAAATCCATCTGGAACAATTTTCAAAGCTCGCCTAGTCGCAAAAGGTTTTTCGCAACGAGAAGGAGTTGATTATGGTGAAACTTTTTCACCAGTGGTTCGATACGATTCCATTCGGACTATCCTATCAATCGCCGCAGCAGAAGATCTGGAGATGATGCAGTTTGATATAAAGACTGCGTTTTTGAACGGTGACCTAGACGAAGAGTTTTTTATGGAGGCACCGAAAGGACTAGATATGGAGGACGAGAACATGGTTTGCCGACTTAAGAAAAGTTGTATGGGTGTAAGCAAGCATCCAGAGTGTAGAACAAAAAATTCACGAAGTTCCTCAGTGATTTCAACTTGGTGCAGTCGAAGGCAGATTCATGTGTGTTCAGCGGCCATATCAACGGTATGAGAGTCGTGTTACTATTGTACGATGGATTGGTTCTATCGAAATGCAGAAACACGATTGAGACAGTGTAGAATTATCTGTCAGATAATTTCGAGATGACACGAGGCAGCGTAGGTCATTACGTTGGCATGGAGATACATCGAAACAGACAGAAGAAGACGATTTTCATCAATCAGAAAGCGTACATTAAGAAAGTCGTCAAAAAGTTCAACATGAAGGATTCGAAGCACATTTCGACTCCAGCCGATAGCAATGTCATGTTGACCAAATTGGGCGAAGAGGGGAGTGTCGACTTCCCGTATAGGCAAGCAATTGGATCTCTTATGTTTGCCGCTATCGTGACTAGACCGGACATTTCGTATGCAGTGGGAGAAGTCAGCCGATTTATGGACAATCCAAAGCAAGCGCATGTTTCGGCTGTCAAGCGTATTCTTCGATATTTGAATAAAACAGCCGAAAGAGGAATCGAGTATTCTGGATCGTCGACAGCATTGAGAGGATACTCCGAGGCTGATTATGCACGCGATGTTGACACGCGAAAGTCAAACACCGTCTAAGCATTTGTTGTGGGTAAGGGCATCGTTACATGGAAGAGTCGTAGGCAGAAGACAGTGGCCTTTCCACTACCGAAGCTGAATTCATGGCAGCGTGCGAGGGCGCGAAGGAAGCGGTGTGGCTACACCAATTACTACGTGATGTGGGCTGCGTTCAAGAGAGTCCACCAACACTTTACATTGACAATCAGAGTGCAATTCGGTTGATCAAGAATTCTGAATTGCATCAGCGAACCAAGCACATCGATGTTCGGCTGCATTTCATTCGGCAGCTGTATGAATCAAAGGTAATTCTAATCGATTACGTATGCAGTGAGGACCAGCTTGGAGACGTGTTTACGAAGCCATTGCCAATTCAGAAGTTTACCAAGAACAAAGAGATGTTGGGAATGAAAAATACGAAATAATTAGTGGGAGTATTGGTTTTGAATTATTGCCGTCCTTTTCTTTCATATGTTATGCACATTCAATATGTTCTTTTGTTTTAGTTAGTCTTTGGCACACCACTGACAGTGCAACATCGTTTTCAGTTATTAAAGCTTTTTCGAGTATTTTTCGTTGTTGTTTTTATTTTTATTCAAACCACTAATAACTTCCAATAATATTTTCAATATTTTTAAAATTTGTAATATTTTCTTGGTCAAGTTTTTTTGTAGTTTTTCCTGACCATGATCCATTAATGAAAGCATTTGGACTCGCGTCGTCTCAGTTTTCGTGTTCGTTTTTTTCGTATTGCTTTTTCAATAAATCCGAGAATTCTGAGAAAATAAATTGAAACCGGCTACAAACGTGAGGAATGTGATATATTGTAAATCACATTCCTTAGATTTTTATTTTATTTTGAATTTTAATAAAGGGCTAGACCGCCGCCACGACCCGAACCTGATGTCGGTACGAATATACCGAGGTGCCAACGTCGAATCGGACCACTATCTTGTTGGTATGGTGTTCCGAGCGCGGATTGCATCATCACGGAAGACGTTTCGCAATGAAGAGACCAGAAACAACAACGGTCCAGCGATAGGACTCGCCGTAAATGCAGGGAGAGTAAGTCCTTGGGCTGATATGTCAGGCGTAGAAGAGAAATGGACACGCCTTAAAATACTGTCATTAGTATTGCTGACTCCATCTTAGGCAGTAGTCGTAGAATTCGGAACGACTGGTTCGATGACGAATGATAGCGAGCGACTGAACGTTAGAATATTGCGTACCGAGCAATGCAACAATATCATAGAACGCGGGCAAGCGAAGATTAATATAAAGAGCTCAGAAGATATGAAAAAACAGTTCACCGGCCAAACAGTACAGAGAGCAAGGACCGCACCTGGCGCGGAAGTTCTACCAAAGAGTCCGCGGTATGACCCAATATACACCGCATTGCACATACTGCAAGGACAAAGTGGGTAATCTGATCGCCGATCTTAAAGGCATCTTAGCGCGATGGGAAAAGCACTTTCATGAGTTGATAAATGACAGTTAACTGAGGAATTGTAGGCTCCACCAATGACCGAAGATCTGATGGGATTCCAGCGTAACTGATAAAAATAGGAGGCCCCACATCACACCAAGCAATTTATGAAATAATAGTGCAAGTATGGGAGGGAGAAGCTATGCCAGAAGACTGGCGAAGAGGCATCCTGTGCCCCATACATAAGTAGGGAGATATCACAAAATGACAATGACCGAAGATCTGATGGGATTCCAGCGTAACTGATAAAAATAGGAGGCCCCACATCACACCAAGCAATTTATGAAATAATAGTGCAAGTATGGGAGGGAGAAGCTATGCCAGAAGACTGGCGAAGAGGCATCCTGTGCCCCATACATAAGTAGGGAGATATCACAAAATGCAGCAATTATCGTGGTATAACGTTGTTGAGTAGCGCGAATAAGATTTTATCCTCTATCGTTCCATACTGGAAAGCTCAATATGATAAACTCATCATTGGCCCATACCATTGTGGCTTCATCCCAGGCATATCAACAACTGATCATACTTACACCCTTAGACAGGTCATGGAAAAATGTCTAGAGTTTCAAAACTCACTACATCATCTTTTTATAGACGTTAAAGCCGCCTATGATAGCATCCAAAGTAGATCTTTTTAAAGCCATGAGAGAATTCGGCATCCCAAATAAACGGACATGACTATGTAGGGCTCCGACAAGGGGATGGACTGGCCAGCGTCCCCTTCAACCTGGCGTTGGAGAAAGTGATCCGAGACTCTGACGTAACGGCGAGAGGAACAATCCTCTATAAGTTCATCCAGATAGAGCAGGCGGCATGAAATCTGGGGCTGGACATAAATGAAAGCAAAACAAAGTACATGGTGGCCACGTCTGCGAGTAGAATATCCAACATTGGTCCCTCAAATCAAATAGTGGAGCGCGAATTTGAAGTAGTGCAATCCTTTAACTATCTCGGGTCAACTGTAGCAGCCGATAACAGCATGGAACCAGAAATACGCGCACGGTTGCTTAAAGCCAACAAAGTTTACTATAGTCTGTCAAGACTCTTCAAATCCAGGAACTTAACATCCATCCATCCATAACATCCAAGCTGCTGATATATAAGAAAATGGTCATACCAGTACTTACATATGGACTTGGGTGCTTAGCAAAAATAATTCTGACCTCTTAGCCGCGTTCGAGAGAAAAGTCTTACGGAGAATTGTTGGCCCCGTATGTGAGGAAGGACGAATCCGGAGAGTCTATTATGATGAGATCTACGAGCGTTACCGCGATGTCGACATCGTGAAGAAAATTAAGCTCGGTAGGCTCCGATGGGCAGGACTCGCATTAGCGAAGAGGAGCCAAATATGATGATGATGAAAGGTGCATCGCTTCAAAAGAACAGACACACATACAACAGTAGTATTTTCTTCGCTTTTTAATGCCAATATTTTGAGGCTTTCTATTACCAAGAAAAGTCAAAGACTACACTTCAGACTTGCAGTGCTTTAAGAGTCGAGAGATGGTCATGGCGTCGCAGCTCTACTTAAATACGCACGAACAATCGCAGGACGGTTTAATTAGTATTTTTATTCAATAATTTACTTACGCAGAGAGGAAAAGGAAGGCTTGATGGGGCCGCTAGGAACTCCTTTGATGCGAATTGGACCACCTGCTGAAGGTTCTTATCCGTGGTGATCTGTGAGATCCCGTGTTTCACCCGCAGATTGGTCCAGGAAATCTCTTTATTGCGGTTCTGCCAGGCCTCGTCTTTTTCTTTCTGCGCCTTCAATTTACGATTGTACAATTTTCGTTTTTCCTTTGTCACGTCTTTTTGTGCGATGCGACCTCCTCGAAACTCAATATTGGAAAGAAGGAAGTTTCATCGCATGGCATACGAGAATTTATCTTTTGGCATTTATAAGCCTAATAGCTCAATGCGTTAGAATTAGATGACGATAGTTCTATTGTCAGTGGTGACATCGACATAGAAAGCGCTTACACGAGCACCGTATAAGTAGAGTGAAGTAGATATTTACACGTTAATCCGGTGGCCCGAGCATGCACCATTACAGTTGGTGCGAGGGAAATAGTGCGTTCAATCTATTGCAATCTAATCCGAAGTGTTGATACTGATATTGCTGCTATAATGCTTTGTCATATGTGTTTGGATGCTTACGGGTACTGGAAATAACTTAAGGTATGTGAACCTAACGAAGAGATACACAGAGAGTCAAAGCCCACATGGATTTCAAGCAATCACAGGATGTCATTATAATCCTGCATTTTTCAGGAACTGAAAATTAAAATCTTACAAAATATTAAAAAAGAAGCTTTCATGAAGTTCGGTTACAGCGAATTAATTAAAAATAATGCTGACAAACAAAACGTCTTAAATATTATTTAGAGATTTATATGCAATGTATACAATGTTGCTGAGATAATTGATGTTGATACTGCTTGACTTCAAATGTCCATCGTTTTGTATACGGTCTCTGATGTGAACGAAGCTTTTGATCGAAAAAATTGCGAAATTACGAAGCTACCAGCCTACGACCTTGTAAAAGTGAGCTATTACAGCAATTTCTGCGAGCAAACTAAATATGTACTATTCGGAACAATGCTCACCTGAAGAAACCAGAAAATAATGGTTGGGTACAGGAAAATTACCAATACCATTTTAAATGTTTTGAAGAGGATCAGCTACCAAATTATGTCAGTGATTCTCAAAAACTCTACCAGGTATGTAATTATTATGTCAAATTATTATACATAAATTTGTGACTATTTATAATTGTATTAACATGGTTAAATTATCAGTTTATCACAGAAACTGACGGAGAAAGCGATATTGACAACGATTAATCCACGGACTGGAGTAGGAGTGACGAAGATAATGAAGATATCGATGACAACGATGAAAATTATGAAAATAATTAAATATTTATTTGAATCCAATAATACATATTTAAAATCATATTTTTTTACTTTGTATAGAATAGCTATGAACATAATAAAACTATTTTTTCATTGATTTTTTTACTATAAAAATAATTGTTCCCCCTAAAGTAAACAATAATTTTTTATAAAATGTCAAGATTTCAATTAAATTAAATTTTAAAAAAAGGTCATTTAACACCAAAAAAATATTGTTAATTTATTAGATTTTTGTTTTATTTATTTATTAACATGAAAATTTTACTGAATAATTTTTTGAAAATTTATTTTTAGTCATAAATTATTCTTTATAATGAAATTTTCCTTTACTTTGGTACCTGTTATCTCCCAAAGCCACCATGATCCAAACTTCATAGTCTGGGAATCGTTGTTACCAGTATTGGGGACGTACATACACTGAGTAACTTTCAGCTTTTATAATATAACGAAGGTCTGATCGTCGCGGGCTCAATTACGCATGAGCGAATTATAAAAAAATCGTAAATAGATGGGTATAAAAGTTCGAAAGTGACAATGAAGTAATTGTGCTCTCACAATGAAAAACTTAATACTTAAGACTTACAGGATTGTATGGATTTTTGGTTTTGAAAAAAAAAATTTTTGTTCGGTATGTTGGAAATCCATACAATCCATTCAAAATGGCGATTTAAGACGTCGGATTTTATGTTATGTTTTCAAAATTTTAACACAGTTATAATCTGATGACATGAAAATGCGCGACGCTAATTTGGATCTGAAGAAAATAATATGAATGAATAAATTCAACTTCTAATGTTCATGGAAAGGTATATGTATATGTTCGAGCTGATCACGAGTTCTTCGCTACCCGCACACATGAAGCCACGCCTTCCAAAGAGGGGGAAGGGGGTGTACTATAGCCTATAACCTTCCTCCACCTGTTAATAATATACATTGAAAATGTCATAAAAATCGGTTAGTAATTGTAACCGATTTTAACACTCATATATCATATTTCCAACCCCCATGGAAGGGGAATGGGTTGTATTATAGCCTATAAAACTCCTCCACTTGCTAATAATATCCCTCTGTGACTGACGTGACCTTATTTTAGCAATTCCACTGACGTGGTAGAACTCCATACACCATTCTCACAGCTTGTATTTTAAAAATGTGTTTAATATTCCAAATTTAGACTATTCTATTTTAAAGCTTAGAGTGTCTTCTACTATTCTTAATTACTTTTATATGTAAAATAAGAAAACACATATAAAGTTAATCAATTTTTATTATTACAACATAAATAATTTTTTCAAAGCATACACATATATAAACAATAAAAAAAAATAAAAATAAATATTTTCTTCATTTACTTATTCATTTATTTAAAGTTAACACTTATAGTAATAAGAAAAAAAAAGAGATCCATTCATTGGTTCAAAAAATTTATTTTTGTAACCTAAAAATCACAATTTTTTTGGCAGTCTTCAAAGAGTGGCTTAGAGCATTGAAGGCAAATTGGCTTTGCGCAATCACAGCAACAATATCTAGTCACTCTTTTCATTTTGGTTGGACAAATAAAGAATAGTTTTCTTCCACTTAGTGAAATCGATCGAGTTCTTGGGGGTGGAGGGGGAAGATCGTTTCCCAAAACTCTACTGACTGTCATCCGCAGTTCTCCTGGCAATCTTTCGTTGTACACGCGACATTTCATGTGATCTAGCACTAGTGATCTTGCCATGTTCAAATTAAAAGTGGCTCTTCTCATGTTATTATCACTGTCGACACACATCCCATACAGAACAAAGCTGTTAATACCTGCCATATCTAATATTCTTTGGAAAATGGCCATAGGCCAACGACGAGTTTTGCTGCTAAAAGAATATATAGAACACTTCTTGTCGACGTTGTCAACTCCTCCTTTATTTTTATTATAATCCGCAATTATTACTGGTTTTCCTGTATCAGTACCAATAACTTCATTGTGGTGAGAAGAAGAGATCAGGAGAACCCTCCAATTCTCTTTTTTTATTCGGCAAGAAGCATAGTGGTATCTCAGGTTTATTCTTTTTCAATGTGCCTAAGTATGTCAGTCCCCTTTTCAGCAACATTTCCATAAGTGGAATCGAACTGAACCAATTGTCAGCTGTAACGTTGCATTTTGACTTTTCGACAGGTTTCACAAACCTAAGAACTGACTGAGTTGGTATAGCCATTTGTCTTTCTTGTTCAGTCAGTCCTATTCCATCCGAATTTTTACCAAGATAGACGTAGGCATTGTAGATATAGTATGTACGGGCATCAACCAATATCATTATTTTAATGCCATACTTTGCTGGTTTTTGGGGCATGTAAATAATAAACTTGCAACGACCCCTAAATGGCAATAGCATTTCATCAATACAAAGGTATGCTCCAGTATTGGGACTGACTGTTCGTAATAAACTTATTGAACATGCCTGATATTGGTGCAAGTCGATCTTATTTGAGCCTTTCCTTTCTGGTGGTGGAATCATCAAACCGGAGGCAGTTGACGAAACAAGAAAAACGCCATTTGGACATAACACATCGGAATATTTCGTGGCCAGTTCCATCGGTGGCAAATATAAAACGAAGATCACCGTCGTTACACTTGAATACCGACGAATAGTACATTAGACCTATGAATGCTTTCATTTCGGTGACGTTTGTGTCCATCAGTTCTACCTTAGTACATACTTTGTTTGAACCGCGTTCGGTAACTATTGAGCTTTTGATTTGTAAATGTGAACAAATTTGCCAACATTGAATGGTCAAACGCCTTGGACCAAACTTCAAAATAGCCTTCAAAATTAGTAGTATGAAAACGGCCAGGTAGTCTTATTATGTTGATTATTATTATGAGATGTCCTTGGGCACTCTTGTCTATTCCAGATAAATCCTTTCTTACCTTTGTAAAACTGTGATAACTGCACATTTGACGTTTCTTGATGCACATTATATGTTACAGGTACTTGTTTCACTTCTTCAGGTTGTTCTGGTTCCTCCTCTTCATCTGAAACTTCATCGGCTTCCAGAAATTCGGTTTCTGGTTGAAAATTTGGGTCATCACCCTCATCGTCAAAATCGCTAAAATCATGCTCGCTTTCTTCGTCCAACTACTGTTCTATAAGCTGATCGTGGCTTGCAAAGGCTCCAGTAGACGTTCGTTTAGATCTTTGAGATCCTTGGTTGTTATTTGACTGAGCCATCTAAAATACAAACCACAAGTTATACTCACTAAACAATTTTACTGATGTGTTGCCTAGGAAACACTATGAACGGAAAACAATAACACTAAGGTGCTTATTTATCAGACACATACCTAAATATTGATGTGGTTGACTCGTAGACACTTTCCTTCACACAACAAGTGATGCGCACGGCCCGACAGCTTACTATACACTAACTCTGAAAGACTAAGACTGAAAGGTACTGAGAACGCGCGATTCAACATTTGAAAAACAACGGTAAAATACCCGATATTATATTTTGTGGTGTCTGTCATACTACCACGTCAGTCCCAGAGGGATATACATTGAAAATTTAATAAAAATTGGTTGGTAAATGTAAGTTATTGTAAATAAAAACCGCACAAAATTTCATTTTATTTATATAGATATACCTGGGTTGAGTGGAGTTGAATTTCCAGAAGACTATTTTTATTATTTTTTAAGTAGGCGTCGTATTTTTTATTATGTTGCCAAAATTTAATCTTAGTTTTAAATTAATTAAATGGAAAGCGTAACAACATTTTGCAATTGACTAAAATAAATTCCAAACCAACCCAACCAAAACCAGTTTCATGTCGGCGCTAATTTGTAGCGTTTGCACACTAGAGTAGAGTTAATTTGAAAGATGTGTTGTATTTTCGGATGTATTTTCTACCAACATCAAAATGAAATGTCAGACAAACGTAACTGAAGTCGTTTTAAAAAAAAATCGTTCGTTTTTTCTACAAAACTACGGTAGATCGAACTTCCACTCCAACAGATCTTTTTTTTGGAGATTACCCCTCTTTTCATTAACTACAACAACAGCACATGCAACAAAATAATGTAAACATTATGCCGAGAAAAAATTCGATCTCGAGCGCAAATTTCTGTTTGATTTCTCTGATTTTGTTCTGTTTATTTGGCTTTTCAGGAACATAACTTTAATTTGCTTTTTCGAACACAAAAAATGTATTTACAGTTTTAATTTAGATAATGAAAACTGTAAAATATATATATGGTTTTTCAAACGACCGTAGACGAAAGTGACTGTTTCCTACGCTATAACTAACCTTCGAAAATAAATGGGATAACAATAACGAACTTGAGTTAGATAAATTTAGCTAATGTGAACGACTCAATACATGTAATTCGTATGCTTTGACCATAATGTGCTTTACTCGCAGTAATAGTTTATTACATAACGAGCGAGGAAAGTGGAGTTTATCGTGCGAGTTAGAAGCTTGAAGCACGAGGCGGTAACCGAGTGCGGCAGTCTAACGAGCACGATGAGCACTTTTCTGGTCTAACTCTGTCGAGGGGGGTTGGATCGGACCAAATTTTTTATAGGAAGGAAGGTATTTTTATTGCCTTTTATATGATACCAATTAATCCTCATCCATCTTAGAAAAATTCATTTTTCAAAATATTAAAACCCCCTCTCTCCTTGAGGGCGAATTTCCGAAAAACAATATTGCTGTTTTTGAAATCTGCTCAATAAGGGCTTTCTGATGGGGGGTGGGGTCCGAAAGCCGTAACTCTATGTTCCCTAAAATGCACTTTAGCCGAATATTCGAACACGTATACATTTTTTGCCGATATAAGTGTCGATTCTTTAGTTTTCTGGGTTGATGAAGTGGTCAGTTGGTGGGTTGGTCAGTTGGAAGGAGGGCATAGGGCGGGAGGTGATAGGGTAAGAGGTCAGTGGACATGTTGTCAGTAGGCGGGTGTTACCTTGGGTGGGGGTCAGTTGGATGGGGCATTCGGGAATCGCCGGGTATGTCCGACAGTATAATTAGAAGATTGTATTTAAAATGAATTTTAAATATTTCATCTTCTCACAAGAAAGTAATAATAACCTTCTAAAAAAAAATATATTCTCCCAAATCAAAATAAGATTTTTGTAGATTTTTTTCCCACTTACAAAAATTTTTGGGCGTGTTGTTTGTTGAGCTTTACTTTTTCAATTAATATATTCTCTCAAAAAATCCTATCTAAAAAACACTTGTTTCTTATGTTGTATGTTGTAATTTCAAGTAAACTTACCTTTGTATCTGTCATTTTTATTCTCATGTTAGCCACAATCTGTCGCTGTCATATCTACCTACCTACGTCTTGAAGCAACTTGTACATTTTCTCAAAAGAAATATCTAGGCATCAAATTTCTTTTATAAAAATAAGAAAATAAAAAATAACCAACGTTTAGTTCTTCGACAGAACGCGCTTTTATATTCATTTGCTCGAACAACAAGTGATCGGTCGTGCAAGTTTGTTACATTGTTTTTTGGTTTATAACTCTGACTGTAGGGCAATTTATCAAAACGCAAAAGACACTTGTAGTGATGAACTCCCCTACGATAAAGAAGTGCAATGAGTTGGTTTGACACAAAAGGGTTGGCCAGTTTAGCCAAAAACGCCCTTAAGGAGGCGCAAAAGCAAATTGATAAAGCATTGGATATTCAGGACATCCCCGATACCGTGGAGGATTTCACTGTGGCGGCGACTGCTGAAAGCATTGGTGTTGGCGGCACGTCCAAGGCGAAGAGCAAAACAGAACCATCGACGCCAATTACACCGACTTCATCCACATTGTCATCATCGTCGGTACTGCCTAAGTCGTCTGAAAGAGGAGCCGTACCTGCGACATGGGGTTCGTTCACGGGTTCCTTTTTTGAGAATCCTAATGCAAGTGAAATGATAACGACGCCACCGCAGCGAATTATTTCAATTATAGCTGCACCTTCGGTAGTAACCTCGATAAGTCCGCATTCACCTCACACTGCCCTGGAAAAGCGCCAATCTGTCACATCTAACTCTGATTCGGTCGAATTGCTTTCTCCCCCGACATCACCATGCTCAGGGTTAACGTCGCCATCAGACGCAGTATACAACTCTGAGTCTGTTGAACTCATTACCACACCGTTGTCGTGTGAGATGATTAGTCCTGATTCTGGACAATCATTGCCTGAAAGTATTGTTATCATTGCCAGTGATGAGATCGCCGACGACGACGATGATTCAATGTCTTACAACACAGTAATGGATGATAGTGTCGTCAAGCAGTCTATCAACGAAGGTAATGCTCAAAAGTTTATTTATTAAAAGCGTTAATACTTTCAAATCTTTAGAAGATGCCGTTAAACGCAGCAATAATTCTTCTATTACACCAAAAATCCTAATGTCTTTTGAGGAGGCCCTTTTCGAATCGCAAACAGTGACCTCCGACTCTACGCAAAGTTTTGAAGATGTTCTAATCACAGATACAGCAATTTCTGTTACGTCGGACGACAAAGATATGGTTAAAATTAATTCAGGTCCATCATCGTCTGACCAGAATTCAAACGATGAAATTGAAACAACAACCTCATCGGACATAGAAATCATTTCAAATCCGAATGGGGATTCCAGTAGCACAAACAGTGCCAGTAGGGCGAGTCCACATAAGCTCTCACGTACAACAGTAAACTCGTTGAAATCAGGAAATGACGAATCAAAAAACTCGATAAGGAAAGGCCACTTTAGAGAGCCCTCCGAAATTTCAATTCAATCAGAGGACTCGCAGTCGGATACAGAAAAACTTCTTTATCGCATTAGCGAGCTTAGTGAGATCCTTGAGGCTCGTGAGTTACGTCTGCTAGAGTTTGGCAGACACAATGCTGCGCTTCAAGAAAAAAATCACGACTTGCAAACAGCTTTAGATACCATGAAACGTAACGCAGAGCACATAGAGTCTGAAGATTACACACAGCGTCTATCAGCTCTTGAAAAAAAATTTCAAATGAGTATTCGAGAACGCGATTCGCTTCGCTTACAGGTGAAAACCCTTAAGGAAGAATTTGAGTCTAAAATTCCTAAAGATGACCTTACTAAAGTGGTTGCTGAGAGCAACTCAATGATCGTCGAACTCCGCTCTGAAGGAGAGAAGCTCGCAAAACAAGTTCTTCAACAATCGAATATTATTAAGAAGCTTCGTGCTAAGGAGAAAAGCTCCGACGCTGTACTGAAGAAAAACAAAGAGCAAATTATAGATCTTACAGACGAAGTGGAACGTTTAAAAAAAACTCTAAATGCAAAAGAAAATGTCGAGCGATCCCAAATTGAAGCTGTTCACAAGATATCATCTGAAAAACGAATACTAGACACGGAGAATCAACAGTTCCGTGGAAAGATAGAAGATCTTAGCTCAAAGCTAAGTACAATGCAAGCAAGTTTTAATGCAGTGAAAGTTGAGTTACAAACTCACAGCCGGATTAACTCAGATCTAACGCGTACCGCAGAAGAAGTGATTTTTCTACAGAAGGAGAAAGACAAGGCACAAACAGAGAATAAGGACCTTTTATTTCAGCTAAATAAAATGCGAGAGAAACTGCGTGTCTCCGAACTGGGAATGACAATGCGAGAACAAAAATTGCGGGAGGAGAACTCATCGCTGCTGAGACGAATTGAGGAATCCGAATCTCGAGCGGAAAATTTAACACAGGAGGTCAGTTTGACAACCATACCGCTGATGCGGCAAATGGAATCACTTCAATCTACTCTGACACAGAGGACAAACAACTGGGAAAAGCAAGAGAGAGAATTACTCAGAAAGTTAGGTAAGCGGCGATTCAGTTTATTAATTGAACACAGTTAATAAAACAGTTTACAGAGCTCTCACAGTCGCGCCTCAAATCATTGGAGAACGTGGAAAACAATTTTAAGGAGAAAATCAACATACTTCAGAACCGGTGTCTTGATCTAGAAGCAAAGTTATCTCATGCACTGATGCAAGAGGAAAAGTCCAAGATTGCACTGCATCAAGCCGAGTTGGATTTCAATGTAATGGACACAAATTCAAAAAGGTTTAATGGGGTTTTAGTTTTATTTAAATACAGGGACTCTTAACAATTAAGTTACTTTCATATATATTAGACAAATTTCTAATCTCAATAATGGTGTGGAAGAAATAAAATCAGACTTTGAAGATCTTATGGGGAAATATAAAGTTCTCGTAGCAAAATACGAATCGGAACGTGTTAGAGCAGATGTTGCAAGTGAGCGCCATCGTAAGCTTTCGGCATTGAGTGATGTTTCACACGAGCACATTGAAGATAGGCAACAACAGCCTGGCGATTTATCGCCAGCAGTAAGCCTTGGACGAAATTCAATTGAAGATGCCATTGGAGGAAGCATCGACTGGCAGGTGGTAAGTGTAAAATTTAAGAAATTACAATACCAATTGTTATAGTCCTGTATCCCTAAGGACGACTTGGATTGCATATCTAGTTCTGGCCGTCAGGCTACATCCATGTATGGAATGCACATAAGCCTCCCCTCGTTTGGAAACAATGCTAGTACTTTAGAGCATTTGCAATCGATTCTTAAACAGCGAGATGGCGAAATTAGTCAGCTACAGTGGGAACTCTCGCGTCTGCAAGTAGAGCGTGGAGTTTTAAACTCGGAAATATCTAATTTAACGCTAGAGTTAGAGAATGTGAGTTTAAAGTTGTCCACTCTTTTTTAAGTTGATTGATTGAATAAGTTTACTTGATGCCATTTTAAGTTATTAATGGAACGAAATTGAAAATCGGATAAGATGTATAAATTTAGTAAACGTATTATTTTTCATTTTAGATTAAGGAGAAACTTCAGACGCATGAAATTCTCGAGACGAACTTCTCTGAGCTTCAACATCAGTATGACGCATTACTTCAAATGTATGGCGAAAAGGTGGAGAAGGCTGAGGAGCTTGAATTGGATTTGCAAGATGTAAAAGACATGTACAAGGCGCAAATAAACGATTTACTGCGGCATCAAAATTGCTTGACGGCCTCATATTCCTCCTTAACGCCATCGTCATCGTGAATTGTTTTTCTCATTTGCTTTTAAAGTATTTCTATCCTCTAAATTTGGTGATATTATAAATAAATTAAAAAAAAATACAAATTCATTTCAACTTCCAGAACCCAGTAATTAATTACTTACATACTATATTAAATTATGTTAGAAATACTAATAAATAAAAAATAAAAATTGAAACATAAAATCTCAATTTTGTAAAATAAAGAATATAACAAAATTCTTATTATTAATCAGTTTTCCACAATTTATTGAATGCACAATCTACTCTACACAGTGCAGAAAATTTATTTCCTGATATTTTTAAATTAATTAAATTAAAAAGTTAATTAAATACTAATAAAGATGTAAAGGCGAGGCCTTGAAACACAACTAAACTATGCCCGTAGGTCTGGCAGCAGTTGGCTGTGCACTAGGCTTTGTCATAATGTCAACAGCATTCTTAAAAAATTGTGTTTTCACGAAATCTGTAGCCGCTGTATTGAGATCTTTACCCGTACCAAAATTACATTTAATGTATCCATAGAGATTGGCTCCATTGAGAGCAAGAGCAATCATCACCAAAAGCAACCATTTGAATTTTAATCCGAAGAGGGCGACGACAAAAAAAAGGCCCCAGAACGCAGGGCAGAGGATGAGGCCCAGCCAGAAAATTCGGGTTTCATTTAAGTTGACTTTGCCCTAACATAACGAATATAATTTAAACATATTATCAATGGTTTAAATTTGTTTACTGCTACACTTGCCTTTTTAGCTTCAAACACCCAATGGGACTTTCCTTCGTCATCTACATAATTCCACCATCGCAGACCAACTAGTAAGCGACCAGTTATGTTCTTAACAGTCCAGAAATCAGCTGATAACAGTAGTACCACAAATACAAAGCTGGTAATAAATGAATCACTGAACCACCCACAAAACACGTAGATTACTATAGCTGTGCCGCGAAAGAACAAGTGAAAAAAGGTCACATAGGGATGGCTGAAAATATTGACATAACTTTCAAGCTTTCAAAATTCGTTACAAAATAGAAGCTTACGTGTATTTTCTTTTTATCGTACTAGCATCTCGCATTTCATCTTCCTCGCCAAATGGAATAGTGTCGTCATCCAGCAGGGGAACCTAAAAGAGATTAACGCTTCCAAGAATATTTTTTTCATAATGAAGTATGGTACAGATGTGCCAACTTTAATTTAAGTACATAAATAGCAAATATCAGCAACAGCGTAAAATTGCAACAAAATATTGAAATTTTGTATTGTATATTCAGGGAGTGTTTGTTAATAAATAAACTAAGGAACATTTAATGGCGAAGCGTGCGAAACATACATTTCTTACCGTTGTCGAAGACATTTTTTTGCTGAGCTATCTAATAATTGGTTTGTTCAAAAGTTACACTTCTCAAAAAAAGCGAAGATTTTATCCTTTAAAAGTTAATAATTTCAGGAAGAGAAAATAAAACCAAATTCTTCGGCCTTTATTTATTTTTTCTGTGATGATAACGTGTTTGACAGCTATTGCTAGTTAGTACTTGCTTATTACCATTTGTCATTTGATAACAAGACTGCTGTCATAAGACGTCTATTTGTGATGTGGAAAGGTGAATATTAAATTCAGATGATAAAAAATTAGTTCTGTTTGATCAATTTTATGACTTCATGTATACACTGGTTTCCAGATTTGCGTCGACTCGTTTTGCGTTGTTTCGATTTGCGTCCTCAAAAAAATCGGTTTGCGTTGTTTCCACATTATGCGTCGGTATAAAAATGCTACCGTTAGGAATAATCGATATATGAATGTACATACATACATACATACATATTTACATAATATTTTTTATTTACATCATTGTATATTTTAACACTTTAAGAATTTCTCATTCAGAATTTTAGTAAATTTGGTTGTAAGAGGGTAAACAGTAAAGTTCAAATCTCATTTATGATAATTAAAATAATCAGTACACTACAAGTCATCATCATCATATTTGGCTCTAAAACTGGGGTCCGGTCCTGCCCTCCCACAAAAAGTCGGTCCCGATATCGAGCCGATGTCATCCAGTTTGGCATCCCTAAACTCTGGGCGTCCTGGTCTACGCACATCCTTCCAGCGTAGGCTTGGCCGGCCTCGCTGTCGTGTTTCATAAATCCTACCGCAAAGGACTTTCCGAGCAGGATCCTCTTCGCTCATGCGAGCTAGGTGTCCTGCCCACCGGAGCCTACCGAGCTTAATTTTCTTAATGATGTCGACATCGCGGTAACGCTCGTAGATCTCATCATTATAGAGTATCCGGAATCGTCCTTCCTCCCGTATGTGAGGCCAACAATTCTCCGTAAGACTTTTCTCTCGAACGCGGCTAAGAGGTCAGAATGCTTTCTGCTAAGCACCCAAGTCTCGGATCCATATGTGAGTACTGGTATGACCATTGTCTTATATATCAGCAGCTTGGGTGTTATGGTTATGTTCCTGGATTTGAAGAGCCTTGACAGGCTATAGTAGGCTTTGTTGGCTTTAAGCAACCGTGCGCGTATTTCTGGTTCCATGCTGTTGTCGGCTGCTATAGTTGACCCGAGATAGTTAAAGGATTGCACTACTTCAAATTCGCGCTACACTATCTGAATTGAGTGACCAATGTTGGATTTTCTACTCGCAGACGTGGCCACCATGTACTTTGTTTTGCTCTCATTTATGTGCAGTCCCAGATTTCGTGCCACCTGCTCTATCTGGATGAAAGCTTCCTATACAGCTCTTTGGTTTATACCAACGATATCAATATCATCTGCGTAAGCCAGTATCTGAATGGACTTATAGAGGATTGTTCCTCTCGCCGTTACGTCAGAGTCTCGGATCACTTTCTCCAACGCCAGGTTGAAGAGGACGCAGGTCAGTCTATCCCCTTGTTGGAGACCGTTATAGATGTTGAATGGGCTTGATAGTGATCTGGATATTTTTACTTGGCTTATAACATTGGTCATGGTCAACCTACATAGTCGTGTCAGTTTATTTGGGATGCCGAATTCTCTCATGGCTTTATAAAGTTCTACTCTGGCTATGCTATCATAGGCGGCTTTAAAGTCTATAAAAAGATGGTGTAGTGAGTTTTGAAACTCTAGACATTTTTCCATCACCTGCCTTGGGTTGTAAATCTGATCAGTTGTTGATTTGCCTGGTATGAAGCCACACTGGTATGGACCAATGATGACTTTAGAGTAAGGGGCTATCCTGTCTTGAAGGATAGAGGAGAAAATCTTATACGCGGTACTCAACAACGTTATACCACGATACTTGCTGCATTTTGTGATATCTCCCTTCATATGTATGGGGCACAGGATGCCTCTTTGCCAGTCTTCTGGCATAACATCTTCTTCCCATACTTGCACTATTATTTCATAAATTGCTTGGTGCAATGTGGGGCTTCCTATTTTTATCAGTTCCACTGGGATCCCATCAGATCCCGGGGCCTTATTATTTTTGAGCCGATTTATCGCTCTGCTAACTTCGTCTATGCTTGGTGGCGGCAACATAGTATGATCTTCGGTCATTGGTGGAGCCTCCAATTCCTCAGTTAGCTGGCCATTTAGCAACTCATGAAAGTGCTCTTTCCATCGCTCTAAGATGCCTTTAAGATCGGCGATCACATTACCCGCTGTGTCCTTGCAGTATGTGCAACGCGGTGTACATTTCGTCATACCGCGGACCCTTTGGTAAAACTTCCGCGCCTGGTGCGGTCCTTGCTCTCTGTACTGTTCCAGTTCACGGACGAGATTCTTCTCCCAGGCTGCTTTCTTTCGCCGGTGAACTATTTTTTCATATCTTCTGAGCTCTTTATATTCGTCTTCGCGTCTTCGTCGTCGCCCACCGGAACCCTTGACCAGGGTAGGTGACTCATGTGACCTAACTCGATGTACTCACGCATGAAGTCCTTGTAACCTTTGCAGAACTCTGGTAAAACAGCAAATTTTCGTTCTATAGCCATTAACCTTCGTTGGGCTGCATGCCAGGAGTTACCTAACTGCGGTTTTGGGCGTTTAAATGGCAGTCTGACACAGAATCTTCCATCGTTCCTCGTGTAGTTGTTTGATTATAATGCGTTTCACACCAGTCATTGCTAGAATTTGGCAAATGGTGACTTGGAATTTCTTCGAGTTCCCAAAATTTCTTCAACAGCATACTGATGTCTAGTTCATAATTATGTACGGTGGCTGTTCCAAGACCAGCATGAACATGTGTAGGCTTGGCAGAATCTGATTTCAACGTACCTGCGACGAGCCAACCAAATTTTGAGTTTTGGAGAGTGGGCAGACCAGAAACTATTTGCTTTCCGGACTTAATAGTTCGAAGAATACATTAGCGCCTACCAATATGTCTATCTCGTTATGTTTCTGGAATTCAGGATCTGCCAACTGTAGTGACGTTGGAATTGGATGGTTCGTCAATGAATGTACTTTTGTTGGTACTAAAGTGGCGATTTGTTGTATGATATGTGCTTCCAGAGTAATAGTGTAGTGGTTATCTATACGTGATATCAGCGTTATATCGGGTTTCCCCTTCGTAATTCCAGCTGGGGCTGCTGCTAGACCGTGAATAGAATTGGCTACATGCTTTCGTTTTAGGCCTAGGCGTTGTATACATGATTCCGTCACAAAGGTCATTTGCGAGCCTGAATCAAGCAATATTCTTGCTAGCTGGAGCTGTCCGGTACATGATGACACATGTACTACCGCTGTCGGCGTTGTATATAACGTGTGTAATACGGTCTTCTGGCTATCTTCAGGTACCGCTATGTGTGTACCTGGTTTAATTGGTGTTATGTCACGTCTGTTCGGATTCGGTGGGTCAACACAATGAATGTGATGATTTGTGATTGATGTTGGATTATTAGGTGATATTGTCGATGTCAGGTGAGAATTATGAAGCAACGTGTGATGGCGTTTATGAAAAATGAGACAGCACGTCTTATTGTAGCACTTGTCACTAATATGACCCTTGTGCAGGCAATTACGGCATAGTTTATTTTCAATTACAGTTTTATGGCGGGATTCCAATGGCATGTTTTTGAATGTAGGACACTTGTGGATAAGATGTGAACCCTTACATATTATACATATGCTTGTCACTTCACTGCCAGCCAGAAAACTTCTGACTGCTGGTTTTGTAGTGGTGGCTGATTTCTTAGTACTTGGCTCATACATTTCCAATGAGTCACACCTTACATTTAAAAACTCAATAAATTCGCTGAATGATGGAAATTTGTTATCAACTGAACGGGTTGCCCACAATTGCTTGACTCGTTATCGATCTTTGATAGCATGATATGAATTAGCCATGGATCGCGTGTCTCGGCATCAGGATCCAATGCTCGTAATCCACGGATAACCACATCAGCGTGTTCAGCTATGCGCCTTAATTCTTTCCCATTTGCTTGTTGACATGACTTTTGATCAAGAAATGATTGAATATGTGAATGAATTATCGGATTAACCTTGTTGTATCGTTTGCAGAGCTTATCCCAAGCCTCCGTGTAATTGGCGTCAGTTACGCAAATATGACGAATCAATGATGCTGCCACCCACCCACTTAGAATTTGAAATGTGTGCACATTACTCAGACTTGTGCTATCGTGAATCGCTGTCGTAAATAAGTCATGAAATGACGGCCAATATTGATATTCTCCTGAAAACGGTGTGATAGTAACCTTTGGAAGACGTGCTTGAGCTGAAGAACTTATTCCTTCATAGAAGGTTCGTTGCTGTGTCACAAAACTCTCTAATGTTGTATTTAATTTAGGCGTAACAGCAGGTACCGATTTTTGCTTGGCAGCTGCTTGTAAGAATAGTTCACGAGCTTTACCATATAATTCATCTACCAATTCAGTAATCGGCTGATACCCTGGTTGAGCAAAAAGTTCATCCTCATGGCAATTGAAGTCTCGATAATGTGCTTCTAGCAGCTCTAATCGACTCATAATTGTTGCAAGCTCTGTGGTATTCGTAACAGCCTCCGCTGATTTCAAACTCTTTTTAATTCGAGTGACAGCACGGTCTCTCAATCGTTCTGCTCTGTCGGGCATTTTGAATTAATCGAGGTTATAAGTTAACACGTGTTGCACTGATTTCACCCGTTTTTTCTTCTTAATTACCCCAGAAACGCTTTCATTCACTTGATCACACAATAATAATTGAAAATGTACCTGAATTATCCGCTCTTTATACTTTACCGCACGATGTATGTGCGCATGAATATCCGTATAAATAAGTATGATGTAATTGTGTATGTCTTGTGGATATAAATCCCTGGTTTCGGCACCAAAAATGTTTGTAATAAATCTTCACACCAAATCCAAATTTATTCAAAACTAATCAAAATTTATTCAAAAACGTTTGTAATAATTTTCACACAAAATCCAATTGCCTTGTAATACACGTGTTATCTTGATGGTGTCTATTTTAAGAAGGCCAATTGCTTATTTGCCTTTTACAATATTCAATATACAGGGTGTATCCGTTAAGGTGGCAAATACTTAAAGGGATGATTCCTTGGTTAATTTCATGAAAAAAATTGTACGGGAGGGGGGGGGGTCTATTTTCACCCGCCACCCAACAGTGGCATTGTAGCTAGAAGTGTTCAAGAGTTACAAGGTGTGAAGTTATGTAAGGTCAAAGTACATCTCTTCGCATTAAAACGCTACGTACACCGCAGGGGGTGAAAATAGACCCCCCCTCCCATACAATTTTTTTCATGAAATTAACCAAGGAATCATCCCTATAAGTATTAAGTTCAGAGCAAAAAATATCAGGTTTTCTTGTTCAATGAGAAATATTCCAGTCTTTGTTTATTGTTTTGAAAAATAAGAGAAGCTTGAATGTTTAATTAATTACTGATTCGTAGCAATTATGTAATGTGCTCCTTTTACTTTCTAAGTTTTGCGCTTATTCTTGAGGTAGAACAGATTTGTGAGAAATGTCAAATAAGCTTTAATTTATATTTCATGATTGCTCTTACACCAAAGTTAAAACAAAAATAAACTATCCGTTAATAGAAAATGAAGTCATTTTGACATATGGTTGTAATTTCTTCTGTTCTTACTTGATCTGACATTATTCACAAATTTGTGCTGCTCTGTTCTGCCTTTTTTCTCATTGAACAAAATTAATGTTTAATAATTACAAATGTATTGTATACTTTGTAAACACCCGCGTTCTATGAGATTGTTGCATTGCTCGGTACGCAACATTCTTACGTTCAGTTGCTAGCTTACATTCGTCATCGAACCAGTCGTTTCGATCTCTACGACTACTGCCTAAGATGGAGTCAGCAGTACTAATGACAGTATTTTTAAGGCGTGTCAATTTCTCTTCTACGCCCGACATCTCAGCCCCAGGACTTACTCTCCCTGCATTAAGAGCATTGTCATTAGTGTTTTCGTGTAAGCTATGGGTGCCAATGTACTGCCTGAATACTGGCTCCCTACCTATTTTAGCATTCATATCCCCCAGAATGATTTTTACATCATACTGAGGGCAGGCATGGAGTTCCCGTTCGACTGATTCAAAGAATTCTTCTTTTTCATTATCTGGGGAATCCTCTGTGGGTGCGTGAAGGTTTATGAGGCTTATGTTTTTAAATTTGCTCCGCACGCGAAGGGTGCATAGCCGTTCATTTACTGCATTAAAGCCGATAACGGTGGGTTTCATTCTTTTGCTGACTAGAAACCCCACCCCGAGCACATGATGCCTTGCATGACAGCTGTAATATATGTCATAATCTGATTTTTGTAGGACACCATTCCCTGTCCACCGCATCTCCTGAATTGCTGTTAAGTCAGCATTATATTTGGAGAGGGTATCGGCTAGATGCTGTGCAGCTCGAGCTCTATACAGTGAGCGTACGTTCCACGAGAAAATTCTTAAATCGTTTAGCCGTTTTCGTTGCCGTGGTCGTCGTCGTTCATCAGTGTATCCGTGGCTAATTTTGGGTTCCGTAATAATAATTTTTTACGGGCGAGGTTATTGGCCTCGCGCCAACCTTACTTTGAAGGGACTAGCCCGATCATTCTGCTTTTCCTGCATTGGAGGAAAATTACCAGCAGCCACCACGTGGAGGTTTGATCGCACTTCCACCAGTCAGAGATAGTTACGGCCACATGCAATTCTAGAGCATTCTGTGTTATTCCCCCTATTTCTGCCGGTTGCTGACCGCCAGTCCTATCGGACTAGCATCAACTATGAGCTTAACATCCACTCTTGGGTCGTAGTGAGCTAAACTCTGATCGGATGCTAAAAGCTTTTTAACACTGAGAAATGATTCTTCTTGTTCCGCCTTCCATTCGTATTTTTGGCCATTTTTCAAAAGAGAATAAAGCGGGTGAGCTTTTGTAGCTAAATCGGGTAAAAAGCTTCGGTAAAAATTCACGATTCCTAAGAACGACTGTAATAGGGTTACGAACGTTGGTCTAGGCAACTTTATGATATCCTCTACCTTCTTTTTATCTTTATGTAACCCATTCTTGTCAATAACATGGCCAAGATAACTAACGGATTTTGAAAAAAATTCACATTTGTTTAACGCCACTTTTAAACCGACTCTTTTTAAAATTCGCAACACTAATTTTAATCTCTTTTGATGAGTGTGAGTGTCAGCGGAGGTGATTAGTACATCATCCATGAAAAC
This sequence comes from Nephrocerus scutellatus, assembly GCA_947095585.1. NCBI lineage: Eukaryota > Metazoa > Arthropoda > Insecta > Diptera > Pipunculidae > Nephrocerus > Nephrocerus scutellatus. The sequence continues at coordinate 44,298,801 of OX352763.1, forward strand.
AGCTACGCCTTCAATGCCTGAAAGCAACTGGTCTATCGTTCTTTGAAAAATTGCTGCCGCTGACGCTACGCCATAATGTCCAATGGTCCATTGGAAAGCAAGTGGCAGAGAGACGTGTTCGATCGCTCTGCTGTCTTTGACATTTATTCGTTCGTTCTTAACTCTTAACAAGTGTTTACACTTAGTAAGACTTAATTAAGACTTCTTACCGAAAAAACCCGATGTTTTTATATTTTTCTTATATTTTTAAATTCTCTATATTAACTTCGCGTGCCCGTGCATTTGTGGCTGGCTGGCGGACCAAATCTTGTGATCAATTTTTAACCCGCTTTCCAAAGCCCGATTTTATTAAAATTTTGCACACACATGCATCTCCGATGACAACACTTTCTGTTAATTTTTGTGGCCCTCGGGTCCTGGGAGCCGGGGGGCTCCCATACAAAAGTTTTACAAAATTTACCCGATTTTCTTCAAATTTTATACGCATACGTATATCCGATGGAAAACACTTTTTGTATAGTTTTGGAAGTCATCAGGCTCCAGGATCGGGGGGCACCCACACAAATTTTTGTAAAATGAGTACCCGATTTTCTTCAAATTATACACATGTGTATCTCCGACGGACTACACTTTTTGTAAAAATATTAAATTGATCGGGCCCCGTGGTCGGGGGGCACCCATACAAACTTTTTAAAAAAGTTCCCCATATTCTTCAAATTTTATGCACACATGTTTAATCCTATGAAGCGTAAATCCTATGAACAACGCTTTTTGTAAAAATTTAAAATTTGTAAAAATTAGCCCGATAACGACGTTTGATTTTTAAAATAAATTTTGGGAAAGTTTTCCATTTTAGTGTTCACATTCAAAGCTGGATTGAAATTTCACTGTTCGATGTTCGGGCTAATTTTTAAAAAAATTACATGGGCACCACTCGGGTCGGCCTGATCACTCCAACAAATTTACAAAAAGTTTTTTCCATCAGTGATACACATGTGTTTAAAATTTGAAGAAAATCCGGATAATTTTTAAAAAATGTATATGGGGACACCTTGGGCCTCAGAGCCCGTTGACTCAAAAATTTTACATAAGTTTTGTCCATCACTGATACACATGTGTTTAAAATTTGAAGAGAATCGAGCTAATTTTTAAAAAATTTTCATGTGCTCACTCGAGTCTCAGGACCCGATCACTAAAAAAAAAAACTTTGTCCATCAGTGATACATATATGTTTAAAATTTGAATAAGATCGGGATTATTTTAAAAAAAATTACATCGGTGCCAAGAAGAATTGGCTTTGATCAGTCAATTCCTGGACATCACCATAGTATGGGAGCCGAGGCACAGTAATATAGAGGGTAATGAGAAGGCGGACGAATTGGCTAAGATGGGTGTCGCTATGGATACTGGCTCTATGGAGAAGGTTAGCTGTCCAATGAGCTTAGTCAAGGAACAAATTCTCTCCTTCTTTAATACTAAGTCAGGTGGATCAGTCTATCGAACTGCGGCTTATCGAGATCAATGTGGCCATCCTACAGCAAAAAGAAAACCACCTAGTTGTTATCAAGAACCCGGAAGGATATTGCCAGAGTTGTGGCTATCAGCACTGGCCACTGGCCAGTGGGAAGTCATGCTGCTAAGATGAGTATACCGCACAACAACTTTAGCAGAAGTTGCAAAGATGAAAATGAGAAAGAAACTCTCATACACTTCCTCTGCAGTTGTCCGGCCCTAGCAGGGTCAAGACAACGCATTTTGAGTAAACCATTTTTTACGACCTGAAAGAGTTTTCGGATTACAGGATCATCGACTTGATCTCATACCTGAACGCTACAGGCTGGATTTAAACCATGTCCTTATCCATGCTAGAATCCTCGACCACTCTACCTACCTACATCGGCACCCATCCAAAAAATTTGCAAAAAACTGTGTCCGCCAGTGATACACATGTGTTTAAAATTTGATGAAAATCGAGCTAATTTTTAAAAAATTTACATGGGCACCTCTCGGGTCTCAGAGATTTTAATTTACATTGGAGATCATACATAGGAGATTCATATTAAACACATATGTATTTCCAATTAGAGAATTTACATGAAAAATTTTAATTTACATGGGCACCCATCGGGCCGCAGGGTACGATAACTCCAAAAATTTTACAAAAAGTTTTGTCCATCGGAGGTACACATGTCTATAAAATTTGAATAAAATCGGGGTAATTTTTAAAAAATTTATATGGGTAACCCCAGGCATCAGGGCCCAATAACTCCAAAAAATGTTGCCCATCACATATGTTTAAAATTTGAAAAAAATCTACCTAATTTTTAAAAAATTACACGGGACCGTTCACTCTAAAAAATGTACAAAAAATGTTGCTTATCACTGTTACACATGTGCTTTAAATTCGAAGAACATCGGGCTAAGTTTTAAAAAATTTAAATGGCCTCAGGGCCGGCTTACTCTAAGATTTTTACAAACAGTGTTGTCCATCGGAGATACACATGTGTTTAAAATTTGAAGAAAATCGAGCTACTTTTAAAAAAATTAACAAAAAATAATAATAGAAAGTGTTCGTCTCCGGAAATACACATGTATGCAAAATTTCAATAATATCGGACTTTGGAAAGTGGGTTAAAAAATGGTCGCAAGATTCCACGTTAAACCGACCGACAGACGTGCAATGGGCTAGCGAAGTCAATATAGAGAATGAAAAAATAATATAAATTAGTAAGAATGAAACTTGCACATGTAAAGTCTTTTTACTACGATTTCTTCACACTTAAACAGTCTTAAGTATATTGGTATAGTTTTACTTTTAAAAAAGCGCCCCTCGTTTTTAGTTATTGAAAGGGGTTCATAATACCGTATTTTCTTTAAGTATTAAGTATTTCTAAATGCATCTATTAATGATAGTGAATCAATCAAAGCAAATATTTAAAATTACAAGACGTAAGTAGAAATAAGTATTTCGTCGGTTTTTACGTCTTCTTTGAGGAATTTTTTAACCAACTTTCAGACGACCTAGAGAGCTGAAATTTTGTGAACAGCTCATTGTCATGGGTCATTTCTCAGATCCCGTATGTGACGGGTGTCAAAAGTCGCGCGTCATGCGTGCGATACGTGAAAAGAGGGTTAACTGTGAAATAGATCCGACCTCAAAAAAATTAATTTGGCGATAATTGCCAAATTATACAATGAAAAAAAAAAAAAGAACTGTATGGCGTATTTCAATGTATACATAAAAGTTTATACCAAAAAAAAGCAATTCTTTCGTGGGCAGCCATTTTTCAACGATTTAGTAGAAGAAACTTTATGAATTTTGTGGGCTTTTACTGAAAAATACTCCTAAATTCCCTTAATTCGATTTCTGAATTTATTTTATTTACTATACTAACCTTGAAATTTTGCCTTGAAGAAAAAAGCCAATGCGTGCTTGAAACTTAAAATTTAAAATTGAAATTTTAGGGCGCTGTTACAATGGAAAACTTAATACTTTAGACGTGTATATTTCTCTTCTACGCCCGACATCTCAGCCCCAGGACTTACTCTCCCTGCATTTAGAGCATTGTCATTAGTGTTCTCGTGTAAGCTATGGGTGCCAATGTACTGCCTGAATACTGGCTCCCTACCTATTTTAGCATTCATATCCCCCAGAATGATTTTTACATCATACTGAGGGCAGGCATTGAGTTCCCGTTCGACTGATTCAAAGAATTCTTCTTTTTCATCATCTGGGGAATCCTCTGTGGGTGCGTGAAGGTGCATAGCCGTTTATTTACTGCATTAAAGCCGATAACGGTGGGTTTCATTCTTTTGCTGACTAGAAACCCCACCCCGAGCACATGATGCCTTGCATGACAGCTGTAATATATGTCATATTCTGATTTTTGTAGGACACCATTCCCTGTCCACCGCATCTCCTGAATTGCTGTTAAGTCAGCATTATATTTGGACAGGGTATCGGCTAGCTGCAGTGCAGCTCGAGCTCTATACAGTGAGCGTACGTTCCATGAGACAATTCTTAAATCGTTTAGCCGTTGTTGCCGTGGTCGTCGTCGTTCATCAGTGTATCCGTGGCTAATTTTGGGTTCCGTAATAATAATTTTTTACGGGCGAGGTTATTGGCCTCGCGCCATCCTTACTGTGAAGGGACTAGCCCGATCATTCAGCTTTTCCTGCATTGGAGGAAAATTACCAGCGGCCACCACGTGGAGGTTTGATCGTACTTCCACCAGTCAGAGATAGTTACGGCCACATGCAATTCTAGAGCATTCTGTGTTATTCCCCCTATTTCTGCCGGTTGCTGACCGCCAGTCCTATCGGACTAGCATCAACTATGAGCTTAACATCCACTCTTGGGTCGTAGTGAGCTAAACTCTGATCGGATGCTAAAAGCTTTTTAACACTGAGACCATTTTTCAAAAGAGAATAAAGCGGGTGAGCTTTTGTAGCTTAATCGGGTAAAAAGCTTCGGTAAAAATTCACGATTCCTAAGAACGACTGTAATAGGGTTACGGACGTTGGTCTAGGCAACTTTATGATATCCTCTACCTTATTTTTATCTTTATGTAACCCATTCTTGTCAATAACTTGGCCAAGATAACTAACGGATTTTGAAAAAAATTCACATTTGTTTAACGCCACTTTTAAACCGACTCTTTTTAAAATTCGCTACACCTTCAATGCCTGAAAGCAACTGGTCTATCGTTCTTTGAAAAATTGCTGCCGCTGACGCTACGCCATAAACGAGTCTAGTGTATCTAAAAAGTCCTTTAGTAGTTGCAATCGTTGTGAAATCTCTTGAGTCTTTATCTTAAACGAGTTGCTGATAAGCCATCGACAAATCTAGTTTGGAAAAGTCCATGCCACCATATAGTTTTGCGAAAAGTTCGTCTATTTTGGGCAGCGGATACAAGTAGCACTGGATTTAGCGTAACCTTAAAGTCACCGCAGATACGTACTGAACCGTCCTTTTTCAAAACTGGTACAATTGGAGTTCCCCATTCACAATAAACTATTGGCTCGAGTACCCCTAATTTGACCGACTTATCAATCTCAAGCTCTATCTTTTCTTTTAATTTAAATGGTAATCGACGAGGCTTGAAAAACTTTGGGCAAGCGTTTTCTTTAACCCCTAATTTTACTACGCCTTTGTTGTACGTGCCTAAGGTGCCGTCAAAAACCTCTTTAAATTCACGAAAAATGTCTGACAACCTTTCGTCTTTGGTTGATCTTTCGTTTTGGAAATTTACAAATAAAATGTCACGCATTTCAATACTGAATTCATGCATCCAGTCCCTACCTAAAATCGGTGGGCCACCATTTTTAATTATATGAAATTTTATAATTTTGGACTTATCTTTGTATTTTGTCAACAGTTTACAAATTCCCATTGGTTCGATGGTTCCTCCATTGTAATTCCGAAGCACAATATTTGTTTCCTCCAACTCTAAAAGTACTAAAGTCTAAAAAGTACTGTCTGTACAAATCTAGTGAAAACGCAGAAATTGAAGCACCACTGTCAACTTCCATCTTTAATGGAATTTGGTTGATGGTCACTTCAGCTGTAATTGGTTTCGGGTGATCGGGACTACTGCAAAAAAGACAAATCATCATTATTTAAATCAACGTAATTAATTTTCTTGTTTAAACTTCCGTTGTTGCTCCTCTCCGTGTTGCTGCACATTTTTTTTTAGGTGTCCAAGTTGACCGCACTTTTTACAATTATAATTTTGAAATCTGCACTGCTTTTCGTTATGATTTGTATACCCACAAACACGACATCGTTTTTGCGCTGGTTTGTCTTGTGGTTTGCTTCTGCTGCTGTTGCTTCCAATGCGAAAAATTTCGTTTGAACTTTCCACCTTTATGCTGCTTGCTTGGTGTACATCATACTGCCGCTTCACACACTCGACGGTCATGGCAATTTGCACCGCTTTTTCCAACGACAGCGTTACTGCGTCTTCCAAAAATAATTAGTCTTTTTCGGCACCTTTGTCGAGTCCCATGATGAATTTGTCGCGAAGTACCATGTCTAAATTGCTGTTGAAACTACAATTCACCGCTAGTGCTCCCACTCTCGCAGCCCAGTTTTGCAAAGATTCATCTTTTTCTTTTACTGCATCGTAAAATTTTTTCCTTTCAGCGAAAACCGAAAACAACGGTGAAAAATGAGCTGACATTGCCTGTACAATTGTGTCGTACGATGTAGTAACGGCTTCTGGCACTACGGGATGCATTATTTGCTGCAGAAACCGCAATGTTTTTTCACTTAGGGAACTTATGAGAATGGCGCGGCGCTTTATTGTATTATCTGGACCGTCCAAACTATTCGCAATAAAAAACTGTTCGAGTTGTATTATGAGATACTTCCATTCGTTTTCTGATAAATCGAAATGTGGAACTCTTCCCAAGAACGACATGTCCCTTTTATTTTAAAACAATTGTTAGTTTAATGCACTTAGTTCACCTAAAATCCCCGTCGCCAATTGTAATGTTTGGTGAATCAAATTGCTTAACGGTCGTATGTATACATATATCGAATTAATGGAGGGTGATGCGTGCCCATGTACGATTGGTAGTGTTAGGTAACTCATACATGAGTTGGTATAAATGTCCCATACAATGAGTTGAGATGGCACAACACCTCAAAATTTTGTTTTGTACCAACTCATTTGTAGTAGGACGTACGAGGTACCTCCATTTATGTCCCAGCTACACAATAACACAACACACAACTCACACCTCATTTGAAAGAAAACAACCGTATTATAACAATTCATTTGTAGCAAATTCAACACACCTCAATGTGAAAACGAAAGGGACAGTCTTTTCTGTTGTGTTGTATTTGCATTTCGTGTTAAATGTGCCCGAAATTAATTGGATGGTTTAGAACAGTACAACAAATAAGGTGAAACACGCTTAGAGGTTAGAACAAAAATTCAACATATACCTCAAATGAGGCATATTCAACACACCTCATTTGAGGTGGTACAATGCAAAACCTTCTCTATAGAAAGCCCAACTGTTCCGATCGTACACAGATACATGCTTAGATTGAGACCAAACGTATTTGTATTTAGTAATCAACTAAAGAGCAAAATCCATATAAAATATTTCTGTTTCCCACTACCACATCTTACGTTTCTCGCTCTTTGCGACTTCTTATTTTTTGTACACTGTATTCACATCCCACAAACACACATGCGTTTGGTCTTGGTTTACAGCATTAGTATGCGTAGAGTTGGGCTTTCTATAGAGAAGGTTTTGGTACAATGTCCCAATACATTTTTGAAAATGAGTTACTCATACAAACTCATTATAAAATCGTGTCCTACCCAACACTAACCATTTGAAAGCAAGTGGCAGAGAGACGTGTTCGATCGCTCTGCTGGCTTTGACATTTATTCGTTCGTTCTTAACTCTTAACAAGTGTTTACACTTGTTCACTAATTAACCAAGTGTTTACATTTGTTCTCAAACCGAAAAAACCCGATGTTTTTATATTTTTCTTATATTTTTAAATTCTCTATATTAACTTCGCGTGCCCATGCATTTGTGGCTGGCTGGCGGACCAAATCTTGTGATCAATTTTAACCCGCTTTCCAAAGCCCGATTTTATTAAAATTTTGCACACACATGCATCTCTGATGACAACACTTTCTGTTTATTTTTTGTGGCCCTCGGGTCCTGGGAGCCGGGGGGCTCCCATACAAAAGTTTTACAAAATTTACCCGATTTTCTTCAAATTTTATACGCATACGTATATCCGATGAAAAACACTTTTTGTATAGTTTTGGAAGTCATCGGGCTCCAGGGTCGGGGGGCACCCACACAAATTTTTGTAAAATGAGTACCCGATTTTCTTCAAATTATACAAATGTGTATCTCCGACGGACTACACTTTTTGTAAAAATATTAAATTGATCGGGTCCCGTGGTCGGGGGGCACCCGTACAAACTTTTTAAAAAATTTTATGCACACATGTTTAATCCTATGAAGCGTAAATCCTATGAACAACACTTTTTGTAAAAATTTTAAATTTGCTAAAAATTAGCCCGATAACAACGTCTGATTTTTAAAATAAATTTTGGTAAAGTTTTCCATTTTAGTGTTCACATTCAAAGCTGGCTTGAAATTTCACTGTTCGGTGTTTGGGCTAATTTTTAAAAAAATTACATGGGCACCGCTCGGGTCGGCCTGATCACTCCAACAAATTTACAAAAAGTTTTTTCCATCAGTGATACACATGTGTTTAAAATTTGAAGAAAATCCGGATAATTTTTAAAAAATTTATATGGGGACTCCTTGGGCCTCAGAGCCCTCAAAAAAAAAAACTTTGTCCATCAGTGATACACATATGTTTAAAATTTGAATAAGATCGGGATTATTTTAAAAAAAATTCCATCGGTGCCAAGAAGAATTGGCTTTGATCAGTCAATTCCTGGACATCACCATAGTATTGGAGCCGGGGCACAGTAATATAGAGGGTAATGAGAAGGCGGACGAATTGGCTAAGATGGGTGTCGCTATGGATACTGGCTCTATGGAGAAGGTTAGCTGTCCAATTAGTCAAGGAACAAATTCTCTCCTTCTTTAATACTAAGTCAGGTGGATCAGTCTATCGAACTGCGGCTTATCGAGATCAATGTGGCCATCCTACAGCAAAAAGAAAACCACCTAGTTGTTATCAAGAACCCGGAAGGCTATTGCCAGAGTTGTGGCTATCAGCACTGGCCACTGGCCAGTGGGAAGTCATGCTGCTAAGATGAGTATACCGCACAACAACTTTAGCAGAAGTTGCAAAGATGAAAATGAGAAAGAAACTCTCATACACTTCCTCTGCAGTTGTCCGGCCCTAGCAGGGTCAAGACAACGCATTTTGAGTAAACCAATTTTTACGACCTGAAAGAGCTCTCGGATTACAGGATCATCGACTTGATCTCATACCTGAACGCTACAGGCTGGATTTAAACCATGTCCTTATCCATGCTAGAACCCTCGACCACTCTACCTACCTACATCGGCACCCATCCAAAAAATTTGCAAAAAACTGTGTCCGCCAGTGATACACATGTGTTTAAAATTTGATGAAAATCGAGCTAATTTTTTAAAAATTTACATGGGCACCTCTCGGGTCTCAGAGATTTTAATTTACATTGGAGATCATACATAGGAGATACATATTAAACACTATTATATTATTTCCAATTAGAGAATTTACATGAAAAATTTTAATTTACATGGGCACCCATCGCCGCAGGGTACGATAACTCCAAAAATTTTACAAAAAGTTTTGTCCATCGGAGGTACACATGTCTATAAAATTTGAATAAAATTGGGGTAATTTTTAAAAAATTTATATGGGTAACCCTCAGGCATCAGGGCCCAATCACTCCAAAAAATGTTGCCCATCACATATGATTAAAATTTGAAAATAATCTACCTAATTTTTAAAAAATTACATGGCAACCCTCGGGACCGTTCACTCTAAAAAATGTACATGTAAAGTCTTTTTACTACGATTTCTTCACACTTAAACAGTCTTAAGTATATTGGTATAGTTTTACTTTTAAAAAAAACAACCCATAAAAATTTTCATCTAAATTCTCTAATAGCAGAAATTGATATGGGAGCCGAAACAGACATTTGACATCAGATGTTAAAATTGAAAATGCTCAGATCATTTTATTCTGAGCACTTAGAGCACGCTCATACTCTGAGCAAATAAGAAACACGAACATTTATCTTGAGAACTCTTTGACTGCTCTGAACTAATTTATGAAAACTCGAAATGACAGAATATTGCGAAAACTTGTTGTTCTATCTGTAAGTTGATATCGACAACAAAAAACGACATCAATAAAAATAAAATTCAGTAAATAAAATTGTAAGTTGAATTTATGTCTCGTTTCATTTGCTGGGTTCATTTGAGCGTGAGCTAAGATTTCTCTCTCTCTCTACCACCAAAACAATGCAGCGCAGCCGACTGCGCAGCACACACCGCACACAGTCCATAAAGGGCGACGAATATCTGATGCCAGTATAGATATTTAAAAAATGTATAAGGGCCTTGCGGCCGAACCCGGGACCCGATCACTACCAAATTTTCCAAAAAGTATTGTTTATTGGGTATACACATGTGTGTTTGAAGAAAATCGGGTAAATTTTTTAAAATTTTTGTATGGGAGCCCCCCGACCCCGCAGCCCGAGGGGCCTCAAAATTTAATAGAAAGTGTTGTCTCCGGAAATACACATGTGTGCCAAATTTCAATAAAATCGAGCTGTAGGAAGTAGGTTAAAAATTGATCGCAAGAATCCACCACAAATCCACAAGCCCACAAACACACGGGCAAGTGAAGTTAATTAGAGAATTTAAAAAGCGCCCCACGTTTTTAGTTATTGAAAGGGGTTCATAATACCGTATTTTCTTTAAGTATTAAGTATTTCTAAATGCATCTATTAATGATAGTGAATCAATCAAAGCAAATATTTAAAATTACAAGACGTAAGTAGAAATAAGTATTTCGTCGGTTTTTACGTCTTCTTTGAGGAACTTTTTAACCAACTTTCAGACGACCTAGAGAGCTGAAATTTTGTGAACAGCTCATTGTCATGGGTCATTTCTCAGATCCCGTATGTGACGGGTGTCAAAAGTCGCGCGTCATGCGTGCGATACGTGAAAAGAGGGTTAACTGTGAAATAGATCCGACCTCAAAAAAATTAATTTGGCGATAATTGCCAAATTATACAATGAAAAAAAAAAGAACTGTATGGCGTATTTCAATGTATACATAAAAGTTTATACCAAAAAAAAGCAATTCTTTCGTGGGCAGCCATTTTTCAACGATTTAGTAGAAGAAACTTTATGAATTTTGTGGGCTTTTACTGAAAAATACTCCTAAATTCCCTTAATTCGATTTCTGAATTTATTTTATTTACTATACTAACCTTGAAATTTTGCCTTGAAGAAAAAAGCCAATGCGTGCTTGAAACTTAAAATTTAAAATTGTAATTTTAGGGCGCTGTTACAATGGAAAACTTAATACTTTAGACGTGTATATTTCTCTTCTACGCCCGACATCTCAGCCCCAGGACTTACTCTCCCTGCATTTAGAGCATTGTCATTAGTGTTCTCGTGTAAGCTATGGGTGCCAATGTACTGCCTGAATACTGGCTCCCTACCTATTTTAGCATTCATATCCCCCAGAATGATTTTTACATCATACTGAGGGCAGGCACTGAGTTCCCGTTCGACTGATTCAAAGAATTCTTCTTTTTCATCATCTGGGGAATCCTCTGTGGGTGCGTGAAGGTGCATAGCCGTTCATTTACTGCATTAAAGCCGATAACGGTGGGTTTCATTCTTTTGCTGACTAGAAACCCCACCCCGAGCACATGATGCCTTGCATGACAGCTGTAATATATGTCATATTCTGATTTTTGTAGGACACCATTCCCTGTCCACCGCATCTCCTGAATTGCTGTTAAGTCAGCATTATATTTGGACAGGGTATCGGCTAGCTGCAGTGCAGCTCGAGCTCTATACAGTGAGCGTACGTTCCATGAGACAATTCTTAAATCGTTTAGCCGTTGTTGCCGTGGTCGTCGTCGTTCATCAGTGTATCCGTGGCTAATTTTGGGTTCCGTAATAATAATTTTTTACGGGCGAGGTTATTGGCCTCGCGCCATCCTTACTGTGAAGGGACTAGCCCGATCATTCAGCTTTTCCTGCATTGGAGGAAAATTACCAGCGGCCACCACGTGGAGGTTTGATCGTACTTCCACCAGTCAGAGATAGTTACGGCCACATGCAATTCTAGAGCATTCTGTGTTATTCCCCCTATTTCTGCCGGTTGCTGACCGCCAGTCCTATCGGACTAGCATCAACTATGAGCTTAACATCCACTCTTGGGTCGTAGTGAGCTAAACTCTGATCGGATGCTAAAAGCTTTTTAACACTGAGACCATTTTTCAAAAGAGAATAAAGCGGGTGAGCTTTTGTAGCTTAATCGGGTAAAAAGCTTCGGTAAAAATTCACGATTCCTAAGAACGACTGTAATAGGGTTACGGACGTTGGTCTAGGCAACTTTATGATATCCTCTACCTTATTTTTATCTTTATGTAACCCATTCTTGTCAATAACTTGGCCAAGATAACTAACGGATTTTGAAAAAAATTCACATTTGTTTAACGCCACTTTTAAACCGACTCTTTTTAAAATTCGCAACACTAATTTTAATCTCTTTTGAGTGTGAGTGTCAGCGGAGGTGATTAGTACATCATCCATGAAAACAGCTACACCTTCAATGCCTGAAAGCAACTGGTCTATCGTTCTTTGAAAAATTGCTGCCGCTGACGCTACGCCATAATGTCCAATGGTCCATTGGAAAGCAAGTGGCAGAGAGACGTGTTCGATCGCTCTGCTGTCTTTGACATTTATTCGTTCGTTCTTAACTCTTAACAAGTGTTTACACTTAGTAAGACTTAATTAAGACTTCTTACCGAAAAAACCCGATGTTTTTATATTTTTCTTATATTTTTAAATTCTCTATATTAACTTCGCGTGCCCGTGCATTTGTGGCTGGCTGGCGGACCAAATCTTGTGATCAATTTTTAACCCGCTTTCCAAAGCCCGATTTTATTAAAATTTTGCACACACATGCATCTCCGATGACAACACTTTCTGTTAATTTTTGTGGCCCTCGGGTCCTGGGAGCCGGGGGGCTCCCATACAAAAGTTTTACAAAATTTACCCGATTTTCTTCAAATTTTATACGCATACGTATATCCGATGGAAAACACTTTTTGTATAGTTTTGGAAGTCATCAGGCTCCAGGATCGGGGGGCACCCACACAAATTTTTGTAAAATGAGTACCCGATTTTCTTCAAATTATACACATGTGTATCTCCGACGGACTACACTTTTTGTAAAAATATTAAATTGATCGGGCCCCGTGGTCGGGGGGCACCCATACAAACTTTTTAAAAAAGTTCCCCATATTCTTCAAATTTTATGCACACATGTTTAATCCTATGAAGCGTAAATCCTATGAACAACGCTTTTTGTAAAAATTTAAAATTTGTAAAAATTAGCCCGATAACGACGTTTGATTTTTAAAATAAATTTTGGGAAAGTTTTCCATTTTAGTGTTCACATTCAAAGCTGGATTGAAATTTCACTGTTCGATGTTCGGGCTAATTTTTAAAAAAATTACATGGGCACCACTCGGGTCGGCCTGATCACTCCAACAAATTTACAAAAAGTTTTTTCCATCAGTGATACACATGTGTTTAAAATTTGAAGAAAATCCGGATAATTTTTAAAAAATGTATATGGGGACACCTTGGGCCTCAGAGCCCGTTGACTCAAAAATTTTACATAAGTTTTGTCCATCACTGATACACATGTGTTTAAAATTTGAAGAGAATCGAGCTAATTTTTAAAAAATTTTCATGTGCTCACTCGAGTCTCAGGACCCGATCACTAAAAAAAAAACTTTGTCCATCAGTGATACATATATGTTTAAAATTTGAATAAGATCGGGATTATTTTAAAAAAAATTACATCGGTGCCAAGAAGAATTGGCTTTGATCAGTCAATTCCTGGACATCACCATAGTATGGGAGCCGAGGCACAGTAATATAGAGGGTAATGAGAAGGCGGACGAATTGGCTAAGATGGGTGTCGCTATGGATACTGGCTCTATGGAGAAGGTTAGCTGTCCAATGAGCTTAGTCAAGGAACAAATTCTCTCCTTCTTTAATACTAAGTCAGGTGGATCAGTCTATCGAACTGCGGCTTATCGAGATCAATGTGGCCATCCTACAGCAAAAAGAAAACCACCTAGTTGTTATCAAGAACCCGGAAGGATATTGCCAGAGTTGTGGCTATCAGCACTGGCCACTGGCCAGTGGGAAGTCATGCTGCTAAGATGAGTATACCGCACAACAACTTTAGCAGAAGTTGCAAAGATGAAAATGAGAAAGAAACTCTCATACACTTCCTCTGCAGTTGTCCGGCCCTAGCAGGGTCAAGACAACGCATTTTGAGTAAACCATTTTTTACGACCTGAAAGAGTTTTCGGATTACAGGATCATCGACTTGATCTCATACCTGAACGCTACAGGCTGGATTTAAACCATGTCCTTATCCATGCTAGAATCCTCGACCACTCTACCTACCTACATCGGCACCCATCCAAAAAATTTGCAAAAAACTGTGTCCGCCAGTGATACACATGTGTTTAAAATTTGATGAAAATCGAGCTAATTTTTAAAAAATTTACATGGGCACCTCTCGGGTCTCAGAGATTTTAATTTACATTGGAGATCATACATAGGAGATTCATATTAAACACATATGTATTTCCAATTAGAGAATTTACATGAAAAATTTTAATTTACATGGGCACCCATCGGGCCGCAGGGTACGATAACTCCAAAAATTTTACAAAAAGTTTTGTCCATCGGAGGTACACATGTCTATAAAATTTGAATAAAATCGGGGTAATTTTTAAAAAATTTATATGGGTAACCCCAGGCATCAGGGCCCAATAACTCCAAAAAATGTTGCCCATCACATATGTTTAAAATTTGAAAAAAATCTACCTAATTTTTAAAAAATTACACGGGACCGTTCACTCTAAAAAATGTACAAAAAATGTTGCTTATCACTGTTACACATGTGCTTTAAATTCGAAGAACATCGGGCTAAGTTTTAAAAAATTTAAATGGCCTCAGGGCCGGCTTACTCTAAGATTTTTACAAACAGTGTTGTCCATCGGAGATACACATGTGTTTAAAATTTGAAGAAAATCGAGCTACTTTTAAAAAAATTAACAAAAAATAATAATAGAAAGTGTTCGTCTCCGGAAATACACATGTATGCAAAATTTCAATAATATCGGACTTTGGAAAGTGGGTTAAAAATTGGTCGCAAGATTCCACGTTAAACCGACCGACAGACGTGCAATGGGCTAGCGAAGTCAATATAGAGAATGAAAAAATAATATAAATTAGTAAGAATGAAACTTGCACATGTAAAGTCTTTTTACTACGATTTCTTCACACTTAAACAGTCTTAAGTATATTGGTATAGTTTTACTTTTAAAAAAGCGCCCCTCGTTTTTAGTTATTGAAAGGGGTTCATAATACCGTATTTTCTTTAAGTATTAAGTATTTCTATATGCATCTATTAATGATAGTGAATCAATCAAAGCAAATATTTAAAATTACAAGACGTAAGTAGAAATAAGTATTTCGTCGGTTTTTACGTCTTCTTTGAGGAACTTTTTAACCAACTTTCAGACGACCTAGAGAGCTGAAATTTTGTGAACAGCTCATTGTCATGGGTCATTTCTCAGATCCCGTATGTGACGGGTGTCAAAAGTCGCGCGTCATGCGTGCGATACGTGAAAAGAGGGTTAACTGTGAAATAGATCCGACCTCAAAAAAATTAATTTGGCGATAATTGCCAAATAATACAATGAAAAATAAAAGAACTGTATGGCGTATTTCAATGTATACATAAAAGTTTGTACCAAAAAAAAGCAATTCTTTCGTTGGCAGCCATTTTTCAACGATTTAGTAGAAGAAACTTTATGAATTGTGTGGGCTTTTACTGAAAAATACTCCTAAATTCCCTTAATTCGATTTCTGAAAATATTTTATTTACTATACTAACCTTGAAATTTTGCCTTGAAGAAAAAAGCAAATGCGTGCTTGAAACTTAAAATTTAAAATTGAAATTTTAGGGCGCTGTTACAATGGAAAACTTAATACTTTAGACTTACAAGTACATGATTGTATGGATTTTCAACAAAACGAGTAATTTTTTTAAATTCTCTATACTAACTTCGCGTATTTTTATAATTTTATACGCGAGTGTATCTCCGACGGACAACATTTTTTGTAAAAATTTGAAAGTGATTGGACCGTGTTGCGTGGGGGGGGGGGCACCCGTACAAATGCTACAAAAAAAACACCCGATTATCTCCGATGGACAACTTTTTTGTAAATATTTGGAAGTGATACCAATTTCTTCAGGACATCTCATTTCTCCCCCGGGAATTGACTTAATTTTATTGGATTGCATTTTGAAACGGTGGGGGCACCCAAACAAAAAAGTACCCGACTTTCTTCAAATATTATACGCATGTATAATAAATTTTTTTGTAAAATTTGGAAGCAATCGGGCCAATCGGGGTCCGGGGGCACCCATACAAATTTTGTAAAAAAAACTACCCGATTTTCTTCAAATTTTATACACATGTGTATCTCCGATGGACAACACTTTTTCTAAAAATTTGTAAGTGATCGGGCCCTGGGGTAGGGGGGCACCTTGAATTCAACCGCAATACTCGAGTTAAGTTCAGGGATTCGTTCTTCAGCCGTACAAACACGTATGTGTAATGCTCTGCCAAGCTCTGTCTTCCCACATCAATATGATCCACAGACATTCAAAACACAAGCTCATATTCATCTCCTCATTTCTCCTCCTTTTCCTTAACGCCCACGCTGCACAAAGCATCCAAGCATAGACCCGAGCAATATAAGCGTGCGCGAATAATAAAAAAAATAAGCTACACCGTTCGCAGTCGACATATTATTTAAAGGTTTGACTTGACTCTTTATGTTATCACTAGCTGATTACCCGGCGTTGCCCAGGTATTTAGTCATCCCAATCTTCTTATAGGCAGGGTTAGAAAAAAGAATGATATCTATCTATAAGGTAAAATTGCAGTTTATTTTAATTAAAGAATATATTTTAAATTATAGATATAGTAATAATAATAATATTTGGCGCGACAGACCATTGCGGTCCAAGGCCTAACTTCTCGCGACCGTTTGTGCTGCACATGTTAATTTTTTGGACACCAATGGAAGGGACCTACAATTTAAGGCTTGATCCGAACGGCGAATTGAGAAGCTTTCCGTGACAAGGTATGAATTACTCTCGGAACGTTTGTCACCTATTCGCGAGAGGTGGGACACCGTGAAAAATACTTTTGGTGTTGCTGGTAATCGAACCTGAACCTCCTGCGCAGCAGCCATGTGCATTACCACTGAGCCACGGCGCCCATAGCTATAGTATTCAAATTATAAAATAAAATTAAAAAAACATACATAATATTAATTTAAAACAAAACTTGGTTTTGTTTTTTAGTTTCACCTTCAAGAGCAAGAATAAATATAATTCACAGAATCGACACTAATATCGGTCAACCCCACTCTTAGTTATCGACCCCATCTCCCTAGAGCTACCTAACCATCACCATTCACCCCCACTCCCCCTTCCTCTGCGGGGATACATAACTCACCAATAAGAGTGCACTACCAGCACTATTCGTCTCGGCAATACCGAAAACGGTGGGTCCCACACTACTATCGGCTGCCACGCCTCCCCCAGCCAAAAAACGTGCTACCCCCACCACCTATGTTTGATTCCATTTTGATACCAAGTTTGGTTGAAATTGGTCAAGGCGTTCCAGAGCTAATAAGGCACAAATATGTATGTATACAAATAAATTCTCTATTTTATATATGAGTGTAGTAGTATCAAAACCGACACATTTCCATTTTTTTCCATTTTTACCTAATGAAGTCATGTTATTCTTTACTAAATCTATACATTTTTTTGTATTCAGAATGTAATAAAACAGAATGCTTTCCTTCCAAATTTACAATATAAAAATAGCGATTGGATCAAAACTAAACCTTTTCCAGTGTATCGTTGCATCAAAACAAAACTTTTCCTATATTTAAACCAGTTTGAACCAAATCGCCACTTTTCCTATAGTAAAGTTCATACATAAATACCGATTGAATCAAATTGTAACATTTCCAATGAATTTTTTGACAATTTTTTTGGCGGGAATTTAGGCCAAAAATTAATTTTAAGGTGATCGGTTTGTTTTACTGGTGCTAAATGCTTAATGTTTTCTTGAGCGTCCAAGAAAAAAGGGAAGGAAAATAAATATTATATTATTCGAACTAATTTCAATATTAGTTTTAAAACACCTAGCACTGACCAATGCTCACAATGCATAATGTGCAAGGAGAAAATTAAAATATGTTAAGATGCAGACGAAAAAAATAATTTAATGACAGCCAAACGCGTTCATAGCTTAAGAGCGAAGGCATTTTATACTTTGTCCAAAGAAGAAGCCGAGACTTTGGCTTTGCCGAAACTTTCTGACCAGGCGGCATATTTTAGTCGCCAACTTATTTTGTACAATTTTACAATTGTCCAAGGAGCTTCTAAAACTTCTTTAAAGAAAGAAAACATTTTTAGGTATTTATGAACTGAACAACAAAGGCCGAAGGAATGCAATGAGATATCATCTGCTGTTCTTAATCAGCTTCCTAAGACCAACTACTCGACCAATTTAACTAAGGTAAGATTAATTTGCGATGGATGTGGAGCGCAAAACAAAAACACTGCAATCATAGCTATGTGCTCCCACTGACTTAAAAATAATGAACCCCAACATATCAAGGAAATTCAAAATATTTTTCCTGTCCCAGGACATTCATATATACCACCAGATCGAGTGTTTGCGTTGCTCGAAAAACGCACCAAAACTATGACCACTATTATCGGACCCATCGACTATGAAAAAATATATTCGGAGTATGGCACTATTGTTTTAATGGGAAGTGAAGATTGCCCAATATATGATTGGAGAACTCATGCTTCCTTGTTTTACAAAAAAACTGGAAGCTGGCACTTTGAGTTCAACAAGTCGAAGCGGTTCATTATTAGGGAAACAAAGCGAAGGATTTCGGTACAAGCTGAAGCTGCTTACAGGTCGGCTCTGTATTGAAAAAAGCTTCAAATTTTCCTCAAACTCTACCCGATCAGCTTAGCAATGGGAGATACATTAATTCAGCAAAGTTGAAAGACATAGAAAATCTATTAAGGAAGCATTTTGAAGATAATTGGAAATCTCGCGAAGAATTATTATTTTATAAGACTTTGTTGGACGCGAATTCTCTACTAAATATATGTGATAACACTTGTGATAAGGTCTGAACATTCATTGAGGATGTGGATTTACATGTCTAGCTTTTTGATGACTGATGAAAGACTGTTTTATTAATTTTTAAGTTCAAGATAATTATAATAATAATTATTATTATTTGTATTTTTTAACGAATTTATAACACTTAAAAGTGTACCGTAGTTTTTTATTTATTTTAAATGAATTGTTTGTTGTTGTTTTATTATTTTATTTATTATTATTTTATTGTACTCGATTTTTTTATTATTTTAAAATCAATTGCTTTTTGTTACTTTATTGTTTACTTAATTTTGCTAAGATTTTTTTTTTATAATTTAAACATTACTTGTTTATTATTATGTTATTATTTATTTTTTTGAACTTAAATTTTTTAAATAAATGTTATTTTTTTAATTAGCGTGTTTTAAAATTTAAACTTTTATGAGATCATTGCCACAAAATGATACACTTCCACTGGTTGTTGCATCAAAATCAGATAGTTCCATTCAGTTGCTTCATTTTTTCTCATTAAATTTCAAAGTTTTCTATTTGTTTTTATCAAAATGGTAAATCAAACAACCGTTATTTATCCCAAAACAATATTACAGATCAATATATTAATTAAATAAATTTTAAAACGTTTTTTTCGTTTCCTCAACAATTTCCTAAAATGGAAATGATTCGGTTTTGATACTACTACACTCATATACTATTTGCCTATGTCCCGACGCATAAAATGTTTCTTAAATTGTAACAGAATACAAAACATAAAACTATAATAGGAGCTTTTAAAATAGAAAGACATCAAAAAGGAAGCTTTTAACAGAGACACACCCCTTTATGAGAGCAACACTTTATAATAAAAGACAATTGACATTAAATTGATTAAAACAAAATAGGAACCCGTTTATTCGTATCACGGGCTGCTGCCACACTCGTTATGAAATATTAGTGTCTAGTGTGTTGGGTTTGGCTGTTGGTTTTACTTTTTACTAAGTAACACAATAACACAATGAAAAACTTAGGACAAAAAAAACAACCCATAAAAATTAAAATTTTTCGTGTAAATTCTCTAATTGATACACAAAGTGCAAAGGGAGCTCCCTTATCCTCATCACTCCAAAATTTTTACAAAAAGTGTTTCCATCGGAGATACACATATCTATAAAATTTAAAGAAAATCGGGCTAATTTTTAAAAATTTATATGGAAGCCCCTCGGCCTTGGGGCCACTTCAAAATTTTTACAAAAAGCGTTATCATTAGGATGAAACATGTGTGGATAATATTTGAAGAAAATCGGGTAAATTTTTAAAAAATTTAATGGGGCCTTCTGTCACCGAGGCCCGATCACGCCAAAATTTTTACAAAAAGTGTTGTCCGACAGAGATACACTCGCGTATGCAACTTTAAGCAAATCAGAACATCACTACCAAATATTTACAAAAAGTGGTGTCCATCGGAGATACACATGTGTATAAAATTTGTATGGGTGCCCCCCAGACCCCGGGGCCCGATCACTCCAAGAATATTTACAAAAAGTGTTGCCCAACTGAGATACACATGCGTATAAAATTTGAAGAAAATCGGGTACTTTTTTTTATTAAATTTGTATTGGTGCCCCCCCGACCCCGGGGCCCGATCACTTCTAAATTTTCCAAGAAGTGTTGCCCAACAGAGATACGCATGCGTATAAAATTTGAAGAAAATCGGGTATTTTTTTTTATAAAATTTGTATGGGCTTTAGGGCTTTAGGAAGTGGGTTAAAAATGTATCACAAGATTTGGTGTGCCAGCCAGCCAGCCACGGGCAAGTGAAGTTAATATAGAGGGGTCGGGGGGCTCCATACATATTTTTTCACCGGCATCAGATAATCAGATAATGCTATAATGACTGTATTTTACTATAATTCTGTGTGAGTTGTGCGCTGTGAGCAGCGCTGGGTTGGTTGGGTTAGTGCTTCGTATGTATTTTTATATTTCAGCATTTATAGTTGAATTCAGTATACTTTTAGTTATTAGATCGTTTTCTTGAAAAATTGAAATTTTTATGGGTTGTTTTTTTGTACAATTAAAACCATGCCAACGCAAATAAAATATGAATGTGTGTATTTCTGTATTTGCGTTTCGTTTCGGTATAACTATACAAGTTATAATGCAAGTTAAATTGTTCCCAGGGGAATTGTGCCAAGTGGAATTGTTCCAGTGAAATTGTGTCCAGTGGAATTGTGTCTAGTGGAATTGTGCTAGTGGAATCGACCGGTTACCAAACACACGATTAAGAGAACTAAATTAAATTATATTTTCATTTTTAATTTCAGTATTATGTGACTTTACGTTAGTCAATTTTGACACATTATATAGATATACTGTAGTAGATGGTGCGCGTCTAAATCAGGTCTGCCAACATCTCCCCCTTGATGAAGCTCAATGCTCCACAACAAAATCGTCTAAGTATCTTGGTGAACGACGGTTCCGCTGTCGACGACTGTTGTTCTTGAGATGTTCCTCAACTGAGGATCGTTGAGGCAATTGATCATCTTGATCGGTATACTCTCGCATAGGCCAAATCTCCAACTCTGAAATATCGATAGCATGCTACATGATGTCTGTTAAATTGGATTCCCAGCTGTTGATTGTGTTTTACTGAACGTTCTGGATCTGGTTTCAAAAGATCGAAATACGTGGGAATTGGTTTTTTTAAATAAACAGCTTGATGTTGCTTTTTCGATCATGAGTGCGTCGATTCGGAGTAGCTCTGTATGACTGAAGAAATTTCAAGAGATTATTTTCATTTTTCGTCCCTTCTTCCTCCAACTTCTTAAGGGCTGTTTTCATTGTATCGACAAATCTTTTGGCGCGCCCCTTAGACATCAGATGATATGGCGGAGTTTTAATATGGTGATGCACGTTGCTTGAAAAAATTTTCGAATTCATGGCTGATAAACTGCGCTCCAGAAACGAGTGTTTCAATACTTCCAAAAATTGAAAAGAAATGTCCAAGCTTGCTGATAAATTTGCGTGAGGTTATGGTATCACATTCATGTACCTCTGGAAACATTGAATATGAATCAACTAATACAAGATACCATATTCGAGCAATTGGTCCTGCGATATCAAAGTGGATGCGTTCCATTTGACGGTTTGCTTTTGGCCATGGATTAAGCAATGTATTCAATAACATTTTTGAATATTCAGCACATCGACTACAATTGCGAGCAAGCTGGACGATTTCATCGTCGATTCCAGGCCAGTATACGTGCGCGCGGGCAAGCATTTTCATCGCATCAGTACCCATGTTCGATTTATGTAATTGAGATTCAATCAGTAAACGATATTTGTATAGTATGACAATCCGATTAGCATTCATTACACAGCCATGAACGAACGATAGAGAATTGCGTACATTTAAAAAACCAGAAAGCTCTACATTTGATATCTGTTTTTTTAAAGTAGCCAGAACAGACCCAATAAACTAAATGTGGCATTTGTGATCATGTTCGGTGTGACGGGCAAAACTTTTATTGTCGCTTTAATTTGTTCGTCGAACGCCTCGTCTATTTCATTTTCTTCGACTGGAATGCAAGCGACCATGTAATCTTCGTTAGTAACTCGGGATGCAGAGATAAGACATGATAATATATCTGCATTACCGATTTGTCTATTAAGGTTTACTCCACAACAAAATCATATGACTAGCGTTGAAGTCGGTTAGCTGTGTACGCAGGAATGCCATTTTTCAAACTGAAAATACCGAATAATGGTTTGTGACCTGTCGCAAGTGAGAATCACGACCCAGTAGCGATGACATTTTTAACAGCTAGACTTTCATTCAATATTTTACTATAATTTCTATCAGCCTTTGTTAGAGAACGTGATACATGAGCGATGACTTTTTCATTGCCGCCCGGAAAAACATGTGCAATCGTAGCGCCAATACCAGTGTTGCTTGTATCTCCAGCCACTCTTATTGTCAACAGTGGGTTGTAATGAGTGAATAAAAGATTTGATGTTAGAATTTTTTATCGAATGCTGTCTGACACTGAGTTCCACTCCCATTACACATCATCATGAAGCAGTAGATCAAGCGGATGAATAAAATCATGCATCATCTGCCGTTAAAATTAATGTCCCCGAGAAATGAGTGCAATTCCGATAGATTCGAAGGGGCTGGGGTTACACCCATTGTTGTCACTGCCGTAATTTTCTCCGGACGAGTCCTCGGTACTTACGGTTACACCCAATTATTTTGATCTGCTGAGTTTGGGGATCTGCATCGCGATTGATCGGGAAACTACTGAATGCTCAAAACTTGGTTTGGGCCAGTAGCGCAACAATCAAGTTCGTGATGTAGTGCTCTACCTCCTCGTGGTGGTCCCCGGCAACTATGTGTATAAATCCTTATACATGTAGGCTAAAACTGCAAGTGCGAACGGTCTAGCGTTTCTAGTCTAGGTAACGTGGGCTAGCACCCTGCGGTACCGAAAAATACCCGCTACTGAAACTGACACAACGCCTCGGATAAGTTATGATCGAATAATGACGACTTTGGGCTATTGTACCCGGACTAAGATTGGTTTCTGGAATGTGAGGACGCTCCTTGACTTTGGGAGTGAAGGACCTCAAAATGCAAGATTTCTTCAACTGGAACGTGAGTTTCTTCGATATAATTTGGACATACTGCATGTGATTGGGAAGCACCGCCTCGGCGAACGAAATGACAATGGTGAAAGATTTGTTGATTTTTGCAACACCAACAACCTTGTCATAGGAGGAACCATGTTTGAGCATAAGACTTGCCACAAGGTCAGCTGGGTGTCAACTGACAGGCAATCATCATCCAACCAAATCGACCATGTGGCGATCAGCCGACGTTTTAGGAGCTGTCTGTTAGAGGTCCGAAACAGACGAGGAGCCGACATTGGTATGGTACGTGAACATCACCTTATGGTAGCTACTGTCCAGTTACGTACTGCATCAGTTCATAGAATCCGCAATATCATCCGAATGCCTAGGTATAACATCGACCGGCTAAAGATCCCCTCATTTCGCCAACAATTAAGGGATCATTAATCGCAAGGAGTGGAAGCAATCAGCAGCTCACTGCCGACAACCATCCAGGAACATTGGAAGGCTGTGAAAAATGTTCTCACATCTGGAGCGGAAAGTATTGTTGGTAGAAGCCAGCAAGGCACAGCACGTGGCTTACCGAAGATACCTGGAGGCGGATTGAAGAACGTAAGCTACTTAAAGCTCGTATTGTAGATATCCCAGCAACAGCGAGGAGCGAGCTAGAGTCCATGTATCGAAGAAAAATGAGAGAAGTGCAGCGTAGTGTAAGACGTGACAAGCGTAACTAAATTAACAACCTGGCCTCAGAAGCAGAGGAAGCAGCGAGCAGTTGCGATAGCAGAATCGTTTACAGAATCACCAAAGATCTGGCAGGTGGTCACCGCTCCAGCCAACATCCGGTAAAAGGCCTAGATGCGGTGATGTACTCGTTTCAGATGAGGACCAGCTCAAGCAATGGAAGGAGCATTTCTCTACGGTCCTTAACCGTGTATTTGTTAACGATATGCACCTAAATCAAACGGAGCTGCCGGAAGTAACAATTTCCCGAATTCGCACCTCAACTCCCAGTAAAGACGAGATCGCTATCGCGATTAACGCACTAAAGAACAACAAGTCGGTAGGACTAGATGGTATACCCGCACAGCTTCTGCGTGCAGCTCCAACGATATCAGCAGAGCTTTTATATCCTCTTGTAGATAGAGCTTGGGAGGTAGAAAGTTTTCCCGACGAGTGGAAGAAGGGAATGATTGTCAAGCTCCCTAAAAAAGGTAGTCTTATGGAGTGCGAAAACTGGAGAGGCATTTGCGTTCTCCCTGCATTTGCAAAAGTAATAGCCAAAGTAGTACTTGAGCGTATTAAGGAACATCTGGAAGATACACTCGATGCCGAACCAGCAGGTTTCCGCACTGGATCCTCCTGTGTAGACTACATAAACACCCTGCGGATCATTATTGAACAGTGCGTTGAATTCCGGTCACCACTGCACCTGCTGTTCATCGATTATGAGAAGGCGTTTGACAGTGTCAACAGACAGTTTATCTGGCTCGCCTTGCGCAGGAGAGGTATACCCGTTACTAATAGCTATTATTAAAGCAACCTATGATGGCTCTAAATGTCAAGTGCTGTATAGAGGAAAGCTGTCAGAGGAATTCGAGATCCTAAGTGGGGTACGACAAGGTTGCATTATATCGCCGATACTTTTTTTTGTTGGTGATTAGCGATGTACTTCGCTCAGCTTTATCTACTGGAAACGGAGGAATTCGTTAGACTCTTACATCTCAAACATCTGGATTACGCTGACGACGTTTGTTTACTCTCACATAGAATTATGGAGCTGCACCAAATGACTACAAATGTGGAGAGGGAGGTAAATGTGACGAATGTTGAAGATTAATACTGCCAAAACCAAAATCATCAACCTCGGCACTAACTCAGTTACTCATGTTGCTTGTTGGACAGCCGGTAAAGAGAGTAGAGAGTTTCCAATATCTTGGGAGTATTGTCTCGACCGAAGGTGGAACCGAACAGGACATTGTCAACCGAATCGGCAAAGCAAAATCGGTGTTTGGAATGATGTCCATGATATGGCGAAGCAATGCGACCAGCTTAAGCACCAAGCTGCGACTGTTCCGTTCAAATGTTGAACATGTGCTGTTGTATGGGTGCAGCACTTGGAAGGTGACCGCTACTATCACAAAAAGATTACAAACATTCTACGGGACATCTTAAAGGCTTTCTGGCCTAACCGTATCTCTAGCGAACATCTTTACCAGATAACGGGTCAGGAACCAATAGGCACAACCATCCCATCCAACGACGGAAGTGGCAATGGATTGGCCATACACTCCGAAAAGGCGACAGTTCCATAGCAAACTACGCAATGCAATGGAACCCGTTATCTCAGGATTGTAGAAGAACGGGTCGTCCGAGAAATACATGGCGCAGAACAGTTGAGGAGGAGGCACGGCAATTGGGGAAGAGTTGGAGAGAACTGAAGCTCATTGCCAGGAACCGCACGCGGTGGCGCGTAGGCGTAGTAGAGGCCCTAGGACCCACAAGGGGATACAGGACATAAAGAAAAAGAAAGAAATATAGCATCGAGGACTTTTTCAAAAATCCCGGGTGCAGATTAAATTCCCGGCGCTAGGCGGTTGAAAGTAAACTAACCTTTGTGCGTGGCTTATGGTTAAGATCTTCTTTGACTCATCGTCCGTTTTAAGCTCAACTTTGAGCGCATCTGTTGTCTCACAATAGGTTTTAATCGCGTTGCAGATAGACTCGAAAGATTGTTTCCATAAATAAATAATAAGACACTTCCCAGATTGTACTTGGCCTGTTTGTTGAATCCCCATCGAGCACTCAAATTTGAAAATGATGGAGGTACTGTGCTGCGACGCTGATTTAACTCCATCATTACTGATTTATTTTCCTGATTGGCCAATAGACTCCCAAGTTTCTTTCGAAATTATTGCTAGATCCAATACTGTGTCCAGCTGAAATCTAACAGGAATCCCATTGTTCTCAACTGCTACATATTTCCGTAAGCTGTTGTGGTTGTCGATCTTGGTAACGTGATTGATTCCCATTACAGTATTAACTTTTGGCTTAGAATAAGTTTTTCGCTTAAACGAAGAGGGCAAACGTTCAGCTTATGCGCAATACCCGTCTTTGCGACCGATATTATGACCTTGAACCCTTGTGCGTTATAAATGGGCACTTGCTAATAAAATGCATTACTTCGCACAATCGACAGGTGTTCAGTTCACTCATTGATCGAACCTCATTACGAAAATTGAAGTGCAGTTTAGCACTCATCAGCAACAACTTCAGGTACATCAAAAACTGCAACACACTTCTCTCACTTCTCACCCACGAAACGAGCGACACGAAAAAGAAGAGCAGAACGCACTAGCGATTAAAATCATTGAAATATTTGGTGAAATACAGTAGATATTAAAAATTCAATAATCATAATCAATACGCTCATAAGATTTGTTTTATTCTCAGTTGTGTGTGTTGTTGTGTTGTGCAAAATACGAAAACACGTCATTGTCACAAATTACACGGACGATAGTATACAGACATTTCAAGCATCGAATATAGATTGCACAAGAAACCTTTGCAATTGCATTATCATTCCTTTCTTGGGACAAACGCAACAATCGTTGCCCCAACATTTGGCGCCCGAACAGGGTCATTTTCATTTCGCCATTTTCTTGTGCATAAAAGTAAATTGATACACGAATCAAAAACTTGTGTTAAAGGAAAAGTTGCAGCGGAAAAGGTGCAGTGCATTTGTTTCTGCATCGCCATTTTATGTTGTCTTACAAACAACATTAATGAAATACCTTGCAATCTTTCGCCATGTTCGTTCGCAGCATCGTGTTTCCTTCGCTTTCGACCTCATACATTCACTCAGTGCAATGGCGGCATAAATCTTGCACCACCAAAATAAATTGTGCTGTATTTGGATTTCCTCGTGCCTTTGTGAATCATCAAATTGTTTTCTCAACAATTCAATTGTTAAATACACTTACAAAAGTAAGGAAAAGTTGCAGAGGAAAAGGTGCAGTGCATTTGTTTCTGCATCGCCATTTTATTTTGGCTTGCAAATAACATTAATTGAAATACCTTGCAATTTTTCGCCATTTTCTTGTGCCTGAAAGTCAATTAATACATGAATTAAAAAATTGTGTGGAAGGAAAAACGCTTGCAGCATCGTGTTGTCATCACTTTCGATCATTCATGCATTTACTCAGTGCAATGGCGTCATAAATATTACACCAGTATTACACCATCGTGCTAGTTTTGGATTTTCTCGTGCTTTTGTGAATCATCTAATTGTTTTCTCAACAATCCAATTGTTAAAGACACTTACAAAATAAGGAAAGAGTGCAGTGTATTTGTTTCTGCATCGCAATTTTATTTTTGCTTACAAACATAACACCAATTGATATATCATCCTAAATTCCACTTGCATAAGCAGATTCTTTCCGAGGGGTTGACCCGAAGATCTGCGGGTGTAAATGGTCTTATGGTTAGCCAGTGGCAACAAGACTATCACCCGTAACTAAAATTGGCGCATGATCCAAGAAATCGCAGAATCATCCAGTTCACAAAGTCACTCACTAACACTCATCATGCCAACCTTAGCATCTCTCAAAAGGTAACGCGCTTCAAACAAGGGAAGATTGACCCAAATAGTCAACTTCGTGAATCGAAGCAACGCCCAAATGTCAATCGAAGATATCAAAACTCGCCTCATGCGTGTTGAGGTGTTGATATCCGAGTTCACAGCAATTGAGGCCAAGATATTCTCGGTTGATCCTGAAGAAGAATCTGACTTCGAATATGAAGAAAGTTACTACCAGGCCATCAGTGGACTCAACAACTGGATTCGCGAAAACGCACCGAGCACGAGCAACAGCCAAAACCCGAACTCCTCAGGTAACATGACCCTTTCAGCTGCAGGACACGTTGAGGTGAGACTCCCAAAGATCAACATTCCCACATTTTCAGGAGAATATATGGAATGGCAATCCTTCTTTGACCTGTACTGCACCACTATCCATGAGTCACACTCACTGATCCCCGTACAGAAATTTCAGTACCTAAAAGGACTATTGCGCGGAGAGACTGCAGCATTGCTTCGTCATATTGCCATCACGGAGGCGAATTATTTGGGAGCCTTGAACAAATTGAAGGAACGATATAATCGTAAGAGACCAATTATATACTCGTTCATTCAGACGTTTATCAATCAACCAGCGATTCAAGCAGCAAACGCAGCCAACATCCAGAAGGTCATGGATACTTCCGATGAAGTAGTCCGAGGCCTGAAGGCATTAGGTGAAAACGCTGAAACCAGAGACCCTTGGTTGATATTCCTACTGTTGAGCAAACTGGATGACAAAACGAAGGCACTATGGGCGGAATCGTCTGCGAATGAAGATATGCCAGCCTTTTCAGACTTCTTGAAATTCCTGGCTCGCCAAATCGACACGCTTGAATCAATCACAATCCCTTTGAGGCGGCACAACCCAAGGTCCAGCGTGATGGGCCATGTCGCAACCAACAGCGCCACACACAAGTGTGGTTTCAGCAGTTCAGAGCACTCGCTCTTTGAATGCAAAAATTCCAACGGAATGAAAGTCAACGACCGAAGAGATTGAGACAATTGTTTGAGTCTCAAACACCCAGTCTTCAAATGCAAGTTTGCAACACATAGAAGAGGGGGGTGACAAACACCCATGCACGACCAAGGAAGGCTCTGCAACCGGCGTAAAAGTATTGGCTGCCGGTCTGCAAGGCTCGTCACGGCAAACCATTATGCCAACAGCAATCATCAAGGCACTGGACGCGTTTGGTAACGTCCATAGTTGCCGTGCTCTTTGTGACTCAGGGTCTCAGGCTAGTTTCATCACGGAAGCATGTTCACAAAGACTAAGTCTCAAAAGAAGAAACGCTCGCTTGGCCGTTTCTGGATTGGGAAGATCCAATGCAGGATTCACTAGGTGAGCTGTCAAGCTCAAGATCACGACTGAGAGTGGCTCAGAATTCATTATCGAAGCGCTGGTATTGCCAAAAATCACCACCAGGCTACCATCCCAGTACCTCGACATCAAAGCAAGTTGTCTTAAGGGAATCAAACTAGAAGTTCCGAAATTTCATGTGTCCGGCGACATCGACATCTTGATCAGCGCCGACTACTTTTTCGGATTCTTGGAGGATGGCAGAATATGTTCAAACAATGAAGGACCAGTGCTTCAAAACACCGTATTCGGTTGGGTTGCGTCGGGAACGGCTACTGGTGTCACAATAAAAGATCGAGTCTCTCTGATGGCATCAGTACACACTTGGGCAATTGCAGATATTGATCGAACGTTGAAACGATTTTGGGAGATAGAATCAGTTTCTTCCGTCATCAAACCACAATCGCCAGAAGAAGAGTTCTGCGAACGCAAGTTCACGGAAACATTGAAACAGAGAAAGGAGGGAAGATTCATCGTGGAGCTTCCATTCATAAAGGCGCCGGACTCCTTAGGGCAGTCCATGGGCAATGCAATTCGAAGAATGCGGAGCATGGAACGCCGATTCAGTCGTGACCCACAATTTCAAAAAATGTATCAGAGCATCATGCTTTAACACCAAGAGCTCCATCACTTGAAGGAGATTCCACCAGAAGAGATCAACGACACCGGATTTTACTTACCACATCATGGTGTTCTTCAAAATTCAAACAACAAACTAAAGCTAAGAGTTGTTTTCGACGGCTCCGCCAATGGCTCATCTGGGGCATCATTGAATGACTGCCTGGCCGTCGGTCCAACTGTACAATCAACACTATATGCGATCTTGCTACGGTTCCGCGAGCACACCATAGTGTTCTCCTCAGATGTGGAAAAGATGTATCGCCAAGTACAGGTGTCAAAACCAGATACGAACTTTCAAAAGATCGTATGGCGTGCAGCTCCAACCGATCGGCTTCGTCACTACCGGTTGTCAACAGTGACGTATGGGCTGTCATCTGCACAATTTTTAGCAACCAGGGCAATGAAGCAGATAGGCCAAGAGATCCAGGTCGGATCTCCGACAGCATCAAGGGCAATTCAACGAGACGTGTACGTAGACGATCTCATGACAGGTGCCGGCAGCGAACGTGAAGCAATCAAACTCAAAGATCAAATCACTCAGGCACTGAAGAAGCATGGTTTTATTCTCCGGAAATGGTCGTCAAACTCAACTGTCCTGCTAAACACAATAGCCAACATTGATAGAACAACCAATCCCAAGCAAATCGACGATCACAACGATGATGCTCATAAGTCTGTGAAGGTCCTAGGTATGACCTGGAACCCATCAACCGACGAGTTTACGTTCTCTGCGCAAGCAATTTGCCCTCCATAAGTGACGAAAGGGGTGATATTGTCCATGGCAAGTCGATTGTTTGATCCCCTTGGATGGCTGGCTCCCGTCGTCATCTTGGTCAAGATATTCATTCAGCAACTATGGGCAGCCAATCTCGACTGGGACGATTGCCTGCCCAAACATCGAGCGAAAGAATGGCGGCGAATACATGAAGAAATGAAGGCGGTTGACACCATTCGAATCCCACGATTCATTTCAACCGTTCAAGCATCCAGGATACAAATGCACGGATTTTGTGATGCAAGGACAAATATTGTCTAGATTAATCTCGGCAAAAACAAAAGTTGCACCAATCAAACAAGCCACATTGCCACGTCTGGAACTGTGCGGAGCTGTGCTGTTAACCAACCTGTTAAACCTCGTCAAAATGGAGACACAAACCAAAATCTCAGAGGTCCACTGTTGGACAGATTCGAAAATTGTCTTGGATTGGCTCTCAAGTCATCCCAGACGCTGGAGCACCTTCGTTGGCAACCGCACAGCTGAAATCCTAGATTCATGGCCTCGTCAACATTGGAAACACGTGTCATCATCTGACAATTCAGCAGACTGTGCCTCGCGTGGTCTATCACCAACGAACCTTGCATCTCACAAGCTGTGGTGGAAGGGGCCTCACTGGTTAGTCCAATCAGCAGACAATTAGCCCTGTCAACAAAGCAATTATGGGCTCATTGAAGAGGAAAGCAACCAGCTGTTCTCATTTACGAGTACAGTCCAAAACTCATGGTTAGATTACATGATTGAGAGGTATTCATCCCTCAGGAAACTTCAGAGAGTTCTAGCATACCTGATGCGCTTTATCTCCAACATCAAAGGCCAGGCAA
Organism: Nephrocerus scutellatus; assembly: GCA_947095585.1. NCBI lineage: Eukaryota > Metazoa > Arthropoda > Insecta > Diptera > Pipunculidae > Nephrocerus > Nephrocerus scutellatus. The sequence goes on from OX352763.1 coordinate 44,330,627, forward strand.
GAGTGAATGGAATTTACTTACGCAGAGAAGAAATTTTCAATGCAGCTCATGCAATCCACAAACATGAACAACTCAAATACTACCAAAATGAAATAATGTCACTGAAATCCAACCAGGACATTGGCAAGGCCAGCAGCATCAAAACACTACATCCCTTCATCGACGAGGCTGGGATCATCCGTGTAGGAGGAAGGCTCAATGCTTCTCAAAGAAGTTCACGCGGATAACAAGCATGCAGGAGCCTCTCTGTCATTAGCCATAGCAAGACAGCAGGTATGGATACCAGGAGGAAAAAGCAAGGTCAAGCAGGTCATTAGAAAGTGTGTCACCTGCTCAAGGTTCAGAGCGCAAATACAAACCCAATTAATGGGCAATATGCCACGCTGTCGATTCGAACTTGTCCGACCATTCCTAGCCACGGGCATAGACTATGCTGGACCACTCCTGATTCACTTGGCCAAAGGACGAGGGCAAAAGACATACAAGGCGTATATATGCCTGTTCATCTGCCTGAGCACCAAGGCAATTCACCTGGAACTCGCCACTGATTTGACAAGTGACGCATTCATTGGCAGTCTCAAGAGATTCATTGCACGTCGAGGAGTATGCAAGGGAATTTACAGCGACAATGGCACAAACTTCATCGGAGCTGACAATCATTTGCGATCACAATTCAACAAAATGATCAAGGGCTCAAACTCCATATCTGAATATTCGTTCAGACAACGCATAACGTGGCACTTCAATCCTCCCAGCGCCCCACATTTCGGCGGTATTTGGGAAGCAGGCATCAAATCCACAAAATTCCATCTGAAGCGAGTGATCGGGAAATCAATATTGACGTTAGAAGAAATGTACACACTCTTAGCAGAAATTGAAGCCATTTTAAATTCCCGTCCGCTGTGTTCGCTCTAGTCAGATGACATCGACATTCTGACTCCATGACACTTCCTGATCGGTCATGCCACCACCAAGATACCAGAAGCCGACATCACACATCTAAAACAGTCACAGTCTGGCGCAGATGGAACATCGAGTATTTAACATCTCTCCAAGAGCGACACAAATGGCATTTGAAGGAAGCGCCAGCAAGAGTTGACGACGTAGTCGTCATCAAGGACAACATCTCACCACCAAGTCAATGGTTGCTAGGCAGAATCATCAAAACACATCCTGGAGGTGACGGGCTCATCAGAGTTGTCACATTGAAGACAAAAAATGGTGAGATGAAGCGAATAAGCAAGCTCTGCATACTACCAGTAGCTGATCACGTATCGGATGTAGACCGATTGGAACCGCCCTCGGATGCCGCTTCGCTCGACCTCAAACCAGGCAACAGTCATAATGTTGAACGTAGTTCAAGGGGGGCGGAATGTTCAGTTCACTCGTGTGTTGTTGTGTTGTGGAAAATACGAAAACCCGTCATTGTCACAAATTACACGGACGATAGTATACAGGAATTTCAAGCATCGAATATAGATTGCACAAGAAACCTTTGCAATTGCATTATCATTCCTTTCTTGGGACAAACGCAACAATCGTTGCCCCAACAACAGGTTCACTTTGTAGTTTCACTTGACTGGGGATCGGTTGGTCGTTCGTCGTTGCGTTTTTGTAATAACTTGTGTGTAATTGTTTTAAACTGTTGTTGACGAAACAGTTTTGCTTGACGACTCAAACATTGCAACTGCATTTTGTAATCAACAACTGATGTATCCCTTCCACCAGATTATTGAGAGTGATTTTATTCTTTGCAACCGGTTTTTCGTTGGCGAGTGTGACAAGAAGTTGTACGAATTTCTACATCGCGATGCGATTGCAGGCTGCAAAGAAAAATCAAACCCTTAAATTGATCACGGTGATGTCTTTGTCTTGTCTTGATGTCATTTGCAGACATTTATATCTCCTACAAAACATTGACTCTCGTCTGCCTAATAAGCTTTTTAATGGTGTGATTATCAAATCAAAAGTATCATCTTTTGGAGTTTTTGAAAGCAAAAAACTAAGGAATCTGTCATGTGAAACTCTATTAATTTTTCACATCTTGTCGTAATCTTTCAGTACTATTCTCACCTCTCGGAGAGACTTTTTTGAATAACTTAATAACTTAGGTTCCACAAATAAGTCTTCGTTTCGGAAACAGCCTTTATCGTGAGATTTTAGCGTTTGTGTGGGTAAATTACTTTCGCCCAGAAATGCACAGTGCAATTTGAATTTATGTTAGTCATTAAGGTGATTTATTAGTGATTAAACCTATTCCTGCTTAACGATACGTATTTGTACGACAATTCTTTGCGATGCTTTTATCTAGTGATGCAAAAGATTCTAGCATATATCGTTCTCTAGCATTCGTAAATCTGCTGCGCCATCTATTGTCATTGAGAGATTTGTACGACCCGCTGATTAAATAATATCCGCTTTCTTGTCTTAAGCTGTTTGTGCAAGAATATCCTTAGCTATATTGCAGTAAGTCAGATTTATTTGAATAATCTTAAGACTCATCTGCTTGTGATAGCTATCCTAAAGACCGGACAGTTGCTGCTGCCCGCTACATTCGCATCCTCGGTGTAGTCCATACTGCAAAATATGCAGAACTGCCTGGCGAAGTACCCATCATAGTTTAAATCAATAAAATCTTTTCGACCTCAAATTATGCTTTTATTTCCACGGAAATGTCCCTTTTGTGATCTCATCGATATTCCTTATCTCTACGCTGATACGCTGTATAAGAAGATTGTCTTTCTGGGTTACCTTGATCCTGCAAACTGCTTTCCCAATTTGTTCAATACGCAATAGCATCGTGTCTGGTCTTTCTATTGTTTTTTTTTGCCTGATGACAGCCTTCTTGCCAATAACGGCAGTCTTAACTTTTTGAACTTTGGCGGCGTCTTTTGTGCATTTTCCTTCTTCCATTTTTTGTTTGTTTTAACTTTGCTTGCTCGAGTGTAGCTTTTACCCAGGGGGAGTTAAACGAGGAGGTGTGTTTTTAAATCACCTCCCTTGCTTTCTCATCATTAAATGTTATAGCCAAGAACTCAAAGAGAGAGAGAGAGAATTATCCAGGTGCTTATACATATAAACAAGTAAGTTTGCTGCGACGTGCAAAGAAGTTTACTTTAGTTGTGAAAATCATCAGTTAATTAAACTAAGAGCGACAAAGTACCTTAGCAAAAAATAAAATATCTTCCCGCTCGGACGCGAAGGAGAGCGTGTGTAAATCCAACTTTTAACTCGCCAAAAAAAAACTTTAAATATTGATAATTATATTCACCACAAAATTTTTAACGGCCAAAAAAAATTTATAAAATACTGCATAAAAAGTAAAAGGAGTGTTCGAAATGGTAAAAAAACGCATGACAAGTTTAATTTTTGACACTAAATTCGCCAGATATATTTTATGTGATCCACGATTAGTTATATTTCGTCTTCTTCTTTCGTTCTATGATGCGTCCGTTCTGTCAAGCGTAGCTGTATTCAATTATGCACGGACAGCTGCTAAAAATAACTTCTGTCTCCTTACATTTACATTTTTACAATATTTCTTATTATTGAGTACATAACATAATGTAAAAATACTATTGCTACTTTTGTTTATAATTTCTATATTTTTTCTTTCTTTAGGGGTAACTGAAATCATTTTGATGCGGATGTGATATTACGAATGTAGCGGCATTATTTTGACACGGTTGTGAAATTACGGTTATATCGGTTGGTTTTTTTTTTTTTTAAAACTCATTGCCAAGGGATAAGTCCCTGAATGACTTTCGTCACGGCAATAAGTTGGGCTATGCCCTTTATTAAAATTAAAAATTAAAATTTTATATAAAATAATCGTATCCTCTAAAGAACACTACGGTCGTCCTTCAGGAACTTGTTGACAGCTATTTTGAAGGCCTGTAAATTATAAGATTCGGGAAATACGGAGTCAACCAATTGATTCCACATCGAAGTCACTCTCGGATAAAAAGACGATTTGAAGTGTTGGGTTCTACATGAGAACGGTTTTAAGGCAAATCTATGTTGATTAGACCTCAAACGAGTGTTATATGATATGAAATTAGTTTTATTAACTACCTTATCTACTGAAGGATGAAGATGAAGGTTGAAGTGCTCATAAGCTTTTTATTGAATATAAAATATATAATTAAAAAAATAAATAATTATTATCAATATTATCTACATTATTTTTAAAATTTGTAATATTTTCTTGGTCAAGGTTAATTGTAGTTTTCCCTGACCATTATTCATTGACGAAAGCTCGCGTCGTTTTAGTTTTTCGTGTTCGTTTTTCCATATTGCTTTAACAATGAATCAGAGATAATTCTGAGAAAATAAATTGAAACCGGCTACAAACGTGAGAAATGTGATATATATTGTAAATCACATTTCAATATTTACAATATATATCACATTTCTTCGATTTTTATTTTATTTTGAATTTAACAAAGGGCTTAGCACAACCTATTGCCGTGACGCAAGTCATTCATTGCCCTTGGCATTGAGTCTTTAAAAAAAAAACCTTATCTTTGCGATTCAGGCGACATCTGCATTATATTAGGAAGCTTAATTGAAAATTTAATTGTGAGCGAATTCCAAGATGAACTCACAAAAAATGTGACATTGTGGATCCTTAAGTTTAATCGACGGCCGAATTGGCGCTTTTTTAATAATCTTTTGAGTTTGATTAGTTAATTCTTTATCGAAGTAATTGAAGAATAATAAATGGGAAAATAAATTCTAAAATTCTAAAATAAATTTTAATTCTCTTCATTTTTTATTTTATTTTGTTCACGCGCGTTATTTTCGATACTCAATTTGTGAGTCAATACTTTATTGTAACTAAACTATTTTATCAATTCTTGGATAAGGTTATATAGGTAACCGGTCGATTTAACTAGCACAATTCCACTGGACAAAATTCCACTTGCACAATTCCACTTGGCACAATTCCCATGGGGAACAATTTACTTGCACAATTTAATTTGCATTATAACTTGTATAGTTACACGGAAATGCAAATAAAGAAATAAACACATTAATATGTTATTTGCGTTGGCATGGTTTTAATTGTACAAAAAAAAAACAATCGCGCTCGCGATTTACCACCCTAAAGGCGTTTAATATTTTATTTGCGTAGGCGTGGTTTTAATTGTACCGTGTATTGTATATCGCTGTTCATGGTTTTTTCTCGAATATTTTGCAATTTTTATATAACATTCGTATTCTTTTTTTAGGTAACTTTTTAAGTTTAACTTTTTTATAATAAAACGAATTCAACTTGCGCAATTCAACTTTTTGATAATTAGTGCGATTTACCACCCTAAATTCGTTTGATTATCAAAAAGTTAAATTGTGCAAGTTGAATTGTGCCAAGTGGAATTGTGCCCAGTGGAATAGTGCCAAGTGGAATTGTACCAGTGGAATTGTGTCTACAGGACTTGTGCTAGTGGAGTTGGCCTAGAATCGTTATAAAGGTCTGGAATTTTGAGAACTAAACAATTTCCCAAACGATATGTATCAAATTCGGTACGTAGGACTAAGATGCGACTATAAGCTTTGTTCCTATGGAAATTGTGGCATATGACCAATAGGGTCTGGAATTTTGGAAACTTCGCGCGCGCGAATTACCACCCTCAATGCGTTTGATAATCAAAAAGTTTGTTCCTATGGAAATTCTGGCATATGACCAATAGGTTATGGAATTTCGGGAAGTTCGCGCGCGCGAATTACCACTCTAAATGCGTTTGATTATCAAAAAGTTAATTTGTGCAAGTTGAATTGTGCCAAGTGGAATTGTGCCCAGTTGAATTGTGCCAAGTGGAATTGTGCCAGTGGAAATGTGTCTAGTGGAATTGTATCTAGTCGAATTGTGCTAGTGGAATTGGCCTGGAATCGTTATAAAGGTCTGGAATTTTGAGAACTAAGCAATTTCCGAAACGATATGTATGAAATTCGGTATGTAGGACTAAGATGCGACTATAAGACTTGTTGCTAAGGAAATTTTTTATAATTAGCGCACGCTTCAAGGGATTTGTACCCTTATAATGCAATGCATAGGTACAGCGTGAGTTTGGAAATATTTGTATAAAAGGAAAGTTTTGTGGTTGTTGTTGATTTCACACCCGAGCACTGACAAACGAGAATATTATGCTCATAAACACACAAACATGGCTTTACATCTAGTATACATGTACATGTGAATGCAGCAGTATACGCCAACTGTGTATCACATGCACAGCATTGTACCTGAAATCTAGATCAATAGTGCCGTGCGAAAAATTCGAACCCGGTGTCCTCCGAGTGGGAGCCAATGGTTCTTGCCACTGCACCACTAACACTGACTTATTGTACTCGTATGTTAAAGCTATATTAAATGCTTTTATATTAACTTGTGGGCACTGTGGCTCAGTCGATAAGAGCATGGACTTCTGAGCCGGAGCATCGTGGTTCGAATCCCGGTAACACCAAAAGTATTTTTCACTGTGTCCCACCTCTCGCAAAAGTCTGACAAACGTCCGAGAGCTATACCTTGTCACGGAAAGCTTCTCAATTCGCCGTTCGGATCCGGCCTTAAATTGTAGGTCCCTTCCATTGGGTCCAAAAAATTAACATGTGCAGCACAAATGGTCGCGAGAAGTTAGGCCTTGGACCGCAATGGTCTGTCGCGCCAAATATTATTATTAAAGACTGGTTTAAGAGTGTCTTGAGTTGGTCTTAAAGGGGATCTTGATGGGGTTTGAGAGGGTCTTAAGTGGATTCTTAGGAGGATTTTGAAGGTGTCCTTAGGAATCTTGAGCGGGGTCTGGAGAGGGTTTTGAGAGCTGTCTTGGGCGGATATTAGGTGGTCCTGACTGGGGTCATAAGGGAGTCTTGATGGGGGTTGTAATGTGGTCTTAACGGGATCTTGAGGGTGGTTTGAAAGGGGTTTTTAGGGGGCTTAGAGGGGTTCTTAGGTGGTCTTAGGTGGTTGATTTCAGGGGGTCTTGGGAGGGGTCAATTTACTTGCACAATTTAATTTGCATTATAACTTGTATAGTTACACGGAAATGCAAATAAAGAAATACACACATTAATATTTTATTTGCGTTGGCATGGTTTTAGTTGTACAAAAAAAAAACGATCGCACTCGCGATTTACCACCCTAAAGGCGTTTAATATTTTATTTGCGTAGGCGTGGTTTTAATTGTACCGTGTATTGTATATCGCTGTTCATGGTTTTTTCTCGAATATTTTGCAATTTTTATATAACATTCGTATTCTTTTTTTAGGTAACTTTTTTAGTTTAACCTTTTTATAATAAAACGAATTCAACTTGCGCAATTCAACTTTTTGATAATTAGTGCGATTTACCACCCTAAATTCGTTTGATTATCAAAAAGTAAAATTGTGCAAGTTGAATTGTGCCAAGTGGAATTGTGCCCAGTGGAATAGAGCCAAGTGGAATTGTACCAGTGGAATTGTGTCTACAGGACTTGTGCTAGTGGAGTTGGCCTAGAATCGTTATAAAGGTCTGGAATTATGAGAACTAAACAATTTCCCAAACGATATGTATCAAATTCGGTACGTAGGACTAAGATGCGACTATAAGCTTTGTTCCTATGGAGATTGTGGCATATGACCAATAGGGTCTGGAATTTTGGAAACTTCGCGCGCGTGAATTACCACCCTCAATGCGTTTGATTATCAAAAAGTTAATTTGTGCAAGTTGAATTGTGCCAAGTGGAATTGTGCCCAGTTGAATTGTGCCAAGTGGAATTGTGCCAGTGGAAATGTGTCTAGTGGAATTGTATCTAGTCGAATTGTGCTAGTGGAATTGGCCTGGAATCGTTATAAAGGTCTGGAATTTTGAGAACTAAGCAATTTCCGAAACGATATGTATGAAATTCGGTATGTAGGACTAAGATGCGACTATAAGACTTGTTGCTAAGGAAATTTTTTATAATTAGCGCACGCTTCAAGGGGTTTGTACCCTTATAATGCAATGCATAGGTACAGCGTGATCTTGGGAATATTTGTATAAAAGGAAAGTTTTGTGGTTGTTGTTGAGTTCACACCCGAGCACTGACAAACGAGAATATTATGCTCATAAACACACAAACATGGCTTTACATCTAGTATACATGTACATGTGAATGCAGCAGTATACGCCAACTGTGTATCACATGCACAGCATTGTACCTAGAATCTAGATCAATAGGGCCGTTCGAAAAATTCGAACCCGGTGTCCTCCGAGTGGGAGCCAATGGTTCTCGTATGTTAAAGCTATATTAAATGCTTTTATATTAACTTGTGGGCACTGTGGCTCAGTCGATAAGAGCATGGACTTCTGAGCCGGAGCATCGTGGTTCGAATCCCGGTAACACCAAAAGTATTTTTCACTGTATCCCACCTCTCGCAAAAGTCTGACAAACGTCCGAGAGCTATACCTTGTCACGGAAAGCTTCTCAAAGACTGGTTTAAGAGTGTCTTGAGTTGGTCTTAAAGGGGATCTTGATGGGGTTTGAGAGGGTCTTAAGTGGATTCTTAGGAGGGTTTTGAAGGTGTCCTTAGGAATCTTGAGCGGGGTCTGGAGAGGGTTTTGAGAGCTGTCTTGGGCGGATATTAGGTGGTCCTGACTGGGGTCATAAGGGAGTCTTGATGGGGGTTGTAATGTGGTCTTAACGGGATCTTGAGGGTGGTTTGAAAGGGGTTTTTAGGGGGCTTAGAGGGGTTCTTAGGTGGTCTTAGGTGGTTGATTTCAGGGGGTCTTGGGAGGGGTCAATTTACTTGCACAATTTAATTTGCATTATAACTTGTATAGTTACACGGAAATGCAAATAAAGAAATACACACATTAATATTTTATTTGCGTTGGCATGGTTTTAGTTGTACAAAAAAAAAACGATCGCACTCGCGATTTACCACCCTAAAGGCGTTTAATATTTTATTTGCGTAGGCGTGGTTTTAATTGTACCGTGTATTGTATATCGCTGTTCATGGTTTTTTCTCGAATATTTTGCAATTTTTATATAACATTCGTATTCTTTTTTTAGGTAACTTTTTAAGTTTAACTTTTTTATAATAAAACGAATTCAACTTGCGCAATTCAACTTTTTGATAATTAGTGCGATTTACCACCCTAAATTCGTTTGATTATCAAAAAGTAAAATTGTGCAAGTTGAATTGTGCCAAGTGGAATTGTGCCCAGTGGAATAGTGCCAAGTGGAATTGTACCAGTGGAATTGTGTCTACAGGACTTGTGCTAGTGGAGTTGGCCTAGAATCGTTATAAAGGTCTGGAATTATGAGAACTAAACAATTTCCCAAACGATATGTATCAAATTCGGTACGTAGGACTAAGATGCGACTATAAGCTTTGTTCCTATGGAAATTGTGGCATATGACCAATAGGGTCTGGAATTTTGGAAACTTCGCGCGCGCGAATTACCACCCTCAATGCGTTTGATAATCAAAAAGTTTGTTCCTATGGAAATTCTGGCATATGACCAATAGGTTATGGAATTTTGGGAAGTTCGCGCGCGCGAATTACCACTCTAAATGCGTTTGATTATCAAAAAGTTAATTTGTGCAAGTTGAATTGTGCCAAGTGGAATTGTGCCCAGTTGAATTGTGCCAAGTGGAATTGTGCCAGTGGAAATGTGTCTAGTGGAATTGTATCTAGTCGAATTGTGCTAGTGGAATTGGCCTGGAATCGTTATAAAGGTCTGGAATTTTGAGAACTAAGCAATTTCCGAAACGATATGTATGAAATTCGGTATGTAGGACTAAGATGCGACTATAAGACTTGTTGCTAAGGAAATTTTTTATAATTAGCGCACGCTTCAAGGGGTTTGTACCCTTATAATGCAATGCATAGGTACAGCGTGAGCTTGGGAATATTTGTATAAAAGGAAAGTTTTGTGGTTGTTGTTGAGTTCACACCCGAGCACTGACAAACGAGAATATTATGCTCATAAACACACAAACATGGCTTTACATCTAGTATACATGTACATGTGAATGCAGCAGTATACGCCAACTGTGTATCACATGCACAGCATTGTACCTGAAATCTAGATCAATAGTGCCGTTCGAAAAATTCGAACCCGGTGTCCTCCGAGTGGGAGCCAATGGTTCTCGTATGTTAAAGCTATATTAAATGCTTTTATATTAACTTGTGGGCACTGTGGCTCAGTCGATAAGAGCATGGACTTCTGAGCCGGAGCATCGTGGTTCGAATCCCGGTAACACCAAAAGTATTTTTCACTGTGTCCCACCTCTCGCAAAAGTCAGACAAACGTCCGAGAGCTATACCTTGTCACGGAAAGCTTCTCAATTCGCCGTTCGGATCCGGCCTTAAATTGTAGGTCCCTTCCATTTGTGTCCAAAAAATTAACATGTGCAGCACAAATGGTCGCGAGAAGTTAGGCCTTGGACCGCAATGGTCTGTCGCGCCAAATATTATTATTAAAGACTGGTTTAAGAGTGTCTTGAGTTGGTCTTAAAGGGGATCTTGATGGGGTTTGAGAGGGTCTTAAGTGGATTCTTAGGAGGGTTTTGAAGGTGTCCTTAGGAATCTTGAGCGGGGTCTGGAGAGGGTTTTGAGAGCTGTCTTGGGCGGATATTAGGTGGTCCTGAGTGGGGTCATAAGGGAGTCTTGATGGGGGTTGTAATGTGGTCTTAACGGGATCTTGAGGGTGGTTTGAAAGGGGTTTTTAGGGGGCTTAGAGGGGTTCTTATGTGGTCTTAGGTGGTTGATTTCAGGGGGTCTTGGGAGGGGTCAATTTACTTGCACAATTTAGTTTGCATTATAACTTGTATAGTTACACGGAAATGCAAATAAAGAAATACACACATTAATATTTTATTTGCGTTGGCATGGTTTTAATTGTACAAAAAAACGATCGAGCTCGCGATTTACCACCCTAAAGGCGTTTAATATTTTATTTGCGTAGGCGTGGTTTTAATTGTACCGTGTATTGTATATCGCTGTTCATGGTTTTTTCTCGAATATTTTGCAATTTTTATATAACATTCGTATTCTTTTTTAGGTAACTTTTTAAGTTTAACTTTTTTATAATAAAACGAATTCAACTTGCGCAATTCAACTTTTTGATAATTAGTGCGATTTACCACCCTAAATTCGTTTGATTATCAAAAAGTAAAATTGTGCAAGTTGAATTGTGCCAAGTGGAATTGTGCCCAGTGGAATAGTGCCAAGTGGAATTGTACCAGTGGAATTGTGTCTACAGGACTTGTGCTAGTGGAGTTGGCCTAGAATCGTTATAAAGGTCTGGAATTTTGAGAACTAAACAATTTCCCAAACGATATGTATCAAATTCGGTACGTAGGACTAAGATGCGACTATAAGCTTTGTTCCTATGGAAATTGTGGCATATGACCAATAGGGTCTGGAATTTTGGAAACTTCGCGCGCGCGAATTACCACCCTCAATGCGTTTGATAATCAAAAAGTTTGTTCCTATGGAAATTCTGGCATATGACCAATAGGTTATGGAATTTTGGGAAGTTCGCGCGCGCGAATTACCACTCTAAATGCGTTTGATTATCAAAAAGTTAATTTGTGCAAGTTGAATTGTGCCAAGTGGAATTGTGCCCAGTTGAATTGTGCCAAGTGGAATTGTGACAGTGGAAATGTGTCTAGTGGAATTGTATCTAGTCGAATTGTGCTAGTGGAATTGGCCTGGAATCGTTATAAAGGTCTGGAATTTTGAGAACTAAGCAATTTCCGAAACGATATGTATGAAATTCGGTATGTAGGACTAAGATGCGACTATAAGACTTGTTGCTAAGGAAATTTTTTATAATTAGCGCACGCTTCAAGGGATTTGTACCCCTATAATGCAATGCATAGGTACAGCCTGAGCTTGGGAATATTTGTATAAAAGGAAAGTTTTGTGGTTGTTGTTGAGTTCACACCCGAGCACTGACAAACGAGAATATTATGCTCATAAACACACAAACATGGCTTTACATCTAGTATACATGTACATGTGAATGCAGCAGTATACGCCAACTGTGTATCACACGCACAGCATTGTACCTGAAATCTAGATCAATAGTGCCGTGCGAAAAATTCGAACCCGGTGTCCTCCGAGTGGGAGCCAATGGTTCTCGTATGTTAAAGCTATATTAAATGCTTTTATATTAACTTGTGGGCACTGTTGCTCAGTCGATAAGAGCATGGACTTCTGAGCCGGAGCATCGTGGTTCGAATCCCGGTAACACCAAAAGTATTTTTCACTGTGTCCCACCTCTCGCAAAAGTCTGACAAACGTCCGAGAGCTATACCTTGTCACGGAAAGCTTCTCAATTCGCCGTTCGGATCCGGCCTTAAATTGTAGGTCCCTTCCATTTGTGTCCAAAAAATTAACATGTGCAGCACAAATGGTCGCGAGAAGTTAGGCCTTGGACCGCAATGGTCTGTCGCGCCAAATATTATTATTAAAGACTGGTTTAAGAGTGTCTTGAGTTGGTCTTAAAGGGGATCTTGATGGGGTTTGAGAGGGTCTTAAGTGGATTCTTAGGAGGGTTTTGAAGGTGTCCTTAGGAATCTTGAGCGGGGTCTGGAGAGGGTTTTGAGAGCTGTCTTGGGCGGATATTAGGTGGTCCTGAGTGGGGTCATAAGGGAGTCTTGATGGGGGTTGTAATGTGGTCTTGAGGGTGGTTTGAAAGGGGTTTTTAGGGGGCTTAGAGGGGTTCTTAGGTGGTCTTAGGTGGTTGATTTCAGGGGGTCTTGGGAGGGGTCTTCAGGGTTTCTTGGGTGGTCTTTAGTGAGGTCTTGAGCGGGGTCTTATGGAGGTCTTGAAAGGTTTGAAGGGGGTCTTTATGGGGGGTTTGTGAGTGGTGTTGGGGGGTTTTAAGAGGATTTAGAGTGTGGTCTTCAGAGTATCTTGATATGGTCTTGATGGAGTCTTAAGGTGGTCTTGAGGGGAGGCTAAAGAAGGTCTTAGTGATCTTAGCAAGGTGATCTAAAGAGGGTTTTAAGTCGGGTCTTTGGAGCGTATTGAATTGGTCTTGAGGGAGTCTTTAGATGGTAAGAATGGGTCTTGAGGGGGGTCTTAAGGAGATCTTGAGGGTGGTTTGAAAGGGGTTTTTAGGGGGCTAAGAGGGGTTCTTAGGTGGTCTTAGGTGGTTGATTTCAGGGGGTCTTGGGAGGGGTCTTCAGAGTTTCTTGGGTGGTCTTTAGTGAGGTCTTGAGCGGGGTCTTATGGAGGTCTTGAAAGGTTTGAAGGGGGTCTTTATGGGGGGTTTGTGAGTGGTGTTGGGGGGTTTTAAGAGGATTTAGAGTGTGGTCTTCAGAGTATCTTGATATGGTCTTGATGGAGTCTTAAGGTGGTCTTGAGGGGAGGCTAAAGAAGGTCTTAGTGATCTTATCAAGGTGATCTTAAGAGGGTTTTAAGTCGGGTCTTTGGAGCGTATTGAATTAGTCTTGAGGGAGTCTTTAGGTGGTAATAATGGGTCTTGAGGGGGGTCTTAAGGAGATCTTGAGTGAGTCTTAAGGTGGTCTTGAGGGGTTTTTAGAGGGTCTTGAGTGGATATTGAGATGATCTTGAGGAGGGTCTTAATGGAGTCTTGAGTGTGGTTTGAGGAGGTCTTGAGGGGTTTTGGGTGCTAATCATTTGATGTTCTTTTAATCGTGTCATAAACCTCAAATGCTTAGCGTGGTTCTTTTAAATTAAGTGGTTTTTTAAGCATCAAATATATTAGATTTCCAATAAAAACATTTAAGCAATTTTAATTTTTTTTAACAGTTCTAGTTGCTTCAGATCTACTACCTATTTTATTTTCTAGCTTCAATAAAAGCATTTCTGATAATATTATTTTATTTTGACATGACTTCGCTAAGCGAGTTTAGTTGAGTCCAGTAAAGCTCATTTACGGTCCACCCAGGTTTATATGGCATCGAAACGTAGCTTCAGTTGGCTTAAATTGCGCACATAAACTTAGCATTAATGGAATACAGCAAATATTTTATATTAATCATACGTCAAAATTTTCATTTCACATATAAAAACGCATAAAAACTTAAAAATGTAACTGCAATATTCACCTCGGTTAAATATTATGTATTCCAAAGGAACTCGCACAATGGAAAAACTTGATACTTCCAACATAACGAACAAAATTTGTTTTTGTCAAAACCAAAATCCATACAATCTTCTAAGTTGTAAGTATTAAGTTTTTACATTGTGCAAGCTCCCTAGCTCATATGGCACACGCTCTAAATTATATGCGCACCTAACTTTCTGTCAAATTAGATTCTGGCAATTCTGCTACTGCTTCTGTTTTCGTTTTGCTAGAAAAACATTTTGACTTTATCTTATAGTTATAGACTTTATTATAAGTTTAATTTCACGAATTAAAGAAATTGAAACTAAATAACATGTTAGTATATAAAATACCGTTATCAAAATTATTGCTCGATATCATATCTTCTGAGAAGCTAGGCCTTGTCTGGTCTATTGCTAGGTCTGTCACGCCGACGAACTATGTAGTTTACAGTTTTACACATCAATCCTCGTGAGTCACAGCACTCACTTTTTTATTTACTTTTAAAAGTGCTACAATAACAACTAGAAGAATTGGCAAATTGAGATCAGTGAATTTAGTTTGTTACTTGCCAGTTGCCGAATTGATATGCAAATTGTTAGTTTATTAATTCATATAAGTATTTAGGTATATATCATATTCAAAAATTAAAAACTAGATTGAAAATATAAACAGGAAATATTAGTTGCATTCGTAAAAGCTAAAATAGGAAGTGCAAAATCTCTTTAAAAGGCAGATCTAACGACGCGACCTGATTAACGTATCGATCGATTAATTAATCTATATTATAATTCTTGATGGTTAATGGCTATGTGGTGTTTATGTATGTATGTATATAGCGATACCTAACGAACGGCGACTTTTTTTCAAAGGGTAGATATATAAAGTTTATCTGTAGTTTTTTTGCAGGCTATGTCTTGAGTTCGATATGTGGTCAATTGTGGATATCATGGGGAAATGTTAGGTTAGTTTAAAGACCAGTAATGGTCGATTGTAATACCACACGGGTCGAGAAAATTTACCTCCAAAAAATTTCTTACCTTACTCGTTAAACCATTTGGAGCTTCGTATGAAGGAGACCACAAATGTCAGTATTAGTCAGATCATTAAGGTTGTAAAATAAAGCTCCCTGGAGCTAACGTTTTAGAGAGATGGCTGGGCACGTACCGAAATGGTGTGGAATGGCCTCCTCGTCCATGCAACTTCTGCACAAGTGCCCAGTGATATTATAGCACCGAAAGAACCATTTTCATTTAAAATGGGCAGTGTGGTTCTATGTTTAGCGAGCTCATCAGCCTTACGACTTCCCGAAATGTCTCTATGTACCGACACCCAACACAGGTGAATGTGGAACTGCTCCGCCATCTCCTTGAAAGATGACTGGGAGTTTAGGACAACAATAGAGTTCGTGGAGACCGATTCCAGAGATTTCAGCGCAGCTTGGCTTTCCGAGAAGATGGGGATTAATGATGAGCGAAATTGGTCTTGGTCTTGCAATAAATGCAAGACCAATTCAGTTGCAAGACCAAGACCAAGACTGAGTGTGCAAGACCAAGACCGAGAGCAAGACCAGGACCAAGATCAGGACCAAGACCAAGATCAAGACCAAGACCAAGACTGAGTGTGCAAGACCAAGACCAAGACCGAGAGCAAGACCAAGATCAGAACCAAGACCAAGATCAGGACCAAGACCAAGATCGATCCTTGATACTCCGGAAACATCCAGGAGGCTTTTATTTGGCAAATAATGTCTATAATTGGAATGTTCGCTTTTATACATACTCATACACGCTTTTAGACAGTTCCTCTCTCGAGGACGCGGAACTTTTCCATACATGAAGGACTGATGTTCCACCATATTGGACACGCATACGCTTACGCCCGGTAACAAAGGATCTTCACCTCCCATATCAGGTGGCGCAAATAAAATAAGTTTTTCAGCGCCATGAAAGCAGTTCTACCTTTTTAAATTCTCTATGTTAACTTCACTTGCCCGTGGCACGTCCGGTTGTCGGTCGGTCGCCAGTCGGTTTGTCGTGGAATCTTGCGATTAATTTTTAACCCCTTCCCAAAGCCCGGTTTTATTGAAATTTTGCACACATGTGTATTTCTGGAGACAACACTGTCTATTACATTTTTTAAATACTAACCCGATTTTCGCTTGCCCGTAGCACGTCTGGTTATCAGTCGATCGGTCGGTCGGTTTGTCGTGGAATCTTGCGATCAAATTATAACCCACTTGCCAAAGCCCGATTTTATTAAAATTTTGCACATATGTGTATTTCCGGAGACAACACTTTCTATAAAAAAAAAATTGTTTTATAAAATTTTTACAAGTTAAACCGATTTTCTTTAAATTCTATAGACATGTGTATCTCCGAGGCACAACACTTTTTGTAATTTAGGAAACCCTTGGGCCCGGGGTCGTGGGGACCCATATAATTTTTTTTAAAAAAATTAACTCTATTTTCTTCAAAATTAATACACATCTCCGATGTTCAAATTTTTTTGTAAAATTTTTGGAGTGTTCCGGCCCGGGGCCCGAGGGGTGCCCATGTAATTTTTTAAAAATTCGCTCGATTTTCTTCAAATTTTAAAGACATGTGTACCTCCGATGGACGTTTTGTAAATAATATTTTTGTAGTGATCGGGCCCTGACGCCCGAGTAATGCCCATGTACATTTTTAAATTCTCTATATTAACTTCGCTTGCCCGTGGCACGTCCGGATGTCGGTCGGTTTGTCGTAGAATCTTGCGATCAGTTTTTAACCCACTTCCCAAAGCCAGATTTCATTAAAATGTTGCACACATGTGTATTTCCGGAGGCAACACATTCCATTAAAACTAAAATAGGGCCAATGGGTGCCATTTAAAAATTAACCCGATTTTCTATAAATTTTATACATACGTGTTCATTGTAATACAAAAATGTATCCAAAGAACCACTAATACCGCAATATCGTCTTTGTTGAAATATGAAAGCCATTTGCACCAGTTTTCTGTAAGTTTTTCCAATTGCGTCGAAGATAGTTATTTCCGCGTCTTAGAGGGTGCGAAACAGTATAGCTTCGCATTTTAAATATGCTTTGCAAATTCCTTTTTATCTCTTCGTCTCTCGAGCCGTGTACGTCAGCTTAGGCGAGAAACGTGTCCATATCCTTCAGCACTTCGGAAATAAATATATTAAACAAAAGTGGCGCCATTACTGCACCCTGTGGAAGTACGTTAGCAATATTGAACCCCCAACTATCATGTTTTTATTATCTGTTACAACATATTTCTTACGGTATCTCATTGATATAATAATTTTCACTAAATGATGTGGAAACCCATATCTTATTATCTTATAAAGAGAGCCACTAGAAAGGCAGCCGTATTCCTTTTATCATTCAAGTGCCATTTTACATCTGAAATCAATTTGGTTTTGTTTGTTTGAACTCAAATTGGTTTCACGGTATGATATCTTTTTCATCCCACACGTTTACATTAGACTTTCTAATAACCACTTCGAAAACTTTTCCGATACTAGGCAAGGAATTAATTGGCCTATAATTCTTCCGGGCGGTCAGCCATCAGCAGAAATAGGGGGAATAACACAGAATGCTCTAGAACTGCATGTGGCCGTAACTATCTCTGACTGGTGGAAGTGCGATCAAACCTCCACGTGGTGGCCGCTGGTAATTTTCCTCCAATGCAGGAAAAGCTGAATGATCGGGCTAGTCCCTTCAAAGTAAGGTTGGCGCCCGTAAAAAATTATTATTACGGAACCCAAAATACGCCTCGGATACACTGATGAACGACGACGACCACGGTAACGAAAACGGCTAAACGATTTAAGAATTTTCTCATGGAACGTACGCTCACTGTACAGAGCTCGAGCTGCACAGCAGCTAGCCGATACCCTGTCCAAATATAATGCTGACTTAACAGCAATTTAGGAGATGCGGTGTACAGGGAATGGTGTCCTACAAAAATCAGAATATGACATATATTACAGCTGTCATGCAAAGCATCATGTGCTCGGGGTGGGGTTTCTAGTCAGCAAAAGAATGAAACCCACAGTTATCGGCTTTAATGCAGTAAATGAACGGCTATGCACCCTTCGCGTGCGGGGCAAATTTAAAAACATAAGCCTCATAAACGTTCACGCATCTACATAGGATTCCACAGATGATGAAAAAGAAGAATTCTTTGAATCAGTCGAACGGGAACTCCATGCCTGCCCTCAGTATGATGTAAAAATCATTCTGGGGGATATGAATGCTAAAATAGGTAGGGAGCCAGTATTCAGGCAGTACATTGGCACCCATAGCTTACACGAGAACACTAATGACAATGGACAATGAGTCATTGAGATGGCAGCAAGCAATAATTTGGTCGTTGCGAGTACAAGGTTTGCGCGTAAAAATATCCACAAAGACACCTGGGTATCTCCTGATGGAGCCACTCGCAACCAGATAGACCACGTGTTGATAGACCGCCGCCACAACCCGAACCCGATGACGGTACGAACGTACCGAGGTGCCAACGTCGACTCGGACTACTATCTTGTTGGTATGGTGCTCCGAGAGCGGATTGCATCATCACGGAAGACTGCATCCGCGAATCAGATTCGAGTCAACACGGCTGCCCTTCGCAATGAAGAGACCAGAAACAACTACGGTCAAGCGATAGGACTCGCCCTAAATGCAGGGAGAGTAAGTCCTGGGGCTGAGATGTCGGGCGTAGAAGAGAAATGGACACGCCTTAAAAATACTGTCATTAGTACTGCTGACTCCATCTTAGGCAGTAGTCGTAGAGATCGAAACGACTGGTTCGATGACGAATGTAAGCTAGCGAATGAACGTAAGAATGTTGCGTACCGAGCAATGCAACAATCTCATAGAACGCGGGCACGCAAAGACGATCATAAAGAGCTCAGAAGATATGAAAAAATACTTCACCGGCGAAAGAAAGCAGCCTGGGAGAAGAATCTCGTCCGTGAACTGGAACAGTACAGAGAGCAAGGACCGCACCAGGCGCGGAAGTTCTACCATAGGGTCCGCGGTATGACGCAATATACACCGCGTTGCACATACTGCAAGGACAAAGAGGGTAATCTGATCGCCGATCTTAAAGGCATCTTAGAGCGATGGGAAGAGCACTTTCATGAGTTACTAAATGGCCACCTAACTGAGGAATTGGAAGCTCCACCAATGACCGAAGATCATACAATGCTGCCGCCACCAAGCATAGTCGAAGTTGGCAGAGCGATAAATCGGCTCAAAAATAATAAGGCCCCGGGATCTTATGGTATCCCAGCGGAACTGATAAAAATAGGAGGCCCACATTACACCAAGCTATTCATGAAATAATAGTGCAAGTATGGGAAGAAGAAGTTATGCCAGAAGACTGGCGAAGAGGCATCCTGTGCCCCATACATAAGAAGGGAGATATCACAAAATGCAGCAATTATCGTGGTATAACGTTGTTGAGTACCGCGTATAAGATTTTCTCCTCTATCCTTCAAGACAGGATAGCCCCATACGCTAAAGTCATCATTGGTCCATACCAGTGTGGCTTCATCCCAGGCAAATCAACAACTGATCAGATTTACACCGTAAGGCAGGTGATGGAAAAATGTCTAGAGTTTCAGAACTCACTACACCATCTTTTTATAGACTTTAAATCCGCCTATGATAGCATAGCCAGAGTAGAACTTTATAAAGCCATGAGAGAATTCGGCATCCCAAATAAACTGACACGACTATGTAGGTTGACCATGACCAATGTTATAAGCCAAGTAAAAATATCCGGATCACTATCAAGCCCATTCAACATCTATAACGGGCTCCGACAGGGGGATGGACTGGCCTGCGTCCTCTTCAACCTGGCGTTGAAGAAAATGATCCGAGACTCTGACGTAACGGCGAGAGGAACAATCCTTTATAAGTCCATTCAGATACTGGCTTACGCAGACGATATTGACATCGTTGGTAGAAACCAAAGATCTGTACAGGAAGTTTTCATCCAGATAGAGCAGGCGGCACGAAATCTGGGGCTGCACATAAATGAGAGCAAAACAAAGTACATGGTGGCCACGTCTGCGAGTAGAAAATCCAACATTGGTCCCACAATTCAGATAGTGGAGCGCGAATTTGAAGTAGTGCAATCCTTTAACTATCTCGGGTCAACTATAGCAGCCGACAACAGCATGGAACCAGAAATACGCGCATGGTAACTTAAAGCCAACAAAGCCTACTATAGCCTGTCAAGACTCTTCAAATCCAGGAACATAACCATAACACCCAAGCTGCTGATATATAAGACAATGGTCATACCAGTACTCACATATGGATCCGAGACTTGGGTGCTTAGTAGAAAGCATTCTGACCTCTTAGCCGCGTTCGAGAGAAAAGTCTTACGGAGAATTGTTGGCCTCACATACGGGAGGAAGGACGATTCCGGATACTCTATAATGATGAGATCTACGAGCGTTACCGCGATGTCGACATCATTAAGAAAATTAAGCTCGGTAGGCTCCGGTGGGCAGGACACCTAGCTCGCATGAGCGAAGAGGATCCTGCTCGGAAAGTCCTTTGCGGTAGGATTTATGAAACACGACAGCGAGGCCGGCCAAGCCTACGCTGGAAGGATGTGCGTAGACCAGGACGCCCAGAGTTTTGGGATGCCAAACTGGATGACATCGGCTCGAAATCGGGACCGGTGGAGAGACTTTTTGCGGGAGGCCAGGACCGGACCACGGTTGTAGAGCCAAATATGATGATGATGATAATTCTTCGGATCAGAAGGATGTTTTTTTTAAATTCTCTATATTAACTTCGCTTGGCCGTTGCTGGTTGGCTGGTAGAATCTTGTGATCAATTTTTAACACACTTCCTAAAGCCAGATTGTGTTCAAGCTTTGCACACATGTGTATCTCTTATGACAAAAAAAAAAATTTCTATTCAAATTTGGGGTTCCTCGGTCCCATACAAATATTTTACAAATATTACCCGGGGTAGAGGGGCACCCATACAAACTTTATTAAAAAGGGACCCGATTTTTTTCAAATTTTATACGCATGTGTATCTCCGATGGACAAGGCTTTCTAAAAAAATTTGGTAGTGATCGGGCCCGGGGTCGGGGGGCATCCATACATATTTTATAAAATAAAGTACTCGATTTTTTTTAAATTTTTTTACGCATATGTATCTCCGATGGACAACACTTTTTGTTACAATTTGGAAGTGATCGGGCCCGGGTCCCACCCATACAAATTTTATAAAATAAGTACCTGATTTTCTTCAAATTTTATACGCATGTGTATTTCCGATGGAAAACACTTTTGGTAAAAATTTGGAAATGGTCAGAACCGGGGTCGGGAGGCACCTACACAAATTTTATAAAAAAAGTACCCGATTTTCTTCAAATTTGTATCTCCGATGGACAACACTTTTATGCAAAATTTGGCAGTGATCGGGCCCCGGAGTCGGGGGGCACCCATACAAATTTTATAAAGAAAAGTACTGGGTTTTTTTTTTTAATTCTCTATATTAAGTTCGCGTGCCCGTGGCTGGCTGGCTGGCTGCCTGGTGGGTAGAATCTTGTGATCAATTTTTAACACACTTCCTACAGCCCGATTTTATTGAAACTTTGCACACAAGTGTATTTCACATGACAACACTTTCTAATAAAATTTGGGGCCCCTTAAATTTATCCGATTTTCTTCAAATTTATAAAAAAAAGTACCCGATTTTCTTTAAATTTTATACGCATTTGTATCTCCGATGGACAACACTTTTTGTTACAATTTGGAAGTGATCGGGCCCGGGTCCCACCCATACAAATTTTATAAAATAAGTACCTGATTTTTTTCAAATTTTATACGCATGTGTATCTCCGATGGACAAGGCTTTCTAAAAAAATTTGGTAGTGATCGGGCCCGGGGTCGGGGGGCATCCATACATATTTTATAAAATAAAGTACTCGATTTTTTTTAAATTTTTTTACGCATATGTATCTCCGATGGACAACACTTTTTGTTACAATTTGGAAGTGATCGGGCCCGGGTCCCACCCATACAAATTTTATAAAATAAGTACCTGATTTTCTTCAAATTTTATACGCATGTGTATTTCCGATGGAAAACACTTTTGGTAAAAATTTGGAAATGGTCAGAACCGGGGTCGGGAGGCACCTACACAAATTTTATAAAAAAAGTACCCGATTTTCTTCAAATTTGTATCTCCGATGGACAACACTTTTATGC
Source organism: Nephrocerus scutellatus (assembly GCA_947095585.1). Classification (NCBI taxonomy): domain Eukaryota; kingdom Metazoa; phylum Arthropoda; class Insecta; order Diptera; family Pipunculidae; genus Nephrocerus; species Nephrocerus scutellatus. The sequence continues at coordinate 44,352,928 of OX352763.1, forward strand.
AAAATTTGGCAGTGATCGGGCCCCGGAGTCGGGGGGCACCCATACAAATTTTATAAAGAAAAGTACTGGGTTTTTTTTTTAATTCTCTATATTAAGTTCGCGTGCCCGTGGCTGGCTGGCTGGCTGCCTGGTGGGTAGAATCTTGTGATCAATTTTTAACACACTTCCTACAGCCCGATTTTATTGAAACTTTGCACACAAGTGTATTTCACATGACAACACTTTCTAATAAAATTTGGGGCCCCTTAAATTTATCCGATTTTCTTCAAATTTATAAAAAAAAGTACCCGATTTTCTTTAAATTTTATACGCATTTGTATCTCCGATGGACAACACTTTTTGTAAAAATTCGGAACTGATCGGGTCCCGGGGTCGGGGGGCACCCATACATATTTTATAAAAAAAGGACTCGATTTTCTTCAAATTTTTTACGCATATGTATCTCCGATGGACGAAACATTTTGTAAAAATTTGGAAGTGATCGGTCCCGGGTCGGGGGTCACCCATACAAACTTTATTAAAAAAGTACCCCATTTTCTTCAAATTTTATACGCATGTGTATCTCCGATGCACAACACCCCGATGAAAACACTATTTGTAGAAATTTTTGAGTGATCGGAATAGGCGATAGAGGGCGCCCAAAATTTTTTTTTTCAAATTTACCCGATTTTTTCAACTTTGCACATCAGAAAATTTACAAGAAAAATTTAAATTTTTATGTGTTGTTTTTTTATTTTATTTTTATTTTTTTTAGTAATCATGGAAATTTTCGAACTCGGAATTTTTGCAGATTTATTACTTTTTATTGCTTTTTACACAAATTTGGAGGGGCCAGTTGATTTTCACGGAATTCTGAAAACCGGAAGTGACAGTTCACTTGCTTTTTGAGTCTGTGCAAATAATTCAAAAAGTATAGCGGTTAGGATAAATCTGTTAAGTTAAAAATAGATTAAAAAAAATAATAAAAATGTAGTATACATTTACTGAAGATTCTGGAACTGTCCGTAAAAGAAAGTCGTGTTGTGCCCATACCTTCATTTTTTTTATAAATTTTGGAAAAACCTTCGATGTTTTCCAACAACTCGGAAGTAGTGATTATGAAGTGAAGTGTATTAGTGAGGTTCAGTCATTGTCAAGATGTAGGTGTTTGTTTGGTCATGCCTTAGTTCGTCCACTTTCATGTTATCTTAGAAGCGTACAAGAGTATTCGAGTAACTGTGCAGAATACGAAATCCGTGCAATTCCTCGTTCACCATATCTGCAGAATTACTTGGGAGTCTTCTTAATTGTTGCACGAAATGCGATCCAATAAGATTAAGCTTCTCGACACCCTCGGCAACAACAAAGAAGTTGTTTACGATTGGTATCGTTCTGCTATCAATTCCCTATACTTTGCTCGAAAAAAACATGAAGTAAGTGGTGGTAAACATACGAAATTGGCTCTAAATGAGATGGAGAGCAAAATATTAAGGTATTAAGCTCTATTTAGCATATGATAAAATAATGTGTATTGATCAATAATTTTGCGAAATTTAAATTTCACTTTCAAAATCATGAAATTATTATCATTATAATAATGGTCTTTTAAGTCTTATTTCTTTACAGTAGATTTTATTAGTCTTCATTCTACATTCTTGAACTTATACAATTTCATAAAAATTCATAGGTTTATTGCCGACACGAATTCAAGCTTAATTAATTAGTACGAGTATATGTATATGACTTTTTTAGTTTTTCAATTTTCTATATTAACTTCGGATCGGCATGTACGATGTTCGTCTTTTTTTTATTTTACCCGATTTTATACAACTTTTGTACAAATTTGTATTTGCGATGACAACACTTTTTTTTGTAAAAATGCTATCATCATACAAATTTCAAAATTTACTTCGAACACATGTGGTATCTCCAATTACAGAATTTAGATAAAAAAAACAATTTTTATGGACTGTTTTTACACTCGTAAATAACACAACAGATTTCTCTAATTATTTTCCTACATTTTGTTTGAAGGTGCAAATTATTAAAATTTGGTTGTTTTTATTCATTATGTAAGATGTTAATGGATTCAAAAAAGGCATTATCTAATGACAAACTTCTAGCTATACAAAGTTCTCCACGCTTCCAGATTGTGTATTGCAACCTCAGAGTATTGAACACTCTATGGGACAGATATTCATTCGTACTCGAGCAGTTGCTAGAGTCTTAAACGATCTCAACACTCACAAATCCGCTGGGACAGATAGTATTATCCCATTAGTTCTGAAGAGTTGTTCTTCCAAGCTGGCATTACCATTGCGTAAGCTTTTCCATCTATTCTATTCTTCTGGACTCTTCCCGAAAAGTTGGAAAACAGCCTTTGTCCAGCCCATACCCAAAAAAGGCGAGCCGCCGTCTCCTTCTTCGTACCGACCCATAGCACTTACATCCATTCTTTCCAAGGTCATGAAAACGTTGATCAATTTTCAGCTCAAGAAATATCTTGAAATCTTAGTGATCGGCAGTATGGATTTCGTTGGCAATGTTCTACTGGTGATTTGATGGTATATCTCACCGAACAGTGGAACCGGTCTTTGCATCAATTTGGAAAAAGAAAAGCTTTTGCACTCGATATTTCTAAGGCATTTGACAGAGTTTGGCATCAAGCTCTTTTGTCCAAAATGCGTGCTTATGGAGTCGATGAAAAGCTGTTTCACTGGATTAGAAGCTATCTTTTGGACCGCTCAATTCAAGTTGTATTGGATGGTTTCAAGTCTAAAGTTCATTACTTAAATGCTGGCGTTCCCCAGGACTCTGTTTTGTCCCCGACACTCTTCCTCATTTTTATTAATGATATCTTATCTGTGGCTTCTAATCCAATTCACTCTTTCGCCGACGACAGCACTCTCAGCTTCTCATATAAGTTTGAGGAACGTCCCTCCACTTCTCATGTGGAACTCAAACAACTTCGTATGTTAAGCACGTTAAATTCTGACCTAGACAGCATAATACAATGGGAAGAAAACAATCGAGTAGAATTTAATGCTTCCAAAACCCAATGCTGTCCCCTGTCGCCTCAGCGAATCCTATATCGCATGCCATTATCTATGAATGGCACTTGCATCGAGGAAACTGAACATCTCACAATTCTTGGTATGTGCGTAAACGACAAGTTTCGTTGGACTGACCCCATATTTACTGTCGCTGCGAAATGTTTACGTTTTCTAGCCCGGTGCAAGAAATAGTTCACTCCCTCTGATCTGGCTACTATATACAAGGCTTTTATTCGCCATAAACTTCAATTGCCATATCTGGTCTGGTGCGCCTAAAACTACTTTGCATCAGCTGGATAGAATTCTAGATAGCTAGATAGAAAACCGCGCGATAAAACTTAACGGTGACGCAAATATAGCCAAATCAATAGTTTGCTTGAACAACGTAGTAACGTTTCCTGCTAGCCAGCTGCATGCCACCTCTCCTTGAATTCAACCGCAATACTCGTGGCGATATAAATGCTCATCAAGCCCTCAAGCCCACCTTCGGATGTACAGTTAGATTCAGGGATTCGTTCTTCAGCCGTACAACATGTATGTGGAATGCTCTGCCCAGCTCGGTCTTTCCACATCACTATGATCCACAGGCATTCAAAACACAAGCTCATAGACATCTCCTCATTTCTCCTCCTTTTCCTTAATGCCCACACTGTGCCAAGCATATAGCCGAGCAGTATAAGGGTGCGAACCCCTTGAAGTGTGCGCGAATTATATAAACAAAAACATGCCAAATACTTAATTGCGAGCCCGAAGAGGGAAGCTAATAAGCCGGGCAAAGAAATTTTTTTCAGCGTGCATGTGTTTGTTGGTTTTCTTTGTCCACCCGTATATCTTGAACTTGTTTTAAAACAATTGTTTAGCGTATTTATAGTGGTAGTTTTAGCAGAAAATGTATAAAAAAGGTTTCTTTTTCATGAAAATAAGCTTATTCAGTCTTTAGAATGAATTACAACTATCAATATGGCAAGCTCTCTTATACTTTCAGCTATCAATGTTATACAATTATTTATTAATTCCGAACCGACGAGGAGTGTTAAGCAAGAAGAAGGTGTCTTAATCATCTTCACAGCACTGTTGCGCACCTATATCTTTCCATGCCACAGCGGAGAAATTAACGTTAGCGCTGATACAAGACGTCATGGTAGGCTCTTGGTCATATTGTGTATTCGCAATTATTCGATTAAAATAATGCAAAATGCTCGAGTGTAAAACTTAACGTATAGTTCAACTTTATATAATGGCTTTACATACATTCGTACGTATTAACATACGTCGCAGAGCACACCTGTATAAAAGAAATAAAGAAAATTATATTTAAAAAAAGCCCAAAACATTAACGATTTTTGTTTCCATTTAAATTGTAAAAGTTGAGCCGATTGACTGATCGGTATTCCAAACCTCACACCCCTGCCGTTATTTCATTGACGACTGCTCCTTAAACGTGTCGTCGCCGTCTTCTTCAGCGGGTTGTCGGGTAACCAATTCCATGGGCTCCATCATCAAACCGGCTGCGCCACCGCTATTTCGCAGTCCATGGTGTTCGCAGTGCGGGCGTCGCGATTATGGTAATTTCTTGAAGTTTGAACACCAACCAATCCCACCGTTAAGCTGTGATGAATGTAAAAATGTTTTCGTTAGTCTGCTGGTATTAACAGCGAACAGTCGATAGTAAGAAGTGGTCGTGGTCTCACACACGGAATCAATCTCTGCAAAAGAACTTAGTGCTGCTACAATTCGCAATTTAGTTCAGTTTCGTTCACTCCTTTTATATTTTTTTTTATTTTCATCTAAAAAAAATTAATATGAAGTTTTTTAACATGTGAGTTTGAATTTATGTTTAGTTGTTAAAAAGAAAATTATATAAACTTCTGCCGCCGTGTCCAAAGAAATTCCAAAAATTGAATGTATAGTGGGACTACTAAACAAACAACAAAATTAAAATTATTATTTATTTCGTTATTGTTTGTCAAGGTTTGGATTACAAAAATTCAAAGCAAGTGCATTTGATTTATTTACTGCTTACGCTGTTACTGTTCATTTGTTTTTTTTTTTTAGTTTTTTACTTTTGACAAAGCAATGCGTTTAAACCATAAAAAACATTTTGTAATAATATCTCTTTCGCGAATTTAAAAGATATTTTTTTGAATCTTATCTTTGCATTAAAATCTATCCAAAACCCCAACTCAAAAAGCCTCTATTCAATGAAATTTTATAGAACGAAGTTTTTTTAAGCGTTAGTAGGAAATAGAAAATTTATTTGTTGCTCTATAAGCATGCTTAATGAAACAATCCTAATAACTATAGCATTTTATGTTAATACTCATACAGACGAAGGAATAAAGAAATTGTTTTTTTTTTCTACTCAACAACCAAAAAAAATCCATATATTCTTAAAAAAAAACTGTTTTTAGTTCGGGCAAAAACCTGTTAATTAAGTTTTGTCTACATTAAGCCTAACTCGTAACGCAATTATATGCTTATCTATAACTCAACTTTTACTGTACTCGTTTATTACTTTTCGCAGTGTGTTTAAAATTTAGGACAATCTATTTCCACGGATTCAAGTGGTTTTCGTTGCATTCAATAAAAATTGAAGGAATTTCAATTCACACTTTCAAAAGCTGAAATAAAAAATCAACATTAATGTTTCAAGGTCGTTGTTATTTATGTCTGCACTACGCTGACGATCTTCGTCAACATGCGAATTAATAGAATATTACATAAATACCTATGCGATATTCATATAATTTTATTCTCTGGAATTTATTTATGATATCGCAAATCCCATAATAGTTAATTAAATATTTATATGTAATATCTATATATATATATATAAATATATACATATATGGTATATGATGAAGCGATATTATTTAATATTTACCGACATCCTATTATGATAGTATGTGGTTTTGGATATTATGCAACATTCGAATGGTTTGGCTGATTTCGTTTTTATTTGCCATTATACGAGAAAAAACAAATTTAAATTTCATCGATTAGTAAGTGTGGCAAACCGGTCGGGTCGATTAATCGGATGGATTGTTGATTGGTCGATTGCTCAGTTTTATTAGTAGATCAGAGGGGCTAAATTTTGATAAAAAAAATTTTAACTTTTTTTGCACACTTTCAAACTTCTGTTTACTCTTTTGTGGGTTCTGTTTTTATAAGAAAACTTTACAGACAATCGACTGCAGTGAAGATTTCCAGCAGACTTAGGTAAACTCAGCGATGATTTATCTATCCAACCCAATCTGGTACAAAACGTTCAAACTGCTTTTAAAGGTTGTGAGTTAACCTTTTTGATTCTTATTTTCTTCTATTGTGCAAATCACACAATTGTCTTCATTGGTATCTACATTCCATCACATAATCGTTTTAAGAAGCATGCAATGCATACTGTGAATTAAGCTGCACATTTCTCATAGTGTTATTACGTTAATTTCCCTTCAATCGATTTGCAGTAATTTATGTATATATTTGTATGTGTGAGTTCTTCTTGCTTACAAATATCGCCTTCGGTCATTAAATGACCATTACCATAACCGACATTTTTTCCTCCATTGTTTGTAACATAGGTTGTGGAGAACAAAAAGTCCACAGTACATTGTGCATTCTCACATCTAGGTACTTATGATGGAAGTCACGTCTTTGAGTCGTGACACAAAATGCCAATGGGTGGCTCGAAGTTGTTTGGAGTCGGTGATCCATCTTGAAGAGAAAAAAGACATCATCCTTTGAGTTGGATACTGGCTTTGTTGATTGGTTTGTAGGCTGATTAGTTCACTATGGTTTGTCGCTGAATGTTTGACATTTGCTATGTTTAAATGGAGATCTGTGAGTGTCTATTTGTGTTTGTAAGTTCTCATATGCTGTTCAAGCTATTTTTTGCCACACCTCAACCGTTATAGGTAAAAGGTACCCAGTTAATAATTTAATGCTATGTAGCTTACGTGAACAGTTATAACAGTAATGTTTTTTTATTATCAGGTTAATTCATATAATTAATGATTCACATTTTTTTCAGTTAAATTTTAGATCGATTATCTATATTTATAAAAGTGAAACTTTGTGTGTATATATGTATGTTCCGTATGGACTGCCAAACCCTTCAACCGATCGCGTTCAAACTTTGTGTAGGGGGCTTATATATAACCTAATAGGCATATTTTAAAAATATTCAGACGCCTGGGTCAATGGGTCTTTTTGATTTGTTTTTAAACTGTGCGAACTTTCCTTGTAATATTGTATTGTTTAGATTTTTTTACTCAAACCGCTTTATTTATAGTATTTGTGCACATATACAAATAATCATATAAACCGTCGTCCTATACGTGTTTTACGTGTACTTATATTATAAAGAGGTAAAGTTGGTTTGTGTGTAGGAGGTTATCTTCGAAAATACTGGACCGATTTCAAAAATGCTTTCACCAGTATTTAGAATGGTGAATGGTTTCAGGCTATATAAGATAGTAAAGCGAGCTTCTTAGCTCGCCATATGGATAGTTGTAATTTAGTCTTACAACTGAATTATCTTAAAAGCCCAAGAGTAACAATTTAATTCACAAAACACGTAACAATTTTGTTTGAAATTTTTTTTTAATTTTTTGAGAATTTTTTTAAAAAAACATTTTTTTTAAAACAAACAAAGAAAAATTTAAACTTTAAAACTTTTTTTTTTAAATTTTTTTTTTAATTTTCTTACACGCGTACCACGCACCACACGCCACACGCGACACAATTGTTTTAAGACCAGTCCCATTAAATTCTGACTTGTAGAAGCCGAGATATACGAGTTGACAAACGAATGACTTAAATGATTATCAATGAAAATCGTCGGACTTGTTTTGCCGTCTTAATCCTCTTAAAAATAATGTCCTAAATCTATTTTTGGGTTTGACTTTTTTTTTACTAAAACTTGTACTATAACTTAGAAAGAAAAAAAATCTTTCACTACTGTAGATACACGAGCTAATGTATTCTGATATGCGAGTGACTACACACACCCACACAAATGTATTTAGTTGTAATTCAGTATAAAGACTGATTTATCTAGAAAGCCTAATAGTATTCAACGTTAAATGTAGGTCTTCCAGTCATAAGCGATAGGTGTTTCAGTCATAAGCGATTTCTGAAATAGACTGAAAAAACCACATTTAACTTTGCAAAACTTTAGGCTTAAATAAATCGATAGCGATTCGTAGATTTAGAATGTTTATCAGTTTCCTCAGGGGTAGTAACCCCTATGAATGAAAAAATTACACCATCGGAAACCGAGCGCTAACCAATTGTTTTGCAGTCCCATCCAATTTTGACGGGTAAAAGCCGAGGTATACGCCCGAAAATAAACACACACCAAACGTACGCTCGCTGAAAAAATTTGTATGTCCTCTGAATATAAGCTTCTCCCTTCGGGCTTGCAATTATCCCGTTTAAATAAAAGAGCCTTTCGTGGCGACCAATTTTGTAACTAAATAACTAAAGTCGACGAAACAACGGTCGAGCGCGTTCACTGTGTGTTGTGCATTGCATTGTTCGCTGCGCTGCTTTCTGTGCTGTGTGTGCTTTGTATAGCCGCATCATAATGACTGTGTGCTATGTGCTGCGCGGCTTTCTATGTTGTTGTACGTACGTACGTACTATAATCTATATATAAAAAAATGAATGTCTGTTGGTTTGTAATACGACACTAAAACTCAAAAATTAGACAGCCGATTGAGCTGAAACTTTCACAGAATATGCGCCTCAACAAAATATCGGTAAACCACATCCCGTGGTAGTTAGTTGTGAGTGTACGGGGGGCGGGTGGTGGCGCCCATGGAAAGCTATAGTATAATATATAAGTAATGGTTAAAATTCTCTAAGAATAATGTTTTTTTTTCAATATTTTAAATCTTCATATACTTAGAAGGTATAAAGAAAAAAATAATAAATTATAATTTACGCTACAATATGTACATCATGTAAGATTAAATGTTCTTATTTAAAGATGTCATTAACTAAACAGATTTCTTAACGGTTCTTAAATTTTCCTTCTCGTCCATCCCATTTTTAGTGCAGCCCTAAGTCTAGGTATTAAATGAAATGAAAAATACATAGCATAACCAGACGAGAAAATCATTCAACATTTTTTCGTCTTGCATTAAAATATAAAATCAATACGAATTACCACACATATTCCTATTCTATCCTGTTCTATCGCAAATAACATCAAGAAAATGATTTGTCCCACAAAAGTGTGCGAAAAAGATGAGGAAGATGATCGCTTATATAATTTTACAATTAATAATGTTAAATGACATTATGTAAGAAGGCAAGAGGAGGTGCAAAATGGAATCTCATCAGTCTGACCGTACCAAAGCACAAAGAAAAAGAAGAAGAAGAAACTGGTTAAAAAGCCAAATAATAGTTTTTTTTTTTGTTTTATTTGTAGGCAGGTACGCCAATGCCGCGAAATATCTTATATAACATAACATAACTTGTATACACGGAAACAAAAAGATTTGATAAGAAATGACACTCTTTTGTAGATTTTTTTTAAATTTTTAAAAGTTATTGTTTAGCTCTAAATTCAGGAGTTTTACGTGGCCTTTCGCATTGCCGCATTGTTGAGATTCTGTGGCAGCTTATTAAAAAAAAAACGTGTATGTAAATGTGCAGTATTTTATGGGGTAGCTTAATAAAAAAAGTCAATTCACGTTCGTTTAAAGTCGGCAGTGCTGATTTGAATACAAATTAGTTGCTCAAGTTAACAAACCAGTTTAAATAACAGAAATACTACTCGACAATGTCTTGGACATACTAGTATTCCACATACATCTGTCAATTTTAGGAAAAAATTGATCAATAAATTGATGTAACGGTTATTCGCTAAACTTGATGCTTGCCCGAGTGAAGGCATCCTTCATTTTGACCGCATACAAGAGACTTTCTTTCCAAATGTCGTCCGATGGAAAACTAATTACTATCAATTGCAATTGAAAAGGTCCACAGCGTTGCAAGCAAGAAAAAAAGTAATCACATGACAGTGATCAGTTGATAATTTCCGCCACATATAAATAGTATGAGTTGATTTCTGAAAGATGGCAACTTTTTGATGTTATTATTTTTTATTATTGCCATTGTGATTATTGGCAAATTTTACATTGTAAATATCCCGTTATTAGTTTCGTAGTAGTAGTTTTCTATATGCTCATAGCATTTGTCGAAACTGGTTTGGTAACATTCAAGCTCGAACTAACTCTTAAAACTATATATATACTTAAGTTTTAGCCCCTGACTACGAGGCGTATACGTACTCGTATTTTTTTTAGACTACGTACGTGCATATAATTTTCTGTGTGAAAATCTTAAACGCGTCTCCCCGCTGAACTCTTTGATGAAAATCATGTGTGGTGTACCGTAAAAGCAACACGATCGACGTACTGTGCTATGACTCGATCGACGTTGTCGAGCAGCCACAGAAGACGTCCTTCACAAAAGAAGAACAAACTTTCACTGCTCGACGTATACGACAATGCAAGTAAAGTACCGATAAGTACAAACGTACATTGCTTAGCCGGTCGGTCCCGGTAGTATTTATTTACTAAGGTTTTATTTGTCACATTTTTACATTTTTTTTCTCTCCAACTCATCAATGGATCTGTGTCGAGACCTGTGTTGTTCCTTTGTTTATTTAATGGCTGGGTGCATTAGCAGTTCCCACAATTAGAACAGCGGTTCTGTATAACTCATTTGATGTGAAGTTGTATTTATTGTAGTATAATATTATGATAGCTATCACGGTATGTTCAATTAATTATTACATTTAAATTGATTAGGTACAACTAGAAATAAGCTTCATTTGATTTCAGATTTTTAGTTCTATCCAAGAAAATCAGTGAATTTTCAATATTCCTACTTTCAATTCAAATAACAGTTACATACTTTTTTTATTAACAATCTACATATATAAATAAAAATGAAAATCAGTTTGTTGGTATGCGCATCACTTGAGAACGGCTGGACCGATTTGGCTCATTTTTAAAATGTTCGCCATAGCCCGAATAAGGTTTAGGTATACGAAAATTGAAAAAGTTGCCCGGAAAATTGGAAAATTGCTACATATTTGCAAATCTGATTCGTGATGCACAAAACCAACAAGATTCCTTATTTACCCCGCATGCGAAGGCGGCAAAGCCGTTCATTTATTGCTTTAAAGCCGAAAAAGCTGTAGCAAAGACAATAAATACCTAGATGTCTCACCCTTATGGACTGATGCTATGTTCAGAAATTTAATTTGTGTTTTTAAAAGCTTCTTGATCGGATTCAATTCGAACTTGGACTGGGAGAACTTACTGCAAATTCAAAATCCTTGACACAAACCAGAAACCAGCAAATAAAAACAAAGATGCAATGACAGTTCTCATACGTGTTCGTATATGCTATGTGCTATGACGTTTAACTTGCTCTTCGGCTTTCTTATTTTCGCTTCAGTTGTTTCAGTTGGCTTTTTGGTATACGCGTGTGAATGCTATGCAATGCATAGATAGCATTGTACATACATACTATGCGTGCATGTAAAGGGTGTCCCAACAAGAACGCCGGATTATCTTGTATTCAAATTCAAATATTTGTATATAATTTTTAAAGAAAAAACACATTTATTTTTGAATTAAGCAAACATTCTCCATATTCTTAAATCGCGTGGTCTGCACGTGACAAATGTCAAAAAAAAATCACCGTACAACTTGTATTAACAAAATGTCGGCAAATTTAAATCCGGCGCTCTTGTTGGGGCACCCTATATATCGATCATACAAAACAAACGAGAATGCGGGTGACACGAAGAAAAAGAACTGTTATTGTTATGGATTAAGTTTTGTCTTCCACACATAAGCAAACGAAAAAATAATCAACTAGAATTTTTTTCATGAATGTCAATACTTACAAGAAAACCAAACTACAATATTCAGTATATAAATTATATAGAATACACATATTTCGAGTTCATGTCAGATGCAATAAATTGTAGAAATCTGAAAACCAAATTATTCATGCATCAGAGTTAAAATCGAAGCACAAATAATAATTATACTATCATTGCTTTGTTTATAATCAAAGTACATTTTTCCATTTCGGTTCGCCACATTTTGCAGAGCGCACAGAGTGATCAGTATTTCTCTGCGAACCGAACATGAAAAGTTAATTATGGGTATATATTAAGTCGGTGTTTTGTTTTAAAATCGGAACGTTATTTTTCCTCGTTGTGCTATCAGTTTTATCGTTGTCTTTCTTCTTCGTCTGAAGAGAAATGTCATCGTCTTTCTTTCAGCAAAACTGTTGCCTGACGGTTTGCCCTTTGTGTCGAATCAACACTGTTTTCTATTTTGTGTTCTAACAAAAATCTCTTAAGAATCGATCTCTGTCGCAGTCAATCAATACAACCAATACAGTTTGCGGTATTGCCATGATTCCAATTATTTCAGTTCATGAAATATCAATCCGATAATAAAAGAGATCATGAAGTCATCAGCTGTATAGGTAAAAAAGAAATATTTTCGTTTGTAGTAGAGTGAGCAAAAAAAAAAGTTCAATTATTTAAAATTTTGTTCTTAACTATCTATATCTTTAAAAGTAAAAACTTGTGTGTATGTATGTTCCCTATGGACCAAAACCTTCTCTATAGAAAGCCCGACTCTACGCATAATAATGCTGTAAACCAAGACCAAACGCATGTGTGTTTGTGGGATGTGAATACAGCAAAACCTTCTCTATAGAAAGCCCAACTGTTCCGATCGTACACAGATACATGCTTAGATTAAGACCAAACGTATTTGTATTAGTAATCAACTAAAGAGCAAAATCCATATTTAATTTTTCTGTTTCCCACTACCACATCTTACGTTTCTCGCTCTTTGCGACTACTTATTTTTTGTAAACTGTATTCACATCCCACAAACACACATGCGTTTGGTCTTGGTTTAGAGCATTAGTATGTGTAGAGTTGGGCTTTCTATAGAGAAGGTTTTGGAATACAGTGTACAAAAAATAAGTAGTCGCAAAGAACGAGAAACGTAAGATGTGGTAGTGGGAAACAGAAATATTTTATATGGATTTTGCTCTTTAGTTGATTACTAATACAAATACGTTTGGTCTCAATCTAAGCATGTATCTGTGTATGATCGGAACAGTTGGGCTTTCTCCAAACCACAGGCACCTTTATTTATCAAGACCCAGTAATGTTTGATTTACTAATACACTTATACGGTCTATTGAAATTCAATGAGGAATAAATTCAATACACACATTGACAAAAACATTACTGGGTCTTGATAAATATAGGTGTCTGTGTCCAAACGCAACAAACAAACATGAACAATAATTGTTGTACGTAAACCGTAAACAAACGATCAGGTGAATCCAATTCATCATCATCATATTTGGCTTTACAGCCGGGGTCCGGTCCTGGCCTCCTGCAAAAAGTCTCTCCACCGGTCCTGATTTCGGACCGATGATCCAGTTTAGCATTCCTAAACTCTGGGCGTACTGGTCTACGCCATCCTTCTAGCGTAGGCTTGGCCGGCCCCGCTGTCGTGTTCCATAAATCCTACCGCAAAGGACTTTCCGAGCAGGATCTTCTTCGCTCATGCGAGCTAGGTGTCCTGCCCACCGGAGCCTACCGAGCTTAATTCTCTTCACGATGTCCACATCGCGGTAACGCTCGTAGATCTCATCATTATAGAGTCTCCAGAATCGTCCTCCCTCACATACAATTCTCCGTAAGACTTTTCTCTCGAACGTTGCTAAGAGGTCCGAATGCAGATTTTTGCTAAGCACCCAAGTCTCGGATCCATATGTAAGTACTGGTATGACCATTTTCTTATATACCAGCATCTTGGATGTTATGGTTAAGTTCCTGGATTTGAAAAGTCTTGACAGACTATAGTAGGCTTTGTTGGCTTTTCAACCGTGCGCGTATTTCTGGTTCCATTCTGTTATCGGCTGCTACAGTTGACCCGAGATAGTTAAAGGTGGGACCAATGTTGGATCTTTTAGTCGCAGACGTGGCCACCATGTACTTTGTTTTGCTCTCATTAATGTGCAGGCCCAGATTTCGTGCCGCCTGCTCGATCTGGATAAAAGCTTCATGTATAGCTCTTCGGCTTCTACCAACGATGTCAATATCGTCTGCGTAAGCTAGTATCTGAATGGACTTAAAAAGGATTGTTACTCTCGCCGTTACGTCAGAGTCTCGGATCACTTTCTCCAACGCAAAGTTGAAGAGGACGCAGGCCAGTCCATCCACTTGTCGGAGCCCGTTATAGATGTTGAATGGGCTTGATAGTGATCCGAATATTTTTACATGGCTTTTAACATTGGTCATGGTCAACCTACATAGTCTTGTCAGTTTATTTGGAATGCCGAATTCTCTCATTGCTTTATAAAGTTCTACTCTGGCTATGCTATCATAGGCGGCTTTAAATTCTATAAAAAGATGGTGTGTTGAGATTTGAGACTCTAGAAATTTTTCCATCACCTACCTAACGGTGTAAATATGATCAGTTATTGAACTTTAGCGTCCTGTGTCCTGTCTTGAAGGATAGAGAAGAAAATCTTATACGCGGTACTCAACAACTTTATACCACGATTTGCATTTTGCTGCATTTTGTGATATCTCCCTTCTTATGTATGGGGTACAGGATGCCTCTTCGCCAGTCTTGTGGCATAGCTTCTTCCTCCCGTACTTGCACTATTATTTTATGATAGGCTTGGTTTAATGTGGGCCCTCCTTTTCTTATCAGTTCTGCCTTATAATTTTTGAGCCGATTTATCGCTCTGCTAACTTCGTCTATGCTTCATCAGGTTCGGGTTATGGCGGCGGTCTATCAACAAGTGGTTGCGAGTGGCTCCATCAGGAGATACCCAGGTGGCTTTGTGGATATTTTTACGCGCAAACCTTTTACTCGCAACGACCAAATTATTGCTCGCTGCCATCTCAATGACTCGTTGTCCATTGTCATTAGTGTACTCGTGTAAGCTATGGGTGCCAATGTACTGTATGAATACTGGCTCCCTACCTATTTTAGCATTCATATCCCCAAGAATGATTTTTACATCATACTGAGGGCAGGCATAGAGTTCCCGTTTGTCAGATTCAAAGAAGATGATGAAAAAATCTGGGGAATCTTCTGTAAGTGCCCCGCACGTGAAGGGTGCATAGCCGTTCATTTACTGCTTTAAAGCCAATAACGGTGGGTTTCATTCTTTCGCTGAAACCCCACCCCGAGCACATGATGTCTTGCATAACAGCTGTAATATATTTCATATTCTGATTTTTGTAAGACACCATTCCCCGTCCACCGCATCTCCTGGATTGCTGTTATGTCAGCCTTATATTTAGACAGGGTATCGGCCAGATACTATGCTGCTCGAGCTCTATACAGTGAGCGTACGTTCCACGAGAAAATTCTTAAATCGTTTAGCCGTTTTCGTTGCCGTGGTGGTCCTCGTTCATCAGTGTATTCGAGGCTGATTTTGGGTTCCGTTATAAAAAACTTTTACGGTTCTTTCTTTTACGCTAATGGCCTCGCGTCAACCTTACTTTGAAGGGACAAGCCCGATCAATCCAATTCATAGATGTGCATTTATATACATCCATATGTATATCTATATATATATATATATGTAGCAAAAGATCACTTTACGGCAAACGTAATGTAGGTTCATTTATATTTCAGGCATTGGTGAACTCCGCTTAAACCAAAATTACGGCAATACCAACTACACTTAGATATAACAATAAAATTTATAACAAAAGTTATTTATTTAAGATAGGGAAGCGGGCTTCACAGCTCGCCATATGGATAGTTGTTATTCAGACTGAATTAGCTTAAAAGGATTTTAGTTTAATTAAATTTTTTTTAAAAAAAGACGGTTTTTTTTGGAAAAAAACTTTATTTTGCGCGCCACACGCAAGTCCCATCAGATTCTGACTGATAGAAGCCGAGATATACGAGTAGAGAAACTGAAAAACGTACACACGCACGCTGAAAAATGTTTTCTGTCCTCTGATTGTTAGCTATTCGGGCTCTCAATCAAAATTAAAAAAACAAAAATTTATTCATGGTTTCTGAGCCCCTTATTATTTATACACATCGTTTTTAAATCGCATACACATTAAAATCTATATGTATGCATATACGTACACTAACTGGCTTAAAGTTGGCTCAGATTCCATATCTATACAGAAAAATAATAAAAATACAAAAAATCATCATCATCAATCATTTGTTTGTTTGTCGTGGAATCTTGCCCCATCAATTTTTAACCCACTTCCCAAAGTACGATTTCATTGAAACTTTGCACACATGCATATCTCCGATGACAACACTTTCCATTAAAATGTGGGGCTCCTCGAGCCTCAGGGTCGGGTCGGGTCGGAGGGGTGCCCATAAAAAAAAATTAAAAATTAGCCCGATTTTTTCAAATTTTAAACACATGTGTATCTCCGACGGACAAAACTAAAACTATAAAATTTTTGGATTGAACGGACCGTGAGGCCCGAGGGGTACCCATAAATTTTTTTTAAAAATTAGCCCGATTTCATCAAATTTTAAGCACATGTGTATTTCCGATGGACAAATCTTTTTATACATTTTTTGGATTGAACGGACCCTGAGGCCAGAGGGGTACCCATAATTTTTTTTAAAAAATTAGCCCGATTTCATCAAACTTTTGTGTATTTCCGATGGACAAAACCTTCTGTAGAATGTTTTGAGTGAACGAGCCCTGAGGAGGAGACCGATTTTCTTTATATTTTAAGCACATGTGTATCTCCGATTGACAAAACTTTCTGTAACATTTTTGGAGTGGATGGGCCCTTAGGCCCGAGAGGGCCCATACAAAATTTTTAAAAATTAGACCGATTTTCCTTATATTTCAAACACACTGAGGCCCATATATATTTTTTAAAAATTAGCCCGATTTTCTTCAAATTTTCAACACATGTGTATCTCCGACCACAACACTTATTTTTTTTTTGTCGATGTAAGTGTCGATTCTATAGTTTTTGTAGTGGCTAACGTGGTCAATGTGTAGAGGTGGATCAGTGGGCGGGTGGTCAGTTGGGTGGGGGTCAGTGGGATGGGCAGCCGGGAAACACTGAGTATTTCCGCTAATACTCTTATATGTATACTTAATACAGTGGCTGTTTAGGCCATTGATGCCCAGATTGTAAATGTATGTTATCATGGGTGGGACATTCTAGAAAATTTAAGATTGCTTTGTATTTAAGTTCAAGGAATAGAATACCAATAACGATCAATCACACAACCACTACTTTCCAAAAGTACTCGTAACGACAATACCTAATGCTATCAGTAGGAACAGATGGCATTGCTTAACCCTCTACTGTATAAAATGCGATATATGGATTTCCATTATTTAAAAGTATGAATTAATATTACTAGTTATTGTTTTAAATGCAAATATTGTTACACAATCGAATTGGTGTGCTTCGTACATGCAATAGATAACTGATGGATATGTACTTTCATGCGTCCCACGTTTTTCATTTTAAATCTTACAAGTATACAGGGTGTATCAGTTTAAGTGGCAAATACTTAAAGGGGTGACAAACTTTCACAACCTTCATAATTGGGTTGAATTTAATCCCATGTTATCAAATTTTGTTTGTTAAAAAAAATCAAAATCAACCCGATTTTATTTAAACTTTGCACACATATATGTATTGGAGAATTTACATGAAAAATTTTAAGTTTTATGGGTTTTTTTTTAGCTTGAAAAGGCAAATTACATAGGACAACGTATATGGCAAAAAAGATTATTAAAAAAAATTAAATTGTTTTTGCTCATTTGTTTGTTTTCTGTGATAGAAAATAAAAAGGTTTATAGTAGAGGGTTACAATTTATTTCATAAATAACCTTAATTCTCTTATAATAAATGTGACTTAAACTACATGATAAAATGTAAATTCGTATAGGAGAACGTGAAAATTCGGAATGTTTACTAAACATTTTTTAATTGTTTATTTCTTTTAGTGCACTGATCTTTGTCATCCTAGCCTTCGCCTGCAGTATCACATTTGCCGAAGAATCACCAAAACGTGGTATCCTCCTAAGGCGGCCGAATAATAAATCTGAAAAAACTTCTACAACAGCTGCTCCCGAAGAAGAAGAACTCGGTGATGAGGAATACGACAACCACGAGCAACCTCAAGATGAAGAGCAATATAATGAAGAGGGCGCTTCAGCGGCAAGCACAACAACCACCTCAACTGAGCCACCTAAAAAGATTGGACCAATTATTCGTCCATTCCGTTCTAACGACGATTTCCTAAACTCTTTAAAACGGCGTCAAATGAATGCCAAAAAAGGCAGCCCTCTTGGTAATTCTAGTCATCGTACGGCTGTCGCCTAGTCTAGTTTCTTATTGTAATTGGATCTATTTTTTAAGCAGAAAAACCAACACCAAAAGCCCACAAAGCTACCACCGCCGCACCAAACGATGAGGATGTTGATTCCGATGAACCCGCACCTGCAGCCCCGGCAACTTCAAAATTCAAGGGAAATCCAGCATGTAATTTAGATTGTTATTAAGTCTTTGTTTTTGCTCGTTTGTATTTAACATTTCATTTTATTAATTTAGTAAATCGTCGCAAGCTCACAAAGCCCTCAAAGCCAGAACATGATCATGAGGACGCTGATAATGCCGCAGCTGAAGATGGAAAGGAAAGTTCCCCGGTGAAACGTCCAGGCCGTTTAAACTTAAGAACACGCAATTAACTTTATGCGTTTTAAATTTTTTATTATTATCTGTTCCACTCCTTTGCCACTTCCACAATCGTTTCCATTCTTTTTTCCTTATATTTTAAGAATAAGTGATAAAATTACAAAAAAACGCACACAAAAACAAAACAACAAAAACCATAAAAAACGATAAATCTTGTATAGTTCTCTCGTTTTATATTTTATTTTATATAATTTTGTACATAAATAATTATAATTGAATTATGTAAGAGTTAACGTATTATTAATAGAATGTTTTTGTGTTTTTTGCTTATAGTACATGTTATTTCTGTACGGAAATTGGAGATATTTCCTGATTTTTTTTTGCTGAGCTGTGATTTATTTGGCCAGACAGCAAAAACATATATCCAGCAAATGTCCCAACAGGAGATTGATTACAATTGAAAACTACTTGTGTTAAAAAAGTTATTTACCAAGAATTTGATTTTTGTACTAAATTCGTTAATTTCATACCAATGGATTTAACACCGTGTTCTTTCGGGCAAAATAAATTGATCTCAGATCTAAACAATTTGATCTGATATAATAAATTTTCTATGTTATTGTTTTTATGTTATTTTGAACAAAAAATCAAATTTTTTATCGAGATTAATTTTGAAAAATTTGGATAATTTCAAAGATTTCTTTTAATTTATACAAAACAAATGAAGACGCACGCTGGAAATTTAAACACTCCAAAACTTTGGTTCAGTATAAAAAAAAAACAGGGTATGCTGTAGGTTTTGAGCGTGACAACGTCTGCCCGGGACGAAAGAAAAAAAACAAAGATCTTCTTGTCTGATACGGAACGGATATAAGAACGGACATCTCAAAATGGTATAATTTCCAAAATTCCAGATCCTAATGACCATATCCCAGAATTTCCATAGGAACAAGTCTTAAAGTCGCATATTAGTCCTACATACCGAATTTCATGTGAATCGCTTAAGAAATTGCTTTGTTCCAGAAACTCCGGACCATAATGATCATATTCCAGGATTTCCATAGGAAGAAGTCTTATAGTCGCATCTTAGTCCTACATTCCGAATTTCATGCGAATCACTTAAGAAATTGCCATATGATTATATTCAAGAATTTCCATAGGAAGATGTCATATAGTCGCATCTTAGTCCTTTATTCCGAATGTCATGCGAATCGCTTGAGAAATTCCAGACCATAATGTTCATATTCCAGAATTTCCATAGGAAGAAGTCTTAGAGTCGCATCTTAGTCGTACATACTGAATTTTATACGAATCGCTTGAGAAACGGCGTAGTTCTCAAAATAGTGACATTTACACAAAACCTTCTCTATAGAAAGCCCACCTCTACGCATACTAATGCTGTAAACCCATCCCAAACGCATCTGTGTTTGTGGGATGTGCATACAGTGTACAAAAAATAAGCAGTCGCAAAGAGCGAGTAACGTAAGATGTGGTAGTGGGAAACAAAAAAATTTTATATGGATTTTGCTCTTTAGTTGATTACTAATACAAACACGTTTGGGATAAATCTAAGCATGTATCTGTGTACGATCGGAACAGTTGCGCTTTCTATAGAGAAGGTTTTGGTCTTACACCAGTGTCTCACTTAACAGTGTGAGCACAACAGTGTCTCACTTAACATTTTACTTTTTGAACATGCACCTCCTTGTAGTGAGATGTTGTCACGTCAAAAAAAAGAGGATTTTTTTCTTAAACCTGAAAGAACACGACATCTTAATTAATATTATAAAGAGAGAGTGCCAAGTAAACCGTTACAGTTATGAAATCATGTCGGTACGTGGTGCAGACAGACGTGCGCTTTTTGGATTGAACGGACCCTGAGGCCAGAGGGGTACCCATAATTTTTTTTAAAAAATTAGCCCGATTTCATCAAACTTTTGTGTATTTCCGATGGACAAAACCTTCTGTAGAATGTTTTGAGTGAACGAGCCCTGAGGAGGAGACCGATTTTCTTTATATTTTAAGCACATGTGTATCTCCGATTGACAAAACTTTCTGTAACATTTTTGGAGTGGATGGGCCCTTAGGCCCGAGAGGGCCCATACAAAATTTTTAAAAATTAGACCGATTTTCCTTATATTTCAAACACACTGAGGCCCATATATATTTTTTAAAAATTAGCCCGATTTTCTTCAAATTTTCAACACATGTGTATCTCCGACCACAACACTTATTTTTTTTTTGTCGATGTAAGTGTCGATTCTATAGTTTTTGTAGTGGCTAACGTGGTCAATGTGTAGAGGTGGATCAGTGGGCGGGTGGTCAGTTGGGTGGGGGTCAGTGGGATGGGCAGCCGGGAAACACTGAGTATTTCCGCTAATACTCTTATATGTATACTTAATACAGTGGCTGTTTAGGCCATTGATGCCCAGATTGTAAATGTATGTTATCATGGGTGGGACATTCTAGAAAATTTAAGATTGCTTTGTATTTAAGTTCAAGGAATAGAATACCAATAACGATCAATCACACAACCACTACTTTCCAAAAGTACTCGTAACGACAATACCTAATGCTATCAGTAGGAACAGATGGCATTGCTTAACCCTCTACTGTATAAAATGCGATATATGGATTTCCATTATTTAAAAGTATGAATTAATATTACTAGTTATTGTTTTAAATGCAAATATTGTTACACAATCGAATTGGTGTGCTTCGTACATGCAATAGATAACTGATGGATATGTACTTTCATGCGTCCCACGTTTTTCATTTTAAATCTTACAAGTATACAGGGTGTATCAGTTTAAGTGGCAAATACTTAAAGGGGTGACAAACTTTCACAACCTTCATAATTGGGTTGAATTTAATCCCATGTTATCAAATTTTGTTTGTTAAAAAAAATCAAAATCAACCCGATTTTATTTAAACTTTGCACACATATATGTATTGGAGAATTTACATGAAAAATTTTAAGTTTTATGGGTTTTTTTTTAGCTTGAAAAGGCAAATTACATAGGACAACGTATATGGCAAAAAAGATTATTAAAAAAAATTAAATTGTTTTTGCTCATTTGTTTGTTTTCTGTGATAGAAAATAAAAAGGTTTATAGTAGAGGGTTACAATTTATTTCATAAATAACCTTAATTCTCTTATAATAAATGTGACTTAAACTACATGATAAAATGTAAATTCGTATAGGAGAACGTGAAAATTCGGAATGTTTACTAAACATTTTTTAATTGTTTATTTCTTTTAGTGCACTGATCTTTGTCATCCTAGCCTTCGCCTGCAGTATCACATTTGCCGAAGAATCACCAAAACGTGGTATCCTCCTAAGGCGGCCGAATAATAAATCTGAAAAAACTTCTACAACAGCTGCTCCCGAAGAAGAAGAACTCGGTGATGAGGAATACGACAACCACGAGCAACCTCAAGATGAAGAGCAATATAATGAAGAGGGCGCTTCAGCGGCAAGCACAACAACCACCTCAACTGAGCCACCTAAAAAGATTGGACCAATTATTCGTCCATTCCGTTCTAACGACGATTTCCTAAACTCTTTAAAACGGCGTCAAATGAATGCCAAAAAAGGCAGCCCTCTTGGTAATTCTAGTCATCGTACGGCTGTCGCCTAGTCTAGTTTCTTATTGTAATTGGATCTATTTTTTAAGCAGAAAAACCAACACCAAAAGCCCACAAAGCTACCACCGCCGCACCAAACGATGAGGATGTTGATTCCGATGAACCCGCACCTGCAGCCCCGGCAACTTCAAAATTCAAGGGAAATCCAGCATGTAATTTAGATTGTTATTAAGTCTTTGTTTTTGCTCGTTTGTATTTAACATTTCATTTTATTAATTTAGTAAATCGTCGCAAGCTCACAAAGCCCTCAAAGCCAGAACATGATCATGAGGACGCTGATAATGCCGCAGCTGAAGATGGAAAGGAAAGTTCCCCGGTGAAACGTCCAGGCCGTTTAAACTTAAGAACACGCAATTAACTTTATGCGTTTTAAATTTTTTATTATTATCTGTTCCACTCCTTTGCCACTTCCACAATCGTTTCCATTCTTTTTTCCTTATATTTTAAGAATAAGTGATAAAATTACAAAAAAACGCACACAAAAACAAAACAACAAAAACCATAAAAAACGATAAATCTTGTATAGTTCTCTCGTTTTATATTTTATTTTATATAATTTTGTACATAAATAATTATAATTGAATTATGTAAGAGTTAACGTATTATTAATAGAATGTTTTTGTGTTTTTTGCTTATAGTACATGTTATTTCTGTACGGAAATTGGAGATATTTCCTGATTTTTTTTTGCTGAGCTGTGATTTATTTGGCCAGACAGCAAAAACATATATCCAGCAAATGTCCCAACAGGAGATTGATTACAATTGAAAACTACTTGTGTTAAAAAAGTTATTTACCAAGAATTTGATTTTTGTACTAAATTCGTTAATTTCATACCAATGGATTTAACACCGTGTTCTTTCGGGCAAAATAAATTGATCTCAGATCTAAACAATTTGATCTGATATAATAAATTTTCTATGTTATTGTTTTTATGTTATTTTGAACAAAAAATCAAATTTTTTATCGAGATTAATTTTGAAAAATTTGGATAATTTCAAAGATTTCTTTTAATTTATACAAAACAAATGAAGACGCACGCTGGAAATTTAAACACTCCAAAACTTTGGTTCAGTATAAAAAAAAAACAGGGTATGCTGTAGGTTTTGAGCGTGACAACGTCTGCCCGGGACGAAAGAAAAAAAACAAAGATCTTCTTGTCTGATACGGAACGGATATAAGAACGGACATCTCAAAATGGTATAATTTCCAAAATTCCAGATCCTAATGACCATATCCCAGAATTTCCATAGGAACAAGTCTTAAAGTCGCATATTAGTCCTACATACCGAATTTCATGTGAATCGCTTAAGAAATTGCTTTGTTCCAGAAACTCCGGACCATAATGATCATATTCCAGGATTTCCATAGGAAGAAGTCTTATAGTCGCATCTTAGTCCTACATTCCGAATTTCATGCGAATCACTTAAGAAATTGCCATATGATTATATTCAAGAATTTCCATAGGAAGATGTCATATAGTCGCATCTTAGTCCTTTATTCCGAATGTCATGCGAATCGCTTGAGAAATTCCAGACCATAATGTTCATATTCCAGAATTTCCATAGGAAGAAGTCTTAGAGTCGCATCTTAGTCGTACATACTGAATTTTATACGAATCGCTTGAGAAACGGCGTAGTTCTCAAAATAGTGACATTTACACAAAACCTTCTCTATAGAAAGCCCACCTCTACGCATACTAATGCTGTAAACCCATCCCAAACGCATCTGTGTTTGTGGGATGTGCATACAGTGTACAAAAAATAAGCAGTCGCAAAGAGCGAGTAACGTAAGATGTGGTAGTGGGAAACAAAAAAATTTTATATGGATTTTGCTCTTTAGTTGATTACTAATACAAACACGTTTGGGATAAATCTAAGCATGTATCTGTGTACGATCGGAACAGTTGCGCTTTCTATAGAGAAGGTTTTGGTCTTACACCAGTGTCTCACTTAACAGTGTGAGCACAACAGTGTCTCACTTAACATTTTACTTTTTGAACATGCACCTCCTTGTAGTGAGATGTTGTCACGTCAAAAAAAAGAGGATTTTTTTCTTAAACCTGAAAGAACACGACATCTTAATTAATATTATAAAGAGAGAGTGCCAAGTAAACCGTTACAGTTATGAAATCATGTCGGTACGTGGTGCAGACAGACGTGCGCTCGATATCTATGCTTTCACTAGTCGAGTGCCCGGCGTTGCACAGGTTTAAGATGTGACACTATGGATGATGGATTTGGATGAAGCCATACTGTTATGAACACAGGACGACTTTAGCGTATGGGGTTATCCTGTCATTCCATTCATTCTCATTCATCTCACTCGTTTACTGCTTTAAAGCCGATAACGGTGGGTTTCATTCTTTTACTGACATTTGCATGACAGCTGTAATATATGTCATATTCTGATTTTTGTAAGACACCATTCCTCGTCCATAGCATCTCCTGAATTGCTGTTATGTCAGCATTATATTTGGACAGAGTATCCGCTAGCTGGTGGGCGCCGTGGCTCAGTGGAAAAGAGCATGGGTACTGAGCAGGAGATTCGTGGTTCGAATCCCAGTAACACCAAAAAGTATTTTTCACGGTGTCTCACCTCTCGCGAATGGGTGACAAACGTCCTGAGAGTAATAACTTGTCACGGAAAGCTTCTCAATTTGCCGTTCGGAACCGGCCTTAAATTGTAGGTCCCTTCCATTTGTGTCTATGCACAACACAAATGGTCACGAGAAGCTAGGCCTTGGAACTCAACCGCCGAATGTTATTATGATCGGCTAGCTGCTGTGCAGCTCGAGCTCTATACAGTGAGCGTACGTTCCATGAGAAAATTCTTTAATCGTTTAGCCGTTTTCGTTGCCGTGGTCGTCGTCGTTCATCAGTGTATCCGAGGCTGATCTGAGGTTCCGTAATATGTTTTTTTTACGTGCGTGGTTATTGGCCTCGCGCCAACGGGCCCGATCATTTCGCTTTTCCTGTACTGGAGAAAAATTACCAGCGGCCACCACGTGGAGGTTTGATCGCACTTTCGCCAGTCAGAGATAGTTGCGGCCACATGCATTTCTGAAGCGTTCTGTGTTCTTCGCCCTACTCTGCTGATGGCTGACGGCCATAATTTTGATACTAGCTATAATACAAACATATTACTTGGAATTTATATTATCATCATCAGTATCACTTTTTACAGTCCTTCAAATAGAAACGCAGGATCAATGTATATACAGGGTGTATCCTTTATAGTTGCAAGTACTTAATTCCTTGGTTAATTTCGTGAAAAAAATCGTATGGGATGGGGGTCTATTTTCACCCCCTGCGGTGTACGTAGCGTTTTAATGCGATGAGACGTACTTTTGACCTTACATTACTTCACACCCTGTAACTCTTGAACACTTCTAGCTTAAAGGTTACCGTTGGTCTTTTTGAAAACAAATTTTTTTTTTAAAAATTTTATTTTCAAACGCGATTATTTTATAAAATGCTCTTGGATAAATTTTTTTTGATAAATGCAATATTAAAGCCCATTCAATTTTCTACAAATCCTTCTCATAATATTTGTGCATTCGGTCAGCAGGAGCAGGGTTAAAATTGAAAGTTTTAAAATTAAAGAAACCTACTTTTTATCTTACATGACTTCACACCATATAACTCTTTAACTCTTCCAGATACAAGGTTACTATTAATCCTTTTGAAAAAAAAGTACTTTTTAAGATCAAACAATGTACATTATTCAATCTCCTAAAAATCCATAACAAAATATTTGTGCATTCAGTCAAAAAAGATCGAGATAGTGCGGGTTGTGTTACTACTATTACGTATTACGTATTCTTTATCTAAAGTATCAACAACCGAGATCTTTAGACCGATAACTACTTTTCACACGACCATAGACGAAAGTGAATGTTTCCTACACTATAACCTAGCCTTGAAAGTAAGCATTGTCCACACTAGTGCTTTAACTGAGAAAAAACTTTTGTTATTTACTGCAGTCTCAGCGAACACACATTCACACAGTAGTTTAGCATTGCGCATGAGCAGTTTTGCAGAACAATTCATTTGTTCGTGTGAATAACAGCGTACATTACTCGCTAAAAAGTGCATATCGTATGCTCGTTAAATTGCCGCACTCGGTTGCAGCCTCATGCTGCAAGCTTCTAACTCGCAAGATAACGTCCACTTTACTAGCTCGTTATGTAATATACTATATCGCATATGCAAGTTGCAATGGAAATAGCTTTCTATAAACTTATTAGACCCTTTTTTGAATGATATAGAAACTGGTGGTATAGGCAAGACGTTGGTATGTCCAATTAGTTTTGGGACTAAATACGAACCAAACTCCACCGTGATGCATATTATGGAGTACATCAATGAATTACATCTTCACGATGCTCATAAACAACGAAATATCGACTACTTTTCCAATCGTTTCATAGCACAAACCCGCATCTGTGAATAAATTTTGTCTTAAGATCACCTGTGCTCCCTCACATACACTAAGCTTAGCAGATAGGCCCCTGTGATCATCAGTAGATGCATGTACTGCACATGATTGACCATAAAAGGCGACTTTAGCATTGACAACACTTCGTAGTTTTTCAAGGTTATAATCTAGAATCTCTGAATTTTTTGACACCAGTCGAATAGTATTCCCGATTTACTGAATTCTTTATGGTTGTTGATAAGAAATCTTGATGCAAAGAGCTGATAATCTTCATTTATGATTTCTTCTCCAATTGCGATTCGAGACAAAAATTCTTATGAAACTAAAATCCTTTTAAGCTAATTCGGTCTGAATTAAAACTATTCATATAGCGAGCCGATAAGCTCCGCTTTACTCTCTTATTAAAATATAATTAACTTGTTTCTTTAATTAATTAAAATTAATATAAATTAACTAAGAAAAATTCAAAAATTAAGGTACCCCCAAAACATGTTTCTAGACGTTTTACACTATTGGGACCTTAAAAAGCAAAACATAAATGTCCATGTATCAAAAGGATGATATTCTTTCACACACTGGTTTTTTAAATACATTTTTTTTTTATAAATAAATTTTAAATTTCGGTTCCGTCACGACCTTCCTATTTTTCAACTGCATAAATATCAACAAACAGAATTAAAATCGGTTAAGAAATCGCAAAGTTATGCTTGCCGTTACATATTCCATAGAGTGAGTGAGCTCGCTCCAAAAAGTTAATAATTCTTACGGATGCTAATTTTTTGTAACAATGCATTCAACTCTATAAAAAAAATTGTGATTTGCGTCTAAAAGTATACTTACGGATTTGTTGAAGTGAACAATTGAAATTTTTATGGGAGCCCCTGAACCCGGGGCCCAATTTCAAATATTAATAGAAAGTATTGTCACCGGAGATACATATGTGTGCAAAGTGTTAATAAAATCGGGCTTTAGGAAGTCGGTCAAAAATTGATCGCAAGTTTCTACCAGCCACGGGGATTCCACCACGGAGTAGCTTAAGGTTGGTCTTAAAGGGTCTCCGTGGTGATTTGGTGTGGATGGGGGGTAGTGTGGTTGGGCCAGTGTCGTGGGGGCAGCCGGGCAACGCTGAGTATTTCACCTAGTTAAATATATTTTTTCAATTGCTACAATGCATTTTAAATTAAATCATAGCATTTCAGTGAGTTGTTTTTAGTATAACGTATAGCGTGTTCGACGCGTGTTTTGTATCACCTGAGCTTTTTAAATTTTTCCTCTAAAGATTTCGGTTTCGATTGTCACCCAAGTAATTTTTCTGAATTTTAATTATAGTGTTGATTTGGAGGCACGTCCGAGGTGGCGGTTTATTATTATTATTATTATTATAAGTACTAAGCTATTTTGGACCGATGACAGTGTAAGTAGCAGGCGCTTGCGCTTACAAACAGTGCAAGATCTCATATTCTAAAATATATTATTCTCTACCAAACTGAGGAATAAATATATACGTATCTACAAGTAGTTCGCTTCGCATACAAATTTGTTAAAATTTTATGTTGTTCTATAACAGACCGTGATACATACTTGCTTTCGCAAAGAGCATTACTGAGCCTGTTAGTGGTCTCACATTCATACATTTATAAAATGAAATAATTAAAATAAATCCAGTTCTCTATATATGAACTGAAAACCTCATAACCGGCCTCATCCAATCGTATTTATTAGATCTACATAACTTGTTCCGCATCCGCTAAGAAAATGTTCATATTTTCAGCTAAAGTTCGTTCAATGTCATACTTCGTTTGAAATTTGCAAAAGGCAAATGTTATACAAAGACATCAAACTCTCGGAAAATAAGGTTGACCCAATAAATCTGGTCGAAAACTGAACATATTCCAATAACTATGATTAGCTGCTTTTTTATATGTGCTTTTGCGTAGACCCGAATAAGTACAATTTTGTTACATGATTGTGAACTCGTTTTGCACCGATTTTAAAGGAACCAGACGTTCAGCCGAGGCAGGTACTTTGCTGCTAAACTGGATTCGAATTTAACACGAACTTGCATTAAGTTTGAGCTATTCTTGTTGAAATTATAGTTGACTGGTTGATTTTTAAGTAGTATATTTAAATTCAAAGTTCGCATTTGCAAGAATGTTTTCGGCACTGATAAGTTGTATTGTAGTTGTTTTAGATGCACGTAACAAATTTAGTCAAGTACATTGTCCCATAGAGTGTTAAATTCTCTGAGTGACAGGCGGAAGCAACGTTTGGAAGCATGTAGCTACCTGAAAAAGAGCAGCAGCAAGCAGATTGGCCTTAGCCTTAGAGCTGACATCTAGAATATCATTATAAATGAGTGTTCGAATCAACGATGGCACAGCAATCATTCTCGTACAATAAACAATTACAAAAATATTAAAAGGTCAAAAAGTGATTGTAGCACTACGACCCTTGCGAATCTATTGCGCTGCCCTCTGACATGTCCCCTAAAGAGTGTTTACCCGATTTCTGCACCATTTCCTCCATTCAAATGGCTCATAAGATCTCCGGGAACGCGTGGGCTCACACATAGTCCCTTTGTTTGGTTACGTCACGTCATGACGGCTATTCTCTTTTTGGCTTTATGTATTTCTTTTGCAAAGTGAGAATTTCTTTCGATATTATGCACCGGTTTAAAATCTGCTCGGTTGCTTTCCCATTTCTTTGGAGTATTTTAGTACTTTGTAAATTTTGAAGAGGTGTTCTTCATCGCCTGCATTACCTTAACTAGCTGGCTTTTCTATACATATCCTTTGCACGCTGTCCCTAGTACCATCTTTTTTCTTTTCTAGAGTAGCTTAGCATGTTCATTTTACTATTCTACTGGTTATCATTAGAATAATTATCATGATCTATTTTTAAATTCTCTATTTACACGAAAAATTTTAATTTTTATGGATTGTTTTTAAATAAAAGTTTAAGATATTATTTACCCCTTTGGTGATAGCAATCTCTTTTCCGGAAATGCAAATACAAACTTTAAAGCTCTTTTAAATTTTAAACCTTTTAAACTTTTAAAATTAGCCATGAAAATGTTCATAATCGGGGTTTTCAAATCTTAGCCACAACACTAAGTCATCCACCAAGTGACGTAAGTTATACGTTTCGTAAACTTTTACGTTACTTGAATTTTGCCTATGTCGAATTTTGAGAGTAATTTCTAAAAAAAAAGTTATGAAGAGAAATTTTGTACCTAGGCAAGTTTTACCCCTCTAGGCTTTTTGCCTTGCACAGTGTGGGCGTTAAGGTTAAGCAAATCGTAATGAAGCGGAATTACCTAGCTTGGTAAGGCAATACGCTTTGCACGGATAAAGAAAGAATAACTGAACTTAATAGCACGTTCAATGATGGTCTTAAGGGTAAACTGATGAGCATTTAAAGTGCTACTAGTATTGCGGTTGAATTCATGGAGAGGTAGAAGCGATAAAAGAGTGACAAGCAGGAAAGGTTCCTGAGGTTGTTAAGCGAATTTATTGAGTTCGCAATGTTTTCGTCACCAATAAGTTGTATCGTTCGGTTTTGTATTCTATCTAGCAAATGCAAGGTGCACGTAAGACGTGACATATGGAAAAAGTACTAAAGTTTGCGGCGAATGAACGCCTTGTAAATATTAGATTAGAGGGAAACAAATATTTCTTGCACCGTGTTAGACAACCCAAATTAGCGACGCTAATAAATCTAATGAAACCCTTTTTCATCGAGTCCATAAGCAAGATTTTTTTTCGAAAGCGCTTGAAGCCACACTCTGTCAAATGTCCGAGTGCTATCGGCTCCACTGTTCGGTTCAACAGTACAACGTAGCACACGAAATCTGTACGGCCGGTCACTAAACTTACTTCACTTATGTCCTATATCCCCTCGTGGGTCCTAGGGCCTCTACTACGCCTACTCGCCATCGCGTACGGTTCCTGGCAATGAGCTTCAGCTCTCTCCAACACTTCCTCAATTTCCGTGACTCCTCCTCAACTGTTTTGCGCCATGTATTTCTCGGACGACCTGTTCTTCTACCATCCTGAGATAACGGGTTCCATTGCATTGCGTAGTTTGCTATAGAACTGCCGCCTTTTCGGAGTATATGACCAATTCATTGCCACTTCCGTCGTTGGATGGTTGTGCCTATTGGTTCCTGACCCGTTCTCTGGTAAAGATGTTCGTTAGAGATACGGTTAGGCCAGAAAACCATTAAGATGTTCCGTAGGCACCTATTGACGAACGTTTGTAATCTTTTTGTGATAGTAGCGGTCACCTTCCAAGTGCTGCACCCATACAACAGCACATGTTCAACATTTGAACGGAACAGTCGCAGCTTGGTGCTTAAGCTGGTCGCATTGCTTCGCCATATCATGGACATCATTCCAAACACCGATTTTGCTTTGCCGATTCGGTTGACAATGTCCTGTTCGGTTCCACCTTCGGTCGAGACAATACTCCCAAGATATTGGAAACTCTCTACTCTCTTTACCGGCTGTCCAACAAGCAACATGAGTAACTGAGTTAGTGCCGAGGTTGGTGATTTTGGTTTTGGCAGTATTAATCTTCAACATTCGTCACATTTACCTCCCTCTCCACATTTGTAGTCATTTGGTGCAGCTCCATAATTCTATGTGAGAGTAAACAAACGTCGTCAGCGTAATCCAGATGTTTGAGATGTAAGAGTCTAACGAATTCCTCCGTTTCCAGTAGATAAAGCTGAGCGAAGTACATCGCTAATCACCAACAAAAAAAAGTATCGGCGATATAATGCAACCTTGTCGTACCCCACTTAGGATCTCGAATTCCTCTGACAGCTTTCCTCTATACAGCACTTGACATTTAGAGCCATCATAGGTTGCTTTAATAATAGCTATTAGTAACGGGTATACCTCTCCTGCGCAAGGCGAGCCAGATAAACTGTCTGTTGACACTGTCAAACGCCTTCTCATAATCGATGAACAGCAGGTGCAGTGGTGACCGGAATTCAACGCACTGTTCAATAATGATCCGCAGGGTGTTTATGTAGTCTACACAGGAGGATCCAGTGCGGAAACCTGCTGGTTCGGCATCGAGTGTATCTTCCAGATGTTCCTTAATACGCTCAAGTACTACTTTGGCTATTACTTTTGCAAATGCAGGGAGAACGCAAATGCCTCTCCAGTTTTCGCACTCCATAAGACTACCTTTTTTAGGGAGCTTGACAATCATTCCCTTCTTCCACTCGTCGGGAAAACTTTCTACCTCCCAAGCTCTATCTACAAGAGGATATAAAAGCTCTGCTGATATCGTTGGAGCTGCACGCAGAAGCTGTGCGGGTATACCATCTAGTCCTACCGACTTGTTGTTCTTTAGTGCGTTAATCGCGATAGCGATCTCGTCTTTACTGGGAGTTGAGGTGCGAATTCGGGAAATTGTTACTTCCGGCAGCTCCGTTTGATTTAGGTGCATATCGTTAACAAATACACGGTTAAGGACCGTAGAGAAATGCTCCTTCCATTGCTTGAGCTGGTCCTCATCTGAAACGAGTACAGCACCGCATCTAGGCCTTTTACCGGATGTTGGCTAGAGCGGTGACCACCTGTCAGCTCTTTGGTGATTCTGTAAACGGTTCTGCTATCGAACCTGCTCGCTGCTTCCTCTGCTTCTGAGGCCAGGTTGTTAATTTAGTTACGCTTGTCACGTCTTACACTACGCTGCACTTCTCTCATTTTTCTTCGATACATGGACTCTAACTCCATCCTCGCTGCTGCTGGGATATCTACAATACGAGCTTTAAGTAGCTTACGTTCTTCAATCCGCCTCCAGGTATCTTCGGTAAGCCACGTGCTGTGCCTTGCCTGGCTTCTACCAACAATACTTTCCGCTCCAGATGTGAAAACATTTTGCACAGCCTTCCAATGTTCCTGGATGGTTGTCGGCAGTGAGCTGCTTATTGCTTCCACTCCTTGCGATAAATGATCCCTTAATTGTTGGCGTACTGAGGGGATCTTTAGCCGGTCGATGTTATACCTAGGCATTCGAATGATATTGCGGATTCTTTGAACTGATTCAGTACGTAACTGGACAGTCGCTACCATAAGGTGATGATCCCGTACCATACCAATGTCGGCTCTAGTGTTGCAGGTGGCCGCAACTATCTCTGACTGGTGAAAGTGCGATCAAACCTCCACGCGGTGGCCGCTGGTAATTTTCCTCCACTACAGGAAAAGCGAAATGATCGGGCTAGTCCCTTCAAAGTAAGGTTGGCGCGAGGCCAATAACCTCGCATGTAAAAAATTATTATTACGGAACACAGCCGGGAGGCCAGGACCGGACCCCGGTTGTAGAGCCAAATATGATGATGATACATATAAATATAACAATCAAATACTGTGGGTTGGAAGTAACACATTTTGTGGTTGGGGGTGGCGTGACAGGTGATAGGTCCTTTTGGGTATGTCCTGTTGAAGCAGATTATACACTGGAGTGAACTGGCAAGGGTGCATCCATTCCACGTGTAATTTTGTTGGTCGGTACGGGAACACTGAGACGTCATGCAACTCTTCTTATACGTAATAGTAGTAACACAACCCGCACTATCTTGCTCTTGTTGACCGAATGCACAAATATTTTGTCATGTATTTGTAGGAAATTAAACAGGCTTCAATACTGTTTTTATCAAAAAAAAAATGTATCCAAGGGCATTTTCCGAAATAATCGTGTTGGTAAAAACACGGTTGGATCTTAAAAATATACTTATCTTTCAAAAAAGACCAACAGTAAGCTTGTAGCTGGAAGCGTTCAAGAGTTATATGGTGTGAAGTCATGTAAGGTCAAAAGTACGTTTCGTTTATTTTACAATTTTCATTTTTAGCCCTGGTCCTGTTGACCGAATGCATAATTATTGTGAGGTGGATTTGTAGAAAATTGGATAGGGTTTATAATTGAATTTGTCAAAAAAAAAATTATCCGAGAGCGACTTCGAAATATTCGCGTTTGAAAATAACATCAAATAATTAACATTTAAAAAAAATGTTAATTATTTGATCTTATAAATTAAATTTTCTTTCGAAAATGACCAACAGTAACCTTGTAGCTAGAAGCGTTCAAGATTTACAAGGTGTAAATTGATGTAAGGCCAAAAGTACGTCTCTTCGCATTTAAACGCTGCGTACACCGCAGAGGTTGAAAATAGATCCCCCCCTCCAATACGATTTTTTTCACAAAATTAACCAAGGAATTATCCCTTTAAGTATTTGCCACCTTAACGGATACACCCTGTATATGGTACTATAATGTTAAAAGCAGATCTTATAATAAATATACTAAAACAAAAGAAAATATAAATGCAATAATAATAACAGTTAAATAATATTAAAGTCGGTATTGCGGGTCTCTATTGGTATCGACTTTTTTTTATTTGATTCAAAATGTTAATTCTATCAGAAATATCTGATTGACTTTTGTTTGAAAGGAGTTCCTATAAACAGAAAAAAAAGGTATAGCGAAAAAAATAACCCATAAAAATTAAAATTTTTCATCTAAATTCTCTAATTGCAGAAATTGATATGGGACCCCTCGATTCTAGGTCATTTTTTTATTGTAGTAGAAAATCATCAGAACAGACATTTGACATCAGATGTCAAATTTGAAAATGCTCAGATCAATTTATTCTGAGCATTTAGAGCATGCTCATACTCTGAGCAAATAAGAAACACGAGCATTTTTCTTGAAAACTCTTTGACTGCTCTGAACTAATTTATGAAAACGCGAAATGAAAGAATATTGTGAAAACTTGTTGTTCTATCTGTAAGTTAATATCGACAACAAAAACGACATCAATAAAAATACAATTCGGAGTAAGTCGGAGTAATGTATATTGATGCTTGAGAAATAATGTGGAACCGAAATTTTCTGTTTTCGTTCATTATTAGAAATAATGACATTATTAATAACCGTGTAAGTGCCGAGTTAAAAATATGGCGACGGAAACTCGTAGTGCTGCCATGCTGCCAGGCAGAATAGATTTTGCAATCAAAATCCACCAAATCAAGCAGCGCAGCCGACTGCGCAGCACACACCGCACAGAGTCGTTGAAGTGCGACGGCATTTAAAAAAATGTATAAGTGCCTTGCGGCCGAACCTGGGGCCGGATCACTACCAAATTTTAGAAAAAGTATTGTTTATTGGGTATACACATGCGTGTAAGATTTGAAAAAAATCGGGTAATTTTTATTTTAAATTTGTATGGGAGCCCAACGAACCCGGACCCGATCACTTAAAAGAAAGTATTGTCACAGGAAATACACATGTGTACAAAATTTCAGGAAAATCGGGCTTTAGAAAATGCGTTAAAAATTGATAATTAAAAAAAAATTGTATGGGAGCCCCCCGACCCCGGGGCCCGATTGCTTCAAAAATTTTACAAAAAGTTTTGTCCATCGGAGGTACACATGCGTATAAAATTTGAAGAAAATCGGGAACTTTTTTCATAAGATTTGTATGGGTGCCCCCCGACCCAGGGGCCCAATCTCTCCAAAATTTTTACAAAAAGTGTTTTCCATCGGAGATACACATTTGTATAAAATTTTAAAAAAATTGGGTAAATTTTTTAAAATATTTGTATGGGAGCCCCCCGACCCCGAGGTCCGAGGGGCCTGAAATTTCAATAAAATCGGGCTATGGGAAGTGGGTTAAAAATTGATCGCAAGATTCCATGACACACAAATCCACACAACCACAAACCCACAAACACACGGGCACGCGAAGTTAATATAGAGAATTTAAAAAGCAGACGAAATTTGTAAAAAGCAGGAGGAAGACAGGAAATATGCAATTTAAGTTAATTGCATTGGACCTCCGACTAAGACTCCAGATAAATGGAAGAATGAAAAATTTGGTTTTTTATTGAAAGAATCTAATATAACAATTTAGGCGTAGGTAGATTCAATGACAAAGCTAAAAAAACCATCGTCAATAAAAAATAAATACCACTCGTCACAATAAGGCCCAAAACAAAAAATTTATTTACCAATCTTTAACGAAATCGCTGACAAAAACTCTAAAATTAAGAACTGGTTGTTTTTAGAAAAAAGTTGAGTTTTTGTTGTTGCGAGTTTGTCCACTCGTATTTGTTGATTTCTACCATTCAGAATTTGATGAGACTTGTTTTAAATAATTGCTTAGCCCTCGGCTTGCGAAGGGTTAATTTTGACATTTTTGAAGTCAAACTTCTTTAGGCACGACTAAGGGGTAACTGAAATCAATGGTGATGTCAGCATCACAGAAATAACGAATGTAGCCAATGAAGTTAGCCATCAAAGATTAAGAAGAAGAGCGTAACCCCGCTGTGTGGTTGCTCCACAGGTTGTTACGCTAATACATTTCTTCATATCGGTGCCGACGTCTTTCGTTGCATTCGTTACTGTCCTCGCCTTCGGAGCTGATCTTTCACTTCAAGGCTCATATCAAGGCTCGCGTCAAGGCTCTCGCCACGGCAAGGCGCGTCAAGGCTCACGTCAAGGCATACGTCACGGCTCTCGTCAGCTCTCATGTAATCGAGGCTTACGTCGTCATGGCTCTGCATATTAAGTATGGAATTATATAAGTTAACGACAATCAGATTACAACACCATCAGCGACACGCGCAACATAGGTTCACACAGGTTCACACAGTGGCGGACATAGACATATCGTCAGCAGATATGTAATACTTCGAATTGCTTGGATGCATGAACGCGAAATGCACCGTGGGAACTATGCTGAGCGAGCAGTTCTGGCTAGGTTTCATTATTAGATTAAATAAATTTGTAATTCAGTTATTAAGTAGCCGTGAAGGCATAAAGAATAAAGTATTTTTTTTATTACAATTAAAGGTTTAATTGTTTAATTGGCGCCCAACGTGGGGCCTGGTAGTAAAGTCTGTGAGTTTTCATTAGTAATTCGCGAGTGTAAAATAAAAGGACCTAAAGTAGCTCCGAAAAATAAAATAAGAACCTCGCGCAACGTGTGAAAGA
Organism: Nephrocerus scutellatus; assembly: GCA_947095585.1. Lineage (NCBI taxonomy): Eukaryota > Metazoa > Arthropoda > Insecta > Diptera > Pipunculidae > Nephrocerus > Nephrocerus scutellatus. The sequence continues at coordinate 44,389,787 of OX352763.1, forward strand.
AACAAGGACCTAAAGCAGCTCCATCAGAAACACGTGTGAATCAGTGAAGACAAAAAGGACCTCAAGCAGCTCCAAGGACATCACCTACTGGGCCACCCACAACAAGAACAAGGGCAACGTCGATTGACTAATCCACCAGCGAGGGAGTTTTAGAGAAAGGAACCTCAAACGGGAACGAGCCCCTCTAACAGCGCTGGAATGATAATAGACTTTAAATAAATTTTAAAAATACAGTTTTAAAAATAGTTAATAAATAATTAATAGTGAACACACAAATTTATACATTATATTAAGATTTAAAAATTAGATAGGTAATATTTCTAGAAATTAGAGCTAAAGTGAACCAATGTTTTAATTAAATAAAAGTGAATCAAAATTTTAATTGAGTAAACGTGAATCAAGTGAATCTAAGTGCAATAATCAAATATCATTCATAAGAAATATTATACAATAAATAGAGTAAATATAGGAATTAAGTGAATCCTAAACCCAATCCCCGTCTTCTCTTACTGCGTCAATCTCTTATATTTTCAATACTCTTTCCACAATGACTGAACCAATTATTCGCCCATCTGTGCTAAATCCAGAAAATCCGAATGTGGCACCTCCGAATCCAAGACCACCAGTACAAAATGCTATAGTTAATGCTTCTCCTGAACTGGAAGCTCTGATTGCAGGAATCGCAAGTCGAGTTTGCGTATCGGAATGTAGGAACGTAGTTAATTCAATTGTTAACCCCAACGAACAATTCAACAGGGCTGTTGACGAAACTATTTACGTCCAGCACAGGAACAATCTTACTGAATTGGACAGGGTCCCCGATGTAGTAAAATGTCTCAGGGAATTTTCCGGAACTCCGGGTGAGTTCAGCTCCTGGCGCAAAAGCGTTGAGAGAATATTGAACATTTACGAATTCTCTAGGGGAACACCCAAATACTTCGGCATGTTAAATGTCATACGAAATAAAATCACTGGAAACGCTGACGCTATATTGGAGTCATATAACACCCCCCTAAATTGGGAATGCATTTCAAAGTGTCTAACACTACATTACGCGGATAGACGTGATGTGGGCACTTTAGAATACCAGTTGACGATGCTTGTACAAGGAAGTGAAAACATCGAGTCCTATTATCAAACGGTTTACAATCATCTGTCCCTTATTCAAAACAAAATCTCGAGCATGGAACTTCCACCCGATGCACTGCATCATTTATCGGAATCATACAGAGCGAAGGCCTTAGACACCTTCATAAGAGGTCTCAAAGGAGACTTGCCTAGACTATTAGCTATGCGCGAACCAGTTGATCTACCCACTGCACTCAATCTGTGCCAAAAACTAGAAAACCAACAATTTAGATCCAACTGTGCGAACCACAATTTTGGAGGAATGCGAAAACCTTCACATCCAGCTCCACCAATTCCTACACGGAATCACCAACCGTTTTAACCTCAATTGGCGTATCTACCACAACGCCACATGAACTTTCCATCTCGCCCTCCACCGCGTTTTCAAAACTATCAAGTTACACACTCTCAACAGCAACCATTCCCAATGAACAATCAACATAACCAAAGATCAAATTTCCAGAACAACAACACCTACTATACCCAACGAAATCATCAACCCAATAATAATTTTCAAACCAGAGGAGAACCAATGGATATAAGCACCATGAGGACAAATAATGTCAATTACATGAACAGACCAGCACATCTAGCTAAAAACTGGCCACCCGCTCCTAAACGACCAATGCTTCCCCCTCAACAATATATACCTCCGAATAAAATGTAAAGAAATTTTCACGTTGAGTCTTCTGCAGTCGAGCCTCAATTTAATTATCAAATACCAGAAGTACATACCACAATCGATTCCCAAAGTGAAATGAACGATTATTGTGGCATGATCTCTGCCATGAACATCCAGCCAGACAGTGACCAAACATTCAACGAGTATTTAGACCAACAGAATAATAACGAAACCACTGAACAATGTACAGACTTTGTTGATGTGCATTTTTTAGATTAACGAATTCGTCTCTACCATATTTTCAGTGTAGGATGAATGATAATAAGATTCTGCAATTTTTAGTGGACACAGGTTCAAATAAAAATTATATTCAGCCCAACCTTGTCCGAAACCCTATACCTAATCAGGAAAACTTCCGCGCAAATTCAATTTGCGGCGATATCGAAATCACTCACCATACCATGGTTAATTTATTTGACTCAAGCACAAACATAAAATTTATCCTTTTACCGTCCCTCAAGTTATTTCACGCCATTCTTGGCAATGACAGTCTTAAAGAGCTATCCGCCGTCATTTTCACTAAGGAAAATTACATGATCGTAAATAATAACGTCAAAGTCAGGTTGAGACAGCAAATTTCCGAATCAATCCACAACATAAGAGACGATCATATGTCCCAGGATCAAAAGGACAAATTAAACTCTTTGACTATAAGTCATTCCAGTCTATTCGGCGAGCCGAATGAGAAATTAACTTTCACTACCAACGTTAAGGGTAGAATCCGCACAACCACCGAGGATCCAATTTATTCTAAACACTACCCATACGCCGTAGCACTTAAAGAGGAAATAGATAAACAACTTAATCAATTACTAAATGACGGAATCATTCGACCCTCAAGGTCTCCGTTTAACTCTCCGGTATGGATTGTACCGAAGAAAGCCGACGCTTCAGGCGAAAAAAAGTACCGCATGGTAATTGATTACCGAAAGCTTAATTCGGTAAAGATCCCCGATCGCTACCCAATTCCCGAGACAAACGAGGTTTCAGCCCAACTAGGGATAAATAAATACTTTTCGGTGATTGACCTTAAGAGCGGATTTCACCAAATTCCTCTTCACGAGGATGACATCGAGAAAACCTCATTCTCCGTCAATAACGGGAAATATGAGTTCACAAGACTACCCTTCGGACTCAAAAACGCGCCGTCTATTTTTCAAAGAGCTCTAGACGACATATTACGTGAGCACATAGGTGAAACATGCTATGTCTATATCGATGACATAATTGTGTTCAGTGAGGATGTCAAAACTCATTTTCAAAATGTGGAAAAGATTTTTAAAACCTTACAACAAGCTAACCTCAGGATTTAATTAGATAAATGCGAATTTCTGAAATCGCAAGTTGAATTCCTAGGATTCATAGTCTCCTCAGAAGGTATAAAAGCAAATCCGGCCAAAGTGGAAGCCATCTCCAAATTTCCGCATCCAAAAACTCTGAAAGATTTGCGGTCATTCCTTGGTCTGTCGGGATTTTACCGCAGATTCATCAAGGACTATGCTAAATTGGCAAAACCCCTGACAACCCTTTTAAGAGGGGAGGATGGACGTACGTCCAAAACAGCCTCAAGTAAAAAAATAATAAATTTGACGGAAGCAGCAATAGATGCATTTAATAAAATTAAAAATTCGCTGATTTCAGAAGACGTTATCCTCACGTTTCCTGATTTTAAAAAAGAATTTCACCTGACAACTGATGCGTCAGACTACGCCATTGGCGCTGTATTGTCGCAAGATAATAAACCAATTACTTTTATATCAAGAACTCTTAATGAAGCGGAAGAACACTACGCCGCTAAAGAAAAAGAGATGTTGGCCATAGTATGGGCCCTTAATTCATTAAGAAGCTATCTGTATGGCCCAACTAAACTCAAGATTTTTACAGACCACCAGCCATTGACGTATGCGTTGAGCAATAAGAACACCAATCATAAAATGAAACGATGGAAGGCTATACTCGAAGAGTACAACTACGAGTTGAAATATACGCCTGGTAAATCCAACGTCGTTGCCGATGCATTATCTAGACCTCCACGAAATAGCCAAATTAATTCTCTCACAGTAACTCAACATAGCGACGAAAGCTCCGGCCAGAATCTAATCCAAATTGTAGACGCACCCCTAAATGTGTTTAAAAATCAAATTATTCTAAATGTAAATGTTTGCGTATCGGAATGTAGGAACGTAGTTAATTCAATTGTTAACCCCAACGAACAATTCAACAGGGCTGTTGACGAAACTATTTACGTCCAGCACAGGAACAATCTTACTGAATTGGACAGGGTCCCCGATGTAGTAAAATGTCTCAGGGAATTTTCCGGAACTCCGGGTGAGTTCAGCTCCTGGCGCAAAAGCGTTGAGAGAATATTGAACATTTACGAATTCTCTAGGGGAACACCCAAATACTTCGGCATGTTAAATGTCATACGAAATAAAATCACTGGAAACGCTGACGCTATATTGGAGTCATATAACACCCCCCTAAATTGGGAATGCATTTCAAAGTGTCTAACACTACATTACGCGGATAGACGTGATGTGGGCACTTTAGAATACCAGTTGACGATGCTTGTACAAGGAAGTGAAAACATCGAGTCCTATTATCAAACGGTTTACAATCATCTGTCCCTTATTCAAAACAAAATCTCGAGCATGGAACTTCCACCCGATGCACTGCATCATTTATCGGAATCATACAGAGCGAAGGCCTTAGACACCTTCATAAGAGGTCTCAAAGGAGACTTGCCTAGACTATTAGCTATGCGCGAACCAGTTGATCTACCCACTGCACTCAATCTGTGCCAAAAACTAGAAAACCAACAATTTAGATCCAACTGTGCGAACCACAATTTTGGAGGAATGCGAAAACCTTCACATCCAGCTCCACCAATTCCTACACGGAATCACCAACCGTTTTAACCTCAATTGGCGTATCTACCACAACGCCACATGAACTTTCCATCTCGCCCTCCACCGCGTTTTCAAAACTATCAAGTTACACACTCTCAACAGCAACCATTCCCAATGAACAATCAACATAACCAAAGATCAAATTTCCAGAACAACAACACCTACTATACCCAACGAAATCATCAACCCAATAATAATTTTCAAACCAGAGGAGAACCAATGGATATAAGCACCATGAGGACAAATAATGTCAATTACATGAACAGACCAGCACATCTAGCTAAAAACTGGCCACCCGCTCCTAAACGACCAATGCTTCCCCCTCAACAATATATACCTCCGAATAAAATGTAAAGAAATTTTCACGTTGAGTCTTCTGCAGTCGAGCCTCAATTTAATTATCAAATACCAGAAGTACATACCACAATCGATTCCCAAAGTGAAATGAACGATTATTGTGGCATGATCTCTGCCATGAACATCCAGCCAGACAGTGACCAAACATTCAACGAGTATTTAGACCAACAGAATAATAACGAAACCACTGAACAATGTACAGACTTTGTTGATGTGCATTTTTTAGATTAACGAATTCGTCTCTACCATATTTTCAGTGTAGGATGAATGATAATAAGATTCTGCAATTTTTAGTGGACACAGGTTCAAATAAAAATTATATTCAGCCCAACCTTGTCCGAAACCCTATACCTAATCAGGAAAACTTCCGCGCAAATTCAATTTGCGGCGATATCGAAATCACTCACCATACCATGGTTAATTTATTTGACTCAAGCACAAACATAAAATTTATCCTTTTACCGTCCCTCAAGTTATTTCACGCCATTCTTGGCAATGACAATTAAAGAGCTATCCGCCGTCATTTTCACTAAGGAAAATTACATGATCGTAAATAATAACGTCAAAGTCAGGTTGAGACAGCAAATTTCCGAATCAATCCACAACATAAGAGACGATCATATGTCCCAGGATCAAAAGGACAAATTAAACTCTTTGACTATAAGTCATTCCAGTCTATTCGGCGAGCCGAATGAGAAATTAACTTTCACTACCAACGTTAAGGGTAGAATCCGCACAACCACCGAGGATCCAATTTATTCTAAACACTACCCATACGCCGTAGCACTTAAAGAGGAAATAGATAAACAACTTAATCAATTACTAAATGACGGAATCATTCGACCCTCAAGGTCTCCGTTTAACTCTCCGGTATGGATTGTACCGAAGAAAGCCGACGCTTCAGGCGAAAAAAAGTACCGCATGGTAATTGATTACCGAAAGCTTAATTCGGTAAAGATCCCCGATCGCTACCCAATTCCCGAGACAAACGAGGTTTCAGCCCAACTAGGGATAAATAAATACTTTTCGGTGATTGACCTTAAGAGCGGATTTCACCAAATTCCTCTTCACGAGGATGACATCGAGAAAACCTCATTCTCCGTCAATAACGGGAAATATGAGTTCACAAGACTACCCTTCGGACTCAAAAACGCGCCGTCTATTTTTCAAAGAGCTCTAGACGACATATTACGTGAGCACATAGGTGAAACATGCTATGTCTATATCGATGACATAATTGTGTTCAGTGAGGATGTCAAAACTCACTTTCAAAATGTGGAAAAGATTTTTAAAACCTTACAACAAGCTAACCTCAGGATTTAATTAGATAAATGCGAATTTCTGAAATCGCAAGTTGAATTCCTAGGATTCATAGTCTCCTCAGAAGGTATAAAAGCAAATCCGGCCAAAGTGGAAGCCATCTCCAAATTTCCGCATCCAAAAACTCTGAAAGATTTGCGGTCATTCCTTGGTCTGTCGGGATTTTACCGCAGATTCATCAAGGACTATGCTAAATTGGCAAAACCCCTGACAACCCTTTTAAGAGGGGAGGATGGACGTACGTCCAAAACAGCCTCAAGTAAAAAAATAATAAATTTGACGGAAGCAGCAATAGATGCATTTAATAAAATTAAAAATTCGCTGATTTCAGAAGACGTTATCCTCACGTTTCCTGATTTTAAAAAAGAATTTCACCTGACAACTGATGCGTCAGACTACGCCATTGGCGCTGTATTGTCGCAAGATAATAAACCAATTACTTTTATATCAAGAACTCTTAATGAAGCGGAAGAACACTACGCCGCTAAAGAAAAAGAGATGTTGGCCATAGTATGGGCCCTTAATTCATTAAGAAGCTATCTGTATGGCCCAACTAAACTCAAGATTTTTACAGACCACCAGCCATTGACGTATGCGTTGAGCAATAAGAACACCAATCATAAAATGAAACGATGGAAGGCTATACTCGAAGAGTACAACTACGAGTTGAAATATACGCCTGGTAAATCCAACGTCGTTGCCGATGCATTATCTAGACCTCCACGAAATAGCCAAATTAATTCTCTCACAGTAACTCAACATAGCGACGAAAGCTCCGGCCAGAATCTAATCCAAATTGTAGACGCACCCCTAAATGTGTTTAAAAATCAAATTATTCTAAATGTAGGAAATACTCCCTCATACCAATTTCAAATTGTTTTCCCCACCTATCATCGCCATACTATTACAGAGTCTGAATACACTCAAGAAAACTTAACAAAAATATTTAAGAAATATCTCAACCCTTCAGTCATTAATGGACTTAAAACAGAAGAACGAATTCTGGGCATGGTCCAAGAAATACATCCAGTACACTTCAAACAGTATCGGACACGCTTCGCAAGGTCAATAGTCACTGATCTAACTGACGAGAACCAACAAGAAGCAGTGATAATTGAAGAGCATAACCGTGCTCATCGAAACGCTCGTGAGAACAAATTCCAAATCTTACAAAGCTTTTACTTTCCCCAAATGAAAGCTAAAATAGATAAAGTAACGAAATTGTGTAAAGTGTGCAAAGAACATAAGTATGATCGACACCCCAATAAACCCCAAATTCAATCGACCCCTATTCCAGAATACCCCGGCCAAATAATCCATATTGACATTTACTTTACCGACAAAAAAATCATTTTAACTGCAATAGACAAATTTTCCAAGTACGCCTTAGCCAAAATACTAAAATCAAGAGCCTCAGAGGATATTAAACAACCTCTCAGAGAATTGGTATTAGCGTTCGGAGTCCCACAAACTATTGTTACGGACAATGAAAAATCCTTGGCTTCTAGTTCCATAACCTTCATGTTGCAAAACATGTTCGGCGTAAAAGTCTTTAGAGCTCCCCCTTACACAAGTTCGGCAAATGGACAAATCGAAAGATTCCACTCAACACTCTCCGAAGTAATCCGTTGTCTCAAAACAGAAAACACACATAAAACATTTTCAGAGTTACTTGATATATCTATCTACGAGTACAATCGATCCGTGCACTCTACAACTGGTAAAAAACCAATCGATACATTTTTCGGGAAACAATTGCTTAACAACCCAGAAGAACTCATACGCGTAAGACAGGAAAATATGCAGAGAATAGAAAATAAACAACAAACTGACTTAGAGTATCACAACAGGAAGAAAGACCCTATAAAAAATTATTCTGTAGGAGAAACAATATACGTAAAAAATAACAAAAGAATAGGAAACAAATTAAACCCCAGATACAGAAAAGAGGTAGTAGTTGAAAACAGGAATTCCACAATAGTAACAAAATCCGGTAAAATAATTCACAAGAGTTTAATTAAAAACTAATTTTTCTTTTGCCAGCCTATTACTTGTGCCCTTGAGCACTGCAACCGTTCATATACTAGATTATACAAATTCTCAACTAATCAAGATCAGTACAGGAAGTGCGAAGGTTCAGAGCGGATCTTTCAAAATAATTCACACAGTTAACGTAGAATCCTACCAAGACCTTGTCAACACTATAGAAAAAAACATTATATCCGTTGTAAAACCCGATCATCCTACACGATATCCTCTCCTTCGAAACACTACGAATAAAAGATTATTTAGGTAGATTAAGAGTAAATAACAGAAATAAAAAATCATTAGATTTCATTGGTAGTACGTGGAAATGGATCGCGGGAAACCCGGATCATCATGATTACGAAATTTTAACCGACAAAATGAATAATGTATTGCAAAACAACAATAATCAAGTTGTGATTAATAGGATAACATTAGACAAGATAAACGAAGTTACAAACATGTCCAATCACATTTTAAAAATAATAAAAGAAAAAGAAAGTGTAACAAGTAGTTTAATTTTTGGAATGAAATATAAATTAGAATTAGTTAAGGAAGAAATCGTAAACATTGCATATGCAATACATTGGGCCAAAGCCAACATTGTAAATTCGTTCATACTTTCAAACAACGAAATAAATATAACCGAAATTATAATTAAGCAAGAGCATTTTCCATATGTTAATCTAGACGAAGCATTAGAATTTGCAAATGTAAAGATAGCTTCCAATAATAAAGATATAGTTTACATATTAGATTTACCTACTACCGAGAATAAAATTTGTAATATTATGATGCTTAAAGCTGTTAAAAAAATTGATAAAATTAACAAAATACCATATGAATCAATACTAGAATGTAGCAAACAAATTTATGGTTTAATAAAAGATTGCAAAACATTTAATAACTTAGCAATATGTAATAGAAATAATATAATAGATATTAGTAATTCAACCTGTATACCCAGACTGCTCAATAGTAAACAAGCTAATTGCACCCTCATTAACAATCAGCACATACCAATCATAGACGAAGTATAAGCAGGAGTATTACTATTGAACCAATACGATGGAACAGTAACTATCAACGATGAACCAATAGAATTAAACGGAACATACGTCATTCGCCACACAAATGCTACAATACAAATTGATGGACAAGAAATAAGAAACACCGAATTAATTATTCATCAACCAATGCCAGCAATACTTCAACCGACTTCTCTTCCAAATAAACTCGAAGAAATGCTGTCACTACAGATGTTAAAGCAGCTCTACAATAAGGGAACATTAAAGATAGAATTATTAGAGAAGGAAAATAGAATCGGCACAGTAACAAATATTGGATTGATAATCGTCATACTCATAGTTGCAACAGCATCCGCAAAAAAGATGATCAGCAAACGCATTAAGCCTGAAAAAAAAGATGTTCAACAACCCATACATTCAACATCAACAACCATAGGTATCGAAGATATCCCAAATCTCCTAAAAGCATCCAAATCGAACGAGGACGTTCGAACCTAAGGATGGAGGAGTTAACGACAATCAGATTACAACACCATCAGCGACACGCGCAACATAGGTTCACACAGGTTCACACAGATATGTAATACTTCGAATTGCTTGGATGCATGAACGCGAAATGCACCGTGGGAACTATGCTGAGCGAGCAGTTCTGGCTTCATTATTAGATTAAATAAATTTGTAATTCAGTTATTAAGTGGCCGTGAAGGCATAAAGTATTTTTTTTATTACAATTAAAGGTTAAATTGTTTAATTTATATAAACACACATTATATATATATAAACACACATGGACATAATTATAGAATTGAATTTAAATTTAACGACTTTACTTTGAACTCTGGTCACCCTGAGCTTACCCCGGTTGGGGAAAACACCGTTACGCCAGTTACAGTATATAGGCATGGAGATGCTGATCTTTTTTGGTACGGAATGTTATAAAATACCACTTATTTTGGGTGATTTACATCTAATGATTCGATACCTACGTGAAAAATTCAATCTGCATATAAATAATAGATAGAAACAACAAAATCTAAAACTACAATAGATACTGTTTTTAAACGTTATCTAGAAAATTTTGAGTCAAAAACTTACGTTTCATATTTTAGTTACTATAACTAACGAAAGTGTCAACTATACTACTCGTAATATAAACATCATCAGATAACATTAGATAACATCTCATGATGTTTATATCGAAGATATATATTAAAAATAAAACTATTTTGTCTATATTTGTATCATTTTTTCATTAAAACCTGTAATTACTTAAGGTATTTTAAAATAGTTTTCTTTTTATTAAATTCTCTATATTAACATCGCGTGCCCGTGGCTGGCTGACTGGCTGGTCAGATCTTGTGAACAATATTTATTAGACTTTCTAAAGACCGATTTTATTCAAATTTTGCACACATGTGTATTTCCGATGATAATACTTTTTAATAAAATTTTAGGCCTCGGGTTTGGAAGTGATCAGGCCCTCGTGGTCGGGGGGACCCATACAAATTCTATAAAAAAAGGGCCCGATTTTTATAAAAAAAAATGGATGTGTGGGCACAACACGATTTTCTTTTACGGACGGGACCGGGACATTTTGTAAAAATTTGGAAGTGAACGCGCCCCGTAGTTTTTGCACACATTTACACAAATTTTATAAAAAAAGTACCCGATTTTCTTTAAATCTTATACGCATGTGTATCTCCGATTGACAACCTTTTTTAAAAAAATTTGAAAGTGATCGGCCGCCGGTGTTGGGGGGCACCCATACAAATTTTATAAAAAAAAGTACCCGATTTTCTTCAAAGCCCCGGCGTCTCATACAATTTTTTTTAATGTTCCTGATTTTCTTAAATTTGTTTACACATGTGTATCTCCGATAAGAGAGTTTACAAGAAAAATGTTAATTTTTATGGGCTGTTATTTTTAATTCTCTCTATATCTCTGTCATTGTACGCCTTAATACACACTAACATCTCGTTAAGATTTAAAGTTTATATTGCCAAAGAAGTTTTTTTTTGGGACGTGTCCACTGTATACACGCAATTTTCTTTTATTCATAGGGTTACTTTTAGGAGGAAAAGTACAAAAAATCTTTTTTAATAAAACTAAAATCCTTTTAAGCTAATTCAGTCTTTAGACTATCCATGTCGTGAGCTGAGAAGCTCTGCTTTACTACCTTAATGAGAAATTACTAATTGGACTTATTGGCAACAGTGTAGTGGGGATAGTGTGGTGAGGACAGTGTAGTTGGAGCAGTGTGGTGTGAGCAGCTGGGCAACGCTGGGGATTTCAGCTATTCATGTATAAAATAATATCGAGTAATATATTTACGAAAGTATAAACGTATTTTTTATGTGTTTTCGTAAAGCTATTTTGTGAGTTCATTTGCATTCAAATGATAGAATGATTTAAAACTACATAATATTGTACTCCGATATTCGTCTGGTGTAAACTAATACTTGATTTACATTTGAGCCGTGCGAGAAAAAATGAGCAGGACGGCTGTTAAAAGAAATTCTGTTTATCCAGACGAGAGAAGTAGTATATTTTTCAATGTTCCCCTCCAGATAGTGTCAATATCTTCTGGCTAACCACAACTTCAATTTAACTATAGTAGGCCCGCTCATTTTTTCTCGCACGGCTATAGTCTTGTTAAATTCGATAGAAGCTGGTAGTATTTAGCACCAATACAATTTATTAATACTTGCCGCTTTTTTGTCGGATCGACAACGTTTCGCAGCGCCAGATAATTTTCCAGCCTCTTAATGTAGTTTGGAAAAGGTTCCTCACTTTCGCTGAACGCTTCAAAATGTAAATTAGGAACACCGGATGCCGGTTGTAGGTTTTGTAGTGCATTTGTCAATGCTTGTAGTAAATAGTAATTGCGTAGTTTCAGCCCCCGAAGATCCAGGTATAAACAGCATGAAGGAGAATCGGTAGCAAACTATTTGGCAGATTGAAAAAGTTGAGCGTCTACTGTAATTTTATTTGCGAGTCGTGCAGCAAGACGACATTAAAAACACACTTGCGTTCTCAATTCATTAGAGGACTGAGGGATTCCGATATTAAGGAACGACTTCCGCGGGAGTGAAACATGACGCTGGAGAAGACGATCGAAAATGCACTTGCAATGGAAGCATCGAAAGCCGAAAGCCGCAACATGCAGAATATTCATCAAGTACGGACCAAAGGGTTAGATCGAACAAAATTTAGAACAAATGCTAATAGCAATAAATCTACAAATAGTTTTTCAAGAAATAACAAACTCGCATGTTTCAGATGTGGAAAACACACCCTTTGGCAAACAAATGTCGAGCAACAAATCTATATTGCAAAAAGTGCAGAAATCGTGGCCATGTGGCTTCAGTGTGCATGCGATCACAATCAATTCATCGAGAGGCGAATACACTGCAAGTCTCACAAGCTGAATATGAAGAAAGTCAAGAAGATAATAATAGGCCGTTTGAGTTAAACGTGCTTAATTTTGCTAAAGAAAATAATCGAAGCACATGTTCCATTAAGAAAAATCGAAAATTTAATATACAAGGTGGGAAGTACTACATAACCCTAAAAATTAATCATAAAGATATTTCAATGGAATTTGACACCAGAGCAGCGATATTAGTCATGAATTATGACACTTTCACTGCCCACTGGCCAAACGCAAAAATTGTACCAACAAAAATAATGCTCAAAACATACAATAATAACACTTTTCCTGCATTCGGTAAGTCTGATGTGTTCGTCTAATACGAGAAACGGAATGTAAGGTGCGATCTATACATTGTAAAGGAACCGTTTGATACATTATTGGGAAGAGAATGGGTAAATGCACTTGGCCTTTTACAAATTAATTCTGTTGATACATTTACAGATCGAGATTTAACTTTGATGAAGCAGCAAATTTTTGAAAATCACAGAGAAATCTTTAGTTATAGATTTGTCGAGAATACCTTGTTTATTTTGTCTATCACGAAAATATTATTATTATTATTATTACAAATATTTATTAACGTAAATAAATTACATAAATAAACTATAACAAATTAGTGCACTAACAACTAAAGGTCTTCGGCACGATGTTCAATGACATTAGTAAGATTAGGTTAGAAATTATTAAATTAGGTGTATCTGTCCTGTTTTTTTTAAAAATTCTATAATTAGAATTATGTTTTTTTCTGATATGTTTTGTAGTAGAGCTGTTATTGAAGTAGTTGGTAGTATGCGATCTATGGCGGTTTTTGTACTACTGCACTCAAACAGAAAGTGATTGAGTGTCAGGTTGGCCACCGGTTGGCAGACGGAACAAATTCGTTTTAATTTCCCGGAGAGAAGATGTTCATGCGTCAGTTTAGTGTGTCCTATTCGTAGCCGTATATACTTTGTCAGCTTCGCCCTTTCGATGGATACTGGGAATTTCGGGGCTTCTCCGTTAGGATTGATTGACTTGTAGAAGTGTGAGTAGAGGGACCAGTCCTGGTAGGTTCTTAGATGGTTGTACTTTGAGATTGCTTTGTGCATATCCGTCCTGCTGAAAGTCAGTTTCGTGAGCATTGGTGCTTTTGTAGCGTATTTTTCTGCTTCGTCTGCTGTTGTGTTGCCCGCTATACCAATATGACCTGGGATCCACATTATTTTAATTTTATTGGGGAAGCAGATCAAAATTTCTCTAATTTTTGCGACACACGCATCGTTGTTAAAAATATTCATAGTCGCTTCCAGGACTGACTTTGAGTCAGTGCATATTAAATATTTCCCGCGAAGAGTTGAAAAATGCACCAAGGCAGACTTTATTGCTTCCGCTTCCGCCGTAAATATTGAGCATTGGTTTTGTAGTATTGCTACTTCTTGAATGGCAAGGGCAGGATTTATGACCGCGTATGCTGTACCGCAATCCGATTTAGACCCGTCGGTAAATGCTATTTTCCAGTTTTCTTTGGTGAATTTATGAATTGTTTGCTTGTAGCTTATCATATACATTGAACAGCTGGTTGAATGCTTCCTTAGGTGCATGAGGTCCGTAACAATGCTATTGTACTCAAGAAACCACGGTGGGTGTTTAGGAAGAATTACCTTATGCGGCTTATTTATAAAATCGAAGTTTTTTGAAGCTTGTTGTATTTTGCATATGGCTGATGGTTTTTTTGGAGCTGTTGTACGTCGACCGAGATTCGTTAAGTTGATGAGCTGGGGAGAGTTGAAAAGAAATAATTTCGGAATGAGCCGTGTGGTTGTGGACTCAATCCTTCTTTCGATTGTTGGAAGCCCAGCTTTTGTCAAAATGTTTTTCATGGGGGACGTTCGGAAAGCAGCTATGCTTAATCTGGCAGCCGAGTGGTATACCGGTTTAATCTTGGAGATGTTGTTCTTTGTTGTATTACCATAGATTGGTAATGCGTAATCGATTTTTGCAAGGATAATAGCTTTGACTACATTTATCATAGTATTTGGATGTGCAGAACTCTTTTTACTACACAAAGATTTTATTATATTCAACCGTTTGGAAAGCGATAAGGAAAGAATTGACACGTGCGAAGACCAGTCATACTTATTATTAAATACTAGCCCCAAAATCTTAAGATTAGTGACTTTCGCAATTAGATTATTTGCTAAGTAGATATTTACATCAACACACTTGATTTTTTTACATACGTGTAAATGCTTGTCCCACGAAATTTTTGAACCAGAATATTTCAACCAGCTTTCCAAATCTACATTAATACTTCCAATAATAGATGCCATAGTTGTAGTGTCTTTAAATTTGCAAATTAGGTACAGGTCATCTGCATATATGCAATGATTCAGGTGTTTGTGGCGGTAGAAAAGCGAATTAAGTTTTTCAAATGCTATTAGGAAAAGAATCACTGACAGCGGAGATCCCTGCGGAATGCCGTTATGTAGCGGCCATACTCGTGAATGGACGGTATTTACTCTGACTCTAAACCTTCTATTGGTTAGAAAAGCCTTGATAAAATTACATATATTAGGGCCAACCTTCCAGGCCACTAGTTGATCCAGGATAGCATGGATGCCTATTCTGTCAAAAGCTTTTTCGAAATCAATAGAGATTATTGAGATGTGATTTTTGGTTGATATGGCATCTGCAATTAGGTGATCTATGAATAGCATGGCGTCAAGCGTGCCCTGGCCTTGTTTGACAGCAGTTTGTTTGGGGCTTATTAGATTCATTTTACGAAGAAACCAGCTTAGTCTGCGTGCGATGATTTTCTCGAGGATTTTGGAGGTGCAAGATATAAGTGAGATTGGTCTAAACCCTTCGATTTTGTTCTTTGGCTTATCGGGCTTAAGTAAAGGAAGTATTGTTGCAACTTTCCATTCCTGTGGTATTATGGCTGAAGAAAGTATATTGTTGTAGAGAGAGCAAAGTATTTTTTTAACAGAGAGCGGAAGATTGAGTAGCATTGGATAAGTCACTTTGTCAAAGCCTGGAGTTTTTCCCTTAACAGCTTTTAGGGCAGATTCTAGTTCGAGCATGGAAATGGGGGCCTCTATATATTTTGCTGATTTTGACGGCGCACAAAAGATAGTGGGTACAAATACTTTTTTCTTATTTTCAAGAAATGTCGAAGTAAAGTTTTGATCTTGTGAGTAGGACGACCACTTTTTTGCGAATAAATTCGCTATTTCCAAAGGATCGGTGACATTGGTATTGTTTTCTGATTCGATCGACTCTAATGAGAAATAAGCACTAGTGCGAGATAGGCGTTTGATGTTATTCCAGATTTTTTTAATCGGTGTTTTGGGGTTTATGCTGGAAGTGAAATTTTCGAAGGAGATGGCTTTTGATAATTTTACCTCACGTTTGAAAATCGCATTGGCTCTTTTGTATGCAATAATGTTTTCATTAGATGGCCTTCGTTTGCAGGCTGTCCATAGATTTTGTTTTTCTGTCCTGAGTTTCGCTAACTTTTTTGACCACCATGGGACCGACCTTCTGAAAGTCTTTGAAGAACTGTGCGGCATGGAATTATTGGCAGCTGCAATAATTTTTTTATGAAATTGTGCGGCGGAACGGTTCACGTTGTCTGATAGACGGACAATTTCTGTAGAAAAAGTTAGTTCTTCCTGAAATTTAGACCAATTCGCCAAGTCAGTTTTAAACCGAGTAAGTTTTCCAGTGTGACAATAGTTTTTGCCATATGTTATTGTTAGGAGAATGGGATAGTGGTCGCTGCCATGTAGATCGGTTGTTACTTTCCATGTTAATAGTGGTGCGATATTGGATGAAACGAGAGAAAGGTCGACATGTGTGAAGGTGGAGCGAGTCGAAAAATGAGTAGCCGAACCATCATTAAGAAGAGTAAGGTCAGTTTGTAGTAAATAATTTTCCACTCTCTTTCCTCTATCGTTCGTTTTAGGAGAGCCCCAAAGTGTGCTGTGAGCGTTGAGGTCGCCAAGTATTAAGCATAGAGCTTGTAAATTCTCCGATAACATTATCAGTTGATTCAGGGAAAAATACTCATTCGGTGCTATGTACATTGATATTATCACTAATTTGAAAGGGGACGCAATCTCAACTGCGACCATACATAGGTTAGAGTTAATGTTCAGTCGTTTGTGTAAGTTAACGACGAATAAGTTGAAGCCGCACATTCGCAAGAACGCTCTGTAAACATCCGCTGGACGCAGCTCCATAAAAGTATTTCGTCTGAGTGCTGACACTAATAACGGAACTTACAAAGTATAAACGCATAAATCACGTACAATGTTTCAATTCATCGGACGACGACCACACACAACATAAACATCATAAATTCATCTACATTACGAGTTGTCTGATACGCTAGCCTTCACTTCTGCTGACATCATCAATAATTCGTCAGGATGACCATGATGACTTACTTGGGATGCCAATGCCATTTACTATTATAAAAGAACCAATGTATCTAGTTTTAAATTCAGTTCTAATCTTGTACTCATTTAATAAAGAACATCAGAGCTCTGCTCTGATGAATATTTTTTAAAAACTATTAATAATTTAAAATAGTTTAATTGGCGCCCAACGTGGGGCTCAGGTACGCGAAAAATAATTTAAAGAAAAAGTGTTCTTTCTTAAGTGAAATTAAAATAAAAAAGTGACCTCAAGCAGCTCAAAAAAATTTTTTTTTTCTTTCAACACAAAAAGCCCTTAAGTAGTGCTGTGTTTTTAAGAAGAATAGAGAAGTGACCTCAAGAAGCTCAAAATTCTCAATTCCAAAATTATTCAGCGTGGAAAAACGGCCCTAAAGCAGTGCCTCCTGAGTCCCGAACCCCAGGACTTGCAACAGCGTTTTTTAAACGATCATAGAGAGTGGTGAAACAAAAAAAGGGCCCCTTAGTAGCCGTTCAAACGGAGGAAAAGGAAACGTCGTAGAACGTTAGCCGCATCGCTCCAGATCCAACAATACGACATTCTCGTACGAAGAAAACCAGCAATGTTCCTGATTTTTATACTGTAAGATTATTACTATATTTTTTTATTTAATCCTATATTATTAAAATTTTTGATATAAACCATTATTCTTAAAAATTACCACAAAAATTAAGCAAATCTAAATTCAATTTAAAAGTTAAGTGAATCCGATAATTTGAAAGTACATACAGAAAAGAAAAAATTTGGTATTTTAAAACTTTAAATAAGAAAAAAAGTAGTGAATAAATATTATTAAAGAATATACTAAAGAGAATACTAAAGTAATACTAAGTAATAGAGAGTAATAATTTTTCCATTTCGTTATTTGTGTGTGAATATAAAACATAAGCAATGGCAAATGAAAATATACTTAGACCTCCGGTGCTTAATGTTCCAGACACATCCAATTCCCCTAACACTAACAATCCAATCCGTTTAACACCGGAACTTCAAACAATTATAAGTTCAATTGTTAGCCAAGTCATAAATTCGGAAGGACGAAGCATGATCCAAAACATGCTAAATCCGAATACGGATCTTACCAGAGGAATCGACCAAACGATAAACCCTGAACATCAGGCCAATTTATCGGAACTCGATAAGATACCGGACGTAGTTCGCTGTCTCAGAGAATTCTCTGGTCAGCCCGGCGAGTTCAGCTCATGGAAAAAGAGCGTGGATCGTATTATTCGGCTTTACGAGTCAATCAAAGGTACACCAAAATACTTCGGCGTTTTAAACGTCATAAGAAACAAAATTGTAGGAAATGCGGATATCGCCTTAGAATCCTACAATACACCTCTTAATTGGGAGTGTATATCGCGTTGCCTTACATTGCACTACGCAGACAAGCGTGATTTGGGAACACTGGAATACCAGATGATTTCCTTAGTACAAGGCAATGATTCTGTACAAGGCTTTTATCAAGCAGTGTATTCACACTTGTCCTTGATTCTAAATAAAATCAGTTGCATGGAAGTTGGCCAAGAAGCAATGACTTTACTTACAAAAAATTATAGAGACAAAGCTTTGGACACCTTCGTACGTGGTCTAAAAGGAGATTTGCCTAGGCTCCTCGGAATTCGTGAACCTGTTGACCTTCCACAAGCCCTCTACCTATGTCTAAAATTAGAGAACCAGAATTATAGGTCCAACTATGCCATAAACCACCAGGGAATATCAAGAAAACCACAGTACCATCACCCAAATCCTCCAACACTTCCTCCGCGAAGACCTAATAACAATTTACACCTTCGAACAAATAACGTCCCCTTTTTCCCACAACTTGCATATATTCCACAACCAACTAATAATTTTAATAACAGACCCCCTCAATTTAACAACACCCCATTCCAAACCCAATATTCAAATCGCAATTACCAACCCAACCAAAATCAAGGAAACTTTATGCGACCACCGCCTAGACCACAACCTCGACCAGAACCGATGGACACAAGCACCATTCAGTCGCGCGCAGTTAATTATACTAATCGACCCCAAGGAAATTGGCAAACTGCAACTAAGAGACCCAACTGGACAACCCAAGGACCTACCCCAAATAAAATGCAAAGAACTTTCCATACGACAACCCAAGTTGCGCATCCAGAACCACAAGAGGATGACGAACGCATTAGATTAGGAGACGGAAACTCCGACCAAACTCTGGCTGAATACTTGGGAACAATTGGTGACTTACAGGAATATGAATATCAAGAACCCGATATTGTAAATTCCAATAACACCGAAATCTCCCATGAAGCTCATGACATTCATTTTTTAGATTGAACAGCTCTTCGCTTCCATATTTTGAGTACCGAACGAAGAGCGGAAACACACTAAAATTTTTAATCGATACAGGTTCTAATAAGAACTATATTCACCCGAACTGTGTAAATAAAACTATTTGTAATAAAAATCCATTTTTTGCTAACTCTATAGGTGGCGATGTAAAAATAACACATCATGCCATGTTGCACCTCTTTGGCCTTAACGATATATGTCTCAAATTTTTTATTCTTCCAACCCTTAAATCATTCCACGGTATAATTGGTAACGACAGTCTCACAGAACTCAATGCAGTAATATATACTGCAGAAAACTACATTATATTACACAATAAAATTAAAATCCCCATAAAACAACATTTTTCCAATTTGTTAACAAGATAGATATAAGGACTTCCCACTTAAACCAAGAACAATCGAGTAAACTTTTAAAAACAATTTCGAAATACCCGAACTTATTTACAGAACCGGACGAGAAACTGACATTTACGACTACTGTTAAAGGTGAAATAAGGACAAATGATGAGAACCCCATTTATTCAAAAAGCTACCCATACCCCATGGCATTAAAGGATGAAGTAGAAAAACAGATTAAACAACTCCTAACCGATGGTATAATCCGACCTTCACGGTCACCCTATAATGCTCCCATATGGATTGTACCGAAAAAACTCGACGCCTCTCGTGAAAAAAAGTATAGAATGGTAATAGACTATAGGAAATTGAATGCAGTTACAATTCCTGACCGTTACCCGATTCCGGAGACAAATGAAGTACTTGCCCAATTGGGAAAGAATAAATTGTTTTCTGTTATTGACCTAAAAAGCGGATTCCATCAAATTCCGTTAAAGGAAAGCGATATTGAAAAAACCGCTTTCTCGGTAAATAATGGCAAATACGAATTCGTAAGACTTCCATTTGGTCTCAAGAATTCTCCGTCAATATTCCAAAGAGCACTCGACGATATATTGCGCGAGTACATAGGAAAGATTTGCTATGTCTACATTGATGATATAGTCATCTTCAGCAAGGATGTTCAAACCCATCTAGAAAATCTAGAAACAATATTCTGTACATTGCAAAAAGCAAATATGAAAGTACAACTTGACAAATGTGAGTTTTTAAAAACGGAAGTTGAATTACTGGGTTTTATTGTATCACCCGACGGAATTAAAACAAATCCTGCAAAGGTAGAAGCAATAATGAAATTTCCTTGTCCAAGAACTCTAAAAGACTTACGCTCATTTCTCGGTCTTTCTGGGTTTTACCGGCGATTTATTAAAGACTACGCCAAATTGGCAAAACCCCTCACATCCCTCTTAAGGGGGGAAGATGGACGTTCGTCCAAACACAATTCAAGCAAAAAGCTTATCCATCTCAATGAGGAAGCCATTAATGCATTCAATAAAATAAAAAATTCACTTACAACAGAAGACGTAATGCTCACTTACCCCGACTACAATAAAGAATTCCATCTCACCGCCGATGCTTCAGACTATGCAATCGGTGCCGTGTTAGCACAGGACAACAAACCGATAATGTTCATATCAAGAACACTAAGCAATGCAGAAGAACACTACGCTACCAACGAGAAAGAAGAAATGCTTGCTATTATCTGGTCCCTTAAAACTCTGAGAAATTACCTGTATGGCTCCGCAAAAATTCAAATCCTTACAGACCATCAACCCTTGACATATGCAGTAAGCAACAAAAGCACTAATAATAAAATAAAACGATGGAAGGCAATACTTGAAGAATATAATTACACACTGAAGTATAAGCCAGGTAAAATGAACGTCGTAGCCGATGCATTGTCGAGACCTCCTCGCCAATCCCAAATTAACTCAATGACAGTGACACAACATAGTGACGAAAGCTCAGGTCAAAATTTAATACAAATAGCTAAAGAACCAATTAACGTATTTAAAAATCAGATTTTCCTAGATCTAGATAACACTTCCACTTACCAATTCAAAATTATCTTCCCTACCTATCATCGCCATATCATAACTGAACCTAAATACTCCGAAGAAAAATTAATACATATTTTCAAACGTTATTTAAACCCATCAGTTATCAACGGATTAAAAACAGACGAAAGAACTTTAGGTCTTATACAAGAAGTTTACACCAAACATTTTAGTCAATACCGAATACGATTTGCTCGGAAGATGGTAACCGACATTACTGACGAAGTTGAACAAACGACGAAAATAATAAATGAACATAATCGTGCTCATCGAAGCATCAGAGAAAATAAAATACAGCTTCTACAGAACTTTTACTTTCCCCAAATGCAAGCAAAAATAGGTAAAATCATTAAGCAATGTAAGACGTGCAAGGAACATAAATACGATCGCCATCCCAATAAACCCATGATACAAGCTACTCCCATACCTCAACATCCAGGACATATTTTACACATTGACATTTATTTTACTGACAAACAAATAATACTAACGGCTATAGACAAATTCTCAAAGTACGCACAAACTAAAATTTTACGTTCCAGAGCTGTAGAAGATATTAAGCAGCCACTCAGAGAACTCTTACTTTCATTTGGCGTACCAAAATTAATAGTATTCGATAACGAAAAATCTTTTAATTCCAGTCCGATTACATTTATGCTTGAAAACCAATTCAACATAAAAATATTTAAAGCTCCACCCTATACAAGCTCTGCCAATGGACAAGTGGAACGATTCCACTCTACTTTAGGTGAGATCATGCGTTGCCTTAAATCTGAAAATGTGCACGAATCTTTTCAAGAACTATTAGACAGATCCGTTTATGAGTATAACAACTCAATACACTCCACTACTAACAAAAAACCGATAGAACTCTTTTTTGGACGAACCGTAACCACTGACCCACAACAAATTGAAATAGAAAGACAGGAAAACATCAAAAGACTTGAAGAACAACAAAACGCTGACCTTAACTATCATAATAAAAACAAGTCACCCCCAAAAAATTATTCTGAAGGAGACGAGATCTTCGTAAGAATTAATAAAAGAATAGGAAATAAGTTATCGCCTAGGTATAAAAAAGAAATAGTTGCAAAAAACAATAATAGTACTATACTAACACGTTCAGGAAGAACCATTCACAAAAGCCTTATAAAAAACTAAATTTTTCAATAGAACACTGATTCCACTGTGCAAAGCAGATGTGCAAATTTTGGACTATTCCAACTCCCAGCTGATTAAAATCAACGCGGGACGTGCAAAATTGCAAAATGGATCATTTAAGATCATCCATTTGATCGAAATAGAAGCGTATGAAAAAATAATAAACGACCTGGAAGCTATGCTAGGATCATACGTACCAAAAGAGAATCCCTTACATCCTGTCCTTTCCTATGACATTTTAAGAATTAAAACACACCTATCTAGACTTAGAATTAATAATAAAACTAAAAGATCGCTAGATTTTATAGGTAGTGCATGGAAGTGGATAGCAGGTAATCCTGACCACCATGACTACGAAATAATTACAGATAAGATAAATAAAGTATTAGAAAATAACCATAAGCAAATCGTTATTAATAAAATATCTATGAAAAAAATAAATGAACTAACAAACGCAACAAATAGTTTACTTCAAATGTTTAAAGAAAAAGAGAAAAATAGTAACACAATAATTATGAGAATAAAATATAAACTAGATATAATTAAAGAAGAAATCATTAATGTTGCATACGCCATTCATTGGGCAAAAGCTAACATAGTAAACTCCTTTATTTTATCCAATACTGAAATAAATATAGCGGAAAAAATATTAAAAATTGAAAATATTCCATACACAAACATTGATGAAGCATTAGAATTTGCCGAAATTAAAATCGCATTAAATGATAAAAATTTGATTTATATTTTAAGTTTTCCAACTACCAAGGTAGAAACATGTAACTTGTCAATTTTAAAACCAGTAAAAATTAAGAAAGTAATAAATAAAATTAATTTTGAATCAATTATAGAATGTAATGAAGAAATTTATGGCATCTCAAAAAAATGTAAAACATATAACAACTTATCAATTTGTAATAATAATAATATTCAAAACTTAAGAAATGCATCCTGCATCCCAAAGCTAATAAAGAGTCAGAAAGCTAATTGTACTATCGTCAACAACGAACATGTCCCAGAAGTAGAAGAAGTCGCACCAGGAATCTTGCTGTTAAACCAATTCGATGGACCAGTGCTGATCAACAATGAAACCGTGATGCTTAGAGGTACTTTCATCATCAAACACTTCAACACCCCCATTGAGGTCGACGGAAAAACAATCCTGGCTAAAGAAGTAACTCAATATCAACCATTACCGGCAATACTACAACCATCCCACAAACAAAGTAAAATAGAAGAAGTACTATCCCTGGAGATGATTAAAGAGCTATATGTCAACCGCACAGAAGAAATCGACTCACTCCAAACCAAACATAAAATCAACCTATCCATAAACATCATCTTAATAATTATCCTATTGGCAGCTATTACATTTGTATGCAGAAGACCGGATGGCAGAAGTCATACACGGGGAGACACAGTTTTAACTATCAACAACCCAGCATTAACAACTGTTGGCATTGAAGACATTCCGCATCTAATAATCTAATAACATCAACATAAACTCACGAGGACGTTCGATTTTAAGGGCGGAGGAGTTAACGACGAATAAGTTGAAGCCGCACATTCGCAAGAACGCTCTGTAAACATCCGCTGGACGCAGCTCCATAAAAAAATTTCGTCTGAGTGCTGACACTAATAACGGAACTTACAAAGTATAAACGCATAAATCACGTACAATGTTTCAATTCATCGGACGACGACCACACACAACATAAACATCATAAATTCATCTACATTACGAGTTGTCTGATACGCTAGCCTTCACTTCTGCTGACATCATCAATAATTCGTCAGGATGACCATGATGACTTACTTGGGATGCCAATGCCATTTACTATTATAAAAGAACCAATGTATCTAGTTTTAAATTCAGTTCTAATCTTGTACTCATTTAATAAAGAACATCAGAGCTCTGCTCTGCTTACCGCTTATACGCGGTACTCAACAACGTTATACCACGATAATTACTGCATTTTGTGATATCTCCCTTCTTATATATGGGGCACAGGTTGCCTCTTCGCCAGTCTTCTGGCATAGCTTCTTCTTCCCATACTTGCACTATTATTTCATGAATTGCTTGGTGTAATGTGTGCCTCCTATTTTTATCAGTTCCGCTGGGATACTATCAGATCCCGGGGCCTTATTATTTTTGAGCCGATTTATCGCTCTGCTAACTTCGTCTATGCTTGGCGGCGGCAACATAGTATGATCTTCGGTCATTGTTGGAGCCTCCAATTCCTCAGTTAGCTGGCCATTTAGCAACTCATGAAAGTCGACGTTGGCACCTCGGTAAGTTTGTACCGTCATCAAGTTCGGGTTGTGGCGGCGGTCTATCAGACCACGTGTTGATAGACCGCGAGTGACTCCATCAGGAGATACCCAGGTGGCTTTGTGGATATTTTTACGCGCAAACCTTGTACTCGAAACAACCAAATTATTGCTTGCTGTCATCTCTATGGGTCGTTGTCCATTGTCAGTAGTGTTCTTGTGTAAGCTGCCTGAACTTTGCTCCCTACCATTTTAGCATTCATATCCCCCAGAATGATTTTTACATCATACTGAGGGCAGGCATGGAGTTCCCGTTCGACTGATTCAAAGAATTCTTCTTTTTCATCATCTGGGGAATCCTATGTAGGTGCGTGAACGTTTATGAGGCTTATGTTTTTAAATTTGCCCCGCACGCGAAGGATGCATAGTCGTTCATTTACTGCTTTAAAGCCGATAACGGTGGGTTTCATTCTTTTGCTGACTAGAAACCCCACCCCGAGAACATGATGTCTTGCATGACAGTTGTAATATATGTCATATTCTAATTTTTTTAAGACACCATTCGCCCTCCATCGCATCTCCTGAATTGCTGTTATGTCAGCATTATATTTGGACAGGGTATCGGCTAGCTGCTGTGCAGCTCGAGCTCTATACAGTGAGCGTACGTTCCATGAGAAAATATTTAAAGCCGTTTAGCCGTTTTCGTTGCCGTGGTCGTCGTCGTTCATCAGTGTATCCGAGGCTGATTTTGGGTTCCGTAATAATAATTTTTTACAGGAGAGGTTATTGGCCTATGGCGGCAACCACGTGGAGGTTCGATCGCGCTTCCACCAGTCAGAGATAGTTACGGCCACCTGCAATTCTAGAGCATTCTGTGTTATTCCCCCTATTCTGCTGATGGCTGACAGCCAAGGGCACGATCACTTTCAAATTTTTACAAAAAGTGTTGTTCATCGGAGATATACATGCGTATAAAATTTTAAGAAATTCGCGTAAATTTTGTAAAATATTTGTGTGGGAGCCCACGACCCCGAGTCTCGAGGGGCTCAAAATTGAAACAAAAACAGTCGAAAGTGTTGTCATCGGAAACACACATGTGTTCAAATTTTGAATAAAATCGGTCTTTAGAAAGTGGGTTACAAATTGATCACAAAATCTGACCAGTTAGCCAACCACGTGCACTCGAAGTTAATATAGAGAATTTAATTAAAAAGAGGACATGACTGGCGCCGTGGTTCAACACACACATCATCGTCATCATAACATCACGTACAATGAAATAAATAAATATTGCTAGTTAGGTGTATAATGCATATTGCATATAATTCCCCAAACACAATGATGCAGCTGCGGTGATAGTAAATGTAAAAGTATGAACTTTCAGAAGTATAAGTATACACAAATGCAATTGTACGCCCAGAATGAGCAGTTGCGGCGTAGCAAATAGCTGCAGTATGACTTGTTAGGCGTATTTTATTTACCGAGGAATAAGGAATTAGAGTTTGAAAACCAGCAAAACAGCAGATTTTCTTATTCCAAAGAAGGAATAAGATAGTGCAAATGATGTTGTGATTCCTTATTCATTATTCCTAGGCAAATAAAATACAGCTGTTTTACTTTTAACTTTTGTAGCACTGCAAGATTGACAGCTTCTACCTCTACTACCACCGCAGTTGCAATGCATTCTGTTTGGACAGTCAGCATTCAAATGCTAGAATGATTTCAAGCTACATAATTTTGTACTGCAATATCGTCTGTTAACAACATTCCATGAGCTGCACACAACAAAAGCCGCGTTTGATTGGACTGAAGACTACAACTCTTCATTTAATTTAATTGAGTGACTCTTCACTAAAATTGAGCTACTGTAGTGTGTAGTTCGATTGGTATTCTTCATTCAGATAAATGTCAATGTAACTATTCTGAAGTAACTACATGAGCAGAACAACTCTTCACTTACTTCAGTTGCCCAATGTCGCCAAATTTTCAACTGAAGAGACTGTTCGATTGACATCTCTTCACTTCTTTTACTACCGATACAGCTACTAATTCAATTAATTCAGTCCAATCGAACGCGGCTAAATCCAACAGTGTAAAATGATGAATGATTTCAAGCTACATAATGTTGTAATGTGATATTCGGCTGTGTAAAAACTAAGATCAAACGTTAGCATTAGTTGTGTTCAACCAGCTGCACTGGACTACTCTGGAGAAAAAGAAAAGTGTAGCTTTTTTGTGTTCATTGAGAAAATTTCTGCACTGACTTACAGTGATTAGCCCTCATTGAGCTGAACTAGTGTACTCCAGTTCTGAATATTCTGCACTAGCTTTTGAGGTGAAAAAATTTGAAGAAAATCGGGTAAATTTTTTAAAAAAATTGTGTGGTAGCCCCCCGACCCCGAGGACCAAGGTGACCCAAATTTTAATAGAAAGTATTGTCATAGGAAATACCCATGTGTGCAAAGTTTGAATAAAATCGGACTTTAGGAAGTGTGTTAAAAATTGATCACAAGATTCTGCCTAACAGCCAGCCGGCCACGGCCACGCGAAGTTAATATAGAGAATTTAAAAAACATACATAATATTATTTAAAAACAAAACTTGGTTGTTTACAATGTTTTTAGTTTCACCTTCAAGAGCAAGAATAAATAAATTCTTAGGTGAACCCACCCCAAGGCAAGCAAAATAAAGTTGTCCCTGGGGAAAATATGGCGATCTCAAATCTATACTCCGCGTCCGCAGTACTTAAAAAACTGGCCGACCTATTGAGCGTCATCGAAAACGCGAGTTTTACTGGAAATTGCAATCTCTTCAATTTAATAGGTAGATATTTCGAAATGATAGTAGCTTCAATAATATTGCCCAGCATATTTTTCACGCACAGTCTTGTGCCGTTGCAAAGTTTTGGCGAGTCGAAATTCCGTAGTAAAATAATTGGAGATTCCACTGTAAGTAAAAGACGATGTGGTGGCAATCCAGACGAATCAAGTGAGCTTAGGAACTCTGTTAGATAACTAACTTCCTCATCAGCTTCTACTACGGTATCGATACACTTAGTGCCTATGGCAAGTATTTGATTGTTTGTTTCGTAGGTGTCTCCATTTTTAGCAGCAAGAATGGCCCCTTTTCGCAACCGGTTCAAAATGTGATAGTTTTAAGAAACAGCCGGATAAATGGAATTTTTTAGTTCTGCGGCAGATTTCAAAAATCGATGTCAATTTTACATTGCCATAAGACACGGCAACTAATCTACCTTTTTCAATTTAAAGTAGGAGCGACAATGTCCCCACCCCCAAATCCAGCCAGTCACCTAGTACCATTCTAAACACCACTATTCATCTCAGCGACTCCGAAAACTATGGGATACGACACTAATATCGGTCCAAAGATACAACTCACCCATGGGAGTGACCAACACTATTCATCTCAGTGGCCCCGAGAACTATAGAATGTACACTAATATCGGTCATCCCCCTCAGTTATCGACCCCCTTAGAGCTGTCTTAACATCACCATTCAACTCAATGGCCCCGAAAACCTTAGAATCATCACTAATATCGGTATAAACAAAAAATTCTTTATTTTATATACTTATATAGAAGATAGATAGATAGATTGAAGAGAAGTTAACAGAGCAACATTAACACACGCATTTGAAATGGGTATCGTGTATCGTCAATATGGTCGTTTTACTTGGTCTCTTTATACCATGTAATTTTATCATTGAGTTATTAAAACTTAATAATGTACAAATGATTAAATAAAATGTTCTTTTATACCGGGTATATCCGCTAGTCTAATATTTAAATTTGAAACTATGTTTGTGTGCTTTTACTACAAATCCACACCGTTGATCGTATCAAATAATATTTGTTTATGATGCTTCACTGATGTGTTGAAGGAACCGTAAGCATAAGTAAGAAAGTTGGAGTGATGCTAGGGATAGGGGTAAGTGACTTAACATGGGACATAAAAGTATGACATACAACTCAGGACAACGCACTGATACCACCCTGTTGACCCCCCCTCCCAACCCACCAGTCACTTAGCCTATAGCGCCCGGGACAAAACCCTGTATAATGGTGAAAACCAGATAAAAATCGGACCAGTAGTTTTAAAGTTTATCTGAAACAACTGGCATTGTCCGGCCACCCAACTGACCACCGACTTACGACACCCACAGACCACTTTGTTCTGCGTTATGGTCAATTTAAAGCACATTCGGCTCTTTATGCATTGCCGTAAGAAAATATCATAGTTTCAAATGGCAAGTTATTGTCATTTGATGTGGGTACAACGGGTAAGTTACAATCCATCCGACCCAATCGTGTATGCTTGTAGAATGCGTTACTGTTAGCATTCTAAAAGTCTATATAGAGATAAGAAAAAAATGCATCACGGCAATTGGTGTTTGTAAATAAACGCTCCCGAATCAATATCTTATTATATGCCAGCAATTATTTTAAATATGGTAAAATGAGTTTAAGTTTAGTTTAGTTTTGACGCTTCCAGTGTGAAGACCAAATATTTTATTCTCGCTGTTCAGACTGCTTTGCTTTGTTCCCAAGTTAGTATATGTATTTTTGTATATATATATATACATTGTTAAGCAGTCGTAAAGAGCTTAGTATTAATATCAATAATAGATACTTCTTAAAATCGTAAAATAAATTTATAAACTCAATAATAAGTGATTAAACATTTGTAAAGAACAAAGATATGAGGTCACAATTTGTGCATATATAAATGCTTAGATTATATACATATACATATATATACATATAGCGAGAATATTCAAAACAAATGCTTAGATATCTGCTGATTTTCGCTTCATTTTGTGTGAACGTTAATGGCCTGAAACAAATTAAGACTTCGTATTATTTAATTTGTGTTCTGTTATGACGTACCCAAAATAATTTAAACAATCAATTTAAATGATAAAAATTTACAACAATTGCAGCGTTTACTTTCAGCTGGTACAAGCAATGCGTTGCCAACTTTTTAGTTACATATATTATTTACTTGTGAATTTCTTATATTATTGCAAATTGTGTGTATAATAACTAATAATCATCCTTGTTTGTTTTTTTAAATTATCAATATTATCTTCGTGTCGTTGTTTGTTTGTGGCTTGTCGCCAAATCTTGTGATCAAAGCCCGATTTTATTTAAACTTGAGATACACATCTCCGATTAGGGAATTTACATGAACATTTTTAACTTTCATGTGTTGTTGTTTTTAAATTCTCTATATTAACTTCGCGTAGACATGGTTTCGTCGATAGTTCGGTGGTGGAATCTTGCGATCAAATTTTAACCCACTTCCCAAAGCCCGATTTTCTTAAAATGTAAAAAATGTACACATGTGTATCTGCGGTGACAACACTTTTTATAAAAATTTGGAAGTAATCGGGCCCCGAAGTTGGGGGGGCTCCCATGGATTGAAATTAAAACGAGACATTGACTTCGTACTAAAAACAACAACCCATACAATTTTTGCAAAAAGTGTTGTCTATCGGAGATACACACGTATATAATATTTCAAAAAATCGGGTTAATTTTTTTAAAAAAAATTTTGGGGCCCGGGTCTCCAAAACTTTTACAAAAAGTGTTTTTCATCGGAGATACATACGTATATAAAGTTTGAAGAAAATCGGGTTAATTTTTTTTATAAAAAAATTTTGTGGCCCCACGACCCCGGGTCCAGGGGTCTCTAAAATGTTTACAAAAAGTGTTATCCATCGGAGATACACATGTGTATTAAATTTGATGAAAATAGAGAATTTAAAAAATTAATACGAAACAGACACTGAATCTTACATAGTTCTTTATTTCGATTAATTTTTGACGAAAATGTTGTTAAACATTGGCCTTTGATATAAGAAATAAGATACATACGGCATAATATAAACATTAACATGTGCTATGTTTACTCGATATGACCATTGGTACAAGTACAACAGCGGTATAGGTAATCGCGGGACACCGAACATTGCGTGGCCCATAGCCTCCTCTCTCCAACGATAGGCATAATTTATATTTTCGGTTGGGTCTTGAAGGGCTGCTGACATATTGTATTTTAATACCTTTTTTATAGGCTTACCTTACATTTTTACATATAAATATTGTCCAAAATATAATATTTTCTTGAACAACTGAAATAAAGCAGCAGTCTTTTCTGACGAAAAAAAAATTGAATTTATATGGACCCGGGTGGCTATATCTTTTACTTCTACGATCTAAGAAAAGAGCAGCTCTTTTAAAGCAGAGAACTTATGCGAACTTGTTCATTGCTGCACATCACACGCCATGTGGTCTTTTGCGAATTGTAAGCATTGAGTCTTCTGTGGTTTCTTAAATTTTCTATATTTACTTCGCGTGCCCTTGTGTTTGTTTGTCGTGGAATCTTGTGATACATTTTTAACCCACTTCCCAAAGTCTGATTTCATTGAAACTTTGCACACATGCATATCTCCAATGACAACACTTTCTATTAAAATATGGGGCCCCTCGGGCCTTGGGGTCGGTGTGCTCCCATACAAATATTTTACAAAGTTTACCCGATTTTCTCGACAACCATTTTCGATGGACAACCATTTTTGTAAAAATTTTGGAGACCCCGGACCCCGGGGTCGTGTGGCCCCATATACTTTTTTTTTAAATTATCTCGATTTTCTCCAAATTTTATACACATGTGTATCTCAGATTTCTTCAAATTTTAAGCATATGTGTATATCCAATGGACAAAACTTTTTGTATAAATTTTAGAGTGACCATTACATTTTTAAAAAATTAGCCCGATTTTCTTCAAATTTTCAACACATTTCACATTCCCATACAAATTTTTTTCACATGTGTATCTCCGGTGCCACATGTTAAAAAAAATTAACCCGGTTTTCTTCAGATTTTATACTCATGTGTATCTCCGATGAACGGGCCCCGAGGGCCGATGGGTGCCCATATAACTTTTTTAAAAATTAACCCGATTTTTTCAAATTTAAAACACATCTTTATCTCCGATGTACAAACATTTTTGTTAAATTTTTGGAGTGAACGGGCCCCAAGTTTGGGGGCTCCAACACACATTTTTTTCACATGTGTATCTCCGGTGACAACAGTTTTTGTAAAAAATTGCTCACATCTCCTTTTAGAGAATTTACAAGCAAATTTTTAATTTTTATGGGTTGTTTTTTTCTTGCTTATTCGCTTAAAGAGTAAAGAGAGCTGCTTCTCTTATTTGAGCTGTCGAAACAGCAAAATTGGAGGCTAGTCTGACAATTTTTCGTTTTACCGTTGCGGTGAAAACATTTCCTTTGTAATTTTTCCGGTACAATTTTGGATCCTCTAAATAACTGCCCTGTTGGCATGATCACTCCGATTGATTTCGCAAGCGATAGCACGCTGACAGTCTTTCGAATGGTAGACATATATGAGCAGAACGACCATATTTAAATTCAAATTGTGGCTAGCAAGCTAACAAGATAATGACACTAGGAGAATGTTATAGTTATTTTACATCTGCAAGGGAAATTTTATCTTTAGCATTATGGTAACATTTAAAAATATATGTACATAATAAAGTATATTTTTATGGTAACGTTTGGTTATTTTCTCTGTTTTCTCTCTCGACACAGGTTTTCTGTGTTTTTTCATAAATTCGCAGATCATTCATAATTTAGCAAATTCGCAGTGATATGCAAGAAACTGTGTTGGACACACTACACGAATAATAATAGACATATGCTGCGTTGCTTTGGCAAAGCCGGCTTGGCTTTACAAATGCTGTATTGCTTTGGCTAATCCAGCTTGGCTTACAACAACAATAGCATAAGCATAAAGCCGAAAATAAATCCAAAATTTTTTAGGATTTATAACTAAAGCCATTTTTAGTTAAAGCGCTCACCGTAAGGCGGTTTTTTGCATCGAAAATTTAAAGCCAAAAGCTGTTGCTTTGTAAAGCTAAGCCGGCTTTGCCAAAGCAACGCAGCAAAAGCAACAGCTTTTGGCTTTACCGCCTTACGGTGAGCACCAGTACTATAAAATGGCTTTAGTTTCCTTAATCCTGAACATTTTTATTTACTTCGGCTACATGTCGCTTTATCACTGCCTTACGGTGATCGCTATAACTATAAAATGGCTTTAGTTTTAAATCCTAAAAACTTTTTGGATTTATTTTCGGCTTTATGCTTATGCGATTGTTGTTGTAAGCCAAGCTGAGTTAGCCAAAGCAATACAGCATATTATTGCTGAAATACAGCATATTTTCAGGATTAAGGAAACTAAAGCCATTTTAGAGTACTGATGTTCACCGTAAGGCGGTAAAGCCAAAAGCTGTTGTTTTGTAAAGCCAAGCCGGCTTTGCCAAAGCAACGCAGCAATACTTTATGGTAATGGCCTTAAAAATGACAGTGTAATCCAAGTAATGAATAGTGATGTTTGAAATGATAGCTGTATTTTATTTAGAATCCGAATCCGAATTCGAATGTCAAAACCAGCCAAAACCAGCCAAAGAAGGAATTCGACAGTGCAATTGTTGTTGTAATTCCCATTTCGAATTCAAATAAAATACAGCTGATAGCTGCATTTTATTGCCGAGCGAGTTCGGAATTCGAATGTCAAAACCAGCCAAACAGCAGGTTTTCACAATTCCAAAGAAGGAAGACAGTGCAATTGTGAATAGAGGTTTTTTGATTCCGGTCAATATAATGATATGTTATGGAACGATGTAGTGTGGCCATGTACGAGTAGTGAGTTTTTTTAATGGAAGGCCCAATTGCAAGAAACTTCGAATTGTTTTCTATCCAATAGGAAATAATTTTTTCACACGACCATAGACGAAAGTGACTGTTTCCTACGCTAAAACCTTCCCTCGAAAATACGCATTATCTACACTAGTGTGCTAACATAGATTATACTTTTGTTATTTACTGCAGTCTTAGCGAACACACATTCCCACAGTAGTTTTTCATTGCGCATGTACATTTGTGATCAATTTTTATGCAAAAGCAATGCAAAAATGCTCATCGTGCTCGTTAAATTGCAAGCTTCTAACTCGCACGATAAACTCCACTTTCCTCGCTCGTTATGTAATATACTATATCGTATACACTGCGAATCACTTGATTAAAGGCATTATTTGCAACCATTATTCACCTGTTGAGAATGTTTACCCGAAAGTACTTACTATATCTGAGTAAGTACATATTTTCCAAAAACAAAATCATAAAATAATTTGTGTCGGTAGTGCAGTGATTAGAACTATTGGCTCCAACTCGGAGGACACCGGGTTCAATTCGCGCCCGTCAAAAAAAAACACCGCACTGATCATCTATATTTAGATTACAAGTATGTACACATGATTTGATGCCTGCCACTGCCCTACATTACATGTATGTTATATACAATTGCCGTTTACTGCTGTATGCACATGTAGGGTTGAGTTCATTTATAAAGTAATCTAGATGTAGAGCGAGAGTCATCAATGTTGGTTTTATGAGCACAATATTCCAGTTTGTTTTAGTACTCGTGTGAACTCTACTCTACCCACACAACACTTTCCATTTTCTATCCAAATATTTCCAAGACCATGCCGTGCCTAGGGTGAAAAACCCTTGAAGCGTGCGCTAATATAAAACAATAAAGAAAATCCATCGCAATTTCCCCGAATTCTATTGATGGACTGCTAAAAAAAGGGTATAAATAGTTGCATCTACTAGATTGTGGTCAGTTGAAAAATCTTATATTAAAGTAAAATATTAAATACCTAAATGTTTACAATTATTAATTTTTAAACATTAATTTAATATTCTTGCCATTTTAAAACGTTTTTATTAGCTCGCTTTCGTGTGTCTTTTCTAGTGGAATTTTGTAATTTATTTTAAACTAGCTTATTATACATTTATTGAGCTAGAGACTTGAAACACAGCTCAGAGCTGGATGAATACTGGCAAAAAAAGTTTGCAATTTGTTTCAGAACGCACAATACTTAACGTTTTAAATGAAATATGTATTTTTATTAGGTAACATGTTTTGAAATTAGCTCTATAAGATGGGTTGGAATTTAATCATACTGATACCAAGGAAAATTTCCACGTTTTTTAAATGAATCCAACTCTTGTTGCTACTGGGGTGTTGTGTTGTTGGAAAATCCATGGTCGTTTTGCCAGTTTATATGAGTAATAATAATATTCGGCGTGACAGGCCTATCTTTTCGCGATGTAAAGTTGTGCATGTATAGTTTTTAACACAAATTGAAGGGACCTACAATTTAACGCCGTATCCAAAAGGCGAATTTAGAAGCTATCCATGACAAGATATTACTCTTGGACGTTTGTCAGACATTCGTGAGAGGTGGGAGACCGTAAAAAATACTTTTGGCGTTACTGGGATTCGAACCACGAACCTCCTGCTCAGAATCCATGCACTTATCCACTGAGCCCGCTTTATATGAGCAAATGAATTTAAAAGAATAGGACAAGAAAAGACGAAGAACTGTAGATATACCAACAACTTATTTAAGCTGCAATTACGACATATATTAACTTAAAACTCGGCTTTTCTATTTTTTCTTTCGATTTTAATTTTAATTTTTGGCGAAAGAAAAGCCTGCCAAACAAATTTTAAAATAAATCATTAAATCATTTCTGTGTGAGCTTTACGACAAGATTAAAATAACATCAAATGCTTAGCGTGGTTCAATTAATTTATGTTATTATTTATATTTCAGATTTCCATTAAAACATCCCAGCAATTTTTATTTAATTTATAACAGTTCTAATCTAAAAAAAATCTTTTAAAATTTTCTTTTTATTTTTTTTACACGCGCCACACGCGTCACAATTGTTTCAAAACTAGTCCCGTTAAATTCTGACTGGTAGAAACCGAGACACACGAGCTAATGTATTCTGCTAAGCGAGTGACTACACACACACTATATTTAGTTGTAATTCGGTTTAAAGACTAATTTATCTTAAAAGCCTAATAGTACGCAACGTTAAATGTAGGTCTTTCGTTTACAAGCGATAGGTCTTTCTGTCATAAGCGATTTCTAAAATATACTAAAAAAAACCACATTTAACTTTGCAAACATTTGGGCTTAAAAAAATTCAATAGCGATTTATTTTTAGCATTTTTTTTTAGTTTTTCTCAGGGGTAGTAACCCATTTTAATGGAAAACTGACGCCATCGCAAGCCAAACGCTAACCAATCGTTTTAAAACAAATCCCACCAAATTTTGACTGGTAGAAGCCGAGATATACAAACAAACGCAAAGAAACGTACGTACAAACGGACACACGCTCGCTTAAAAAATGTTCATGTCCTCTGAATATAAGTTTCGCCCTTCGGGCTCGCAATCAAATATGTATTGTACAAAACTAATTTAAAAACAACGAAGACGTGCTGTTCTTAAAAATATAGTAATAATAATATTTTGGCGCGACAGACCTTTGTGGTCCAAGGGAATAGCTTCTCGCGACCATTCATTCATTTGTGTTTTGCGTGTTGTTATAATGGAAATTCTCTAATAGTTAGTGCGTTGGACTTCTGAGCAGGAGGTTCATGGTTCGAATCCCAGAAACACAAAAAAATGTTCATGGTCCCACCTCTCACGAATGTCTGAAAAACGTCCGATAGTAATAATTGTCACGGAACACTTCTCAATTCGCCTTTTGGAAAGGGCATTAAATTATATGTCCCTTCCATTTGTGTGCAAGGTTATAACACGCACAACAAGAATAGTCGCGAGAAGCTAGGCCTTGGACCGCATCGGTTTGTTGGGTGGTGGGAGGGTGGTCAGTTCGGTTGATGTCAGTGTGGTTAGGACAGCTGGGCACCGTCTTGAAGACTACTGGACAGATTTTGACCAGGTTTTAACCATAGTAGACAGTTTTTTGACTCGAAGGTAACAGGCTACAGTTTTTTGATGAGAAGTGGTGATCAGTATGGGGAGTTTAGTAGGGAGATAACTGGGTTGGTGGTCAGTTGTGTTGGGTGAGTGGGGTGGGGGCAGCCGGGCAAGGCTGGATATTTGCGCAAGTTTCATATAATTAAGGAGTATATCATATGATTGAGTTTTTCGCATACACAATTAGGTGTCATACAGGAAACTACGGTATTGCGTTTTAAAGGTTAGAGCCAAAAGGGGCAGGGTAAAAGGTATTTTTATAACCTTTCATATGATACCAATTAACCTCCTTACCTCCTTTAAACAACTGAGAAAAATGCATTATTCCGACCAAAAAGAAACCCAAAACTTCCTCCTAATGGGAAGTCTCCGCCACGCCCTATTTGTTTGGCGGTAGGGGCGTGGCGGAAGGCGAAATTACCGTTAAACGCTATACCAAAGATTCGCCACAATTTTTCGTATTTTATTTCAAGGTCAATTTGTTTGCAATATGAGCCCGCCAGCTCTGTTAAGTAAAGAAATCCCAGATATTGAGGTAAGTTTAGAAGGATATGTACAGACGTTATCATTAAAGACGTTTAATTTTAGAATCTTCTTAAATTAAATCCACGTGTAAAAAGCAAATGCTCCGTCGTTCCAACAATTGGAACTAAAATCAACAAGAAACATTGGAAGCGTAATGCAGATCGTTCGTGCAATGTAAATTCTCGTGTTTCATACGACACACAAAGTTACAATTAACAGTGATGTCTTTCTCTACCTTTTCACCTAGGCTCCGGTCAAACTCTTCAACAACTTCGAGGATATCAAACATACGACTTTGTCAGAACGTGGAGCTCTGAGAGAAGCCGCGAGGTGTTTAAAGTGTGCAGATGCACCATGTCAGAAATCGTGCCCTACCCAGTTGGATGTGAAAAGCTTTATCACGAGCATTTCCAATCGGGTAAGTTGGACTAAGGCGACGCCATTGGTCATTGACACCTTTGTTTTAAACTTTTGCAGAATTATTATGGTGCTGCAAAGGCCATCTTCTCCGATAACCCGTTGGGATTAACTTGTGGTATGGTGTGTCCCACAAGCGACCTCTGCGTTGGAGGCTGTAACTTGCAAGCTTCGGAAGAAGGGCCAATCAATATAGGGGGTCTCCAGCAATATGCAACAGATGTTTTTAGACAAATGGGAGTTCGTCAGATTGTCCCACCCTATCAAAAACCTGCTACTTATCCTTATAAAAAGATAGTCTTGTTGGGTGGTGGTCCGGCATCTTTATCTTGTGCGAGTTTTTTGGGTCGCCTAGGCTACAAGGACATTACCATCTATGAGAAACGTTCGTATTTTGGTGGTTTAAGGTAAGTCGAGAAGACTCGTAGATGTCAATTAAAAGTTGTATTTATTCTTTTTCAAAAAGCTCGTCGGAAATTCCCCAATATCGTTTGCCGGTCGATGTAGTAAACTTTGAAGTGAAATTGGTAAAAGATTTGGGAGTGAAATTTGAGACAAACAGGTCCCTTTCAACTGAAGACATCACTGTTAATGTAAGTGCACTTGTTCCTACCTTAGTAAAATTTATTGCACTAATATGTTAATCAACACTACAATTTACAGGGCCTCATCTCGTCCGGGGCAGATTGCATATTTTTAGGTATTGGTTTACCCGATGCTAAAGACAATCCTCTCTTTAAAGATCTCCATGAGTCAATGGGATTTTATACATCGAAGAGTTTTTTGCCACGTGTCGCAGGCGGCAGTAAACCTGGTTTATGCACATGCACAGCTAAGCAAGCTCTTCCTGAGCTCTACGGAAATGTTATCATTTTAGGAGCTGGTGACACAGCTTTTGATTGTGCAACGTCGTCCTTACGCTGTGGAGCCAAACGTGTTTTTATCGTCTTCCGCAAAGGAAGCTCAGGCATTCGGGCTGTGCCTGAAGAGGTTCAATTGGCCCGCGAAGAAAAATGCGAATTTCTTCCTTATTTATCGCCGCGCAAGGTTTTCGTCAAGGATAATAAGGTTTGTCCCACGAATATCAATATTAAGTTAGCAATAGTGTTGTTTTGTCTGGTTAAAGATCAATGGCATAGAATTTTGCCGCACTGAGCAGGATAATAACGATAAATGGATTGAAGATGAGGAGCAAACAACTCGCCTAAAAGCCAACTTTATCATTTCTGCCTTTGGATCTGGAATATATGATGATGAAGTTATTAAAGCCATTTCACCAGTAAAACTGGACAAATGGAATATGCCAATTATTAACCAGCAGACGCTGCAAACTTCCTTGCCACAAGTGTTTTGCGGAGGTGATTTGGCAGGAGCTGCTGACACAACTGTAGAATCGGTTAACGATGGTAAGATTGCCGCCTGGCATATGCATTGCGAAATGGAGGGTATTCCTTTTGATGCATCACCGGAGTTGCCACTCTTCCACACCGACATTGATTTAGTTGACATTTCCGTCGAAATGTGCGGTATTAAATTTGAGAATCCTTTCGGTTTGGCGTCAGCTCCGCCGGTCACCAGTGCTGCGATGATCCGTCGAGCTTTCGAGCAGGGTTGGGGATTCGTTGTGACTAAGACATTTGGTCTGTATAAGGATTTGGTTACAAATGTCTCACCACGTATCGTTCGCGGAACCACCTCGGGTCACAACTATGGTCCACAGCAGAGTTCGTTTTTGAATATTGAATTAATTTCGGAGAAACGTGCCGAGTACTGGTTTCGTTCAATTACCGAACTAAAGAAGGATTTCCCCCAGAAGATCGTTATTGCTAGCATTATGTGCTCATACAACGAGGCTGACTGGACTCAACTAGCTTCCGACGCTGAAGCATGTGGCTCAGATGCTTTGGAACTTAATTTGTCCTGTCCTCATGGTATGGGTGAGTCAGGGATGGGTTTGGCATGTGGGCAAGATCCTGTTCTCGTGGAGAACATCGCCAGATGGGTAAGAAAAGCAGTAAAAATTCCATTTTTTGTTAAACTCACGCCCAACATTACTGATATCGTATCGATTGCAATGGCCGCTAAGCGTGGAAATGCTGACGGCGTTTCAGCCATAAACACTGTTCAGGGATTAATGAACCTTAAGGCTGACGCCAGTCCTTGGCCAGCTGTGGGTACAGACAAGAAGACTACCTATGGTGGAGTTTCCGGTAACGCTACTCGACCAATGGCGCTACGAGCAATTACGTCGATTGCAAGCGAAATTCCCGGGTTTCCCATTCTCGGTATTGGCGGCATCGATTCCGCTGAAGTGGCCCTGCAATTCCTGCAAAGTGGAGCGAGCGTACTGCAAGTATGTTCTTCGGTGCAGAATCAGGACTTTACTCTAATTGATGACTACTGCACAGGATTAAAAGCGCTGCTCTATCTCAAGGCAAACCCACCTCCTAAAAATGCGCATTTCTGGGATGGTCAATCGCCTCCCACGCTGAAGCATCAGAAAGGAAAACCAATTATGCATTTAACTGGTATCGGCAATAAGGTATGTTAAAATGAAATAAGATACGATAATTAAGCACTTTCTTAATATATTTGCAGACTCTTGGAAATTTCGGCCCATATCAAAAAGAGCGCGAGGAGAGAATGGAAAATATTCGAAGCGAAAAGGGTCCAATGTGGCAAATACAGGAAGATACATTTGTTTATGATAATGTCTCAGAGATAATGCCAGCTATCAAAATTGCGGACATCATTGGCAAAGCTCTGCCTCATATTGGAACATATAAAAGCTTAGACAATAAAATGCAAAAGGTTGCTCTCATCGATGATGTAAGTAAACCAGTCTGAAAACTTCCACTTGTACGCTTAATTCGGTTTATACTTCCCAAGGACCTATGTATAAACTGTGGCAAATGTTACATGGCCTGTGCTGACTCTGGATACCAAGCAATTGAATTTGACACTGAGACACACATTCCTCGGATAACTGATGATTGTACTGGTTGTACGCTCTGTCTTTCCGTTTGCCCAATAATTGACTGTATTAGGTGAAAATTTCCTTTATTACTTTTGTGATTCGCTAAAATTAAATATTTCTCCATTTCACAGCATGGTACCAAAAACGATTCCTCATGTAATTAAACGAGGTATTAGCGATGAAGAGGCCTTCTATACACACGCGTTGAGTCCTGCTCAATAAAAAGTTTATAAAACTCTGATTTTGCAATTTGCCTTTAGCGCTACACAAGAATTATATATATATTTCCAGTTTTTAGATGGTCAATCAATTTACAAAATTTTTTAAGTTTTTTTGTACGAATAAATTCTTGATATTGATCAACTTACTAGCTTTTTAAATAATTTATTAGTGTCATTCCACTCAGACGAATGCTACATTTAAGTCGTCCCTCATTTTAAAGTCGCTTTGTATTCATTTATGTTTTACGTTTTCTAACCGAGACGAATACCAATAACAATTCTATTTTTGTTTGCGTATCTGCATATTTTTGACCGGATCAGAACGACTGATTCGATAAGGAATGTGAGGAAGCGTCTAAACGTAATTATGTTTCGTACCGAGCAATGCAAAAGCCTTATAATTAGTACGTGGATAGCTCAAGGCGAGAGAAAGTAGAAATAAAGCGTGTAGAACCAGGGATATTGCGAATATTCCCACCTGGTAGACCATACATTTGTATACGGCAGCTTCAGTACACGGATAGAGGCTATCTCGTAACACGTAAATTCGTAATCTAGATCAGTCAAATAAGAAAAAATCGTTTGCTATCTTAACGTACCAGCAGTCGAACCCATGGTCCTCTTACTGGAAAACAATATTTTTACTAAAATCTGGGAAAACCCACACCGCGCGCCGACATTAGCGGTTATCAATAAAAACGAAGTATATTCATTCATTATATCGAGAAAAGTGGAAGATTTCAGAGTAGAGATGCTAGAACGAGATTTATTAACCATTCATTGATATGATATTTTGCAAGAAGTTAAGGTTATACATATAAAAATATGACAAATATAAATGAAATGAAATGGCGTGGCAGCTCTGGGAAAATCTAAAGCAGAGAAAATAAAAAACAAAAAAAGTGAGTTTAGATGACGCTGGAATTTGAATTAACCGTAGGGACATAAAAGGAAACTACGAGAAAAATATATATATAAGCCAGGTAAAATTCTTGATAGAAGTTTACTTAATTTGTGTTCTTGCACACATCACAAGAAAGCACTATTACAAGTGCGACTAAAAAACAAAAAAATTAAATAAATAATAAACTGTTGTTAATGTACACAATAATTTTATTATTGTATCATTGATTAGTTAGTATATTTTTTTTATTAATTGTTTATTGCATTTTTACGGGTTTGATCGTATGTACGTAGGTATGTGTGTATGAACATAGTTATTGTTTTGTTTATCATACCAAATATAGTATATGTATAATAATAATGTGATAATTTTTTAATTTATAGGAATATCAATAGTTAAAATGCAAAGAAGCAAGCAAATAAATTTCACATCTCTTACCAAAAGTTACAGAGTAAAATTTTCGCATAGCGCAAAGTAGGTAATTCTTAACAAATATTTTACTTATCTGAAATAATGTAAGATTAAACTTACACTAACCTACCTTTCAAAGTACGGTAATTCACACACAATTTAAAATTTAAATGTTAATTAAAATGGACTTCACACATGATCAATAAATATGTTAATACATATTAATAAAGTTTTATAAAAGGTCTATTTTTTATGAAACATTTTGTTTCGGAAGGATTCACAATTTGAATGACATTGTTCTTTTTTTTGAAGTGGATGATAAGCTTGCATTGTCAAAAGCGTTTAAAAAATATTTGCTTTTCTATTAGATTTTGTGTGTATGTATGTTGCGCATGTGTACTTAAGCTAATGTGAATACATACGTAAATGATTTTCCTTTCATTCATTTAAATTTGAATATTCGTTTTTTTTTAATGTATGTATTGCTCTTGTTGTGGGTAAAATTTATTAAACGGTTTATTCATTTATATAAAATGTATAAAATTCTAAGTACATTATGTCAACTGATTATGTTTTCTATGTTGTGCGAATGTTTTATTTCGTTTAATTCGTATAAAAATATAAATATCATTATCAATTAAATAGAGATTACCATCGTAAGTTGAATTGAATTTTTGTAAACGCTGAAAGTATTAAATGCGGCTTAAAATACGCATAAAAGACAATATTATATGTTTATATGTATACGTGTATATCACTATGATATTTACTTGCTTATCCTTGTATATAATATAGGTTATATAATTCCATATAGAGTTTTTAGGTAGTTTTTATAATTTTTTTTTCTTTTGCCAACCGAAAGTATAAAATTTTGGTTTTTGACTTTTTATCAAAATTTTACTATAAATGGAGTTTATTCATTTATTTAAAATT
The DNA here is from genome assembly GCA_947095585.1 of Nephrocerus scutellatus. Lineage (NCBI taxonomy): Eukaryota > Metazoa > Arthropoda > Insecta > Diptera > Pipunculidae > Nephrocerus > Nephrocerus scutellatus. Next base: position 44,433,123 of record OX352763.1, read on the forward strand.
CCCATTGTGTTGCAGAATCGGTTCCGTCATCGAGTAATTTGAATGCCCCGTTTTTAGTAGCACCTAAATACTTGCTATCTTGTGATCTGAAATCAAAATAAGAAGCATTTTGAAATATTACCATACAAATGTCATTAATAGTCTTATAACTTTATTATTTATTTTTCCTGCAGGATGATTCCCCTTTCGTACTTATGACAATATTCTGAATTTTTAACCCTCAAATGTGTTGTCAAATGTTGCTTATAGGCAACATTGTATATTTTTGGTCATGGTTCCTATAGTTTTTGTTATTTATGCTAACCGTTTTTTTCAACTGAAATTAATATATGTGAGCATTCGTTGACGAAATTACAGTTACGTTTACTTTACAAGTGTACATTTGCGAGCTAGTTGAAGTGGTGTTCAGACGTGTGCAAAAAAAGTGGAAAAAGTTGTTCTACAAAAATTCAAATAAAAACTAAACACGCAAGAAGTTTTTTAAAAAAAAGTGAATTTTATGAAATTAAGTAAGTAGCAATAATTTTTGCTTTGTTTTTTTAGAAATGCGTCCAAAAGGTCTCACAGGATGCGAAATAAAACAAATTATCAATTTCGACTGGAATAATTCTGATGAAGAATGTGAAGAAGAAGAAGAACCGTTATATGATTCCAATTTGGAGAGAGTCATTGTGGGCACAATTGATCAAGTAAATGTTATTACATTTTAGTTCTATTGAAATCACTTACAGGTAAGGAAAAGAGGAGAAAACGTTGAAATAAATAAATAGAGAAAGACAGAGGAATTTAAATAAATTAAGAGGAAATAAATCAAACCCAAGTGAATCTTACCGAATGCAAATTCTCGTCGGTTCACGCAACTCCAAGTAGAACCCATCTACAGGTATGTCTGAATCGACTGAAATTCCGTCCCCATCGATCCTCCAATATTTTCCACTGTGAGCTTTCAAATGGACAAGGCCTTTCTGGGCCCTCTCAACTAGAATCGTTTCATATGTTGCCTTGTTGCATTCCAATTTTAGATTTCCTGGAGTTCTGTAGCCAACAAAACCCTGTTCGCATTTAAGTACTAAAATTGGTCTAGAAGTAGCAAATAATAAAACCATTATTTTCGTCGTCATTACCAAGAAAAGAACTGTTTTACAAATACTGACCTGTTTATTAGGTAAAAATAGAATTTCGTAATATCCTCGATTGTTTCGGAAGTTGCAAATAAATGGCCGGAACGTTTTGTGGCTAAAAATTTGCCATTATTTGCCCTAAACGACAGGGATCCATCTCCATGCCAAATCAATTCAAAAAGTGCGTCAGCGCATCGCCTATTGCCAGTAGCTTGGATGCCTCCACCAGTTGACAGGCACCAGTACCGATCCTGTGTTGTCCGCAATGCCCAGCGATGCGCCGACCAATCAAATTCCAATTGGAATGTTTCATTTTCACCAATTTCATCCTGATTAGCTGTCACATCGACGCCTTGTTTAACTGACACATAACGAGAGTTGAGACCCGCTATGAAGGAAGCCTGCGGCAAAGAATCTTCCAGCGAGAAAAGTTCATCCCTCGTCACAGTGGAAGAGCGCGATTTAAGCACAGCCTTTGATCCGATTGGAGAAAGGTATTGCGATTGTCTGCCGGGAAGAACGGGAAAACATGATATACATAAATAGGAACAAATTCATTTTCCAATCATATACGGGCTTACCTATCCCTTAGAGCCAAATGTCCTCCATGGTATTCAGCACTAAAAAGACAATCCTCATTGCAGAGCACCTGTAATTTGCCATTAGCATTTAAGTACCTGCAATGAAAAGAGTATGTTAATAACATCATATTAAAAAATGCCACAAAAATGCCCCCCCCCCCTCCCCTTAACACACTATCATACTTACTTATTATTGCAAGTATGCAGGGCATAGCGACCGCCCTCGTCGGCACGGAACTCCAATGTGAACAGCGTATCTTCGCCCCATGGAATGTTTGCATCGACATGAATCTCATCTTGTGTCTCTGACAAGTGCGCAAAGCGTTTGCGGCCAATTGAACGCAAATTAACCTGAGGCCTGGCAGCCAAGTGCACTGTCCAGAATTCACTGTTGCCAGGGGTCTTGGCGGTGCACACCAACTTATCGGGCGTCCCGCCTAGGAAATAACCACGAGATTCATTCTTCAGCGCCCACCGACCAGTACCGTCATCACTGATGCTAATTTGAAAACGGGTGCCGGAATCGCGTTCATCAGATTCGCACAGGACATTGCCAAACGAGTCGACGGACAAATATTTATTGAGATGAGATCTAAGGTAGATAATACCTATAAAAAAAAGAAAATAAATTAGAAATAAAAGATGAACAACGTGCTGCGTCACGCTTAGGTGGAGTAAATTATAATAAATGTCATGTGATGGCTATTGCCATGCACTTCAATGGCCAGCCGCGTTACAATGGGTTGAGCTAGAAATATTTCAGAAATGATTTGCAAACTGTATTCAATCGAAGTACGTATGTGGATGCATTATCTTGTGTATTTATAAACATGAACTAAGAAGAACATTGCCACAAAACGGATAGGTTTATCCGTGAGAGCAGGAAAAAGCATGTGCTAAGGCCAACTCACTTGTTGGCCTCTTGTCGTGGAAACAATTTCTTTTACACAAATTTGTGGTTATAAAAAAATTCAGCAAATAATGTGTTTTCTATTTATACCTTTAGTGCGCGACTCAGGTCAGGATTTCCCATGTTGATTCTTATCTTACAGCATAACCACTGGAGAACATCTGGGTTTCACTATAGGGTATAAATTAGAGATATTTCCGAACTGGAAAACTGCAAAAGCACACACATGCGAAAACATTCGGCACATATACAGATATTTATATCCAAAACTTGGATCTGTTTAATAGATGCACTATTCAGCAGCAGACTTGTTCAATGTATTATGCACCAAACAAAACGATTAAAGAATCACTCGTCTTGCTGTAATATAATATGCCAAATATTATCCACTTACCGTCTTCAGTCTTATCTATTTTTGGAGCATAACAACAGCAGTGATAAATAACAAATCGTTGTGGCTGTTGGCTGGCGTGAATTGCAGAGAGTAAGAGCAATTAGACTAATTTTTGAAATAACCATTTTTTAGTTTAGAACAAGAGCGATATTTCACATAAGCTGTACATTTGAACACGGCTTCACAGATATCAAGTACCCACTTCAACCGGTAATATTTCCTGTAACGATGTTCAAGTTCTGCTGTCCTGTCCGCGAGTGTGTACGCGAACATTACTTTTATTGACTCGATATACTGACAGCCACTGTATACATACAAATGTCGATATAATTCTGGGATCTGGCCAATAGGGTCTGGAATTTTGTGGACGAAGCAATTCCTAAAGCGATTCGTGTGAAATTCGGTATGTAGGACTAAAATGCGACTTTAAGACTTGTTCCTATGGAAATTCTGGAATAGGGCCAATAGGGACTGGAATATTGGGAACTAAGCCATTTTCAAGCATTCGTGTAAAATTCGCAATAATCGTATTCAAAAAAGTTTCACTTTAACCGCGCGTAAAACATTAATTTCCTCTTTATTTATGAAATAAGAAATATCATCACATTCTTAAATTTTTAACATTTACATTTTTTTACATTTAATACATTTACATCGAATATCCATATATATTAATTAATATTGTAATTAATAATGGAAACTTAAAATCCTTATTTCTTATTTCATAAATGAACGAGTCTTTGATAAAATTCTTGTCTTTTTGAATTGAGGGTCCAAAAAAAGAAATTAAATAATTTATTGTTTACTATGAACCTTTTTTAAATTTTAATACACCCAGAACATAACTTTAAAAAATAAAAATACACTCTGGCTGTACTTGAGTTGAGATTTTGTAGAACCTTGGTTGTTGAAGGAAGTTCAGTCCCAATACTCGCAACAGAAGACAGTAGATTGAGGTATCGAAATAACAGGGTTCTCCTTAACGGCAACACTGCTTTGGGATGGGTTTACAGCATTAGTGTGCGTAGAGTTTGGCTTTCTATAGAGAAGGTATTGCCGTACGGTACCATTTCGATGCATGTGTTAGTGCTGCTCTCTTCATTTCTCTTCAAATTTCCTTTGGAGGGATTTGTGAGGGTATTTTGAGGACTTTTTGAGGTTCTTTTGGGAGCCTTTTTGGAGTCTTTTGGTGGTATTTTGAGGGTATTTGGGATCATTTGAGGTTATTTGGTGGGTTATTTGGGGTTCTTTTTGGGGTCTTTTGTGGACCTTTTGGGGGTCTTTGGAGGCTCTTCTGGGGTCTTTTGTGCTCTTTTGGTATTCTTTTGAGTCTTTTGAGAGTACTTGGAGGGTATTTTAGTTGTCTTTTGAGGGGGTATTTTAAAGGTTTTTTGGGGGCTTAATGCTTGCACGTATGAACGTATAGGAACAAAACACAACAAGACGTCACACATAAAATTATTCCTTTGTTTTTTGTTTTATTAATATACTAGCTGTTACCCGGCGTTTTTCAGGTAATTATTCATATCAATCTTCTTTTAGGCAGGGGTAGAAAAAAGAATGATTTCTATCTATAAGGTAAAACTGCAGTAAGGCCAGGCCGGCTCCGAACGGCGAATTGAGAAGCTTTCCTTGACAAGTTATTACTCTCGGAACGTTTTTCACCCATTCGCGAGAGGTGGGACATCGTGAAAATTACTTTTGGTATTACTGGGATTCGAACCATGCTCAGTAAAGCCACGGCGCCCAACAAAAATATATAATATTAATTTAAAACAAAACTTGGTTGTATACATTGTTTTTAGTTTCACCTTCAAGAGCAAGAATAAATAAATTCTTAGATCAACCCACCGTGGAAAAAACATGGCGATCTCAAATATATACTCCGCAGTACTTAATAAACTGTCCGACTTATTGATCGTCATCGAAAACGCAAGTTTTACTGGAAATTGCAATCTTGTAAATTTATAAGGTATATCCGTCGAAATGAGAGCTATCCGTGCGATAAAAGCTGTTTCACACTGACCCGTTTCTGTCAAGATAGTCGCTACAGTCTTGTGCCGTTGCAAAGTTTTGGCGAGTCGAGATTTCTTAGTACCGTCACCCACAATATTTGATTTCAGATTAAAATATATATGTATACCAAGTTTAGTTAAAATGGGTGAAGGCGTTACAGAGTTAATTAGGCACAAACTAACAAATAAATTCTCTATTTTATATTTATAGAAGAAGAATATAGATAAGATTCGTAATATCGGCCATATCGTCAAATAATTTTCACTATACTACGTGTAAAGGTAACACGCACTAATTTTGTGTTAATTCTCTATAATAACTTCGCGTGCCTGGTGAAATCTTGTGATCAATTTTTAACTCACTTCCACAAACCCGATTTTATTCAAACTTTGAACATATGTGTATCTCTGATGACAACACCTTTTATTAAAATTTGGAAGCGATCGGCACCAAGGCTCCCACATCATTATCATCATCATATTTGGCTCTACAACCGGGGTCCGGTCCTGGCCTACCGCAAAAAGTCTCTCCACCGGTCCCGATTTCGAGCCGATGTCACCCAGTTTGGCATATATTTTTTTTGAAAATTAAGCCGTTTCAAACTTTACACACCTGTGTATCTCCAATTAGAGAATTTACATGAAAAAATTTAATGGGTGGTTTTTTTACAAAGAATATTTTTAACGATATCGATAGAAGTAATGATCGCGTACATAATCTCGCTGTAAATATCCCATGAACAACTAAAACTACAGAGTTTAAGATGATAAAGAATCAAAATTTTAATAATTTAAGAAAAAATTACGCTATCGCAAGCCGAGCACTAACCAATTGTTTTCAAATAAGTCCCATTTAATTTTGACTGGTAGAAGCCGAGATATACGACACGACAAACAAACGTACAAATGTACACACGTTCGCTGAAAATTTTTCATGTCCTCTGAATATAAGCTTCGCCCTTCGGGCTCGGAAAAATAAAAAGGTATAGTTGAAGATAAATTTTCAAAGCAACTTTATAGAAAAAAGGATTTTAGTAAATATTTCAGTACATTCAGTAAAAAACGGGCGCAGTGTATCAAATTGATAAAATATCTTCTACTGTTCACCACAAAGGTACATTTACCATTAAATCATCAAAATAATGCAGATCATCATCATATTTGGCTCTACAACCGGTGTCCGGTCCTGGCCTCCCGCAAAAAGGTTCTCCACCGGTCCCGATTTCGAGCCGATGTCATCCAGTTTGGCATCCCTAAACTTTGGGCGTCCTGGTATACGCCATCCCTTCAGCTTAGGCTTGGCCGGCCTCGCTGTCGTGTTCCATAAATCCTACCACAAAGGACTTTCCAAGCAGGATCATCTTCGCTCATGCGAACTAGGTGTCCTGCCTACCGGAGCCTACCGAGCAAGTCTAAGACAGGACAGCCTAAGAAAACCCTGATTATGTTCGTCATTAAAATGGAACCATTTTAAACAATGTTTTTACGGCAAATACCACACTGAAAACCAATTGAATACCAATTATGATTTACATTAAGAAGGTTTCTTGTCTACAAACAGGGTAGTAGAAGAATTTTTGCTTCGTTGGCTTTATGGATTTTTCAAAAAGTCAAAGAAAAATAAATATTTCGAACAATCAAATAGCAGAGCAAAATAAATAATACATAAAATTTCGCGGTTTTTTTTTGTGAAAATTGTGAAAGCTAAAACTTTGTGTGTGTCGACTTAACCTGGCTAGATTAAAGTATCTAACAAAAATATTAAGATTACGATGACTCCTCACCACTCTCCAATTTTCTTCTCGGTTAGTCGTGGTGCGGCTGCAGGTCATTCACTTTTTAAATTTGTGTTCGTGTTCAGAACATAAAGCAATAACTCGATCGGCGGCATGAGTTCGATGTATAAAACATAAATTGAATTGGAACCGAAGGAAATAACATGGATACTCGTATATATATATAATGAAAAAAACATCATGAATGCACTGCAGCAGTAAATATCATCAGAAGGCAACGTCTAGCAGACAAAGACGAAAAAACCATAAACTTTAATGAGAATCTATGTTCCACCGTTTCAAAAGCATCTCCCATGAAAGATCGGTCGGTCCAAACGAACGGGAGTTTAACTGTTAACTTGCTGACCTACTCTATATTATTGTGTGATTGTTGTAAGGTACCTCAAAACATTCGTGTTTGTCTGAATAAAAGTTTAAATAAAATTCAGCGACCGTGCGCGCTTTTGTTGTTGGGGTAATTCAACTGATTTGACATATTAGTGGGTCAACAATCTTGTTAGTAAGAAATCTCAGAATGCTGATGATACGACTATGTTTTCTTCATGATGAATGAATCTTGCAAGATTCGACTAAACATTTATTTGTCAATTGTGACAATTATTGTACAATTGGGTACCGCAACCAAATTGCAACCCAATTTAAGTTTAGATTCAATTATTCATGGAGTATTAATTCGAATTGAAAGAATGCAGTTCACTTACTTTCTCCGGTATTAGATGGCTCCAATGTCCATAGCTGTTTCTTCTTCAGACTCGCTCCGTTCGCATTCAGTTTGAAGCCAAACGTCTCCGCTGTCATATACTTGTGTTGGCCGTTGATAAGGCCGATGGTCCACCAACCCTTTTGTTGGTTTTGTGCAATGATATCGCCATTTGTGTGATTGAGTTCATAACCTTGGCCGGTCATTGTTTCTCTGAGTGTTTTTTAACTCCCTGTATGTTTACTTATTATATCAACAAAATATTTTCGGATAGTTTAGTGAAAAATCTGAAAGAAAAGGACAGAAATTTTCAACAATTAATTTGTAGTAGAGTAGTTCGACCCGTAATTCATTAAATTTTTGAGTTTGAGCGTTATTGAGGTTTTTTTGTGAAAGAGTATTATAACCTCTATAATCATTGCATATATTTTGTTCTATAAAGTCAGCTGCGAGCGTGTCAAATACGTCATTAGCGTTTGTAGTTTGTCTTAATTCCCTGCAATATATATATAAATTAAAAAATTTAAATTATATATACATTTTAGCTTTCTGCACTCCCTCTCCATATAAACTTTAACTATGCCAAATCTCATAGTTCTCCGTGCACGCAATATGCTTAAAAAGGGGTACAAAGTTTTCTCTTCGCGTATTAATGTAATAATTTTTCAAAATTAGGTTTTTACTAATTCAATATAGCAATTTAGCTTGTAGTCGGTTTTTTGCTAGATGTCTGTTATGCAGAAATTACAAAATAAAGAATGTACCTCTATCTTGAGTAAAATTCTTTTCGTTAAATTCTCCCGTTTTTTTTTTTGCAGAACGTAAGGAAAAACAGAATAATAATTTATTTTCATACCTAAGCAGGCTGATCTAAGAGTATTTGTATCGGATTTGTTTTGAAATAGGCCCGACCTCACAAAAAGTACCCTATTTATATATGTATTCTTTATTATTATTAGTACATTAAATCGTATTGTTACGAAAAGTAGTTAGTAGCATATATAATAGAATTAGAATCCTAAGATAAATCCCAATGTAAATACTGCATACTAAAAATATGTTGTTGCATACTTTTAGGCTCTAAGACTATAAGATTATTTGAAATGTAACCGCCTGCAAGTTTGAATCATTGTGTACTGGTCAAACAAGTAGTAAAACCGGTTTGTGCGGTTTGCCCGATTTTTGTAAAAGAACATGATTGAACATGTAGTCTATTTTTAGAAGATGACTCATTACATATAAGTATCGTTATTTGTAAATAAGGGAATAAGGCTACAATTTTCTGGATATTTCTGTCTGCAATATTGGAAGTTTCTGGAAGCTTATGTATGAGTAAAAATAGAGGCGTTAGGCCGAAGTAAGATGATTAGTTGTTTGGAATTTAACCAGTGCAGTTGTAAAAGTTCTTGTAAAGTGATAAAGCTATAACCTAAGAGAATTTTGTACTACATAAGTGTCTTAGTAGGTATAATGACACGGACACTGCCTTCTAGGGAAACACGCGAGAAGGATGGGTGTCGAATATAATGACTTCTGCAGAAGTTGCATGCTGCATAATACTTGAAACATTTTGGAGAACATGACCGTGCAATGGACTCTTGAAAACGGGTACCTAAAGACGGCCAGAGTAGTTTACACCGTGTACTTACACTACAACTTGTACACGTATGTACAAAAACCTAAGAAATATATGTAAAAATATAAAAAAATAAATATATATATATAAATAAAAACAACCCATAAAAATTAAAATTTTTCATGTAAATTCTCTAATATGTGTAAAAATTTCAAGAAAATCGGGCTAATTTATTAAAAAATTTACATGGACATCACACGGGTCTATGGCCCTATCACTCCAACAAATTTAAAAAAAAGTTATGTCCATCAGTGATACACATGTGTTAAAAATTTGACGAAAACCGAGCTAATTTTTAAAAAATTTATATGAGCACCCATTGGGCCTCAGGGCCCGTTCACTCCAAAAACTTTACAAAAAATTATGTCCATCGGAGATACAGAGAGTATAAATTTTGAAGAAAATCGGGTTAATTTTTTTAAAAAATTTTATGGGGCCCACGACCCGGCCAACAAAATTTATGCAAAAAGTGTTGTCCATCGGAGATACACACGTATATAAAATTAAAAAAAATCGGGTTAATTTTTTTAGAAAAAAATTTGGGGCCCAATGACCCTGGCCCGGGGTCTCCAAAAATTTTACAAAAAGTGTTTTTTATCGGAGATACATACGTATATAAAATTTGAAGAAAATGGGGTTAATTTTTTTTTAAATTTTTACAAAAAGTGTTGTCTATCGAAGATACATACGTATATAAAATTTAAAGGAATTCGGGTTATTTTTTTTAAAAAATTTATGGGGTCCCACGAACCCGGGCCCCGGGGTCTCCAAAATTTTTACAAGAAGTGTTGTCTATCGAAGATACATGCGTATATAAAATTTGAAGAAATTCGGGTTATTTTTTAAAAAAAATTTATGGGGTCTCACGAACCGGGGGGTCTCCAAAATTTTTACAAAATGTGTTGTCTATCACATATACACATGTGTATAAAATTTGAAGAAAATCGAGTAAAGTTTTGTAAAATATTTGTATGGGAGCCCCCGGACCCCGGGGCCCGAGGGTCATCAAATCTATTCTCAATGTACTCTCTATTATAGAATTTACATGAAAAATTTTAATATTTTTTGGTTGTTTTTTACATTGTATTTTTTGGTTATAATCGTCAAATTATCCTTTTGAGGTTTATGTAACAGAATAATGCAATTTATTTGCATGCCGACCAATAATTAAAGTGTCCCACTAGGAGACTATACATACAAAAGCGTACCATTCAATTTTTCGCGTGCAACCTTAAATTCGCGCCGGTAAGGAAATTATGTGCGCACCCACGCACAATCTTAACCAGCCTGTTGCACAGCAAATTAATTCTACTACCACGATCTTCTCAATTTATTACGTAAAAATCGACATTTTATTCCTTTAAATTTTAAATGAAATAGCTGTTGGCAATCGGTTATTGAAAAAACTCCCTTATTAGCATAGTAGTATACTTGGTGACCTTTAGTTAAAAGGAAATTCTGAACATAAACAGCATAAACTGGTTTAGATCTTAACTATGCTGCTATATTAAATTTTATATTCAAATATTGTTTAAGCGTGTTAAAGCGCTGATTTGAATAAGTCAGCGTTGTTGGATTATAAACAACTTGCGGTACGCAGATATAGATGAATACGGATGATCTTCAACAATAAATTATTACTGAACTAAATAACAAGAAAGTGGGCACCGTGGCTTGAATGTTTAGTGCGTTGGACTTCTGAGCAGGAGTTTTGTGATTGGAATCCTTGAAACACCAAAAGTATTTATCATGGTCCCACCTCTCGTAAATGTCTGACAAACTTCCGAGAGTAATAACTTGTCACGGAAAGCTTCTCAACCCTCTTTTCGCATACGACATTAAATTGTTGGTCTCATCCATTTGTACTCAGAACACGAATGGCCACGAAGAGCTAGGCCTTGGACTGCAACGGGCTGTCGCGAAAATATGTATTTTTATTATTAAATAACAAGGACACACCATGAAAGCTGGGTTAACCTTGTACTACTGGCGCCTTTTTATGTCGCATCAGTATACTGGCAGCTAGTCTGGCAGACCCTTACATTACGTATCTCATATAATATTATAACAGATTTATTCACGAAAAATAATGAAATACCTACAGATTAAAATCAAATTATTAAGACTTCCCGTAAGTGAGATGATATTTATTGTTTTTTTTTTAATAAAAAAATAAGGTATGCAAACAACTTTGCATACTTAATCGTTCACTATCATTTAAGTATACGCTTCAAAATGAAGCTGAAACCAAAACCAAATAATGCAAAGCGAGTGTTTTTTATTCTCCTTTTTGAATTTATTTCTTTTTCTTTTATTTTATTCTCCATTTCCTTTAGCCACCAAATTGAATGGCACATTCGGGAAGAAGTAACTTGTGAAGAGTGAGTGAATGCTTAAAATGGTTGCGTTCGTAGCGTGCGTTGTTTTGAATAAATTAAGATAGAACGAGAATCACAAAATCTTCTCCTTAACAAACGCACAGAGCGCAATACATTTCTAATTATAGACAGAGAAAAATAATTATTTTTATTATAAAATTGCCTTTTCTTTAATGCAGACTTTCAATGTCGGCGCCGCGCCGGCCTGCAGGTATGGCATAGAAGTGGCCACAACAATCAAACGAAAACATTGGTTAACATCTGCATGTTATCATTTTCATGTTTAAAGCGAATTGAAATTAAGGAAAAATGAAAAATAGCTGACAAATCAAAAGTCAAAATGGCAGTACAATTACAGTACTTCGTTAACGTTAGTTGTTTTATACTCGAACGAAAACCAACAATTGAAAAATTTACCCCGGTGCGAAAATAAATTGCACTAAGTATTTTTTTTTTCATTCTAGGAAATCATCGTGTTCAAAAACTCAAAATTTTGTACATACAGTGCATTTTTCTTGATCAATCGAAATATATCAATGTATCAACGTGATTGTGTCCATATTTTGTTTTCCGAATGTAACTACACCAAACAATCATGATTATTGTGTTTGGTTAAAGAAAAACAAAGTAGAAATTATTATCATTGATCGTAACCAGTAAGTTGAGGCCTTATCTAAAAAGTAGGCCTTACAGACCTCATGTACTGAATTCAAAATATTTCACTAACAATTTAGGTAGCCTCAATTTTCGTGAAGGGTAAAGATGCTTGTAAATATTTACTTTACTTTACTTGACTTTACTAACTTTTTGACAATTATTAGTATTTGCTGTGAAAAAGAAAAAAATAATAACAACAGGTGGGCGCCGTGGCTCAGTGGAAATGCGCGTGGCTACTGAGCAGGAGGTTCGTAGTTCTAATCCCAGTAACACCAGAAGTATTTTTCACAGTGTCCCACCTCTCGCGAATGGGTGACAAACGTTCCAAGAGTAATAACTTGTCACGGAAGGCTTCTCAATTCGACGTTCAGAGCCGGCCTTAAATTGTAGATCCCTTTCATTTGTGCCAAAATATAAATGCGCAACGCAAATGGTCGCGAGAAGCTAGGCCTTGGAGCGCAATGGTCTGTCGCGCCGAATATTATTATTAATAACAACAGACCGGCAAAAATGGATAATACTTATAATGAAAATGTATAACAATGGAGGTAATTATTTAACATTTTTACAAATAATAAATATTGGCCGTGTTTTTCTAATGTCGGAGAAATCTGAGAAATCCGAGCTCCGAGATAGATATCCGATAAATCCAATTTTTTTTTCTCTGATCAGATCTGTCTGAATCCTAACTGCTATGTGTTTTTATAGTATCAGAGAAAAGTTTTATTTTTCACCTTAATGCTCACCAGTAGTAGACATGTCCCATGTTTAAAGAAGCAAATAACTACAGCTGTCAAAAAATGTGTATTTTTCAGAGAAAAAAGATCATATCCGAGAATTATTGGCGCATAACGATTTCTCGGAGAATTAAAAAAAAATCTGACAGTTAAATTATTACGAAAAAACCGCTATTTATAAATCTATTCCTGTCTTACGCGCCGTTTCCACGTCAAATAACAAAAATGCTACAATAAAATAATTTGTTTGTGTGCATGTACATGCATACGGGCTTCAAATATTGGTACACTAAATATGTGCCGAATTGAAAGGAAAATGTTGTAGGATTATTTTAAGCGATTTTCAAGGTTAGCAAAAATAAAAATTGCGAAATTTGAAATTGAAGAGAAGAGACCCCACGCGATGATGAATATAAATATCTCAGAAGATATGAAAAAACAGTTCACCGGCGAAAGAAAGCAACATAGGAGAAGAATCTTGTCCGTGAACTAAAATTAGAGGCTCCACCAATGACCGAAGATCATACTATGCTGCCGCCACCGTGCATAGACGAAGTTAGCAGAGCGATAAATCGGCTCAAAAATAATATGGCCCGGGATCTGATGGGATCCCAGCGGATCCAGCCAGAGTAGAACTTTATAAAGCCATGAGAGAATTCGGCATCCCAAATAAACTGACACGACTATGTAGGTTGACCATAACCAATGTTATGAGCCAAGTAAAAATATCCGAATCACTATCAAGCCCATTTAACATCTATAACGCGCTCGGGCAAGGGGATGGACTGGCCTGTGTCCTCTTCAACCTGGCGTTGGAGAAAGTGATCCGAGACTCCGACGTAACGGTGAGAGGAACAATCCTCTATAATTCCATTCAGGTACTTGCTCACGCAGACGATATTGACATCGTTGGTAGAAAACCCAAGAGCTGTACAGGAAGCTTTCATCCAGATCGAGCAGGCCGCATCTGGGGCTGCACATAAATGACAGCAAAACAAAGTATATGGTGGCCACGTTATATATATTTCTTATCTAAAATAGATGTTGTCTGAACACGTTTAGGTAATTTCATAATTAGACAACGATCGCGCGTTCTGGCGATGAGCGATAATCGCGAAAAATATCAAACACCAATAATCTTACTACGTGGTCTGTTTAGAACATAAACGCCATCGCGATTACTGAGAACGCTCGAACAAGTTTGCTTGACATCGCGTCGCGGGCATTTATCGAACATCGAAAATCGGTTTGATTTTCGAGGCGCTATCGCGAAGTAAAAATGATGACATAATAAGAAGATCTTATTAATGAAGTGTTTTAAATACAATTCTTTGTGGCAAGCGCAGGGAGGTTGGGTTTCAGAAATAATTCACAAATAAATTTAAAATTTAATATTGTGTGGCAGAATATTTTAAAAAAAATAAAAAAACCAAGTAACTAAAATATTATTATAATTTATTCATATACTAGCTGAAATACCCATCTTTGCCTGGATGCCCCAACCACACTACCCCTCCCCCACCCAAGCGACCACCAAGGCCCCAAGGTGGGTCACCTTGAGATACAATATATATTTGTGTACTAAGAAAGTAGGTGAAAGTGTAACATTTTTACATTTTTATAATCAAGGTAAAAACAATTGGCAAGGAGTAAGGAATTAACTTGTTTTATTTTAATTTAATGTTCTAATTTACGTGCATATACATACAGAAAATATTTTTAATTGTTAATGTAAAAAGAAACTTCGTTTTTCGGGTACAAACTTTTATGTATGAATTGAAACACGCAACACAGTCCTTTATTATTTGGTAATAATCGTCAAAATATCTGTTTTTGAGGTCGAGCCTATTTCAAAGTATTTTCTTTTTCCACGCATCACACGCGTCTCGGGACACGCATCACACGCGGAATATCAAAATTGGCCCCTTGACAATGGGCCGCTCACAAAATTTCAGCCCTCTATATTGTGCGAAAGGTGCTTAAAAACGAGAAAATGGCGGGATTTCAACCCATCACACGCGCCAGACGCGTTATACGTGGAATATTATTTTGGACTTAGACACTCACAAAATTTCTGCTCTCTAGGTCGTGTGGAAGGTAGTTAAAAAGGACCTCAAAATAGTTGAAAATACAGACAAAAAGGGGTCAATAAAAGTTAAATAAAAGTTTTTAAATATATACAAGACATTGTCAATTCTCTCTTCTGAAAATGTGGTTGATTGCTAAAATGAATTACCAAATAATCCTAGTTCTGAAGATACTCGTACACCAATCTCAAAAAATCAACAAATGGATAAATTTTTTTTTAAGAATCCCAAAAATCTTTAAGTTTGGTGAGTTCGGTATTCTAGTAACGTAAAGAAAAATTTCCGCGTACACAAAATTTGATAGAATATTGTCGTAAAAAGGTTGAGAGTTTGACGGAAGAAAATGCAGTTTGTACTAATTAGAGAACTTTTCAAAAGACTTCATTGTTATTGAAGCATCATTACAGAAAATTCATTCAAACGTAGGTATTAATAAAACTGCTAGTTTTAACCATTCATCCGATGGATCTGAATTAATTAATCATAATTAGAGGTTTAATACAAAAACGAGAAGATTTCAGTCATATTTGAAAGTGGTCTTTATTTCCCCAAGAAGGTAAGGAGTCGGTGGGGTAGGTGGTCAGTTGGGTGGGGGCAGTTTGGTGGGTCAGCAGGACAAACAAATTCAGCTAGTAAACAAATAAATTCAAACGTTCGCGGACAAAATTAATTAACGAAAAAAAACAAACCATTAAAATTAAAATTTTTCTTGTAAATTCTCTAATCGGAGATACACACACACTCACACACACACTGCGTGCTCGTCTTGTGGCAAAATCATCCACAAAATTACGCAGCGGCAGCGAACAGCGCTGCTCACAAAGCACAGAGCTCAGACTTTGCCGTGATCTGATGCGATATAGCGATATTTAAAAATTTTATATTGGGGTTCCCAAGGGGCCGATCACTCCAAATTTTTACAAAAAGTGTTTTCCATCGAAGACACACATGTGTACAAAATTTAAAGAAAATCGGGTAAATTTTGTAAAATATTTGTATGGGAGCCCCCCGAACTCGAGTTCCGAGGGGCCTCAAATTTTAATAGAAAGTATTGTCACCGGAAATATACATGTGTGCAAAATTCGGGCCATGGGAAGTGGGCTAAAAATTGATCAGAAAATCTGACCAGCCAGCCAGCCAGCCAACCAGCCAGCCACGTGCACGCGAAGTTAATATAGAGAATTTAATAACAAGTTTACGAATTTTACCAATGTGAGACGACATAAATAAATTGCAAAAAAATTCAGTGTTGTAGATAGAGAAGGAAAAACGAAAAGATAATAGTAGGATAATAATTTTTTTTCTTGCAATCCCATAATCTATCTAACCACGAGTAAGCTATCATAGCTGAGTACCATAGTGCGCGTTGTGCAAATGGAACGCACAACCAAAAAATATACATTCTTTAAAGGAATCAAAAAAAGAATGAAAATGTATGTGACAAAATCGAAATCCTGTTAACTTCTTAACACCTAGTATTTTATCATATTAAATGCCTACTATCAAAATTCGTTTATCGTTTATCGTCAAAATTAAAATCAGTTTTTTTTTAAATACAATTTATTAAAACGTGTTTATTAATTTGCTTTTTTTGGTCGATAGAAATTTCATAATTGATTTTAAACTAATTTCCTTATGAGCTAGACTTGAAACTTTGAACATAGCTCAGAACTAGATAAAAAATGTATACTTTTTAGTTCGTTAATCGTTAATTTATTTTTATTTTTAAGTAATGAAATTTACAACTTAAATTAACTTGAAAAGCTAGTTTAGAAACGAAGCATTAATAATAATTGAAACTTAAGTTTTAGAGACAGATGTCATGGACGAATACATCAACAAAAAGTTGTCTTCAATTAAAGTTATCAAATGTCTAATGTCAACTAGATTGCCCAATTTTAAATATTTCGTTATAAACAAGTGAATGTTGAAGATACCAACATTCACACGCGCCACACGCAGGCGCTCAGAAATGGCCCATGAGACTGAACTGCGCACAAAATTGAAGCTCTCTATAACATAAGGAATGGGCGCCGTCGCTCAGTGTATAAGAGCATGGCTTTTGAGCAAGAGGTTCGTGGTTCGAATGCACATAACACCAAAAGTATTTTTCACGGTGTCCCACCTCTCGCGAAAGTCTAACAAACGTCCGAGAGTAATAACTTGTGACGGAAAGCTTCTCAATTCGCTGTTTGGTTCCGGCATTAAAATTGTAGGTTCCCTCCATTTGTGTGCAAAAATATACATGCGCAACACAAATGGTTGCAAGAAGCTAGGCCGCAATGGTCTGTCGCGCCGAATAATATTATTATTATTATTATTATTATATATTATAACTAGGAAGTTGTTAAATACCAACCAATGTTAAGGTTATTGTTGTCATTGTGTGAGAATTAATTCAGATTCATTCCAATACCATTTTTAAATAAATTAGCACATGGTAATGGTTCGAATCCCAGTAACACCAAAAGTTTTTTTTTTTTACGGTGTCCCACCTCTCGCGAATGGGTGACAAACGTTCCGAGAGTAATAACTTGTCACGGAAAGCATCTCAATTCGCCGTTTGGATCCGGCCTTAAATTGTAGGTCCCTTCCATTTGTGTGCAAAAGTATACATGCTCAACACAAATGGTTGCGTGAAGCAAGGCCTTGGACCGCAATAGTCTGTCGCGCCGAATATTATTTTAATGGTTCTTGCAATTCACATTGATAGGCACAAGTATTAACGATTTTATATTTTATATTGATGCGGATATACGAGTACATTGTTTGGGACAGCATAAAAGAAGGAATCACTGAACATTTCATCCGAAGATAGGCTTTATGGTTAGAACTAGTTAGAACTTGAACCTACGAAGGCTGTTTGACTTGACCGCTTAACAGGATAATTATAATCCATCGTCTTAATAAAAACTCTAAACACATATATATACAATATGCGATCATCGAAAACTAATTTGATCTAATTTACTTGGAACATCATGAAAAAGTTCTAAACTATTTTTTATACTTTCAGAGAGCTATCTACAAATATTAAAGTTTAATTTTTCACAGTAACCAGTTATTAAAAACTATTAATAAAGCCTTATTTTTTTTTTATAAACACCTAGGTGTTTATATTTAAAGCAATCTAGTATAAACTAATAAGCCATATGTTTTGAACTTAATATGCTAAAATTTACAAATGATAAAGTACTTATCCTATGTAAGACACTTTTTTTATTTTACAATACATATTTCAGTCACTCTTTGAATGTGATCTATATTTATTTATGGCTGTATTAGACTAGTTCAAATGGTTTCACTCTTCTAAGTCTTCTAACCAGGTCATCATTGTCCAGGAGCTGTAGGGCCTTAACGTTGATGTGTTTTCGTAGTCGTTGTTGGTGATTTTGAGCATGTTTTTTGATGACGTTGTCGACAACTTCTATCTCTAAGTCCTTATGTAAGTTGTCATTTCGTATGTACCAGGGGGCACCGACGATGTCACGAAGTACTTTATTCTGGAAGCGTTGAAGTATGTTTCTGTTACTTTGGCTGGCACAACCCCAGAGTTAAATTCCGTAAGTCCATAAAGCAAAAGCTTGTTGTATACTGACAGGGCTGAGTAGCGACCCATTAACCAATACAACTTTCTGTATTTCAGTTTCAGTTCTTCTAATTTTTTCTTGACATGCGGCTTCCACCTGAGTTCTTGTTTACTTGGACAAGTGTCCAGTGATTAGGTCAAAGCCAGGAGCCTTTTTTGGAGAAATATTAGTTTTTATTTCTCTTTTAACTTCAGCCATTGTGACTAATGGTATTTCTATACTTTCTTGCTAGATAACATCGGGTAGTATTTCAATATTGTCTACTAAGTTCGGTTGAAATATTCCTTCTAGATGTTCTGCAAACCTTGATGCTTTTTGAGAATTGTTTCTGGCCCAACTGCCATCCGAATTTTTAACGGGGGGCATTTGCATAATTGGTCTTTTCAGCTTTCCGGTTGCTTTCCAAAGTGAGTATTCAGTACTAGAGTCGTTAGTTAGGGTACGTAGGAATTCACTTATTGTGTCATTTTTCAATTGTTTGATTTATTGACTTAGTTAAAAATTGAGATTATTTAATCTGGTTTTATCTTGCGGAGCCATTTTTTCCTCGCTTTTCTTTTTTCTTTAATCAGCTCTAATATTTCTGTAGGGTAGTTATTACCTTTAAGTTTTCTTTTGATTTCAGGAGTGTTTTCCCAAGCTGCTTTCTGAATGTCACTGACCGTCACTTCCGGTTGCTTTCCAAAGTGAGTATTCAGTACTAGAGTCGATAGTTAGGGTACGTAGGAATTCACTTATTGTGTCATTTGTCAATTGTTTGATTTCTTGACTTGGGTAAAAAATTGAGATTATTTAACCTGGTTTTATCTTGCGGAGCCATTTTTTCCTCGCTTTTCTTTTTTCTTTAATCAGCTCTAATATTTCTCTAGGGTAGTTATTACCTTTAAGTTTTCTTTTGATTTCAGGAGTGTTTTCCCAAGCTGCTTTCTGAATGTCACTGACAAATTTATCCACTTCAAAGTCCAACTGATCTTTGGTTTGCAGTGGTACTGCTAGTTGAATTCTTTGCTCTAATGTTATTCTGAAGCTTTCCCAGTCTGTTTTTTTATTGACTAGAGTGGGATTAGAAAGTTTTGAAATTATATTTTCGCTTAGCGTTAATATAATCGGGGAATGATCAGAATTTAACTCCAAATTTTCCTCTATTTGCATGTAGTTACTAGAGATATTTCTTATTGTGTAGAAGTCTATTAAATCAGGGATTTTGTTTGGATCTGTAGGCCACTAAGTTTGTTTGCCTGTTGATATAGCTTCACACTTATATACTTGAATAGCAGTTCTCTGCCTTTAGTTGTAGTAAGTCTCGATCCCCAATGTGTGTTTTTAGCATTAAAATCGCCCTCCAATGATAAATCGATCTCCAATAGTTTTAACAAATTCAACATATCTCTTATGTTTCGGCGGACTGTATAAACTAACGACAGTAATGTTGTATTTTTTTGTGCATATTTTTACAGCCGTTTCTTGAATATCTTCAGCTTCAATTTTAGCTTCTTCATTGTGATAGATATTTTCTTTTACTAATACTGCACTTCCACGCATTGCTGCATTTTCTGGATGAATGGTTAGGTAGATTATATAACCTTTAAATGTAATAAAGGATTGTTTGGTAAAATGTGTTTCTGACGGACGTCAATTTTATTTATGTCCAGGATTGCCTGAAGTTCTTCTTGGTGGTTACGCAATCCGTTTGCATTCCAGGACATAATCTTGAGTGTATTAAACATTTTTTATTTCCTTTTGGGTTTTAGAGTAGATTTTCGAGTACTGCTGTCAACTTTCTTAAGTCACTTATTTATGCTCGAAACTGATTTTTCGAGTTCGATCATTTAAGTAAGAATGCATTTAATATTTAGGTTAATATCTTGTTCTTCTGGTATATGCAGTGTTTGTTGGCTTGTGCCATGAGCAACAATCGAAGCATATGTTTCTTTATTTTTGTTGCTGATAGAAGGTTGTTCTTTTTGTCGCATCACAAAAGCATTGCTGGTAACAGCTTTATTTGGCTTAGCTACTGCAGTAACCTTGTTTTTGAATTTTTGGAATTTTTTGGCTATAGCCAAATATATATATATATAGCAGTGAATACATTTAGGATTTTGATTTTTAGGTTTTTGACACTCAATTGTTAGATGTTTACGAGCACATTTTACACATCTCGGTTCTTTTTCACAGTACCTCTGGGTATGTCCATAGTTATGTCTTTTTTTGCACTGAGGAATCAATTTAGTTCCCTTCATAGGGTGAATTTCCACTTTACAACCTAGAATATGGGTAATTTTGTGGATTCTGTCTATATTTTCGCTGTTATCGAAGATTAACAAAAACATATTTAGTGGAGCTTTATTTTTCCATGACAATTTGTTATCTGCCGTTATAATTTTGTATCCTCCATCACGTAGGTATTTTATGCTTTCTGGCTTACATGACCGATGCAACTTCTTTGCCATAACTCGAATAGGTCGTGTTTGCTTATTTTCGTAAGTATGAAATTTGTATTTCTCTTTCCTTAGAATATCAACTATTTCTCTAAATTCTTCCGAGCCTGTGCAATTAATTTTAATCATAGTGTCATTAATTACTTTAACTTGGAGGTTGGAATCAGAGATTTTGTCAGTAAGAACTCTATATAGGAGTTCATATGTATCAACATTTTCTACCATAATTGGAGGTGGAGCCTGTTTTTTTTTCTTTATTTGCAAAATAAAGCCTTATTTACAGCAAAATTTATGCTCATACCCTCAACATCCACCTATCGTAAGATGCATTATAATTGGAAAGAACAACCTAATACTAATCAAAAAAGTTAATGAGCTATTAACATGAAGGATTAATGGTATAAAGAGAAAAAATAAAAATGTTTCATGTAAATTCTCTAATCGGAGATACACATGTATGCAAAATTTAAATAAAATCGGCTTAAATTTAAAAAAAAACTGGGAGCAGCTCAGCGAACGATCACTTCCAGATTTTTCAGAAACTGTTGGAATAGGAGATACACAAAGTTCGAACAAAATCGGAGTTAAGGAAGTGGGTAATCACGGTAGCCGTTTTGGTAGATTCCTACCAAACTTGGTAGGTTTTTTCAGCTTTGGTAGGTTGGTAGGCTTTAATTCGATTTGGAAGGTTCGATCAGGTTAACATCGTTGTACAGGGTTTACTCCGGTGGTTATATGCTACATGTTTTGGTCAGCGGTGGGGAGGGTGGTTGACTAAGTGGCGTTTGACAATGCTGGGAAGGGGTAAGTTAGTGTTGGTAAGTGGGGTGTTTATTTGGGTGGGGGTCAGTTGGGTGGATACTATTTCTCAATGCATAAAACAATTCTTTGATAATAAAAAAATATACCACTAACAACCAACCAACTAACTTGAAACAGACGGAGGTAGCGTAATGGCCTGTGAAATAAGGGATGTATAAGTGTACATGTCATTCTTTACATTTGAGTTCATCTTACGCTTGTAAAAAACTTCCGGTAGAAATCGAAAAACTTTCGAGGAAATATATACAAGTTTGTCGCGTATAGTTCCAAGAGAATTAATGGGTTAAAGGAGTTTCAAGATAATCCGAATCATCGAATTTTTTTATTTTTTGTTTCTATCATATATTTTGTGGGCGCCGTGGCTCAGTAGATAAGAGCATGGCTTCTGAGCAGGAGGTTCGTGGTTCGAATCCCAGTAACACCTGTCGCGAAAAACTGTAAACGTCCTTCAGTAAAAACATGTCACGGAAAGCTTCTTAATTCGCCGTTCTGATCCGGCATTAAAAATTGTAGGTCCCCTCCATTGTGTGCAAAAATATACATGCTCAACATATTATTATCATATATTTTAAAAATTATAAATGATTTAAACCAGAAAAGGCTCGCCTGTCGTGTTTATATGAGCACTTAGAATCAAACGTCAAATTATTATTGAGTAATTTTATTAATAACTCCTCAAAAAGTTTAATCGGATCATGAAGTATTAATTTTACCTTTAGTATCCGAAATCTGAAAGCTACTATGGACATTAATCAGTTTTGGGAAAAAGTTGGTGACATTTAAAGGATTTAAGAATATGACCAATTTCTTCTTCAATTTTTTGAGCAGTTTAGCAGCAGAAAGGAAATTTAGTAGTAGTAAGCTTGGCTTCCATTTTATCAATAGTATTATGTTAGCAAAAGAGTTGGCTCCCTACAGCGAAAATGAACCTCATTTGGTCAGCCAAAAATAGATTTTAAACTATTTGTGTTAGTACCTATTTTTATTTTTTATTTATTAATAACTCTCTGCAGTTTATTTTTATTTATGTTACGTGTTACATAAATTCTAAAATGATTTCTATGATAAGGTTTTGGTTATAATTCTTAGCTGTGATCAAAACCAACTGTACGCATACTAATACAGTGAAACTATCCCAAACGAGTCTGTGTTTGTGGGATGTGAATACAGTGTACAAAAAATAAGCAGACGCATTTTATGAAACGCGCTAACTAGTGATAGTGCAAAGAGCGAGAAACGTAAGATGTGGTAGTGGGAAACAGAAAAACTTTATATGGATTTTGCTCTTTTGTTGAATACCATTACATTAACATTTGGGATTTTTTTTAAGCATGTATCTGTGTATCAGCGAAACAGTTGGACTTTTTGTAGAGAAGGTTTTGGCTTTGATCACCGAAATTATGAACAAAACCACAAATAATGCACTACCAAACTCAATATTGAGTGCCCTTGCTCACTAAACTCTTTTACCCATTTTGCACAGTTGTTTGTTTGTTCTCTTTATTCTATTTACGTTCTTTATATCCTCATTTATTTTTTATGTCCTCATATAATTTTTATTTTTATTAAATTTTTAATTTCGAATATCATATTATGTTAGATTTTTCAATTTACCTTTATTCCTTTTATTACTTTGCTTATTAATTATCGAATTTGTTATTCTTACTTTTCTTTTTATTCTTAATTTAAACATCATTTTACTTTACTTTTCACATCGAAAATAAGACTCCAAGGTCTTAATGTGTACTTTTTGAATTAATCAATTATAAAAATTAAAAGAAATTTATTTATAACACATATTATTAAATTAAGAATCAGATGCAACATTAACAGATGTTTTCTTATGTACGATAACATATGTTCAAAATTTATTCTTTAATTTTTGCCATGAATGCATTTTAGCGATAACTCCATAATTTTACTCACGCAAGCAAATTATTGTATTGTAGCATTATTGTTATTTGAGGTGGAAACAACGAGTAACACTGCCGTTGACATTAAAGCAAAATCTAATTATTTGCGCCGAAATGGACAGCGTCCATGTTTTTCTGCAAAAATTACGTGTATGCGTCAAAAACCATACTACTACACACACCATCTACTATATACTACAAATATGCGGTTCTGCATAAGGTACCCTCATTTTGCGACCAAAATCGTCTCTCAGGTTTGATTTGCTAGTGAAATACAGTTTTTATTACATACCGGCTGTTTCCGGTCGCTTCTCTACCCTCACACATATACCCCCTGTCACCAGTCCCCTTACCAATGACACCACCAGTTTTAAGTTTTTCCCGAAATTTTCAATTTTCCCGGCAACTTTTCTAATTTTTCTTATTCCTATAACCTTATCTGGACAATTACGAACATTTAAAATATAAGCCAAGTCGTTCGAGTCGTTTAGCCGTGCAAACGTAACATACAGACAGAGTTTCTTTCACATTTATAATATTAGTATGGATACGTAGATATTTTAATGATGATGATGAAGGTAGTATTTAATTAGACAATCTAAAGATTTGTGTTTTATTTACCAACAATTATGAAGTTTTACTGACATTTCAAATAATCGCAACAGAAAATTAAAATGAATTCAACGCTTCCGTTTCCTCAAAACATGTGAACTGATAATTTATCACAAAAAACACATGTTCCGAAAAAAATATTGATAAATAAGAACAACTGTATCAGTGCTTCAAAAAAGAGAAAAGAGAAACAAAAATGATAAAGAGTTAAAGATGGTTTAGTTATAATAACGTACGGGATGCGAATGATGACCTTCTTACTAAAAAAAACATGTTGATGAACACGAAATCAACAATTATTATCGCAAAACCAAGAAAGCAGTTCATCCGACCAACCGACCGACTAGCCGTCCGGATAACTTGGCTTATTTCAAATTCTTTCCATCAAGTTCAACTTATTTACATCAACGTGTTTCGCTTCTCTGTAGTAAGCCATTGTTCACGGCAGCATGAGCTAAAACAGTTGGACAGTTGTATGCAACAGCTAGCTTAAAGCATGAAGGATGTCAGATAAATGATAAATGATGGCATAAAAAAGTTGACGCCAAATAGCTTCTACCTTCATGTTATAGATGCCTGGAACGAATTGTGTCGCATCGCATTGGCTTTGATTAGATTGGACTGCTTTAGCTTGACTGACTGCTGCGGAATTCTCTCCGACATTTTTAAGAAGAGCAAGCATGTTCTCTTCTGATACTGCAATGCAAAACAACGGAACTGTCTGCAACGAGCACAAGTAACACAATAAACAATAATTCCACGGAGATTATCCCATATCACGTCCAAGTGGCAAAAGAAAAATCCAAAGCAAATTCAAAAGATTCAAGTTTGAAGTTCTATAAACTTCGAGTAAAAAGAAAGGCACCCAAACGTCAAATTGAGCTCCTCAGGAAAAACTTGCACAGTGAAATAGTTAGACTAGACAGTCGTTAGTATGCAATGCTGCTATCGTTAGAGGGCACCAAAAAACCAACTGCGCTACCCGACCAAGTCTAAGACGACTATACCATTTAAAAAAAATCACCAGAACCAGTCAGACAAAGAACGGACTTTGCGTTGTTGCCGTCGTTGTTGTTAATGATGCGCTTGTAATCGAGTAAAATACTTTACTTATAATTCAGAATTGATAAGATATTCCAACGCGATGCAGTGTGTAGTGCGCAGTTCACTTGATGGCGCATGGAAATGCAATGGTAAGGGGGAAGGAGGAGGGGTACTGAAATACTCGTTCAATTCGCAACAGAACTCAAGAGGTGCATTTAAATAAATTTATTTTGAATTCTCAATTTCATTCGGTACGCGCGGTTGTTACTCGTCTTTGCATTATACCCGGATTTCCAAGTCCACTGTTAATACGTGTATTTTGTCTTTGCAAAACGTTTTTGCATTATGTCCATATATCCAAGTTTACTGCTGTTAATATGTGTATTTAGTTTTTGTAATATGTACTATTTAGGTAATTTGGCCAGCAAAATAGAGAAATGCAACCAGACTGATAATGGTACAAATTAGCCTCCTGTCTTTGGCAGTGATTTACGGATAATCATTTCACTGGTCAGTGAGCTGTTAATCAATATGTTTTTCTATCTTCATATAATTGGATTCATTACAAATTGAGATCAGCAGGAAAGTTAAATAGCGAGACAAAACCGCTGATTTAGTTTTTTCGAACATTCAGGATAAGGGCGAACCTTATTGCTTAGTTACTTATTGTCAGTTTATTACAAAGCTTCCTTGAAGAAATAAATCAATCAAGTGTTTTTGAAATCCCGAAAAAATTCAAATCTTCTTTTTTTAAAAATATAACTTGAATAAGATTTCGGGCAAAGCAATACAGAAGTCCGATTTTGGTCGCAAAAAGCGAGTCGGAAAAT
The DNA here is from genome assembly GCA_947095585.1 of Nephrocerus scutellatus. NCBI lineage: Eukaryota > Metazoa > Arthropoda > Insecta > Diptera > Pipunculidae > Nephrocerus > Nephrocerus scutellatus. The sequence continues at coordinate 44,459,384 of OX352763.1, forward strand.
GAAAAGTGAGTTCCCCTCCTGCAGACCACAAGTTTGCAGTATTAGTAGGTGTTGTGTGTGTGTGTTAGTACGATTTTCTGACGCATGCGCATAACTTGATTTTGTTCTTCTTTCAAGAGCAGTGCTGTTGTTAACATTTTTGGAGCGGAGTATATTGAAGTGCACGATAAAAATGTTTATAAAAAAAGTTCCAATAGAAAAACAAAAAAGGCTTTTATATTAAAATCATATTTTTAATTGATTTTTTGCCCATTTTTGCTATTGCACAAAAAATATAGGATCGTTTCGATTTCTAATTACTTCATAAAAGTCGGCCGATGAAATAGTAGTATATTGCTGATTGAAGTACGTACAGCAGCACTGGTGCCGAGCATGTGATTAGTTTGCAAGAAGCTATTTGACATTTAAAGACTGTGAGTTGTTGTTGTTGTGAGTCGGGTTGGGGAAAGAGCGAACCGTTTTACAAAAAGCGACAGTTTTTGTATTAGATTCTGTCGCATAACACAACAATAAAATTGTATGTTGTATACGAGGTGTATCGTACGTATACGAACTAACTCACTTGTCACTTTCCACATTCCGACTTGCTTTTTGCGTCCAAAATCGGCCTTCAGCTTAATGTTGGTTCGATTTTTCGTGCTAGTCGTATGTCACGAAAAACTCGAACAATGTTTTCTTTTTCTGCGTAGATCCACAGGAAATAATAGAGAGGTCGTTAAATCGCACGATCGTAGGCCAATATACAAATTCATTTCTCAATTGACACTTCGCTTTCAGTAAAGAGATTAACTCCTTTAGTACATAAGAGCAATGAAAACCCAAATGAAAAAAAAACAAAGGTGAATTAACGTCTGTGACTATGGTAATAGCGTATTACATAAGGACTGCGGAAAGTCGACGTTATCACGATATGCACTTTTCTGCGAGTAATGTACGCTATTTTTTACACGACCAAAACAGGTTTCCTGCTAAACCGGTTATGCGTAATGCAAAATTACTCTGGGAATGTGTGTTGCTGTGAACTCAGTAAATAACAAAAGTATTTTTTATGTAAACACACTGGTGTGGTTCGTTGTAACTTCTATCACTCCCTCTGAAGTATTAAGATTATATAAATCTTATGTTAGACCAATTTTGGAATTTAATTCATATGTGTTGGGTGGAGCTACGAGATCGCATTTGGTTTATCTTGATGGAATTCAAAATAGAGTTATCCGTTTGATAAACGATGTAACCATTACTTCTTATCTTGATATGTACTTTGGAGCAAAGACAAAATGTAGGAGCTTTATCTATTTTCTACAAATTTTACAACGGTAGATGTGCTTTAGAAACCCGTTCTCTAGTTCCAGGTCCTTTTGTCAGCAACGTAAACACTCGTTTAAGGTCCAATTAACATAGATTTTCCTTAAAACTTTTTTCATGTAGAACCCAACACTTTAAATCCTCCTTTTTTCCGAATCTCTTCGATGTGGAATCAAATTGGTCGAGCCCGTGTTTCCCGAATCTTATAATCTGCAGGCCTTCATATTAGCCGCTAATAACTTCCTGAAGAATGAAATGCTCATAAGCTTATTAAGCTTGTTTATTAAATATAAAATATATATTTACAAAAAAAAAGATTTTTTTAATTTTTATTTTAAAATTTGTAATATTTTCTTGGTCAAGGTTTTTTGTAGTTTTCCCTGACCACGATCCATTGATGAAAGCAATGAAAGCATTTGGACTCGCGTCGTTTTAGTTTCGTGTTCGTTTTTTCGTATTGCTTTTTCAATGAATGAGAGAGAATTCTAAGAAAATAAATTGAAACCGGCTACAAACGTGAGAAATGTGATACATTGTAAATCAAATTCCTTCGATTTTTATTTTATTTTGAATTTTAATAAAGGGCTTAACCCAACTTATTGCCGTGACGCAAGTCATTCAATTCAAAAACTCAAAAATTTTTACAAAATGTTCGGTCTATCGGAGATACACATGTGTTTAAAATTTAAAGTAAATTGGGCTAATTAAAATAAAAAGCGTTGTCTAAAGGACTGTTATGTGTGTATAAAATTTGAAGAAAATCGCGGATTTTTTTTTAAATTTTGTATGGGGCCTTCCGACACCGGGGCCCGATCACTCCAAAAATTTTACAAAAGGTGTTGTCCATCGGAGGTCTAAAATTTGAAGAAAATCGGGTCTTTTTTTTTAAATTTGTATGGATGCTCGCCGACCCACGATCACTATCAAATTTTTACAGGATGTCTTGTCCATCGGAGATACACATGCGTATAAAATTTGTAGAAAATTGAGTACTTTTTTTATAAAATTTGTATGGGAGCCCCACGACCCCGAGCCATGGGAAATACTACACATGTGTTCAATACAAAATACAAATGTTAGAATGAAATCGGGCTTAAGAAAGTGTGTTAAAACTTGACCACAAGATTCTACCCACCAGCCAGCCAGCCACAGGCACGCGAAGTTAATATGGAGAATATAAAAAAACAACCCATAAAAATTAAAGTTTTTCTTGTAAATTCTCTAATCGGGGATACACACACACACACACTGCGTTCTCGTTTTGTGGCAAAATCATCCACCAAATGACGCAGCGACAGCGGACTGCGCTGCACACAAAGCACAGAGCTCAGTCTTTGCCGTGATCTGATGCGATATAGCGATATTTAAAAATTGAATATGGGGGTCCCCAGGGTCCGATCACTCCAAAATTACTCCAAATTACAAAAAGTGTTTTCCATCGATGACACACATGTGTACAAAATTTAAAGAAAATCGGGTAAATTTTGTAAAATATTTGTATGGGAGCCCCCCATCGGAAATATACATGTGTGCAAATATGTGTGTTTCAATAAAATCGGGCTTTAGGAAGTGGGTTAAAAATTGATCAGAAAATCTGACCAGCCAGCCACCCAGCCAGCCACGTGCACGCGAAGTTAATATAGAGAATTTAAAAATAGCTGTGAAGTGGAGGAAACAACTTTTCAAATTCTTGTTGTTCAGTACGAGTAGCTTGCAGAAGTAACTTGCTGGTAAGCACTGCGCTTAAAAGATCCCTCAATCGGTAAAGAAGACAACTTCAAGAAAACAGTAAAAAGAGTTAAAGATCCAGTTAAATAAATTGACTGAAAGCTGAATTACTAGGTGTATGCCGACCAAGATTAATTGATCCGCACAGAGAGCACATGCTTAGACGAGCCAACTAGTGCGAGAAAATTGTAGAAAATAACAACGCGAAGAGTTTTGCAACGGTGCTCGCTTTCTTCTAAGGTAAAATTATGCATACTCGTAACTAAAGTCTGTAATTGTAGCTTGTAGGCAGATCATTCCAGCGCAAATTTTTCTCCAGCAACTACAGTCGGTGAGTTATAATTTTGCTCCTTCAGTGTGCCGCTGATATCAGTAGACACTTTTCATTTAAGTTAATTCATGTTTTTTGTTCGAGTCTAGCAATGATCGACAAACGGTGCCCACAATTGAGATTTAAACCATCACGATTTCGACTCAGAGGCAAAAAAAAAGAACTGAAGAAAAATAAGGTTCAGTTAATTTCACGCGCATAGAAGAAATAAACACAAACAACGAAACATCATAATTAATCACCGCTGTGTGCAGTGCTTTTTGTTAGCGTCTCACGTCATTATCCAATATAAAACTGGGTAGATAATAAATAAATGTCTTTTAGTATATGTACATGACTCGACAAGAATGGAATTGTTCGCATGAGATTAAGTACTGTTTGATCAAATTAGTATACATTAAATACGTACATCCATACATAAATATAATCTTTAATAAAAGATGCCAGGAAAGAAGCTCTTTACCACCAAATAAACCGTTAGCTACTCCAAAGTGTGTTGTCTGTTAATTATTCTTTTCTTCAACTTTTATTTTTTTTAGTGCTGTGCGTGTTAATTTTATCTGTTATACGATAAAGATATGCTTATTATTGTACTTTTGAAAAACCGTTATATCTTTGATGCCGCGAGATATCTAACTTTCGTTGTTTTAACTTTTTCAGCGTAGCGGCCGTGTTATCATAAATTTTCATTTACGATCAGTAGATTATATATAGTTTGGAAACGTTTTTGACACAAACCACAAGGCCATCGCAAACGCATTAGAGCAGTTGCAAGCTGAACCTTTAATTAATAGCAAAATCGTCAGAGCATTCAACATACCTGTTATACGGCTTAAAAAAAATACATACATATATAAAATTAACAGTACGTTCGAAAATGGGCTTGAAGGTAAGCTGATGAATGATCATTAAGAGCGACACAAGTATTGCGATTGTGTCCGCATACAACTGGCTATTTCTCTTAGGCTGGTGGTAGAAGCGGTAAAACAGTGACAAGCAAGAAACATTCCTGCTGTGTTCCAGCGAATCTATTGACATCACAAGGCCAATATAGTTGCTTTAAATTTCGCAGCTAGTTCCACGGTAACAGATTGCACGTAGCCACTGGTTGTACTTGCAAAAGTCGAATCATCTATGAGACGGATTTACTCCTTGCCCAGAAAGACCTAATTTTGTGAGTGGATATTAGAAAACCACAATCATTATCATGTGTCCCCTCACAAAATAAGGTTCACCTGGGCAGGGCCGATTGAAGCAGATTATGCACTGAAGTGAATTGGTAAGAGTGCATCCGATATACGTGTAATTTTGTTGCACAGTTGCTGCAGGAACACTGAGACGGCATGCAACTCTTTTTATACATAGTAGTAGTAACACAACCCGAGTTAATTTGGCAAAAATTAATATTAGAGCCCATTCCCTTCAAAAATTTTTCAAAAACTATTCTCACCGGAGATACACAATTTGGATGGGAAAAAAATTCAAATCAAAAACTCAAAAATTTTGATAAAACGTTCGGTCTGTTTTAAAAAACGAAACCTTTAATCAACTGAATACTAAAGCTAGTACAAATAGGTTGGGTTCGTTATCTTGCATCCCAAAATCCCGCACTATTAGTTTGGAGAAACGCGTCTGAGAGTAATAACTTGTCACGGAAAGCTTCTCAATTCGCCGTTCGGGTACGGCATTAAATTGTAGGTCCCTTCCATTTTTGTGCAAAAATATACATTTACAACACAAAAGGTTGCGTGAAGCGCGTCCTTGGACCGCACTTGAGAGAAAACAACCCAAAATGGCGAATCTTTTGCATCACGATAATGCGACCTCACACATATAACATCAAACAAGCGTGTATTTGAGCACTCAAACGATCGAATAATTAGAACAATTAATTAGAATAACTAGAACCAGAGGTTGCAGATGTAGCAATGTGTAGAGAGCATTTGCCCAGGTCGAGTGTATTTTGCCCGGTATTAACAAGCTGACAATCCTTTTCAATCTTTTCAGGGTCCTCTTAGCTATTTTCAGACAAGTTCACTCAGACAAGGCCACCAAACAACTGCCGCATAGGTGAAAATGGGTTTGATTGTCATTAAGTACAACAAGTGTACCATTTTCAGACTTAGCGCCCTTTATTTACTAATTCCTCTTTTATATTGAACAAAGGTAAAGGTTTTCATATTCTCGATTCCAGGCGCATCTTTCCCTTCCTCTTGCAATCTAGAATTACTCCTAGATATTTGACTTCCGTTGAGATTGACAAAGTGAGGCCTCGTATCCGTTTCAATAGTGAACGTTTGCGGTTTTTATAATCAGCAGATTTAGCTGTAAGTAACTAGAATCGATGCTTTCTGATATATTCATTTAATGCAATAAAAATGTTGTCGCAATAAATTTTACCAGCACCACAACATGTGGAAAAAGAAGTGAAATTTTATTATCAAAAATTTGAAAAAATATTTCTTAATTTTTTTAAAATACGTTCGTTAATGACAGAATATTAGATTTTTAATTTGAAAACACTGCAGAAAACCATAATCGTAAATTGTCTTGTCTTGTCATGCGATGTCGCCCCTTCCCGTACCCTTATAAACAGGTATAATACAAACCAACAGCATTACCCGATATTCTTTAATACCCGCTGTAAAGCAACAGAATTCCTGTCATCTTTGCTATGACATTCGTTATTTTTATTTATGAATCGTACTTTAAAAGCAGAATTGCCACATAAAAAAGTTTTCATGTATCTGCTTCTTAATTATTAATTGTATTGTAAAAGTAATTGATTTAGTTAATATCATAAAAAGTAAATGTAATAAGACGTCGTTTTTCGGCTACAATCTTTTTTCCTGCACAAGTTGTCTTAAATTTACCTCAAAGTTGAAAAAAAAACTTTCACACAAACTCTTTTCAACGACAAAAACATTTCAGCTTTCTAAGAGGATTAAAAAAAAAACCAAAAAAAGTTGAAAACAAATTTATAGACGTGCCCCACACGGCACACGCTTCACTCGCGGGACCAGAAATGTAAGCTGCGCAGAAAATTTCAGTTCTCTAGAAGGTTTGAAAAATGGTTAGAAAAAACCCAGAAGAGGATTAATACGTCATACGTGGGCGCTATAAAATATCGCACGGGACTGAACTGCGCACAACATTTCAGATCTCTAGGACAAGTTAAGGTTTGTTCAAAATGATCTCAAAGTTGAAACAAACAGAAAAACCAGGTTCATGTTAAGTTAAATAAGTTTTTTTTTAAAAAAATTATCATCTCCAATTCAATTGTTTGTTGTTAAAATACCTCAAAAAATCCATGTGGAAACCTATTAGTTTGTTCGCAGGACAAATTGTTCGATTTGACTACAAAAACTAATCTGTGGAACCAAATTTTTGATCGGACGATCGCCACTCAAAGGCGCTTTTCAAATTCTGTATATATTGACAGATGTACACCGCCTAAAGTTTGGTTTTTTCCGCCATTGACATTTTTCATTCGATTTCGTGTTTTTTAAAGCTAGGCCTTGGACCGCAATGGTCTCGTTGCGCCGAATATTATTATTATTAGTATAGTTTAGTTTGTTTACAATGGACTTTCTCCCAAACCGAAGAATTGCTGTATTTCAGTATGCTTCCCGATTCCTGCAAAGTAGTTGTGAATAGATAACTAAAGGAAGGTGACTTTCAGTTCTTCACAATTTATATAAAACGCAATTGTACAACTACAAAAAACCTTGACCAAGAAAATATTACAAAAAAAAATAACATATGTGAGTCTTCAAAATTATTGGAAACTCCATTGAAGAATTCGGTCTTTCAGGAACTAGCTGACTCCCTTGTTGATGTTCAACAACTCGACAGTGAATTGTACCGGATTCGTTTGTAGTACCAGGCCTAAAAAACGAAAAAGACGCGCACAACTATCGAGTCAATAACATCCAACGCCAATCATTGCAACAAGGATGAGCGAAAAAGCTGGACTCAAATGGAGCTCTTGAAGATTCTCTGCGGTTCCTTGGCCAATTTTACCGGAGAAACCTTCAATTTAGGCCTTTGATGATTTGGTTCTTTGCTTTGTAAATTTGGTTCTTTTGTTTTATATTTATTATGATTTAAAAAAAACAACCCATAAAAATTAAAATTTTTCTTGTAAATTCTCTAATCGGGGATACACCACACACACACACACACACACTGCGTGCTCGTTTTGTGGCAAAATCATTCACAAATGACGCAGCGGCAGCGAACAGCGCTACTCACAAAGCACAGAGCTCAGACTTTGCCGTGATCTAATGCGATATAGCGATATTTAAAAATTGTATATTGGGGTCCCCAAGGGGCCGATCGCTCCAAATTTTTACAAAAAGTGTTTCCATCGAAGACACACATGTGTACAAAATTTAAAGAAAATCGGGTAAATTTTGTAAAATATTTGTATGAGAGCCCCCCGACCCCGCGGCCCGAGGGGCCTCAAATTTTAATAGAAAGTGTTGTCTTGGGAGATATACATGTGTGCAAAATTTCAATAAAATCGGGCTGTAGGAAGTGGGTTAAAAATTGATCACAAGATTTGGCCAGCCAGCCAGCCACGGGCAAGTGAAGTTAATATAGAGAATTTAAAAACAATTCAATTTCAAGTCGTCAGATTTACTATTTGTAAAATTTATAAATAAGAATTTATATGTTTTAGTAGGTTGTAGCGACAAATATGTGTTTTAAGGAATATTAAGGAATTAAATCCCCCCCCGCCTATCAACCACAACCCGGGAATGTGGGCGGAGTTTCCCGAAAATTCCACCTTAAGGAGAGGGGTGGTGGGGGGTCATTTTTTGGCTCTAACTCTATCGAGTGTGGTTGGATTGGATTGGATTTATAGGAAGGAAGGTATTTTTATTGCCTTTTATATGATACCAACTTACTCCCTAACATCCATCAAACCACTTAGAAAAATGCATTTTTCAAAAAAGTGCTCAAAACATTAAAACCCCCACTCTCCTTGAAGGGGAATTTCCGAGAAACAAGATTACTGTTTTTGAAGTCTGTTCAATAAGGGCTTTCAGATGGGGGGAGTCCGAAAGCCGTAACTTTATATTCGGTAAAACGCACTTTAGCCGTTGTAGCTTCTCATAAGTATGGTCTAAGTTATACGAAGCAGTATAATAGAATTCACCAATAATTTATATCTCTGCATACATTTTTTTTTTAATTTTAAATATTGTAATAAGAATTACAAAAAATAATGGCTTCAGAAATCTATCTGATTTAAAAATTGAAAAGAACAATGTTAATGACAACATTTTGCCTGGCAATTCTCCTATTCAATTTAGTTATACATCCACCCTCATCTTTTATCCTTTGTTTATACAGTATGCTCCTTGTCCTGAATGTTTAGTGAAATATTGAAGGAGAGGATGTGACAGAGGCACAGCCCAAAAACATGTACATATGTATGTCTCGTTCACTGCATGAGTGTTCAACGTGAAAATGTATACAGATATAGAAAATACAAATGGGATTGAATCTACTATGTATAGTATATATAATTTATATAGAACATAATATGGAGACATAAGCGCAGAAGAAATAAAAAATTAAATTCTGGACTGTGATTGCAATTGGAAGCATACGACCGGATATCAGGTAGAAAATCTTATTGCTCATGTGTATGCATTTGTCGAGACTTCACAAACATCCGCTGTCTTTCTTTTTTTCGACATTGAAAGTTTAACGAACTTTAGCAATAAACAAAAGGATTGTCAGTCAGTGTGATATAAAAATTAATATATATAGATATGTAAGTATATAATATAAATAGCAGCATAGCAAGGGAGGAGTCCCTAAGCAACAAAATTATTTCTTCAGTACCACAGTCACAGATAGATACACAAATGTTTGGAAACTGATTACAGACTGAATCAAAAACTAGACTCCTTTCTCTCTCAGGCATAACGCAATCCATTGATCGAAGATTATTTTTATAATTGAAATGTTTTTCGATTCAAGTATGAACGAGGCACCAAGTTTTAATCAAAACCAGGAACATTTTCTATTGCCATTAAAACAACAAAGTAACAAAAAGAAAAGAAAATTCCAATCGTAATTCGCAGTTCGCCGCAAAGCAAGCAAGCGCCAATTAACAACTAAAAGCCGGTTCAGAAAATTACTTCAACTGGAAACCGTCTTCTTGTTTTCATTTTATATGGCTTTTTTTAAAAGCCATTGAATTTTCACAAGATTATGTTAAAGATATGAGCACTTTCCATACAAAATACCAAACAAAATTATACAAAAAGAAAATTACTGTACAATAGTTGAATTTCACTTACTTAAGTTAGCTTTTAATCCTTTCTCAGATTTTATTGAAAATTCCGAAAATACCAAGCTTTTTAAACAGTACGAGTTTCTTAGACCGGCAACGGTATAATAATGTATTGTGCTATTTAATGTTACACCCTTTTTTGTTCCCCTTCACCCTGCACCGCCTGGACAGAAAGGATTTTTGATGCTGTTTATCTCTATTTAGAAAACTCCCTTTTCAATTTTAAAACACATTCAACTTAACGACTTTAACGCACTTTAAGACTAAATAGACAACAAAAATTTAAACTTCCAATGGAAGGTGTTGCTTAGTAAAAGAAATTAAAATAATATCCGCGCCTCACCTCAAACAGGAACAAACAACTCAGCCCGGCTTGGTGTCAAACACTAATGAAAAGTTCTTTGCTGTCTGCTTTCGAGGAAGCCATCAAAATCGAATTCTGAACTGCTGAAGGTGAAGGCTGATCAAATCGAACCGACCAAAATGCATTGTTTTTTCTCTCTGTCTCCACCATTTTCATTCAATAGTTTACAACATGCTTATTTCTGTTTATCACAAACAACAAAAAGCAGAACACATAATACAAACACCATACATGATCCAAGAGTGCGCGCTGCCGTTGCCCAACAACCCAACTTATTTTAATGTTATGGTTGCAAGTTGCAACACACGGGGCAGTGCTGCTTTCACAATGTAGTTCGTTGGTACCATACATATATGTGCTACTACTAGTGGTCAAACTTGTATAACATTTATTAATTTGTTAAATTGACGGTGTCTTTTAAAAACTTAAACAAATTTGTTTTCAATTATTTGGTATTTTTTAAAAATTCCGATTTTAAAAATAAACAAAATTTATGTGCAGTTTCATATAATTGAGTGGTATTTCATATAATTGAGTTTTTCTCATACAAAAACAGGTGTTATATAGGAAGCTCGAGTATACGGTTCTCGAGATTTGGGCTTTCGGACATACCTCCCATGAAAGCCCCAACTAAGCAGATTTTGAAAATAGCCATCTTTTTTCCGGAAACGCCAAAACGCCTTTAAGTAGGAGGGCCATCCAAAGTTTTGAATGTGCTTTAGGGGTTAATTGGTAACAAATAAAAGGTAATATAGGTAAGTATCAATTAAAAAAAAAACAATCCATAAAAATTTTTCATGTTAATTCTCTGATATGAGATACAATTTATCAATACATACAATCGGGCTAATTTTTAAAAAATGTACATGGGCACCACTCGGGCCTCAGGGCCCATTCACTTCAAAATCGGAGATACACATTTGTTTAAAATTAGAAAAAAGGGCTAATTTTTAAAAAATTAAATGGGAACCCGGGTATTTGTTTAAGTTAAGCCCGGGGTCTTCAAAACTTTAAATTTTGAAAAATATTTGTATGGGAGCCCCCAAATTTTAATAAAAAGTGTTGCTATCGGAGATATGCATGTGTACATTTCAATAAAATCGGACTTTGGAAAGTGGGTTAAAAATTGATCGCAAGATTTCACGACAAACAAACACACGGGCACGCGAAGTTAATACAGAGAATTTAAAAAATGGGACCAATCGAACCATCCTTGCCAGTAGTAGAGCCAAATAACTGATTTTTCCATAAAAGTACAAAAGGGGCATTCGTAAAAGTGGGCGGCTCCTAAATATAGGTACCAAATGAAAGGTGAGAACTAGGTCTATACAGCCATGCCATTTTTATGGGTGTGGTCCAATTTAAACGGAAGGTACATCAAAGTATACTTTGTTGGCGCTACAACTGGTAAGGATGGTTTGATTGGTCTCAATTTTTTTCATTATTACCTACCTATATTACCTTTCATTTGTTACTAAATAACCCCTAAAGGTCCTTCAAATAACTTAGAAAAATGCACTTTTCTGAAAGAAAAAAAAAACTCGAAACTTTGGATGCCCCTCTTACCGGCGTTTCCGGAAAACAAGATGACGATTTTCAAAATCTGCTCAGTTGCGGCTTTCATGGAAGGTCAAAATCTCAGAAATTAATATAAATTTTAAGCATGATACAGAGAACGTTATTACTTAAGAAATTTAAGACAAGAAACATAACCGACTATTCAAGTGCAGTTAACTATAAAGTAGATACCATAATACACAGTAGTTATATTAACCTTACCAATAATTACACTTAACAATTGACTTTAACGAACGTGTTATATTATAGTATTTTCATTTTTAATAGGATAAAGATAGCGACATAAATTAATTGCTTAACATTTTCATTATTTTCTTAATAGTCAGAAAAGTCACGTTAAAACTTATTTTTGCCTTGAAAATGGTCGTCAACAAGTCCGAAATATTGGCATAAATTTATATTATAATTTAAAAAAAATAAGTCTATAATTAAGTATTTAGATTCAATAATAATTTATAATAATTGCATTAAATTAAATTTCTCACTTGAGCTCAATCTCAAAAAAAAATAATGCTAAGTTTTAAATAATATTTAGAATAAAAAATGTAAAATCGCAAAACTTGTTCTAATATAAAAGAAATCCGTTTTCTTTTTGTTTGCTGAAAACAATAACATTCGAATTCGATCACGAAAAAGCTTTGTTATGTTCCATTATACCTATACATGGACGATTATGCACTTAATATTATTATATCTTATAACGTGTTCAATTTGCACTCACATGGCAATCATTTCCCATTAAGCTGTATTATGCTGTCAATATAGATTTGCATATAAAAACTGCTATGTGTAACAAAATTTTATGTCATGTGAGTGCAAATGGAAATAGATCCCAATGCCTAAATGCAATGGAGCCGCGCCGCTGTGGTACGGCCCGTCCACAGATGTGTACGCACCATTTGATTTGATGTTTTTAAATTCTCTATATTACTTTACTTCGCGTACCCGTGTGTTTGTTTGTCACGGAATCTTGCGATACAGTTTTAACCCACTTCCCAAAGCCCGATTTTATTGGAACTTGACACTCATGTGTATTTCCGGTGACAAAACTTTCTGTTATAATTTGGGGCCCATCAGACCCGATTTTCTTTAAATTTGTAGTGTATCTTCGATGAACAATATGTAAAATGGACATTTTGTAAAATTTTTGACCCTGATGCCCGAGGGCTGCCCATATAAATTTTTTGTATAATAAGCCCGATTCGTATGTATCTCAGATGGTCAAAACTTTTTGTAAAATTTTTGGATTGATCGGGCACTGAGGCTCGAGGGGTGTCCATATAAATTTTAAAAATTAGCCAGATTTTCTTCAAATTTTAAACACATGTATATCTCTGATGGAGAAAACTTTTCGTAAAAATGTTGTCCATCGGAAATACACATGTATATAAAACCCCACGTTGACGATGGGTTAGCCAATGGGGCAGTAGGCAAATTGGCACACGTTGAATTGGGTGATCAAAATAGAGTTCTACGCGTTTTACTTCTTTTTCCTAACAGCGTATGTCAAAACAGCTGTGAAAATGGCTGGCTATGCAAATGCAAAACGAATTAGTAGAGCAACAGTTCCTATTAATCGTAGATCCGCAGTTCCTCTCAATCGAAATAAATCGATTCTTGCCAAAAGAATCAATTTTTCATTAAAACCAGCCTGCACGTTAGCACTTCACAAATAGCAAAGAGGCATTTTTGATGAAATTGTTTACAAATACAGTAAAACACATTCACGTTTAGTTTACGTAGCGTTTTCCATCTGAGTCACAGCTCAAGAAGAACTTCATATTGTACCTACTGATGAGCGTCAACGGTTTTAGCATGGTAGACGAGAAAATGAAACGATTCTTCCATTAAGAAACGAGTTTAATGTCCATCTTCATAGAATTGATCGGATTATACTCGAAAAAATCAGTAGAGGGAATATGACAATCTTTTCTAATAATTGCCAAAGCCTCCGGCTTATGTAATACAGAAATCACATGTATTAATGTTATCAGAAACTTGGCTTCTAATGAGAAACGGGTGGAAATTGAAAATTTCAATTGCATAACAAAACACAGACGACCAAGCAAAATGTTGGCGATTCGCAACACGACTTTACTGTCTGTGATGATGCTTACTTCAGAACAAATTCCCAGCATGTAAGTCAAAGCAAATCTTCTATTGGGGACATATGCACCGCGATATGCACTTTGCTTAGCGGTAAGAAAATTGTAATGGTCATAGTTTATATTTCAGTCAATCATAACTATTGTACAGTCTTATGTTTGTGAACAGACTCGTAAAATTATCGTATGAATAATTCTATCGTATAAATACTTGTATCGTATTAATAATATCGTATAAATCAATATAACGTATAGTATAATAAGAGACTATTTCCGGCCTCTTCGATAATATCACTGGAATGAGTTGGTTGACAATTTTAGCAATAAAGAAGTTTTTAATCATTTACAATCGAAGTTAATTTTCTTATATTTTCGGAGTTACGCAACAACAATAACGTTAAAGACATAATATATTTTCTGCACGAGGCATTGTTAGCATATACAGAAGGGGGCTCAAAACTGTTGAAGAAGCGTTATCATGAACTTCCGCTCATACTTGGCGGCGATTTCGATATTCACTTCGATAAAGATGACGGATTGCGCTTAGTATTTTTCAAAAAAGGACTTAATTTAGATTTAGTTTCTGGTAGAACACTGACTAGATATGGTACAACCATTGATGCGATGTTTTCGATTCGTAACTCATGTAACTTCCGACGTTCACGTATGACGTATCGTATTTTAGTTACCACAAAACTATTGTCACAGTATTTAATAATGACGTTACTTTTCACGAAATTAATAATGTTCAAGATGATGTTAATGCTGAAGGAAATCGATCTTCCTAATAACAATGTATTTTTGTAATATAAGTACATAATATATTTCAGTATTATAAAAGATGCTTTTATTTACCCCCTTTTGCGTATTGTATATATTCCAAGAATATCGTTTTTAAGGAGTAAACTCCAGACGCGCGTCCGAGCTGACACGCACCTTTTTTAAAACAAAAAAATGTCGACTTTTTTCATACTACTTTGCGTTTCTGTATACCACAGCAACAAATTAATTAAATCCATAGGTCTTTCGGTATTATAATATTCTTCGTGAACATTTCCAATAGATATGCAGTAAATCGTATGAGTAGCTGTTGTAATTTTTTGAAAAAAAAAAAAAAAACAAATCAACTTCAATTTTAATCATGAAAAGTGGTAAATATTTTACTTAAAAAGTTTAAGAGTACTTGGTGAAAAAAAACTTATGAAAGCCTAAGCGGCCAAATATTTTTAAAAAATGCACGTTTAATACAGTTTTCAAAATGGTATAATACATCCTTTTATTTAATGTAAATAGGAGGTTATTGCTATTAATCTACAAAAAGAGTAAATTCGACTAAATAACAAATAAATTTAGGGATTGAGCATTTACTTTAAATGTAGATAAGGCAAATAAAGTTTTCTCATTGCGTTATGTTGTTTTTTATGAAGCCCTTCTCATCCGGTACAGTTTAATATAGGGTGTCCATACGTCCTGTTTAATACGGATTTGTCCTGTTTTTTTTTATCAGTCGTCCCGGTTTTATTAAAAGTCCTGGTTTGTCCTGTTTTTTTACGTAACGTCCTGTTTTTAATCATTTTTCTCATCATCATCATCATTCTTTATATGAAGATCATATACAGAGAAAACTACATTTTCCACCCCAGCGCCACCTAACGCGTTCAAATTTTGTCAACTACTTTCTTTTTATTTAAATATTATATAGTGTGAATTTGAGCCAAATCGTTCCATAAATAAGAATTTTCGGGGGGAAACGACACCAGCGCCACCTAGCGGGAATTTCACAATTGACATAAATTCTTATGTCACCCACAACTCGAAACATCACCATTCGTTTGCTGTTTTCGTTTCAATTCAAATCAGCATGAACTGTCACGGCAATATATGAAATTCATTGGAATGACAGTGTCGCCATCTGTCGAAAATAGATCGTACCAACTCAGAAACCTTCGTGGGCTCATGCACAACAACTATGCTAAAGATCATCACATGATCAAATGCATAGTTTACGATTCTATAAAGGACATAGACAAACATTCATTTTTATATATAAACTAGCTGTTCCCGGGCGCTTTGCTACCCGCCCACTGACGCCACGCCCACTTACACCCGCGTTTCCCAGCTGCCCCATCCCACTGACCCCCGCCCACTGACCACCCACCCATTGACCTCATACACACTGACACACCGCCCACTGAACTCACACCCACTGACCTCACACCCACTGACCTCCCGCCCACTGACCTCCCAACCACTGACCTCCCGCCCACTGACCACCCACCCATTGACCTCATACACACTGCCCACCTACTGAACTCACACCCACTGACCCCCGCCCACTGACCTCCCGCCCACTTACACCCGCGTTTCCCGGCTGGCCCATCCCGCTGACCCCCGCCCACTGACCTCCTTCCCACTGATGCCACGCCCACTTACACCCCAATAACTAACCAACTCATCAATCCAGAAGACTATAGAATCGACACTTATACAGGCAACAAATGTACACTTGTTCGAATATTCTATGAAGATTATATACAGGGAAAACTACATTTTCCACCCCAGCGCCACCTATCGGGTCCAAATTTTGTCAACGACTTTCTTTTTATTTAAATATTATATGGTTTGAATTTGAGCCAAATCGTTCCATAATTAAGAATTTTCGGGAAAAAACGACACCAGCGCCACCTAACGCGTTCAAATTTTGTCAACGACTTTCTTTTTATTTAAATATTATATAGTGTGAATTTGAGCCAAATCGTTCCATAAATAAGAATTTTCGGGGGAAACGACACCAGCGCCACCTAGCGGGAATTTCACAATTTACATAAATTCTTATGTCACCCACAACTCGAAACATCACCATTCGTTTGCTGTTTTCGTTTCAATTCAAATCAGCATGAACTGTCACGGCAATATATGAAATTCATTGGAATGACAGTGTCGCCATCTGTCGAAAATAGATCGTACCAACTCAGAAACCTTCGTGGGCTCATGCACAACAACTATGCTAAAGATCATCACATGATCAAATGCATAGTTTACGATTCTATAAAGGACATAGACAAACATTCATTTTTATATATAAACTAGCTGTTCCCGGGCGCTTTGCTACCCGCCCACTTACACCCGCGTTTCCCAGCTGCCCCATCCCACTGACCCCCGCCCACTGACCTCCCGCCCACTGACCACCCGCCCACTGACCACCCACCCATTGACCTCATACACACTGACACACCGCCCACTGAACTCACACCCACTGACCTCACACCCACTGACCTCCCGCCCACTGACCTCCCAACCACTGACCTCCCGCCCACTGACCACCCACCCATTGACCTCATACACACTGCCCACCTACTGAACTCACACCCACTGACGCCACGCCCACTTACACCCGCGTTTCCCACTGACCCCCGCCCACTGACCTCCCGCCCACTTACACCCGCGTTTCCCGGCTGGCCCATCCCGCTGACCCCCGCCCACTGACCTCCTTCCCACTGATGCCACGCCCACTTACACCCCAATAACTAACCAACTCATCAATCCAGAAGACTATAGAATCGACACTTATACAGGCAACAAATGTACACTTGTTCGAATATTCTATGAAGATTATATACAGGGAAAACTACATTTTCCACCCCAGCGCCACCTATCGGGTCCAAATTTTGTCAACGACTTTCTTTTTATTTAAATATTATATGGTTTGAATTTGAGCCAAATCGTTCCATAATTAAGAATTTTCGGAAAAAAACGACACCAGCGCCACCTATCGGGTCCAAATTTTGCCAACGACTTTCTTTTTATTTAAATATTATATGGTGTAAATTTGAGCCAAATCGTTCCATAAATAAGAATTTTCGGAAAAAAACGATACCAGCGCCACCTAGCGGGGCTTTTAAACCTTTTAAACCTTCCCGTAGCAATTACAAACAAACTCGCAGAAGGAAGTATCCAATTTGGTCCAGCCGTTCTCGAGTTTTAGTCAGTCTAACGCACAGCAATTGATTTTTATATATATAGATAATAAAATGTAAATAAAAATAATTAAATAAATAGGTTATTATAACCTATGAATTAGGAAAGAGAGCGAAGCCATGCCACGCGAGAGTTTGGCAGGCTGGAACCCGTGTAGGGCTTAAATTGGTAGCCTATAACGCGTTTTCGGTCCCCACCACCGGGCCTCTTCAGTAGTCTTTTGAAGTTTAGGGGGGGGGTAAGAGGGTTAGAAGAGGAAAAATTATATATAAATTAATATACTAAAATATATATATGATATAAATATATAAATTAAATAAATCTAAGATAATAGGATATAATATATATGATATAAATAATATAATATAAATGAAGGAATTTCCGTGGTGTCGCACGACACAGAAGAATTATATGAGTGAAACGAATGGACAACCTTTAATTTTTTTTCGATGTGCGAGTATTTCGAAGGGGAAATTATTATTTTATGTTTTTTTTTTGAATATGTCCTGTTTTTTCTCAACACAAATATGCCCACACTAGTTTAATACAATGTATTTATATAAAAATTTTAAAAGTTTGTTATTTAATTTCTACCTTTTAATAAGTTTCCAGCATCAAGAGATTTGTCTGCGTCATGTAGTCCCTTATTTCTTTTGTTGCTGATAATGCATTCGCCTTAAGCAAGCACATGATGAAACATGAAGAATTTATCGATGCAGCAACGAGTTTTTAACTATAGGCTTTCCCGTGCTCGGCGTATTGTTGAAAACGCTTTCGGTGATGTCGACCTGGTCGAAACAATTTTTGGCTCCTGATTTTGCATCCATAATTGGTTGAACAAAAACCAGTTTTATCGTTAACGGGTGCCCGGTCATGTCATGATTTCCACCGCGAGTCGATATTTTCTTTTGACCCGCTTCAACTTACGAATCATGAATTTCGCTATCGAAAAGACTATAAACGCACCCATTAAAGTCATAGATGCATCATTTAATGTTAGACTGACTTGACAAACAACTGTCGATCGTCAACACAATAAATGAATGTCAATTGTCAACGGATAAATGCTCCAACTTCTTTTTGTTGGCGGAAGTTTTCTTTATATTGAAAAAGATGGCGGAAAGGTATCGTGTTTGGTGATTCCAATTTCACGATATTGTGTAAAAATTGTTTCGCGGCGGAAATCATGATAGGGTCCCGGGATTAATCGACTCTGAAAATCAAAATGGTGAATTGATCCGCGGTACATGGAGAGAGGAAGAAACTGCATTTTTGCCAACGGTTTCGTCAAGTTACAATGCGCCAAAATTAGCAAAATTGCTGCGGAATGCCATTGAAGAATATTTTTTTACAGATGGCCATTGAAAGTGGAACTTTGCCTCACAAATTAATTTTTTTTAAATTCTCTATATTAACTTCACTTGCCCGTGGGTCGTCGGTCGGTCGTCTATCGGTCGTCGGTCGGTCGTCTGTCGTGGATTCTTGCGATCAATTTTTAACCCACTTCCCATGGCCCGATTTTATTGAAATTTTGCACACATGTGTAGGGCTTAAATTGGTAGCCTATAACGCGTTTTCGGTCCCCACCACGGGGCCTCTTCAGTAGTCTTTTGAAGTTTAGGGGGGGGTAAGAGGGTTAGAAGAGGAAAAATTATATATAAATTAATATACTAAAATATATATATGATATAAATATATAAATTAAATAAATCTAAGATAATAGGATATAATATATATGATATAAATAATATAATATAAATGAAGGAATTTCCGTGGTGTCGCACGACACAGAAGAATTATATGAGTGAAACGAATGGACAACCTTTAATTTTTTTTCGATGTGCGAGTATTTCGAAGGGGAAATTATTATTTTATGTTTTTTTTTTGAATATGTCCTGTTTTTTCTCAACACAAATATGCCCACACTAGTTTAATACAATGTATTTATATAAAAATTTTAAAAGTTTGTTATTTAATTTCTACCTTTTAATAAGTTTCCAGCATCAAGAGATTTGTCTGCGTCATGTAGTCCCTTATTTCTTTTGTTGCTGATAATGCATTCGCCTTAAGCAAGCACATGATGAAACATGAAGAATTTATCGATGCAGCAACGAGTTTTTAACTATAGGCTTTCCCGTGCTCGGCGTATTGTTGAAAACGCTTTCGGTGATGTCGACCTGGTCGAAACAATTTTTGGCTCCTGATTTTGCATCCATAATTGGTTGAACAAAAACCAGTTTTATCGTTAACGGGTGCCCGGTCATGTCATGATTTCCACCGCGAGTCGATATTTTCTTTTGACCCGCTTCAACTTACGAATCATGAATTTCGCTATCGAAAAGACTATAAACGCACCCATTAAAGTCATAGATGCATCATTTAATGTTAGACTGACTTGACAAACAACTGTCGATCGTCAACACAATAAATGAATGTCAATTGTCAACGGATAAATGCTCCAACTTCTTTTTGTTGGCGGAAGTTTTCTTTATATTGAAAAAGATGGCGGAAAGGTATCGTGTTTGGTGATTCCAATTTCACGATATTGTGTAAAAATTGTTTCGCGGCGGAAATCATGATAGGGTCCCGGGATTAATCGACTCTGAAAATCAAAATGGTGAATTGATCCGCGGTACATGGAGAGAGGAAGAAACTGCATTTTTGCCAACGGTTTCGTCAAGTTACAATGCGCCAAAATTAGCAAAATTGCTGCGGAATGCCATTGAAGAATATTTTTTTACAGATGGCCATTGAAAGTGGAACTTTGCCTCACAAATTAATTTTTTTTAAATTCTCTATATTAACTTCACTTGCCCGTGGGTCGTCGGTCGGTCGTCGGTCGGTTGTCGGTCGGTCGTCGGTCGGTCGTCTATCGGTCGTCGGTCGGTCGTCTGTCGTGGATTCTTGCGATCAATTTTTAACCCACTTCCCATGGCCCGATTTTATTGAAATTTTGCACACATGTGTATTTCCGGAGACAACACTTTCTATTAAATTTTGAGGCCCCTCGGGGCGCGGGGTCGGGGGGCTCCCAAACAAAAATTTTAAAAAATTTACCCGATTTTCTTCAAATTTTACACACATGTGTATACCCAATAAACAATACTTTTTCGAAAATTTGGTAGTGATCGGGTCCCGGGTTCGGCCGCAAGGCCCTTATACATTTTTTAAATATCTGTACTGGCATCAGATATTCGTCGCCCTTTATGGACTTTGTGCGGTGTGAGCTGCGCAGTCGGCTGCGCTGCATGGTTTTGTTGGTGGTGGAGAGAGAGAGAGAAATCTTAGCGCACGCACAAATGAACCCAGCAAATGAAACGAGACATACATGTTTTATGCTTACTTCAACTTACATTTTTATTATATACTGAATTGTATTTTTATTGATGTCGTTTTTTTTGTTGTCGATATCAACTTACAAATAGAACAACAAGTTTTCACAATATTCTGTCATTTGGCGTTTTCATAAATTAGTTCAGAGCAGTCAAAGAGTTCTCAAGATAAATGTTCGTGTTTCTTATTTGCTCAGAGTATGAGCGTGCTCTAAGTGCTCAGTATAAAATGATCTGAGCTTTTTCAATTTTAACATCTGATGTCAAATGTTTGTTTCGATGATTTTCTCCTACAATAAAAAAAATGGCTCAGGATCGAGGGGCTCCCATATCAATTTCTGCGATTAGAGAATTTAGATGAAAAATTTTAATTTTTATGGGTTGTTTTTTTTTTATTTATTTTATTTTATTTTATTTATTGTCAACGACTTTCTTTTTATTTAAATATTATATGGTGTAAATTTGAGCCAAATCGTTCCATAAATAAGAATTTTCGGAAAAAAACGATACCAGCGCCACCTAGCGGGGCTTTTAAACCTTTTAAACCTTCCCGTAGGAATTACAAACAAACTCGCAGAAGGAAGTATCCAATTTGGTCCAGCCGTTCTCGAGTTTTAGTCAGTCTAACGCACAGCAATTGATTTTTATATATATAGATAATAAAATGTAAATAAAAATAATTAAATAAATAGGTTATTATAACCTATGAATTAGGAAAGAGAGCGAAGCCATGCCACGCGAGAGTTTGGCAGGCTGGAACCCGTGTAGGGCTTAAATTGGTAGCCTATAACGCGTTTTCGGTCCCCACCACGGGGCCTCTTCAGTAGTCTTTTGAAGTTTAGGGGTGGGTAAGAGGGTTAGAAGAGGAAAAATTATATATAAATTAATATACTAAAATATATATATGATATAAATATATAAATTAAATAAATCTAAGATAATAGGATATAATATATATGATATAAATAATATAATATAAATGAAGGAATTTCCGTGGTGTCGCACGACACAGAAGAATTATATGAGTGAAACGAATGGACAACCTTTAATTTTTTTTCGATAAAGGAAATACCCTGTGCGAGTATTTCGAAGGGGAAATTATTATTTTATGTTTTTTTTTTGAATATGTCCTGTTTTTTCTCAACACAAATATGCCCACACTAGTTTAATACAATGTATTTATATAAAAATTTTAAAAGTTTGTTATTTAATTTCTACCTTTTAATAAGTTTCCAGCATCAAGAGATTTGTCTGCGTCATGTAGTCCCTTATTTCTTTTGTTGCTGATAATGCATTCGCCTTAAGCAAGCACATGATGAAACATGAAGAATTTATCGATGCAGCAACGAGTTTTTAACTATAGGCTTTCCCGTGCTCGGCGTATTGTTGAAAACGCTTTCGGTGATGTCGACCTGGTCGAAACAATTTTTGGCTCCTGATTTTGCATCCATAACCAGTTTTATCGTTAACGGGTGCCCGGTCATGTCATGATTTCCACCGCGAGTCGATATTTTCTTTTGACCCGCTTCAACTTACGAATCATGAATTTCGCTATCGAAAAGACTATAAACGCACCCATTAAAGTCATAGATGCATCATTTAATGTTAGACTGACTTGACAAACAACTGTCGATCGTCAACACAATAAATGAATGTCAATTGTCAACGGATAAATGCTCCAACTTCTTTTTGTTGGCGGAAGTTTTCTTTATATTGAAAAAGATGGCGGAAAGGTATCGTGTTTGGTGATTCCAATTTCACGATATTGTGTAAAAATTGTTTCGCGGCGGAAATCATGATAGGGTCCCGGGATTAATCGACTCTGAAAATCAAAATGGTGAATTGATCCGCGGTACATGGAGAGAGGAAGAAACTGCATTTTTGCCAACGGTTTCGTCAAGTTACAATGCGCCAAAATTAGCAAAATTGCTGTGGAATGCCATTGAAGAATATTTTTTTACAGATGGCCATTGAAAGTGGAACTTTGCCTCACAAATTAATTTTTTTTAAATTCTCTATATTAACTTCACTTGCCCGTGGGTCGTCGGTCGGTCGTCGGTCGGTTGTCGGTCGGTCGTCGGTCGGTCGTCTGTCGTGGATTCTTGCGATCAATTTTTAACCCATTTCCCATGGCCCGATTTTATTGAAATTTTGCACACATGTGTATTTCCGGAGACAACACTTTCTATTAAATTTTGTGGCCCCTCGGGGCGCGGGGTCGGGGGGCTCCCAAACAAAAATTTTAAAAAATTTACCCGATTTTCTTCAAATTTTACACACATGTGTATACCCAATAAACAATACTTTTTCGAAAATTTGGTAGTGATCGGGTCCCGGGTTCGGCCGCAAGGCCCTTATACATTTTTTAAATATCTGTACTGGCATCAGATATTCGTCGCCCTTTATGGACTTTGTGCGGTGTGAGCTGCGCAGTCGGCTGCGCTGCATGGTTTTGTTAGTGGTGGAGAGAGAGAGAGAGAAATCTTAGCGCACGCACAAATGAACCCAGCAAATGAAACGAGACATACATGTTTTATGCTTACTTCAACTTACATTTTTATTATATACTGAATTGTATTTTTATTGATGTCGTTTTTTTTGTTGTCGATATCAACTTACAAATAGAACAACAAGTTTTCACAATATTCTGTCATTTGGCGTTTTCATAAATTAGTTCAGAGCAGTCAAAGAGTTCTCAAGATAAATGTTCGTGTTTCTTATTTGCTCAGAGTATGAGCGTGCTCTAAGTGCTCAGTATAAAATGATCTGAGCTTTTTCAATTTTAACATCTGATGTCAAATGTTTGTTTCGATAATTTTCTCCTACAATAAAAAAAATGGCTCAGGATCGAGGGGCTCCCATATCAATTTCTGCGATTAGAGAATTTAGATGAAAAATTTTAATTTTTATGGGTTGTTTTTTTTATTTATCACCCCACTGACCACTTTACAACACTGGCCCCACCACACGCAACTGACCCTAAACTGTTGACTATAACCTAAAAAACAAACAACAAATAAAAACAATCTTAATTCATTGATGTACGCGCAGCAAACAGATTGGCTTTGTCTTTAGAGTTGACAACTGATATGTCATTGTAAATAAGCGCTGGAATCGACGACTAGACTGCATTTTTGATTCTTTTCACGTAAGACCAAAACATTTAATAACCTTGAGACATTGTATTATTTTTTGCCTCAATTTTTGGTCGTAGGATAATTTGACTCGCCGAAGATGGGCATTACAATCATTTCTGGCTCGTTTAAAATTTAATCGGTTTTCCTCAGCAGGATTTACTTTGAAAAACCGAAAGCATACCTATTCTTAGGAGCACATTTACAGCTCGAGTCATACCATCCATCCTCCTTTGGTTTGACAGATTTATTCCTGGGAGGGATAAAGTCTCTCATACCAATAAGCAATAAGGATAATGTTTGTGATTGAATCAGCAGCGGCATTCCAAAGAAGTTGTTAAGAACAGCCCAATCTTGCAATTAAATCAGACAGTGTATCAAACTCATTAAGAGTCCCCGACCTCAAAAACAGACAATTTGGCGGCTATTACCAAATAATACAATGTTAAATAAAATGACTGTGTGGCGTATAGCGTGCGGCGTATGTTGATCTATACATAAAAGTTTTGTACCCAAAAACGAAATGAAAATTCATATTTAAGCTTTTTACATAAATTGTGAGGGACCAGATGATTATGACGGAAATCTGACAGCCGGAAGTGACAGTTTACTTAGACAGTTTTTCGAGTTTTTGCTCAAAAAGTATAGCATTTAGACGAAATCTGTTTAGTGCAAAAGAAATTTATTTAGTTTTAGAAATTTTGCAAATAAAACCCAACACAAGTTTATAAATTTACAAATAACAGATTTAATAAACAGACAGTAAAAATAATACAAGTTTACTATTTATATTGGTGATAAATTTAAATGTACACAACAATACTTATTACAACAACACTTGTATTTCACTATAATTATCTTAGGTGGTAGCAATATTACTTTTCAAGAACTTAACTTAGTTGACTGATTGAATACTACACAATGAATGAATCCTCTGCAGCGAACGCCACCTTTTAAACTCATTGAAAAGTTTCCAGAAACTCCCAATCTTATAGACAGAAGTATCCAGAAAATACCAGAAAATTGTGGCCTTATTCCCTTATTTACAACTAATGATACTCATATGTAATGAATCATCTTCTAAAAATAAACTACATGTACAATCATGTTCCTACACACAAGCCGAGAAAACCACACAAACCGGTTTGACTACATTTTTGACCAGTGCATAATGATTTAAACTTGCAGGCAGTTACATTTCAAATTTCAAATAATGTAATAAATCTTGCAGCCTAAAAGTATGCTACACAAAAGTGCTTGATATTCATTCAGTGCCTATTTTTAGTATGCAGTATATACATTGCGATTTACCTTAGAATTCGAATTCCATTATCTACTAACTACTTTTCGTAACAATATTTATACAGCTATCTGACAATTTCAAGTTGTGGTATTTCTTATTTTTTTTAAACAACAAACAGGTGAAATTTGAATAAATCATTAAATCATGATTTCTTGGAAAAAAGAAGCATGGTGACCTTATGACCGAGGTGTCTGACTACTTTCAATATATAACGAAAATCTGTGTTATAAAACCTCTACGCAAAGTTTAGATAAGATTGAGGCAAATATTTAGTATAGCGTGCAACAGTATTTACGCCCATAGTCAAGCCCCACCGCAAATTTTAAAAAAACGCCATCATGTTTGCATTTTTGCTTTTAAAGTTTTGATTTTTTTTTCTAAGTTAATTTTTCTGAGTGGTAATAATAATAATAATAATAAAAGTTCAATGTATTTTTTTAAAATAAACTCGGTCGTATTCGCCGAACAAGATGGCGGGTTTTTAAGTGTTGATATTTGGGCTTTCAGGGAAGAGGGGTCTGGACGCCCTAACCCAATGCCTACTATACTATACTTTAGTCTTCCTTATTTAAACTCACACCACTAATGTAATATACATTTTTAAGGTCTGTGTTTACGAATCTACAGGTACGAGGCAGGCATTCAAGATGCATGTATATAGACATCAACTTTTCCCTCTCCACAATTTCCTAACGAATGAATTTGATTAAAATAATGCTATATTTTGTTGTAGTTTAATTATAAACTAAAGTAACAAAATATATCCTCAAACCACAATTTCTTATCGGACCTTAAATAAAAGCCAACCGGTTTCACTGAAGTTATCGTTTTAGCTCTTTTACGTTTTTCTACTGTTATAATTCACCTGGAGTTGTGTTGTCACAGCTAATTAATTGGAGATAAGTCTTGACGCCGACCATCGTTAGCATACGCTTTACTAGACGGCGATCATCGTTCTGCTTACACAGCAGGTAATTTCTTCAATTTCTTAAGTTAAAAATTAATTACAAATAAGATAACATATTAATGCGATAGCTCTGGTATTGCATGTATTTAATGTAAATTGATGGATAGGAATTTCCATAGAATGAAAAAATTAGAAAACTTTTTTGCTCACCGTCTGTAGCTCCAATTAGTGCTACTGCAAGCAGCAATGATCATTGTTTGCATATATGATGCACATAGAGTATACGGTCTGATTAATTTTTAAACCGAGATGTTCATATCATTGCACACCAAAACCAAGGAGTGCATCTTTCACCCACGGCATCCATTCGCAGCGTTGCATATATACGTCTCTAATGCTGGGCTAAGCCAACGATTGAAAACTCCCAATGAGAATGGGAGTGTGAATAGTGCACGGTATGAAGGCGCGCTTTCTGCATAGCTTGCACGCGCAAAGTTTTATGGACTTATTATAAGTCTTTAAACGTTAACAAAGCAAAATCCTGAAAAAATGGGAAATTTATGGATACATCTATAATGCCTGTGTCATTTATTAACTCGATTACATTTATTTTCGCCATTTTTAAAGCAACGCTGGCTTTACAGTTACAATTATTTTGGATCTAATAAATGTATTTGTTGCCGTATAATATATTGTTTTTACGAGTACACTTAATTGCCTTATCATTCTTGTGCGTTACGAGGCAAGGTTTTTCTAAATGGCTGACTTATTATTTTACACTACATTAGGGGTATATCAGTCACGACATAATGCAAATTGTTTTACAATTTAATTAAGACTTTAAATCGAAGAAAGAGAAAATTCATTTTTCGGTTCTTTTATACTGTTATATTGAACATTATACCGCGGTTATACCGTTCTAGTGCCTTTCACAAAAAGAAGACTGGACAATCTAGAACCTATCATCAAAGGCATTACTTTAAAATATTTCAGTAAGGTTAAATATCACGGCGTCATCCTTGTTAATCAGCTAAACTGGAACTCTCATATCAAGTCCGCCATCTGGTCTAATGGTGTTCCAGCACTTGGCGGAACTGGTGTTTTTGGACCCGACACCAAAATCTCGTTACCAATAGAGATGAGTCCCAAGGTTTTCCAGGCGGAACTCCATGCCATTGAGGTATGCGCTAGGATTAACCTTAATAAAGGTATTTTCACACGCCCATAGACGAAAGTGACTGTTTCATACGCTATAAACTAGCTTCGAAAGTAGCCCATAACAACACTAGCTATGTTATCATATAAACGTCTTTTGTTATTTACTGGTGTCACAGCGATCAGCGAACACACATTCCACATTTCTGCTTCTCTCTCGATTTAGCAGAAAAACCGGTTTGGACGCGTGAAAAATAGCGTACATTACTCGCAGAAAAATGCTCATCGTGCTCGTTAGATTGTCAAGCTTCGACCTCGCACGATAAACTCCACTTTCCTTGCTCGCTATGTAATATAGTAATATACTATATCGACACTAAGATTTATATCTTTTCAGATAATAAGGCAGCACTGAAAGCGTTATCGTCTAACATAGTGGACTCTAAATCAGTGAAATGTTGCTACGACGAACTGCAATCCCTAGCAAGGCATAACAGGGTGAAGCTCGGTTGGTCACCAAGGAATTGCAGGCAACTAATATGCAGATGATCTAGCTAGGGCTGGGTCGGAATCTGCGTTCTTATGACCGGAACCCTACTGTGGTGTCAACTGGGCTGCCACGACAGCGATGATTAATAAGTGGGATAGAAAACTTCGTCTAAACAATTGGAAAAATACCCTTAGGGCTGAGACAATCCAAACAAATAATCAGACCCTTTTCCTACAATGAAATCCTTGATTTAAACAAGGATTGCATTAGAAAGCTGGTGAGCTTTCTTTATCTGAGCAAAATTAATCTAGGCTCAGACACGGAATATAAGTTCTCCTTGGAGGATGATGAATCATCCGTGCACCTTCCCTGTGAATGCCAAGCATTACTTTGGTTAAGGAGACGTATTTTCCATACACAAATATGTTCGTCGGCAGATCTGCGAAACATTGCAACTAAGGACATACTATCCTTTACTACGGAGGTGGTAAGTCTCTTATATTAGTTACAATAGATCTTTTTAGGTAGAATTTTCAGCCACTTGAGCTAGGGTTGTTTTAAAAGAAATCGTACACACATTTAAATTGTAAAGATTATAAATCTTCATACTACCTCAAACTTGAGCTCTGGATAAAATCGGCTCAGTGTAAGCTTTCAAACGCAGTTTTGCCAAATTTAACACAAATCTTGGTTGTTTACTGTTCCAATCTATATGGTTCCTTTGTCACGACACACTTTCTGGGAACGTTGTGGGTAGGCGTTACTAGACCGTGTCGCGTGCATTCAGTCTCAATACATTCCTAGTATAAACACAGACTTTTATGCCTAATTCTAACAGTTTACGCCTATTCATATGCACCGCAATTTTTCTCGTATGAGTAAATTATGCAATTATATTAGCGATTTCTCGGGTTGTGTTCCATATGACGCGCGAGTTAACGGCCCTGCCCATAAATCCTTTGCGTTCGTTGCGGATGCGGCGTTAAATCTGTTGACGTTGCCGTATGTAACGCAAAGAGGTGACCCAATGAATACGTTTTCAGGTTACAGCCAAACGAAAACAAATGCCAAAATAAACTTCAAAATACGGTGACGGAATTGTCAAAGTATTTGTCGAAGAAAGTTGAAATTTGTCAAGATTTAGCGCCGCTTCATACATTGACTATGGTAAGTGCGTCTCTTCATCGATCTGTCTGTTGCATACGTCGTCGCAACGGACGCAACGTATTCTATGGGCTGGGCACTTCATCGTTAATACATTGAGGTTCAGAAAACGCGAAATATCAAGAATTGACAAACCCATGCATCTTAATTTTTGGTTACGGTCTTATAGAGTTTATTTTTTTTATTCATGCTGTGCGCAAATGTTGTACGGCGCAAAAATATACGTTGTGTACACTGGGTAACTATACTCGCTCTTACTCTCCCTTAAGCTGATATTTATTTCCGTGTAAAAAATAGGAAACTGTGTAGGCACCGTGTCCTGCACGGAACCCAATAAAAAAGTGTTGTCAATCGGAGATACACATGTTTATATAATTTGAAGAACTTCGGGTAAATTTTGTGTTGTCATCGGAGATATGCATGTGTGCAAAGTTTCAATGAAATCGGACTTTGGGAAGTGGGTTAAAAACTGATCGCAAGATTCCACGACAAACAAACAAACACACGGGCACGCGAAGTTAATATAGAGAATTTAAAAATAGAAACTTTTATTACTCGTATGGATGAGAATACGTGGCTGGGTTTTTTTTTGTTGATGTCGGAGTACTCGGAGAGATAAAAAAACACAGCGGATAATTTTTTTTATCTGACAGCTCTGATAAGAAAAAAAAATTATAGGATTTATCGGATATCTCGGATTTCGGATTTCTCCAATTTCTCCGACACAAAAAAAACTGCCCATATTACGCCATTCACACCAAATTAATTTAAATTTTACAATCCAGACCCATTCTTTCGATTCTCGTTCTCCACGAGACTAAAATTCAAGTATCGAGTTAATTTGTCAATGCAAAATCCAAGTAATCAAAAATCACAACTATAATTTGCATTTGCTGTCACTGTCAGTCATCAACACAGCTGTTCCATCCAATTTTCTTTTCCAAAATGACTGTTGGTTGTTTTGGTACATTTTGAATGAAGGTATGTTGAAACATGGTTGCTCTGAAGACTTTAGTTCTAAATTGATATGTTGATAGCTGTTAGCTGCAGTTGAACTGATTGTAATTCAGCTAATTAGAATGAATTTAATTCATTCCCTTAAAACTTCGTTTGTTGTTTGTTGCTATATTCCTATTTTCGTAGATTGTGCGCTTGCATTATTTTGGTTTTTGATTTTGTTTTAATTTTTTTTAATTTGAAAAGAAAATGTTTTTAAAGTAAAAAATGCTGCTATTAAGCATAAAGCCAGTTCCATATTTTTTATTGAAATGTAAATAGAACACGCGAATCGAGTTTTCAGTAGAAGTTTTTTTTTCTTTCGATAAAGGGTGCGTTTGCGGTTGTTTTAAAATTCGGAAATAACTAAAACTGCGTACAAATAAAACAATAAATAAATAAACAAAAAATAATTCGACAATTCCAAGGAAGCAAATTAAAAGTTTTGTTTTTCCACGGTCGTCAGTTCGTCGTCGTGCGCTGCGCGAAGTCTTCACTGACTGCGTTAGCTAACAAAAGGCGAAATGGACATTGTGGGGCTAATCAGGTCCTCATATCGGGACTATGGAACAATATTCTCCGATACTTGGTTGCATTACATTTCACTCGAGATTCGTACTACAGTAAGTGTATAAAAGTATTTGGTCAGTAGGAATTTATTTTTGCAATTTTCCTCTATGTTTAATTGGAACTCAAGCACCTTGTAATAAACAGGAAATTAAAATTCAAGGTTTTGAGTTATGTAATTCATCAATGCGTTCGTTGCATGGGTTGGCAACCGATCTGAGTCGACCTGCGTCACCCAATATTTTGCATCTACAAGGACCTTTAATCGCTATGGCTGCGCCTTAATTTATTTTTAAATTTTCCAACATAAAAATTGTACGAAAACAAGGCTGTTTATTGCTACCCGTAAAAGCAATTGATTTATGGTTTTGCTATTGAATTTTTTTGTATTTCATTTTAATTTAATGTAAATTTTATCAAAAGACAGGAATGACCTTAATTCAATACGCATGTCCATGCTTATACATATCTCAACCAGGCTTCGAAGTTATTTAAATTCCTAACAACTTAATTAAAATAATGTCTTTAATGTTAGTTATTAGCTTATTGATATTGCTAAAGTTATTATGTGCCCGTTCTCAGATTGATATGCCCCATGGGGTTAACTAGTTGGTTGAATTCACAAATGCAAATTATTCCATTCGGCATTAAGTTGGTAATTGTATATTACATATATGTATGTACTAATGTCATATATATTTTTTTTGTTTTAGAAATCTGCGCTCGGGCTCATATTTTTTCTTAAAAAAACCAACACAAAATCTGTATTGCTTTCAACCAAAATGAGAGGTATTTATTGTTGTTAACGGCTGATCAAAGCAACAGCAAAAACTAACCATATATTGGTAAATTTTTTGTTTCATGTGTTGGCCACTTATACATATATAATTTTTAAAAGTCGACTCTGGTGGTGGGAATTATAAATAAAAATTTGATTAAATATTGCTTAAATACAAATTTTTTTGGGTTAACGCTAAACCATTTTCTATCCAATGTGTTTGTTGTAATTTTTTTAGCAAAAGCAATATAGCTAATCTTTTGTTTACATTGTTTTTTTGCATGTATTGTTGTTGCAGTTAATTAAAAGAGGGGTACATCTTCCAAAATATCAAGATCTGTTGGAGGGGAAATCCGATCAACCGTAGATTGGTTTTTTGGAAAAAACGAACAACTTGGCAGCCAAAAAATCAATCTGCGCCAGATTTTTTTTCAAAAAAAAAAAAACCACAAGATTCAATTGATATTCAATTTATAAATGATTTTTAAATGTGGTTGATATTGACATTTTACATTTCACCCCTGTGAGGGGGAAGGGGGATGTACTATAGCCCATAACAGTCAGCCAAAAAATCAATCTGCGCCAGATTTTTTTTCAAAAAAAAAAAAAACCACAAGATTCAATTGATATTCAATTTATAAATGATTTTTAAATGTGGTTGATATTGACATTTTACATTTCACCCCTGTGAGGGGGAAGGGGGATGTACTATAGCCCATAACTATCCTACACCTACCAATAATATAAACGACAATTTCATAAAAATCGGTTGGTAAATGAGTTTCCATAATAACTTTATTTTTATTTATATAGAAGAATGTAGATTACTGGCCTTGCGAGTTTCTTATGTCGTTTTTTTAATCCGGCGCAGATTTTTTTTTTGGCTGTAACGTTGTTCGTTTTCTCTAAAAAAAAAAAGCAATCTACGGTAGTTCGGAATTCCGCTCTTAACAGATCTTGATATTTTGGGACATGTACCCAAAACCTTCTCTACAGGAAGCCCAACTGTTCCGATGATACACAGATACATGCTTAGAAAAATCCCAAATGTTTGTGTATTGATAATCAACTAAAGAGCAAAATTTTTCTGTTTCCCACTACCACATCTTACGTTTCTCGCTCTTTGCGACTGCTTATTTTTTGTACACTGTATTCACATTCCAAAATACAGACGCGTTTTGGACTGGTTTACAGCATTAGTATGCATTGAGTTGGGCTTTCTATAGAGAAGGTTTTGGATTGGTTCAAAATCCAAATTCCATCGCTCTCGTCCTCCAGTCTCGGCATACTGATGCATGTAGATCTTGTTCGACGTCGTCACGCCAACGCAGTCGGGGTCTTCGTCTACGACACACACAGACTGGTTGTTGATGGAACACTTTATTGGTCATTCGTTGTTGTGGAGACCGTGTAACGTGGCCGAGCCATCTAATTCGATTGGATTTGATGAATCCGATAATATCGCAACCTCCAAGAAGCTGCCTTATCTCATGGTTCATACGAATCCGATAT
Source organism: Nephrocerus scutellatus (assembly GCA_947095585.1). Taxonomy (NCBI): domain Eukaryota; kingdom Metazoa; phylum Arthropoda; class Insecta; order Diptera; family Pipunculidae; genus Nephrocerus; species Nephrocerus scutellatus. The sequence continues at coordinate 44,492,424 of OX352763.1, forward strand.
TGTTTGTCCGCGACTTTAATTGGACCAAAGATTAAGCGAATGATTTTTCTTTCGAAGGTAGATATTAATCTACAATCGCTAGAGGTCATGGTCCAGCTCTCGCTTCCGAAAGCCAGCACAGGTCTTATGACTGCTTTATAAAGTGCGAGCTTGCACGACTGCGACAGATGTTTAGATCGCAATAATTTTGATTGGGCACTCGGACTCGTTGTCCGGCAGCGATTCGGGCTTTTATATCTGCCTGCATATCATTCGACGATGTTATAACTGACCCGAGGTATTTAAAGTTTTCGACGCTATCAAAGTTATGGTCGCCAGTTCCGAGATTTACCATGGAGATGTTCGTGGGTGTTGATAGAAATTTTGTTTTGTTGCCGTTCACCTCCAAACCAAGTCTTCTTGTGCAGCGATCGAGCTGTATGAAACTGTCCTTGATATCGCTAGGTCTTCGGCCAAGAAGCACGATATCATCTGCATATCCAAGAATTTGGCCTGATTTATTAAATATACAGCGCGAAGTTTCGATGTTGCTTTTTCTGACTACGTACTCAAGCTCCAAATTGAACAGCACAGGCGCGAGTGCATCTCCCTGACGAACTCAAAGGATTTCAAAGAAGTCTGCTCCCTCAATTACGAATCTATATACAGACCCAGAGGTTGTTAATTTACACAGAGAGACGAGTTTCTCTGGAATTCCTAGACATATGAGTGCGGCCCATAAGTTTTCGCGGTTTATACTGTCATATGCCTGTCTGAAGTCTATATACAGTTGATGTATGGTTATGTTGTACTCCCAACATTTTTCCAAGATCATTCTCATGGTTAAACATTGGTCAGAGGTCGATCGGTTGGGACGAAAACCACATTGATAGTCGCCAATGATGTTTTCGGCGAAAGGGATGAGTCCGGCAAATACAACATTAGCCAACACTTTGTAAGCTGTGTTCAATAGAGCGATACCACGGTAGGTTTTCCATACTGAGAGAACATCAGCCAGGTTTGTTCTCAGCTCTCCATTCCCGTCTTTGATGGCTGTACTTCTTGGGTGGAAGTCTTCAGTTAGATTTCTGTCGTTAGCAAAACAGTCCCTTGAGTTTCCTATTTCCGCTTGGAAGCTGATGTTTTCAATGCATGATCTCATATGATCGCGCTTCTTTTGTCGGAGGTAATTAGTCGTGGCTTTCCTAGCACGGAGACATTCTGCTAGAGTACTTCTAGTGTTGCGAGCCAACCATTTCCCACGAAGCTTCCGTTTATTTTCCACGACTCTTTGGCATTGATCATCGAACCAATCATTGCGGGACCTCGGAGGTCTTCTTCCGATGGTGCTTTGCGCCGCTGTGGTTATAGCTGATTGTATAGCGCGCCACTGCTCCTGGATGTTGGGAGGAGCTTCTTCGTTGTTATTGGACCGGTCTAAATAATTAGTGACAGCTGATTGGTAACTCTGCAGTGACGCTTGGTCTTTTAAAGCATCGATATTCGATCGAACGGTCTTTTGTGCTTGTCTGTTGAACGTAGATGACAGTTTGCACTTATACTTAAATACGACAAGCACATGATCGCTGCCCATGTCTGCACCGCGTTGAGACCTGACGTCGGATATGCTGGTTGAGTGTCTCTTAGACACCATGACGTGATCAATTTGGTTTTCCGTTCTTCCATCATTCGATATCCACGTTACTTTGTGGATTCTCTTATGTGGGAAAAACGTACTTGAAACAGCTACGTTGTGCGTTATTGCCAGGTCAGTGCCGCGTTTGCCGTTGTTGTTGCTAGTTAGGTGCAGGCTGTTAGTACCGATGTGCGATGTATTTTCTGCACTCCTACCGATCTTTGCGTTAAAGTCGCCCACGATGATTTTAATGTCTTGGTGCGGCATGTTATTGATGACTTCCTCCAGCTCGACATAGAAGAGATCTTTGATGTCATCAGATTTATCTTTGGTGGGTGCATGTACATTAACGATCGTGTTGTTAAATTTGTTAGTGCGGAGCCTGACCGTGCATATCCGCATGTTGATAGGGCGGAAGTCGATGATATGATGCTTCACGCGCTGATGGATAAGGAATCCAACTCCCAGACCATCTAAGTTCTTGTAGTGCAAGCACGTCTAATGGGTAACTCTTTGCTCCAGGTCTTAAGAGGCTAAGCACGTTCCATGTTCCCATGTGTGGGCCACGTACTGGTGAGAATCTTAATCGATGCCTTAATGTCCTACCTTGAACACATTTATATAGCGAGCCGCTTGATACAAGACAGACGCCAGCTTCAGCCGCACCTAACCTGGAGAACAGACGCTGATTTGGTATTGGTTTTGAGGTGCCAATGACTCGCCTTGACATGTAATGTCCATAACTATAAACAGGATTTCCCCTGCTCGTCTCTACTACACCGCCTGATTCATTTAGCGTGACCCAGGGAGCACCGCGAGGAGTTATGAATCTCGGACTTGGCACCTGGCGCAATATGTCCATCGATTTCTGTTCACAGAAAGCATTGACTTTTCCATATTTATCCTTTTTTCTTGCAAAAAAATTTTTAGTAGTATATACTTGAAGACACAGTTTTGTGAAGTGGAAGAAGAAAACAAAAACAGGAAATTACGTTTCAGAATTACGCATTACACACTAGTGATGGGCGGACCGAGCGGGTATAGTTACCCGGAGTACACCGAGTGACTGGGTAACTTTACTCGCTCTTATTCATTATTCGCTTATATTCATTTCAGAGTAAAAAATAAGAAACCGTGTAGACATCGTGTCTTGCTCGGTTTACAACAAAAAACACAGAGTACAGAGTAAAATTACCCCGGTTGAATAAAAAACACAGAGTAAATAATTTACATACACTGCTCGCTCGGGTTGAATAAAAAAAACAGACCCTATGCTGAAAAATTAAAGAACAAGGGACAAGAGCTAATACAAAAATATAACGAACGACGAAAAACTGTTTAGAAACAGATGCTGGTTTTAAAATAAATCTTTTAAGGGTTGTTTGCTCTAGCCTTTGATTGAGAGCTTGTGGACCTGATGTGATTTGCATTACATTTTCTTGAGATGGACCCGGATTTTCCTCAGTTCGTTGCTGGAGCCCAGAAGACGATGGAGCATTTGCATCCAAATAATTAATTGACGAAGTCGGATGGGTTACGGTTGCAGTTCTCTCGATTGACTCGTCTTGTAAATGTCTTGCTGCTACTTGCCGTCTTTTGGAAGCGCTGGTTAATGCCGCCGTAACCGTAGGATGCCTCCTGATCAGGTGTATTTTTAAATTTGTAATGGCGCCCCCTTTATAGGATAGCTCGCTTTTACACAGGTCACATCTGGCTTTATTACCGTCAATTTCAGTAAAATATAGCCAAAATTCACTACGCTTACGCGACAAAGCATTTTTTATTATATTATGGTAAATTGTTAAAAAGTTGTATAGGTGTTAAAGTTATTTATAAATAATTTTAAAAATTAACTTAAAATTTAAATTAAAATTCAAAAACTAACTAAGACCTATGATTTTCTTTAAACTATCTGACAGGTCTTAGAGCTGGAAACTTTTTTACGAGCTGTCACTTCAAATTGACATTTGACTGCAATTACGAAATTTCGGAATTTACCTGTTTTCAGTATATCACTAAAAAGGTCATCCAGGTAGTCATTTAGACTATAGGGCTCGTCACAAGCAAAGCGTATTTCCGTATTTGAGTATTGTGTATTTTTGACGTATTTTCTGATTGGTTAAAATTAATTAAGTAGTTAGGGCTTTGAGACACACCTCTTCTGAAAGCCCTTATTGAGCAGACCTAGGGGTAGACGTCTCCTGTATGAGGTAGGAGCTAGGAGCTTTCAAAGTTTCGATTTTTTTTTGAACAATTAATTTTTTTTTGTATGGGACCTCACGACCCCGGGGCCTGGGGTCTCCAAATTTTTTACAAAAAGTGTTGTCCATCGGAGATACACATGTGTATAAAATTTGAAGAAAATCGGATTAATTTTTTTTTAAAAATTTGTATGGGGCCTCACGACCCTGGAACTAATTTTCACGTTTTATTTAATACCAGTATTTAGGCCCGCCCACTTTTAAACACACCTTTTACTGAACTTTTATGGCTCTAACTCTGTGGAGGGTGGTTGAAATGAACCCATTTTTTATAAGATGAAAGGTATTTTTTATATGATACCAAATAACCCTCTAACATCCATCAAACCACTGAGAAAAATGAAATTTAAAAAAAAAACTCAAAACCTTGGAACCCTTCTAAAGGAGGCGGCGCCACCCAAGTCCCGTTATCATTTGTAGGCAGTAGAGGTGGGGGCGTGTGATGGGGCGTGGCAGATGGTTCTGTTAATCGCTATTCCGTATATTCGCCAAATTGGTTTTTCAAATGTCAAAAGAAATTTTTGTTGTTTTACTCGGGTCTGTTTTTTATTCAACCCGAGCGAGTGAAGTTACCCAGTGTACACACCGAATATTTTTTTACCAGTAACATTTACTCGGGGTAGACCGTAATTCTCAACTTTTTGGGTTGAAGTGACTATAATTAGCTTATGTCGTATTTTTTTTGTTTTAGAATTCTGCGCTCAAAATCAATCTGCGCCAGATTTTAAAAAAAAACATATTAGTTTAGTTATTCAAGCATATAATTTGGAATTGAGACGATTATTAATGCGTTGTTAATAAACTACTACACTAGCAATAAGGAATGCACTGCTGTAGAAGGATATCGTATGTTTTTTTTTTTTGCAAATATGTATTTTGAAATGTTTTTACGACCAACTATTTTTATTACTACAGTATTTTTAACTTTGAACATTTAGCTGCTTTCAATGAGTTTGGTGGAATTGTGATATGTACATTATGAGATTTAATCTGTTGTATATGAGTACAAATTCAAATTATACCTTACACATTTTTAATAATTTGTTGCGCTCCTACAATCATTACTGTCTGCCGGAAACTTAACTAACAACATATTTTCGTCTAGAAGACATTCAATTATGATAACATCTATCTGATAACCTATTAAAAATATTAACTTTATGTTTTTTTAAATTGATATTATTTAACATGTACTAGCAGCGGAGCCTAAAACGTGTGCGAACAAGGTTCGATGTTGTGCTCTCTAATAGGGACACAGGTGTTGGTCCAATTGGTATCAGTTTCAAAAATTATGACAATCTTTGACATGATGCAGTAGTCTGCAAATTATATATCAGTATTTGCGGCCAAACAAAAAAAAAATTGAGGCACCTTATTCTTAAATAAAATACTCACCAAAACTTAAATTACCGTCGTTGTGGGTGTAGTGTCAAAAAGACGACAGACCGCTAGTTCACTGATGGAAAATTGCATGTTTTACTTCTCATTCTTAAGCAGCGAACGGCTAATCGGCTCGCTTGCTTATTAATAAAGAAAACTGAAGAGTGCCTCCAGCACTAATACCAGTCAATATTAAGAAGTTTTTGATATTATGGTTTTTTCTTTTATAATCGATTAGCTGAAATACCCAACTTGCCCGTATGTCCCCGCCCTTCTTAGTAGCTCCAACTAACCCCCCACCCATTGATCCCTCCATTGACACCGCACACCTACTTACCCCTAACCACACTGAGTCACTGACCCCAACCTTCACTCAAAACTGTAGACTATAACCTCCGGTGAAAAACCATGTACAATGGTGAAACCTGGATGCGAATTACGACATCAATTAACGAGTGAACGAAATCCATACGTTAACGAGTGATCGAGTATTTACACATACATACTCCGCCACCCGCATACATGAATCCCCGCCTTGCCATCACTACCACGGGAGGGGTGTACTATTACCTAAACCTAAAAGAAGCGCCACCTCGATCGTATTCGCACTATGAGGTTTACCGAGATTTGGTAAGACGCATATTCTGTGAAAGTTTCAGCTCATTCGCCTGAATATATATATATGTTCACCCTGAAAGTCCATTCTAAATATTGGTGCAAGAATTTTTGAAATCGGTCCAGTAGTTTCGAACACTACCTCCTACACACAAACCAACATTACCTCTTTATAATATTAGTATAGATAGTATAGATCTGTACTGTAAAACATTTTATTTTTAAACTATTTGCTTAATTATTTTTTGGTAATTATTTTTCTATTTGCAGGCCTTTTTGTTAGTTTCATTAAGTATCCTTGCATCGATATTGGTAATTTCATATCTTTGTTACAAAAGATGGATGCGTGGCAAGGAGCATGATGCTATGTTATTGGCACAGTCGGCGAGTGATCTTAGTCGTTTGAGATTTCGCAAACGAGACAAAATGCTTTTCTACGGTCGTCGAATGTTACGTAAAGTGAAGAATGTCTCGGGACAAGTGTATGGCGGACAGGGACGGAAGCGCAAAGCTGTCATGCGTTTTGCCAAGAAAATTCTTCAGTTGCGTAGGGACAACATTCCAATGCAATTAAAAACTGTTGAACCTCCTGCCGAATATCTGGAAGAAACAATAGAAGGTAGCGATCGTGTGCCACCCGATGCTCTATATATGCTGCAAAGTATACGAATTTTTGGCCACTTTGAGAAGCCCATATTCTTGAAGCTTTGCAAGCATACTGAGGTATTGCACCTGCAGCCAAATGACTTTCTTTTTCGCATAACGGATGCGGATGATAGCGTTTTTATTGTGCAGTCAGGTCTGATTCAAGTTTTCATAAGCAATGCTGACGGCAGCACTTTATCACTTAAAACGGTTAAGAAAGGCGAATCTGTTACTTCACTGCTAAGTTTTATTGATGTTTTATCTGGAAATCCCAGTTTTTATAAGACGGTTACAGCAAAAGCCGTGGAAAAGTCACAGGTCATCCGCTTGCCTATGCAGGCGTTTAAGGAAGTCTTTGATGAAAACTCAGACATAATGATACGCGTAATTCAGGTGATTATGATCCGGCTGCAGCGAGTCACGTTCACAGCATTGCGGAACTATTTGGGACTCAATTCGGAGCTGGTGCAGAACAATATGCGAGCAAAAAAAAGTCACAATATTAATAACAAAAGTTCACCAGTGCATCGCAAATCGCAGGGAGAAAATTTTCAGCATACCCTTTCTGATCGCATTGTTCCTCCTGACATGCTTGCAGATTTGGCAGATCCACAGCATTTAAATGTGCTCGGAGGAGGTGGAAACGGAAATGCAACTGGCAGACGATACTCTATAACGTCAACTGAGGACATTGACACTAAACTGGTTCACGCATCGGCGGTCGAAAGTTTCCTTAGGGAACTGGGACTGAGCGAGGACGACCGCCAATTTCTGGAGCCGAGTGTTGAGGTGCGAGAGATTGAACCAGGCGTAACTTTAATAACAGAGGGCAACATAGAAGTAAGTACATAGTAAGAAATATTTTGGCAAAAATCTGATTCCAATTTATCTTTACCTAGGATGTTTGTATATGGTTTGTTATGACAGGCGGACTTGCTGTCTATCAATCTGGAGCAGATACTGCACGTTCAGTAAAACACGACAAATCGGATGTTTTTATTCACGTGGTTAATCCCGGTGAGATCGTTGGTGGTTTGGCGGTATTGACCGGGGAGGCCAGCGCCTACACAATTCGTTCGAGACACTTCAGTCGAATCGCATTTATTCGACGACCAGTAGCTTATCAGTGAGTGGTTTTCATGTGTTTCGTTTAGTTTTCTTAGGAATCTATTAAATTTTTATCTCAAACAGAATAATGCGTGAACGACCTAACATTGTTCTGGATTTAGGAAACGGCGTTGTACGAAGGCTCTCACCATTGGTACGACAGTGCGATTACGCACTCGATTGGATTTTCCTAGAGTCTGGTAGGGCTGTATATCGACAAGACGAAAACAGCGATAGTACTTATATTGTTCTTAGTGGTCGAATGCGTTCCGTCATTACGCATTCGAGTGGTAAAAAAGAAATTATAGGAGAATACGGCAAAGGAGATCTTGTGGGCATCGTTGAAATGATAACAGAGACACCCCGAACCACCACTGTTATGGCTGTTCGCGACTCTGAGTTAGCGAAGCTGCCCGAAGGTCTTTTCAATGCAATCAAACTACGCTACCCTATTGTGGTGACAAAACTTATAAGTCTTTTGAGTCATCGCATTCTTGGAACAATGCAAGCGCGGACTAGCTCCGCTGCAGCCCCTCTAGAAGCTAATCCCGTTACCCACAAGTACTCAACAGTGGCACTAGTTCCTGTCAGTGATGATGTACCATTGACGGCGTTCACGTATGAGTTGTTCCATTCGCTGTGTTCAGTTGGTAAGTTCTCAGGATTTGTTGTGGTAACAAAATAAACGAACATGGCCATGTTACCATTGTGTTTTCCTTTCGAAATCAAAGGACCAACACTTCGCCTTACTTCTGAAGTCGTCCGAAAACAATTAGGCCACCACATCTTCGATACTAGCAATGAATATCGAATGACTTCATGGTTAGCGCAGCAAGAAGATCGTAACATTGTCACCTTGTATCAATGCGATTCATCACTGAGCGCATGGACACATCGTTGTATGCGGCAGGCCGATGTTATCCTTATAGTTGGCCTAGGAGATCGAACACCCACTGTAGGCAAGTTTGAGCGAGAAATTGACCGTCTAGCAATGCGAACCCAGAAGGAACTTGTACTTCTCTATCCGGAAACAACAAATTCAAAGCCGATAAATACGCTTCAATGGCTGAACGTTCGACCCTGGGTAACAAATCACCATCATGTTCAGTGTCCTCGAAGAATGTTTACGCGGAAAAGTCAATACCGAATTGTGGGTACGAGATTACTACGATGTTCTGTGTTCACGTAATTAACTTCTTTTCAGAATGATCTCTACAGTCGCGTTCTTATGTCCGAGCCAAATATGCATTCCGATTTTTCGCGTCTAGCACGATGGCTGACAGGAAACTCTATAGGTTTGGTACTTGGTGGAGGAGGGGCTCGTGGCGCAGCACATATTGGAATGATAAAAGCTATTCAAGAGGCTGGAATCCCAGTGGATATGGTTGGTGGAGTCAGTATCGGTGCATTAATGGGTGCATTGTGGTGTGCTCATCGCAATATAACCACTGTCACACAGAGCGCTCGCGAGTGGTCTAAGGTTAGTACAAGCAGATGTGGTTATTTTAAATATTTTTATTAATAGATTAGTTTTTATTGAAGAAAATGACAAAGTGGTTTCTACAACTATTTGATCTTACTTACCCAATAACTTCGATGTTCTCCGGTCGAGAATTTAACAAGACAATTCGCGAGACCTTTGGTGAGGTGTGCATTGAGGACTTGTGGGTTCCTTATTTCACACTTACAACTGACATTACAGCCAGTTGCCATCGCATACACACAAATGGTAAGTGTATTCAGTGTATTGAGTTTAAATGTCTGTCTGGTCGTCATTCTTACACTAAAAATTACCACCACAATCATCACATTCACTGCATACAGTCATCTTTAAATTTCGTTCTGTTGGGTTATTATTTGATAAGTTAAAAAAAAACTCTGCAAATGGTTGCTTGCAGTACATTTTCTGGGATTTTATTTACAAGAAAAGTAAAATGTTAAACTTGACGCAAAATTTATATCTAAACTGTTTTTTAAATGCTTATACATAGATGTACTTTATTTCTTTAATTAGTCGTTATTATCAGCAGCGCGTCCTATTTTCTATTTAAATTGGTTGCATGGTCATAATTAAATCTTTTTACAGTACAAAATATGATGCGTTTTAAAGTCATATACATATATAGTATAAGTTGATTCTTTTCTAAGTAAATGCATTTACTTTATTTTTTATTTTGTTGTATTAATTTCTATTTCAACAACCTGAATATTGTATTGCTTTTCTTTTTTGGTTGTGAAAGATTCAGTCATTTTGTTTACACAATGGCAATACCACTTTTATAGTTTGAGACAATAAAATCTGCTACCCAGGTTAAGAAACAAATACAAATATAGGTAGAATCATTAGAACTGTGTGTGTTGCATGTTATAGGATAAAGGATAAGGATTTTTAACTTAACAACAAAGTTTGTTAACTAAATTTCAATGAAATAAGAAAGCACATCGTGAGCATTGGGAAGTTAAGGAGAAGTATATGAGACGGCAATTCATTACACATAATTATTGAGCGGCTAAAAAAACAATCTCTGAATTGGTTGGTACTTCTAAAAATAGTATTATTGGTAGAGCCGTGGGCTCGGCTCTCACACTATTCCTTGCGCGCAATAGGATTAAAAAGGGGTGCAAAGTTTTCTTTTCACGTATTATTATCTAGATATTTTAATGTTTGCAGAGGTATAGGTATGTGTTATTTTACTAACCATTCAGAATATAAACAGCAGCTAAAAAGGAGGTGCGTGCTCTGGAACATCCTTTCCAGAAGAAAAGCCAAAAAGAAGGGACATTTTCGTATATGGCTGCAAAGAAAATCACTTCTAAAACGCTAGCTGCAAAGAAAAACATCACTATCGGTGCTTATGAAAAGAGATTGGCTGTTCTCATTTCTCTTTTGATAGGATTTTACCAGCAGTTTCCTTTACTATAACCTAGGCTCGAAAGTAGGCATTATCTACACTAGTGTGTTAACATAGAAAATATTATTGTTATTTACTGCATTCTCAGCGAACACATATTCACACAGAATATGCATTGCGCATGAGCAATTTAGCAGAAAAATTCATTTGGTCGTGTGAAAAATAGCTTATATTACTCGCTGAAAAGTGCAAATCTAATGCTCGTAAGATTGCCACACTCGGCTACTGCCCCGTCCTTCAAGCTTCTTACTCGCAATTACCATTGGAAGAATATTTTTTGATAAGAGAATAAGAAATAGAAAACAGTGTTGCCTGGCAGCCCCACCTCACTGCCTCCATCACACTGCCTCCAGCACACTGCCCCCACCACACTGCCTCCACCACACTGCCTCCACCTCACTACGCCTTCACTACAAATGACAGCCTTGAGATATTGGTTCAACCAATTTAAACGTGGTCGAACATCTGTTTGTTATGAGGAGCGGCCTGGCCCCGGCAGACGTTATACCGAGTAAATCGTTGATGGTCCACGACATGATTCCCCCCTGATCGCCGAACTAAAGTACGTGAAGTAGCAGATATCATAGGCGTGTCGTACGGAATGACAATTAATATTTAAAATGATAAGAATGATTTGGACCTCGTATGGTCGTCACTGTTGATTTGTTGTTGTTGTTGTGGAAAGGTTTTTTGCGATTCGAAAGTCGTGTCCAAATTTTTCTGATATTCTTTTTACATACCATCTTAACCCAACTTCAGTCTTTCTGAAATACTCAGGTTGAAATTTCAACACAACTCTAATCCAAACTCAAACGGGCATAAAAACGTAGTAGTAATAAGATAAATAATAAGGTAAAAGTACAAGCTCTGTTTGGTGTATTTAAGGCTAACACTATAAATAAAATAAAATAATAATATTCGGCGCGGCAGACCATTGCGGTCCAAGGCCTAGCTTCTCGCAACCATTTGTGTTGAGCATATATATATATATTTGCACACAAATGGAGGACCTACAATTTAATGCCGGATCCGAACGGCGAATTGATAAGCTTTCCGTGATTTTTTCGTGAGTTTATCAGACTTTCGCAAGAGGTGGGACACCGTGAAAAATACTTTTGGTGTTACTGGGATTCGAACCACGAACCCCCTGCTCAGAAGTCCATGCTCTTATCTATTGTGCCCCGGCGCCAACTAAAATAAAAATAAAAAACATACATTTTCGAAAAAAAATTCATTTAAAATTTAAACGGATATAACATCCAAATAAAAACACGACTGTTAAGGATAATACTAAATATTTTTGGTTGGGTTTGATCAACCCTTATTATGTTCGACAATATGCTTGGCACAGCGTGGGCGTTAAGGAAAAGGAGAAGAAGAGAGGAGATGTCTATGAGGAGCTTGTGTCTTGAATGTCTGTGGATCATAGTGATGTGGAAAGACAGAGCTTGGCAAAGCATTCCACATACGTGTTGTACGGCTGAAGATCGAATTCCTGAATTTAACTGTACGTCCGAAGATGGGCTTAAGGGTAAACTTATGTGCATTTAGAGCGCCACGAGTATTGCGGTTGAATACAAGGAGAGGTGGCATGCAACTGGCTATTTCTCTTGAGCACCGCTGGTGGAAGAAGCGATAAAACAGTGACAAGCAGGAGACGTTCCTGCGGTGTTCAAGCGAATCAATTGATTTCGCAATGTTTTCGTCACCGATAAGTTTTATCGCACGGTTTTGTATTCTATCTAGTTGATGCAAGGTGGTTTTAGGCGCACCAGACCAGATATGAATAAAGGCCTTGTAGATAGTAGCCAGATCAGAGGGAGTGAAAAATTTCTTGCACCGATTTAGAAAACCTAAACATTTCGCAGCATTTTTGGCGACGGTAAATATGTGGTCATTCAAACGAAGCTTGTCGTTGACGCACATACCGAGAATTGCGAGATTTTCAGTTTCCTCGATGCAAGTGCCATTCATGGATAATGGCATGGGATTTGGGATTCGCTTGGACGACAGGTTTTTTTTTTTTTTTTTTTTTTATATAGAGACTTATTGCCAAGGGATGACTCCCTGAATGACTTACGTCACGGCAATAAGTTGGGCTAAGCCCTTTATTAAATTCAAAATAAAATAAAAATCGAAAGAATGTGATTTACAATATATCACATTCCTCACGTTTGTAGCCGGTTTCAATTTATTTTCTCAGAATTCTCCCTGATTCATTGGAAAAGCAATACGAAAAACGAACACGAATTTAGAACGACGCGAGTCCAAATACTTTTATCAATGAATCATGGTCAGGGAAAACTACAAAAAACCTTGACCAAGAAAATATTACAAATTATAAAAATAATTTAAAAAATACTGATAAATTTTTTTTTTTTTTTGTTTTTTTTTTTTATATATTAAGAAACAACTTATGAATACTTTAACTATCATCCTTCAAGAACTTGTTAACGGCTAATTTGAACGCCTGCAGATTATAAGATTCTGGAAACACGTGTTCGACCAATTGATTCCACATCGAAGATACTCTAGGAAAAAAGGAGGATTTAAAGTGTTGGGTTCTACATGAAAAAAGTTTTAAGGCAAATCTATGTTGATTGCACCTTAAACGAGTGTTTACGTTACTGAGAAAAGGCCCAGGAACTAGAGAACGGGTTTCTAAAGAACATTTACCGTTGTAAAATTTATAGAAAACAGATAAAGCTCCAACATTTCGTCTGTGCTCCAAAGTATCAAGAGACGAAGTAATGGTTACATCGTTTATCAAACGGATAACTCTATTCTGAACACCATCAAGATGAACCAAATGCGATCTTGGAGCACCACCCCACACATATGAATTAGATTCTAAAATTGGTCTAATATAAGATTTATATAATCTTAACACTTCAGAGGGAGTGAAGTAGAAGTTACAACGTCTTATGAAGCCTAAACATTGGCTAGCTCTTTTTGAAATTTCATAAATATGTTCTTTCCAAGAAAGATCACTTGATACTTTTAAACCTAACAACTTAAGTGAATCAGATCTCGCAATTGAGGTACCATTAATAACAGGAGGAACATAATGTTGAGTTGTCTTCTGAGAAAAAAGGCAAGACTGGAATTTATTTGGGTTAAATTCTACTCTGTTAGAAATGCCCCAATCAAGAATGATTTGAATATTAGACAGAATAGTCAAATTCATTAATTCACGCGAACCATTCAAGCGAGAATTACATTCTTTTTGATTGTCAAACTCAATGGAGGCCGATAGTGTTGTATCATCAGCAAATGAATGGATATCACAGGTTGTAGAAGACAATAGGTCGTTGATATATATCAAGAAGAGCGTGGGAGACAAGGATGATCCTTGAGGCACGCCAGCATTGATCCCATGTGAATCTGAAGATATACCATTTAATACAACTTTTATTTTACGGTTCCATAAATAATTCTCAATCCATGTAATGAGAGAGGAGTGTAAATTCAGCGCACGAATCTTATTAATAAGACAATCATGCCATACTCTATCAAAAGCTTTAGCAATATCTAAGGAAACAACGCTTGATTCACCTAGGTTTTCAATGCTTCGCTCCAAACAATGAGTCATGCACGTCATTAGTTCGCCTGAAGATCGATTTTTACGAAATCCATACTGAACATCGGATAAAAGAACATTCGAATCCAGATAGTTCATTAGTCTGAAATTAACGATAGATTCCATTACCTTCGATAGAACCGACAACAAAGCAATAGGTCGGTAGTTCGTAGGTGCCGATTTATCACCTTTTTTCGGAACGGGTTGAATATTTGCTATTTTCCAAAATGATGGAAAAACACCTGTCTTCATTGAGAGATGAAACAATTTGCTAAGCGGTTTTGCCAAAGTATGATGACAACTTTTCAATACTAATGGCGGAATACCGTCGGGGCCAGTCGCTTTATTGGGGTCAAGTTCTTTCAGAATCTTTGAAACAACCCGTTTCCGAAAATAGATTTTAGACATACCTGGGCCTAGATTCGGGAGAATTGGGGGGCTTTGATTAGTTAAAGGAAGAGTAGACGCACCAGCGAAATGAGAAGCTAAGAGATTAGCTTTCTCAATATTAGTTCTATAATGAATACCATTATGAAATAAAGAAGGAATAGACGAAGTATTGTCTGCAAAGTTTCTTTTAACCAATGCAGCAAACGACCAAAAGCTTCGACTGTTTGAATCAGAATCCAATATTTTTCGCATGCTATCTCGAATCTTAAGGTCATATATTATTTTGGACCTTTTCAATATAGCGTTTGATCTGTTTCTAGCTATTCGAAACTTTACAAGGTTTTCTTCAGAAGTGCAATTAACGTAGTCCAAATGGGCTGCTTTTTTACACGCGACTGATGACCTGCAATGTTCGTTAAACCATTTATTTTTATGAGTATTTTTCTTTTTAAATGAAGAAGGAATGCAATTTTTCATTCCTAGCAAAATTGTTGACGTGATAAGTTGTGATGCTTCATTAGCATTATTGCTGGAAAAACAGGTTGACCAATCAAATGAGCTATAAAATTGGTTCAGGAGCTCCCAGTTAGCATTTTTATAGTGCCAGAGTAGCCTTTTACTTGTAGTCTCTATAAGGGCTGGTGATATTGAAAATTTGGCAACTATCAAAGCATGGTCAGAAAGACCTAATGGAGCAGATACATCAATTGAATATTTATCAGGCATAGTTGTAAGAAATAAATCTAAAAGGTGAGGTGATTGACCAGTAGTATCGGGATACCTAGTTGGCTTATCAACGAGTTGGGTGAAAAGATTAACATTTGAAAATAGTTCTGCGGTTTCACCTGATCGATCTCTACCATTCGAATAGGTCAACCATGAAGCGTTAAATTCTACTCGATTGTTTTTCCCCATTTTATTATGCTGTCTAGGTCAGAGTTTAACGTGCTTAACATACGAAGTTTCTTGAGTTCCACATGAGATGTGGTGGAACGTTTCTAAAAATTATATGAGAAGCTGAGAGTGCTGTCGTCATCGAAGGAGTGAATTGGATTAGAAGTCACAGATAAGAGATCATTAATAAAAATGAGAAAGAGTTTCGGGGACAGAACAGAGCCCTGGGGAACGCCAGCATTTATGTGGTGTATTTCAGACTTGAATCCGTCCAAAACAACTTGAATTGAGCGGTCCAAAAGATAGCTTCTAATCCAATGAAGCAGTTTATCATCGACACCAAAGGCACGCATTTTTGACAAAAGAGCTTGATGCCAAACTCTGTCAAATGCCTTAGAAATATCGAGTGCAACAGCTTTGCTTTCACCAAATTGATGCAAAGACCGGTTCCACTCTTTGGTGAGATATACCATCAAATAACCAGTGGAACATTGCCCACGAAATCCGTACTGCCGGTCACTAAGGATTTCATTGGTTTCAAGATATTTCATGAGCTGAAAATTTATCAGCGTTTCCATGACCTTGGAAAGAATGGATGTAAGTGCTATGGGTCGGTACGAAGAAGGAGAAGACTGCTCGCCTTTTTTGGGTATGGGCTGGACAAAGGCTGTTTTCCAACTTCTCGGGAAGAGCCCAGAAGAATAGGATAGATGGAAAAGCTTACGCAATGATAATGCCAGCTTGGAAGAACACCTCTTCAGAACTAATGGGGAAATACCATCTGGCCCAGCGGATTTGTGAATGTTGAGCTCGTTTAAAACTCTAGCAAATGCACGAGTACGAATGAAGATCTGTCCCATAGAGTGTTCAATACTCGGGGGTGCAGGCGGCATCAATGCACAATCTGGAAGCGTGGAGCTAGCTGCAAAATGTGCAGCAAACAGATTGGCTTTGTCTTTAGAGTTGACAACTGGAGTATCATTATAAATGAGCGTTGGAATGGACGACGAGGCTGTATTTTTGATTCTTTTCGCGAATGACCAAAAATTTTTACTACCTTTGGGACATTGTAGTATTTTTTGCCTCAATTTTCGGTCGTAGGCGAATTTGACTCGCCGAAGATGAGCATTGCAATAATTTCTGGCTCGTTTAAACTTTTTTCGGTTTTCCTCTGTTGGGTTTGCTTTGTAAAACCGAAAGCATACCTCTCTAATCCTAGAAGCCTCTTTACAGCTCGAGTCGTACCATCCATCATCTTTCGGTTTGATAGACTTATCCCTGAAGGGGATAAACTTTTTCATGCCAATAAGAATGATGTTTGTGATTGCATCAGCGGCGGCATCCACGTTGTTATCGCGAAACAATAGCGACCAGTTATAACTCCCAAAGAAGTTGTTAAGGCCGTCCCAATTGGCTTTCTCGTATTGCCAAACTGTTTTTTTGGGAGTTTTTTCTCTA
Organism: Nephrocerus scutellatus; assembly: GCA_947095585.1. Taxonomy (NCBI): domain Eukaryota; kingdom Metazoa; phylum Arthropoda; class Insecta; order Diptera; family Pipunculidae; genus Nephrocerus; species Nephrocerus scutellatus. The sequence goes on from OX352763.1 coordinate 44,509,281, forward strand.
ACTGTGTGGTTTATTAACGAGAAATTAGCTGATACAACACAATGGTCAGGTAATTATCAGGACGAGAGGTAAGGAACAAGTCAAGGGTGTTTGCGGAATGATTTGCAATGTCAGGTATTCGTGTAGGCTCATTTACAAGCTGATTTAGGTGATTTAAGTCAGCAAACAATTCAACATCCATTCCTACGGGTGTTGTCTGGCCAGAATGGCGAAGCCACCCAGAATTGTGTACATTGAAATCGCCCGCAATAACGATTTCAGTGTTCATCATTTCTGACAATTCTTGCAATTGAGTCAGACAGTGCATCAATCTCGTGATTGGAACATTGGCTTAATTGAGGCAAAAGTTTGGATGCAACATCACTACTGACATAAATTGCGAGCCCGCGTCCACGCAGATTTAAATCTGAAGTATCAGAATTCACAAATACCTGCGTTTCGCTTAGTGCCAGAATTGCTGGACTGTGGAAATTAACATAAGCAAAAACAGCGAAAAAATTCGTTCTCAGCCCACGTATGTTGCTGATATCCACTCGGAAACTACACATAACTACAAAAACAAACACACAAATCACAACTTACCGCTTCTTTTAACCGAATTGAGAAGAGTACGTCTCAAATTGGATTATCAACACAAGTTGTCGCCAGTGTTATGCCTTCACGACAAAATGAGTTAAATCACCAAAAGAAACAAATACTCACAATCCGTTATTCTTAAAGCTAAAGAATTAGATCATAAACAAACTGCCGCATGAAAAAACATACGACAGTTACGTTTCACATAAATTCTTTAGCTTCGCTGGTGATGATGGAGCACAAAGGACGCACACACTGCACTTTACACTTCGATCACGCGAACCGTTGGTTTAGCGCAACCACACAACGCGATGAAGTTGTTTGTTTTGGTTTTTCACTCGCGTGCGCTGGCGAGCAGCACGTCTGTGCACAGCGGCGTTTGGGAGACAACTCAACTCCTGTCTCAAGACAGGATAGAGGAGAAAATCTTATACGCAGTATTTAACAACGTTATACCACGATAATTGCTGCATTTTGTGATATCTCCAATCCTTTGTATGGAACACAGGATGCCTCTTCGCCATTCTTTTGGCATCGGTTCTTCCTCCCATACTTGCACTATTATTTCATGAATTGCTTGCTTCGCGTGCCCGCGTTCTATGAGATTGTTGCATTGCTCGGTACGCAACATTCTTACGTTCAGTCGCTAGCTTACATTCGTCACCGAACCAGTCGTTCCGATCTCTATTATGACTACTGCCTAAGATGGATTCAGCAGTTCTAATTAAAGTATTCTTAAGGCGTGTCCATTTCTCTTCTACGCCCGGAATCTCAGCCCCAGGATTTACTCTCCCTGCATTTAGGGCGAGTCCTATCGCTTGACTGTTATTGTTTCTGGTTTCTTCGTTGCGAAGGGCAGCCGTGTTGACTCGAATCTGACTCGCGGATGCAGTCTTTCGTAATGATGAAATCCGCGCTCGGAGCACCATACCAAGAAGATAGTGGTCCGAGTCTACGTTGGCACCTCGGTACGTACGTAGCGTTATCAGGTTCGGGTTGTTGTCTATCTGGTTGCGAGTGGCTCCATCAGGAGATACCCAGGTGGCTTTATAGATATTTTTACGTGCAAACCTTGTACTCGCAACGACCAAATTATTGCTTGCTGCCTTCTCTATAACTCGTTGTCCATTGTCATTAGTGTTCTCGTGTAAGCTATGGATGCCAATGTACTGCCTGAATACTGGCTCCCTACCTATTTTAGCATTCATATCCACCAGAATGATTTTTACATCATACTGAGGGCAGGCATGGAGTTCCCGTTCGACTGATTCAAAAAATTCTTCTTTTTCATCATGAGGGGAATCCTCTGTAGGTGCGAATATGAGGTTTATGTTTTTAAATCTGGTGCATAGCCGTTCATTTATTGCTTTAAAGCCGATAACGGTGGGTTTCATTATTTTGCTGACTAGAAAGCCGACCCCGAGCACATGATGTCTTGCATGACAGCTGTAATATATGTCATATTCTAATTTTTGTAAGACACTGTTTGTGCTATTATGTCAGCCGTATATTTATACAGGGTATCGGTCAGCTGCTGTGCAGCTCGAGCTCTATACAGTGAGCGTACGTTCAATGAGAAAATTCCTAAATCCATTGCATCCATTCAGCTTTTCCTGCATTGTGGGAAAATTACCGGCGGCCACCACGTGGAGGTTTGATCGCACTTTCACCAGTCAGAGATAGTTACGGCCACTTGCAATTCTGATGCATTTTGTGTTATTCCCCTTATTCTGCTGATGACTGATCGCCCCTCCCGTACGACGTTTATACAGGGGCCGGCGATCGAATTGTTACTAAATCAAAAGCTGTAATTTCGTCATTAAAGAATTTCAACATTTCAAATTTTATGTAAAACACGTTACATTATAGCCACCTTTGCGCGTACATATTCACTTCACATATCACATATGTGCATAGAAAACTCATCTTTCCTCTCCCTAATTTCCTAACGCCCACGCTGTGCTAATCATTTTAAGGGTGCAAATACTTTAAGCGTGTGTACATTATAAAAAAACCAAGACCAAGGGAGAAGTCCATTGGACTCAAGTCTGGTCTGTATGGACGCCATTGTTGCAAAGAATTGAAATTTGGAACGTGGCTTTGTAAAAATTGTTGTGTTAAACGAGCTTTATATGATAATACTGAGTTCTGTTGGAATGTCCAGCGGTTGTTACCGAATTTTTTGTGTATGCAAGGTAGCATCACCTTGACGCTCTGATCGATAAACACTAGAGGAGTTACAGCTGTCCAAACCAACACAGAAGCCAAGTTGACGAGATCGTTACGTTCGTGCAGACGTTTTGAGCCGTTGTTAAATCTTTCACTCTTTTGTATCTTGTCGGGCTTTAATTGAAGTTCATTTTTCAGTATCCGTCGAATTCTTCTATCGGACACGTGTAGTTTTTGGGTTTTTTTTTTGCGATTTTGTGGTAGATTTCGCTTAATTCGTGCCTTCACTTTGCGAACCATTTCTGGTTATGTCGCTGTTTTTAGACGTTAGTTTGCAACAACACATTTAAGAATGAATTGCTGAATCATCTCTTTTCTGACTTCCACCTCTCTGGGTTGTTAATAAGCAGACGAACATCCACATGCCATTCACACTATTACATGCTCGAAAAGTGACTCTTTGGTGCCAATTGTGGCCAGGCGGCGTCATTGGATTATACTTTTTTGTAAATGATAATCGGACTGTAACAGTTAATGGTGAGCGCTATAGGCGTATGATAAGTGATTATTTATTTATGAAATGCCTAAAATTTTCAATTAATAAAAAATTCGAAAGATTTCGTTTAATTTGTGATTTTTTTGTATTTCTAAGAAAATTTGGAAACTGCAGTTGGATCACCCTTTACTTTGACTCGGTTTCGGAATTGTGACGATTGCTTTTGAAGTGGTTTGATACGTTTTGGAAGTCCGCCATAATTTTGAAAATTGTAAATAAACAAAAAACTTCAGAACTATTATCATTTTTGAGCAATTCCCGGCTTCGCAAAGAATCGATAAAAGTTCACACACGGAATTTGTAATATTATTTTGACCGTTTAAACTTGGTTTTGTTTTTCATTCCTCGTTTACCGATCTGCACCACGTTGAAATAAGGGATTTCATTGCATTGCATGTTTTGCAAATGAACATTCTTTTCGCCTTGGGGAATTTTTCGATTATATGCAACTATCTTTATCTACGTGATGTCTAAAGGTTCCATATACCGTCGCAGATTTATCAAGAAAGTCATTATTATTTAATACTTCTAGACTAAGCCTAGCGTATCTTTAAATCTTGTTCGTTGATTTCAATTTAATTTGTTCTAATTTGTTTGTCATTTGTACAAATATATTCTTAAAATGAAACAATAAATAACCGATATCCTCGTTCGTACTCGTAAATCGTCCTCTCATTAATATACCATCTTTGCTACATCGAATCTACTGCTTCGAAATTCCAAAATCAAACAAAGGATCCCTTTGGCGATTTGTGCGAGCATCAATGTCTCTAAGCGGTTATATGCCACCGCTGTGTGATCCAAAAGATGGACACCTATTGCTGGACGGTGGATATGTAAATAACTTACCAGGTAATTGTATATTGTATTGTATATTATTTGTATATTGTTGCTGTAAGTTTATTTTAATGTTCAGCAAAAAATTACTCATAGAAAACTTTGTATTAATATGCTGGAGGAGGGAGAGGATTAACATACCCTAGTTATAATTTTTTAATTTAATCTTTCACATAATTTCACAAAGAAAAGAGAAATTAAGCATAATATGAATTCTTAGATTTGTTGAGTTATAATGAAAAAATAAATAATTAATCGTTCAATGAAATAATGTTTTGTATCTAATGTTTATTGTTTGTTGTTCTGTTAACTAAGAATGCAATGTAATTCCGATTTGAATGCAACTCTAAGGGTAATAATAAAGAATAAGTAAAACGAATTTCAAAAGTAAAAACTTAGAACAATAACCCATGATTTTGTAAGCCCTAGACAATTACTTTGAATGTTGAAATTTAAAAAAAAAATGAATTTGAAAGACAGGAAAACTTTAGTCTAGATGTGTTTGTTTCTTTGTGGGCGGGAAATCTTGTGATCAATTGCTTATCCACTTCTTAACACCAGCTTTTATTCAAAAATGTGTATCTCCGATGACAACACTTTTTATAAAAATTTGGCCCTAGCCCCTCGTACCAAAGACAACCACCCCATTGTATTTATTATATGGTGCATTACGAGGGTGGGTCAATAAGTCCCTGAAAAATTAAATGAGGAACAATCTTTTTGGCCTAAAAACATTTTATTTTTCAACAAAGTCTCCTTTTAGCTCGATACACTTCATCCAACGTTTCTCCAATTGTTTGATGCCTACAAATAATACGATTTCTCGAGCCCTGTAAGTCGTAAGTTTTTAGGTTAAAAATTAAAGGACTCGAATATCGATAACAGAAAATTATTCGTGGATTGGCAAGTAATCGAAAGTCAGATATTATAATCTGATCTGAACATTGACAAAAGTTTAATAAGTTTAAAAGCGTTTTGAAAATAGATCCTGAATACCTTCAGGCTAACTCTCGAACATCAAACTTCTCCATCTATTTACAAACGTATGAAATAACAAGCCTAACTTAGATGTTGCTATTTTATACGCCATTGGCGGCAGTATATTCTTCAATTACTAATATAAATTTTGAATTTTTTGTTTTATGTTTGACATTTCTGAAGAAGTTTTAACAGAACAACGCTGTGCCTCATAAACCGTGTGATGCTCTTGCTTTGCGTACACAAAAAATATAATTGGTTAAGATAGTAAAGGGAGCTTCTCAGCTCGCCATATGGATAGTTGTAATTCAGTCTAAACACCGAATTATCTTAAAAGCCCAATAGTAACCATTTAATTCACAAAATTCGTATGAATTTTTTTTGGGGAATTTTTTTGTTGAGAAAAAAAAAATGGTTTTCTTATTTTTTTGGGAAATTTTTTAAAAAATTTTTTTAAACCTTTCTTTAATTTTTTGAAAAAAACCCTTAAAAACCTTTTTAAAACTATTGTTTAAAAACAAGTCCCATTAAATTCTGACTGGTAGAAGCCGAGATATACGAGTTCCTACCAAAAACACGAGCTAATGTATTCTGCTATGCGAGTGACTACACACACCCGTGTATGTATACTTAGTTGTAATTCAGACCAAATACTAATTTATCTTAGAAGCCTTATAGTATGCAACGTTAAATTTAGGTCTATCATTCATAAGCGATAGGTCATTCAGTCAAAAGCGATTTCTAAAATAGACTGGAAAACCCACATTTTACGATTAAAAAAAATCGATAGGGATGCGTAGATTGAATATTTTTACAGTTTTCTCAATTATGCCATTGCAAACCGAGCGCTAGCCAATTGTTTTAAAACAAGTCCCATCAAATTTTGAATAGTAGAAGCCGAGGAATACGACACGACAAACAAACGTACAAACGTACACATCTACACACGTTCGCTGAAAAATTTCCATGTCCTCTGAATATAAGCTTTGCCCTTCGGGCCCGCAATAAAATAGCCGTCAAAGAAGGTTATGTGCAATGAATTGCCCGATTCTGTGTTTCCGCATTTATATGATCTGCAGTCATTTACATCTCATAGACATCTCATCTTTTCCTCTCCTTAATTTCCTAACACCCACGCTGTGCTAAGCACTATAAGGGTGTAAATCCCTTTAGCGTGTGTACATTATAAAAAAAAAGATAACACCCGAAGGAAGTTGTGCTGAGTTATTCGCTGAGTTACCCAGCTTGTAAATGAGCCTACACGAATACCTGACATTGCAAATCATTCCTTTCCTCTCGTCCTGATAAATACTCCGTCAACGTATTATCGCCTCTAGGCTCGTCAGACCATTGTGTAGTATCAGCTAATTTCGTTAATAAACCACGTAGAGAAAAAACTCCCAAAAAACAGTATGGCAATACGAGAAAGCCAATTGGGACGGCCATAACAACTTCTTTCGGAGAATTAACTGGTCGCTATTGTTTCGCGTTAGCAGCCGCTGATGCAATTACAAACATCATCCTTACTCGAGCTGTAAAGAGGCTTCTAGGATTAGAGAGGTATGCTTTCTGTTTTAGAAAGCAAACTCTTTTTTTGTTGAGAAAAAAAAATGGTTTTCTTATTTTTTTTGGAAATTTTTTAAAAAAAAATTTTAAACCTTTCTTTAATTTTTTGAAAAAACCCTTAAAAACCTTTTTAAAACTATTGTTTAAAATCAAGTCCCATTAAATTCTGACTGGTAGAAGCCGAGATATACGAGTTCCTACCAAAAACACGAGCTAATGTATTCTGCTATGCGAGTGACTACACACACCCGTGTATGTATACTTAGTTGTAATTCAGACCAAATACTAATTTATCTTAGAAGCCTAATAGTATGCAACGTTAAATTTAGGTCTATCATTCATAAGCGATAGGTCATTCAGTCAAAAGCAATTTCTAAAATAGACAGGAAAACCCACATTTTACGATTAAAAAAAATCGATAGGGATGCGTAGATTGAATATTTTTACAGTTTTCTCAATTATGCCATTGCAAACCGAGCGCTAGCCAATTGTTTTAAAACAAGTCCCATCAAATTTTGAATAGTAGAAGCCGAGATATACGACACGACAAACAAACGTACAAACGTACACATCTACACACGTTCGCTGAAAAATTTCCATGGCCTCTGAATATAAGCTTTGCCCTTCGGGCCCGCAATAAAATAGCCTTCAAAGAAGGTTATGTGGAATGAATTGCCACAATTCTGTGTTTCCGCATTTATATGATCTGCAGTCATTTACATTTCATAGACATCTCATCTTTTCCTCTCCTTAATTTCCTAACACCCACGCTGTGCTAAGCACTATAAGAGTGTAAATCCCTTTAGCGTGTGTACATTATAAAAAAAAAAAGATAACACCCGAAGGAAGTTGTGCTGAGTTACCCAGCTTGTAAATGAGCCTACACGAATACCTGACATTGCAAATCATTCCTTTCCTCTCGTCCTGATAAATACTCCGTCAACGTATTATCGCCTCTAGGCTCATCAGACCATTGTGTAGTATCAGCTAATTTCTCGTTAATAAAACACGAAGAGAAAAAACTCCCAAAAAACAGTATGGCAATACGAGAAAGCCAATTGGGACGGCCATAAAAACTTCTTTCGGTGAATTAACTGGTCGCTATTGTTTCGCGTTAGCAACGTGGATGCAGCCGCTGATGCAATTACAAACATCATCCTTACTCGAGCTGTAAAGAGGCTTCTAGGATTAGCCAGGTATGCTTTCTGTTTTAGAAAGCAAACCCTTCCGAGAAAATCGAACAAATTTTAAACGATCCAGAGCCTAAGGCAATGCTCTTCTTCGGCGAGTCAAATTCGCCTACGACCAAAAATTGAGGCAAAAAATACTACAATGCCCCAAAGGTAGTAAAAGTTTGTGGTCATTCGTGAAAAGAATCAGAAATACAGTCTCGTCGTCGATTCCAACGCTCATTTATAACGACATTCCAGTTGTCAGCACTATAGACAAGGCCAATCTGTTTGCTGCACATTTCGCAGCTAGCTCCACGCTTCCAGATTGTGCATTGCTGCCTCCTGAACTCGCTCAGTTGCTAGAGTTTTAAACGATCTTAACACTCACAAATCCGCTGGGCCAGATGGTATTTCCCCATTAGTTCTGAAGAGGTGTTCTTCTAAGCTGGCATTACCATTGCGTAAGCTTTTCCATCTATCCTATTCTTCTGGACTCTTCCCGAGAATTTGGACAATTTTAATTTTTTAATTTTTTGGTCCAGCCCATACCCAAAAAAAGGCGAGTCGTCGTCTCCTTCTTCGTATCGACCCATAGCACTTACATCTATTCTTTCCAAGGTCATGGAAACGCTGATCAATTTTCAGCTCAAGAAATATCTTGAAACCAACCAAATCCTTAGTGACCGGCAGTATGGATATCGTGGGCAACGTTCTACTGGTGATTTAATGGTATATCTCACCGAACAGTGGATCTTTCCATCAATTTGGAGAAAGCAAAGCTGTTGCAATTTCTAAGGCATTTGACAGAGTTTGGCATCAAGCTCTTTTGTCTAAAATGCGTGCTTATGGAGTCGATGAAAAACTGCTTCGTTGGATTAGAAGCTATGTTTGGGACAAGTTGTTTTGGACGGTTTCAAGTATAAAGTTCATTATTTAAATGCTGGCGTTCCCCAGGGCTCTGTTTTGTACCCGACTCTCTTCCCCATTTTTATTAATGATCTCTTATCTGTGACTTCTAATCCAATTCACTCTTTCGCCGATGACAGCACTCTCAGCTTCTCATATAAGTTTGATGAACGTCCCTCCACTTCTCATGTGGAACTCAAACAACAACTTATGTTAAGCGAGTTAAATTCTGACCTAGACAGCATAATACAATGGGGAAAAATTAATCGAGTAGAATTTAACGCTTAACGAATCCTAAATCCCATGCTATTATCTGTGAATGGCACTTGCATCGAGGAAACTGAAAATCTCGCAATTCTCGGTATGTGAGTTAACGAGACAAGCTTCGTTGGAATGACCACATATTTATTATTATTCGGCGCGACAGACCATTGCGGTCCAAGGCCTAACTTCTCGCGACCATTTGTGTTGCGCATTTATATTTTTGGACACAAATGAAAGGGACCTACAATTTTAGGCCGGTTCCGAACGGTGAATTGAGAAGCTTCCCGCGACAAGTTATTACTCTCGGAATGTTTTTCACCCATTCGCGAGAGGTGGGACACCGTAAAAATTACTTTTGGTGTTACTGGGATTCGAACCGCGAACCTTCTGCTCAGTGGCCACGCGCATTTCAACTGAGCCACGGCGCCCACCTGGCTGATTTTGAGTGGGATGTTGATTGGCTTTTGAGGTAGTTTGATGGCGTGTTGAGATGATGTTAAGGAGTATTAAAAAGGTTACTTGAGGCGGTCTTGAGAGTGGACATGAGGTGGTCTTGGGGGGGTTCTTGAAGGTGGTCTTGAGTGTGGTTTGAGGGAAGTCTTTAGATGGTCGTTAGGAGGTTTTGTGTTGGTTTTAGGAAGTTCGAGAGGGTCTTGAGTGGGGTCCTGAAGGGGGTCATAACGTAATCTTGAGGGAGTCTTGAGAGGGTTTTAAGAGAGGTCTTGAGGGAGTTCTGAGTGGATCTTCAGAGGGTATTGAGGGAGTCTTAAGGAGTTATTGAGGAGGTCTAGAGATGGGTCTTGAGGGTGGTTTACTGGAGTACTGTTCTTTCGGTAGTCTCAATGGAGGTTTGAGAGGGTCTTGACGAGGGTTTTGCGGGAGCCTTAAGAGAATATTGTGTGGAGTTTATAAAGGTTTGAGAGGGTTTTGGTCTTAAGATTGTTTTGTTAGTGTCTTAAGGAAATCTTGAGGGGGTCTTAAGGGGTTCTAAGGAGTCATTTGTTGGTCTTCAGGGAGTCCTTAGGGGGCCTAACGAGGTCTTAACGGCGTATTAAGGGTGGTCCCCAGGAGGTCTTGAGGGTGGTTTGAGGGGAGTCTTGAGTTGGTCTTTAGTGGGGTGTTTATGTGGTCTTGAGGAAGGCAAGGCTTGAGGAAGTTCTGGGAGGGTCGTGAGTTGAGTCTTAAGAGGGTCTTGAGGGAGTCTTTAAGTAGTCTTGAGGGGGTCTCGAGAAGTTTTTAGATGCTATTTAGTTGGGTATTGAGGGAGTCTTTAGGGGAACTTTGATGTTCTTTTAATCTTGTCATAAACCTCAAATGCTTAGCACGGTTCTTTTAAATTATGTAATTTTTTAATCCACAAATTTTCCAGATTTCCATTAAAAACATTCCAGCAATTTTCATTTATTTTATAACAGCTCCAGATCTACCACCTATTTCATTTTCTACCTTTTAGAGAGCTAGTTATGCTTCAATTATATCATTTTTTTTCTTCGACCGAATACAAACAAAGGTAATTTTTTCTGGTTAATGTGGGGTTTCGTTCCTCGTTACGTGTTATTATTACCCGGTGAGAACTGTAAGTACATATTTTATTTGTTATTTCGTGCTATTAAAACATGTCTGTACCCATCAACCTCGCTGTGTATGAAGTGTAGTTGGTAAAGCGAAATGTCCAACCACCCGTGTGCATGATGTGAAATTGCATGCAATCCAACTTCCTATTTTCATATAAGTCCTTTGACTTATTTTTAAACAAAGTCATGTTAGTTATAGTTTTATCGTTGAATTAGTTATTTTGTTGTTTTATATATAAATGTTTACTTCCCTTATTAACTTAAATGTAAAATGTTAAAAGCTAAGAGTGGGGCTAATAGAACAAATACTGATTGTAATGTAAAGTTCCAGAATTGTGTAATATCACAGGTACAGCACAATATGATTGGGAGGATCGACCGGTGATTGTGATAAAATCGTTTCACGTGTTCGCCATTCACCGATTCACACCATAAAAGATTTTTCTTCCTTTGCATAAACAGTTTTTTAATTTTTTAGTTTTTTTTTATTTTAAAACCTTGATTTTTTTTATATACATACATATCTAATTTTACGACAACAATCATTCTGATAGGTGATGATGATTACGACTGGCAGACGCAGACAATCTGAAACCCTTTCTAACAATTTCAATCACAATCTTAACTTATATCTTAATAACTGTATAACCACACAGGCTATCTTTGGCGCTATGTTCGTGCCAGTATGAGTATAGCAGGAGTTTTTCCTCCATTTTGTGACTACAAAGATGGCCATTTACTCCTAGACGGTTGCTACATAAACAATGTCCCAGGTAATGTTTGCATTTTGTTAATGTAGATTGAAGCATGTAGTTTAATTTCATTATTATTTTGACGAGTTTATTTCTAAAACGCCCAAAAATCATGACGTTTTAGAGACACCCCAAGCAATCATAGTTGCAGTCGAATGTAGTGTCGATTTGTTTGTTTGTATGTGTTAAGCAAATTGCTGCATGTTTTTGAAATTTAATTGAGTTTAAAAGTATAGAACTCAATTAGAAATTACATGGAACTATTTCGAAGTATTCCTAGTTATATTGTTGGGATAAAGAATTAAACTGAGGTTCATATTCGCTTTGAGAGAGACCTCCCCTTTGTGAGTAAAAATATATTTCTTCAGATCATTAGTATTAGTCCTCTATACTCCTCCATTCGTATTCTAAGACATATTTGCTTCGAAAATTTCAAATGAGTATTTTTTGCTGTGTTTATGTAATTTATTTTTAAGGAAAAGTTTAAATTTAATTTTTAGTGAATGTCAATTGTTGTTAATTTGTATTTACTAATATATTTGTTGATGCTAGCCGATGTAATGCGTAACCTTGGAGCAGCACATATTATCGCCATTGATGTAGGCTCACAGGATGACACAGATTTGACAAATTACGGCGACGATTTGTCTGGTTGGTGGTTGCTGTACAAAAAATGGAATCCATTCACATCGCCAGTCAAGGTGCCAGATTTACCGGATATTCAGTCGAGATTGGCCTATGTGTCGTGTGTGCGACAATTGGAGGTAAATATCTATCTTGAATCTGGATTCGATAAAGTTTCGTATCTAATCAATCTCTATCAAAAAAGGAAGTGAAAAACTCTGATTACTGTGAATATATTCGACCGCCCATCGACAAGTACAAAACTCTTGCATTTGGTAGTTTCGATGAAATTCGAGACGTTGGCTACGTTTTTGGGAAAAACTATTTTGAATCGATGGCCAAAACGGGCCGATTGGGGCGATTTAATCAATGGTTTAACCAGGAGCCACCAAAGAAGTATACACATTCTTCGCTGAGTGAATACACATTTATAGACCTCGCACAAATTGTATGCAAACTCCCAGAGACATATGTCGAGGGGAATTTAGCTTACAGCGAAGATGAGGAGTTTGATGGGTATATTTCGGAACCGTCAAGTTTTCATATTGTACGTGTCTTTATCCATTTAAATTTTAAGTTAAAAAAAACAATAAATTCTTTCGGTTTTAGAACCACCAAGATAATATTCGAATAAAACGAACCGGGACTTCGCTCTCGTTGTCAGAGAACGAAATGGACTCCGACATTGAGGTGGACTTGTCACTTGCACTTAAAAAGCAGCAGGATAAATCACGAAGCTCTACACACACACCAAATTCCGAATCGCTGGGGCTATCACCCGTCGACAGTATCTACGGAAATGCTTTAGCTCCTCATGCAGATGTCATGTTGCGGCAAGATGCTGATGTCATTGAAGACCTGCCGATTGATCCGGTGGATAAAAAAGCGAATTAAATTATGGACTGAGATAATTTATATAAAAAATTTAATATACATGTATATTTTCCTTTAAATTGTCCACTTAAGTTAATATTATCAATATTAATTATGTTACTATTTCAAATATAAACACAAAAACCTCCTATTTAATGATTTTCACCACCCATATTTTCATACAGAGAAAAATAATGTTAATAAGAGTAAGATTATTTTTAAATAAAATAAAAACAATACTTGTAAATATGTGCACAATTTAAACAAATGTTGCATTGGGAATGTAAAATAAATAAACCAAATATGTCAAACGAACTGAAACGAAAAATACGTATTTAATTATATTGGATGAACTATGATCTGACGGCGTTTTTATTTTCAACCGGAAACAAAACCTCAACGTATATTTATTATTGCCAGAGTATCAAAGTGTAACAGTCTTTTGCTCGGGTGACGCTCGCCGGTCACCCAGGGTTCTTTCTCCTTCTCGCTCGTCGTTACAAATTAAAAGATTGTTGGATTTTCGATATAAAATTACAATTCTTCTTTATTTCTTGATCTCTTAGTCTATACGTACTTACATATAAATATACTTAAATAAACTTACGATACGTTGGTTTGTACGTACTCGGTACGGGGAAACCAGGGGAACTTGATTGCAGCCGAGAGTATTCGACTGCGGAAAAGGGGGTTGATGGGCGGCTTTTGCTCTTTAAGTGGTTGCTACTAGAGCACACGAGCAGCGTTCTACGGAACAGTGCGGTATAGTGAATTACTATACGAGTAAGCAAGCGAGGTCCGGGGGATAGCTACCACACTGGGAGCAAGCGGACTGCTTAGTGTCTTGTAAATTACAATATAGCGATACTACCTGGTTTTACAACCTCGATCGTTCGCTATACTGCAATAGACACAGTAAGTATGGGTGTACAACACAACAAAATTAGCCCGGTTTTACAACCTTGACAATTTTGTTATATTGACCTAGACAAAGAAAGTACGAGTATATAATGCAGCACAGTTGTCTGGTTTTGCAACCTCGGCAACGTGTTACATTAATATGACTCGGCTAGCCTTGTCACCAAAAAAAGGGGCTGTTCGTGGAGAACAGTAGTCAGCGAAAAGCTGTCGGTAAAGGGGGGAATTTGCTGTGAACCACAACGCTTTCTTCCCTTTGAGTAGGTATAGCTGCCTTGCCGCAGTATAGTCTACTCTCGAATAGATTTTACTACCGTGCCGTAGTATGTTCTATTCTAATTTTTGTTGATTGATTGGAGCATATAAGTGTGTCTTAATAGTTGAATTCCTTGGGAATTTTGTTTTCACCCTTTTTGGAAAAATTATTTGATTATAAGTAATATCATTGATAAATTTCTATCATTCATTGGGCGAAAAACCCTTTTCCCGCAAAAAATAATTTCGTTGGTTCAACCGCCGGATTGAACCTTATACGTACTGCATACCGGCCGAGTACACTCGTATTGCGCTAAATTGATATAATGCAAAATAGGTTAATTTTGCATTATATATCGAGTGACTGGGTTTTTTTTTTGTATAGCAATTACTTTAGACATATGGTTTGTAGCGAAGTGATATTTAACCAACTTCGTTACATTCCCCCCCTCCTTCGGGGTGCGAAAAAGTATAAGACACACTTATAGGCTAGCAATGGGGTTTTTTTTTTGTTTTTTTTTTTTTATATACTGGTTGGATAAGTATAACTTATAACTATTATCGGTTTTCTTAATACGGTTTGTTTATATATCTATATATGTATATATCTGGTATTTTAAAGTAAAAAATGTTTATACATAAAAAAAAATTTTTCATATGGTGTGGTCACTTATTTTTTCTGGTATATTTGGGGTGGTCTGCGACCTTTATTGTCTCGTGCCGACACCTATATGAGTTACAAAAAGATGTGTGTGTGTTTCAAAAAAAATTGTGGGTGGGTTTATTTTTTTTCTTTCTTTCTCTTTTTTTTCCCCATTTAATAGTAATATGCTTAAGTTTATGTCTAGTGATAATAGTTCCATTTATACAGGGTTTCTCTTTTTTTTTTTTGTGTGTGTGTTTTGTTGTTTTTTTTTTCTTTGTGTTTTTCTTTTCTGTGGTTTTGTATTTTTTTTTTTTTTTTTTTTTTTTTGTCTTTTTTTTTTTTTGAGCAAAAGTAACAATCGGTAATAAGTAGTTTAATAGTTTAATAAGTATGATAATAGTAATAAGTGTGATAATAGTAGTAAGTATTGTAATTTATAATAGTAATAAGTAGGTATAATTAATAGTAATAAGTATAATAGTAGTAAGTAGAAAAATATATAGTAGTAATAAGTATGATAATAGTATAAGTAGAATTAATAAGAAGAGTAATAAGTAATAAGTATGATAATAACAAAAAGATTTTACAATAAAAATATATGAACAGAAGGAATGCTGTCTTCTAATTGCTGTCTTTTAATTGTTGTTAATGTTGCTGGGCTGGTGGGCGTCATCTTGGATGATCGTCATGGCGCTCCCTGCGCATCTTAGCAGGATAGTGTGGTCTGGGTGGTGACTTCCGTAGATTCTTCCTCTGGGTCCGGTGATTCGAAATCTCTTGGGGGTTGTTGGAATGAGAACGCCCTCGAAGGCCTCAGGGTCGAAGTGATTACTCTTCTCGAGGGTTATGAACCTCGTCATTGGTAGTTTCTGTGTTGCTTTGGGGGGGTTTGTAGTGGTATTGGTGTTGGGGTTGGTTGTTTGGGTTGGGTTATCGGTAAGCGGTTGGGTGGCGTTGGAGGGAGGTTTGTTTAGGATTAGGTTATCTGTAGGCGGTTGGGTGTTGTTGGAGGTGGGTTTGTTTAGGGTTCGGCTTTGGGTTTTCTGGGTTAGGCTATTTTTGTTGGATGGTCCGGTGGGCGATTCTGGGTCCTTTGGTGGTTTGAGCGATGGTGGGTCGGGGTTTGCCCCACTGAAGCGGGGTGGCCGCATCATTCTTGATGCTGGGTGCCAATGCTGTCAGCCGCTGTAGCTCGTGTACTGTAAGTGGCCGGTTAGGGGGTGGTGGCCGTTTCTTCCACTTGATGTTTCGGAGCTGTTGTTTGGCGGTAGTTGTTGCTGTTGGTGGTGCCAATACAGGGCGTGGTCTGGTGCGGCGGTGGGCTCCCGGTTCCGGATTTTCGCCGAGAAATTTGGTGCGATGTTGTTCCGTTGCCATCGTGACTGGTACTGGTGTTGCTGAGTGGCCAGTGGTGTTGATCATACCTGAGGTTTGATCTTCGTCTATGGTAGGGGTATCGGGTAGTTGCTTTAAATCCTTCACATGGGCGGTTATTGTTTTGTTTTTTTTCTC
The DNA here is from genome assembly GCA_947095585.1 of Nephrocerus scutellatus. Classification (NCBI taxonomy): domain Eukaryota; kingdom Metazoa; phylum Arthropoda; class Insecta; order Diptera; family Pipunculidae; genus Nephrocerus; species Nephrocerus scutellatus. The sequence continues at coordinate 44,525,459 of OX352763.1, forward strand.
CCTCTAGGATGCATATGACGGTGGATGGTTTTTTGGAGACTCGGTACGGTCCAATAAATCGAGGTGCTAATTTAGCGGCGAAATTTTGCGTGGCTGAGGAGAGTGGTCGGTGTCGGTAATAGACCATTTCCCCGATTGCTGGTGTCCATGGGCGTCGACGGAGGTCATAATATCTTTTTTGTGTATTAAACGCTTTGGCCAGGTTATGCTTGACCAGGGCCAGGATTTCGTTTAGCATGGTGATGCGTTCTGGTGTGTCAGGTTCTTTGTTGAGTGGTATATCTGGGGTGGTAGGGAGCCGTAGTTCGCGACCCAAATTGAGATAGGCTGCGGAATAACCGGTGGTTTCGTTGTGACTGGTGTTGATGGCTAACATAAGCTCTGGTATATATTCGTCCCATCGCCTGTGGTCGGTTCTGACGTACTGGGAGATCATTGTTTTTATCACACGATTCATCCGTTCGGTTGGGTTCGCTTGCGGGGTATACGGTGGGGTAAATCTTTGCTTAATTTGTAGTTGCAATAGTAGGGTCTGGAATTGTTTGCTCCGGTATTGCGTGCCATTATCGGTGATCAGGATTTTGGGGCAGCCATACCGGCTGAGTATACGTTCTTTGAATCCTTTGATGAGGGCAGGAGTAGTTGCGTCACGGAGAGCCAGGAATTCTGTCCATTTGGAAAACTTGTCGTAAAAGACCAGGATCATGGTGTTTCCTTTTGCCGATCGCGGGAGCGGGCCTATAAAATCGGAGCATACGATTTCCCATGGATGGCTTGCGGTGGTTACGTGCATCTCCCCTGCAGGTTTTCGGGTCGGGACTTTGTACTCGAGACACGTGGGGCACCGTCGAACGAATCGCGCGGTATCGCGATATAGCCCGGGCCAGTAATAGGTTTTTGCGATTCTGGTAATGGTTTTGGCAATTCCCATATGGCCTGCGGTCACATCCGTGTGATTTTCGTGCATAATCTGTCGGCGAAGTGGCTTGGGGACGCAAATTTTCCAGGCGGACGTGGTGGCTTCGGTATAACTGGTGGGGGTGAATATATGTCGGTAGAGTGTTTTTTCCACGACCTGATATTCCGGGTTTTCCTCGGGTTTCGTTGTGACGGATTTTATCTTGGCATCGTACCATGGGCATGTTTCGGTTATTGGTAGTATAAGTCTAAGGGGTTTTCCGGTTGGGTGTCGAGATAGTACATCAGCCACGGTGTTGGATGATCCCTTTCGGTACCGGATTTCATAATCGTGTTGCTGGAGTTCGATGGCCCAGCGTGCTAGTCGTCCTGAGGGGTTATCGATACTATGCAACCATTTTAGAGACTGATGGTCGGTATGTACTATAAAGTGGTACCCTTCTAGATATGGACGCATCTTTCGGATTCCCCAGACCACCGCTAGACATTCTCGCTCTGTGACCGAGTAGTTCCGTTCTGCGTCGTTGAGCGTTCGGCTGGCATAGGCGATTACCTTTTCCTGATTATTGATTGTTTGCCAGAGTACTGCACCGAGACCATCGGCACTGGCGTCTGTCTGAAGGACGAACGGGCGGGTGAAATCGGGGCAAGCAAGTATTGGTGCTTCGGTTAATTTTGTTTTTAACATTTCAAAGGCTTTCTTCTGGTCTTCTCCCCATGACCATTTCTGAGTTTTCTTTAACAATCTGGTAAGTGGTGCGGTTATGGTAGAGAAGTTCGGTACAAAACGTCGATACCAGGATGCTATGCCGATGATTCGCCGGAGTTCTTTTATATTTCGTGGTGCCATGAGGGTTTTTACGGCTTCAATTTTGCTTTGGTAACGCATCTCGGTTTTTCCAAATTCGCATTTGTCGGGATTTATTTTAAGTTTTGCCATTCTCAGTCGTCGGAATACTTCTTTTAACGCTGCCATGTGTTCTGAAAAGGTGCGCCCGATGATGATAATGTCGTCTAGATAGGCGAAAGCGTGAGGCTCTAGCTCGGGGCTGATTATCTTGTCGAGTAGTCGTTGGAAAGTGGCAGGAGCGGAGTGAAGTCCAAACGGCATGACTTTCCATTGAAAAAGTCCTCTCCCAGGGACTGTAAAAGCGGTACACGGGCGGCTGGTTGGTTTTAGTGGTATTTGCCAATAACCTTGCTTTAAATCGATTGTTGAAATATATCTAGCTCCCTTTAGTTTGTCCAGTACGTGGTTGATTTGTGGTAGAGGGTATGCGTCTTTGATAGAGAGTTCATTTAATTGACGGTAGTCTACGCATAGCCTCCACGTGCCTTGTTTTTTCTTTACTAGGACTATCGGAGAGCTATAGGGGCTATTTGATGGTTCGATTTTGTTTTCTGCTAATAGCTGGTCTATTTCTTGATTGATGATTGCCTGCATGGCGGGATTCCTTGGCATGTATCGTTGCTTAAATGGGCGTTGATGCTTAAGCCGTATTTCATGTTCTGCGATGTCGGTTGGCCCTTTCAGCTTTTCAAACGTGGGTATTTCAGTTGCTAGGAGTTTCTTCAGTTGTTGTTCTTCGGAAAAGAGGCTTTGGATAACTGGTCGGCCAGGCTGGGTTCGAGCTGTTATTGTCTCTCTACCGCATTTTATGGTAAATCCGAACTTGGACAAAAAGTCGGTTCCTATCAGGATTTTGTCCATGAGTTCCGGTAGGTACACGAACTCGTGCGTAAAGGTGCGTCCCTCCCATGTTAATTTTGTCGTATACGCCTGGTGGGCGGTAATAGTGGACTTATCGGCTAAAGCGAAAGTCATGGCTATCGGTCGGGCTGGTACTCGGTTAGCTTTACAGATTCGCTGTATGGTTTTTCCGATGCATGACCTTCCGGCCCCGGTGTCGATGACGGCGTTGTATTGGTGATTATAAAAGGATATGGGTAATGTATATGAGGCGTGGCTGAGGGTAGTCAAGGTGGGGGCGTCTAATGCCTCACAAGATTGGACGGCCCGTTGACGTTTCCCGGTCTACATTGGCAGTGGCGGGTCTGTATCCCCTGAGTGCCGCAGTATGAGCAGAAAAGTAGGCGTGGTTGTTGACAATGCTTCCGCAGGTGTCCAGGCTGACTACATGCCCAACAGTGGGTTTTTCGCTCGTATGCGCTGGTTGGTGTTGCACTACTGGTGTGCGACGGATGTGGGTATATGGAGTTCGTGGTTGAGGTCCGGTGGTTGGCATTGCTGGTGTGTGACGGGTATGAATGTGTTACATCGTTGGCCACTGGTTGGTACGACGATGTGACATTGCTGGTGTGCGACGTGTATAAATGTGTTACATCGTTGGCCACTGGTTGATACGATGGTGTGACATTGCTGGTGTGCGACGGGTATAAATGTGTTACATCGTTGGCCACTGGTTGATACGATGGTGTGACATTGCTGGTGTGCGACGGGTATATTGTATTATTTGCCATTAGATCTCCCTTTTCTCGGTGGTTTTGTGTACGACTCCGAATGCGATCCAGTAGTTGGGTGTAGAAACGTGGTGGTAAAAAAAAGCGGCGCAGTTCTTCGCTAAATGCTTTCCAATTAACTAATAGCTCTTTGCTATTCCGGTACCACACCAACGCGTTCCCTTTCAGCAACTCGGGAAGAGTCCGGACGATGCGATCGAGAGGTACTTGATAACACTCGGCCAATTCTTCAACACGTTCCAAGAACTCCAGTGGATTATTTGTACCGCCGTCGTACCTCACATTCCATTTTCGTACTTTGTCCATCATGTCTGCGTCGGATAATCGGTATGCGAAAGTTGGTGAAGAGCGCGCATCTACTGCTTGTGCGGTACTTGCATCTACTTCTGCGTACATCCTGGGCGAGGTTTCGTAAATCTGACCAGTCGGCTGTGCTACGCGCAATTCCTCTTTCATTTCGGTTTTCTTCTGTGAAGTACCTGTATCTACTTCTGGGTAGATGATGGCCGGTATTTCGCTTCCTTTTTTGGTCGGGGTTAATTTTTCGGTTGGTTTCGTTGTTTTGATCTCAGCGCTTAACCTTTTCCGTAGTTCATCAACAGTGCCTGTGGAGTCGATGCCACGACGCTCCAACTCGTTGACTAGTTCTTCTTTGCGGAGAGAGTACACCGCAAAGGCATTAATCTCAGGCTCTAGTGTAGCCATTTGAAAGGTAGATGTGTTTTAATTTCTGAATTTGGACACTCCCCGGTTGGTGTTCAGTCTATTGTCCGTGGTGACGCCTTCACCAATAAATTGTTACACCAATCTACTTTCAGCTACTTGGTGGGTGTCTCGGTTATCGGGTTGTCGGCTCGGGTATATATATATATATATTTCATATGCTTAAATAGTTTCCAGTTAGACGGTAATACGATTTTTTTTCTAATCGTATGGTATTTTAGGCTTGTCTAGCTGCTGGTTGGACGGTGATACAACTATTCTAGTTGTCTGGTATTATATGCTTATCTAATACATATGCTTATCTAATTTCTGGTCGGACGGTGATCCGACTATTCTAGTCGTCCCTGCTCGGGCGCCAAATTTGTAACAGTCTTTTGCTCGGGTGACGCTCGCCGGTCACCCAGGGTTCTTTCTCCTTCTCGCTCGTCGTTACAAATTAAAAGATTGTTGGATTTTCGATATAAAATTACAATTCTTCTTTATTTCTTGATCTCTTAGTCTATACGTACTTACATATAAATATACTTAAATAAACTTACGATACGTTGGTTTGTACGTACACCAATACCTCGCTTTGCGTCGTTTCGTTTTGCGTTTTTTCGAAGTTGCGTCGCTGCTGAATTAGTACTAACTTTCACTGTGCGTCGTTAGATTTTCGAAGTTGCGTTGTTTTGGGTTGGAGTCTTTCATTTTTTTTCGAAATTTTTTGATATTTTAATTTTTTTCTAAAAGACTTTTGTTTCTAATTGAGCCATCAAAACTCGGGGATTCCCTTTCTAACTGAAAATCAACGCAACAGTTTAATTTTCACTTTGTTTTGCTAATTTAGCCAATTGAGTGGATAGGGCGCTGCTGGTAGAATTACCAAAAATAAAAATAAAACTATCAGCTTGGAGACAAAATAAGATATTCTGCGATAAGGTAGAGTAGGCTGTGGAGATAGCAAAGGCTGTTGGTGTGGCTGCAACAACTGTCAGAACTATTAGAGATCGAGATGGGGATAAAATAAGAGAGGCTGTAAAATCTACAACATCATTAGATGCTAAAACTATGACCCGTACAAGGAGTGCTTTGATTATCAAAAAAAAACTGCTGCAGAACGCTACCCGACATAGTTAAGAGCGTTAATTTATGAATTCATGATCCGAAACAAGTCTTTAATGTTGACGAGACTGGGTTATTTTGGAAATGTCTACGTAACAGAACTTTCATATCTAAAACAGAAATATCTGCGCCAGGATTTAAAGCTAGCAAGGATAGACTGACTCTTCTTCTTGGTGGTAATGCAAATGGTGATTTCAAATTTAAACCATTTCTCATTTATTAATCAGAAAATCCAAGAGTTATGAAAGGTTGTTCAAAGAATTTGCTTCCTGTCCACTGGCGAGCAAACAAAAAAGCATGGATGACAGCATCATTATTTCAAAACTGGGTTCCAACTTGTGCTATTCCAGAAATTAAAGCTTATTGCAACAAGGAAAACTTAAACTTCAAGGCTTTGGTCCTAGTAGACAATGCTCCTGGACACCCATTTTATGTTGATGAGTTGTCAGAAAACGTGAAATTTGTGTTTTTGCAGCCTAATACGACATCAGTTATTCAGCCGATGTGATCCATCGAGTAATATCGACTCTTAAAAGTTATTACATTCGACGAACACTTAAACTTCTTTTAAGTGAGACTGATGGACAAGATAAGCCTACCATGCTAGAGTTTTCGAAAAAGTTCAACATTATGAAAGCCATAGAAATTATTTCCGATTCGTGGGAGGAGGTTAAACCATCTTGCATGAGGTTGGCGCAAAATATGGCCTGGTTGTGTTCACAGAATATGCGCTGCAGCTGTTCGTCATGAAATTTCTAATTTAGCTGAAGATATGGAGGAGACTGACATAAATGAATTGCTAACCTCGCACAACCAGGAATTGTCTAATGAAGAACTATTGCAACTGGAGTTTCAATTTGCTAATGAAGAAGATGACAGTGATCGTTTAAATCTCCGAAGAACAAAATTTAACCTCCAAACAAATTTCCAACGCGATGTGTTTGATTGACGAAGCTGTGGAAATTTTTTTAAAAAACGATCCTGACAGCGGAAGGAGTTTTAAAGTGTCCCAGCTACGAATATCAATTGCTACAAGGAAATTTATTTTACTGTTCAGCAAACATTGGACCAATTTTTTGTGAAAGAAAGCCGACTTACGATAACAGCCACTAATGACTCATCAGACAGTGATTAATTATTATTTTGTTTTAATTGAATTTGTTTTTTTTTTGTATTTTGTATGTATGTAATAAAATTTTATATTATTTTTGTTGTTTGAATGTTTACTTTGTTCAATTTTCTTTTTAAAAAGTAGTATTTTCGTAGCCCTGGAACCTATCTTCGATCTTTACATGATTTGCTATAGAAAATCATAATTCACTTTGCGTCGTGTTTTTTTGGAACGTAACCACGACGCAAAGTGAGGTATTGGTGTACTCGGTACGGGGAAACCAGGGGAACTTGATTGCAGCCGAGAGTATTCGACTGCGGAAAAGGGGGTTGATGGGCGGCTTTTGCTCTTTAAGTGGTTGCTACTAGAGCACACGAGCAGCGTTCTACGGAACAGTGCGGTATAGTGAATTACTATACGAGTAAGCAAGCGAGGTCCGGGGGATAGCTACCACACTGGGAGCAAGCGGACTGCTTAGTGTCTTGTAAATTACAATATAGCGATACTACCTGGTTTTACAACCTCGATCGTTCGCTATACTGCAATAGACACAGTAAGTATGGGTGTACAACACAACAAAATTAGCCCGGTTTTACAACCTTGACAATTTTGTTATATTGACCTAGACAAAGAAAGTACGAGTATATACAGTTGTCTGGTTTTGCAACCTCGGCAACGTGTTACATTAATATGACTCGGCTAGCCTTGTCACCAAAAAAAGGGGCTGTTCGTGGAGAACAGTAGTCAGCGAAAAGCTGTCGGTAAAGGGGGGAATTTGCTGTGAACCACAACGCTTTCTTCCCTTTGAGTAGGTATAGCTGCCTTGCCGCAGTATAGTCTACTCTCGAATAGATTTTACTACCGTGCCGTAGTATGTTCCATTCTAATTTTTGTTGATTGATTGGAGCATATAAGTGTGTCTTAATAGTTGAATTCCTTGGGAATTTTGTTTTCACCCTTTTTGGAAAAATTATTTGATTATAAATAATATCATTGATAAATTTCTATCATTCATTGGGCGAAAAACCCTTTTCCCGCAAAAAATAATTTCGTTGGTTCAACCGCCGGATTGAACCATATACGTACTGCATACCGGCCGAGTACACTCGTATTGCGCTAAATTGATATAATGCAAAATAGGTTAATTTTGCATTATATATCGAGTGACTGGGTTTTTTTTTTTTGTATAGCAATTACTTTAGACATATGGTTTGTAGCGAAGTGGTATTTAACCAACTTCGTTACAAAAGGTTGATTTATTGTAAGTTAAATTTTTTCGATTTTTGTAAATTTTAATAAAGGGTTTAGCCCACCTTATTGCCGTGCTGCAAGTCATTGGTAATAAGTTTAAATATAAAACTCTTATACTGTACTGTACTGTACATTTACCTCGAGAGCATTACGAGAACAATTTTTCTATGTCACAAATCTAAAATGTACAGGAGACGTTTTTAAAAACTTTTATTTAACTTGATCCCTTTTTGTCTGTGTTTTCGACTACTTTGAGGTCCTTATTAACCACCTTCCACACGACCTATAGAGCTGAAATTATGTGTCGTAAGTCCAAAATAGCATTTTTATATTCCGAGTATGAGGCATGTCGCGTGTGGCGCGTGAGATGGGTTGTACAATTTTTTTCGACTTTTTTGAGGTCCTTTTTAACAACTTCCCATACGACGTAGAGAGTGGACATTTTGTGAGTGTCTAAGTCCAAAATAGCATTTTTTATATTTCGCGAATGACGCTTGTCACTTTTCGTGTGTGGTACTTGTGATGGTTTGAAATCATGCTATTTTCTTGTTTTTTTAGGTCTTTTTTAACCACCTTTCGCACGACCTAGAGGGCGGAAATTTTGTGAGTGGCTCAATGTCAGGGGCCCACTTTTGACGCGTGCCGAGAGTCGCGTGTGAAGAGTGGAAAAAAGAAAATTCTTTGAAATAGCACAAACCTCAAAAACAGATAAACGACTGTGTGGCGTGGTTCGATGTACATATACAGGGTATATCCGTTAAGGTGGCAAATACTTAAAGGGATAATTCCTTGGTTAATTTCGTGAAAAAATCGTATTGGAGGGGGGTCTATTTTCAACACCTGCGGTGTACGTAGCGTTTAAATGCGAAGAGACGTACTTTTGACCTTACATCACTTCACACCCTGTAACCCTTGAACGCTTCTAGCTACAATGACTGTTTGTCATTTTTGAAAGAAAATTAATTTTATAAGATCAAATAATTAACATTTTGAAACCGTTACTGATATAAACGTCGTGAAAATCCAAAAAGGTTTTTTTCTTTTTTAAATTCTCTATATTGACTTCGCGTGCCCATGTGTTTGTTTGTTTGTGGGTTTGTCGTGGAATCTTGCGATCAATTTTTAACCCACTTCCCAAAGTCCTATTTTATTGAAATTTTGCACACATGCATATCTCCGATGACAACACTATCTATTATAATTTGGGGCCATCGGGCCTTGGGGTCGGGGGGCTCCCATACAAATATTTTACAAAATTTTACTCGATTTTCTTCAAATTTTATAAAAATGTGTATCTCTGATATACAACACTTTTTGTAAAAATTTTGGAGACCCCGGGTTCGTGGGCCCCATAACTTTTTTTAAAAAAATTATCCCGATTTTCTTCAAATTTAATACACATGTGTATCTCCGATAGACAACACTTTTTGTAAAAAATTTTGTGACCCAGGCCCCCGGTATCGTGGGGCTCCAAATTTTTTTTAAAAAAAATCAACCAGATTTTCTTCAAATTTTATATACGTATGTATCTCCGATGAAAAACACTTTGTAAAAATTTTGGAGGCCCCAGGGTCATTAGGCCCCAAATTTTTTTTTAAAAATTAACCCTATTTTTTTAAATGTTATATACGTGTGTATCTCCGATGGGCAACACTTTTTTGGAAAAAAAATTTGGAGACGGTTCAACCAGATTTTCTTCAAATTTTATATACGTTTGTATCTCCGATGGACAACACTTTTTGCAAAAATTTTGGTGGCCGGGGTCGTGGGGCCCATAAAAATTTTTCAAAAAAATTAAACCGATTTTCTTCAAATTTTATAAACATGTGTATGTCCGATGAACAAAATTTTTTGTAAAGTTTTTGGACTGTGGCCCTGAGGCCCGAGGGGTGCCCATATAAATGTTTTAAAAATTAGCTCGATTTTCTTTAAATTTTAAACACAGGTTTTTTTTCTTTCTTATACTTCGCGCACGCTTCAAGGGGTTCGCACCCTTATAATGCTCGGCTATATGCTTGGCACAGCGTGGGCGTTAAGGAAGAGGAGGAGAAAAGAGGAGATGTCTATGAGCTTGTGTTTTGAATGCCTGTGGGTCATAGTGATGTGGGAAGACAGAGCTTGGCAAAGCATTCCACATACGTGTTGTACGGCTGAAGAACGAATCCCTGAATTTAACTGTACGTCCGAAGATGGACTTGAGGGTAAACTGAGGTGGCATGCAGCTGGCTATTTCTCGTGAGCACCGCTGGTAGAAGAAGCGATAAAACAATGAATGACAAACAAGAAACGTTCCTGCGATGTTCAATCGAATGTATTGATTTCACTATATTTTCGTCGATAAGTTTTATCGCGCGGTTTTGTATTCTATCTAGCTGATGCAAAGTAGTTTTAGGTGCACCAGACCAGATATGGCAATTGTACTCAAGTTTTGGGCGAATAAAAGCCTTGTATATAGTAGCCAGATCAGAGGGAGTGAAATATTTTTTGCACCGGGCTAGAAAACCTAAACATTTCGCAGCATTTTTAGCGACGGTAAATATGTGGTCATTACAATGAAGCTTGTCGTTAACGCACATACCGAGAATCGCGAAATTTTCAGTTTCCTCGATGCAAGTGCCATTCATAGATATTGGCATAGGGTTAGGGCTCGCTTGGACGACAGGAGACAGCATTGGGTTTTGGAAGCGTTAAATTCTACTCGATTGATTTCTCCCCATTGTATTATGCTGTCAAGGTCATTGTTTAACGTGCTTAACATACGAAGTTGTTTGAGTTCCACATGAGAATTATATGAGAACCTGAGAGTGCTGTCGTCAGCGAAAGAGTGAATTGGATTAGAAGTCACATATAAGAAATCATTAATAAAAAAATGAGGAAGAGAGTCGGGGACAAAACAGAGCCATGGGGAACGGCAGCATTTAAGTAATATGCTTTAGACTTGAAACCGTCCAATACAAGATGAATTGAGCTGTCCAAAATGTAGCTTCTCATTCAGTGAAGCAGTTTATCATCAACTCCATAAGCGCGCATTTTGGACAAGAGAGCTTGATGCCAAACTCTGTCAAATGCCTTTGAAATATCGAGTGCAACAGCATTGCTTTCTCCAAAATGATCGGTTCCACTGTTCGGTGAGATATACCATCAAATCAACAGTAGAGCGTTGCCCACGAAATCCGTACTGCCGGTCACTAAGGATTTCGTTGGTTTCAAGATATTTCTTGAGCTGAAAATTGATCAGCGTTTCCATGGCCTTGGAAAGAATAGATGTAAGTGCTATGGGTCGATACGAAGAAGGAGACGACGACTCGCCTTTTTTTGGGTATGGGCTGGACCAAAAAATTAAAATTGTCCAAATTCTCGGGAAGAGTCCAGAAGAATAGGATAGATGGAAAAGCTTACGCAATGGTAATGCCAGCTTAGAAGAACACCTCTTTAGAACTTATGGGGAAATACCATCTGGCCCAGCGGATTTGTGAGTGTTAAGATCGTTTAAAACTTTAGCAACTGAGCGAGAACGAATGAATATCAGTCCCATAGAGTGTTCAATACTCTGAGGTTCAGGAGGCAGCAATGCACAATTTTTGGTCGTAGGCGAATTTGACTCGCCGAAGAAGAGAAGAGCATTGCCTTTTCTCGGAAGGGTTTGCTTTCTATAACAGAAAGCATACCTCTCTAATCCTAGAAGCCTCTTTACAGCTCAAGTCATACCATCCATCTTACTTTGATTTGATAGATTTATTCCTGAAAGGGATAAACTTTCTCATACCAATAAGAATGATGTTTGTGATTGCCTCAGCGGCAGCTATCACGAAAAAATAGCGACCAGTTATTTCTCCCAAAGAAGTTGTTAAGGCCGTCCCAATTAGCTTTCTCGTATTGCCATACTATTTTTTTGGGAGTTTTTTCTCTGACTACGTGGTTTATTAACGAGAAATTAGCTGATACTACACAATGGTCTGACGAGCCTAGAGGCGATAATACATTGACGGAGTATTTATCGGGACGAGAGGTAAGGAACAAGTCAAGGGTATTTGCGGAATGATATGCAATGTCAGGTATTCGGCTAGGCTCATTACAAGCTGAGTAAGGTGATTGAACTCAGCGAATAACTCAACACACCTTCCTTCGTGTGTTGTTTGGCCAGAATGGCGAATCCACCCAGAATTGTGTACATAAAAATTGCCCGCAATAACGATTTCATGTTTTGTGTCAATTCTTGAGATTGAATCATCATCAAATCAGTGCATCAAACTTACTCTGGGTTGAAACACTGTCTAAGTGGGGGCTTCTGTACAGGAAACAGTAGTAGATGTTGCGTTCATGTACCTTAACTTTGAGCCAAATAAAATTGAATTCCGGTTTGGAACTTTGGCTAAAATGAGGCAAAAGCTGAAACGCAACATCACTCCGGACATATATTGCGAGTCCGCGTCGAGAGAAAAATAATGGCACCAAGCTTTACCCAGGCCGATTTAATTCCAATACATCAGAATTATCAAACTCCTGAGTTTCACTCAGTGCCAGAATTGCTGGCATGTACATGGTTAAACACGGAGAAAGAGTTCGTTCTCAGCCCACGTACGTTGCTGAGATCCACCCTGAAAACACACATAACTAAAAAAATAAAAACAACCCATAAAAAACCACCCATAAAAATTAAAATTTTTCATCTAAATTCTCTAATCGCAGAAATTGATATGGGAGCCCCTCGATCCTGGGCCATTTTTTTTTTATTGTAGGAGAAAATCATCGAAACAGACATTTGACATCAGATGTTAAAATTGAAAATGCTCAGATCATTTTATTCTGAGCACGTAGAGCACGCTCATACTCTGAGCAAATAAGAAACACGAACATTTATCTAGAGAACTCTTTGACTGCTCTGAACTAATTTATGAAAACGCGAAATGACAGAATATTGCGAAAACTTGTAGTTCTATCTGTAAGTTGATATCGACAACAAAAAAAACGACATCAATAAAAATACAATTCAGTAAATAAGTAACTACGTTGAATTAAGCATAAAACATTTATGTCTCGTTTCATTTGCTGGGTTCATTTGTGCGTGAGCTAAGATTTCTCTCTCTCTCTCCACCACCAAAACCATGCAGCGCAGCCGACTGCGCAGCACACACCGCACAAAGTCCATAAAGGGCGACGAATATCTGATGCCAGTACAGATATTTAAAAAATGTATAAGGGCCTTGCGGCCGAACCCGGGACCCGATCACTACCAAATTTTCGAAAAAGTATTGTTTATTGGGTATACACATGTGTGTAAAATTTGAAGAAAATCGGGTAAATTTTTTAAAATTTTTGTTTGGGAGCCCCCCGACCACGCAGCCCGAGGGGCCTCAAAATTTAATAGAAAGTGTTGTCTCCGGAAATACACATGTGTGCAAAATTTCCATAAAATCGGGCCATGGGAAGTGGGTTAAAAATTGATCGCAAGAATCCACGACAGACGACCGACCGACGACCGACCGACGACCGACCGACGACCCACGGGCAAGTGAAGTTAATATAGAGAATTTAAAAATTGAAAATTTTCTTGTAAATTCTCTAATCGGTGATACACACACACACACACTGCGTGAAGAGTATGTCTCAAAATGGATTATTAACACAAATTGTCGCCAGTATTATGCCTTCACGACAAAATGAGTTAAATCACCAAAGAAACAACACTCACAATCCGTTATTCTAATAGCTAAAGAATAAGATCATAAACAAACTGCCGCATGCAAAACATACGACAGTTATGTCTCACTAAGTTCTTTAGCTGCGCTGTTAGGATGGGGTAGACGGACACACACACTGCACTTTGCACTTGTTGATCGAGCGACCGCGCGAGTTGTTATTTTGTACGATAGCACTTATGTTTTTTATTTTTATTTTTTGCGCCAACACAACACTAGATTCTTTTTGCTGTTTTAAATTTTCAACAACAGTGCAGCACGTCCGTGCACTGCGGCGATTAAGATACTGTGTATCACTGATGGAAAAAACTTTTTGTAAGTTTGTTGGAGTGATCGGGCCCTGACCCCGTGTGGTGTCCATGTAAATTGTTTAAAAATTTGCGCGGTTTTTTTTCAAATTTTAACACATACCCATCTCCTATTAGAGAATTTACATGAAAAATTGTATTTTTATGGGTTGTTTTTTTTTAAATTTTAAATTTTTTGACAACGTCTCACTACAAGGTTTAAGGGGTACGTGTTCAAAAAGTCGAATGTTAAATGGAACTATTTTAACAGATGTTAAGTTACGTTTTTAACAGATGTTAAGTAACGTTTTTTTAACAGATGTTAAGTAACGTTTTTTAATATCCAATGGGATTTGGTCATGAGGAACTAGAATTTTTTGAACTAAGCAATTTCTCAATCGATTCGTATGAAATTCGAAATGCAGGACTAAGATGCGACTGCAAGACTTGTTCCTATGGAAATTCTGGAATATGATCATTATTGTCTGGAATTTCTGGAACAAAGCAATTTCTCAAGCGATTCGCATGAAATTAGGAATGTAGGACTAAGATGCGACTATAAGATTTCTTCCTATGAAATTTCTGGAATATTATCACTATGGTCTGGAATTTCTGGAACAAAGCTATTTCTCAAGCGATTCGCATGAAATTAGGAATGTAGGACTAAGATGCGACTATAAGATTTCTTCCTATGGAAATTCTGGAATATTATCACTAACAAACAACAAAGCTATTTCTCCAGCGATTCGTATGAAATTCGGAATGTAGGACTAAGATGCGACTATAAAGGCTAAACTATAATGCAATTTCGCCCCCTTACGTTAAAGTCAAAATCCGATGAAATGCTTTCCAAAGATTCTAAAGTTTCTCATCCGAACATAATGTAGTTTTGTCACCTCGACTAAATAACATATGACAACTGTCAAGTTTTCTTAAGAAAATGCGCTCGCCAGCGCACATCTAATCGATTGCCAAAGTGATGATCATGGATGTGGTTTCAATAACATACAATCAAGCAGAGCAGAACGAAACAAACATATGCAGTAGTAGGCTGCGGTCAAGAATTCAGCCGCTGCGCAGTTTATGCTGCATGTTGGTCAAAAATTCACTTTTCAGCCAATGCATTATAGAAAAATCGACTGCGCAGCTTACGCAGCTACTTAAAATGGGATGCAAATAGCAAAATGTAAATGTCAAATTGTCGCCCTACAAGCAGACTGTAAGTCGGTTCAAAATATAGCCGCAATTTCGTGCATACCGACTGCCTGCCATTTTTGTGTTCAGCACAAGCTGCTCAACGCCTTAATTCTTTACCGCAGCCGTAGTGATAGTATAGTCTCTCATTTTCTATCGGTCCTCTGCTCTGCTCGATACAGTGCTCTCCTGACGTGCAGAAAAACAAAACTACCATAAGATTCAAAAAAGATTCATGTAACAATGAAAACCTGCAAGCTTCCTTGCAACTATTTCCTTTTCTTTTCGCTTATCTTATCCTTAGTCATATTTACAGTAACTAGAGTAAATAACTCTTCGATCAATTACAGAAAAGAGAGAACCATGCAAAAGAAATTTAATCACGCCTGCATGTATCAAAACGAAATTCTTCTCTCTTCAATATCATTTCTCTTAAAATTTATTTTAAAATTACTCAATTTTTTTTTATAAATTGAATAACTCTTTGATATATTACAGAAGCGAGAGAACCATGCAAAAGAAATTTAATCGCGTCTACGTGTTTCAAAGCGACATTCTTAGCTTACCATTTCGATGCATTGGTTAGTGCTGCTCACTTCTCTTCTCTTCAAATTTAATATAAAACAACTCAAATTTTTTTATGAGTTGAAACCAAAAGCTGATTACTCTGTTTGGGCAGTGATATGCAATATGCAGCCACTTCACAGTTAGTGGTTATGAACATTAAAATTCGCTTATAAATAATTTATATATAATGTGATGTGATGATGATGTATGTGATGAGCTACGGTGCAAGTTGTAGGACTTGTATTTAGTATAGAAAAAAATTTTAATATATACGTCCGTGTTTATGTCCCACAGACAACAAGATCTTTGTTTTCTGTTCTTTCGTCCCGGACAGACGTTGTCACGCTCAAAACCCACGGCCGTGTCTTCGACACAGCCTACCCTGCTCTTTTTTGATAAATACAGTATTGAAGCCTGTTTAATATCCTACAAATACATGGCAAAATATTTGTGGATTCGGTCAACAAGAGCGAGATAGTGCGGGTTGTGTTACTACTTTTATGTACAAGAAGGGTTGCATGACGTCCTAGTGTTCCTGCAGCAACAGTCCAACAAAGTTTCACGTGTAATTTTGTTGCACTCTTGCTACGGGAACAATGAGACGTCATGCAACTCTTCTTATACGTAATAGTAGTAACACAACCCGCACTATCACGCTCTTTTCGACTGAATGCACAAATATTTTGACATGGATTTGTAGGAGATTGAATAGGCTTTAATACTGCATTTGTTAAAAAAATGTAACCGATAGCATATCACAAATTAATCGTGTTTGTGAGTACAATTTAAAAAAAATGATTTTGAAGACCTTCATATCGCTATCGCTTAAATAATTTAAAAAAATGTACATATTTTGATCTTAAAAATGTACTTTTCTTTCAAAAAAGATTAATGTAACCTGGTATCTGAAAGCGTTCAATAGTTAGTGTGGTGTAGTAGTGTGAAGCCATGTAAGGTTAAAAGTACGTTTTCGTTTATTTTACAAAATTTCATTTTTAACCCTGCTCCTGTTGACCGAATGCATAAATATTGTGAGTTGGATTTGTAGAAAATTGAATAGGCTTTAATATTGCATTTGTCAAAAAAAATTATCCGAGAGCGATTTTCGAAATATTCCCGTTTGATATAAAATTTATGAAAGGAAAAACATTTTTGGATTTTGACGACGTTTATATCAGTAACGGTTTCAAGAATTTAAAAAAAAAATTAATTATTTGTTCTTATAAATTTAATTTTCTTTCAAAAATGACCAACAGTGGCCTTGTAGCTAGACGCGTTCAAGAGTTACAGGGTGTGAAGTGATGTAAGGTCAAATGTATGTACATCTCTTCGCATTAAAACGCTACGTAAACTGCAGGGATTGAAAATAGACCCGCCCCTCTCCCATACGATTTTTTTTTCATTAAATTAACCAAGGAATCACTACTTTAAGTATTTGCCATCTTAACGGATACATCCTATCTATCAAACTTTGTACCCGAAAAACGTAGTTTTTTTACATTTTTCATTTACTTGGTTTAACGTTAAAAGACGTTTGATCTCTATTCATCATTATCATATTTGGCTCTACAACAGGGGTCCGATCCTGGCCTCCCGCAAAAAGTCTCTCCACCGATTCCGATTTCGAGACGATGTGATCCAGTTGATCTCTATTATGGTATGCAAATTCGACTGCAGACGGTCTCTACTATGATTCAATTTAAAAGAAAATAAACACTTTTTGTGTCTAATATTATAGATATTATAATTGTTGCGCAGTCCATTTAAAATATATTTGCACATATTATAACATATTATAAGCAGAAATTTGTAGGATTTCCGACAAAAAATTATTTTATACGATGTTTTTTGTATACATAGAAAAGCGCTTTATTTTCAGTTTTGGTGTTTCAAAAAATTACAGCAAGTAAAACGAAAACTATTTTATTAAAAATAAATCGTCATATTTGTTTGGCTTAGAGAACACATGCAAAGAATGGTAAAGTATGGACCGTCTGAAGCTATAAAACTAACAAGAGATTATAAAATAGATAGATTGATTTGATTTTCAAGTCAAACGCAAGCAAAAAATATATTCAAAAAATTAAAAAAAATTTTATTTCAAATAATTGAAAATATTTTTTCATATTTTCATTTTAATTAAAATAACCTTTTTTCATTATTTCAAATTGTGTTTAATACCATACAGTAGTTATTGTTGTGTTAAAATATTTTAAGATTAATTTTTCATATCTAAAAGTGTTAAATTTATTGGTCAAGATCGATACAGAAAGCAAGATCTTAAAAAGAACAAATTGGTAATTTGAAAAACAAGAATATCAACAAAAGTGGAGTAGATTTACCAAAGCGGAAACAATAGCCAATTAATAATCGCAGAGTCTGGTGCTGTTGGATAATTTAAACGACAAGATCATCACAATGAATCAACAAAAGAAGTCAAATAAAATCCAAACGACAAAAATTGCTGAACTCGAAAAGCGGTTACAGGTGTTTTCCAATATTGTTCATCAAGCGTGGATACTGCTGATAGCAATACCATCAAAACAAAGACATCATATCGTAACGTTACCAAAGAATCAGACACAAAAAAGCAGTTACGTTAAAAAGTATTGTTATTCAAGTTTTTATTTTATTTGAGTAGTTTTCAGAAGTAGAATTTTTATTGACTTTCTGTCTCAGTAGCTGTGCGTGCCTTTTTCGTTTGTTAGGCCTGGTACTACAAACGAATAAGTAACGTTTTCACTGTTGAGTGGTTGGTTCGTAGAAATTCTTCTTATTATTGTTATTTATAATATTTTTTGATTTTTTATATTATTATTATCTTATTTTACGTATATTTTCATCATCTTGACGGGTTCGGTATTTTTAATTTGTAAAATGAACTCTTATTTTGAAATTCATTTCACAAATATTCGCGGCATTAAAAGAAATTTCAATTCGATCGTAGCACATCTTGACGCGAATAAACCTGCGGTTCTAAGTTTATGTGAAACGCAGGCCTCTTATATGGGTACCCAAAATGATTTTCAATGTCAGGGGTATTCTCGTGTCGACTGTTTGGTTCCTCATCGTGGGGTTATTTTATTTATACGAGAAGACATCAGTTTTAGTGTACCTAATTTTAATATTCCAAACAGTAATCCAATGTTCAATACGATATGGATTGAAATTGTAATTTCAAATCATTCGATATTTATTTGTTCCCTTTATCGTAGTCCTAATTTGTCACCTGATGACACTAATATTGAGTTTAATTACTTATCAGACACAATAGACAAGATTTACAAATCATCACCAACATCAGAATTGGTAGTCTTGGGTGATTTTAATGTCCACAATGATTCATGGTTGACCTATTCGAATGGTAGAGATCGATCAGGTGAAACCGCAGAACTATTTTCAAATGTTAATCTTTTCACCCAACTCGTTGATAAGCCAACTAGGTATCCCGATACTACTGGTCAATCACCTCACCTTTTAGATTTATTTCTTACAACTATGCCTGATAAATATTCAATTGATGTATCTGCTCCATTAGGTCTTTCTGACCATGCTTTGATAGTTGCCAAATTTTCAATATCACCAGCCCTTATAGAGACTACAAGTAAAAGGCTACTCTGGCACTATAAAAATGCTAACTGGGAGCTCCTGAACCAATTTTATAGCTCATTTGATTGGTCAACCTGTTTTTCAAGCAATAATGCTAATGAAGCATCACAACTTATCACGTCAACCATTTTGCTAGGAATGAAAAATTGCATTCCTTCTTCATTTAAAAAGAAAAATACTCATAAAAATAAATGGTTTAACGAACATTGCAGGTCAGCAGTCGCGTGTAAAAAAGCAGCCCATTTGGACTACGTTAATTGCACTTCTGAAGAAAACCTTGTAAAGTTTCGAATAGCTAGAAACAGATCAAACGCTATATTGAAAAGGTCCAAAATAATATATGACCTTAAGATTCGAGATAGCATGCGAAAAATATTGGATTCTGATTCAAACAGTCGAAGCTTTTGGTCGTTTGCTGCATTGGTTAAAAGAAACTTTGCAGACAATACTTCGTCTATTCCTTCTTTATTTCATAATGGTATTCATTATAGAACTAATATTGAGAAAGCTAATCTCTTAGCTTCTCATTTCGCTGGTGCGTCTACTCTTCCTATAACTAATCAAAGCCCCCCAATTCTCCCGAATCTAGGCCCAGATATGTCTAAAATCTATTTTCGGAAACGGGTTGTTTCAAAGATTCTGAAAGAACTTGACCCCAATAAAGCGACTGGCCCCGACGGTATTCCGCCATTAGTATTGAAAAGTTGTCATCATACTTTGGCAAAACCGCTTAGCAAATTGTTTCATCTCTCAATGAAGACAGGTGTTTTTCCATTATTTTGGAAAATAGCAAATATTCAACCCGTTCCGAAAAAAGGTGATAAATCGGCACCTACGAACTACCGACCTATTGCTTTGTTGTCGGTTCTATCGAAGGTAATGGAATCTATCGTTAATTTCAGACTAATGAACTATCTGGATTCGAATGTTCTTTTATCCGATGTTCAGTATGGATTTCGTAAAAATCGATCTTCAGGCGAACTAATGACGTGCATGACTCATTGTTTGGAGCGAAGCATTGAAAACCTAGGTGAATCAAGCGTTGTTTCCTTAGATATTGCTAAAGCTTTTGATAGAGTATGGCATGATTGTCTTATTAATAAGATTCGTGCGCTGAATTTACACTCCTCTCTCATTACATGGATTGAGAATTATTTATGGAACCGTAAAATAAAAGTTGTATTAAATGGTATATCTTCAGATTCACATGGGATCAATGCTGGCGTGCCTCAAGGATCATCCTTGTCTCCCACGCTCTTCTTGATATATATCAACGACCTATTGTCTTCTACAACCTGTGATATCCATTCATTTGCTGATGATACAACACTATCGGCCTCCATTGAGTTTGACAATCAAAAAGAATGCAATTCTCGCTTGAATGGTTCGCGTGAATTAATGAATTTGACTATTCTGTCTAATATTCAAATCATTCTTGATTGGGGCATTTCTAACAGAGTAGAATTTAACCCAAATAAATTCCAGTCTTGCCTTTTTTCTCAGAAGACAACTCAACATTATGTTCCTCCTGTTATTAATGGTACCTCTATCGCGAGATCTGATTCACTTAAGTTGTTAGGTTTAAAAGTATCAAGTGATCTTTCTTGGAAAGAACATATTTATGAAATTTCAAAAAGAGCTAGCCAATGTTTAGGCTTCATAAGACGTTGTAACTTCTACTTCACTCCCTCTGAAGTGTTAAGATTATATAAATCTTATGTTAGACCAATTTTAGAATTTAATTCATATGTGTGGGGTGGTGCTCCAAGATCGCATTTGGTTCATCTTGATGGTGTTCAGAATAGAGTTATCCGTTTGATAAACGATGTAACCATTACTTCGTCTCTTGATACTTTGGAGCACAGACGAAATGTAGGAGCTTTATCTGTTTTCTATAAATTTTACAACGGTAAATGTTCTTTAGAAACCCGTTCTCTAGTTCCTGGGCCTTTTCTCAGTAACGTAAACACTCGTTTAAGGTGCAATCAACATAGATTTGCCTTAAAACTTTTTTCATGTAGAACCCAACACTTTAAATCCTCCTTTTTTCCTAGAGTATCTTCGATGTGGAATCAATTGGTCGAACACGTGTTTCCAGAATCTTATAATCTGCAGGCGTTCAAATTAGCCGTTAACAAGTTCTTGAAGGATGATGGTTAAAGTATTCATAAGTTGTTTCTTAATATATAAAAAAAAAAAATAAAAAAAATTGTTCATCAGTATTTTTTAAATTATTTTTATAATTTGTAATATTTTCTTGGTCAAGGTTTTTTGTAGTTTTCCCTGACCATGATTCATTGATAAAAGTATTTGGACTCGCGTCGTTCTAATTTCGTGTTCGTTTTTCGTATTGCTTTTCCAATGAATCAGGGAGAATTCTGAGAAAATAAATTGAAACCGGCTACAAACGTGAGGAATGTGATATATTGTAAATCACATTCTTTCGATTTTTATTTTATTTTGAATTTAATAAAGTGCTTAGCCCAACTTATTGCCGTGACGTAAGTCATTCAGGGAGTCATCCCTTGGCAATAAGTCTCTATATATAAAAAAAAAAAAAAAAAAAAAAAGGCCCAGTCTTAGAAAAGAACACGATCGGCATTACATGAGTTTGCTAATGATAATAAGTCCAAGAATCAAAAATATTATGTTGCGGTAACAAGCCTGCGTTATTTTACTAAAAAAAAATAATTAAAAAAAAGTTTAACAGAAATCTCCTTAGTTATGGTTACATTTTAATTCATTTTTAATTTCTTTGTATTATCTAAATTCCGAATTAAATTTTTTTTTGCAAAAAGCGTTGTCAAAGGAGAACACATGTGTACAAAATTTGAATAAAATCGAGTTAATTTTTTAAAAATATATGAGAGCCCTGCAGCCCGATCACTACCAAATTTTTACAAAAAGTGTTGTCATACACATGAGATACACATGTGTACAAAGTTTGAACAAAATTGGGCTTTAGGAAGTGGGTTAAAAATACTGTCATTAGTACTGCTGACTCCATCTTAGGAAGTAAAGATAGGAACGACTGGTTCGACAATGAATTTAAGCTAGCGACTGGACGTAAGAATTAGCTTTTCGAGCAATGCAATAATATCATAGAACGTGGGACGCGAACAAGAATACAAAGAGCTCAGAAGTTATGGAAAAAACAGTTCACCGCCGAAAGAAAGCAGCCTGAGAAAAGAATCTTGCCGTGAACTAGAACAGATAGAGAGCACCAGGCGCGAAAGATCTATCAAGGATACAGATACACCGCGTTGCACATAATGCAAAGACAATGAGTGTAATTTGATCACCGATCGCAAAAGCACCTTTGAGCGATTTAAAGATCACTTTAAAGAGTTGCTAAATGACCAGCTAACTGAGGAATTGGAGGCTCCACCAATGACAGACACTATGCTGCCGCCACCAAGCATAGACGAAGTTAGCAGAGCGATGGTTAGGTTAGGCTAGGTTAATGTGAAACACTAAGACCAGTAATGGTCCATTGTGATACCACACGGATCAGGAAAAATTACTTCCACGTACTCGATGAACCAATTAGAGCTTCGTATCAAGCGTAGGAGACCACCAACGTCAATGTTGAATAGATCATTAGTATCGTTGTAGAAGAAAGCTCCCATATGGAGTAAACGTTTTTGTGAAAGGGCTGGACAAGTACAGATAAGGTGGACGATGGTCTCATCATCTCCTCATCCATGCAGAGCGATAAGACCCCGGGTTCAGATAGTATATCAGCGGAGCTGATTAAATAAGGATGTCCCACACTACACAAAGCAATTCATGAAGTAATAGTGCACGTATGGGAGTAAGAAGCCCATTTAACATCTATAACGGGCCTTAACAAGGGAATGGACTGGCCTGCGATATTGGCGATTTAAGAAACTCTGATTCAAATCAAGCGGGCGGCTGCACATAAGCAAAACGCATATGATCTAAAAATGGTTCCTGAACCAAAATAATGGAGCGCGAATTTGAAGTAGTTTCTTTAATTATCTCGGTCAATAGTAGCAGTCGATGACAGCTTGGATCTCTTTTAGTTTGTCAAGACTCTTCCAATCCAGAAATTTAACTATAATTGGTGTATTAATTAAAAAACTTATTTTGCAGTTTATTTAAAGAACTTCATTCTTTCACTCTCTGATGCCAACTTCGGCTTTATCTAAGACTATTTAAAATCTAAACTAAATATATACGAACGAACGTCTTCGTTACCATCAGGATTCGGCTTACGTCAGCGAAATCTTCATACGTACAACAGAACGTCGCTTCGTCTTAGGAATGCTCGCATCAGCAGAATATTGTTTACGTTCGCATCGGCAAAATATTGTTTATGATGATCTTCCTACGATGGAGCACGACTCAAAGTAGATTCGCCACTTATAAGACAATGGTTATACCAGTATTTATATATAAATCCGAGACTTGGATGCATAACAAAAAGCACTCTCTGATAGGATGGCGTAGATCAGGACACAGAGGGTGCCAAACTGGATGACATCAGCTCGAAATCGGAACCGGTTGAGAGATTTTCTGTAGGAGGCCAGGACCGTACCCAGGTTATAGGGCCAAATATGATAATGAATTTATATTTAGGCATTTGATTTTTCGTTGGTAGGACGATTTTATGGGTGAGTTCTAACCCCGGAAGTGGAAGGGTGGCCGATATAAGTATCGATCCCATAGTTTTCGGGGACGCTGAGATGAATAGTGGTGTTCACAATTTCACACGGACAACTTTATTTTGCTTGCTCTAGAGTGGGTTCACCTAAGAAGTTATTTATTGACTAGCTTTTACCGGGCGCTCGGCACACATTAATCCCCACCTTGCCATCACTACGGGAGGGGTGTACTGTTGCCTAAACCTAAACAAAGCGCCACATCGATTGTATTCACACTATGTGGTTTACCGAGATTTTGTTAAGACGCATATTCTGTAAAAGCTTCTGCTTAATTGGGTGTCTAGTTTTTCAGTTTTAGTGTCAGATTAAAAACTAACATACATTCATTTTAATATACATATTATATATATATATATATATATATATATATATATATATATAATTTAGTACGTAAAAAGCAGCGCAGCACATAGCACACAGTCATTATGATGCCGCTTTAGGCGTGATGTTCGTACAAAACATAACACAAAAAGCAGCGCAGCGAACAGTGCAACACACAGCACAGTCCTTATGATGCGCGACCGTTTTTTCGTCGACTTTGTTGTTTAGTTAGAAAATTGTTCGCCACGAAAGTCCCGGGATAATATGTAGCCTATGTTCAAACTTGAAGTCCATTCTAAATATTTATGAAAGAATTTTTGAAATAGGTCCAGTAGTTCAGTATTGTATTACCTCCTACACACAAACTAACATTACCTCTTTATAATATTAGCATAGATAACGTAGTATATATTCTTGTTCCTGAAGGTGAAACTTAAAACATTGTATATAATCAAGTTTTGTTTTAAATTAATGTTACGACTTTTTTTTGGTTTTATTTTATAACTAGCTGTTCCCGGGCACTTTGCTACCCGCACACATGAACCCCCGGGGTGACGGCAGTACTATAGCCTATAACCTTCACTAATTTTTTAAAACACCTGTATGCAATTTGTGAAAAATTCTTATGGAGACTCTTTGACACAGGAGTCTGACCACTTTCAAAATATGCCTATTATGTGTTCATTATGGTATATAACCCCTATGCAAAGTTTGAACACGATCGATTCATAAAAACATGCAATTTGTAAAAACAATAAAAAAAATTCGCATGGTGTCCCCTTGACCTAGGAGTCTGACCACTTTCAAAATATGCCTATAAAGTGTCTATTATGGTAGAAAACCCATATGCAAAGTTAGAACGCGATCGCTTGAAGGGTTTGGCAGTCCATACCGGACATACATATATAAATACATACATACAAAGTTCATTTTTATATATATAGACTAGCGGAAATACCCGGCGTTGCCCGGCTGCCCCATCCCACTGACCCCCAGCCCACTGACCCCCAGCCCACGGACCGCTGACCTCACATGACCGCCCACTCACATACCACCCCCACCTACTGAACCCGCACCAACTGACCAACCCACCAACTGACCACCTCACCAGCCCAGAAAACTATAGAATAAGTTTGAACGCGATTGGTTCATAAAAACATGCAATTTGTAGAAACAATAAAAAAAATTCTTATGGAGACCCTTTGACTCAGGAATCTGACCACTTTCAAAATATGCCTATTATGTGTTAATTATGGTATAAAACTCAAATGCAAAGTTTGAACGCGATCGATTCATAAACACATGTAATTTGTAAAAACAATAAAAAAAAAATCGTATGGTGACCTTGGTTCAAGAATCTGACCACATTCAAAATATGCCTATTAAGTGCCAATTATGGTAGAAACTCCATATGCAAAGTTAGAACGCCATCGGTTGAAGGGTTTGGCAGTCCATACCGGACATACATACATACAAAGTTTCACTTTTATATATATAAATTTGAATACTGTAGCTATACTTTAAAATTCCTATTTTGTTAATAAAATTACGATTTTATCTTGTAGATAGATATCATTATTTTTTCTACAAATGCCTAATGAAAGATAAATGGGATAAATAAATACATGGGCAACGCCGGGAAATCAGCTAGTACAATATACTCTGTTAAGTTTTAAGCCCTTTAACTTAAATCCTGACACTTAAAAGTAATTAAACATGTAAGGTGGTCTGTATTTTTATTCGCCGTTAGCCTTGAATTTATTCGGTAAGTGACAGTGTCAAAAAAAAAAAAAACAACCCATAAAAATTAAAATTTTTCTTGTAAATTCTCTAATCGGCGATACACACACACACACACACTGCGTGCTCGTTTTGTGGCAAAATCAAAACCTTCTCTATAGAAAGCCCAACTCTACGCATACTAATGCTGTGAACCAATCCAAAACGCATGTGTGTTTGTGGGATGTGAATACAGTGTATAAAAAATAAGCAGTGGCAAAGAGCGAGAAACGTAAGATGTGGTAGTGGGAAACAGAAAAATTTTATATGGATTTTGCTCTTTAGTTGATTACTAATACAAATACGTTTTGGATGAAACTAAGCATGTATCTGTGTACGATCGGAACAGTTGGGCTTTCTATAGAGAAGGTTTTGGGCAAAATCATCCACCAAATGATGCAGCGGCAGCGAACTGCGCTGCACACAAAGCACAGAGCTCAGACTTTGCCGTGATCTGATGCGATATAGCGATATTTAAAAATTGTACATGGGGGTCCCTAGGATGCCGATCACTCCAAACAAAAAGTGTTTTCCATCGAAGCCACACATGTGTACAAAATTTAAAGAAAATCGGATAAAATTTTGTAAAATATTTGTATGGGAGCCCCCCGAACCCGAGGTCCGAGGGGCCTCAAAGTGCTCTAGAGTGGGTTCACCTAAGAAGTTATTTATTGACTAGCTTTTACCGGGCGCTCGGCACACATTAATCCCCACCTTGCCATCACTACGGGAGGGGTGTACTGTTGCCTAAACCTAAACAAAGCGCCACATCGATTGTATTCACACTATGTGGTTTACCGAGATTTTGTTAAGACGCATATTCTGTAAAAGCTTCTGCTTAATTGGGTGTCTAGTTTTTCAGTTTTAGTGTCAGATTAAAAACTAACATACATTCATTTTAATATACATATTATATATATATATATATATATATATATATATATATATATAATTTAGTACGTAAAAAGCAGCGCAGCACATAGCACACAGTCATTATGATGCCGCTTTAGGCGTGATGTTCGTACAAAACATAACACAAAAAGCAGCGCAGCGAACAGTGCAACACACAGCACAGTCCTTATGATGCGCGACCGTTTTTTCGTCGACTTTGTTGTTTAGTTAGAAAATTGTTCGCCACGAAAGTCCCGGGATAATATGTAGCCTATGTTCAAACTTGAAGTCCATTCTAAATATTTATGAAAGAATTTTTGAAATAGGTCCAGTAGTTCAGTATTGTATTACCTCCTACACACAAACTAACATTACCTCTTTATAATATTAGCATAGATAACGTAGTATATATTCTTGTTCCTGAAGGTGAAACTTAAAACATTGTATATAATCAAGTTTTGTTTTAAATTAATGTTACGACTTTTTTTTGGTTTTATTTTATAACTAGCTGTTCCCGGGCACTTTGCTACCCGCACACATGAACCCCCGGGGTGACGGCAGTACTATAGCCTATAACCTTCACTAATTTTTTAAAACACCTGTATGCAATTTGTGAAAAATTCTTATGGAGACTCTTTGACACAGGAGTCTGACCACTTTCAAAATATGCCTATTATGTGTTCATTATGGTATATAACCCCTATGCAAAGTTTGAACACGATCGATTCATAAAAACATGCAATTTGTAAAAACAATAAAAAAAATTCGCATGGTGTCCCCTTGACCTAGGAGTCTGACCACTTTCAAAATATGCCTATAAAGTGTCTATTATGGTAGAAAACCCATATGCAAAGTTAGAACGCGATCGCTTGAAGGGTTTGGCAGTCCATACCGGACATACATATATAAATACATACATACAAAGTTCATTTTTATATATATAGACTAGCGGAAATACCCGGCGTTGCCCGGCTGCCCCATCCCACTGACCCCCAGCCCACTGACCCCCAGCCCACGGACCGCTGACCTCACATGACCGCCCACTCACATACCACCCCCACCTACTGAACCCGCACCAACTGACCAACCCACCAACTGACCACCTCACCAGCCCAGAAAACTATAGAATAAGTTTGAACGCGATTGGTTCATAAAAACATGCAATTTGTAGAAACAATAAAAAAAATTCTTATGGAGACCCTTTGACTCAGGAATCTGACCACTTTCAAAATATGCCTATTATGTGTTAATTATGGTATAAAACTCAAATGCAAAGTTTGAACGCGATCGATTCATAAACACATGTAATTTGTAAAAACAATAAAAAAAAAATCGTATGGTGACCTTGGTTCAAGAATCTGACCACATTCAAAATATGCCTATTAAGTGCCAATTATGGTAGAAACTCCATATGCAAAGTTAGAACGCCATCGGTTGAAGGGTTTGGCAGTCCATACCGGACATACATACATACAAAGTTTCACTTTTATATATATAAATTTGAATACTGTAGCTATACTTTAAAATTCCTATTTTGTTAATAAAATTACGATTTTATCTTGTAGATAGATATCATTATTTTTTCTACAAATGCCTAATGAAAGATAAATGGGATAAATAAATACATGGGCAACGCCGGGAAATCAGCTAGTACAATATACTCTGTTAAGTTTTAAGCCCTTTAACTTAAATCCTGACACTTAAAAGTAATTAAACATGTAAGGTGGTCTGTATTTTTATTCGCCGTTAGCCTTGAATTTATTCGGTAAGTGACAGTGTCAAAAAAAAAAAAAACAACCCATAAAAATTAAAATTTTTCTTGTAAATTCTCTAATCGGCGATACACACACACACACACACTGCGTGCTCGTTTTGTGGCAAAATCAAAACCTTCTCTATAGAAAGCCCAACTCTACGCATACTAATGCTGTGAACCAATCCAAAACGCATGTGTGTTTGTGGGATGTGAATACAGTGTATAAAAAATAAGCAGTGGCAAAGAGCGAGAAACGTAAGATGTGGTAGTGGGAAACAGAAAAATTTTATATGGATTTTGCTCTTTAGTTGATTACTAATACAAATACGTTTTGGATGAAACTAAGCATGTATCTGTGTACGATCGGAACAGTTGGGCTTTCTATAGAGAAGGTTTTGGGCAAAATCATCCACCAAATGATGCAGCGGCAGCGAACTGCGCTGCACACAAAGCACAGAGCTCAGACTTTGCCGTGATCTGATGCGATATAGCGATATTTAAAAATTGTACATGGGGGTCCCTAGGATGCCGATCACTCCAAACAAAAAGTGTTTTCCATCGAAGCCACACATGTGTACAAAATTTAAAGAAAATCGGATAAAATTTTGTAAAATATTTGTATGGGAGCCCCCCGAACCCGAGGTCCGAGGGGCCTCAAATTTTAATAGAAAGTATTGTCACCGGAAATATACATGTGTGCAAAATTTCAATAAAATCGGGCTATGGGAAGTGGGTTAAAAATTGATCAGAAAATCTGACCAGCCAGCCACGTGCACGCGAAGTTAATATAGAGAATTTAAACATTTTTAATGTTACAACAATGGTGTCTTCTATCAATTAACACTAACATCAAATCTAAACAATGGGTGTAAATATAGCACACAAATCAAAGAGGTAATTCTATTGTGCGTGGTATAATCCTTTTTCGATGTTATTATTAACATTGCTTGAAAATAATTCTATGTGTGGCTTCAATATGACATTCTACTCTCATATTGAAATATGATCTCTTCAGAGATACTTTGTTTCCATTATCGCGTCATTAGAGAACAATGCATCCATTAGTACAACCTGCACAGCCTGGATTATATGAAGACTACAAGGTATAAAGTCCGATGCAAAAACACAGTTTAGCTCAGTACACTTAGTACAGTTTCGGCAGACAGATAGTAATATGGTGCTCAGGGTAAGTTTCAAAGAAAAAATTGTTTCAATTTTACTTAATTACTTACTTAATTTTTAATTGCAGATTCTATTTATTCTGTTTCCTGTTCTGTTTGGCGTGATATGCGGCCTTCAAAGCAATGATAATCGCTGGAGAAAGTTTACCGCTTCCGGAGTTGCGGACTCATCGGCCGTCTTTGCTTCAGGAACCACGTCGAGTATTTTCCAAAATTACCCAATAAAAACTCTGCCCAGCAACAGCATCGCCTGTTCCTTCAGTGGTTATATTCCGAATAGTCCATTCCAATGCCTTAACTTAAAGGGATGGAAAAAGAAAATAGTTTTGTCATTTATGGAATTCAAAAATTGCCCTTCACGAAAGTCATCTTTGATTAGTAGTAGCAGAAGAATTTCATTGGATAGTGACAAATACAAGGGGTGATTTATAGTGAAAACTTGTAGCAAACAATTGTAACAAAAACTCTTCCTATTTACTAACATATTACAGCGATGATTCCTTCAATATATATGGCCAAACTTTGAACGATATTATACAGTTAGACAACATTGGGAGCGATAATAACTCCCAACTGTCAGACGTAAGCGATGCCAGTCTTAAGCCAACAGTAGCGTCCTCAGACTTTGATACTAATGGCTCTTCATTTAATTATGAGAACGACTCTGTCAAACGTGGTGTCAATGTCCCGATTGTTGGTTGTGATTGTAAAATTCGGGTTTGTCGTTGCAATGGCGCTATATTGGTCATTAAATAACAATGTGTGTGTTTTCATATTTGCAGAATGATCTCCTGGACTTGGGACAAATGCACTATCCTCGGTATTTACTGAATGCTGTTTGCCAGAGCGATCAGCAGGATACGAACGAATATCCACCAAAGTGTAGGCGAGGAGCTAATTGCAAACCTCTTGAATATAAGGTTCGAGTACTCACGCTAAGAGGGGACTTTGATCAGTCGCAAAAAGATCCTACATTGGTGCTTCTACCGGATGTTTTAAGGTCCTTCTGGAAATTTAAGACAGTGACAGTAGCCGCTGGGTGTTTTTGTTCGTATTAGAAGGGAAGCTTACCAGAAACTCATCCATTCTGGTACGATCATCAAACTGAACTTTGGTGTACAAACAAACAGAATTAAATATAATAATATGTAATAAATACGACTACAGAAATGAAAATGAAAAAATAAAAAAAAATTTAATATTATAACTAGAATTCTTAGTCAGTCAATCGATTGAAACAATCGTCATAATTATTTTGTGTGAATTGAACACTAGCCGATTGGCGTTAAAATTCATTTTTCAGAATCAAGAAGAAATTTGAAATTTGAAATTTGAAGAAATTTGACCATTGCTTTGGTGGGCATTGCCTGTAATTCCCTGATGACTAGGGACCCAACCGAGTTTAACTCTGATGTGTCTGGCAAGAGATTGCAGTGCATCGTATCAGTTTTTAACTGATAACGAATCCATTAAGTTGGAAGACAGCGCTTTAAGTGCTGCCCGGGCTATCTGAAAAGATATATTATATAGCGCCTTAATTCCTTTACTAAGGCAGATCTCAATGGCATGGAGGTCCGCCTGGAAAACCGTTAGGCTTTTACCCATTCGTATCGAGACTTTGGTGTTGGATCCAAAGACACCAGCTCTAACTCCAGTTTCCATCTTTGATCCATCTGTGAACCAAACTAGACCTCTAGCGCCAAGTGCAGGAACACTATTGCACCAGTTTGCCCGGTCCAATATTTCTACCTTAAATAACCTGCCGAAACAAGTAGAAGCAATGTACCCCTAGTTGTAGCTGGCTCTAAAGAAAGCAATCATACCCGGTAGGATGAGATCGACTGACTTCTGTAGAAGCGCGGGAAAAATCCCATCACCACCGGGAGCTTTGAAAGGTTTAAAAGAGCCTACTGTCCATTTAACCTTATCCGGACTGAAGATTTTACTGGATAAACTATTTACCCTACTAGTAATACAGGCCCTTTGGTCAGCTGCGTTCGAGCACGTGTGTGAGTAGACGAACCTGGGAAATAAACCTGGAGTAAGGTTCTGATTGCATCCCCACGGTCCGACGTATAGCTGCCATCGGCCTTTTTTAATAAACCTACACAGTTTGCCTGATCTTAAGGTAATGCTTTATGGAATCGTGCGTTCGCAGCATTTCCTCCATGTGGCACGTTTGGATCGTCTTAATTCGGAGTTATACTCCGTAAGGGCGAATATATATTCGTCCCAACTCTTCGTGTGTTTAGCAGCGTTCTTCCTAAGTTGGGAACCTTTCGTTTACACAAGCTGCTCTTAGGGACATAGCTGCCGTAGTAGAAGTTAAGCAACACATCATTTAACTGATATGCTGCTTCATCAAGATCCCCTGTGAACTCGATAAGTACAGCAATCATATCTAATTTGGAGAGGACAAGTCCCCTATTTAGATTCCAGTTCGTAGATTTTGGATCGTATCTGGAAGAAGCATTTTAATATTTTAAGAGCAGAAATTAGGACACATATAAGTGAAATGCTTGAAGTGCTAGGGTAAATCATAATAATAAAAATTTTCGACGCAACAGACCGTTGCGGTCCAAGCCCTAGCTTCTAGCGACCATTTGTGTTGTGCATGTATATTTTTGGACACAAATGGAAGGGACCTACAATATAAGGCTAGATCCGAACAGCGAATTAATAAGCTTTCCATGAAAAGTTATTTACTCTCGGAACGGTAGGTAGGACACGGTAGGAAAAATACTTTTTGTGTTACTGGGATTCGAACATGAGCAAAGGTCAAAGCTGATGTGTTGATGGTCAAACAAAGAGGCTTCATCGGACACATGCCAGTTCTCAGCTATATTAGTTACAAAGGGACTGGCGAGTGAGGTCAAGTACCTCCTCGCGAATAGCATTTAAAAATGTGAGTTTAGAGCCTTTATTTAAAACTTCTACATTAATGCTAATAAGATATTCTAGAAGACACTCCTTCTGTTGATCTGATCTTCTGATTTGCATCACAATCACAACTGAATCAGAGGTGGTAGCTTTAACATTTTCTAATCTGACACCCTCGCGGGTTACGGATGGGCCTGTATGGCAACGCCGTCTGAACTTTGTGGAGACTTCGGCTTTGAGAGCACATCAGCTTCGTGGGATTCAACGACTTGCCCTAGAGCAGGACCCTAGGTTGATGCAGTTTGAGATGCATCGGTCTCATAAGTAATATTTAAATTCCCAATTGTGATACCCGGGAAAAAGGGTCACCCATGATAGAGCCCGGTTTGCCATAGGAAGACTGGTTGAAACCGAAGGTGGCCAGGTATTCGGAGTCCGCTTACTAGCAACAAAGCTACCTTTTAGTCATGCATCCACCAGCGTAAGCTGTTCCAATGCCATGGATTTTACTTTACTGAGGATAGGACAAGTCCTTTACCTCAAACTCTCCTCCTTTACCTGGGCTTGGGAATGGCATGCTACTGTTGTAACAAGGCGTAGTTTAAAGATGAATTTATATATAAAGAACTGGTTTTACTTTATTCAAAACAAAACAAACAAAATTTCTCAGATTGAACAAATCGCTTCAATCTTTCCCTTACACAGTCAATCAGATAAACGACACATTTAAGTTCTTTATACAAAATCAAAATCAATTTGATTTTCGGCCATTATATTGATGTGGCACAGAGGTATTTTGACTACATAATGTTTGTATGATGATTGCTACGAGTACAGTCGATTGACTGTGTAGTTCAGAAAGCATCAATTGTAATTCAGATTAGTCAATTGTAATTCGGAAAGTATCAATTGTAATTCAGATTATTCAACTCTAATTCGGAAAGTATCAATTGTAATTCAGATTAGTCAACTGTAATTCGGAAAGTATCAATTGTAATTCAGAAAGTATCAATTGTAATTCAGAAAGTATCAATTGTAATTCAGATTAGTCAACTGTAATTCGGAAAGTATCAATTGTAATTCAGAAAGTATCAATTGTAATTCAGAAAGTATCAATTGTAATTCAGATTAGTCAACTGTAATTCGGAAAGTATCAATTGTAATTCAGAAAGTATCAATTGTAATTCAGAAAGTATCAATTGTAATTCAAATAATTTCAACATTCATCTCATTGATTCAATAAACTGAATTAAAATTATATACTTAGTTTTACTGGATTATAAAGAAAAAAATAAAGATATAGTAACCAAAAATATTTCATCATTACTAAATATTGCCCTAGTCGCAACATGCATGATATCGTCCCATTATTACTGTTTCAATGCTAAGTTGTGCTATCTGACGCAATCTCTAAAAATCTCCCGGTTGATAACCCATTTCACGCAAATGATGTTATCTAAACATTCGCTAACTGTGAAGTAAATTAACATCTTCTGGGTTCCATACATAAAATTTCTGCAATTGGATGAATGTTGAAATTTTATGAATTACAATTGACTATGTAATCTGAATTACATTTAATACTTTCTGAATTACAATTGATACTTTCTGAATTACAGTTGACTATGTAATCTGAATTACAATTGATACCTTCTGAATTACAATTGACTATGTAATCTGAATTACAATTGATATTTTCTAAATTACAATTGATACTTTCTGATTTACATTTGACTAATCTGAATTACAATTGATACTTTCTGATTTACATTTGACTAATCTGAATTACAATTTATACTTTCTGAATTACAGTTGACTAATCTGAATTACAAGTGATACTTTCTGAATTACAATTTACGCATTCTGAATTACAATTTGAAAAGGTGTAGTGTCGTGGCGTACTCGTATTCATTATTTTTCAGCGTGAATTAGTCAGTTTGTCCACTCGTATATCGTAACTTTGAGATTTTTTTTACTCATAGGGGTAGTTTTAGGAGGAAAAGTATAAAATAAGGGTTTTTTATGAAACTAAAATCTTTTTAAGCTAATACAGTCTTTAAACTGAATTACAACTAGTGCGTTTTAAGCGAGGCGAGCTTGAGTAAATGGGGCGTGCTGTGAACTGAACTCTGAACGCTCTGGATTTTTTAACAATAATTGGAATTATTACGAGTCCGAAGGGCGTTGCTAATAATTAGAGCAAGGGAATTTTTTTTAGCGTGCGTGTGTTTGTTTTTGAGTTTGTTAACTAGTCAGATTGTTTTTCATGAAACTAAAATCCTTTTAAGCTAATTCAGTGTTTAAACTGAATTACAACTATCCATATTGCGAGCTGAGAAGCTCCGCTTTACAATCTTATTAAGAGTATAAATTAAATTTTTTTCTGTATATGAAGGTAAATT
This sequence comes from Nephrocerus scutellatus, assembly GCA_947095585.1. Lineage (NCBI taxonomy): Eukaryota > Metazoa > Arthropoda > Insecta > Diptera > Pipunculidae > Nephrocerus > Nephrocerus scutellatus. Next base: position 44,560,301 of record OX352763.1, read on the forward strand.
ATCCAGAACAAAAAGCTACGAAAGCCGTTTTTTGTTTTACATATGTTTGCTATCAAGTATCAATTTTGAAAAGTGCTCAGAGTGCTTGATCAATTTATTTTGAAGCTATAGAGTCAGTGGTACTTAAACAAGGAGTCACGACCCCAAATGGGGGTCATTCAGAATCATTAATTGAAAGATAATATAAGAACTGTTCCTTTTAAAAAAGCTGGGCTAAATTGGGGACACCCTTGTCGGTGGGAGAGGCAAAAAACGGACTTTTCGTACGAATTCGTTTAAGGAGGGGGCAGTCTTCCCAGAAGATACAAAATGAAAACAAATATCTAACCTACTAGTATACAGCCAATTTAGATTTATCGACATGGCATCAAACTGGATTGCCTTTGCTTGTAGAACGGACAGACGAACGGCCCTTTCAAAATTTGGTAGATAGATATATACATAATATATTTTAAATATATTGATTCATATATCAAAATTTGGTAGATAGATATATACATAATATATTTTAAATATATTGATTCATATATTTTGATATACAGGGTGTATCCGTTAAAGTGATAAATACTTACAGGGGTGAGTCCTTGGTTAATTTCGTGAAAAAAAATCGTATGGGGGGCGTCTATTTTCACCCCTGCGGTGTACGTAGCGTTTTAATGTGAAGAGACGTACCTTTGACCTTACATCACATTACACCCTGTTACTCTTGAATGCTTTTAGCAACAAGGTCAAACAATGTACATTTTTTTTAAATTCCACTAAATTAGGTCCTTCTTGGCAAGTCCATTTGAAGCAGATTATGCACTGGAGTGAAGTGGTAACCGTGCATCCGTTCCACGTGTAATTTTGTTGCACTGTTTCTGCAGGAACACCGAAACGTCATGCAACTCTTCTTATACGTAGTAGTAGTAGTAACACAACCCTCACTATCTCGCTCTTGTTGACCGAATGCACAAAAATTGTGCCGTAGATTTGTAGGAAATTGAAAAGGCTTTCCAAGAGCATTTCTCGAAACCGTGTTTGTAAATACAATTTTAAAAAATGTTATTTTGAATTTGCAACCTTCATATCGGTATGGCTTAAATAATTTAAAAAAGTGTACATTGTTAGATCTTAAAAATTTAAATTTCTTTCCAAAAAGACCAACAGTAACCTTGTAGTAGTGTGTAGTGTTCCATACTTATAGGGTGTGAAGTCATGTAAGATCAAAAGTACGTTTCGTTCATTTTACAAACCTGCTCCTGTTGACCGAATGCATAAATATTATGTGGTGGATTTGTAGAAAATTGTATGGACTTTAATATTGCATTTGTCAAAAAAAATTAACCGAGAGTATTTTTTGTAATAATCGCGTTTGAAAATAAAATTAAAAAAAAAAGATTTATTTTTTAATTTGACGACGTTCATATCGGTAATTTAAATTTCATTTATAAAATATTACCAATAATGTAAATACATAATTATAATCTCTATCTAATCGAATGCCAAAAATTTGATCTCAAATGAACACATGCATCTAAGATAATACTCTTAAATAGCATATTGTTACGATAAGTAGTTAGTAGCGCATATAATAGAATTCGAATCCTAAGATAAATCGCAATGTACATACTGCATACTAAAAATAAGCACTTTTATGTAGCATACTTTTAGGCTGTAAGACTATTAGGTTATTTGAAATTTGAAATGTAACCGCCTGTAAGTTTGAATCATTACGTACTGGTCAAAAATGTAGTCAAACCGTTTTGTGCGGTTTTTGTGAGAGAACATGATTGAATATGTAGTTTATTTTTAGAAGATGAGTCATTACAAATGAGTTGTAAAAGTTCTTGAAAAGTGATAAAGCCCCAACCTAAGAGAATTATTGTGAAATACAAGTGTTGTTGCCATTAGTGTTTTTGTGTACATTTTAAGTTATTACGAATATAAATTAAGAAATTAAATTTTTTGTTAATTAAAGTCATTATTAGTAAATTAATTAACTTGTGTTGTGTGTTATTTGCAAAATCCTTTACGAACTCGAAAGCCTGAATTTCGTAACAATATTTTCATGTTCTTGTGAACAAAATTGTATTTTGCCCAAATCATTTTTAAAAAATTAGATATTTTATGAGATTTATTTGATTTTTTCAAAAAAAAAATCTTGGGTGAATCTTGCTTCCGTACATAAAAAATTTGATTTATTGATTTCACACGACCTATAGAGCTGAAATAAATTTAAATTTTGTGAGTAGCTTAGTCTCCTAGGGCATTTCTGAGATCCCGCGTGAGACGCGTGTGGATAGTTGCGTGTGGCGTGTGGGATCCGTGAAAAAGTGGTTTTTTCGAATTTTTAAGGTACTTCTTAACTAACTTTTACACGTCCTATATAGCTGAGTGTATCGATGTATACATAAAGGTTTGTACTCGAAAAACAAATATTTTACATTTACTAGTTTTCGCTTTAAATACTGACGAAAAATTTTATGTAAAGATTTCATTGTCCTGTCCTGCCTTTTAAGAAAAATTCGATAGAAATATTGCGCCAGAATTTCATTACAGTTAGAATAGCAGATCCATTTTAAAAGCGATTACGGCAACCGAATTTTAAAATACAGGTTCGTATTCAGAGTTGACTTATCTATGACGAACCAGAGGCCGTTTGTAGCCTCTATTTTTAAAGTCATTATCCTTTAGAAACGTTTTAATGTGACAAATGACTAAACCTATGAGGTTTTCCAATGCTGCTATTTTTAAGTTTCCCTTAGCTCGAACATGATATTGTGTTTAACTTTTCTCCAGTAAGAATCAGTCAACACACATTCCTACATGTGCACTGGACAAGCTATGATGATGAATGTACAAAAGATGGAAAGTCGAACTAGCCATATTCTGCCGTACTAGAAACAAATTTCTAAGGTTTCACTTGGAACTTCCAAAGTTCAAATCGTAGAAAAATTACCCCCTAATTCAGTCTAGCTCACGTCTTCGACGGTGAAATATATTACAACACTTCTGTTCAGAATAGGAAAGTAGGAGAAAACTTGTATTTTCTGGCTAAAAAAACAACAACAAAGAAACACATCCTAAATTACAAATATCTTAGAGTGGAATTCTTATTTAACCAAATTTAATGAATCAAAATTCTGAAGGCTTTTCTACAGTATAGTGCATTAAATTTTTAAAAAAAAAAGAAAAAAAACGGTGATTTTGTGTTTTTTTTTGCTCTTATATGGGTTATTTATTGCTGCAAAGGCACATAATAATGTATCTCGACTGAAGCCATATAAACGTTGTGAACTGAAATATCGTACATGTCGGTACGTCACGCTGTTCTCGTCAAAAAAATTGCACGGGAGTATACTTAAAGAGGGAGGTTTTTACATCGAAGATCAATTCAGTGGACATTTTGTCATAATAATTTGTGATATTTCGAAGGATCGCTCAAGCGTCGTCTTGTGAGATTTCATACACAACAACAAAAAAACGGGTGTGCTAATTTTAATGGAAAAGGTTACTATGAAGCGGAAACAGCGCAGATACAGGTTAATCATATTTTAACGAATACAATATCTACCTACTTTATTATCTCAAAACATGAGTTTGCTGGTGATGTTCCACGTTGCGTTGCAGCGCGTTTTCCAATATTCGCCTTCTCACAACAATCCATAGTTCTGTTTTGAAAATAGCATTGCATCATTTGGGCTTTTTGTGTTTTGCATTTTACATCTATTTTCCATTTTGCTTTATATTATTCGCAGATTAACGGTAGCGAAAAGCTGCAAGTGCGTTGAACTGCAGTATGAGTGAAGAAAGTCCCTAACTCACTGCTAACGAAAGCGAACATCATTTTCTTTTAATTTAAGAACAGGGTCTGGGGGATCGATCGACGTTAAAAGGACTCTTATGTAATTGTATCCTATTATTTGAGTGGATATGGATATCGTTCAAAGGACTTAACCTACAAATGACGTCAATATTGTTGCGGGCTTTTATTTAGACTTTCGAAGTCGAAGTTTCGCATTAGGATTTATGTTTAAAAAAATTTTTCAAGACACTAACATTTAAGTTTAATGGTCGATGAAGAAAATTATTTTTTTTATCTATTGGACGTTTTGTGGAAGTTTAGTTCATTACTTACTCTGTTTATTATGTTTAACTAATTTTAGCAATGATAGATACTATTAATTCCATTTACTGACAGATCTTGTTTTTGTCATTTTATATATTAAGCAAGCAATAGTTTGTGATTTTTTAAATTCTTCGTATTTGTGTGTTAATTTGTGGCTTGTGATCAATTTTTAATCCACTTTCTAAAACCCAATTTTATTCAAACTTTGCACAAATGTGTCTCCAATTAGAGAATTTAGATGAAAAATTTTAATTTTTATGTGTTGTGTTTAAATTTTCTATAATTACTACCAGCTTTTCCCATCACTGCTACAATAGGGGTGTACTATTGCCTAAACATTAACAGAGAGCAACATAAATCGTATCGCACTGTGTGTGCAAGACGCATATTCTGTGAAAGCTCAATCGGCTGTCTAGTTTTTGAGTGTGTGATTGTTTGTTTGGGGATGGCTGGCTAAATCTTGAGATTCCTAAAGCCCTACATTAACTTCACTTGCCCGTGTGTTTGTGGGCTTGTGGGCTTGTGGATTTGTCATGGATTCTTGCGATCAATTTTTAACCCACTTCCTTTTTTTTATTTTATTGAAATTTGGCACACATGTGTATTTCCGGAGACAACACTTTCTATTAAATTTTGAGGCCCCTCGGGCTGCGTGGTCGGGGGGATCCCATACAAAAATTTTTAAAAATTTACCCGATTTTCTTCAAATTTTACACACATGTGTATACCCAATAAACAATACTTTTTCGAAAATTTGGTAGTGATCGGGTCCCGGGTTCGGCCGCAAGGCCATTATACATTTTTTAAATATCTATACTGGCATCAGATATTCGTCGCCCTTTATGGACTGTGTGCGGTGTGTGCTGCGCAGTCGGCTGCGCTGCATGGTTTTGGTGGTAGAGAGAGAGAGAAATCTTAGCTCACGCACAAATGAACCCAGCAAATGAAACGAGACATAAATGTTTTATGTTTTATTTTTTTTATTTACTGTATTTTATTTTTATTGATGTCGTTTTTTGTTGTCGATATCAACTTACAGATAGAACAACAAGTTTTCGCAAGAAAGATGGACAACACGTTTTGTAAACATTTTGGTGACCCCGGGCCCGGAGTCGTGAGCGCCCATACAAATTTTTTAAAAAAATTAACCCGATTTTCTTTAAGTTTTATTTTCATGTGTATCTCCGATAGACAAAACTTTTTGTACAATTTTTGGAGTGAACGGGTCCTGAGACCCTTGTGTTGTTTTTTTACCTACGTAAAAGCGTTTTTACAAACGTTTTCATTTTATCGTTTCACTTAATTGTTGCCTCATCGTTATCATTGATGATTCCGTGGTATTCGTATAAGTGTTATGAAGTTCTTGAACAGATCGTGTGCATCTTCATGACTTCAATTTTCTCATAAGGCTGTAACATAGAATCTCGACTAAGCACAATTGAAAAAGACCTGCTATTTTAAGCCGCATACGAAAATCGAATTAAGCTTAATACTTTCAGACGTTTGTCAGACATTCGTCAAAGGTGGGCCGTAAAAAATGATTTTTGGTGATTTCTTCTTTCACACATGTGTATACCCAATAAACAATACTTTTTCGAAAATTTGGTAGTGATCGGGTCCCGGGTTCGGCCGCAAGGCCATTATACATTTTTTAAATATCTATACTGGCATCAGATATTCGTCGCCCTTTATGGACTGTGTGCGGTGTGTGCTGCGCAGTCGGCTGCGCTGCATGGTTTTGGTGGTAGAGAGAGAGAGAAATCTTAGCTCACGCACAAATGAACCCAGCAAATGAAACGAGACATAAATGTTTTATGTTTTATTTTTTTTATTTACTGTATTTTATTTTTATTGATGTCGTTTTTTGTTGTCGATATCAACTTACAGATAGAACAACAAGTTTTCGCAAGAAAGATGGACAACACGTTTTGTAAACATTTTGGTGACCCCGGGCCCGGAGTCGTGAGCGCCCATACAAATTTTTTAAAAAAATTAACCCGATTTTCTTTAAGTTTTATTTTCATGTGTATCTCCGATAGACAAAACTTTTTGTACAATTTTTGGAGTGAACGGGTCCTGAGACCCTTGTGTTGTTTTTTTACCTACGTAAAAGCGTTTTTACAAACGTTTTCATTTTATCGTTTCACTTAATTGTTGCCTCATCGTTATCATTGATGATTCCGTGGTATTCGTATAAGTGTTATGAAGTTCTTGAACAGATCGTGTGCATCTTCATGACTTCAATTTTCTCATAAGGCTGTAACATAGAATCTCGACTAAGCACAATTGAAAAAGACCTGCTATTTTAAGCCGCATACGAAAATCGAATTAAGCTTAATACTTTCAGACGTTTGTCAGACATTCGTCAAAGGTGGGCCGTAAAAAATGATTTTTGGTGATTTCTGGGATTCGAACTTCGGCCCTCCGGCTCAGAAGTTGGAAACGATAATTAAATAGTTGTTAATGTTGATATCACATTTAATTGTCATTGTCTTCAAAGCTCAAAATTAATGGATTACATTAAAAATGTTACAAAAGTAATAAAAACTGTTTAAATAATAAAATAAATGGTAATTTAAAACAATAAAAATTGTTTTTACGTTGATTGTGCAATGAAATGAAATGTCAACATAATTGGCCCAGTCAAGTAAATTTAAATTATAGTGGAAGAGGTTAAATCTGACATTTTTCTTTAATTAAATTAAAATGCTATACTCTGTCAGTTGAAACATCCAAAAATGCGTAGAACAATTTTCCTAAAGAGGATTTTTTTCATAGCGATTTATTGAGAAAATGAACTGCTTAATGCTTTTCTCTACTTTATCATTTTGATTAACCCGATTTTCTTCAAATTTAATACACATGGGTACCCCCGATAGACAACACTTTTTGTAAACAATTTGGAGACCCCGGGCCCGGGTTCGTGAGGCCCCATACATTTTTTAAAAAAATAACCCGATTTTCTTCAAATTTAATACACATGTGTCTCTCCTTTAGACAAAATTTTTTGTAAAAAATTTGGAGACCCTGGGTCCCGGGGTCGTGGGGCCCCAAAATTAAAAAAAAAATTAACCCGATTTTCTTTAAATTTTCTATACGTATGTATCTCCGATGAAAAACACTTTTTGTAAAAAATTTGGAGACCCCGGGCCCCAGGGTCATTGGGCCCCAAAAATTTTTTTAAAAAAATTAACCCGATTTTTTTTAAATTTTGTATACGTGTGTATCTCCGATGTACAAAATTTTTTGTAAAGTTTTTGGATTTTTTTTAAAAAATTAGCTCGATTTTCTTCAAATTTTAATACATACCCATCTCCTATTAGAGAATTTTCATGAAAAATTGTATTTTTATGGGTTTTTTTATTGATAACATAAAGCTCATCCATAGCTACAAAAAAAAGAAAAAAAAGAAAATCGGTTGACAAACAGAGGAGCAAATGGTTCTTAACTGTTTTGCCTTTGCCTTTGCCTATTTATAGATAGATTTTTCAGAAATTTTGAGTAGTGGTGTTGTAAAATTTTGTCATCTGTTTGGTATTTAAAGAAAACAAGAACCGCCATAGTTTGCCACAATTCGGAATGGGTCGGACACTTTGGCCAGGGGGCTTTCTGATTTTTTAAATTCTCTATATTAACTTTGCGTGCCCGTAGCTGGCGGACTGGCTGGCTGGCTGGCTGGTCAGATCTTGTGATAAATTTTTAACCCACTTTCCAAAGCCCGATTTTATTGAAATTTTACACACATGTATATTTCCGGTGACAATATTTGAGAGTGATAGGGCCGCGGGGTCGGGGGGCTCCCATACAAATTGTTTTTCTCGGCATCATACTATAATGACTGTGTTCTGTGAGCGTCGAGCGCTGTGCGCTGTGGGCAGCGCTGCTTGCTTTACGATTGGTGTTGCTTTGTTGTTGGGTTGCAGCAGTGTTATGTGTTTTTATATTTCAGCATTTATAGTGGAATTCAGTATACTTTTGGTTATTAGAGAATTTATATGAAAGAGAATTAAAAGAATTTTTATGGGTTGTTTTTTTCTTCAAATATTTAATTTTTTATTTGCATAAATTGTTCAAATTTTTTATATAGTAGCCTCCTTTAATTGCAAACGAAAACCAGCCCGTCATATTTTGGAACGGGACCACTGAGTCAATAGACTACATACAAGAACCCTGTATTTAGCCAACGATTTATTTATTTTTGGAATATCGCACAACATACCTACAAAATATTATACAACTTATTTTATTTCATTTCATTTCATACATATTTCCAGCCACAAGATTTGGCCTACCTACCTCACTACCTCCAGTGCTCCAGTTAGCACGTTTCATAAAATGCGTTTGTTTATTTTTTGTACACTATATTCAAATCTCACAATGCAGCCGATTTGAGAATTGTTTCACTGCATTAGTATGCGTACAATTTCGCTTTCTGTAGAAAAGGTTTTAATAAAAAGCCCAACTCTACACATACTATTGCTGTGAAAAAATAACAAAATCTAATGTATTTGTGAAATGTGAATACAAGTAAATGTAGAAAAACTTCGTTTTACGGGTACAAACTTTTATGTATAAATCGACATACGCCACAGAGTCCTTGCTAATAATCGCCAAAATATCTGTTTTTGAGGTCGGGCCTATGTAAAAGTATTTTCTTTTTTTCCACGCTTCACACGCCCGCACGCTACTTGCGACACGCGTCAAACGCAGGATATTAAAATTATCACCTGACATTGAGCTGCTCAAAAAATTTCAGCCCTCTAGGTCGTGCGAAAGGTGGTTAAAAATGACCTCAAAAAACGAGAAAATTGCGGCATTTTTAACCATCACAATCGCCACAAGCGAAACGCGACATACGTCACACGCGGAATATAAAAATGCTATTTTGGACTTAGACACAAAATTTCAGCTCTCTAGGTCGTTTGGAAGGTGGTTAAAAAGGACTTCAAAGAAGCCGAAAAAAAATTCAACCCATCGCACACATCACATGCGACACACGTCACACGCATGGTGACTTTCCAAATTTTGTGATCAATTTTTTATCCACATACCAAAACTCGATTTTATTCAAACTTTTCACATATTCTTCGATGACAACACTTTCTGTAAAAATTTAGAAATAATCGGGCCCCAGGGTCCATATAATTTTTTTAAAAATTTACCCGTTTTTGTTCAAACTTTGCGCGTATCCCCGATAAGAAAATTTACATAGAACATTTTAATTTTTATGGGTTGGTTTTTTGTTAACTTTTTTTACAGAACCACATTTAATTCGCTGCAGCTGCAAGAATTGGAACGAGCCTTCCAGAGGACGCATTATCCTGATGTATTCTTTCGAGAAGAGTTGGCTGTGCGAATCGATTTGACTGAAGCTCGAGTGCAAGTTTGGTTTCAAAATCGTCGAGCAAAATGGCGGAAGCAAGAAAAGGGAGCACAAAAGGAATGTGACGACATGAATTCTCAGCCCTATGATGACAATCTGATGAATCAACTGGATAATACCTTAGGTGAATAGGTTTAAATTGGTTGACACTTAAATTGACTTGAAGATATTAAAAGAATTGCTCCACTTACAGGTAGCACTCTTCTTCCTGATACACCACCACAGTCATCGAACTCATTGGATAATGAAGCAAAGGTTTCCTTTGGTGGTTTGTCACCATCGCGAATATCGCCGAATATCTTTTTGAATTTAAACATTGATCATATGGGCCTGGAACGTGGCGGTGGTCTCTCTATGGAATGGTCAACTTATCCCCCAACACATACCTTAGCAACAATACCATCTGTGTCGAGGTCACCTCCGTCCCAACACTCGATAAACACTGCACCGACAATCACTCATTCATTGGAACTAGATACGCCCACATCGACGTACGACGAAATGAAGTTCCTCAATGTTGATCAGTTCACCATAGACAACTTTAAAGCTGATTGCATCCTACACTTAGATCAATCCATTCTAGACGACAAACAACATTTGCGCCTCTTACATCAGCAACACACTACGTCCGATATCAACGGTCATCACCATGACCATCAACATGGTCAACATCTCGATCATAACCAACACAATCATCAGCAACAACAAATGCAACAACACAGTCATCATCATCATCACCAACAACCTCAACAGCAACAACAACAACAACACCATGAACTTTCCACGACGATTCGTTCTACGCACCGGAAGGATCCCAATGCCTATCAAGACATTGGGCCAAAAATCGTCAACACAACAACAGGTTTGAGGTTGGATCACCTAGATCCACTTCTTACATTTTCTTTATTTTGCTCTGCATGCGTGCTTATTTTTTTTGCTTTCAGAGTGAGCCTCCCGGCAAGCCTACTCTGCACTCTACTAATTACTAATCGAGTCGAGCCCAGGTCCCAGAATCTGGTACTACTCGATCTGTAATCGTCCTATCCGGAAAAGTGTAGCCTTTGTGCGTTGCAACAGTTGTGCTAACAGGTGTCATTTGCGGTAATGCTCAGAGCTACTAGTGCCAACGATTTTAGTGCCAATTTCGTGCAGGAGACCAAAATTACCAACTAATACTCATTGACATCTTTTGACGCTTATCAAATCATTCGGCATGACAGCTCCGACAGAGGCGGGGGACTCGCTTTTACTCTTCTTTCGAGTTTTTACTCACCAAAGTTTGCATACCCCCGTAAACAGCACAGTAAATGGTTGCCTTATCCACTGAACGCTATATCTGGTGAGAAGGCCTTCCGTGACATTGAAGTTCGTGCCGCCAAAATATTCATTCCCGCCGGAAGAAGCCCTCAGGCTTGCCGAGAGTCGCGACCAACTAAGAGTTACGGATCCTGCTGACCCTCGAGTTACTCAGCTAACCAAGGATATACAAAAACTGGTTCCCGATCACCGGCGATCCAAGTGGCTGAGTCATCTTGAGAACTGCACGCTAGGATTGAAAAAGCTCTGGTCAACGGTCAAAAGTCTTTCTGGGAAATCCCAATCTCAGGGCCTAACCTCAATCTCATTCAATGACCATCAATACGACATCAGTAAAAAATGCGCATCACATTTTTCACGACAATTCGTCGAACACCTATTAGCTGTTTTGCGCAAACTAAAAACGTTAAAAAAAGTGCGACCCAAACCACCCTACCTTCACCGCCCTTGAGATGCAAGATGCCATACGGAAGGCTAAACCTTCCAAGGCAATTGGGCCGGACGGGATTTCCGTGTTTATATTGAAGAAGCTATATAACTCCAGTCTGGATTATGTAGCAAAAATCTTCAAACTAACAATGGAAAACCTCACCATACCAAACGTATGGAAAATTGCCAAGATAGTTCCAGTTTTAAAACCTGGGAAATCCGCCCACGAAGGATTGTCTTATAGACCAATTTAGCTGCTCTCTCCTATAGCCAAAAATTTAAAGACACTCCTCCTCCCCAGTCTTCTTCAACATTTGAGTCTCGCCTCCCACCAACACGGCTTTAGGAAACATCGCAGCACTACAACTGCCTTAACGGAGCCGAACCCACATTGCGGGCGGTCTGAACCACCGTCGCCCGCACTGGCGCACTGCTGTCGTGGCACTCGATTTGTCCAAGGCTTTCGACACGGTCGACCACTCCATTCTCCTACAGGGCATACTAAATTCCACTCTCCACGACTCCATCAAAAGGTTCCTGTCAGCTTACATAAATGGCAGAAGCGCATATGTGGAATTCAGAATTCCTCAAAGCATCGAAAACGTAAGATGGGAGTCCCATAAGAAGGGGTTCTCTCCCCCATCTTTTTTAATCTATATGTCTCGATGCTAAAGGCGTTAAAGTAATTACTTACGCTGATGATTGCTCTGTTGCTAGGGTTGCTCGAATAAATTCCTACCTGACAAAGCTATCTGAATTTTTTAAGAAATAGAAACTCCCCCTCGCCTCCCAAAAATCATCAGCTACGCTGTTCACTTCTCATTCACCTACAGTTATTAACCCCAAAATTTTAGGTTTCATATTCGACAACCTCCTTACTTTTTGTACGCACGCAAAAAATATTTGCAGTAAAGTGAGCAGTCGTAATAGGGTTCTAAGAGCCCGTCTAAAGCTATTGGCCGATTAGTTATGAACTACGCCGCCCCCATCTGGACGTCATTTTTAAGTGACATTCAATGGAAAAATATCCAGTCCAGACAATATACAGCCCTTCGCATCGCAACTGGGTTTCACTCCTTAACTAACCCCGATCATCTTAATGACGTCCATGCTCTCCGTCATGCAACACAATGAATTGTTGTCAAAGCAGTTCTTGTTAGCCTGCCACAATCCCGCATACGCATTACTGTCAGTGAGATGCCTCCACGCTGCATACGTCAAGACATCAGGACGTACAGAAACTGCATAAACCCAGTCATACCAGCCACCTTAAAACCCGCAACTGTCTGTTCAGCCTCTAATAGTATACACTATGATACAGTCTCTGCAGCAGTCTTCTCAAGCAAGGTTAATAGGGTCCTTGGTGCACACCCCCCACCCCCCATAAAAACCAGCGAAAAGTCGCTGCCCGGACAACCTTGGCGGGTTGGTGCCATATACTTCAGAGCTGTAAAGCTCGCATTATCCCTGGCACCAATGATCTCTGCCCCGACTGTAACAAAGGCACCCATACAACCAACCACCTATGGTCTGTGGTCCAACCCTGTTGGCGCGGCCTCTTTTCTTGGTCTGCCAACATAACTCTATGACTATGCATCACCTTTAGTTCATCTAATTATTTTCTATCTGCTTTGCTTGCCATTAGCCTTTAGTTAATTCAAGTACACTGCGAAATTAAATAAATTTATTTATACTGTGAATGAGAGTTTAATGTTTGGAGGGTTTCCTATTGATCTCCTTTCAGGCCTGGAGTTGCTACAACAACAACAACAACACCATGAACAAACACTCAGCCTAGACATGCAGTCGTTCGGCTTGCAATCTTGTTCAAAGACACCCCCGATGCTAGTCATGGACAAGCCGCTGGTCAACATTGAAGTGGGTGTCGACGGGATATCTGATTTGGTCGATGATAAGTTTTAATTGGCTAAGAAAAAGCCAAGCAAATTATTATGTTACACAAATTATTTTTTAATTCTAACGCACTAGGAAAAAACCAAATCAATACAATACGTAATAGGTAAACATAAAACATAGGTAAACATATTAATTTAGTTAAATGCGACTATGCGAGTGTCAGTGTACATACACATAACGTCTAGTCTTATACGTCTAGTATAACCATCGGGTCTCTGTGATGGGTGGTGTGTGCGTATGTTATCATGCTTATCACAGATTTATACAATAGTATATTACATAACGAGCAAGGAAAGTGGAGTTTATCGTGCGAGGTCGAAGCTTGACAATCGGCAATCTAACGAGCACGATGATAACTTTTCTGCAAGTCATGTACGCTATTTTTCACGCGTCCAAACCGGTTTTTCTACTAAATCGAGAGAGAAGCAAAATCACAAACGACAAACAAAAGATAATTCTTGCTCATGCGCAATGTGTTCGCTTAGATTGTAGTAAATAACAAAAGTGTTTTATATGTTATCTCACTAGTGTGGATAAGGACTACTTTTAAGGCTAGGTTATAGTGTACGAAACAGTCACTTTCGTCTATGGGCTCGTGAAAAAGTTATTTATCTAATTGGTTTGCATGATTTTAATTTCAAGAGGTTGTGACCGATAGTGTGGCGTGCGCAATATATGCAAAGAATAACAAATTTAAAGTTTCTTAAAAGCGAACGTGAATTAATTTATTAACATTATTTATGCATGTAATCTGTAACAATTTGCAATATTTCAATTTAAATAAATTCTTATTACAATTTCAAGTTAAATAAAAATTTATTCTAGTTAAGTATACTGTATACCCTGAATAAACTATTACTCCTAATTGTAATGGAGTTGAAATTTTTAATAAATATTTAAAGATTTTATGACGTATTTTGCTTAATTTAGAAATATGGTTGTAGGCAGTCGTCCATCACCATTCTGCATTCTGGTAGAACAACATGTATCTAGATTCAAGCTCATTTTACTATTATTAACTATTCTACTTGAGACAAAACCTCAACATGCTGCGACTGCCAGTAATTTTCCCCATAACTAGGAAAAATTTAATGATCATTTAAAGTCATGTTAGCACGACGGTAATAAGCTACTCTCATGCAAAAAAACCTTATTACGGAACCTAAAATCAGCCCCGGTAACACTGATCCACGACGAAGACCACAGCAACGAGAACGTCTAATGGATTTAACATAACATAACATTTGACAGCATAACAAATTGGGAAGATGCTGAAGCCAAATAGTAACCTCCAGCCATTATTAATGAATGGCACTTGCATCGAGGAAACTGAAAAACTAGCAATTCTTGGTATGTGCGTCAACGGAAAGCTTCGTTGGAATGATCACATATTCAACGTCGCCAAAAATGCTGCGAAGTGCCTTCGCTCCCTAACACGGTGCAAGAAATATTTCACTACCTCTGATCTGGCTACTATTTACAAGGCATTCATTCGGCCTAAATTTGGTCAGGTGCACTCAAGACCACTTTGGATATGCTTGACAGAATACAGAACCGTGCAATAAAACTTATAGGTGACCAAAATAAAGAAAGAACAATTGAATCGCTTGAACATCGTAGGAATGTATCCTGTTTGTCACTGTTTTATCGCAATACTCGTGGCGCTTTGAATGCTCATCACTTTACCCTTAGGCCCGTTGCACATTTTAGCTAAGCTAAGCTAAGCGATACGAGCTATGTTCATAGCTCTTAATTGTAAATAAAGACATTTAAATGGAACGTTGCACACTTGAGCTTAACTATACGAGATGTGTTTTTCTGTTTTGAGCGATGCAAACTAACTTTGAATTGTAAATGTCAGTTATATCGCTCACACATACATTGATGTTATTGTTTTTTTATATATTATATTGCATTACAATTTAATTCAGTCAGATAATACGCATACGAAAATAGAAATAGAAATGGTAATAATGTCCATATCACAACTCGGAGAACAATATCCTGTGTTAAATCCGGTATTTTGACAGATAAAGCATTAATTGCACTTGAATGTATGTGTGAGTGTTATTATTAGCTAAAGTGTGCAGCGGTATGAACTAGGCGAGCTAAACTAAGCTAACGAAAACTATTTTTCTCGTTTAGCTGAAATGTGCAACGAGTCTTAAGCCAGGACGTATCGTTAAGTTTAGAGATTCTTTTTTTAATCGTACAACACGAATGTTGAATGCTTTTCCAAGCTTTGTATTTCCGCATCATTTGTTGTGTTGCAAACAACAACAATAGCATAAGCATAAAGCCGAAAATAAATCCAATAATCTTTAAGATTTAAAAACTAAAGCCATTTTATAGTTATGATGATCACCGTAAGGTGGTGTTTTGTTTAACACATAACAATTAAAATACATCGAAAATTTAAAGCCAAAAGCTGTTGCTTTGTAAAGCCAAGCCGGCTTTGCCAAAGCAACACAGCAAATAAGATCCGCAGGCATTCAAAACTGCATTCACATCGACATCTCCTCTTTCCTTCCTTGATACCTTAGTGCCAACGGCTGTGCCTTGCATGTGCCATTGAAAAAAATATATTTAAAGCAGATATAAAATCAATCCAGCAGATGTGATAGACGGGGAATGGTGTCTCACAAAAAATGATATTTCACCGCTGTCATGCATGAAGTCATGTAATCAGGGTGGGCTTTCTAGTCGCTAAAAATATGAAACGCACCGTTAACGAAATAAATGAAAGGCCATGGTAGGGGCAAATTTAAGAACATACGTTCATGCACCTACAGAGGATTCATAGAGGATGAATAAAGGAATCCATAAAAATTAAAATCTTTCGTGTAAATTTCTAATCGGGGATACACAATGTGCAAAGTTTGAATAACATCGGGTACATTTTTTTAAAAAAATTGTTTGGGAGCCTTCTATCCTGATCACTCCAAAATTTGTACAAAAAGTGTTTCCCTAGGATGTACACATGTGTATAAAATTTGAAGGAAATTCGGCTAATTTTAAGAAATGTATGTGGAAGTCCCTTGGCCCTGGTGCCACTTCCAAATTTTTACAAAAGCCTTGTCCGTAGGACCTGTGTGTAAAAAATTTGAAGAAAATCGGGTAAATTTTTTAAAATTTTGTACCGGGGCCCGATCACTCCAAAATGTTTACAAAAATTGTTGTTCATCGGAGGTTCACATGCATAAAAAATTTTAAGAAAATCGGGTACTCTTTTTACAAAATTTATATGTGTGCCTCCGACCCCGCCGCCGGATCGTTACCAAAGTTTTACAAAAAGTGTTATCCATCGGAGATACACATGCGTATAAAATTTAAAGAAAATCGGGAATTTTTTTTATAAAATTTGTATTGGTGCCCACCGACCCCAGGGCCCTATCACTCCAAAAAATATACAAAAGGTTTTAATTTTTAAAAAAAATGATATGGGCACCCCTCGGGCCTCAGGGCCCGATCACTCTAAAAATTGTACAAAAAGTTTTGTACACATGCATTAAAAATTTGAAGAAAATCTGGTAAATTTTGTAATTAATTTGTATGGGAGCCCCGACCCGAGGACTAAGGGGCCCCGAATTTTAATAGAAAGGGTTGTCACGGGAAATACCCATGTGTGGAAAGTTGGAATAAAATCGGGCTTTAGGAAGTGGGTTAACAATTGCTCACATGATTTGGTATGTCCGCCAGCCAGTCACAGGCACGCGAAGTTAATATAGAGAATTTAAAAATTAAAATTGTTCATGTAAATTATCCAATAACCAAAAGTATACTGAATTCCACTATAAATGCTGAAAAATAAAAACACATTCGAAGTATTGAAATGGTAAATAGTTCGAGTGAAATAGATAAATAATAATTCAGGATATTATTATGATACTATGAGATTTTATTGAAAAGCGTGTGTATTTCTTGAAACAGCAAAAGTAAGTAAGTAAAATATTTTTCGAATTAATATTAACAAAAATATAAAGTCATGAATGACTTGATCAGAAAGAAGTGAACAAAGTAAAGTGAATAATATACAAGTAGATAATAAATCCGCTAACATCAATTGGATTTCAACACTCCTCCTCAATTGATTTGGCGGAGCCCACATCTTCTTCGCAGCTTCACGAACTTTTCTTTTGGAAGACCCTTCGTAAACAGATCAGCCAACATTTCCTCAGTTGGACAATAACTGCATTTAATGACTGCTTTCTTGACACAGTCTTCGATGAAATGTTTTCTCGTATCGATATGCTTAGAACGAGCAGTTGAACCTTCTCGTTTCACTTGTGACAAAACATTTTGATTGTCCTCAAAAATCTGGATACATTTATCACCATTCCACCTAAAATCTGACAACAAACGTTGAAGCCAGATTGCCTCTTTGCACGCTTCCGTAAGTGCAATGTATTCAGCTTCTGATGAAGACAGTGATACACAATCTTGTCGTCTGCATGTCCAACTTATTGCACCACCAAACAGAAAAATGAAACCAGAATTTGATTTCCGTGTCTCACGACACTCTGCCCAATCGGCATCAGCATAGCCGACCAAACTGCTTCGATCGTTGTTGCAACCAATTAACAAACGCATTGATGAGGTTTGCTTCAGGTACTGAATCGTGCGTTTGACTTCCTTCCAGTCGCGCGTTGTTGGGTTCGCAACCTTTTGCGACAAAATTGCAACAGCCGTTGCAATGTCTGGACGAGTATTCGTTGCGATATAAAGCAAGCATCCAATCGCTGCTCTATATTGATCGTTGGTCAACAGCATTTCCTCGCATGGGTCCGTACGATACGTTGAACTTAGTGGTGTTTCCTGACCTTTTGCGTTAGCCAGACCGAACTTCTTTACAACGCTTATGATATACTTTTCCTGATCGAGTTCGAAAACGTTTCTCCCCGGCTTGATGCGAATCCCTAGATAATTGTGCACTTCTCCAAGGTCCTCAATGGCAAAATGCTTATTGATCACATCAAGGAGGAACTTGATGCGTGTTCGGTTGTTGCTCGCCACCAAGATGTCATCGACGTATACCAATACGTAGATTGCATCTTCCATTTCTTCCGAGATGTATAGGCAGTTGTCCGCCTCACTCTGCACGAGCTTTGCGCTTACCAGTACGTCATGTAGCGTTTTGTTCCAAACACGTGCAGACTGCTTCAAGCCATAGATGCTTTTCTTCAATTTACATACCTTTCCTTCCTGTCCGTCTTTTATAAAACCAGGTGCTTGTTTCATGTATATCTCCTCCTGAAGATCACCATTCAAGAATGCCGTTTTTGCGTCAAAATGATGCACCACCATTGCACGGGCAGCTGCGACTGCCAGCATCATCCGAAATGTTGTGTGCCTTGCAACGGGTGCGAAAACTTGATCATAATCTGTTCCATATTTTTGACTAAAACCTTGGGCTACCAATCTGGCTTTGAATTTCTTCACATTTCCTTCTTGATCGGTTTTCAACTTGTAAACCCACTTGCAGCCTACCAAATTCTTACCAGTTGGTAAATCAACGAGACTCCATGTCTTGTTTCGATGCATTGAATTCATTTCATCGTTCATAGCAACGATCCATTGATTCTTCTCTGCCGAACAAATTGCATTTTTGTACGATGTTGGTTCACTGTTGAGTGTAATGCAAATGTCTTGGAAACGTTCCGGCGCAACACCAAAATTTGCTCTTGTGGAACGACGTATTTCATTCCCGATGTCTGGTGGTTCTTCCACCACAGTTGAATCATGCGCATCTTCGAACTCATCAGCTTCAGAGCCAAATTCTTGATGCTCCTCCTGACACTCCTTCTGGGCTTCAATCTGAGCTTTGTTTGCTAGACTAAATTGAAAATTGAAAATGAGATGACCACAATTCGTTTGGATGGTACGTAGCAACGATACGCTTTCGCTTCTGTATCGTGGCCCATGAACCTTGCTTCGACTGCCTTGACGTCGAGTTTGCGTCGTTTCTCATCTGGTACCTTCACGAAACATGCCGCCCCGAATCGCTTTAAATGTGTGTATACTGGTTTACGTCCGTACCAATATTCGTGGGGGGTCTTTTTCAAAATACGATTGGGCAAACGATTCTGCATAAAATTTGCCGTCACCACTGCTTCACCCCAGAAATGTTTTTCTAATTGGGCATCCGACAGCATGCTTCGAGCCATTTCCAGCAATGAACGGTTTTTCCTTTCTGCGACACCATTTTGCTGAGGTGAATACGGGGTAGTACGCTGAACCCTTATGCCTTCCGAGTTCAAAAAGTTTATGAACTTATTTCCCACATATTCGCCACCTCCGTCGCTTCGGAATGCCTTGATACCATGACCGAATTGATTTTTCATCAACTGATGAAATTCTTTAAATTTGACAATAGCTTCTGATTCGTCATGCAGCAGATAAACCGTAGTGTATCTAGAATAGTCATCGATAAAAGTTAAAATGTATCGCTTACCACGGGGTGTTTTCGTCTGCATTGGACCACAGAGATCACTGTGGATGAGATCAAGCACTGCTTCCGATATCGATGTTGATTGTTTCGGAAAAGATTTTCTTGTCATTTTTCCTTCGATGCAAGCTTTGCAGTGCTCTTCGCAAACTGAGGTACATGTCCCAAGTGTCATCCCATCAACAATTTCCATTGACGGGATCTTCTTCACGATGTCTATATCTCGATGTCCCAGTATACGGTGCCAGCCGTGAATGCAATGTCGTTGCACATCCACGGCTGTGTTCACCTGCTGTTTGCTGGTTTGCATTTCATACAACCGACCATTTAAATTTCCAACGCCGACCTGACGTTTGTTGTCTTGAGTACGAATTTCACATGTCATTTCTGAGAAATTCACTCGAAAACCCTTTTCTGCGAGCTTCTTGACTGAGATGAGATTTGTGCCAATCGATGGAATGTACAGAACGTCCATCATTTGAACAGATGTTACCTCACCGGTACTGTTGATCAAATTGAGACGAATCTTGCCTCGACCCGATACTTGAACTTCTTCACCATTTGCAACAGTGACTGTTTCGGTGTGTGTTTCGTCCAATTCCGAAAACAATTTTCGTTCACTGCTGATGTGACATGTTGCACCCGAATCGATAATCCATCCGCTCGGCTTACCTACGAGAAACAAAAATTCTTTGATTATTTCTCTTTGTTTCACCACATTTGATTCCTGTTTCGAATTTCTGCTACCGCCGTCGCTTTTCCATTTCTGAAATTTTCTGCATTCCGCCTTCATATGACCGGGTTTCTTGCAAAAGAAACAAGTAATTTTTGCGGACGACAAAGCATTCGATCTGTTTGTTGTCACTTTCAGTGCCGAACCGGCACCCATTTCACCATCTCGAGACATACGCCGACGATATTCTTCAGTGACGATGTTCTTTACGACACCTACGTTGATGTCCTTCTCAGGCCTTGATTCAAGCGCTAGCACCAACCCATCGTAACTTTTCGGTAGCGAATTCATGAGCATCGCGCTCATCAAAAATTCTGGTTCGAGTTTGCCGAGAGCCAACAATTTCTGGAACATTTCTGTCATTGAATTGACGTGTTGTTGAATATCATCTCCTTCGTTCGCCATTTTTCCGACGATTTCACGCAATAATCGAATTTTATTGCCCGGCGTGTCACGCTCATGGACATCCTTTAATGCTTTCCACGCACCTTTTGCCGTGTCGATGGTCCTGATATGCATTATTTGTGCATCGTCGACAGACAACCGCATGTACGTCAAAGCTTCTTGGTCGCTTTTATCCCAAAACGCAGCTGCTACCGCATTTTCCGCTTCTTCTGGTTTGTCCTCATTAATTGTCTTCCACAATCCTTTATGCCTTAAAATCGTTTCCATACGAAAGCTCCAATTGAAATAGTTCGTATCGTCCAACAACTTGATTGTGCACTTGGTGCTATCTTGGTTCAACACCACCGCCATGACGATAGAATTTCAATTGAATTTCCAAATACCAAAATACTTTTACCCGGTGAGATTATTATTCACTTATACGACTGGGCCCATAACCTATTGAAATGGTAAATAGTTCGAGTGAAAAAGATAAATAATAATTTAGGATATTATTATGATACTATGAGATTTTATTGAAAAGCGTGTGTATTTCTTGAAACAGCAAAAGTAAGTAAGTAAAATATTTTTCGAATTAATATTAACAAAAATATAAAGTCATGAATGACTTGATCAGAAAGAAGTGAACAAAGTAAAGTGAATAATATACAAGTAGATAATAAATCCGCTAACATCAATTGGATTTCAACACGAAGCACTGCAACCCAAAAACAAAACAACCCCAATAGTAAACCAAGCAGCGATGCTCACGCACATAGAACACAGTCATCATAGTATGTCATGATCTGAAGCCGCTATATAGGAAAACATTTTTGTATGGGTACCCCCCGACCTCGCGGCCCTAAAATTTGAATAGAAAGTATTGTCACCGGAAATATGCATGTGTGCAAAATTTCAATAAAATCGGGTTTTGAAAGGTGGGTTAAAAATTGCTCACAACATCTGACCAGCCAGACAGTCCGCCAGCCACGGGCACGCGAAGTTTATATAGAGAATTTAAAAAGAAGAATTCTTTGAACGAATAATAACAAATAATTTTGGAGAATATGAACGCAAATGTAGGTAGGGAGTCAGTATTCAGGCAGTACATTCATAGTTTACACGAGAACGCTTGTTACAATAGACAACGAGTCACGGAGATGACAGCAAGTAAGAATTTGGTCGTTTCGATTACAAGTTTTACGGGTTAGAATATCCAGAAGGCCACCTGGATATGAAGAAGAAGATATGAAGTCCTGGGGCTAAGCAAAAAATAATTTTTCACACGCCCATAGACGAAAGTGACTGTTTCGTACGCTATAAACTAGCCTCGATAGTAGCCCATAACAACAATAGTTATGTTATGATATAAACGTATTTTGTTATTTACTACAATCTCAACGAACACATTGCGCATGAGCAAGAATTCTCTTTTGTTTGTCGTTTGTGATTTCTGCTTCTCTCTCGATTTAGCAGAAAAACCGGTTTGGACGCGTGAAAAATTCATTTCTTTGTTATTTACTGCAGTCACAGCGAACACACATTCTCACATTTCTGCTTCTCTCTCGATTTAGCAAAAAAACCGGTTTGGACGCGGGAAAAATAGCGTACATGACTTGCAGAAAAGTGCTCATCGTGCTCGTTAGATTGCCGAACTCGGCTACCGCCTCGTTCGTCAAGCTTCGACCTCGCACGATAAACTCCACTTTCCTTGCTCGTTCTGTAATATACTATAAAGAGCTTAGAAGATATGAAAAAATAGTTCAACAGTGAAAGAAACAGCCTGGGAGAATAATCTCGCCCGTGAATACAACAGTACAGACAAAGAGGATCACATCAAGCGCGGAAATTCTACTGAAGAGACCGCGGTGTTACCGATTGATATTGGGGATTGATTGGGCGGGATGCACCTGGATAATTCTTTTGAAGTTATTTCGCAAATTTTGATTCATCTCGCAATGTGATCATTTTGCAATGCCTTTTCGATTTCGATTTTCTATCTAAGATGAGAACTTACTGAACAAAAATTGCGAATGAATTAATTGCGAAATATGTACTTAAATTGTAAAACAAGAAATTGCGAAATGATCATGACGAAATGATAAACTGCCGCGATGCCTTGTAGGGGTTAAAATTAGGAGTAAAGTACTTTTATAACGTGCTTGACGAATGGATGGAGGGGATGGTATATATTAAAGGCACATTCCCACTGATTTTAAACAATTTGGGTCATTATTAATTCTCTTCTTTTTTATCATATTCCATATCCCCTTGTGGGTCCTAGGGTCTCTACTACGCCTACGCGCCATCGCGTGCGGTTTCTGGCAATGAGCTTCAGCTCTCTCCAACTCTTTCCCAATTGCCGTGACTCCTCCTCAACTGTTCTGCGCCATGTATTTCTCGGACGACCCGTTCTTCTACCATCCTGAGATAACGGATTCCATTGCATTGCGTAGTTTACTATGGAACTGTCGCCTTTTCGGAGTGTATGACCAATCCACTGCCACTTCCGTCGTTGGCTGGTTGTTCCAGACCCGTTCTCTGGTAAAGATGTTCGTTAGAGATACGGTTAGGCCAGCAAACCCTCAAGATGTTCCATAGGCACCTATTTACAAACGTTCGCAATCTTTATGTTTCTATTGGAAACTCTCTACTCTCTCTACCGGTTGTCTAGCAATGTTAACTTGAGTTACTGAGCTAGTGCAGAGCTTGATGATTTTGTTTTTGACAATATTATTCTTCAAACCCGCAACATTTGCCTCTCTTTCCACATTGGTTGTCATTTGGTGCAACTCCATAATCCTGTTTGAGAGTAAACAAACGTCGTCAGCGTAGTCCAGATGTTTGAGTTGAGATGTAAGAGTTTAACGTTTCCAGTGGATAACGCTGCGCGAAGCACATCGCTAATCACCAACAAAAAAAGTAGCGGCGATAGAATTGAACCTTGTCGTACCCCACTTAGGATCTGCAATTCCTCTGACAGCTTTCCTCTATGCATTTAGAGCCATCATAGATTGCTTTAATAATGGCTATTAGTTTATCGGGTAAACCTCTCATGCGCACGGCGAGCCAGATAAACTGTCTGTTGACAATGTCAAACACCTTCTCAAAATCGATGAACAGCAGGTGCAGTGGTGACCGGAATTCAACGCACTGTTCAATAATGATCCACAGGATGTTGATGTGGTCTACACAGGGGTCTCCAGTGCGGAAACCTGCTTGTTCGGCATCGAGTGTATCTTCCAGAAATTCCTTAATTCGCGCAAGTACTACTTTGGGTATTACCTTTGCAACTGCAGGAAGAACGCAAATGCCTCTCCAGTTTTTGCACTGCATAACACTACCTTTTTTAGGGAGCTTGACAATGATTCCTTTTTTCCACTCGTCGGGGAAACTTTCTGCCTCCCAAGCTCTCTCTACAAGAGCATATAAAAGCTCTGCTGATGTCGCTGGTGTTGTTGTTCTTTAGTGCGTTGATCGCGGTAACAATGTCATCTTTACTGGCGTTGAGTTGAGGTGCGAATTCGGGAAATTGTTACTTCCGGCAGCACCGTTTGATTTGGGTTCATATCCTTGGCGAATACACGGTTAAGGACCGTACAGAAATGCTCTTTCCATCGCTTGAGCTGATCCTCATCTGAAACAAGTACGCCATCTAGGCCTTTCACCGGATGTTGGCTAGAGCGGTGACCACCTATCAGCTCTTTGGTGATTCTGTAAACGGGTCTGCTATCGCACCTGCTCCAGATGTAAAAACATTTTTCACAACCTTCCAATGTTCTTGGATGGTTGTCGGCAGTGAGCTGCTCATTACTTCCACTCCATGCGATAAATGATCCCTTAATTGTTGGCGTCGGCTCCTCGTCTGTTTCGGACGTCTAAAAGACAGCTCCTAAAACGTCGCCTGAATGCCACATGGTCGATTTGGTTGGAAGATGATTGCCCGCGTCGAACCATCTTACTTCACTGACTCCCAGTATGTCCAAATGAAATCATCGAAGAAATTCACGTTCCAGTTGAAGAAATCTGGCATTTTGAGGTCCTTCACTCCCTGAGTCAAGGAGCGTCTTCACATTCCAGAAACCAATCTTAGTCCGGGCACAATAGCCAAAAGTCGTCATTATTTGATCATTACTTATCCGAGGCGTTGTGTCGGTTTCAGTAGCGGGCATTTTTAAGTACCGCAGGGTGCTTACCCACGTTACCTAGACTAGAAACGCTAGACCGTTCGCACTTGCAATTTTAGCCTACATGTATAAGGATTTATACACATAGTTGCCCGGGGACCACCACTAGGAGGTAAAGCAACCACGAACTTGATTGTTGCGCTACTGTCTCCAACCAAGTTTTGAGAAGTCAGTAGTTTCCCGATCAATCGCAATGCAGATCTCCATAGCTATTATTAATGCTATTTTCTAAATTCAAAACTTTTTGTATTTTCTTAACTTTAAACGGCCAATAATAAATTTCTCACAGTTTACTCATTTTGTTTTGGTGTTGGTGCAATACATTTACGTACGAAGTGTCGTATTGTTACGACTACTAGTAGACTGCTGACTGAAACACCCCCTTCTCTTCTCGCTGAATAGCTTGGTACCTGGTACTGTTCAACACTACTTTGGGCTAGGCAGTTTGGTCGAATGTTTTGTATGAGCACTGTACAACATCTGTCCACCTGTGCAACATTATAGACGAATCATGATCCCCACGACGGTCTCTGGGGACCGTGACCCTACTCTTCAGATATCTAATTTCCTTTCTATACTGTAAAAGATGTGATATGCGTTATCGGGTACACCTTTTTCAAGTATCTACAAGAGCTTTCTTTCAGATTTTAACTTCTTTAACCTGCACAACCTTCCAGCAAGAGGTAACACTCTCACTTAGAGCCACAATTTGTATATGTCCGGCAACATGGTTGAGCCTTGCTGGTAGACAGACCATCTTTTTTAGGTGTTCCATACATTTACTCGTAATAAAGTATTATATTATTTTATATTAAAAAAAATACAGACAGAGTATATTTTCTTATAATAGGTACAAAAGAAATAAGGGGCATGATTGGATAGATTATACCAATATAAATTTTTTGGTCTCACAGATTTCTGTTAGCAATGCTTGTTATGTGAAAGTTATTTCGTTTCGGCTGATGTATCGTTTATTTAAATGCAGTTTATTCTTTCAATCAAATAAGTGCCCGATTGCGACAATTCGTTAATAATGTTTCCAACCATAATTTCATTAAAAAGGCAATTTATCTGTCCCATTGAAATTAAATCATATTCCAAATATGTTGGAGGTGACTTCCCAATCCATTCGGTGCGAATCTCAGTTGTCTCCCAATCGCCGCTGTGCACGGTCGTGCTGCTCTCCAGCACACTCGGAATAAAAAAAACAACGGTGTCGTATTGTGTGTTTGCGCACAAAAAAACCAAAATATAAGTGCATACAAAATACCAACGGTTCGCCGATCAACATGTACAAAGTGCAGTACATTAAATCCGTGTGTCACATCCTCAACAGCGCAGCTAAAAAACTTAGTGAAATATAACTGTCTATGTTTTTCATTCGGCAGTTTGTTTCTGATCTTTTCACACGCCCATAGACGAAAGTGACTGTTTCATACACTATAACCTAGCTTCGAAAGTAGCCTTTACACACTCTAGTTACTTTATCATATAAAATACTTTTGTTATTTACTGCAGTCACAGCGAACACACATTCTCAGAGTAATTTTGTATTGCGCATAATCGATTTAGCAGAAAAACCGGTTTGGTCGTGTGAAAAATAGCGTACATTACTCGCAGAAAAGTGCTCATCGTGCTCGTTAGATTGCCGAACTCGGCTTCAAACTCGCACGATAAACTCCACTTTCCTTGCTCGTTATGTAATATACTATATTCTTTAGCAATTAGAATAACGGATTTTTAGTGTTTGTTTCTTCTGGTGAATTGACTCATTTTGTCGTGAAGGCATAACACTGGCGACAACTTGTGTTGATAATCCAATTTGAGACGTACTCTTCTCTATTCGGTTAAAAGAAGCGGTAAGTTGTGTTTTGTGTGTTTGTTTTTTTGTAGTTATGTGTGATTTCAGAGTGGGTCTCAGCAACATACGTGGGCTGAGAACGAATTCTTTCGCTGTGTACATTATGTACATGTCCACAAGCCATCAATTCTGGAACTGAGTGAAACTCAGGTATTTGATAATTCGGAATTTAATCTGCCTGGGTATAACTTGGTGCCATTATTTTTCCATTAACGCGGACTCACAATCTATATCCGGAGTTATGTTGGGTTTCAGCGTTATCCTCAATTTAGCCAAAGTTCCAATCCGGAATTTCATTTGGCTCAAAGTTACTGTTTCCTTTACAGGAGACAGTGTTTCAACTCAGAGCAAGTCTGCACTGTCTGATTCAATCTTGATAATTGTCAGAAAACATCGTAGAAATGAAATCGTTATTGCGTGCGATTTTAATATACACAATTCTGGGTGGCTTCGCCATTCTGGCCATACAACACCCGAAGGAAGGAGTGTTGAGTTATATGCTGAGTTTAATAACCTTACTCAGCTTATAAGTGACCCTATACGAATATCTGACATTGCAAATCATTCCGCGAATACCCTTGACTTGTTCCTTACCTTTCGTCCTGATAGATACTCCGTCAATGTATTATCGCCTCTAGGAACGTCAGACCATTGTGTAGTATCAGCTAATTTCTCGTAAATAAAACACGTAATTAGAGAAAAAACCCCCAAAAAAACAGTATGGCAATACGAGAAAGCCAATTGGGACGGCCTTAACAACTTCTTTGGGAGAATTAACTGTCGCTATTGTTTCGCGATAGCAACGTGGATGCCGCTGCTGTTGCAATCACAAACATCATCCTTATTGGTATGAGAGACTTTATCCCTTCCAGGAATAAGTCTGTTAAACCAAAGGAAGATGGATGGTATGACTCGAGCTGTAAAGAGGGTTCTAGGATTAGAAAGGTATGCTTTCGGGTTTACAAAGCAAACCCTACAGAGGAAAACCGAACAAATTTTAAACGAGCCAGAAATGATTGCAATGCCCATCTTCGGCGAGTCAAATTCGCCTACGACCAAAAATTGAAGCAAAAAATATTACAAAGGTAGTAAAAATGTTTGGTGATTCGTGAAAAAATACAGCCTCGTCGTCAATTCAAACGCTCATTAACAATGACACCCCAGTTGTCAACTTTTATGACAAATCCAATCTGTTTGCTGCGCATTTCGCAGCTAGCTCCACGCTTCCAGATGGTGTATTGCTGCCTTCTGCACATCAGAGTATTGAACAGTCTACGGACAGATATTCATTGGTACTCGTGCAGAGTTTTAAGCGAATTAAACAAATTGAAATTGAAAAGGTGTTCTTCCAAGCTAGTATTACCATTGCGTAAGCTTTTGCATCTATCCTATTCTTCTGGACTCTTCCCGAGAAGTTGGAAAACAGCCTTTGTCCAGCCCATACCAAAAAAAAAAGGCGAGCCGTCTACTTCCTTGTACCAACCCATAGCACTTACATCTATTCTTTCCAAGGTCATGGAAACGCTGATCAATTTTCAGTTCAAGAAATATCTTGAAACCCACGAAATACTTAGTGACCGACAGCAAAGCTGTTGCACTCGATAGTTCTAAGGCAGTTGACAAATTTGGCTTGCTCTTTTGTCTAAAATGTGTGCTTATGGAGTCGATGAAAAACTGCTTCATTGGATTAGAAACTATCTTTAGGAATGCTCAATTCAAGCTGTTTTGGACGGTTTCAAGTCTAAAGTTCATTACTTAATTGCTGGCGTTCCCCAGGGCTCAGTTTTTTCCCCGACTCTCTTCCTCATATTCTTCTGTCTCCTGTCGTCTAAGCGAATCCTAAATCCCCTGCCATTATCCATGAATGGCACTTGCATAGAGGAAACTGAAAATCTCGCAATTCTCGGTATGTGCGTTAACGTCAAGCCTCGTTAGAATGACCACATATTTACCGTCGCCAAAAATGCTGCGAAATGTTTAGGTTTTCTAGCCCGGTGCAAGGAATATTTCACTCCCTCTGATCTTGCTACTATATACAAGGCTTTTATTCGTCCTGAACTTGAGTTCAATTGCCATATCTGGTCTGGTGCGCCTAAAACTACTTTGCTTCGCTTAAACACCGTAGGAACTTTTCCTGCTTGTCATTGTTTTATCGATTCTTCTACCAGCGGTGCTCAAGAGAAATAGCCAGCTGCATGCCACCTCTCCTCGAATTCAACCGCAATACTCGTTGCGCTCTAAATGCTTATCAGTTTACCCTCAAGCCCATCTTCGGACGTACAGTTAAATTCAGGGATTCGTTCTTCAGCCGTACAACACGGATGTGGATTGCGCTGCCAAGCTCTGTCTTCCCACATCACTAACGCCCTTACACCCTCGTTGTGCCAAGCATATAGCCAAGCATTATAAGGGACGCGATCCATTGCGATATTGCGTAGATCTTCCAAGGATAGCTATGAACTAGAGCGAAGTGGTAAGGGTGCATCCACTGCCCGTGTCATTTTGTTGCACTGTTGCTGCAGGAACACTAGGACGTCATACAACCCTTCTTATGCGTAGTAGTAGTAACACAAACCGTACTATCTCGCTCTTGTTAACAGAATGCATAAATATTTTGCCATTTATTTGAAGTAATTTAAACAGGCTTCAATACTGTATTTATCAAAAAATGTATCCAAGAGTATTTCTCGAAATAATCGTGTTGGTAAAAATAATTTTAAAAAATGTTGTTTTGAATTTGACAACCTTTATATCGGTATGGCTAAAATAATTTAAAAAATGTACATTGTTTGATCTTAAAAATGAACTTTTCTTTCAAAAAAGATTAATAGTAACCTTGTGTCTAGAAGGGTTCAAGAGTTATAGGGTGTGAAGTCATGTAAGGTCAAAAGTAAGTTTTCGTTCATTTTACAAACTTTCACTTTTAACCCTGCTCCTGTTGACCGAATGCATAAATATTGTGAGGTGGATTTGTAGAAAATTGAATAGGCTTTATTATTGCATTTGTCAAAAAAAAATTATCCGAGAGCGAATTTCGAAATATTCGCGTTTGAAAATAAAATTTAAGAAAAGAAAAAACATTTTTGGATTTTGAAGACGTTTATATCGGTAACGGTTTCAAGAATTTAAGAAAATGTTTTTTATTTGATCTTATAAATTTAATTTTCTTTCAAAAATGACCAACAGTGGCCTTGTAGCTAGAAGCGTTCAAGAGTTACAGGGTGTGAAGTGATGTAAGGTCAAAAGTATGTACATCTCTTCGCATTAAAACGCTACGTACACCGCAGGGGATGAAAATAGACCCCCCCTACAATACGATTTTTTCACGAAATTAACCAAGGAATCATTCCTTTAAGTATTTGCCACCTAAACGGATACACCCTGTATATATATATTTTGGTAATAAATTATACTTGTGTTCAGCACTTTAAAAAAAACTTTCACGAATGAAAACTTTAACCATTACAAATATGAAATTATTAAAACCACAATAACAATCGGAATATGAACCAACAACACTAAATTAAATAGATATAATATTTTTTATCAGTTTAATTATAGTTTTAAAAAAAGAATAATATAGCATGTGTGCAAGGTAGGTTATTTAAGAAGGCTTAGCCGATTTTACCGAAACTAAATTAAATATTAGTTAACAAAGTATAAACGTATATACACATACATAAAGAGTATAATAAATTGTTTTGTTTATTTTGTTATTTCATCGACAAACGATTTAAAAACTGATGTAAGATTAATTGCTTTAATCTCTCTTTCCTCTTTCGCTGTCTATCAAGAAGCCTGCGAATTTCTCGAACTTGGTCTCTCAATTGTCATTGATTGTTGTGGCACTTGACTATCTGGACTGATGCCGAGACCACTATAGATTTCCTTCATCACAAAGAGTATTGTGTCTGCCGAATCCCTATAGAGTAAAATACAATTGGAATGGTTTGAGCTTCTGTTTCCATTTCATATTAATATATTCGCATTACTTACCAATAGCAAACATGACTGCTTAAAGCGAATAAGTATTCGTTTATAAATTCCAGTGGAGCTTCCTGTAAGACATAATCAACTCGTTTCGAATCGTTTAGTTTTCCCAGAGATAAGTCCAATTCTATTAAATCTGTGTTGTCTGACTGAATTGTTGAAGTGGAATCAGCACGGGTACGAGTAAATGTTATGTCTGACGGCTGCTGCTGCAGTTGTTGTTGTTTCTGTTGCTCTAGCTGTACTTGCATCTCCAAAACCTGTTTATACAAGTTTCAAATGTTTAATTTGGCGAGCAGTCAAGGTAAATAAGGGAAACTTTTACGTACCTTGTCAACATCCTTCTCCATTTCCTTTGCGTCATTCTTATTTTTTGGCGCAAGAAAATTTACACTCTCAATTGTCGTCTTAAATGTGTCAAAAAAGCGCTGCTTAAGGTCAGCGCCAACCCGCGTCATTGTTTCCTTCAACTCTAAATGCATTCGTTTTCGTCCCTTGTGGTGTGGAATTAATACAGGGCGAATACCACTCATATCAGGATTAACCAATGCCTCGATGCGATATGCCACTGGATCGTAGGGATGGAATATGTTGTAAAATCCAGGGCAAGTAGGTAGGCGGAAATCCAAGCCGAGTTTGTCTATGCCACGAATTGTCACAAACATTCCTTGAAAGCCACAATTAAGTCATATTGACGTTATAAACGAAAAGAACAATAACTTTACTCACCAATTGGTGACCCCAATGCAAAGAACTTCTTTGGTTGGAATACTAACTGAGCATAGCTTATGAAAGGCTGTCCTGTTCCGGCTGGTCCAACAGTATAGCTAATCTGTTTCGATTCTACCTCTTTGTTGGACACGGTTTGTGTGCCGTGTAAAGGATCTATGCCAGAGGAAGAGTTTAGAAACTGTTGATCTGGATTTTCCTGAATTGTTAAAAAAATTAGAGAGTTTCCAACTACAACTCATGGTTTATAAACTGAACACTCACCATATTGTGCTCTTCTCGCTCTTTAATCGGTTTCTGATGGCAGAGAAGATCGAAAAGGATGAGCGATCCCAAACTGTGTCCAGCTAGTGATATTCCACCGCTAAAGTCTGGGTTACGCTGACGATATTTTAGGTAGACGGAATTCATGGAAGCAGCAACCGTATTCATTATCTTCTGGCAGAATGTCG
Source organism: Nephrocerus scutellatus (assembly GCA_947095585.1). Lineage (NCBI taxonomy): Eukaryota > Metazoa > Arthropoda > Insecta > Diptera > Pipunculidae > Nephrocerus > Nephrocerus scutellatus. The sequence goes on from OX352763.1 coordinate 44,592,239, forward strand.
GACTCGTGTAGAAAAGCACATCCAGCAGAGTGTCGTTGGTAAAGTTACGCAGTTTCGGAATCGATTCAAGTGTTATTGATTTAAGTTTATCATCTATACCCATCTCATCGGAATGTAGTTGGCTATGCCATGAAACAGGAAGCACTTCAACACGTCCAACCAGACCCATTTCTGAAGAATTTTTATAGTGTGATTGAACAAGTTGCTGGGCTATGCCTCGGAATTCCTCAACTAAAGCAATGGAAACCCCAGCAATTAAAATTAAAATACAGAATAAAAATGTATTTCAACTTAAGATCGTTTATAAAACCTTCACCTCCTTTTCTTTTACTATAAGTCAGACAAGTACGTACCAACTTCTTCCACTGTTCGCATTTTTAAATCGCAAGCTGATCCAATACCATGAACCATAAAAAGCAAATGGTCCACTCGATGTGATTCCCCTTGTTCAATAATAAAGTCATCCAGATCTCGTTTAACGACTCGTGGGCGGGCAGTTGTTTGCTGCCAAGTAGAATCCATATTATCATTTAATATCAATTGAGTGACTGAAATTGGTCCACGTTTAGTTCTAAATACCAACTCACCGATGAACCACCCCATGAGTCGACCGTCTGTTGTTGCTGAAAATGTACTATTACAGTCGGTCCATGAAAAACCACATGATCTCCCATTGATATAACAACTTTTTTATGCCATTCATTACTTTCCACGCTTTGCTTATATTCTGCCTCAAGCAGATCTGCTGTCGCTTCATCATAAGGAATATATTTTGAGTCGACTCCTTTGTAGAACCACGAGCAGCGGCGTACTTCTGTAGGTTCTCCTGTCCAATATATAGGTGCTTTTGTGCGTTCTTCAATATTAACTTCGTAGCGTCCGCCCTCAACAGCTGTAAATCTTGGTGCTTCGTCTGAGAATAAAACTCAACAATTACTAAACTATTTCGTTTTAAAGTAAATATAACGCATATCTAACCTCCTAAAGCTAAGCTAGTCTCTAAAAGAGCTGAGTCATAGTGTGTGAATGGGGTCCAAATGGGCTTCGAGTCCAAGGTGCGGTTGTAAAACCAGTGCTTGAGTGCCGGATTGTAACTCTGTGAATATATTAACTTAATTCTTAATTTTATTGAAAAGTACCACTAACCACAATTGTGGGCGGAGCCGCAGCAGCTCCCTTCTCGCCGGTCAATAGATTCGCCATTCTTAGTTCATTTAGAATTTCCTCAGGAAGATCGTGGTGGTTTTCTTCCTCGATGTTTCTATCGAGAGTAGGTGCACCTCGGACGGATGCGTTCGGCTCAACCGGAGAATAAATCTCCTCGGGGCTTACCTGGCTTGAGCTATCTGCGGATTGAGTTTGCCGTTGTGGCAAACCAATAGAGTTATTAAGTTCAGAAAACTCCGAGCACGATGATGATGGCGGTTCTACTAAATTTGATGCCGGAGTCAAGGACCTAGGTTGAATATTCTTGACAGCAAGACCACTGTGGACTAGGTCGTAATTCAAATCGCCCACCGGATCCAAATCTTTTGGTGGAGGATTATTGAAAAAGTTCTGAATGCGTTGACTGTTCGGATCTTCGGGCAAAACCAGCGGTAAAGATATGTTGTTTACCTTAACACTTGGAGGTGCTGCTGTTTTTGTTGACTGTGAAGGTTTTTCCTGGCTTATTGTGTCAAAAAAGGACGATGAATCGGGAATGTGTTGTTGTGGAAAACTTAAAGTTTGACCGAAAAAATTTGAAAATAAATTTACATTCGAAGGTTGCTGTGGTTCAGTAGATTTTTGTAAGACATCGTGCTCAAGTAAGGAATCAATTTTGTCGCTTTTGTATTGCGCCAGTCGAAGTGGAGTTGGATTAATCGAAGCTGCGACAGAAGCTTGAACTTGTTGGTCTTCAACTTCAGTACCAGCAGCAGAAGTTGAACTTCGCAAGTTTGTAGAGTTCGACAACAGTTCAGCTGGAGTAAAAGGAGTTTGCGACAGAAGTTCTTGTTTAGTATTTTTAAATGCAACTGGGGCTGAAACGGAAACAATTGTAGCCGAATTGAAAAACGATGAAATATCGGTAGTTGGTTGAAAGGGAGCTTTATCCTCTACTCCAGTTGAAGCGTGATCTTTTGTTGGTATAGTCGGTAAACAGTTTAACTCGTTTTGTGTTTCACTAAATTTGTTAAAATCGCCTGTCGGAACGAAGAAACTAGCTAGCGTATCAGGAGAAGCTGAAATTGATGATACTTGTAGTGGAGGTGGATTTAAACCTTTGCGATATGGGTTGGATTCGGTGTTTACAGATGTGTTCTGCGGCGGCGGTAGAGAAAATAAAGCTGTCTCTAAAATATGATTATGGTCAACCACTGAGGGTTTTGTGGTCAATTTCGTTGGCTTAAACAGGGATAATTGGTTTGGTGTTCGATCAGTAAAAACTTCGGAAATATTATCGTTAACTTCTTTTAAACACTTAGAGGGTTCGCTAGGAGGCACATCATCTGGGGGTGCTAATGAACATGTCGTTGACGTGATTAGATTTTTCGAGGAAATCACGGTCACGGCGAATGTTTCAACTGAGACATTAGAATCAGTAATGTTAGGTATAAAATTGGGCGAAGCTACATGAGCGGCGGCTGGCAAAGATTCCTTTTCTGATTGTTTATCCGGAATAGCAATTAAATTCACTGATTTAGATTCTACTTGACCGACAGAAAGTGGGTCTGCAACAATGCGTTGAATTGGCGCAAAGCCGTTAGGGTTTTGTAAATTCGGACTGCAATTTTTTATTTCAGTTTTTCTTTGTTTTTGCTCCTCTAACTGAGCGCTCGCCTTATTAACGGATGGTGTATTTTCCTGAACAGAAATTTTTGAATCCGTTGGATCAAAAAGTTTTCCAGGCACAGTTGATGTAGGAGCTAGTCCAAACAGATTTAAATTTGTTGCCTGCGGAAGGGACTGAGATTGATCTGGAAGAGTATAAGCTGTAGCTACAGTCTCAAAAGGACTCTTATAGTAACGAGTTCCTTTTTGCAAACGAAATGTAGTGTGTACCGTTGCGTTTGTTGGAGGTTTGAGTGCTGTTGCAGGCTGCTGTGAAGTCGAAGAAAAGTGTGATGTAATAAATTCAGCTTGTGGATGTGTTTGGCCAGATGAGGTGTGTGGTTGTTGTTGATGGTGAAGTAACGGCGTTGATGAAGCAGGTAACTTTGCTTCTAAAACATTTGTCGAAAAAGATTTCAATAATAATGGTTCTGAGCTTTTTACTGTTTCAAAAATGTTGGTTACTGCTGGTGGCTGAAACTGTGTCTCTGTTATGTTCAACTGTTGTCCGGGAATTGATCCACTAAGAGATGGATGTGATTGCAATTCAGGTGTAAACAAAGCAGTTGGTGATAGAGCAGATGCTTGACGCACCTCTTGCGCTAAATATCCAGCAGAATTTCCACTTGGAGTCACACTCTTTAGAGGGTCATAGATTGGAACAAAGAAATTATGCTGTGAAGACAATGATGGAAACAAACCCTCCTCCGCAGATGGATAAGAAGAAGCTGCAGTTGGTAATGACGTTTGGGTAACGAAAGGGTTTGTCGGTACTGAACTGATCTCAGAATCCGCTGCCGCCGCAGATGCAGCTGATTGGTCAAATAATACAGAATAAGGAGCTGCGTCGTGCCGTTGAGTCTGGTGGTACAATGAATCCTGTTTAGTACTCAGCGTGCCTGCAGCCGATTGCACTAGTCCTGTGATATTTTGAAAAACACTCGGAACAGCGGTGGACACAATACTTGAAAGGGAGAAAACTTCGTTGCGTTGGGATTCTTCTTGTTGGGATGGAGCCTGATATTCGTCCGAACAACCAGTAACTTGAAATGTGTTGCCGCACGCAGTAGGCGTATAGGGAGGTACACTTGCAGCTTTAACAGTTGACAGCAATGGTGGTTGTTCCTGTCCTTGGTTTGCCAAAAGTCCTGGAATTGGAGCGTATATTTTTTTTTTAACCGAAAGTCTGTATGTATTTTGTCCAGCAGCAGCGCTTGGTGGACAACTAGTAAATTTGCCACCCCCGACGAACGGCACCTCAGTAGGTGAATAAAATTTCGGTGGCTCCGGCGGTGGCTGATTTGGTTCTTGTGTTAGTGGTTGTGATGCCGGAAGTTGTAGTTTTGGGTACTGTGCTGTCCCTTTTATGTTACTGCAGGGAGCAATGAACAGTTTATTTATTGACGATCTATGTGGTCATTGACAGTACTTACCTATCGAAACTAATTTCCAAGCCAGATGGAGGATCAGTGAATGTTGCTGGTACAGAAGGAGACTTTTGAAGCTTCTGTTGCTGAATATAAGATGGTTGAATATCGTGTTGTGATATGGGATTGAAATTTAAATCAGACGATGGGGCATCTGTGACAGGCGTTCTCTCACGACTAGACGAATTCGAATAAATTCGCTTAGAAAATGTAGAAAAGACACTCGAAGCCACTGAGGGAAGCTGTGAGAATGACGTCGCTGCTTGGCTCAAAATAGATTCATCACTTTGCTGTAGCACTTGATTTTCTTCAAACAGTGGATTGCTGTTGACATTAGCATTGGCGGACGACGAAGAAGTAGACGATGTGTCCTCCGAAGAAGAATTTAAATTTATTTCGCTTAAAGTCTCTGAATCGATGTTTGGAGTTTTACCAACAGTAACTGCTGCCACTTTACATTCTGCAACAGAAAAAATTAAACAATTCAAGTAAATAATATATGTTCTAAATTCAAAATGTTCATAATCATTCTATTTATACAGGGTATATATTATGTGTATGAACTGATGCCACGCAACAATAAGCTCAGCTCGCAACTGCTTTGTTTCAAAGAAAAGCCAAATCTTCAACGATATAATGTAGTTTATTAAATAATATTAGCCTGGTGGCTAAAAGCACCCTAATTTAATAATAATATTCGGCGCGACAGACCATTGCGGTCCAAGGCCTGGCTTCTCGCAACCATTTGTGTTGAGCATGTAAATGTTTGCACACAAATGGAGGGGACTGAACGGCGAATTGATAAGCTTTCCGTGACAGGTTTTTCGCGAGAGGTGGGACACCGTGAAAAATACTTTTGGTGTTACAGGGATTTGAACCACGAACCTCCTGCTCAGAAGTCCATTCAAGGAGCAACGGCGCCCACCAATTTAGAAGGCCTAAATTAACTGGTAGGTACATTGAAACATCAGATACAAAAAATTACTTTTTATACAGTTTTTGTTGACTTTTTGCTAATGCCTTAAAACAGGTGTATGGATTGTAACTTTGTAGGAAAAGATAAGATAAATTATATCTTCAAAGATGAATACAAAACAAAAGATATTGTCCAACCGTATGGTATGGTGTATGGATTGTAACTTTGTAGGAAAAGATAAGATAAATTATATCTTCAAAGATGAATACAAAACAAAAGATATTGTCCAACCGTAGCATACTTTTTGCTACGAAACAATAAAAACAATAAATGTAAAAAAATAAAACCTTTTCTTTTGGTTCAAAAGGACCTCAAAAAGAAGTTGAAAAAAAGAACATTCCATATGCGTCACACTGCACATGTCATATCATGAAATTATACTTTAGACTGAGCTACGTTCAAAGATTTAAATAAGCAATTTTTCGCGCATCACATGCGTGCCGTGAAAGTCGGCTAAGAAGGATCTTAAATAATTTGAAAAACTAATTTCACATGACCCGCACGCAACACACGCGCGATCTCAGAAATAGTCCATAAGATTGAGCTGCTCACAATATTTTAGCTCTCTAGAACGTGCTACAGTTGGTAAAAACGACTCCAAAGAAGTTGAATAAGACAGCCAAGTTAAATAAAAGTTTTTAAAAATAGTATTTGATATCTCAATTGTGTTTACCAGGTCGGCTCAGGCGATAGTTGACTGTCATCTCACTGCTTTGATTGTCAATTTTGATTATCAACTTTTCTTTGTTCTGCGTAAAGTGATCGCTAAAAATTTAATCAAAAGTGGGCATAGAACTGACTGAATTCTCTTAATAACTGCAGCGCTTATTTCAGCTACAGTGCTTTGACCCATCGGTGCAGCCCAATCACCACCTCCAAGAACATTTGAAGTTGAAGCCAGTTGAAGGATAGGTGAAATATGTGTTGATCTTATTCCAGACGTTAAATCGAGCAACCGCAAAACATACATAAATGTTTCTTTGTTTAGTCGAAAATATATAGTTTATATGTCGAGACATATAATATATAATTTATATATCGAAAATAACTGATTACTGAATATCCATAAGAGTCTTATAGGTATAGGATTGGGTTAGGAAGTTCCATAATTTTTGCTTTATTTCTTAAGTTAATTCTGAGCAATTGGGAACATTTGTATTATTTCTCGTTCTGTTCGCCGCGTAGAAAATTAGCATTGAAGTATACTTTTTTACCTTTGTTCATTAAACTTTCGATTTATAGTGAAGCTGAAGCTGACACAGGCGCCCAGCTATCAGCAGAATGGGGGAATAACACCTCCACGTGGTGGCCGCCGGTAATTTTCTTCCAATGCAGGAAAAGCGGAATGATCGGACTAGTCCCGTAAAAGTAAGGTTGGCGCGAGGCTAATAACCTCGCCCGTAAAAAATTATTATTACGGAATCCAAAATCAGCCTAGGATACACTGATGAAACACGACGACCAAGGCAACGAAAACGAGTAACGATTTAAGAATTTTCTTATGGAACGGAACAAGCCAAGTCTTTCAAGACTCTTCAAATCCAGGATTTTAACCATAACATCCAAGCTGCTGGTATATAAGACAATGGCCATACCAATACTTACATATGGATCCGAGACTTGGGTGCTTAGCAAAAAGCATTCTAACCTCTTAGCCGCGGTCGGGATGAAAATCTTACGAAGAATTGTTGGCCCCGTATGTGTTGAAGGACGATTCCGGAGACTCTATAATGATGAAATTTACGAGCGTTACCGCGATTTCGACATCGTGAAGAAAAGTAAGCTCTGTAGGATCCGGTGGGCAGGACACCTAGCTCGCATTCCGATTCCGGAGACTCTATAATGATGAAATTTACGAGCGTTACCGCGATTTCGACATCGTGAAGAAAAGTAAGCTCTGTAGGATCCGGTGGGCAGGACACCTAGCTCGCATGAGCGAAGAGGATCCTGCTCGGAAAGTCCTTTGCGGTGGGATTTATGGAACACGACAGCGAGGCCGGTCAAGCCTACGCTGGAAGGATGGCGTAGACCAGGACGCCGAGAGTTTAGGGATGCCAAACTGGATGACATCGGCTCGAAATCGGGTCCAGTGGAGAGACTTTTTGCGGGAGGCCAGAACCGAACCCCGGTTGTAGAGCCCAATAAGATGATGATGAAGCTCACACAACTTATCTTTAAAAAAAATTAAACAAAATGTATGAAAGTGACATCTAAATAGCTATCACAAACCGTAGCAAAAAAGTTATAGTCAATTTAATAATCACCTTACGTGGAGCAAAGGCAATTATTTTTATGATCAACAATCAACTATCGTCTTAGCCGATCCCACCCCAGTTTTCAATGTGATATAAATAATTTGAACTTTTTAAAAGCTTTGACTGATGAAAACAGAGTCATTGGTATAATTACATATAAAAAATATACTTTGATAAAGTTTTGACGTGACAACGTCTCACTACAAGGTATAAGGGGGTGCATGTTCAAATGTTAAATGTCCCACTGTTGTGAGACACTGTTAAGTGTGACACTGTTAAGTAAGTCACTGTTAAGTGAGACACTTTTAAGTAATCCACTTTTAAATGTCAGTACTTTGGGAACTAAGCCATTTCCCAAGCGATTCGCATGAAATTCGGAATTTAGGACTAAGATACGACTATAAGACTTGTTCCTATGGAAATTCTGGGATCTGGCCAATAGGGTCTGGGATTTTTGGAACCAAGCCATTTCTCAAGGGATACGTATGAAACTCGGAATGTACAACTTATGTGTGACTATAAGACTTGTTCCCATTGAAATTCTGGGATCTGGCCAATAGGGTTTGAGATTTTTGGAACCAAGCCATTTCTCAAGGGATTCGTATGAAACTCGGAATGTAGGACTTATATGTGACTATAAGACTTGTTCCTATGGAAATCCTGGGATCTGGCCAATAGGGTCTGGGATTTTTGGAACCAAGCCATTTCTCAAGGGATTCGTATGAAACTCGGAATGTAGGACTAATATGTGACTATAAGACTTGTTCCTATGGAAATTCTGGGATCTGGCCAGGGTCTGGGATTTTTGGAACCAAGCCATTTCTCAAGGGATTTGTATGAAACTTGGAATGTAGGACTTATATGTGACTATAAGACTTGTTCCTATGGAAATCCTGGATTCTGGCCAATAGGGTCTGGGATTTTTGGAACCAAGCCATTTCTCAAGGATTTCGTATGAAACTCGGAATGTAGGACTAATATGTGACTATAAGACTTGTTCCTATGGAAATTCTGGGATCTGGCCAGGGTCTGGGATTTTTGGAACCAAGCCATTTCTCAAGGGATTCGTATGAAACTCGGAATGTAGGACTAATATGTGACTATAAGACTTGTTCCTATGAAAATTCTGGGATCTGGCCAATACGGTCTGGGATTTTAGGAACCAAGCCATTTCTCAAGGGATTCATATGAAACTCGGAACTATAAGACTTGTTCCTATGGAAATTCTGGGATCTGGCCAATAGGGTCTAGGATTTTTGGAACCAAGCCATTTCTCAAGGGATTCGTATGAAACTCCGAATGTAGGACTAATATGTGACTATAAGACTTGTTCCTATGGAAATTCTGGGATCTGGCCAATAGGGTCTGGGATTTTTGGAACCAAGCCATTTCTCCAGGGATTCGTATGAAACTCGGAATGTAGGACTAATATGTGACTATAAGACTTGTTCCCTCAAGGGATTCGTATGAAACTCGAAACTATAAGACTTGTTCCTATGGAAATTCTGGGATCTGGCCAGGGTCTGGGATTTTTGGAACCAAGCCATTTCTCAAGGGATTCGTATGAAACTCGGAATGTAGGACTAATATGTGACTATAAGACTTGTTCCTATGGAAATTCTGGGATCTGGCCAATACGGTCTGGGATTTTAGGAACCAAGCCATTTCTCAAGGGATTCATATGAAACTCGGAACTATAAGACTTGTTCCTATGGAAATTCTGGGATCTGGCCAATAGGGTCTGGGATTTTTGGAACCAAGCCATTTCTCAAGGGATTCGTATGAAACTCGGAATTTAGGACTAATATGTGACTATAAGACTTGTTCCTATGGAAATTCTGGGATCTGGCCAATAGGGTCTGGGATTTTTGGAACCAAGCCATTTCTCAAGGGATTCGTATGAAACTCGGAATGTAGGACTAATATGTGACTATAAGACTTGTTCCTATGGAAATTCTGGGATCTGGACAATAGGGTCTGGGATTTTTGGAACCAAGCCATTTCTCAAGGGATTCGTATGAAACTTGGAATATAGGACTAATATGTGACTATAAGACTTGTTCCTATGGAAATTCTGGGATCTGGCCAATAGGGTCTGGGATTTTTGGAACCAAGCCATTTCTCAAGGGATTCGTATGAAACTCGGAATGTAGGACTAATATGTGACTATAAGACTTGTTCCTATGGAAATTCTGGGATCTGGACAATAGGGTCTGGGATTTTTGGAACCAAGCCATTTCTCAAGGGATTCGTATGAAACTTGGAATATAGGACTAATATGTGACTATAAGACTTGTTCCTATGGAAATTCTGGGATCTGGCCAATAGGGTCTGGGATTTTTGCAACCCAGCCATTTCTCAAGGGATTCGTATGAAACTCGGAATGTAGGACTAATATGTGACTATAAGACTTGTTCCTATGGAAATTCTGGGATCTGGCCAATAGGGTCTGGGATTTTTGGAACCAAGGGATTCGTATGAAACTCGGAATGCAGGACTAATATGCAGCTATAAGACTTCTGCCTATGGGAATTCTGGAATATGATCATTATGGTCTGGAATTTCGGGAACTAAGCAATTTCTCAAGCGAATCGTGCCTTTTAATTTAATCGTAATATTGGCCACAACGTCAAAGAATTTCACTCCAACCGCGCGTAAAGATTACACGCACATATTTTTTTAACAGCTCTTACCTCTCCTACTACTATCGACGCAACTGCATTACTATGTTTGTGCAGTGATATGATATATTTAATATGTACCCACCTCACAATAAATTGTTATGAACATTTCAATCAGCTTATAAATTATTTATTCGTTGTATGTGATGTGATTGATGATCATGGATGTGGTTTCAATAACATACAATCAAGCAGAGCAGAACGAAACAAACATATGCAGTAGTAGGCTGCGGTCAAGAATTCAGCCGCTGCGCAGTTTATGCTGCATTTTGGTCAAAAATTCACTTTTCAGCCAATGCATTAAAGAAAAATCGACTGCGCAGTTTAAGCAGCTACTTAAAATTGGATGCAAATAGCACAATGTAAATGTCAAATTGTCGCCCTACAAGCAGACTGTAAGTCGGTTCAAAATATAGCCACAATTTCGTGCATACCGACAGCCTGCCATTTTTTTGTGCAGCACAAGCTACGAAGCTTCTTAATTCTTTACCGCAGCCGTAGTGACTAGTGATAGTATAGTCTCTGTTCATTTTCTATCAGTGCTCTGCTCTGCTCTTTCTATCAACATTGCATAAAATGATACAGTGCTCTGTGAGAGAGAAAAAAAAATACAAATGTTACAAAAAAGAGCCAAGGCCATTCAAAAGTTGCCAGCGACGTAGCTGTTGCTGCTATTTCCTTTTCTTTTGGCTTATCTTATACTTAGTCATGTATACAGTAAGTTCGATTGCTGGTTTGATGTTCGATCGTAAGTTGGATGTCTGCCACTGAACAACGAATCAACCATCGACCATTGAGTCAAGCATCAAACATCATACATGGCATTAAGCATCGGTTCAAAATAACTATTCGATCAACTACAGAAATCAGAGAACAATGCAAAAGAAATTTAATGAGAAATAATTGGCCTGCATGTTTGAAAGCGACATTTCGAAGCATGGGCAGCACTACTCAGTACTCACTACTTTTCTCTTCTAATTTAATTTAAAACTACTCAAATTTTTTATGAGTTGAAACCAAAAGCTGCATTACTGTGTTTGGGCAGTAATTTGCAATATGCAGCAACATCACAGTTAGTGGTTATGAACATTAAAATTCGCTTATAAATAATTTATATATAATGTGATGTGATGAGCTACGGTGCAAGTCGTAGGACTTGTATTTAGTATAGAATTTTTTTTTAATATATCCGTTCTTGTTTATGTCCCACAGACAACAAGATCTTTGTTTTCTTTTCTTTCGTCCCGGACAGACGTTGTCACGCTCAAAACCCACGGCCGTAAGTCTTCAAATTTATTCACCTTGTCCGGTTCGGAGAAACTTCAAACTCAAAAGCTGATGTGAAATGCATAATCTTTGCAGTCGGCCAACATAACATACAGAAAAATTCTTCAATTACGTCTTTTGTATTACGCTGCTGTATTATATTTCTTTTCTAAATTATTTTTAAAGTACGCATCTTTGCACACATATGTATCACCGATTTCTATTAAAATTTGAAAGGTATCGTGCCGCAGGGCCTTCCATACCGCAGGGCCTTCCATTTTCAAATCGGGTTGGGTTCTATTTCGAGTAACTCCGACCTTTAAATTTCTTCATAATTAACCCGTTTTTATTAAAACTTTGCAGACATGTGTATCTCCGATTAGAGAATTAACATGAAAAATTTTAGTTTTTATTCGTTGGTTTTTAAAAAATAATTCTGCCTAATAATTTCTTATTCCAATCACTCGAAAACTAATACTCCTAATACTTAGAGATCACTTTAAAATGTCAACTAGTTGAGATTTTATCTAGTGAATTGCCAATGTACTGCATAAATATTTTGAATATTTACGCGAGCAGCAGCTGCGCAGAAGTAGAAACAGGTGGTGCAAACATTAACTTGGTATTTTTCAATTTAATTTTAAATCAACAGTCAAATTGCTGTCGTAGTTTACTATCCTTGCTATCATCGATGTTTTTTTATGTTACGACCCCATCGAGGTAGCGAACTGTGTAAGCCTTGCGGTGTTTAGATCGCAGTTACTTTTTTATTCGGCCTGGCAAAACACTTAAATGTCTCCGGCATGACACACATGCGGCGTGCGCCAGATGATGCGGTGCACACCTCCAATGCAGTCACAAGTTTTACCTTTTGTCAGAAATGCTCCTGGATGAATGATCTTTGGTTTTTACTTGTCTTCGATGCAGGTTTTTTTTTTAAAGAAATAATCAGCAACGATGCTACGATACTATAAAAACCTCATTGTTACATGCGTGATCTTCAAAGTGACTCAACTGTCCAACATCAGAACATTAGATTTTAAAGTCATCATAATAATATTTGGCGCGACAGACCGCCGGTGTGGTCCAATATTTTTGAACACAAATGGACCCACAATTTAAGCCTGTATCCGAAAGAAGAATTTGGAAAATTTCCATAACAGTTATACCTCTCGGACGTTTGTCGGACATTCGCGAGTCGTAGCACCGCGAAAAAGATTTTTGGTGTTTTTCGGGGATTCGATCATCAAACTTTGCCGCTCAATAGTCCAACGCACTAACCACTAGAGCAACAGCGCTGTTTACGTCAACAGTAATTTAAAGTAAAACAAAAAAACAATGACAACTGTGTCACCAATGATAACAACAGTAAAAGCCGAGCAGATGCTGTTAATAGGATAGGATAGATGCGAAAACAAAAAATTACACATTATTAATATGCAGCTAAAGAAGGAATCTCTGAATTGATTGGTACCTCTTAAAATGGGCTCAAAGGTATACTTGCGGGCATGAGTTATTGTGCCTGGAGTAATGCGGATGGAGTGACTGACGGACGAGAAGAACCTAGCTTTTTTCTATTAAACTTTGCCGGTTGTAATAGCAATAAAGCAGGGACAAGCAGGAAACTTTTCAGCAATATTCATGTAGTTTTTCGCACCACCACCACGAATTAAAAATACTGCCTCGTCTTCAATTTTAACGCTCATTCACAATGACATTCCAACTGTCAGCTCTATAGACAAGGCCAATCTGCTTGTTTCACATTTCGCAGCTAGCTCTACGCTACCAGATAGCGCGTTGTCGCCGCCTGTACTTGCAAGAGTTGAATCCTTGATGGGACAGATTTACTTTCGTACTCGTCAAGTGGCTAGACCCGCTAGAGTATTAAATGATTTCAACATTCATAAATCTGCTGGGCCTGATGGCATTGCCGCTATAGTTTTGAAGGGGTGTTCTTCAACGTTGGCATTACCACTGCGCAGACTTTTCCATTTCTCTTATTCTTCTGGAGTCGTCCCAAGGAATTGGAAAACAGCCTTTATCCAGCCTGTTCCTAAAAAAGGCGTAACGTCATCTCTTTCCGTACCGACCCATTGCCCTAACATCTATACTTTCCAAGGTCATGGAAACCCTGATCAATCGTAAGCTTATGCAATACCTTACATCACGTGAAATCCTTAGTGACCAGCAGTATGGTTTTCGTAGGCAAATTTCTACAGGTGACCTGATGGCTTATCTTACTGAAAAGTGGACCCAGTAAATTCACAAATTTGGTGAAAGTAAAGTTGTTGCACTCGTTATTTCCAAGGCATTTGACAGAGTCTGGCTTCAAGCTCCTTTGTCAAAAATGAATGCCTATGGAAATAATAACACCCTGCTCGATTGGAATAGTAACTACCTTTCTGACCGTTCAATTCAGGTTGTATTGAACGGATTCAAATCCAATGTTCACCGCATAAACGCCGGTGTTCCCCAAGGCTCTGTTTTGTTTACGACAGTCTTTCTGAGTCTCATTAATGATCTCCTAGCCGCCACTCCAAATCCAATCCATTCTTTAGCTGACGACAACACTCTTAGCTTTTCATATGATTTCACGCTTTCTGCACGCCCCTCTTCGTCGCAAGTGGAGCTTGAACAACAACGTATGTTAAGCACGTTAAATTCTGACCTTGACAGCATAGTGTTATATTATTTATTATAAAGTTATTATTGTAATAATAACTATTACTTGTTGTGAATTGTTATAGTTATATTATTATAACTATTATTATTATTATTTGATTGTTGATGTGCCCTTTATCAACTGGATAAAAACATATATTCATATACAAAAGGTATTGTAATGTGCCTGTATTAGCAAAGTGAATATTAACGGTGGATTATGGCATGGTCGCTACGTAATGGTTAGTCGTGATCGCCCAAACGCAGTTTTAATAGAAATAAACGTTTGTTCTATAGCTGACGACTAAAGAGAAATAACGCCCTAACAGAAGAGGTGTAAGAGGTGAGTCTAAGTGTTAACATAGAGAATATCCCACTACAGGCACCCGTTATAATATAGAAATACTGAATAACAATATAAGATATTCACAGTATGTAATCACATAATCACATAGAATAAGAATAATGTAAATGCGATCCAACTTCATATCTTGTTTACCAATTTCACAACATGATGAAATCATCTTGTTTACTACTTTAACATTCAAGGCCAATCTTATATCACAATACGAATTTTGTCAACATGTTTACCATCTTCAATTCAAGGCCAATCAATGATCAAAACGCCAGATGGTCAATTACGACGAATTTAGATATCTATTCAAAACATGCTAGAACATGAAAACAACCTTATCTCAAATCAGATCTAAGACAATAACATGTTTACGTCCTCAAAGACGAAAACAAGTTCAAAGTCCAAAACTATTTCACAACACAAGTTGGATCACATAACAAAATAAGTATATAGAAATAAGTATAAAAGCAGAAGCATTAAGTATCCGGGATTCATTAAGTATCCAACATTCATTCAGTATTGTTTAACGGATTGTATTATTAACACTTCCATTCTACAAATTTATACACAGTGATACAGGATATAGAATCATTCAATAAAGATATTGTCTTAAATAATTTTCTTGTGACTTGTAATATTATTTTAATAAAGAAAGATCTTTTTTAAAATTTACTAAGTTACATTGAAAACATAATTGGCGCAGTCGGTGTAGGATAGTGCTAGTCAACTAAGACTTATTTTTTTTAAAAAATTTAAAGCACTCCACAACAACAAAAGTGAAAAAATAAAATTTCTACAGCAGAAGTGCAGAAATTTTACAAATATTTTTACGAAAATTATTGCATTATTCGCATTAATAGTGAACAAAATTTCTACGAAAATAATTGCATTATTTGCAATAATAGTGAAAAAAAATTCTACAGCAGAAGTGCAGAAATTTTACAAATATTTTTACAAAAATAATTACATTATACACAAAAATAAGTGAACCATTTTTATAAACATTTTTACAAAAATAATTACATCATTTACAAAAATAAGTGAACCATTTTTACAACAAAAATAATCGCATTATTCACAAAATTAAGTGAAAAATTTTACGAACATTTTCTACAAAATAAAGAACATTAACAAAATAAACTATTGGTCAAATCAACATAAAGAAGACGAATCAAAGACAATTATCCGCAGCATCATTAGAAGACAAATAAAAGACGATTACTCACAATATTACTAGAAGACAAATTAAAGACGATTCAACATAATAAATTAA
This sequence comes from Nephrocerus scutellatus, assembly GCA_947095585.1. Classification (NCBI taxonomy): domain Eukaryota; kingdom Metazoa; phylum Arthropoda; class Insecta; order Diptera; family Pipunculidae; genus Nephrocerus; species Nephrocerus scutellatus. Next base: position 44,607,947 of record OX352763.1, read on the forward strand.
CAAAGAACATCAATCAATATTTATCATCAAATTGCTGATCTGAAAATTAAATCAAGGTGAAATCATAGACATTTTTACTATTAAAAAATATATACACGCAATTTAAATAATTTTAACAAATAAAATCTACAATTTTTATTATATATATAAAATATAAGGTTACTTTATTTTTTTTTATTATTACAAACAAATATTTAATAAAATCAAAATGGAAAATCAAGTAAATAATTTAATGCAAGAAAATAATATTATCTTAGAAAATAAAATAATCCTAAATCCTATTAAATACCTAAACGCCCTTCCTTACTTTGACGGAAATTCGGACAACTTATTAACATTCACTAATTTAGTAGACAGAATAAATCCGCTATTAATAACTTACGATGACCTTTCTCAATATTTATTTTCGGACATAATAAGAAGCAAACTTATCAGAAAAGCTAGAGAAGTAATAGAAATTAATACCCAAGCCATTGCTTGGAATGATATAAAAATCGTTTTACAAAATAACTTTGCCGAAAGACGTAGTGTAGAACAACTTTTCGACGAATTGAGAGGTGTTACTTTCAAAAACAATGTTTTAGGTTTTTTCAACGAAATAAAAGATAAACTACGAAAATTAAATAACAAAACTTTATTAGTAACTGGCCCTGGTAAAATAGCGAACGAATGTTCATTAAATAACATACGTACTGCACTTGATATATTTAAAAATAAAATACCTGAACCAATGAAAACAATTCTAATTTGTAGAAATCCTGAGAATTTAGAATCAGCAATTGATATACTTAGTCAAACAGGCTACGCAGATCAATCAAATCCAGAACCATTCTATAATCACAATAATAATAGGAAAATACGTTATAATAATAATTACAATAAAAATAATAATTTTTCTCCAAATAAACAAGAATATGGAAATAAATACCAACAAAACCCAAACAGAAATGAACATCTTAACAATTATAGAAATGATAGCTATAATAATTATAGATCCGACCAATATCAGAATAGGAACAGGCAGTTCAACAATTATAGAAATGATAGCTATAATAATTATAGATCCGATCAATATCAGAATAAGAACAGACAGTTCAATAATTATAGAAATAATAGTTATAATAATTATAGACAACCAAATTATCATCAATTCACAAGTGACATTCCAAATAATTTGCCTGATATCCAACAAAATCAAACTGTCGAACCTATGGACATAAATAAATGCGAAACAAGCGAAAATTTTCACTTACAAGCCTCGGAGGAGATTTACCATATGTAAAAATCAAATCTAATAAAAATCCATTAAAATTTATTATCGATACTGGAGCAACAAACTCTATTATAAATCCAGGTCTTTGTAATCCTAAATGGAAAGTACCAATTAATAAAATTCAAATTAAAACACTACAACATAATATAAACGTAACTGAAAGAGTATCAGTTCCCCTTTTTAAAGAATTTGGTGATCTCAAGCAAAAAATTGACTTTTTAGTCTGCGCGTTCCATGACAAATACGACGGTATTATTGGAAACGACATACTAAAACGATTTAACGCTAAAATAGATTATAAACATAATCTATTAGAAATCAATGGACAAACTATACAAATGTTGTTTGAAAGATCAAACAAACATACTGTACAGTTATTGGTGAATCAACAAGAAGGATTAGTTTACCTCAAGAAGCAGAAGTTCTTGAAAAACGAAATAATTTTTGATGAAGGAATTTACAATGTTGAAAATCATAAGATTGAAGTTCAAACGAATGTAAAATGCCAAGGTCCATTTGAAATAAATCCAAATGAAATTGAAGAAGTTAATATAAAAAATTTCTCTATAATAGAAGAATATAATAATAAATTATTAACGGAACAAATACGAACTCAACATCTCAACGCAGAAGAGAAACAAAAATTATTGAAAATAATAAACCAATATTCAAACATTTTTTATCAAGAAAATTCAAATCTCTCTTTTACAAATGCAATTAAACATGAAATACGTACTACTGATAATGTACCAATAAACGCGAAGTCATACAGATATCCTTACATACATAAAGATGAAGTCAAAACCCAGATTCAAGAACTCCTCAAAAATAATATTATAAGGCCGAGCCATTCGCCTTATTCAGCCCCTGTGTGGATTGTACCGAAAAAGGTCGACGCCAGTGGAAAACAAAAGTGGAGGCTTGTCATAGACTATCGTAAACTAAATGAAGTTACAATAGACGACAAGTACCCTCTACCAAATATTGATGATATATTAGATAAACTGGGCAGATGCCAGTATTTCACAACCCTTGATTTAGCTAAGGGATTTCATCAAATAGAAATTGAGGAAAAAGATATTTATAAAACAGCCTTTAGCGTAGAAGGAGGACATTATGAATTCTTAAGAATGCCATTTGGACTGAAGACAGCCCCAGCGACATTTCAAAGACTTATGAACAATATCTTAAAGGATTATATCAATAAGATTTGTTTAGTCTATCTGGACGACATTATCATCTTCTCTACTTCAATACAAGAGCATATACATTCAATCAATTTAATATTTAATTGCTTAAGGAAAGCAAATCTAAAAATTCAATTAGATAAATCAGAGTTTCTAAAGAAAGAAACAGAATTTCTTGGACACATTGTGACACAAAACGGAATAAAACCAAATCCAAAAAAAATAGAATGCGTAAATAAATTTCCAATACCCAAAACTACGAAACAAATTAAACAATTTTTAGGACTAACGGGTTATTACAGAAAATTCATTAAAGACTATTCATTAATAGCAAAGCCAATGACATTATTCTTAAAAAAGAATGCTAAATTAGACATTTCAAATATAAAATATCAAGAAAGTTTTAACACACTTAAAAAATTATTAATAAATGATCCAATATTAAGTTATCCCGATTTCAATAAAAATTTTACCCTTACAACAGATGCTAGTAATTATGCTTTAGGAGCAATACTTTCTCAAAATAATCATCCGATATGTTACGCTAGCAGAACATTAAATGAACATGAAATAAATTACAGCACCATTGAAAAAGAACTATTAGCAATCGTCTGGTCAACAAAATATTTTAGACCATATCTTTTTGGACGTAAATTTACAATCGAAACCGATCATAAACCTTTAACTTGGCTTTTCTCATTCAAAGAACCAAATTCAAAACTAGTAAGATGGAGACTAAAACTATCCGAATTTGATTATGAAATCACATATAAAAAAGGAACCAAAAATAAAAATGCAGATGCACTCTCCCGAATAGAAATAAATCTTACAGAAAGAAATGAAGAAAATAGATCAAACATATTTGCACTTAGTACATCCCCTTTAAATATATTTAAAACACAAATAGCAATCTTTAAAATTACTTCCGGTTCATTAAGAATTAAACAAATAAAAATTTTTAATAAAAATAGAAAAGTTATTTATATCAAATCACTGGATGAAGAAACAGCATTAATACTCTTAAAATCGCATTTTAACCCAAAATCCTTAAACTGTCTTTATGCAGATAACGAAGAATTTATAAAAACATTAGAAGATGTTTATCAAAAATATTTTGCAGACCAAGGACAATTAAAAATTATTAAAACTAACAAATTCCTAAAAGATATAACAGATGAAGAAGAATTATTTGAAATCATAAAAAATGAACATCTCAGAAATAACCACAGAGGAATCATAGAAGTATACAAAGAACTATTCTTAAAATTTTATCATCCAAAGTTCAATATTAGAATAACCCAATTTATCAACAATTGCGAAATATGTAATTTAGAAAAATATGATCGAAATCCAATTAAAAATAAATATCAACTAACGGAAACCCCTTCAGCACCAAACGAAATTATTCATGCAGACGTTTTCTATTCACTTGAAAAACAACTCTTTGTCACGTTCATAGATAAATTCAGCAAATTCGCTCAAGCAATAAAAATCACAGCAAGAACATGGACAGAATTTAAAAGAAGCATTCTAACGTTAATCGCTGCTATTGGACCAATAAATAAATTAATTGTAGATAACGAGCTAGGATTTAAAGCTCTTCCACTTAAAGAATTTTTACAAAACGAAAACATAGAAATTCATTATACCTCAAATTATAACCACACATCCAATTCAGATGTAGAAAGACTACATAACACAATCAATGAACACATTAGATTATTAAGGCATGATCCAAACACAAATAATAATACTGTTGAGGAAAAGATATTAAAAATTATAAATTATTATAACAATACCATACATTCAACTACTGATAAAAAACCAATCGATTTTAAAAATGGAAAAATACATAACAACGAATATGATTCTATTAAAGATAAAATAATCAAGAAAAAACAAACTTCCATAAATAAATTAAATAAAGAAAGAGAAGATTTAGAAATACAACCAGGAACTACTTTCATTAAAGAAACACGCGGTGGAAAAAATCACACGAAATTCAGAAAACTTGATGCAGAAAAAATAGACGAAAATCATATAATCGATAAACGAAATAATTTAAAATATTATAAATCACACATCAAACGGAAAAAGAAATATCAAAACTACAATTCACCAACAATTAAAACAAAAGGAAAAACACATAAAAGTAACTCATAAACTAAATAAAAAGGACATTACTAAGATAGAAAAAGAAATAAATTACATAGAACATATTTATCAAATTAATTATGACATCAATCTTTTCCGACATCACATAGACGACATAGAACAAATTATTCTAACAAGCAAACTTGGTATACTTACAAGAAATATTTTAACAGAAAAGGAACTAAAACTAGCTAAAAATATCCAAGGACTTAAAGACACAAAAATAGCCGTAATATTCGAATATGAACTTATTATAATAATCCTCTTAATACCCGAATATTCTAACTCCTCATATTCCACTATTATCATTGAACCAATGCCAAACAAAAACAATAGAAAACATATTGAAGAAATTACTATAAAAACTAAAGAACAAACCTATTTTCATACATCTTATATATCCATAATTTTCATACTAATAATCATATTATCAATTTATAAACTTTTAAAATATAAGAAAATATCAATATGTAAAGCTACTACTTCGTCGGAGCCTCAGGCTAGCGGTGGGGGTGTTAACATAGAGAATATCCCACTACAGGCACCCGTTATAATATAGAAATACTGAATAACAATATAAGATATTCACAGTATGTAATCACATAATCACATAGAATAAGAATAATGTAAATGCGATCCAACTTCATATCTTGTTTACCAATTTCACAACATGATGAAATCATCTTGTTTACTACTTTAACATTCAAGGCCAATCTTATATCACAATACGAATTTTGTCAACATGTTTACCATCTTCAATTCAAGGCCAATCAATGATCAAAACGCCAGATGGTCAATTACGACGAATTTAGATATCTATTCAAAACATGCTAGAACATGAAAACAACCTTATCTCAAATCAGATCTAAGACAATAACATGTTTACGTCCTCAAAGACGAAAACAAGTTCAAAGTCCAAAACTATTTCACAACACAAGTTGGATCACATAACAAAATAAGTATATAGAAATAAGTATAAAAGCAGAAGCATTAAGTATCCGGGATTCATTAAGTATCCAACATTCATTCAGTATTGTTTAACGGATTGTATTATTAACACTTCCATTCTACAAATTTATACACAGTGATACAGGATATAGAATCATTCAATAAAGATATTGTCTTAAATAATTTTCTTGTGACTTGTAATATTATTTTAATAAAGAAAGATCTTTTTTAAAATTTACTAAGTTACATTGAAAACATAATTTCTAAGCAGTGACTGCTACAATACTCACACTGCGCATATCGCTAGGGCAACAGGCAGTGCTAAACCAATGAGAACCCTTCAGTTTTTAGGTTGAAAAGTAATCTCGTTTATTTTGTAAAAATCTTCTCCTTTTATAAAATTTCTTACAACTAAAAATTTAGGAATATAATGATATACATAAAGGTTGCATCGGCATCGATTCACATGAAATATCTTACATTATGTGTTAGAATAGGGCACAATGCAAATGCCCTACTTCTTCTATTTGAATTACGTTGTCGCCTATGAACTTTCTTTGTTTTGGTATTGCTATGTTGTAATATTTTGTTCTAATTATAGATCCATGGAAATGCATATTTATTGTATTGCTATACACTTGTGTGTATGCCTCGGTATATTGTATACGGGAGGTTTCTAGATAACAATTCCTCCCTTCTTTAGATAAGAATATTATGCTTATGTTTGTAAAAATATAAATGATGCGTGTGAATTTCATTATTTGATTATTCTTTGTATTTGATAATTTAGGGAGATTTTTATGTAACAATAGCAACGTGGGGACTACATAATAGACTTGAATTTAACGTTTCTAAAACGCATATATTCGCCCTAAACTACAATATAACTGCATTGTTTGGGCAGGTGCCCCCAAGCCCACATTGCACATACTAGACAGAGTTCAGAACCACGCGATAAACCTTATTGGTGACGTAAATAATGCGAAAACAATCGAACCGCTTGAACATCGTAGGAGTGTTTCCTGCTTGTCACTGTTTTATCACTTTTTTCACAAGCGGTGTTTAAAAGTAATAGCCAGATGCATCCCGCCCATTCTCGAACCCATTCGAGGCCCATTAGGCCTATCTTCGGACGTACTAAGGAATTCAGAGATTCCTTCTTCAGCCGCACTACAGTTATGTGGAATGAATTGCCCGATTCTGTGTTTCGCATTTATATGGTCTGCATCTGCAGTCATTTAAGACACGCGTGCATAGACATCTCATCTTTTCCTCTCCCTAATTTCCTAACGCCCACACTGTGCTAAGCACTATAAGGGTGCAAATCCCTTTAGCGTGTGCAAAAAAAAACAAAAAAAACAACCCATTAAAATTTTTCATGTACATTCTCTAATAACCAAAAGTATATTGAATGTATATTAAATATGCTGAAATACAAAAACACATACGAAGCTCTGCAACCCAACAACAAAACAACCCCAATCGTAAAGAAAGCAAGCAGCGCTGCCCACGCACACAGAACACAGTCATTATGTATATATTGGGGAAAAAATTTGTTTGGGAGCCCCCTGACCCCGCGGCTCGATTACACTCAAATTTTAATAGAAATTATTGTCATCGGAAATATACATAAGTGCAAAATTTAAATAAAATCGGGCTTTAGGAAGTGGGTTAAAAATTTATCACAAGATTCTGCCCACCAGCGAGCTAGCCAGCCAGCCACGGACACGCGAAGTTAATATAGAGAATTTAAAAACAAACACGAAGCACTACAACCCAACAACAAGAACAACCCCAATCGTAAAGCAAGCAGCGCTGCCCACAGATCACTCTCAAATTATAGAAAGTACTGTAACCGGAAATATACATGTGTGCAAAATTTCGCTAAAATCGGGATTTTGGAAGTGGGTTAAAAATTGATTACAAGAGCTGACTAGCCAGCCACGGGTACGCGAAGTTAATATAGAGAATTAAAAAGTTTCCAACTAAAGTTGGTCAACAATGAGAATCGTAGGGTATTCAGATTTCGAGAAGGTTACATACTTCAAATATGTCCATGTACCAATGATGGCCTTTTTTGTGGTGATTCTAAATGATGGACCTAACCAGAATCACACAAATTCAAAGATGAGTGTAGCACATAAAGCAGTATAATATGAATTAACCAATAAGCGTACACCTACCTAACTGCTAAAAAGTTCATTGAGTTGGGTGTCGTCATCAGAAATTTTTTTGTATTGGCTCATACAGAGTGAATACTTATTGCTGAATGCCAAAGATCTTGAAACTTGAAACACAAAATACACATTTCGAACAACAAAAGTGACATAAATTCTGCAAAAAATTCGCAGCATTACCTCGATCTTGATACGTGATTTGAATTTAACCGCAAAATCTAAAAAGTTTACCTCATTTGCATGCACAACAAGTTACGGTAGAAATGTTTGACTGATAGATGTAGCGCTGATCGTATTTGAGCCAAGCTAACACAATGTTGTATATAGGATTGGAACTTCTTTGGTAATCTGTATGGTGTTAAAAGAGTAAATAGTGAAGTGTGGTAGCAGGTAGAAGCTAGTTTAATGCATTTTTTCATTTATAGGTCTAAGTGTAAGATAACATCACTGCAAAAGTTTAACCTTCAACCAAAAAAAGATTCTATTTTTTTTATTATTTCAAATCCATTCGAAATACCTGCTTAGCATTCGTAAAATAGTGGACCTTGAGAAGGTATCAGCTAATTTGATTCTATTCCGATTCAAATACGGTGTGCGCTAGAGGAGATGTTTGGCTTGGAATGTGTAAACACCGCCGATTCGGAGATAACAATACATTTAACAATTCTTCGATTGTACTCGACTAAAGACGTTTAAAGAACAGGAAAGAATTACTAATGAGTATTTGTTTTATTCTTTTAACACGACAGGTACTCATTAGTACGGCTCAATCGTCAATATTTAGGTACATAGGAATGGTAATATGTTTGTCGGCAATATGCTTCCTATATTAATAATACTATTATTTAGCACAGACCGTTGTGGTGCAGAGCTTAGCTTCTCGCAGCCAATCGTGTGATGCGCGTTTTATTTTTGCACACAAGATGGAAGGGACCTTCCATTTAAAACCATATCCGATATCCGAAATAGAAGCTTTCCATGACAGTTATTACTATCGGACGTTTGGAAGACATTCGCAAGAAGTAGGGTCGTGAAAAAGCTTTTTTGTGTTTTTCTGGGATTCGAACTTCCCGCTCAGTAGTTCGATACACTACTGTTACAATTGAGCCACGGCGACCATATTCCTATATTACCTAATCCTAATATTCGAAGCAGCAAATAAAAGTGTAAAAAGTTATCGGTATTCGGATACATCTATAATCAGGGCAACGGTCATGTGGGGCCTCATAAAAAAATTTTAAAAAAATTAACCCGATTTTCTTCAAATTTTATATACGTGTGTATCTCCGATGGACAACACTTATTGTAAAAATTTTACAGGCGCCGGGCCCTGGAGTCGTGGGGCCTCATACAAATTTAATTTGGAGCGCCTCATACAAATTTTGCACACGTGTGTATTTCCGGAGACAACACATTCTATTAAAATTTGAGGCCCCTCGGGCCGCGGGGTTGGTGGGCTCTCATACAAAATTTTTAAAAAATTTACCCGATTTTCTTCAAGTTTTATACGCATGTGTATCTTTGATAGACAACACTTTCTGTAAAAATTTGGAAGTGATCGGGACCCTGGGTCGGGGGGCACCTATACAAATTTTATGAAAAAAGTTCTCGATTTTCTTCAAATTTTATACGCATGTGTCTCTGATGGACAAAACTTTTTGTAAAATTTGTGAAGCGATCGTGGCCCGGGGTCGGGAGGCTCCCATAAATTTTTTTTTAACTACCAATTTTTAACGCACTTCCTAAAGCCCGATTTTCCTGAAATTTTTACACATGTGTATTTCCGGTTACAATACTTTCTTTTAAAATTTGGAAGTGATCGGGCCCTGGGCTCGTGGCGCTCCCATACAAATTTTAAATTTGAATTATATCAAATTATTATAGATTCCCTCGAACATTTTCTTATACATTGTACAGAAGAGATAAGTCTTAATGTATTTTTGTAGTATCGAAAAAAATAAATAAATTGGCATTAGTATTAAAAAAATCATACACGTAAAAGTCTCCTCATTTTGTCTCCATGTTGCCACAAATAGCCACCTTGTTTAAGGTGTACAAATCGCTTTGGCGTGTTATATGTAATGATTTTTTTCCGAAAAAAAACCCAATTAGTTATTGCTGCAATAAAGAATCGTGATTTATCCAGTCAATAAAATTAATTAAAATAATAATTGCCCGAAGAAAGGCAAAAAATCATTAATATCTAAATAATTGTGCTGTTAATACAACTACAACACACAAAAGAATATATAAATATTCGAGTTTTAACAATTTTACGTTTTAATCGATAATAATAATGAAAAAAAATATGCAGCATCCGTTTGGGCGTTCAATCAGTTTGCGGACTTCGTATTGTGTAAGTGTTATTTATTTATTAAATGTTTCTAAATAGTTTCAACTCCTCGCAATTCAATCAATTAAATCCTTCAATATCAAATAAATTAAGTTGTTTATAAAAAATGTAAATTTATTAATGCCTCTCCGTGCTGGGAAATAACTTGATACTAGACAGACAGGTTTGGGATTTTGAAAGTTAAAAACTGCGCGGTGGTGCCACTTTGTCTATTGCGATTTGCACATGGAGTGAGATGATCAGCTGTTGCATTCAGAAAATATAATACTACAGCAAAAGCAAATACATAAATGAAAATAATATCTTATTGTTATTGCATCGAAGAATCAGTCAGTGGTGATGTTAAGGTAATTAAGTATGAATATGCACGTGAAGCGGGGTTAGCTCATTCGTACAGGTCAAACAGCTATCGTAAATTAAGCTACATATAATAAAATTAGGAATGTTTTTAAATTGCATTTTAAATAATTTCCGCTCAAAATTCTAAGCGTAATTGACAGTTGCTATGATTGAGTAGAGTAGAAATACTCTATTTAACGCAAAAGCCATACAGCAATAACAATTTACCAACAGAATATTAAAATCATAGCTATAGATGTGACAAATATAATGACATGATATCCTGCACGCACTAATAAAGTGGTGGAATTTCGAACCTCTCGTGAAACATGGAACAAAAGAATGATTTTATATTTTTTTTAATGGGTGTTTTTTATTTGCTTAGATAGAACTTACTGATGGGTTAGCTGCCAAACGAGCTGTCATACTGCGCTTACGGCTCAGTATACTCTGGCAGTCATCATTATAGACGTTTTTGTGATTTTATGGCGCACGTAATCGCCCATCGAAGCAAGCCATCCGTCGAGCTATGGATAGATTTCGTACCTCATACTCTCTAAATAATACAATAACTCCAACACGCCGAAGGAATGTTCGCACTGAAGAGAATATTGCCGCTGTAAACGAAAGTGTTCTCGAATATACAAATTTATCGATTCCTCGTCGGTGGCAGGAAGTGGGGCTCTATCCGTCCACTACGTGTTTAAAAAAATATGGATGACATTTATCCGGACGAGATGTGGTTTCAACAGGATGGCGCTTTGTGGCATACGGTGATGGCAACCATCGAATTATTGATAAAAAGATATAAAAGTTCTTCTCTCACGCGGACCAACGGTATCTATCGTCGCTTTGAGGATAGAGAAAGACAAAATGAACTGGTAAGGCTGAAGGCCTTGCTAAAAAATTGTAAGGCGCTCATGAGCCAACAGTTTCGGAATAGCATCAATGACTTTAGCGGCAAAAAATCCAAAACATTCAAAGATCCGATTCGAGGATCATGTTTCCGCATAATAATTGTATCTTTAGGCCGCGAGCCAGGGTTGCTATTCCGGAACTGAAGGTTCCAGTTTTCAGAGTCATTCTTACAACATGCCGGGATTTCACCAAGTGCAATACGTAGAGTCGGTGATGATTTTGTCATCGACTCCAACGTTGACAAATTCAGCCTTATCTGTAGCCATTTTGAGGCTATTCATTCTGGTGCTGACGAATCGGGCAGCAACATCATTACAATTTATTGAACAACTTCTACTTTCCGAGCATGCAGTTACCAAACTCATCTCAGATATCAATTGGCATCTATATGAGAAGAGGTGCCTAGATTTGAGTGTTCCAAATCCTGTGTGGCGATACTGCATGGCTATACCTGAACGCGATAAAAAGATGACAGCAGAAATATGAGAGATCTTTATTGGTGGCTTGACTGGGGTGACTAAAGATTGACACAGACTGACTTAACGATCATTGCAATTTTTAATAAAAAAATTATATTGTTGAATTGTTAAAATACTAAATGTACTTTGTTTATATCTGATTATAAATGAGTTATTTTATTTATTTATGTATCGAGTGCTTGATAAGGCTTTTTTACTAGAAAACAAAAATTATTGTCCTGTATTTGTTTATTGTACATATTGTAAAAGGAATAATTTGATTGAATAAATAAACATTTAAAAATGCAAAAAAAACCATCGAATTATTGAAATCAGAATATGGCGATAAGTTAATTCCTGATAATCCTGAAGCCACGGGGCCACGTTAGTTTTGAGTTTTTTTTTACAATTTTAAGTTCTATTGGGCATAAAATAAAACCCTTTATAACAAAACACTCTTTTACTCGCATACTTATCTTGAATCTTATAGATTCAAAAATTATGTTTATTTATATAATTTGTGTTGTGCATAAAATAAAACCCTTTATAATAAAACACTCTTTTACTCGCATACTTATCAAAAATTTTGTTCATTTATAATAATATTCGGCGCGACAGACTGTTGCGTTGCCTCCACATTATTGTACTGCATCATATACCTTTTGTATTTAAGCATTATCCTACTTCCCCCACCAGCTTGATGGTCTTTTATATTTAAGAACAAACGATGACGCTCCTACACAACATCAAAATGAAACCATATAGCATATATATTTAGCATTAATAAGAAAACCTAGTTAATCCAAAAGTACGCTTATTGAGCTGCTACAGGATTTTCGCCCAAAAGTGGAGTTATGAGATTTTCTTGTCCTCAGTTCAGTTAAAAACAATAAAACGTTTAAAATTTTTTGTATTTTGTTTCATTGGTTAACATAAACTATATCTGTGTCATCCTGATTACGTGTTTCTATGTACATACGAGTACATTGGGTGGACAGTACATGGAACACATAAAACAATAACACGTTTAAACACATTTATTTTACACATAAAATCGAGGCGCGGCAAATTAAAAACTTTAATTTTGCCACAAAGTACCACACCGACCAATAAAATGTTTCGTTCCATCAAAATGCATAATATGTTATTAGACTACAACAAATCAATTTTCTTTCCGTCATTTAAAAAAATTAAAGAAATATTTAAAAAGAAATTTTAAAAAACGACACTAGTTTTGTACGTTACAGTATAAACAGAAAGGAGGAGTACAAGTATAAAACAAAAAAAGGAACACATCTAAAAGATGGTGCATTTATTTATTGTACACGTTTGTTGAATTTTGATGTTATTGCTTTGTTATTGTAATATTTTATAATTTATTACAATAATGTACAAAAATGAATACAACGTCTCTGAGTAACACAAGTAAATACTTGTGATTTCTCCATAAGTATTTTTTATTTGGTCAATGTACGAGGCATTAGAAGTATGAAATGAGTGGCTCCTGCTTGTATGATTTTGTCCACCCAATTAATCCATTTTATATGTTTTAGATAAAATACGATGCCGTGCAATGCAACCCACCTAGAGGCTGTCAGTGGGTAAGACATCATGTCACGCCTGATATTGATAATCACTGGATAAATTCTGATTTTTTAAAAATACGATAGATTCATACACAAATTAATAACGTAATTACTTACAAAATATACTACGTGCTTTTCAATGGAAATTGATAATAGCATCGCATCGATGATTGTTTTCGACATCACCCTCACCGACAGTTGTGATTAGTCAATTAGTCACTACACAAATTTGAATTCGATTGCCCAAAACACAATCTGTTACCTTTATGTTCATTAACGTTCATCAACATTTGTAACTTTGCGAGTAATACAATAACCATATTGCTGATTTTTGCAAAGTAATAATTACAACAGTAATAATTGCAACATCCAGATTCACGATGAGGCGTCGAGACAAGTCCACGATTCACTTGTGGTGTCTAGTCCTACACCAAAACAAGTACAGACGAACGTCCCCATTTCCGGGAATCCACCAAAAAAACATCTAATGATAATGATAAGCTAACCACCAGAAGCCATCCATTCGTCAACCATAATCACCATTCAATGATCAACCTCTACAAAGCGCGACCACACAAAAAAAATGTGGCCACAACACGACTTTCTTTTACGGACGGGGTCGGAATTTTCAGTAAATATGTATTAAATTTTTTTTTCGATTTTTCTGACTCAGGAGATACGGAAATCTGCAAAAATCCCGAGTTCGAAAATGTTCATGATTACTATGCTTCCTTTTACTATGAAATAAAATAAAATTAAAAATTATAGTATGTACATAATTATAGTTAATAAATATTACAATACCCATTGTTATCGTCGGCAATACAAACAGACGGAAGGATGGCATTCGGAGTTGGACCAAGAAGGGTAACCTCCTAACTCCTCCACCATTGTCCATCGGCCCACTGTGATAATGACCATGTGACTGTGGGTGAGAACACCCATTCCGCCGTGCCAGAACTCGTATGACCACAGAACGATCCCCAAAAAACGCAAAGCTATCGTGGGCTTATTCGGGACACTGAGGGAACGACCTACCAAGGAAGCGGGCCGTCTGCCATCCACAGCCCGACAAGGTCCAAGATGTGAGAATGAATCCAACCGAAGTTTCGCACTGTCACCCACAATCCGATCCCATACATACAGTGCAGGAAACTACAAAAAAATTCACTGCACCACTAAGCCAGAAATCCCAAAAACGCTTCTGTCAACAGACCTAGTATTTTACGACAATAAACGGGGAGAGATCCCAAGTGAAGTTCAGCCGAAACACGAATATAAGGAACGTGCGCCCAATCCGAAAGTAAGCAGAGGGTGTGACGCTCAAAATTTTTCAGTCAATTTTGGAACAAACGTATTATTTTTTGTAACACCTTTGTTTTATTATAACTTAGTTATTTTTTTTACCTTAACATTTTTTTACTCTGACAAGCTTTAAGGCCTCTCCGCAGAACTACTTATCATCCACTCTACCGAGCAACGGATGCTCATTTGGACAAATTCTCGTTCTAAAAGAAACTTTTTAATATCGCATTACAAAAGCAAGAGCGGCATTTATTTCTCTCAGCTGGCTTACGCACACTTCATAAGAAGTGATGTGAAGATTATCTGTTATTCGGGCGAATTCAAGAATGGATAATGTCATTCTTGATCACCCTAGAAATCATATCGCTATCCAACGACAAGCCTTATTTTCCGATCGGAATGCCTTTTATATTTCGGGATTAGAGATGTCGGCGGTTGATTTTCCTTATTTCGCCGAACATTCCCTAACAAATAGTTGTGTACCATTCAGAATTCAGCATTCTTTTTTTTATATATATAATTCGCGCACGCTTAAAGGGGTTCGCACCCTTATAATGCTATATGCTTGGCACAGCGTGGGCGTTAAGGAAAACGAGGAGAAAAGAGGAGATGTCTATGAGCTTGTGTTTTGAATGTCTGTGGATCATATTGATGTGGAAAGACAGAGCTTGGCAAAACATTCCAAATACGTGTTGTACGGCTGAAGAACGAATCCCTGAAGTTAACTGTACGTTCGAAAATGGGCAGAGTATTTTACATACGTGTTGTAGGAATGAAGATCGAATCTCTGAACTTAACTGTACTTCCGAAGATTGGCTTGAGGGTAAACTGATGAGCATTCTACGTTGCACCAATGGACATTTTGGACGACCTTTATGAAATTCGCCGTTGAGCGAACTGCGCCCACGATTGAATTCTGTAAACCATCGATAAACGAACGTTTCCTGCTTGTATCTGTTTTACCGCTTCTTCTTATTATAGCAATACTCAAGAGGAAAAGCCAGTTGCATGAATTCGACTGCAATACTCGTGGCACTCTAAATGCTCATCAGCACACCAAATCTTGTGTTAAATTTTTAGCCCACTTCCTAAAGCCCGATGTTATTGAAATTTTGCACACATGTGTATCTCCCATGACAACACTTTCTATTAAAATTTGGGTACCCTTCGGGCCGCGGGCTCGGGGGGCTCCCATACAAATTTTTTACAAAATTTACCAGATTTTCTTCAAATTTATACACATGTTTATCTACGATGGACAACACTTTTTGTAAATATATGGGAGTGATTGGGACCCGGGGTCGGGGGGCACCCACACAAATCTTATAAAAAAAAGAACCCGATTTTCTTCAAATTTTATACGCATGCGTATCTCTGTTGGGCAACACTTCTTGGAAAATTTAGAAGTGATCGGACCCCGGGGTCGGGAGGCACCAATACAAATTTTATAAAAAAAAAGTACCCGATTTTCTTCAAATTTTATGCACATGTGTATCTCCGATGGACACCACTTTTTGTAAATATTTGGGAGTGATTGGGCCCTGGGGTCGGTGGGCACCCATACAAATTTTATAAAAAAAAGTACTTGATTTTCTTCAAATTTTATACACATGTGTATCTCCGATGGACACCACTTTTTGTAAATATTTGGTAGTGATCTTCTGATTTTTTTAAAATTGTATACGCGAGTGTATCTCTGACGACAACACATTTTGTAAAAAATTTGGCGTGATCGGGCTTCGGTGACGGAAGGCCCCATTAAAATTTTGAAAAATTTACCCGATTTTCTTCAAATTTTATACACACATGTTTAATCCTATGTACAACGCTTTTTGTAAAAAATTTTGAAGTGACCCTAAGGCCGAGGGGCCTCCATATAAATTTTTAAAAATTCGATTTTCTTTAAACTTTATATACATGTGTATCTCCGATGGAAACACTTTTTGTAAAACTTTTGGAGTGATCAGGATAAGGGGCCCCATTTGCACTTTGTGTTTCAATTAGAGAATTTACACGAAAAATTTTAATTTTTTTTTAAATTAGCAAACGCTTTAAAGAACTTGCACCCTTTTGGCACAGAGTGGGCATAGACAAAGTATTAGAATATCAGAAGAGTGGTTTAATGTTAAGATCACATCCGAGCATCACAAAATTAAACCCAGACCCTCAGGTATTAAAAGATATTAGTTGCTGTTGAATCTGACAATCGTGGTGTCAATCATCATCAGTTCTGGAACTAATTTATTACATTACAACTCCAAGTACTTTTGCCCACATATAATCACTGCACCTTGCCAATGTCTGGTGTACCAATATGTTTTACCAAAAGTTTTACAATTTTCAATATAAAAAAATGCTGCGCAATTTGCATATTTGTCTCGTAATTTATCGTTTGGATTTTTTAAGTTGTTAAGCCATCTCAGGTAACAGAGTGAAATTGATCCCAAAAAAATTATGTTTATTTGTTAAATGTTTTCGCGCACGCAGCTGCGCTAAATGAAGCAGCATTTCTGCACGTTTTTTTGTCCAAAATCAAGACGAACTTTTTTTTCAATTTTTTCAAGACGATCATCTGGTCGTTCGCGGTGGTACATCTTCCATTCTTAGCATGCGAATATACCAGATAATTATCGGCGTTGGCATCTGCAGGTAGCTGGATAGCCACTGCAGGCGTCTATTGCCAAAGGAGGGTGAAACAGAAAATACAAACTCAATAAATTTTAAATTTAAATTATATTTTTTTCTGTCTGTTATAACAAAGAATATATGCTCGTATAACATAAAAAGAAAAAGAATATGAAGCGTGAATGGCGTGCGGCCAGCGCAAGCCCAAATGTATTTGTCGGTTTATTTTTCAAGCTCATCTTCTTCTTCAGAAGACGTACGTATTATGTATATTCGCCTATAGAAATGTTTGGCATAAAAAAATTTCACAGAAAATGCAATGGAATTTTTGGAATATGAGATCATTTCTCTGGCATTATAGGTTTATATTGATAACTTGGTAGGTATTAAAATCTCAGTACCCCCCAAGTCTGCACCTAAAAGTGCACTAAAAAAATTATCAAGTTTTCTCCTTCTTGCATAATGGCATACATTTCACTGGCATTTCATGTCTGTGTAGGTTGTGTTGTTGGTATGGCAATAGATTATTTTTTACCCCTAGTACAGACATTAACTATTTCTATAAGTAGAAAAAACATCCTATAAAAAGTTAAATTTTTCTAATCTCTAATCGGTGTATCTCCGATATTTGCAAAGTTTGAATAAAATCGGGTTCATTTTATAAAATTTGTATGGGAGTCCCTCGGCCCCATCACCGGAGATACACATGTGTACAAAATTTGAAGAAAATCGGGCTTAAAGAAGTGGGTTAAAAATTAATCACAAGATTCCACGACAATAGACAGACAAACAAATAGGCAGGCGATTATAGAAAATTTAAAAGAATCTTGGCGACCTTTCGTTTGACATCTCAATCATAACTCTAAGTTCTCTCGGCAGTTCAAATTTCAAAAGTCGTTTAGAATTTAATATCGGGAAAAAATAGTTGTAGAACCAGTCTAGATATAATGTCACTCTGACCCCAGGATCAGAAATTATTATTAGAATTTCAATAGACAGAAAAATTTATTTTTTCAACCCTCTGACATAACAGCAATCCAGGAGATGCGGTGGACGGGGAAAGGTGTCTTACAAAAATTAGAATATGACCTACATATTACAGCTGTCATGCAAGACAGCATGTGCTCGGGGTAGGGCTTCTAGTCAGCAGAAGAATGAAACCCACCGTTATCTGCTATAAATGAACGGCTATGCACAGTTCGCGTGCGGGGCAAATTTAAAAACATAAGCCTCATAAACGTTCACGCACTTACAGAGGATTCCCCAGATGATGAAAAAGAAGAATTCTTTGAATCAGTTGAATCAGTGCCTGCCCTCAGTATGATGTAAAAATCATTCTGGGGGATATGAATGCCAAAATAGGTAGGGAGCTAGTATTCAGGCAGTACATTGGCACCCATAGCTTACACGAGAACACTAATGACAATGGACAACGAGTCATAGAGATGGCAGCAAGCAATAATTTGGTCGTTGCGAGTACAAGGTTTGCGCGTAAAAATATCCACAAAGCCACCTGGGTATCTCCTGATGGAGCCACTCGCATCCAAATAGACCAAGTGTTGATAGACCGCCGCCACAACCCGAACCTGATGAAGGTACGAACGTACCGAGGTGCCAACGTCGACTCGGACCACTATCTTGTAGGTATGGTGCTCCGAGCGCGGATTGCATCATCAAGAAAGACAGCATCCACGAATCAGATTCGACCGCACCAGGCGCGGAAATTCTATCAAAGAGTCAGCGGTATGACGCTATGTAAGGACAAAGACGGTAATCTGATCACCGATCTTAAAGGCATCTTTGAGCGATGGAAAGATCACTTTTATGAGTTGCTAAATGGGCAATTAACTAAGGAATTGGAGGCTCCACCAATGACCGAAGACCATACTATACTACCGCCTCCAAGCATAGACGAAGTTAGCAGAGCGATAAATCAGCTGAAAAATAATAAGGCCCCGGGATCTGATGGGATCCCAGCGGAACTGATAAAAATAGGAGGCCCACATTACACCAAGCAATTCATGAAACAATAGTTCAAGCATGGGAGGAAGAAGCTATGCCAGAATACTGGCGAAGCGGCATCCTGTGCCCCATATATAAGAAGGGAGATATCACAAAGTGCAGCAATTAACGTGTCCTTCATGACAGGATAGCCCCATACGCTAAAGTCATCCATACCAGTGTGGCTTCATCCCAGGCAAATGAACAACTTATCAAATTTACGCCCTTAGGCAGGTGATAAAAAAAATCTGTAGAGTTTGGAAACTCACTACACCATCTTTTTATAGACTTTAAAGCCGCCTGTGATAGCATAGCCAGAGTAGAACTTTATAAAGCCATGAGAGAATTTGGCATCCCATATAAACTGACACGACTACATAGTTTACCATGACCAATGTTATAAGCCAAGTAAAAATATCCGGATCAATATCAAGACCATTCAACATCTATAACGGGCTCCGACAAGGGGACTGGCCTGCGTCCTCTTCAACCTGGCGAGACTCTGACGTAACGGCGAGAGAAACAATCCTATATAATACCATTCAGATACTGGCTTACGCAGACGATATTGACATCCTTGGTAGAAACCAAAGAGCTGTACAGGAAGGTTTCATCCAGATAGAGGAGGCAGCAAGAAATCGGTGGAGAGACTTTCCACGGGAGGCCAGGACCGTGTTTGTGTTTGAGCAATAAATAATCATAGGTTTCATCATACGACCCAAACGAAAAATAGTTGGCCTATTTCTTCTTACGAAGTTCGAAACTCCAAAATAAACAAAGTAGTTTAATATTTATTTTTATATTGTACTAGCTGACCCAACAGACGTTGTCCTTTCCACATTCAATAAATTTGTTTGTGATCGTTTTGCGAACTTGTGAAAAGCTATTTGTTTTGCGATATCGCGTCACAGTATTAGTCACATCAGTATTAGCAGAAATATCCGGCGTTTCCCGGCTGTCCCATCCCACAGACCCCCGCCCACTGACCTCCCACCCTCTGACCTCCCGCCCACTGACGCCACGCCCACTTACACCCGCGTTTCCCGGCTGCCCTATCCCACTGACCTCCCGCCCACTTACACCCCACTACCTAACCAACTCACCATTCCAGAAAACTATAGAATCGACACTTATAGAGGCAAAAAATTTACACTTGTTCGAATATTCTTTATATGAAGGTCATATACAGTTTTTGTCAACAACTTTTTTTTTATTTAAATATTATATGGTGTGAATTTGAGCCAAATCGTTCTATAATAATAAGAATTTTCGGAAAAAAAACTATACCATCGCCATCCGCCGGGCTGATTTGTTAATCTAAACCATCCAGGGCGTCACCCAAACGTATACAAAAAAATTCATTCAAATCGCTCCAGCCGTTTAGAAGGAGTTCAGTGACATACACACGTACAGTAGAATTATATATATAAAGATAAGTTTGAGAGGGAGCCGTGGCTCAGTGGATAAGTGCATGGCTTCTGAGCAGAAGGTTCGTGGTTCGAATCCAAGTAACACCAAAAGTATTTTTCACCTCTCGCGAATGTCTGAAAAACGTGCGAGAGTAATAACTTGTCGCGGAAAGCTTCTCAATTCGCCGTTCGGATACGGCATTAAATTGTAGGTCCCTTCCATTTGTGTTCAATAATATACATGCACAACACAAATGGTAGAGAAGCTAGGCCTTGCACCGCAACAGTCGCGCCGAATTTTATATTTTAATATTTTAAACACAGTCAGTACTTTACAAAATGACAACTGTTTATTTCATAAGTAAAAAAATTATTTCAGCGCATACTATGCAAACAGTTGGCCCACTGTTTTATCGACGCGAAAAAGTTGGCCCAATACAAATAACTGACCCACCACCTCACCATTTTCAACTTGGGAGGGTTTCCACTAAATTAAGACAGCATATTAATGTCTTGTCGATGAAGCAGAGAGCAGAGGCCTACTCCTTGAGATGACATTCATCCTAAGACCATTACTAAAGCGGTGAATTTCGTTTTTCTTCGAAAGCAATCTGGGTGAAATGCTTTAGCTGGCGTTGTTAAGATCGCGAATCTTCAACGCAAAGCTCGAATCGAGACTCATCGCTCCATATAACACTCCGCCATTCCGAGTCCACCGAGTGGGTTTTCTTTTGCCTTTCTGTTTTCTTTCTAAAGACATTGAGGTAATAAAAAAAAGTTGAAAAAATACCTTATAAAATTTGTGTCTCTCTCTTGCTTGATCACTTTTTTCCACTCTAAAGTAACAATTGCCGTTGTAGCACGGCGAATTTTTTTTTTCTCAAAGCACTTCTGTTTGTTCTGTACGTTCAGTAGCAATTGATGGCTTCCAGTTTTTTTTTATTGTTGACTTAATTAATTATATTTCGAACTGAATACTTAATGTTTTCAATTTTTGTAATATCATAAGCCGAAACGTTTCTTTTATTATTAAGTTACACATGTCTTCCAATAAGCAATTGCCACGCGCCATCGGAACTTTGATTGTGATGCAAACCCTCTATTCAGGACCAACACCAATAGAAGTCAGTCTTATATTGTAGAGTTGCACAGTTCACATCGCCCTTAAATAAATAATAATTAAAGTAGTAATCCTTAGGGTTTCACTATCCCAATTCGGTCCACTTTCAGGATTACAACAGTGGCGACGAGGATCAGTAGAGTTTACGCGATAAAAACAAGAATTTCAGCATTTAAACAAAATTTTCATTTTTTTGATCCTCGTACACGTGTTCCTGGAAAAAATGCATCATAATATTAAAAAATTAATCAACGCAATGATCGAACAAGCTCCACAAGCTAAAGCACGATTAGCCGAACAAGTTCGTCAGCAGATCGCTACTCTCTACAAGGATCTGTCCAGCCGTATGACAGTATTCCTGTACTGCCCTGAAGATGACGTCACGTTTGAACATACCAGTCGATATCAGTCAATTTTCGAGGAAGACGCTGTTGGATTATCTGTGCCGCAAAAGGTCAGTCTGCTCACCGAAAAGCTCTCGAATGCTGATTATCAAGGTTTTGCTGACAGCATTTTTCCGTTTACAAAGGGAACGATCCCATTCAACACGGCAGTCGACGAGCTAAAGCAAATTTTCGGACGTAAAGAATGACTGTTCTCACTTCGCTACAAATGTCTTTGCATGAAAATGGATTAAGGTGAGAGTTACGATGACTAAAGCAAACGTGTGAATCTCAAGTGCGAAAAGTTCGATGTCGCACTTTGGACAGCGGAGGATTTCAAGGTTCTCACGTTCGCGACTGGTCTCAACTAGCCATATTATTCCCTATTGCTTGAAAAACAAGTTCGAGGAAATTGAAACCAAACGAGAAGCAAATCCGGAAAATCCAGCAGATCAAATGACTTCGAAGGAAGCGTGCAGTTTCGCAAAGCGATTAAGGGATCTCAAGCAAGAGAAGTCTCTGGTTAAGCAGCACGAACCGGCACCGCAGAGCGAAGGTCTCGTGTCTCATCAGCGAAGCAACAAGAGCAGTCAGAAGCCAAACGGCCAACAAGCGAAAAAGAATCCGCTGGCAACTCCATGCAACAACTGTGTTGCGGCGATCTTTACTGGTTCACCAAGCACTGCCCCTTCAAGAACAAGGAATGCTCCACATGCAAGCAGAAAGGTCACAAGACAGGATGTTGTGATTTATCGGCAAAATTCTCGGCATGGGAAAAGGCAAAGAAAAACTTGCGCAGCAACGCCGTGCGCTCAAACTCGGTAAAAACGCGCAAGTTCGTTGAAGTCGGCTCAGGTTCGGACTGGACCATCGTTTCCGAGGCAAACTGGAAGAAGTTGGGCCCAACAGGAACTTGCAGCATGCAACGATCAAGCCATCAGCGCCTTAGGTGATCAACTCATCATTCTTGGAAAATTCAACGCTCCGTTGAGACTCTACGGACGAGAAGACATCGGTATCTGTTACGTTGCAAAATCCAGCCTCAACGTTCTCGGAAGTGACTGGATGGAATCGCTCAAGCTCTGGTATGTTCCCCTTTGCAGCGTTTGCAACCGCTTCGAAACCTTACAGCTGGAAGGTGAGTTAAAGACAAAGTTCCCAAATCTTTTCTCGGACTCGCAAGGTCTCTGAACCAAAAAGGCATCTCTCACACTCAAGGATGATGCAAAACCGATCTTTCGGAAAAGCCGACCCATCTTATTCGCCGCAGCAGAAAAAAAAAGAAAAAAAAAAAAAAAAATCAAGAGTGAGTTGGAACGTCTGCGATTTCGGGGTGTGATCTTGCCAGTCAGATACTCCGCATACGCAGCACCAA
The DNA here is from genome assembly GCA_947095585.1 of Nephrocerus scutellatus. Lineage (NCBI taxonomy): Eukaryota > Metazoa > Arthropoda > Insecta > Diptera > Pipunculidae > Nephrocerus > Nephrocerus scutellatus. The sequence goes on from OX352763.1 coordinate 44,631,558, forward strand.
TCGTTGTGGTAAACAAGAAGGATGGTCGAGCTCGTATCTGTGCGGACTACTCAACGGGTCTCAACGACTCACGTCAACCAGAGAGTTTCCTACTGCCAACGCCAGACGAAATTTTCGCACAACTTTCACCGTACAAGGTGTTCAGCAAAATTGATCTCTCAGACGCCTTCCTTCAAATTGAGCTCGACGACAGCTCCAACGATCTGATGACGATCAACACTCACTGTGGACTCTTCCGCATCAACCGCTTTCAACCTGGTGTGAAACCAGCACCAGGAATCTTCCCAAAGTTAGTCAGCAAGATGATGTCCGGTGCAAAAGGAGTTTTCCCCTTCATTGGTGACTTCATATTGGACGGAAGAAACATCGAAGACCAAAACAAGAATCTTTACGAAGCACTGCACAGTTCGAGTTTTTGGGTCACATCATTAATGCAATCGGCATTAAACCAAGTCCCGAGAAGCTCGCAACTCTCCAAGGCATCACAGCACCAGAGGATGTCTCACAACTTCAAGCATTTCTCGGAGCCGTCACTTTGTACGCAAAGTTCATTCCCCACATTAAGAAAATGCAAGGCCCCCTCGATGAACTCTTGCAGAAAGACGTCGACTTCAAGTGGGAGCAGAAGCACCAAAAAGCCTTCCAACAGCTCAAGAAGGTCTTGGCATCAGACCTGGCGGTCACTTATTACGATCCCACGAAGAAACTCATCGTCGCAGCCGATTTCTCTAGTTATGGCACGGGAGCTGTTCTCCTACATGAGATGACAGACGGATCAAAGCGACCAGTCTTGCACGCAGCTCGTGCATTTTCAGCAGCCGAGAAGAATTACCCACATATCCAGCGGGAAGCTTTCGCTCTCACGTTCGCGCTGCAGAAGTTCCACCGATACGTCTATGGCAGACACTTCAAGCTTCAAACGGATTATCAGCCACTTCTAGCAATTTCTGGAAGCGGTTGTTATCGGAGATACACATGTGTGCAAAGTTTTAATAAAATCGGGCTTCAGGAAGTGGGTTAAAATGGGTCAAAATTATTTGAGGATGTCAGAAGAAACATATATTGATATGAAACTATTTTTGACCTCCGATTAATGGGATTTTTTGATACAGTCCGGTTCAATAGATTACCTCCACTCAATTCTGAGAAGCAAAAGTCAATTTCCAGCCGGTTTGTGTGAGATAGAAAAAATTGTGAAAAAGAGAAAGAAAGAGTATTTAGTACTGAATTCAATAGCAAAAAGCAAAAATCGTAGACAACAAGATAACTGTGTTTTTTGTTTTTTTTTGAAAAATGAGTCAGAATTTCATGGTTTTGTTTTTGTTCATTTGATTACCGCCACTTGAAAAATTACATGAAATAATAGCATTATGTGTGATTTCTTACCAAAACTGTATTTTTTTTTAAATACAATATTAAAATATAATTTCTAATATTTAGTGGAACTTCCATTTTTCAGAATAACTTCTAAAATACGATCCTTAAGTGAGTCGCACAATGACTTTAAATAATTGTGTGAAATTTCTGCACAGACCGCTTTAATCTCTAGAATCAGCTCTTCCTTAGTATCATACTGTTTCCCTAGTTCGTATACTTTACGTGTGAGCCAGCCCCAAACATGTTCTATTATGTTTAAGTCCAGCGAATATGGTGGCCACGGCAATAGCTGGACATTTTGTCTTGTGATGTACGATTTTACAACGCGAGCTGTGTGTATTGGCGCGTTATCTTGTTGGAAAATCCATGAGAGTGGTGTGAAAAGGTCATGTATTTTAGGGATGGCGATTCAAAAACACTTCCTCTTTCCTAAGGTCATGAAAATAATAATTATACCCATCTGGTCCATCCAAATTAATTATTTTTTCATCTGAAAATACGACTTTTCGCCAGTCATTGACCTTGCATCACATTCCAAGTCATGTGCTTCTTTGCGAATTCCAATCGTTTCTGCTTTCGTCCATCATTCAGTGGTGGTTTTTTCTTTATCTTCAGTCGCTTCACATGTTTTGCACTTAAAATAGCACAGCAGACAGTCGATTTAGTGCCATTAACACCAGCTTGGAGGGCAATTTTTGCTGTAGAAAGAGCCGAATTGGAGGCCTATCTAACAATTTTTCGTTTACCCTGAGGTGTAAGTGCCGTTGAAATTTTATAATTTCCTCCATAAGATTTTGTATCCTTCAAATAAGTTAGTATGGCTTCGTGACCTCGTCCGATCCTACGACCTATAGCACGGTCTGAAAGCCCTTCCTGATGATACACATCTATTTTGGCCCTTTCTGATAAAGTTAAACACTTTTTCTTACCCATTGATAAAAAACTGACTAGCAAAAATACTAATTTTTGACTTCACTTTCAAATTTTCAAAATATAAACTATTCAGATTCATAAAAAACGACAATGTGTTTGGTGGCGGTAATCAAATGAACCAACGCAAAGGCTTCAATTTCTGACTCATTTTTCAAAACAAAACAAAAAACACAGTTATCTGGATGTCTACGATTTTTGCTTTTTGCTATTGAATTCAGTACTGAATACTCTTTCTTTCTCTATTTTACAATTTTTTCTATCTCACACAAACCGGCTGGAAATTGACTTTTGCTTCTCAGAATTGAGTGGCGGTAATCTATTGAACCGGACTGTATGTTTACTCATATAAATGTAGTATGACACGAAAATTATTAAAAAAAAGTATTAAAAATGGTATTTAAAAAAATGAGGGGTGTTTAAACGGCCGGTAGTAATGTGGGGATGTTTTTTTGTTGATTCCATATAAATGCAATAAAACCCACTTAAGCAAAAGTATTTTATTAATCAAAACAAAAGATATCAAAGAAAAGGATTCAATTTATGTAGGAAGGTGGTTTGCAATAAAACAACTTTTGGGTATAAACGGACTTTAAATGGGAAATTAGTTTTCTTTTTGCAAAATGTAGATCTTAGCTGAGTTTTCTGATATTTAATCAAGTGATGTTTCTCCAGCGTTCCTAGGAATGTGACAATGAACACGCTTGACGATCTTTTTGAGGATTTCGAGTAATCCTCTTGCAATCACCCTACAAAAGCCAAGATGATCACATTCTTCTCCATTATTACGATAAAGCTGCCAATAATAACGAAAAATACCACTTTGACCTATTATAGCTGTTCGGTATAGATCAATATTTTGGTTTGCTCTGTCGACTCTACCCATATTTTCGTTATAAGATTTTATGACTGCAGGCTGCGATCTATTGATGTATATTTCTTTAGTTTCTGAAAAATCGTTTTACTTTATTCAATGCATTTAAGGCACTGTAACCACACTTTTATCGTTCCATTTGCATACCACTTTTGACGCCTTATATTGGTACGTACCTCTTTGGTTTTTTAAAAATCCTTATTGGGAGGCAGAGGATATTTGGATGTTTGTTTTTCAAGGACAGTACCATTGGCTTACAATCCCTTGCCAAACCAAATCACACAACCTAATCTAGCAGCACCAACCCAAAACATGTAACCCTTTCTGATCGGGTTTCCTCGTATAAACTGATTGCAACTATGGCTTCCATAATACGGCACCATTGCTTCATCTATACTATACTTGTTCTTTTGACTATAGTATAGGAAAGTGTATTTTACCAATAAAACGATCACCTTTTCATCAAACAGCATCAAAGTAGTGTAACGGCGATTGCCGGTTTTTTGGTCCATATACGTATTGCCACACTGAAAATTCACGCAAATGCGGAGGTTTGCCCAAATGTATTCTTCATTTGTTTTTAAAATTTCGTACGACAGTTGTATAAGAAGAAGTGCCAGCTACTGGGCCGGATCTAGACGTCGATTGTTTTGACCCTTGTTCATCTTCTTCCTTCGTAGTGCGCTGTCTTTTGGGCAGTTAGTCACTGCCTACTTCGCAAGATGAAATGTCGTCATAAGCAACCTCAGCCGGTGCACGTAATTGTTAGCCTAGTAGATCGGTGCCTACAGCTTACATCGCTGACATCAGCATTTGCATTTTCAGGTGGCAAAATAGTTATTGTACTAGGCAATGGCTCGTTATCAGCTCTTTCCGATTCGTCCAGTATATCAGACGCAATAAATAAATAAATAGTAGTCTATAAATGTAATCCAAATATGACGTTTATATTACTACCAGCCGTTATAAACACAAAGTTTGACGACAGAAAACATTTACCATACAACCAAACATGTTTATTATTAATTTTTACTGTTTCATATTGAATATTCTTTATTATAAACAAAGAAAAGGTTATTGTCACAACTGATATGTTTTCACAAACTCACCTTTTTGGAAACATGATGAGACACAAATAAAATAACAAATTTCAAAGCCAAAAAAATTCATTAATAATCATTAATATTAACTTAACGAAGATCAGTTATTCAAAAAACCGACGTCTGAAAGCTAAAATGTATACTGGTAACAAGCAAAAAAATGGAACTTAAAAATCATATTAAATTGTCATTAGACCTTAGACATTTTTTGGCGTTATAAAGGACGGTAGTAAAAAATGGTCTAATTGCAAAATCCCATAGTCATTTAAGAAAATCGCAAAAATTTCACAGCATGGAAGACTGTCTGCCACTGTTCTTGCTTGCTTGGAAGGAGATATGTATAGTAATCTGAAATTCTTAGCAATTATTTCGACACATTGTTGGGTAAAATCATTCGAGAAACATGTTCAACTATAATAATAGGTATATAGGCGCTGTTTTCAAGATAGTAGGTGGTAAAACCGCTATTTTTGACATTTATTTCGTTTCATTACAATACGCGCAAGAATACATCGTAGGACGCCAAATTAAAAATAAAATTTATAATTAATCGTAAAAAAACGTTGTTTTTTTCTGTCACTGTCACTTCCGGCTGTCAGATTTCCGTAAAATCAATCTGGCCACTCACAATTTATGGAAAAAGCTTAAATATGAATTTTCATTCCGATAAGTTCAGCAGTCTGGGCTGAAGAGGGGACACACACAGACAGATATTTTTTTTCGCTTTTTCTGACTCAGGAGATATGGTAATGGGTAAATCTGCCAAAGTTCGAATTCGAAAATTTTCCTGATTACTATACTTTATTTTACTATGTAAAAGAAAGTAATTATAGTTACAAATTTTTTTTTTCAACAATTATTTTGTTGTCGTGTGGCGATAGTTGAATTTCATTGAATAACTTTTTTTCGGGGGATGCCAATGCACAACGCACAATATTACTACGCAATTCCTTGCTTCACGAAAAGCACCGAAAACACCGAAATTTTAAGCCATCTCTCAATGTGTTCGGTGTTCATTCGTGGTTCATTACTTGTTCCATTTTGTTATTTACACAGTTTACAGTTTTCCGTGTACGAGAAATAAGGTACACTGTACATCGACGACAAAACCGAATGTCTTAAGACAGCATTAGTTTATGTGCTTTGATATTGATGTATTTAATATTACACCAATTAGTCCGCCTAAGAATGTCATACACACATTTTTCTATTTTATCTAGTTTTGTGACCATAATTCAGGCACGTCCGTTACTTGAAAAACCACTGAGACATTTTCTAGTAAACAAATAAGTATCTCTTTATTTTTATTTGTTCGCGTAAATTGGGTTTGTCACGAAAAAATTTTCAAAAACAAATAAGGGAAATTCAAGTGGATTTCTGTAGTAAATGTGGCGGATGCATTCAATGTTGTACACACTATATAGATATACATATGTAAATATAAATATAGTGTTTTTAACAATGACTTTTTAGCTTTATATTAGTCTTTGCGTTATGAAATTTTCGTATTTAATTTTATCAATATGTATTTGGTGTGGTAACGTATGTGGGGTTTTCCAAACCTAACATTTCATGAATCAATATCAACATAAGTCTATTTTTTATGTCGCTGTAATATTTTTTGTATATTTTTGCTTTCAAACAAAAGGTGTTACAGCGGAAATGCATGTAATGTATGTGAATTTAAAATTTTGGGATTTCGTACAGCTTTTTGTGAAATATGTATCTTATTTAATAGAAAGAGTTCTCATGTTAGCAAAATTATTTTGTTTTATCTTAATTGTTTACTTTTTTGTTAATTAACAATTTTTTTTAATGAAGTACTGCATTTTTGTACAAAAAAAAAAAAAAAAAGACAACATCAAATTAGGACATCAGGTCATGTACCATTTAATGATGTTTCCAGGAAATTATGAGAAATAGCTTGTTTTAGGAAAACACCTCTGATGGTGGGAATTATACATTTTTTATTCATCTTTCAATATTCTTTTAAAAAATAGTTTGATAAGCAATCTCCTATCAAAGTCCATTCCATAGGGAATATAAGATCAAAAATGTTCGTTTTTGGACATGAACTAAGAGTTTCATTCGACTTCTGTTGTTTGGCTTAACGATAGTGTAAACGTAAAAAATTACCACCATCGTTTTTTACTATCGGATCATCCTTTTTAAAAAATAGGATTGTGCCTATTCACACATCGTTTTTATCATCGGAAGCTGACAAAAAAGAAAACAAAGTATATGACGAGTAATTACCGTGAAAACAATATTTAGCCCATTTTCCATTTTCGGCAATAATAAATAAGCAACGCACAAAAATCAGCAGTTTTTTTGTAAATCCTCTAATCGAAGATACACATGAGTGCAAAGTTTGAATAAAATCGGGCTTTATGAAGTGGATTAGAAATTGATCACAAGATTTCACGACAAACAGACAGAAAGACAGACAGGCAAACAAATTCACAGACGCGCGAAGTAAATATAGAGAATTAAAAAAAAATATTTTAACACAAAAAGAATGAAGAACGGGCTGTTTAGAGTACTACACAGAATATAAGCTTAAATTAATGAAAAATAATAAAGTTGATGAATAAGCTCATTTAAAATGTCTACTTCCATATTTGATGACAAATTAAAAGTAGCAGAAATACCCAATGTTGCCCGGCTGCCACCAACCCCCCACAACACACTCTTTTTACAAATGCCATATTTGTATGAATTTTTCAGAATTTTAAATATTACCGTCCTGAAATGTTGCACCACCTGTTTGGTATTTAAAGAAGAAAACCAAAACCATCATATTTTGGAAGATGACGGACACTTTGGTCAGGGAGCCCCAATACATTTTTTTCCAAAATATTTCATGTTTTTACTAATCTTCTAAAATCTAAATCACATCCATCGTGCTCTCATTGGGTGCAGTGTTTGAACAGTTAAGCGCGATAACGCTTACTGACACTAGCTAGTTTTGTTACACTAGCGTGTAGTGAGGTGCTCTAGAATCACTGTATGTGCTGGTAATGAAGCTTTAGCCTATAAACATATGGTGTAGTGAGTTTTGCATATTTAGACATTTTACCAGATCTTGTCTAAGGAGAAAAAAACACAACCCATAAAAATTTAAATATTTCAGGTAAATTCTCAATAGGAGATACATATGTGTGCAAAGTTTGATTCGGGTTAATTTGGGAAAAATTAATATTAGAGCCCCCTTCACTTCAACATTTTTTCAAAAACTGTTCTCTTCGGAGATACGCAGTCCGATCTCTCTGAAATTTTAATAGATTGTCACCATAGTACTGTCACCGAAAATATACGTGTGTGCAAAATTTCAATAAAATCCGGCTTTGGGAAGTGGGTTTAAAATTGATCAGAAAATCAGACCAGCCAGCCAAGTTAATATAGAGAATTTAAAAACTTTCAAGACGAACTCTCTTTTCAGCCGTTGTGAAATCTTGCACTTTTTGAATCTTGAAGGGCTTCAATTAAAGATTATTTATCAGTATCCGTCAGTTTCTTGCAAGTTTTTGCGCATTTTGTCGTGGATTTCGCTTAATTCGTGAAACACCTTATTCACAATCAAATGCTGAAGATGTTTGACAATAGCCCGCTGTGACTTTCAAGCAAAAACCGGTCCAATCACTCAGTTACGATTCCATTTTGGAATCGTCTTTTTAATAACGTATATCGAGATGCTTCCGTAGGCTTCTAAACAACATAACAGAGTATCGTTTGTCAATCAGCCGTTTGACAGATGCAGCAGCATGAAGTTGTAACACTTCGATCGCTGGACCCTGTATACACCTTGTACAGGAAATAACGGATTCCATGAGTAACACGAATTGCAAAACAAGGTCTAACAAACCAACTATATATGGTATACCCACAATTTATATATTTCGTCGGTTGTTAGAAGATAAAGTTTGCTGGTTGTTTGTTTTGGTTAAGGGGTTTGTTGTTTTCTTTTTGGTTTTTAAGCCGCTTTCATCTAGTGGTTAAACAAAATACAGCCGCTCCTTGCTGTCGGCGACACGATTGACGTGAATAGGGATCACCGACAAACCGACCGACCGACCGACTGACCAACCAACCACCCACCCACCGATTGTCAAAACACTGCCTGTCGATCTTGGCACATCCACCATCGTAATCATATTCAGTTCTTAAGCTGGTATATTGTTTTTTGTTGTTGTTATTTTTTTTTTCACTCATTTTATGTTTTTTGCTTTTTGTTCGCTTGTCGTTTGGGGTTCTGCTTTTTGTTTTTATCTCTCTGGTCGTATTTTTTTCATATGCGCTTCAACTTCGCGTTATGCGTCAACCTCGTAGCGTAACAGCTTAGCTGTATTTTGTCGTATCCATTTTTCGCTTTTAACAAAAATGTAAACCTTAAGACCCAGTTTCAACCAGTCGTGTTTAAATCGAGTTAGTGGACACAAGTCCAATTTCAATGAAGCCAAGCCCCAGTTAGTCTGCATCGGTCCAGACATTGCGACGCATTACGATCGGAATTCGAATTATGCGGTTACAACATTTCGGTTAAAATATTAAATAGTAAAAAGCAAGATTTTACAGTGTCGTGCGCTGTTTATTAGTCGTTTATTCACTCAAAAATTTCATGTTTAGGATTTGCGGAAATCATTTATTTTTTAAACAATTATTTTTCTCACGCAGTTACAGTTTTTTGGTATGTGTGACGGCGTGATCATTATATTAGTGAATTGAGGAAAATCAAAAAAAAATATTACAAAAAAATCAAACGCAGTTAAAAGTCAACACGAATTCGTTGAACCTCCGAGACCACAAGTGATAATTTAGTTGTTTATCGCAAGCTTTCAACAGCAATTAAATAACTTTATATAACATCATCTAGCACGTAGCAGTTTGATTGGGGTAATTATGAATGGGTCTAAAAAACTTGCTTAATTCTTAGTTTAACAATAGGGCGATTTAACTTTTTTAAGTTGTTTAAAAAGTTGTTAAGTATGATTTGAGTCATCAGCATACTACGTACATTGTTATTGCATATATGCTTTTTGATGACTTAAAACGAACCTTTTCAACAGCTTACCAATCACTTTATATCCAGATAGCACCTTTGCAAGGTTACCCTATGTCTGAAACAGTGAGGTTTGTCATTTTTATGAATTTTAAATAAAATGAGATTAATAATTTTTTAATAGAAATAATACTGACTAACAGTAAAAAACTGCAAATCAAAGGAAAATTATCACAAGCTAGGTATCTATATAAACTGTTGACATGTTTTTAAATAACTGTTAAATGGTACAGATCAACCGTTAATTACAAATTCAAATTGTTCCCGAAAAATATTTCATATCCTAGTCCAAAGGTATCAGGGATTATATTATTATACAAGCTCCCCATTGCTACCCGTACATCAAGTGAGCACTGTCGCGTTCAACCACTACAAACGATGATAGCCCTCGGGCTCTCATTCTAGAGTCTAACACAAATAGTAGAGATCGATCAGGTGAATCCGCAGAACTATTTTCAGATACCAATCTTCTAACACAACTCGTCGATAAGCCAACTAGATATCCCGATACAACTGGTCAATCGCCTTACCTATTAGATTTATTTCTAACTTCTATGCCAAATATTCAATTGATTTACCTGCTCCATTGGGTCTTTCCGACCACGCTCTGGTATTAGCCAAATTTTCAATAACCCCAACCCTTTTAGAGTCAACAAGTAAAAGGCTACTCTGGCACTTCAAAAATGCTAACTGGGAGCTCCTGAGTCAATTTTTTAGCTCATTTGATTGGTCAACCTGCTTTTCAATAATATGCTGATGAAGCATCTCAACTGATCACGTCAACCATTCTGCTAGGAATGAAAAATTTCATTCCTTCCTCCTTTAAGAAAAGCAATATTCGTAAGAATAAGTGGTTTAATGATAACTGCAGGTCAGCAGTCGCGAGAATAAAATCTGCCCATTTGGACTACGTTAATTGCCCATCCGTAGAAAACCTTGTTAAGTTTAGAATAGCCAGAAATAGAGCTAACGCTATAATTAACAGGTCCAAAATAATAAATGACCAAAAGATTCGAGATAGCATGCGGAAAATTTTAGATTCTGATTCAAACATTAAAAGCTTTTAGTCATTTGCAGCAATGGTTAAAAGAAACTTTGCAGAAAAGACTTCTTCTGTTCCTACTTTATTCCATAATGGTATTCAGTATAAAACTGATATTCAGAAAACAAATCTCTTAGCTTCGCATTTTGCTAGTGCATCAACCCTTCCATTTTCTAACCAAAGTCCACCAACTCTCCCGAATGTAGGCCCAGGTATGTCTTCAATTTATTTCCGTCATCGGGTTGTTTCCAAAATTCTTAAAGAACTTGACCCCAATAAAGCAACTGGACCCGACGGTATTTCACCATTATTATTGAAAATATGTCATCATACTTTGGCAAAACCGCTTAGCAAATTGTTTTATCTCTCAATGAAGACAGGTGTTTTTCCGTCAATTTGGAAAATAGCTAATATTCAACCCGTCCCGAAAAAAGGTGATAAATCTGCACCTACTAACTACCGCCCTGCCTATTGCTCTGTTGTCAGTTTTATCAAAAGTAATGGAATCTATCATTAATTTCAAACTAATGAGCTATCTGGATTCGAATACTCTTTTATCCGATGTTCAGTATGGTTTTCGAAAAAATCGATCTTCAGGTGAACTAATGACGTGCATGACTCATTGTTGGGAGCGAAGCATTGAAAATCTAGGCAAATCAAGCGTTGTGTCCTTGGATATTTCTAAGGCTTTTGATAGAGTTTGGCATATTTGTCTTATTAATAAGATTCGTGCGCTCAACTTACACCCCTCTCTCATTACATGGATTGAGGACTATTTATGGAACCGCAAAATAAAAGTGGTATTGAATGGTTTTTCCTCTTCTTCGCATGAGATCAATGCTGGCGTTCCTCAAGGGTCATCCTTATCGCCAACATTATTCTTAATATATATCAATGACTTGTTGTCTTCTACAACATGTGATATCCACTCATTTGCTGATGATACGACGTTATCGGCTTCCATGGAATTTGTTAGTCAAAAAGAATGCAATTCTCGCTTGATTGGTTCGCGTGAATTACTGAATTCGACTATTCTGTAGAACATTCAAGTCATTCTTGATTGGCGCAGATCTAATAGGGTGAAATTTAACCCAAATAAATTCCAGGCTTGTCTTTTTTCTCAAAAGGCAATTCAACATTACGTAGCACCAGTAAATAATGGTGCCACTATTGCGAGATCAGTTTCACTTAAGATGTTAAGTTTGAAAATTTCTAGTGAACTTTCCTGGAAGGAACATATTTATGAAATCTCAAAAAGAGCGAGCCAATGCTTGGGCTTTATAAGAAGTTGTCATTTTTACTTCAGCCCCTCTGAAGTATTAAGATTATATAAATCTTATGTTATACCAATTTTAGAATTTAATTCATTTGTGTGGGGTGGGGCTCCAAGATCGCATTTGGTTCATCTTGATGGTGTTCAGAATAGAGTTATCCGTTTGATAAACGATGTAACCATTACTTCATCTCTTGATTCTTTGGAGCATAGACGTAATGTTGGAGCTTTATCTGTTTTCTACAAATTTTACAACGGTAGATGTTCTTCAGAAACCCGTTCTCTATTCCCAGGACTTTTGTCAGCAACGTTAACACTCGGTTGAGGTCTAATCAACGTAGATTTACCTTAAAACCGTTCTCATGTAGAACCCAACACTTCAAATCGTCCCTTTATCCGAGACTGACTTCGATGTGGAATCAATTGGTCGACTCCATATTTCCCGAATCTTATAATTTACAGGCCTTCAAAATAGCTGTCAACAACTTCCTGAAGGACGACCGTAGTGTTCATTAGAGGATACGATTATTTTATATAAAAAAATTATTATTTTTTGTATTATTTATTTTAATATTTTCTTGGTCAAGGTTTTTTGTAGTTTTCCCTGGCCATGATTCATTGATAAAAGTATTTGGACTCGCGTCGTTTTAGTTTCGTGTTCGTTTTTTCGTATTGCTTTTTTCAATGAATCAGAGATAATTCTGAGGAAATAAATTGAAACCGGATACAAACGTGAGGAATGTATTATATTGTAAATCACATTCCTTCGAATTTTTAATTTTTGCCGTGGAAGTCATTCAGGGTCTTTTCCCTTGGCAATGAGTAAAAAAAAAAAAAAAAAAAAAAAAACACGCTTCAGCTTCGTCTTCGCCTGACGTTTACGAGTTCAGCCATAAAATTTCAGTGCTTCCTAACACAATGGGTCTATTCTTTTATTTAACCCGAGCGAGCAGTGTACGTCAAAAATTTACACTGTGTTTTTTTTATTCACACGGGGTAATTTTACTCTGTACTCTGTGTTTTTTATTGTGAACCGAGCACGACACGGTGTATACACAGTTTCCTATTTTTTACTCTAAAGTGAATATCAGTGTAAGGCAGAGTAAGAGCGAGTGAAGTAACCCAGTGTACACACCGAATACTTTTACGCCGTGCAACATTCGCTCGGTGTACTCCGGGTAACTTTACTCGCTCGGGTTGAGTAAAAGAATAGACCAAATGACGCTTCGGCTTCATGCCTGAAACACAAGCACGCTTCAGCTTCGGCTTCGCTTGACGTTTACGAGTTCAGCCATACGATTTCAATGCTTCCTATCACAATGTCGCTTCGACTTCAACGTTTCGTTTGGCAATCGTAAACAAAATCGTAATGCGTAATCGTAATAATCGTAACGAAGCTACAAACGGAAGCTCTAGTTTAAAAGTGCTGAACATTTGCTTTGCCTGACAGCTCAACAGCTGTGAAAAACGACATGAAACAAAATTATTTTGCGCAGGAAAATTAGTTATATGAGAAATGTCATTCAATGCAAATTCAAAGCGGTTGCTCGTAACGCAACGAAGCCGAAGCTGAAGCGTGTTTGTGTTTCAGGCATCAACGTTTCGTTTGGCAATCGTAAAGAAAAAACGTAATGTTACGTAACGAAGCTACAAACGGAAGCTCCAGTTCAAAAGGGCTGAACATTTGCTTTGCCTGACAGTTCAAAGCAGAGAACTGTGGCAGAACTCTCATTTGAGAAATGCCATATAGTGAAAAGTCATTCAAAGCAAATTCAAAGCGGCTGCATCGAAACGCAGCGAAGACGAAGCTGAAGCGTGTTTGTATTTCAGAAATAAAGGATTCATAAGAGCATGAAAAAATCGGTATGTATTTGCTCAAGATTTTACACACCAATTAAATTAATTGCGAGCCCGAAGGGCGAATCTAATAATCAGAGGACAAGAAAATTTTTCTAGCGTACGTGTGTCGGTTTGTGGGTTTGTCCGGTTGTATATCGCGACTTCTACCAGTCAGAATTTGATGGGACTTGTTTTAAAACAATTGGTAAGCACTTGGCTTGCGATGACGTGACGCGCGTCGCGTGTCGCACATCGCATGTGGCGCGTGTGGCGTGTGTAATTTTTTTTTTAAAACTCGGCTTGCGATGACGTGACACATGTCGCGTTTCGCACATCGCGTGTAACGCGTGTGGCGCGTGTAATTTTTTTTTTAATACTTTTTTTAAAACACGGCTTGCGATGACGTGACACGTTTCGCACATCGCGTGTGGCGCGTGTAATTTTTTTTTTTAAATTCTTTTTTTCAATGTCAATTTTTTTTAAAATAAGTTATTGTTTTAAAACTTGGCTTGCGATGACGTGACGCGTATCACGCACGCACAGAATTTTTATGGGACTTATTTTAAAACAATTGTTAAGCGCTCAGCTTGCAATTTGTTTAATTTTGAGTTTTTTTTATTCATAGGGGTTAGGAGAAAAAAAATGTTTTTTTTTAAAAGATAATTCAGTCTTTAGGCTGAATTACAACTATCCATATGGCGAGCTGAGAAGCTCGCTTTACTATCTTATTTAATTAAATTTGAAGGATCTCGAAGTTGAAATTGTTTGAATTTGTGAAAAGCTATTTGAAATTTTAAATATATATACAGTAAAAATGAGGAAAAAAATCGTTAACCAAACGATTTATCTTCTTCCATTTAATTTGAAATCACAATGACTTTAAATGTTTTATTTACATTTCGATTTCGATTCTAATGTCATAGTAATCAAAACAAAGCATTTGTTTGCTTTGATTGTTTGCTGCCGAATATATCACTATCACTATTTCGTTCATTGCATTGCTTTATGATACCCAATATGAAAAGAAAATTTAGTACGGTATCAAAAACAATTTTGTGTTGCGATTTTGAGTCACATTATTGGTCACATTATTGTGCTACATTTTTAAATTTTGGGAACTCAACCGATTGGTATGAAATCCGGTATGTTCTTTTGAGGATCTCTTGTGGGTTCTTGGGGGTAAGGTCTTTTTGTGTGTCTTTTGAGGGTTTTTTGATGGATTTTCTAGCGTCTTTTGAGGTTCTTTAAAGTGTCTTTTGGGGGTCTTTTCAGGGGTGGGTCTTTTGATGGTATTTTGGGACTTTTGGGACGTCTTTTGAAGATCTTTTGAAGGTTGTTTGGGGGTCCTTTTAGATCCTTTTGAAGAGTTAATTTGATTATTAATTGATTTTTGGGGGTCTTTTATGATTCTTTTCAGCGTATTTTTTGGGGGTCTTTTTTGATTCTTTTGGGGGGTTTGGGGGTCTTTTTATGGTCTTTTGGGGTCCTTTAGGATTCTTTTTGTTTTTTGTTGCCCACAACATCAAATAAGTTTCACTTCAACCGCACTCTATATACGCACTGTTTTTTATTTGTTTCCTTGTCTGGCGCGTAAAATAACAAAGCTGATGGTTTTCCGACACGGAAACCGGCGACATACAATTGACGGTAGGACTTTAAGGTTAATAGCGCAAACATTCAAGGACTGCCCTTGTGATTTGTTTATTGTACATAATTGCGAATGCAAGCCGAACCGGAAACTGTAAGCGTTTAAAAACTAATTGCATGTCGGTCGGAATAATTGGGATGCGTTAACAGGTCGCAAAAGAAAGACCGTGCAAATAGATCAGCTGTCAAATCACATTTGCACACAGAGCCAACTATTGGAATCTATTGGAATAGAAATGAAATAACGAATTTTGTTGGACAGATCGCGACGAAAATTTTACAAACATATGTTTAAAAATTTGAAGAAAATCGGGCTCATTTTTAAAAAATTTATACGGGCACCCCTTGGGCCTCAGAGCCCATCCGTTTAAAGAATTTCATAAAAGTTTTGTCCATCGGAGATACACATGTGTATAAATTTTTATCAAAATCGGGTTAATTTTTATTTTAAATTTGTATGATGTCACACGACCTCAGGGCCCGGCGTCTGTAAAATTTTTACAATAAGTGTTGTCCATCGGAGATACACACGTGTATAAAATATTTGAAGAAAGTCGGGTTAATTTTTTTTTAAAAAATTTCAAAAAAATCGGGCTTCAATGGAAAGTGGATTAAAAATTTATCAGAAAATCTGACCAGGCAGCCAACCATCCAGCCAGCTACGGGCACGCGAAGTTAATATAGAGAATTTAAATAAAACAAAAACCAGATAAAACCGTTGGTCACTGGCGTGATGCATCTGGCTAACTGTAAATACTCGTATTTGATATTTTGTGTGCGGTTACTGTCTCTGCTTCGGTACTCGTATGGGGCGATTATTGTTGAGAAGCAGTGTCTTTTGTTGATTAGGCAGTGTCTTTGATTAAGCAGTGTCTTTTTTTGAGTAAGCAGTGTCTTTGGTCTTAATGATGGCAGAGTTTTCAGGTGTGGAGTACGTTGATATCCATTTTTTTTACGGATTTTGAGATGGTAATGCATCACGAGCTCGCAATGAATATCAACGCAGATTCCCAACGAGTCGCATTCCTGACGCAAGAGTATTTACAAATATTCATAGAAGACTTCGAGATACCGTAACAAAATCAAATACGCGGGTGGAGCCACATTCAGTCTCAAGAAATCACTTGGATGTCGATGAAGAAATAGTAATGTAACAGCAACTCCATCTATCAGGATAAGGAGGCTTGCTTCACAATTGAACGTCTCTTGCTACCGAATTCATCAAGTATTGCACAAGGAGCATCTTCATCCATACCATATTACACCCGTTCAAGAACTTATACAAATTGACCACCATAAAAGATTTGAGTTTTGTAATTGGTTGATTGAAAGGAATTTTGACAATGATAGTTTTGTGAAACGTATTGTATGGACGCATGAATCTCAATTCACAAGAGATGACATAACAAAAATTCACAATATACACACGTGGGCTGCTGAAAATCCTCATTCCACAAAACAAACATCATTTCATCACCGCTTCAGTGTAAACGTATGGGCTGGTGTAATTGGCGATAATTTAATTGGACCCTTCATATTACCATCGACATTAAAAAGTGAACGTTATTTACAATTTTTACAAAATGATTTATCACTCCTCCTTGATGATGTTTCTGTTTTAAGTAGATTCTTGCACACATACCAACATGATGGTGCGCCTAGTCAGTACGGTATAAATGTTAAGAATTAGTTAAATGAAAATTATCCAAATAATTGGATTGGAAAAAATGGTCCAATTCATTGGCCTGCAAGATCCGCAGATCTAACAGTATTAGATTTTTATGTATGGGGAACGATGAAGGCGCTTGTATACTCCAAAGAAAGTGATACAAAAGAGGAACTTATACAACGAATACACACAGCGCACACATACACACTCCCCGATAAATATTTTGGAAGTTACAGGTTAATATTTGTGTGTATTTTTTCTGAACAACATTTTTTAAACACCCTGCATCTCAAAGGATATACAACGAATACACACAGCACACACATACACACTCCCCGATAAATATTTTGGAAGTTACAGGTTAATATTTGTGTGTATTTTTTCTGAACAACATTTTTTAAACACCCTGCATCTCAAAGGATATACAACGAATACACACAGCACACACATACACACTCCCCGATAAATATTTTGGAAGTTACAGGTTAATATTTGTGTGTATTTTTTCTGAACAACATTTTTTAAACACCCTGCATCTCAAAGGATATCAAAAATTGACCACCCCCCTCCCCACCACCTTCAATACGATTTTTTGCTCAGAATGAACCAAGGAATCACCCTTTAACGGATTAGCATCCCAAACCCGTACACTCTGTATATAGATGTATTTCCTCAAAACAACCACAATTAGCCACGAATCGAACTCTAAAATGTTGCCTGCACAACTGCAGCCATATTAATGTCGATTCTATGGTTTTCGGGGTCGCTGAGGTGAATAGCGATGGTAAGAGAGCTCTTGGGGATGGGGGTGATTGGTGACCGATATTAGTGTTGGTAGGACACTCCTATGGGTGAGTTGTGTTCCCGTACAAGGAAGGCTGAACAATATTAGTGTCGATTCCATAGTTTTCGTGGTCGCTGAAATGAACAGTGGTGTTTAGAATGGTACTCGGTGACCGGCTGGGTTTGCCATCTGATTTTTGTAATCATCTGTCGCAGAGCTAATAAATTATATTTATCCGGCTGTTTCTCAAAACTACCACAATTTGAACTGGTTGAGAGTAAGGTCCATTCTTGCTGCTTAAAATGAAGACGTCCGCGAAATAAACAATCAAATACTTTCCATGGTAATAGGCCTTTTTACTGAATATAAGTATATCCTTATCGAATTCAACAAAAATAAATTTAATTTCACCAAGTTCACAACAATTTCATGACTTTATATTCTGTTGAGAAAAGAGGGGAAAATTGTAATGGACATTTTTTTCCATACGTAGGGTAACTGCACTAGTAACCAGCCACCCCTAGTAATCGGCCACATTTTCCTCCCTTTCCTTTTTTTTACCAATTTTCACGTGTCCGTGTGTTTGTCTGTCTATTAGGCGTGGAATCTTGCGATCAGTTTTTAACCCACTTCCCAAAGCCCAACAACAATTTCTATTAAAATTTGGTAGTGATCGGGCCGCGGGTTCCGGGGTCTCCCATACAAATTTTTTTTAATAATCATGCCATGCATCAGATCACGCCAATTTATAACGACTGTGTTCTTTGTGCGCTGGTGCTTTACGATTTGGGTTGTTTTGAGGTTTGGTTGCAGTTCTTCGCATATGTTTAGAATACATTTTTGAAGTTTTCTACATTAGGAATAAAGGTCATTTATATACTAATTGAAAAAGACCAAACAGTTAAGACAAAACAGCTCAGTACCGTTTTCTCCTCTGTTTGTTAACCGATTTTCTTTTTTTTTTCTTTTGTTTGGTTGTTGACGAGGTTTAGTGATATCAATAGAAAAATTGGAAACAGAACGGTTTTTATTATCGTTCATGTTAGCGTTTGGAGCAGTTGCTAGAAGTTCAAAATTCAACGTTTTAAAATTCTGCCTCGAAAAAAGCCGCTACAGTCGTTGTTGACGTAGTTGTCGTGGTAGTCCATTTTAAAACGTTTTTATAAGCTCGCTTTCGTGTATGTCTGTCTGTGCGGGTGGAATTTTGTAATTGATTTTAAACTAACTTCCCATTGAGCTAGAGACTTGAAACTTTAAACATAGCTCAGAACTGGATGAACATTGACATTTAAAAAAAAAACAGACAACAAATCGCAAAAAAAATAAAAAAAAATTCAACACGAGCTTGCAATTTTTTTCAGATCAAAGCAAACTACAACTACTACGCACAATACTCGCTTTACATGTTTTAAATGTATTTTTATTAGCTCACATGTCGTATAGAATATTTAAAAAAATATTCAAAATTAGTTAATTAATAAATTCTTTTTTTTATATCTTAGGATACAGTCAAAACTTTTAAAAGCTTACCCTAAAAAGAAGATGTTAGTATGCCTTCCATAATCGATAAAACAGTTAAATCCTCTTAGTTCTAAAAATAATTTTTGTAGTGAATTCTATTTATAGGGACAGCATTATATGAATCGAATTCGTTACAAAGAAATTCAGAAAGGCACTCGTTAAATTAAAGGTCGAAAATATTCTCAAGAATAACAGCCATTTCCGCTTTTTACAAATATCACCAATACACCAACAGTAGTTTAATAACTTCTAGAAACAAAGATTATTTAGTTGATTTGATTAATTTAATGTATTGTTACGAAATTTAGGACTTTAGAGTTCGTAAAGGAATTTCCAAATAAAACACAACACAAGTATATTTATTTACAAATAACAACTTTAATAAGCAAACAGTAAAAATAATAAAAGTTCACAATTTATATTGGTGATAACTTTAAATTTACACAAAAACATTTATTACTTGTACTTTACAATTATTCTCTAAGGTGGTAGCTTTATCACTTTAGAAGAACTTTTACAACTTGTTTGGTTAAATTCCAATTAACTAACGAATCCTCCGCAGCGAACCCCACCTTTTATACTCACTGAAAAGTTTCCAGAAACTTCCAATCTTATAGACAGAAATATCCAGAAAAGACCATTTACAACTATTCCCTTATTTACAACTAACGAAGTTCATATGTAACGAGTCATCTTTTAAAAATAAACTTCATGTACAATCATGTTCTTTCAAAAAAACCGGGCAATCCGCACACTCCAGTTGACTACATTTTTGACTTTTCTTTACTTTTCAAATAATCTAATAAGTCTTATAGCCTAAAAGTATGCTATACAAAAGTGCTTAATTCTAATTAAATGCCTATTCTTAGTACATTTCGATTTATGTTAGTATTCGAATTCCAATCTCATGAACCATATCTGAGATCCCGCATGTAACGCGTCTAACGCATGAGGTCCTTTTTTAGCCCACTTTTACGCGACCTACAGAGCTGAAATTTTGTGTGCAGCTTAGTTTCATGGAACTGTGGGTCCAATGGTTAAGCGTTGGACTTTTAAGCGGGAGATTCGAAAATCGAATTCCAGAAAAACAGAAAAATATCCTTTTCACTGTCCCAACTCTCACGAATGGCTGACAAACGTCCGTGCCATCGGCGTCGTAAGAACAAAGGGCACATATCCATTTTATTAGTTTTGAGATATGTAGGTTTTAAGTATTTTTTGAGAACAAAAATGAAAATTTATTTCAAATAATTATTCATAAACAAACCAATATATAACAGAAAATAATCAAGAAAAAAAATCAATCAATAAAAAAAAATCAATCAATAAAAAAAAAATCAATCAATAAAAAAAACTTAAAAACATGTTAGCTAATAAAAATCCATTTTTAATTTAAAACATTTGAAACCAGTATTGTGCGTAGTACCAGTAGTCTGCTTTGATCTAAAACAAATTGAATAAGTTGAATAATTTTTTTTGCGATTTGTCAACGTTCATCCAGTTCTAAGCTATGTTTAAGCTTCAAGTCTCCAGCTCAAGGAGAAGTTAGTTTAAAATCAATTACAAAGTTCCACCCGCATAGACAGACATACACGAAAGCGAAACCATAAAAATTTAAAATTTTCATGTAAATTCTCTAATAACCAAAAGTATACTGAATTCCACTGTAAATGCTGAAATATAAAACACATACGAAGCACTGCAACCCAACAACAAAACAACCCCAATCGTAAAGTAAGCAGCGCTGCCCACAGTGCACAACGCACACAGAACAGTCATTATAGTATGAAATGATCTGATGCTGGGAAAATAAATTTTATGGAAGCCCCCCGACCCGCAGGCCGATCACTCTCAAATTTTAATAGAAAATATTGTCACCGGAAATATACATGTGTGCCAAATTTCAATAAAATCGGGCTTTAGGAAGTGGGTTAAAAATTTATCACAAGATCTTACCAGCCAGCCAGCCAGCCAGCTAGTCCGACAGCTACGGGAAGTTAATATAGAGAATTTAAAAAAACAACCGATAAAAATTAAAATTTTTCAGGTTAATTCTCTAATAGGGGATACATATGTGTGCAAAGTTTGAAACGGGTTAATTTGGAAAAAATCAATTTTAAAGCCCCCTTCACATCAAAATATTTTCAAAAACTATTCTCACCGGATATACACATGTATAAAAAAAATTTGTTTGGGAAAAATTCAAATCAAACACATATGTTTAAAATTTAAAGTAAATCGGGCTAATTAAAAAAAAACTATGGACCCGCCACCAGGGCTCAGCGCCCATTCGCGCCAAAAATTTTACAAAATCTTTTGTCCATCGCGTAAACGTATGTTTAAAATTCGAAGAAAAACGGTGCCAATTTTTAAAAAATGTATAGGGTATCAAGGCCCATTCGCTCAAAAAATGTCCAAAAAGTTTTGTCCATCGGAGATACACATGTGTATAAAATTTTACCAAAATCGGGTTAATTTTTATTTTAAATTTGTATGAGGCCCCCACGACCTCAGGGCCCGGCGTCTGTAAAATGTTTACAATAGTTGTTGTCCATCGGAGATACACACGTGTATAAAATTTGAAAAAATTCAGCTTAATGTTTTTAAAAAATTTGTTGGGGCCCCATGACCCTGGGGTCTCCAAAATTTGTACAAAAAGTGTTGTCTATCGGAGATACACACGTATATAAAATTTGAAGACAATCGGGTTAAGTTTTTAAAAAATTTGTTGGGGCCCCATGGCCCTGGGGCACGGTGTCTCCAAAATGTTTACAAAAAAGTGTTGTCTATCGGAGATACACACGTGTACAAAATTTGAAAAAATACGGGTTAATGTTTTTCAAAAATTTGTTGGGCCCCATGACCCTGAGGTCTCCGAAATTTGTACAAAAAGTGTTGTCCATCGGAGATACACACGTATATAAAATTTGAAGAAAATCGGGTTAATTTTTTAAAAACAATGTTATGGGGCCCCACGACCTTGGGGCCCGGGGTCTACAAATTTTTTACAAAAAGTGATATCCATCAGAGATACACACGTATATAAAATTTGAAGAAAATCGGGTTAATTTTTTTTTTAAATTTGTTGGGGCCCCATGACCCTGTTACCCGGGGTCTCCAAAATTTTAACGAAAGTGTTTTCCATCGGAGATAAACATTTGTATAAAATTTTAAGAAAATCGGGTAAATTTTGTAAAATATTTGTATGGGAGCCCCGCGAAGCCGATGTCCGAGGGTCCCCAAATTTTAATAGAAAGTATTGTCACCGGAAATATACATGTGTGCAAAATTACAATAATATCGGGCTTTGGGAATCGGGTTAAAAATTGATCAGAAAATCTGACCAGCCAGCCAGCCAGACAGCCACGGGCAAGAGAAGTTAATATAGAGAATTTAAAAAAATCAAAAAAACTCATAATATCGGGCTTTGGGAATTGGGTTAAAAATTGATCAGAAAATCTGACCAGCCAGCCATCCAGTCAGCCACGGGCAAGAGAAGTTAATAAAGAGAATTTAAAAAAATCAAAAAAACTCATATTTTCTAAGCAAAAAAGTCCTATGAGAATTTTATTTTTGTAAATGCACCTTTTTAAATTCGCGTGCCCGTGGCACGAAAAATTTTAATTTTTATTGGCTGTTTTTATTATCATAGTAAGTGGCAGATAAAGCCTAGTCTAAAGTCTAGGAAACGCACTCGACATGGTAGATGTGACGTTTTTTACATCAGATATTTGCAGTTGGAAATAGGGCTTTTAAGCTTAGTAAAAAAAATTATAAACTGATTCACGGTTCCGAATATGCCGCAATCTCTATTTTAGAGTTTTGGCGCTTGTGACCTTTTTTCTTAGGACGGCAGAATGTCACGGAATGGAACGGAACTGCGTTTCTGCTTTAAATTGTAGGTCCCTTTCATTTGTGTGCACAAATATAACACGGACAGCAGGAACGGTCTCGCAGAGGTAGACCTTTGACTACAACGGTCTGTCACTATTATTATTATTTGTTTTAATTGAAGTTGTATCACTATGGGTAGATTATGGTCTATGCAATTGTATCTAATTTGAATTCATATTTGCAACAGCAAAATACAGTTCAATAAATACTAACAATGGTATTCGTTATTACGTAAATACAAATTTTAAAATGCTTCCCATGTAAAATTTGCATTTTTTGAGTGAGTGCCACTATCAACGCATTGCAGCGTACACGTATACAATGTATCGCACTGTATAATCATCGGATACCTGAAGCTGCTGGCATTTCGAAACGGCTTCCGAATAGGTAAATTATGGGACTAGTAATAATATTACAAGTTTTTTTCTGTTAATTTCAAGTGTAAAAAAACTTGCGAACATTAATAGACTCCGAAGGCCTCCATAGATGCCACTACTTAAAAAGCTGGGACAGATTGAATTGATTAATCCCAAAGCTGGAAAAACTTGATGGAAATTTAATCCAGTTGTTGCGAAGTTTTTTATAAAGAGATGGTTCATCAAATCACCTTTTGTAAAATTACTTTTTTGTTCATTATTATCCTTACCTTCTAAAGACATCTATTAATGATGCTCATTTGACATCTCCAGTTCGATTTACTGCCGAAAAAACGACCGTTTTTCTAACTTTTGCCGCAGCTTATAAAAAAATTAAATTGATATTTGGAAAAAGTGATGAGCGAACGGTTTACATACAGCCAGCTGGTGTAATTGTTTTCAAACTTAACTATGATTCTGTTTTTTTATCAAAAATAACTTCAATAATAGGAGGTTATCTACTTTTTGGTCAAAACACAAGGATCATGTGCCCTCACGTTTATAATAGATTCTGCCATTAATGTATATATGTACTTTAATTCAAAAAAAATATACAAAAAACCCGTTTTATTTTATCATTTATATATCAGCTTGCTGACTAGCTATTTTTAAGGAGTTCAAAATGCCATTACCTTCTAACTGTTTTGTACTAAAACAACTGCACATTTCTACAAAATAGATAATGGACTTTTAATGATTTACCTTCTTACCATAAGTTGTCTGTTGTAAGTCATAAAATTCAAATGGCGATCTAAATATGTGAATAAATAGATTTAAAACACCTTTCGTTTTATGACCACGACTTTTGAATATTTCAATAACGGTTTTTGCTCTCGACCATATGTGCGTCTCAAGTTTATTTTCTTGGGTAAATCCTTAATTACTGATAATAATAACAGTTAGTCGATGAAAAATCTATGTTCTTTTTAATCAAAGAGAATATTCATGACATTTTGTACTTGCATATTTCGAACTATATTGGCAAGAAATAAAGTGAATAACTTGCTAGCAAATCTCCTTTTAAATAATCATACTTAACTGAAGAGAATAACCGGATTGCACCACGACTGTGAGAATCAATAAGAGATAAAAAAAATACCAGTACTGTCGTATCGGTACTGAGATAGAAATATGGCTTTCTAGCCAATCAGCTATTGCCTGTCCAAATTAAATGGGAATATACGACTGGGCGCCGTGACTCAGTGGATAAGTACATGGCTTCTGGGCAGAAGGTTCGTGCTTCGAATCCCAGTAACACCAAAAGCATGTTTCACGGTGTCCCACCTCTCGGGACTGTCTGACCAAAAGACCGTTCGAAAGTAATAACTTGTCACGGAAAGCTTTTAAATTCGCCGTTCGGATACGGCATTAAATTGTAGGTCCCTTCCATTTGTGTGCAAAAATATACATGCTCAACACAAGTGGTCGCCTTGGACTGCAACGGTCCGTCGCTCCGAATATTATTATTATTATTATACGACTGCTTAATTTTAAAATTTACCTTAAGTTTTGCTGCTCAACGACTACTTTCTGTGAGATCAGTTGAGTTGAATTTTTTCCGGGCCACAAAGCAATTTTTTGTCAAAAAATGGAATTATCTCAAGAACAGTGCGTGAACGTGTTTTCGGCGATGGTGAAAATACATCACTGGCTACAGTAGTATAATAATTTAGTCGTGCCACGTGCTCAAGGAAGAACAAAGTAAAGGAGACACCGAATGATTGAACAGATCAGACAATTCACATACATACAGGGATATTCATTAATCTTTGGGCATGACCTAAATCATAAACAGCTTGAAAGACCACCTTGTCAGCCTAAAGTGCAAATGACGTCCAGAAAGACGGTTATAACTACATATACGAATAAGTAGATGTTCTATTTTACTACTTTGTCCATCATCATATTATGAATAAGAGAATTTTGTTCTTCTTGAACTTTCAATTGTTAAAATGCTTTACCTACCGCTCTAGTTATACCTCAAAAAGCATTACCAAAATCGTAAATAAGATGAAAAAAAAAGTAAAAAAATTATATTATTCACAATAATTTAGTTAAGTTCTCAAAAAACGGGTGAGTACTGGACTTACGAGTGTCTCTTTATTCAAACGTATTGATACCCCAAAAAAAAGGCGTCCTACTTCGTAAAGGCAGAATGGATGCATTTAAAAATAATGGTTTATTCCTTCCAACTGAGCCAAGTACATTAATTTAATTAATAAAAAATTACACTAGTCTGAATAAGATTCGACGTTTTTAAAACCCAGACAATCCAACGAGACGGCAGTGACGATGGTTGCTGAGTCTTTTCACTATCAACACCTTAAACAGTTTACCAACCGGCGGGCGCTACCAAACACAATTTTAATGCTGATTACTCACTCTGTGGTTGTGCAAAGGCCAAACAACAAACAATGGTTGTTTTTGGTATTTTAGTTTGTACTCAGTAAATGGAGATAATAGCATACACTGAGCAAAAAGCTCGTCTCAGCGCGATTTACTTTTTAGAGATTTGTTATAATCGCGGTTTAACATTTAACAAAATTAAATCTCTCGAGCGCACCGCTAAGCGTTTGATGGACTGTGCAGACACAGCCAACAACAACGTATCTGCCCATACTACCGAAGCCAGGCCAGGTCAGGCACAGAAAAAGTTGTTGCGCCGTTGTCGGATAGGACAAGAAAAACTCTACGTTTGCGCATTGCTTTCAGTTTCATTTCAGACGTTGGGTATGCTATAGTCTCGTATTGTCGCCGCGGATTATTTTTCGATTCGAATTCGAATCCATCAAGTTCGCCAGTTGTTGTTGGCTGCGATTGTTAATAACATACAATATTTTATGTGTTAATCTCAGAAAGACTACCAATCGTGCATGTCGTGAAATTAAGTAGACTACCATAGAAGCCGCAAAGAAAAAAGAGCCACGAAGAAACTTGATTGGGGACTACTTTGTAGAAATTTTTTTTAAATATTTATTAACAAACTGGCTGGTGTCATTAAAATATGCATCACCCACCTAGTTCAAAATCAAAGTAAAAATTGAATATAATACTAAATAAATGAAAACTGTGTAAATGCTAATAAATGTGCAATTTTATCCAACAAAACGATATATAAAAAATTTTAAAATTTCAAAAGTGCCAAAAGCATCGCAAGTGCATTCATTCACTTATACATATACATACTGTTCGCTCTTGATTTTCAGAGATTGTTTTCAATGCACTGTCTAATGCCGCAATAGAAGATCATATAAAAAAGGCAAGTTGTCTCCACCATACGCATAAAATATAAAATGTACGCGTACAAGCAAAAAATGTACTTCTTTTTTGCCAAAATAAGAAAAATATACAGGCCCAATGTTACAAATTCAAACAACTCCACGAGTTGTTAGTTTGTTAGTTACACCATTGACATATTCAATTATCGCAAGTACGCAAATATTGCGGAAATTTTGACTTAAGTCAAATATAACTTTGTCAACGTCAGAGCCATTCATTTCGTTATTTATTGATAAATTTTATATTAACATTCACAAATTGCTATAAATTGCGATAGTAAAGATTACGATTGTATTTGCGTTGGGAAAAGGGAGTGGTAGTTTAGCGATTGTTATTATATATTATTATGGACTACCTGCAAAGTTTCCTTTGAAGAGTTCTAATTGATAATTACAAATAACAATTAATATTTTATTCTGGTAAAAGATGAAATGAACATCAAAATTGGCGTTGTTTCTGAATAGATAATGTCTATCTTACGCACAATTACAGATTTTCTTCATGACAAACTTAACCTATTCTATCATATTCTATTATTTTTTTTTAAATGAAAAATGTTTTCTTAACTCTCTTTTTTTTGAGCAAATTTTACTCAGTTTAGTTATTTTTCCGATTCTTACGATTGAAGGCTTACTCGCTTTTAAGATCGCTATTACAATTGCTTTTTATTTAATGTTATGTTCAGAATATAATTTCACACAATATGCTTGGAATTGAAAATAATACTAAATTATTATGCTAATTCAAATCGCAAGTCAACATAGGTAACATTGAGAAATAGCATTGATCGAACAGTCGAAAAATGAGAATTAATAAACATTTGTTTTTAGTTAAAGTAAACAATGCCGACATACAATTTAACATGTTTATGATTTTGAATGAAAAATAAAATACAAAAAAAGACGCAGATAATAAAATCGGTAAACAGTGAAACTCAATTTGCACCAAGAATTGGTTAAGGAGTACAATTTACGTATCATACATCACTTACAAAACTAACAAAGTATCTGATAGTATTGCAAAAGTATTGTTAAATTAGAAGGTGGCAAAGATCTTCGGTCTTGAAAAAAAAATGGTTGTTATAACTGCAAACTCTACTATAGTACACTCACTACCAATCCTGATCGTTCATATTATATACTTGTCAAGCCGGAGACGCTTACTTTGGTGTTAACAAAAGTTAAGTGAAAGTTACTCTTCAATAGCAGATTCACAGATTATTAACGATTTTTTGTAACTGCCAATACTCAGCTTATTTAGGATGTCACTATAAGAAAAAGACATATTCCTTTGACGACTTAATTTTACTATTACGAGCATCGATTTCTGGTGACTGCATTTTAAATAAAAATTTAAAAAAATAAAAACATTTTAAATGTACATGTAAACGTATAGGTTAGTAGCTGCAAAATATCTTAAAAGAACAGAAATTTGATTTCTGCTAAATGTCGGAAAACAAATCGGAAACTGAAAACTTAAAACTTTTTATCCAGATACTGAATTGCCCGACTCAGTATTCCCGCATTTGTACGATCTTCAGTCATTTAAGACACACGTGAATAGACATCTCATATTTACCCACGCTGTGCTAAGTATTATAAGGGTGCAAATCCTTGAAAGTGTGTACATTAAAAAAAACTACAGATTTTTCCTTGCAGCCTGCACAACTCAGAATTTACTCTACCTTTGCGTTCGACTTATCTAATTCTCGTTGTTTTAAAACCTTTTTATTAGCTGGCTTTCGTGTATGTCTGTCTGTGCGGGTGGAATTTTGTAATTGATTTTAAACTAACTTCCCATTGAGCTAGAGACTTGAAACTTTAAACATTGCTCAGAACTGAATGAACATTGACAAATCGCAAAAAATACAACAAATCGCCAAAAAAAATTAATTCAGTTTGCAATTTGTGGGCACAACACGACTTTCTTTAACGAACGGGATCGGAATCTTAAGAAATGTATATTCAATTTTTTTTTTCAAATTTTTTTTTTAATTTTTTTTATTTTTTATTTTGTTTTTTGCTTAAATTTCTTTTGCACCACAACAGATTTCCCCTAAGTGCTTGAGTTATTTGAAAAAACTTGAAAACTGTCTAAGTAAACCGTCACTTCCGGTTGTCAGTTTTCCGTCAAAATCATCTGGCCCCTCACAATTTATGTAAAAAGCTTAAATATAAATTTTCATCATTATAAGTTCAACCGTCTGGGCTGTAGACTTTTTTTTGTTTTGCTTTTTCTGACTCAGGAGATACGGTAATGGGTAAATCTACGAAAATCCCGAGTTCGAAAATTTTTATGATTATTATACGTCCTTTTACTAAACGTTACTTTCGTTCAAACTATAGCAAGCTACGAAGTGACAGAGTATATAGCATTTTTTTAGATTTATTGGTAACAAAATTAAGTAATAAGATGTGAAGGCTTTCGAACTGAGAAAATAACGACCAGCAAATTAATTCAGTCAGTCGCACGCGCGCTCGACGCCCAATTCATTTTTATTAATTCAAGAGCAAGGTGGTAGATGGTTGATACAGAAAATGCGATTTTCCAGATAATAACAATAATTGTTGCTTATCGACTAATTAATATGCATTCACATTTTTTTACAATAACACAGTGTTAAAGTTGGAGTGGCTTTATGATTCTTATACAAAGATCATTCGCTTGTTCAGTAATTTTAATAAAAATAGACTACCAACATTTGTTAACTAGCTTTTTAGTGTTCTTATTTGTTTATTATGAAATTAGCTCTGATAGGTTACTGTTCATGCAGCAGTAGACCCCCAATTTCGTATCGCCCGATGTTATTATTATGAATGGATCTTGTGCGTATACTTAGTTGACAAAGATGCATAATTAATTAAAAATATTAAAATGCTTTAACACAAAAATATTCAATGGCTAATTAAAAATTATTGTTATTAATATTACATTATGATTATAGGTACTATGTTAAACATTGAGAGGTTTTTATTTAAATGCGGCTACATGAATAATCGCCCATATTCATATCGACCTAAAACCAAAGTTGTAGAATTGCCCTAAAATATATTTTACATAATAAAAAATCGCCCAAAAATCTCTTTTGGCTAAATGATTAGCAGAGCGTGCGCGGGTATAAGCGTTACCGAGTCTTGTATTGAACATAATGTTAGACTCAGTGCCGCAAAATATGAATGTGTGCTATTTAGTGTAACATTGGTCGAGTTCATAATTGAAAGCTTGTTGCCCAAACCATGCAACAAATATTCTTTGAATACATTAAGGAACACAAACGAAGTTGTATGAATGCGGCATTTTCCTGCAAGGTGCGGTACCAAAACAATAAAAAACAACGCATAAAAATTAAAATTGTTCATGTAAATTATTCTCTAAGTTTGAATGGGGTTAATTTGGAAAATATTAATATTAGAGCCCCTACACTTTAAAATTTTTAAAAAAATGTTGTCACCTGGCACCCATCGGACCTCAGGATCGTTCCTTCAAAAAATTTATAAAAAGTTTTGTCTATCAGTGATACACATGTGTTTAAAATTTGAAGAACATCGGGTTAATTTTTAAAAAATTATAGGGGCTACCCTCCGTTCACTCAAAAATTTAACAAAAAGTTTTGTCCATCGCAGATACACATATGTTTAAAATTTAAAGAAAATCGAGATAATTTTGAAAAAATTTATATGGCACCCCTCGAGCCTTAGGACCCGATCAGTCCAAAAAATTTTACAAAAAATGTGTTTAAAATTTCAAGAAAATCGAGTTAATTTGATGATTTGATGAATTTAATGAAGAAAACCGGGTTAATTTTTAAAAAATTTATATGAGCTACCCTCGGGCCTCAGGGCACGTTCACTCAAAAAATTTAACAAAAAGTTATGTTCATCACAGATACACATGTGTATAAAACTTTTTTGGACTCTCGGGACCAAATTTTAATAGAAAGTGTTGTCACCGGAAATATACATGAGTGCAAAATTTCCATTAAATCGCGCTTGGGAAGTGGGTTAAAAATGTATTACAAAATCTCA
Source organism: Nephrocerus scutellatus (assembly GCA_947095585.1). Lineage (NCBI taxonomy): Eukaryota > Metazoa > Arthropoda > Insecta > Diptera > Pipunculidae > Nephrocerus > Nephrocerus scutellatus. Next base: position 44,662,287 of record OX352763.1, read on the forward strand.
CCAGCCAGCCATCCACGGGCACACGAAGTTAATATACAGCGCATTCGATTTGCTGGGTACAGTGAAAGTTTGGTGTCCCATTTCTACAGCGTTCTCTGGTTTTCGTCGAGAACAAATTTGACAGCATACTGACTGATTTTTCAGTCTTTTTAAGACAAGTGTCGCCAAACGCATACAAAGATAACGCAGTATTTGTTTACAATAATTGACAAACAATTTGCAGGACTGCATGTTTTTACATTTATGAACTCGGCCTAAAAACTTCGGCTACGCTATTGCTCTGCTGTGCTGCACTCAATATGTCGCTAACCTTATTGTGATTTACTTTATTTTGGAAGGAATTGGTTTTCCTACTTTTATTTATGTACGGAAAACATTTTTGCAAATGTATACTTCCTTTTGGTCACCAGCGTAACATTGCTCAAACTTTAACTTTTTTTTGCTAAAATTATTGTTAATCGGAACAGTATTTACTTTAAAATCTTGGATACTGCTGCGACAATTTACTTTCGTCTGTCCAGTCTGAACTTGCATTTGATAAAATTTTATGTCTACATATAAAAATTTAAAAAATCTTCGTAAGCAATCAAGCAATCGGACAACCCACCTGACAACAATAAATCGGCTAACACTACCGCTGCTGCTAATTAAATGCACATTATTTGTATAAATAGCGCTTATCTCTGTTTAAGACAAAACGAACAGAAATCTTTCTTGTTTTCTTTGACTTTAACTACGCTGAGCAGCGAGGGCAAAAAATCAATCACAGATCATTGTGGCGGAGCATTCCATACCGAAACTGAAACAAATAACTTACATACAACAAGTAGGAAAAGATGCAAATGAAGCAGGAGCACTCCTTTGCAGCTGCCATGGGGCAAGTGTGCCCCGTGTCATAAGAAACAAACCAACCAGCCAATAAACCCACATTATGAGCTCTGCTATGTGTGCTCGGTGAACGCCAATGAGTACATTGTATTTTTAATACGCTAACATATTGTCTTTTGAAGATATCGCATTCGCAGCCAAGTAAATCATAGTAACTTTATAAATTTTAAATCAATTTGAGTTTTTTTGATAACTTCGCACGTCGTCATTAGAGGTACAACTTCGTTGAACAACTAAAGACGATGACCTTGACCAAAAAAAATTTATGACTTATGACAGTACGTTAGACCACCAATACGAGGTAAGCAGTTCAAAGCTGATAGCTTTTCATCAACAAAGTCCATCTTTTTGTTTAAATAGAAAGCATAACTTAAACAACTCGAATTGTTGGTATAATAACGCGTTTATGGCAAAAGCGAGTTGACTCGTGAAACAGAAAAAAGAAAAAGCACGTTGCAGCTGTTTGTAGTATGAGTGTATTTGTTTGTGAATGTTTAGCTAGTGTGTGTATGCCAATGTATCTTTCTGCTACTCTCCCATAACAAACAAAAATCAAATAAAAATTCAAAAAGGCAATCTTAATGCAGCAAGTACTCAAGTCGCGCAAAGTACGACTTCGTGCACTTTGTGTTGTTCTGCAACTCTGGCAAAATTCAAAGAATGCGTTTCTACAGGGTGGCTGAGACCAAGTGTTACCAAATGAAAACGCTGTAATTTTTTTAATTTTGATTATTTTTTATTGAAATTTCGTGGAATAGTTTGAAAACATATTACATTTTATGAAAAACATGTTACTGCTCGATATGACCTCCTTTGGCTCTGATTATTTGATTCAGTCTTTCATAGAAAGCATTGCATGCTGACCGAACGTGATGAGATTACAAAAATTGTCTTTTCTGATGAGAAAATTTTCACCATTCAACAGTATGTGAATAAACAAAATGATCGTGTTTGGTTAGAGCACAAGTCCAACGAAATTTGGACACAAGAGTTGCCATGCGCAAGCAATCACCAGATTATGTTATGGTTTGGGCTGCAGTGACTGCATATGGACGCACTCCTCTGGTTTTCATCGAACATGGAGTCAAGGTAAACCAAGAGGTGTACCGCCAAAAGATCCTAAATGATGCTTTGCTACCTTGGGCACGTAAACACTTTGGTACGAACCGTTCGACATTCCAACAGGACTCGGCACCGTCACACAAAGCTCGAGCGACACATCAATTTTTACAAAATTGCGTTCCGCGGCTGATTTCGTCGAAAGAATGGCCACCATATTCACCAGACTTGAATCCCATGGATTTCTCCATATGGTCCATTTTGGAGAGTAAGGTGTCCACTAAAAAATACGAAAGTGTTGATGCATTGAAGTCAGCTCTTGTTCGAGAATGGAATAAAATTCAACATATTCCACGAAATTTCAATAAAAAATAATCAAAATTAAAAAAATTACAGCGTTTTCATTTGGTAACACTTGGTCTCAGCCACCCTGTATAGATATGCGGCAAATATATGCATTTTTTTTGGCGCCTGTTGCTTTTTTATGTATTGTGTTAGTTATTTTTATTATTATTATTATAATTATCATTATTCACGATTTTCGAGGCTGATGTGTCTTGCAATTACATAAATACTTGCGACATTTGCAAGACGAAAATCATCGGCTCAACGTGTCTTCAATCAACATTTCAATGCCATATTTATTATGATTTGCTAAGGTAAAAATCTAGAAATGTACTCCTAAGTCAGGTACAAACAATAATCAAATTTCTTGCGCATTATTTCTTTTTGCTTTAGTTCATTTGCATGTTTTTTCAGTAACAAGAGTGCATTTAAATGGATACAAATCAGGCTATAGGACAAAGCCAGTTGTTTATAGAAAAAATAAATATTTATTTATTAACTAGTAGTTATGTAATAATTATGAGTTATTCTAACTCCTCATCGTATGATAACATATCTAGTAATATTATAAAAAACATCTCTATTCAGATCTCAGATGTGTTAAGTTTTATTTTCAATCTTAGCATCATGCACGGCAATTCTCGTGAATCGCTTAAAACAGCCCTGATTATTCCACTTCATAAGAAAGGTGATACCGTATTAGTAAATAATTATCATCCAATTTCACTTCTATCTCAGTCTTTTCTAAGATTTTTGAACGAGGAATAAAAACTAGAATGTTGGGCTTTTGTAATAGTTCTAGGGTTTTTAGTGATTCTCAGTTTGGTTTTAGGAGTGGTAAATCTACTGAAGACGCATTGTTGAAGCTAACAGGCGAAATTTATAATTGCTTTAATGTATCTAAAATACATGCTACTTTATTTATTGATATTTCAAAGGCTTTTGAAATGGTGGAGCACTCGTTTTTACTAAATAAACTATATCATGCCAATATATGTATGTGTCAATATCATGTACAATATATTTACATATATAAAACTATCTCCTTGCAATACTTCTATTTCTTTATCTATATAAATTTTAAACTCATAATTATATAAATTTAAATTGGATATTCTTTTTTACAATGTGAATATAATTATAACTCTTAGCTTTTAACGGTGGTGGACTTACGGTGGAAATATTTATCTAAAATTACGTTGCTAACAGCTAAAAGGCTATAGCAACTAAAAGAAAATTATTAATATTTGTATTTTCTGAACTAAATAAAATAAAATAATAAAAAAAAAACAAAAAAAAAAGAGTAAAAATAAAGAATTGTCCCAGCTCTCAAAATTGTATAAATATGGGTGTCCCCCCACAGTGTTCTGTTCTTGGCCTTATCCTGTTTTTAATTTATCTTTATTCATCCAACCTTTTAAAGGAAAAATTTCGTCATTACGACACTGCGTTATCATAATCTAATAACAGCCTTTTTAATTTAGTTCCAGATTTCACATAATGATTTAGAATTACTGCGGAGATGGTTTTAAATAGACAGATTAGTAATCAGTAACAAAACAAAATTCATGATTTTTAGCTTTACTGGTACTGTTGATATAAATTTTGACTGTCATTCGCCGAGCTGCTTAAGATTTCCTTTAGGCAATCAGTGTATAGTCGGGGTTTAACTACTTCCAACTCAAACATCAACTGTTCAACCAACTGCTTTACAATTGAAAGAGTCGACAACTTTAAATACTTAGGAATTATTTTGGACAATCAGCTCAGTTGGAAGGACAACACTAAGTATTTGATGGAATATTTGAATAAAGTTGTAAAGCAGCATCTTAAAGATGGTATACAATGGCTTGTTGAAATCGAGACTTCAGTATAGGATATCTTGCTGCGGTGGTACATATTTCAACAAAATTGAACCCTTGTTACTCTACTCACACAAAAACACATGCAGTTCGTATTTTACGAAAGGTTGATCGTAGAACACCTAGTTTTGAAATGTTCATTGGCCTTAAAATACTTCCCTAAGGCATCTTTATTTTTATAAAGTTTTAAAAATATTTTTTGAAAAGTCAGGATATAACACAGCAAGGTTTTATGATAATTATAACCTACGTGTAAACACCAGAAACCTAGCAAATTTACCCAGGTTTAGACTATCTCACAATGCTCGCTTCTGTGATGTTAGTACCACGTATATTTAACTACTAACCATATAACCTAAAATGTGAGAGAGTAAAATCAGTTTTCTTGAAAAATGTTAAAACTTGGCTTTTAAACTATAGTCACGTCACTATAGAGGATTTTTTCTTTCCTATGGTTTAACTAAATTATTCAGCTTAAGTTCATTTTAGTTCTTTTTTGCGTTGCACCTACATATATTTTTCTTATTATGCAATTACTAATTTCGAATATGTAATTAAATTTTTCTTTTTCTTGTAAATTTGTATCTTATTATTCATTTGTAGTGGGGCGCCTAGGCTCAGTGGAAATAAGCATGGCTACTGAACAAGGGGGTCCGTGGTTCGAATCCCACTAACACCAAAAGTATTTTTTACGGTGTCCCACCTGTCGCGAATAGGTGACAAACGTTCAGAGAGTAATAACTTGTCACGGAACGCTTCTCAATTCGCCATTCGGATCCGGCCTTAAATTGTAGGTCCCGGGAGAAGCTAGGCTTTGGACCGCAATGGTCTGTCGCGCCGAATATTATTATTATTCATTTGTAGTAAATTCGCCACATGTTCTCTAACATTAGAATTTACTCATCTTAATTTAATCAAAACTTAATACAATTTTAATTTTATTTTTTGTTTAATTTAGCAATGTAATAATAAAATTATTGTAATCTATTTAGTTCTTAAGTTTTACTAAAAAAAAGTTTTACTAAATAAAGAAATTTATCTGATCTAAAAAAAATCTAATCTAATGTTATTTACAATCCTATTATGGTTAGCGAGTCAACGTTTGACTCGTCTCACCATTCAGAAGAATTGTTGCTCTTGTTGTCTTATGGATGAGATCATTTTTAGACCCTTAAAAAAACTAATGCTGTTGTTAATATAAAAATATGTTTTGCAAATTTGTCAACGTGTCAACGAAGATACAATTATTCCTATGGGAAAACACTTTTTGTAAAAATTTGGTAGTGATCGGGCCCCGGGGTCGGGGCACCCATACAAATTTTATAAAAAAAAGTACCCGATTTTCTTCAAATTTTATATGCATGTGTAGCTCCGATGGACAACACTTTTTATAAAAAAATTTGGAAGTGATCGGGCCCCGGGGTTGGGAGGCACCCATACAAATTTTATAAAAACAAGCACCAGATTTTCTTTAAATTTAATACGCATGTGTATCTCCAATTGGCAAAACTTTTTGTAAAAATTTGATAGTGATCGAGCCCCAGGTCAGGGGGCACCCATACAAATTTTATACAAAAATGTATCCGATTTTCTATAAATTTTATACGCATGTTTATGTCCGATGAACAACACTTTTTGTAAAAATTTTGGAGTTACCGGGCCCCGGTGTCGGAAGGACCCGTACAAAATTTTAAAAAATGTACCCGATTTTCTTCAAATTTTATACACATATGGAAACACATTGTGTATCCCCCGATTAGAGAATTTAAACGAAAAATTTTAATTTTCATGGGTTATTTTATTTTGTTCAACTAACTAAGCATAAAAGGATTGTTAAATAAACACTTAAGTTATTTCTGCAAACAAGATGTAATTATTAATTGTTACTCATTTCAGATTTCACAGAAACCCTATTTTTGTATTTTATAACCTGGAAACTTGGAAAACTAGTCTTTAATTATAATCGCATACAAAATTGTACTTTTCCAAAAAAAAAAAATTTAGCAAAACCTACATTAGCTTTCTTTACTTTTTTAAGGAAACTTGCAAAGTTTCTTTATATTCTCTTTAGCCAATTGGCTGGACAAATTGATGAAATTGCTAACTTTCTCAATGTGTCTGTCTGTGCTACTTCTTCAGCAAACTACAATCCTAAAGTCCTAAAAACTACTGCATCTTATACATTATGATAAGCCAAGTTGAATATGTCATCTTTGATTTTGATTAGATGTAAGCAAGGGCGAAAAGCTAATAATTAATCACAATGATATTGACGGTTCACAAGAGAATATTATGTTATGTCATTAAACATAAACATATCCGTCAGTCAGCGGAAGTTTCTGGATAGCAAATATTATCTTTTCTAAACCTTAATTGGAGTTATGTGAAAAGTAACGTCTCTACAATACGGCGTCAAATATAAGCCGTGTTTCCTAACAAGATGTTTATTGGTTACTAACTCTAACCACAGTTAAAGCAGAGAAAGCCAATTAATAACATCCGAGTAGATTCAATTACTTTTCGACGGATGGTTTCAAATAGGGTGTTCTATAAAATGAGGAAACCATAAATTGTTTCAAATTCAGATTTTATCGTACCCCACATGTCATTTACCTCTTTTTGCGATATAATAAACAGGCGTTTATGAGGTTGTTAATCAATAGTCGGTTTTATATGAATTATTACGGTGAATTACCTGAAATTAAACAAAAAACGAGAAAAAATTAAATTAATATTGCGTGTAAGTAGTATTTTTAGGGATTCAAAAAGTATCAGTATTAAGTATGTACACATAACTAATTTTATAAACAGAGTTTCACAGAATAAGTGACATCCGTTCAGTCACTCTACTACGCGTCCCGGATTTGTCTGCGATAAGAAACTCAGGTTTCATTCCTATATTGATAACTTTATTATTAGAGCAACTTTCGCAGTAATGAAAACACCCCACGTAAACTGGCTTTTAGGAACCAATAGCAGGCTGAAGGTGTGCGAGGTCCACATTAATAGATCTAGTGTTTTATTTTTATTTTTTATAATCTACACACGCTAAAGGGGTTTGCACCCTTATAATGCTTAGCACAGCGTGGACGTTAGGAAATTAGGGAGAGGAAAGGATGAGATGTCTATGCACACGTGTCTTAAACGACTGCAGATCATATAAATGCGGAAACACAGAATCAGGCAATTCATTCCACATAACTATCGTGCGGCTAAAGAAGGAATCTCTGGATTGGTTAGTACGTCCAAAGATAGGCTTAATGGTGGACCCATGAGCTCGAGTTGAGGCACGGGTATTACGGATGGGTTGGAGAATGGGCGGAATGCATCTGGATATTTATTTTGAACACCGCTTGTGGAAAAAGAGATTAAACAGTTACAGGCAGGAAACATTCCTACGATTTCAAGCGATTCGATTGTTTTCGCGATATGTACGTCACCAATAAGTTTTAACGCGCGGTTCTGAACTCTGTCTAGTAGATGCAATGTGGTCTTGGACGCACCTGCCCAGACAATGAAGTTGTATTTAAGTTTAGGGCGAATATACGCCTTGTAAATAGTAGCCAGATCTGAAGGAGTGAAGTACATCTTGCACCGTTTTAGGAAACCTAAGCATCTCGCAGCATTTTTGGCGATGGCAAATATGTGGTCATTCCAACGAAGCTTGTTGTTGACACACATACCGAGAATTGAGAGTTTTTCAGTTTCTTTGATGCAAGATCCATTCATGGTTAAAGTTTGGGGGTTTAAATTACGCTTAGACGACAGAAGACAGCATTGGGTTTTAGAAGCGTTAAATTCAACTCTATTATGTAGACCCCACCTTGTTATGCTGTCAAGGTCAGAATTTAACGTACTTAACATACGTTGTTGTTCAAGTTCCACTTGTGCCGAAGAGGGGCGCGCAGAAAGCGAGAAGTCATATGAAAAGCTAAGAGTACTGTCGTCAGCAAAGTAATGGATTGGATTAGAGGTGGTGGATAGGAGATCATTAATGAAAATCAGAAAGAGTGTCGGAGATAAAACAGATAAAACAGTACATTGGATTTGAATCCGTCCAATACGACCTGGATTGAACGGTCAGAAAGGTAGTTCCTAGTCCAATCGAGCAGGGTGTTGTTAATTCCATAAGCAATCATTTTCGACAAAAGAGCTTGATGCCAGACTCTGTCAAATGCCTTGGAAATATCGAGTGCAACGACTTTACTTTCACCAATTTTGTGAATAGACTGGTTCCACTTTTCAGTAAGATAAGCCATCAGGTCACCTGTAGAGCGCTGCCTACGAAAACCGTACTGCTGGTCACTAAGGATTTCACGTGATTCAAGGTATTGCATAAGCTTACGATTGATCAGGGTTTCCATAACCTTGGAGGGTATGGATGTTAGCGCTATGGGTCGGTATGAGGAAAGAGATGACGTTTCGCCTTTTTTAGGAACAGGCTGGATAAATGCTGTTTTCCAATTCCTTGGGACGACTCCAGAAGAATAAGAAAAAGGGAAAAGTCTGCGCAGTGGTAATGCCAACGTTGAAGAACACCTCTTCAAAACTAAAGCGGGAATGCCATCAGGCCCAGCAGATTTATGAATCATTTAATACTCTAGCCACTTGACGAGTGCGAAAGTAAATCTGTCCCATAGAGGATTCAACTCTTTCAAGTACAGGCGGCGACAACGCGCTATCTGGCAGCGTAGAGCTAGCTGCGAAATGTGAAGCAAGCAGATTGGCCTTGTCTATAGAGCTGACAGTTGGAACGTCATTGTGAATAAGCGTTGGAGTTAAAGACTTCCTTTGGGACATTGAAGTATTTTTTGTCTCAGTTTTTAGTCATATTCGAATTGTGCGCGTTTAAGGTAGGCATTGCAATCATTTCTGACTCGTCTAAGCGGATTTAGAGGATTCATAGCAACAAAAAATGTCTATGTGATCCATTGACCCAGAAACACGTTCCAAAATATGACGATTTGAAAAAAAAATACTTAGTTTTTTGGGTACAAACTTCTATGTCTTCATCGACACACGCCACACAGTCCTTTATTATTTGGTAATAATCACCGAAGTATCTGTTTTTGAGGTCCGACCTATTTAATTTGTTTCCACGCATAACACGCGACTCGCGACACGCGTCACACGCGGGATATCAAAATTGGACCTTGACATTGAGCTGCTCACAAAATTGAGCCCTCTACGTCGTTCGTGGTTAAAAAGGACCTCAAAAAAAAAAACATCCATCACACGCGCCACATGTGACACATTTCACACACGGAATATAAAATATGCTATTTGGGACTTAAGGCACTCACAAAATTTCAGCTCTCTAGGTCTTAAAGAAGACAAAAAAAATATCCACCCATCACACGCGCCACACGCGAAATATAAAAAATGCTATTTGGGACACATAAAATTTCAGCTCTCTAGGTTGTGTAAAAGGTGGTTTAAAAAAACCTCAAAGAAGTCAAAAAAATGTTCCACCCGTCACACGCGACACGTGGAGTATAAAAAAATGCTATTTTGGACTAGACACTCACAAAATTTCAGCTCTCTATCTAGGTCATGTTTAAAAGGACTTCAAAAAATGTCCATACACGCTACACGCGAAACGCATACTATTTGCGACTAAGACACAAAATTTCAGCTCTCTAGGTCATATGAAAGGTGGTTAAAAAGGACCTCAAAGTAGTCGAAAATACAGACAAACAGAGGTCAAGTTAAATAAAAGTTTTTTAAAAATATGAAGAAAAAAATCAGGGAACACGCTGAACAAAGTGTCCGACTCCTTCCAAAATATAGCGATTCTTGTTTTCTTTAAATACCAAACAGTTGTGCAAAATTTAAGAACGTTACTATTCAAAAAACAACTCGTTTGGTGACCCTTTCAACTTTCAAAATATGCCCATTAGGTGTTTATTATGGTATAGAACCCGTACACAAAGTTTGAACGCGATCGTTGAAGAGATCAAGAGATCTGCTTGACTCTTTTATCGCTTCTTTCACAAGCGGTGCTCAAAAGAAATAGTCAGTTGCATCTCTCCCTGAATTCAAGCGCACTACTTGCGACGCTCTTAATGCTCATCAGTTTACCCTCGAGCCCATCCTCGCAAGACGTACAGTTAAGTTCAGAGATTCGTTCTATAGCCGTACAACACGTATGTGGAATGCTCTGCCAAGCTCTGTCTTTCCAGGCATTCAAGTTCATAAACATCTCCTCTTTTCTCCTCCTTTTCCTTAACGACCACGCTGTGCCAAGCATATAGCCGAGAAATAAAAATTGAATCTATGTTATATGTGATGTGAGAAAAAAATCTTGTTTTTCGAAAGCGTTCTCCTAGTGGGAGCAGCCAACTGTTTCTAACCAGATGTATTAATTCGTAAATTATGTGTTAGTTTGTTTGTTCAAACTAAAATATGGGCTTAAAATTGTTTTTGTTTTTTCTTTTTTTTTTCAGATCGCTACAAAGTGACGCAATATGCCACAGAATACAAAATAAGAACAATAAAATAACCGTAAAAAATAACTAAGCAATAAGACAAAAAGTACAGCCAATACAAAAATTTAAAAATCAAAAGGTTAAAGGCTTTAAAAAGATTAAGAAATCTCATTTTTAAAATGTTTACGGAAAATGCAAGTAGTTGTTTCAAACCACACCTGCGGTTAACAACATTGTTCGTCATCTACATAGTAGTATTGACATTTTCAGCGGCTGTGCAAGTTAGTGCTGATTATGATGCAGAAGACACAGGCTACTACAACAGCGATATGGTCTCAAACGACGAAGTGTTCGATCCGGCCCATCTACAACAAGAAGTCGAATCAAGACAGACTTTAGAAAACCACAATACACCATCATACTATACCAATGCAGATGAAGATGAGATAATGACGCATGTGTCACAAATGAAAATTGGTATAGGAATGAATAAAATTCCGATTGACGATCACAGTCCAAAGGACCCTACAGAGGAAATTGCGACGAATGCTGATGATATAACTAGTGGTGGAACAGTCGGATCATTTAATAATGATGCCTTTTCAAGACAAATGTTCCCGACAACAATAATTCCCGAATATGTTCGCAAACTCAAAACTGATATCTTTGCAGCGACTGTAGGAAAAAGCGGTAACGTAAAAGTAGCGCTCGCGGATTCCTACAATGACGAAAACCACCATAGCTCAATAGGAGGAAAGAATGAGTCGGGAGTAATCATCCCTTTTGTTATGAAATCAAATGTTCTCTACAATGAGAACGAAGACAACAAACTAAATGACCAATCAATGCCGTTGGCTCGTAAAAAACATCATCAACAATTGGAGAACAGTTTTAACATAAGCATCGATGAGGACTACTATGAAGATTCACCAGAGATTATTGAACAACTCAATGCTGCAAGTCTACTGGGTACAACGACCACAATGAGTACCACATCGATAACAAATGCTGCTGCTGCAGCATCTACTACAACGACGATTAATCCAACCCACATTTCGACAACCATATTACCATTTGCAGCTACAATAACAACTGTATCACATCCAACAATACAACTGCCTTCTATTGGTCGCTCCAAACAGGGCAAACAAATATATATCACACGCAGAAAACTACTACCACACGAACAGTTGCGCAATTACATTGAGGATGCTTACATCAGAATGCCACTGGCGGTAATTGTAGATCCTTCACCGGATTCCCTGGAGAAAACGAAAGCGTTATGGCGTGATGCACTCAGATCAAATTTTGCCATTAAAATCGTTTTAGTGGCGATAAATGCCTCAGGTATGTTTCATTGTTCGCGGGTCGACCCCTCGGCTGTCTTCATGGGCAGTAGACACAAGGTACGTAGTCTCATTCACATCTACTTATCTATTCGATGAGTAGACGGCTCATTGTAGGCACTTTGGCGCTTCCTGCTAAATGTGCATTTTAAACAATTTCTCGGATTGCATACTACAAATATCAAATAACGAAAATGTAAATTGACAAGTAGTTATTTTTCTAGTACATCGGCTCAAGCCTAACCTTATAATTATTGGTTTATATTTATAGAAAACTAGCGGAAATACCCTTCGTTTTCCGGCCGCCCCATCCCACTGACCCCCACCCAACTGGCCACCTGTCTGCTGACCCTTTACCAACTGACCCCCCTCTAATAATCGACTACCTCCGCCAGCCCAGGAAACTATAGAATTGATACTAATATCTGTAAAAACAACAAACATACTTTCAAATTTATATTATATTATAATCATATTTAGGCGCGGCGACAGACCAAGGCTGTCCAGGGCCTAGCTTATCGTGACCATTTGTGTTGTTCATGTACATATTTCACACAAATGGAAGCGACCTACAATTTAATGCCGTATCCGAACGGCAAATTGGATAGCTTTCCGTGACAAGTAATTACTCTCGGATTGTTTGTCAGGCATTTGAGGTGGGACCGTGAAAAATACTTTTGGTGTTCGAACCACGAACTTCCTGCTCAAAAGTCCATGCACTTATCCACTGAGACACGGCGCCCTCCAAACCCACCAAAAAGTTTTTTTTTGGTGAAAATATGATTACGATTCTATCCACAAATCAGTGAAGCATCCTAAAAATTTAATTGACAACTTGGTCTAACCAACGTTTTTCTAATCCTTCTGAATGAATCAAATATGCGTTTGTTTCAATGATGACCTCCTCTTTAGAGTCAAATCTCTTTTCAAATAAGAGTTTTGAAAAAGTAATTTGTATAGATGTACACAAAGCTGTAATAATAACATTTTTCCTTTAAATAAGAAGCAATGATTAGTATAGTACAATTACATGATACTATGATACTAATAGTTGAGCCTCTTTTATTTATGATTAAGGAATTTACAAATATTATAATTTTGAAATTGATAAAAAATGTTTTTGATTGTCTAGGAATTCCTGCAGCGTACAGTTTCAACAACACGCGTCAATTCCTTGCAGGTCTGAATAGCATCAAGGAGAGTTCTGGAGGTAATGCATTTGTAGGGGTTGTACACGCCTCCGAATTGGTGCCATACGATAGTGCTGTATTTATATCGACAGCGTCAATTCCAGTCCACACCGAACTAGTCCAAGATGCCGCAATAACGCTGCTCAAGAAGCGTATACGGGTTTGTTGAAATAATGCAATTTTTGTTATCGATGATTTCAACAAAATCTATTCTCTCTATCTTCTTTATCCTAACATAGCTGTACCTTATTTGGTACGGCGAAAAGTCTATCAGTGAGAATGAAACGCAGGAGGCTGTCGGCGGAATACTTGGTGAAGTTGCTGTCAGGTCAGGAGGTGAAATTCTTCACGTCGTGGGTATCGAGAACTCTCGGGAGATCGAACGAAACACAGTGAGTTGAGAGTGGAGACGTTAACTAAATAAAAGTATCTAATTTACTCTTGTAAACAGATACTTTACTGAAATTAACAAAAAAAAAAACTAAAGGAGAAGGCAATAATAAAAGGGGGAAAACGCTAAGCAATTATGAAAAACATCTTAATTGCAGTTGCAATTATCACAATCATATCTCGACAGAGAAAATTTATGCCTTCTTCTGTTAGCAAAACCAGTTTTTTATTTACATTTGATGCATTATTTATTTACATCTTCGAGGGTGGGGGAGGGGCTAAATATCTTGATAGCTCTATTCTATCTAATGGTCCTACCTTCTATTTAATTTACTAATTTAAATAATGATATCTAGGTTTGATATGAAAATCAAACGTTGTTAATTTTTGTATGCAGTTGCCTCGCAATTTATTTCTAACTGCACTATAAAACTTTCAATGAAAATCACAAGATCACGCAAGAGGCATTAATCTCACTAGATTATAGAAAGTACAAGAGAACAAATTCTCTCAAGCGATAAATCTTTCGAAACGATTTTGCATAACCAAAGGTAACTTGACTCCCACCTTGCTTTGCACAATGCAAGCAACATTTTTCTAAGGACATTGTTCCAGATTTTATATGGTTAATACAATTCGAAAAACTAGGTCAAAAATCATATGGAGACTTGCTAGTGCTGCAACTGCTTTTGTTACAGCCCAAGTATACAATTACCAAGTGTCAGTGTCAGTCAGTCAGTCAGTGAGACAAAACAAATATTTTACAAAAATATGATTTTCATCTTCAGAGTGTTTTTTATCGAAAAATTAAGCAATCTACGGAGTTCACAATTGCTTTATTATGACATTTTTTAAATATGTTATAATTTATAATCTACCTTTTGAATTAAGTAAATTTGTTGCGCATAATTGCCACAAGGACTTATCTTATGAACTGTAAAACAAAACTGAAATTCGACCTTTTTAAAGAAATCATCTATATACTAATTGACCCTGTTAGTCACGCACGCGCACCATTGTGAACCTAAAACCGTGATTACATTTCAGTATACAAATTCTGGTTCACAAATTTAAAAAAAGGGCATATACCATCATTGGAATAATGGGAATAATGGCATACATTTCAGGAACACTTAAATGAAATTGAGAAGTATTTCCGTTGTAAGACAATTGACAATAAATTTAAAAAAACTGCGCGCCGTTTATTTGTACAACGGGTTGCGGCCACACTTGATATTTTATAACTTAATGGATCTCCAACTTATTATGGATATTTATACAAGTAGCCTTTTATTAAAAAAAAAAAAATAGACGCTTTTAATAACAAACAGAGAAAAAAATAGTTTTAAATGTATACAGGGTTTTTTAACATCAAACAATATATCGACCGAATCCAAAAACAATGGAATCGACACTAATATTTTAATATTAAACTAATATAAAAAGTGGTTTTTGTTTGGTGGAAATATGCCTTTTGTTTCTTCCATACATCAGTGAAGCATCCTGAAAAAAGCGGCGGCATCTACGTTGCTATCGCGAAACAATACTTACTTTACTCTACTCTACTACGCCTACGCGACATCGCGTGCGGTTCCTGGCAATGAGCTTCAGCTCTCTCCAACTCTTCCCCAATTGCCGTGACTCCTCCTCAACTCTTTTGCGCCATGTATTTCTCGGACGACCCATTCATTCTGAGATAACGGATTCTATTGCATTGCTTAGTTTGCTATGGAACTGTTGCCTTTTCGGAGTGTATGACCAATCCACTACCACTTGCGTCGTTGGATGGTTGTGCCTATTGGTTCCTGACCCATTCTCTTGTAAAGATGTTCGTTAGAGATACGGTTAGGCCAGAAAACCCTTAAGATGTTCCGTAGGCACCTATTGACGAACGTTTGTAATCTTTTTGTGATAGTAGCGGTCACCTTCCAAGTGCTGCACCCATACAACAGCACAGATTCAACATTTGAACGGAACAGTCGCAGCTTGGTGTTGAAGCTGATCGCATTGCTTCACCATATCAAGGACATCTTTCCAAACACTGATGTTTGGCGATTCAATACTCCATATATATTGGAAACTCTCTACTCTCTCTACCGGTTGTCTAGCAATTTTAAGTTGAGTTACTGAGATAGTGCAGAGATTGATGATTTTTTTTGGCAGTATTATTTTTCATTGGGCGCCGTGGATAAGTGGATAGGAGCATGGGCTGCTAAGCAGGGGGTTCATGGTTCGAATCCCAGTAACACCAAAGTATTTTTCACGGTGTCCCACCTCTCGCGAAAGTTTGACAAACGTCCGAGAGTAATAACTTGTCACTGAAAGCTTCTCAATTCGCCGTTCGGATCCGGCATTTAATTGTAGGTCCCTCCATTTGTGTGCAAAAATATGCATGCTCAACACAAATGGTTGCGAGAAGTCAGGCCTTGGACCGCATGGTCTGTCGTGCCGATATTATTATTATTCTTCAAACCCGCAACATTTGCTTCTCTTTCCACATTGGTTGTCATTTGGTGTAGCACCATAATCCTGTGTGAGAGTAAACAAACGTCGTCAGCGTAGTCCAGATGTTTGAGTTGAGATGTAAGAGTCTAACGAATTTCTTCGTTTCCAGAAGATAACGCAGCGCGAAGCACATCGCTAATCACCAACAAAAACAAAGGATAAAGTATAAAGTTGATATTCGCTGCTTCCTCTGCTTCTGAGGCCAGGTTTTTAATATAATTACGTTTGTCACGTCTTACACTATCCTGCACTTCTGTCATTTTCTTTGATACAGGGACTCAAGCTCGATCCTCGCTGCTTTTGGGGTATCTACAATACGCTTCCATTCCTTGCGATAAATGATCCCTTAATTGCTGGCGTACTGAGGGGATCTTTAGCCGGTCGATGTTATACCTAGGTATTCGGATGATATTACGGTATTACTTGACAGTATCTACCATAAGGTGGTGATCCCGTACCATAACCATGTCGGCTCCTCGTCTGTTTGGGACGTCTAAAAGACAGCTCCTAAAACGTCGGCTGATCGCCACATGGTCGATTTGGTTGGATGATGATTGCCTGTCAGTTGACACCCAGCTGACTTCGTGGCAGGTCTTATGCTCAAACATGGTGCCTCCTATGACAGGGTGGTTAGTGTTGCAGAAATCGACAAATCTGTCACCATTGTCATTTCGTTCGCCGAGGCCGTGCTTCCCAATCATATGTTTGAGTCCTTCATTGTCGTTGCCTACCTTGGCGTTCAAATCCCCCATAACGATGACGAAATCTCCGTTCGGCGTTGCGTTGAATACAGCGCTTAGCTGATTGTAGAAGTTGGCCTTTTCATTCTCAGTCGAGGGATTCGTTAGGCAGTAAAACTGTATGATCGTGACGCGTCGTACTCTAGTCCAAATCTGGCCGATAAGATCCTATCACCATGTGGGTGCCAGGAAATTAGGTCTCTGCGTGCTGATGGCGTTAGCAGCAGACCCACTCCAGATTCATGGTTGCTTTATTGCTTTTCAAAATATTCGCCTTTAAGATCAATACACTTTTGCATACGCTCAAACCATTTATCGAAACACTTTTTCCAGTCCGAACTTGGTAGTTCCAAAACATGGTTTTTGAACGCTTGAACCATTTCTTCAGGCGATAAAAATCGTTATCCACGCATCTTATCTTTGATTGTTGGGAACAGGAAGAAGTCATTGGGTGCCAAGTCGGGGCTGTAAGGCGGATGACCCATCAATTCGATCGTTTGAGTGCTCGCATTATCGTAATGCAAAATGATTCTCTGTTTTGGGTTGCTTTGTTGTTGAAAACCTCAGGCAAACAAAGGGTGGGTCGTATACCCAGATGAATTCACTGTCTGTTGATTTTCAAGAGCCACATGACCGGTTTTCGTGAAGAAGCACTCTTATTTGCTTCCCAACGCTCAAAGCTCGCACAACTTTTGTTGGATTTTCTTCGAATTTTCTTTTCGGTTCATACGCAAATATCCATGATCCGTCACAACAAGTTTTCACAATATTCTGTCATTTCGCGTTTTCATAAATTAGTTCAGAGCAGTCAAAGAGTTCTCAAGAAAAATGCTCGTGTTTCTTATTTGCTCAGAGTATGAGCGTGCTCTAAGTGACCTGTTACGATCTTGTATACGTTTTTGGAAGTACCTTCAACGAACTTTTCAAGCATTTGGCGGCACCATCGATGCCTCTATTCCCCGATAAGTCACATGACGATCCTCTTCAATCAGTTTTCTCACAGCATCGACATTTTCTGGCACAACAGCTGTTTTTACCCTAGAGGCGATAATACATTGACGGAGTATTTATTAGGACGAGAGATAAGGAACAAATAAGGGTATTTTCGGAATGATTTGCAATGTCAGGTATTCGTGTAGGCTCATTTACAACCTGAGTAAGATGATTAAACTCAACGAATCACTCAACACATTTACCTTCGGCTGTTGTCTGGCCAGAATGGCAATCCACCCAGAATTATGTACATGGAAATCGCCCGCAATAACGATTTCATTTTTACGATGTTTTGTGACAATTCTTAAGATTGAATCAGACATTGCATCAAACTCCTCTGAGTTGAAACACTGTCTAAGTGGGGACTCCTGTAAAGGAAACAGTAGCGGATGTTGCGCTCTTATTGGCGAGCATCACGAACCCTCCTGGTGGATAAATTTTGGATCGAATATACAAGCAATTTGACAATTCAAATTTTTAGCTATTTTTTCGCAAACTTCAATTTGTTTGCATATTTTATTTTAATATTTTCCACAAGGGGCGCTTACTCTACAAACAAATTTTACAAACGTCAATATAATTAATACACAACGTTATTTATCTACTTTTTACAGCTCACACTAGTCGCTGAAGCATATCATGGATCACATGAAGTTGAAATCCCAGTCGATACAACGCTATCAAGTTTGCACATAAAAATTGATTCACCAGTTAGAACGGCGACATTGGAAACTCCAAATGGTGGTTAGTTGAAAACACAAAGAAATTTATAAGAATTAATATGAGACAAAAAAAGTTATGCTGAAGAGAAAACATTCAATGGGGCTTAGCATTTTCAGGGAGATCTGTCAAAAACAAATTTATAGCCGTTACTTTACCACCAGAGTGCACCACTGTGCATGTGAATGTATTTGAACTTCGCTTACAGTCTGTTTAAGTGTAAAAATTTAATGGCAAACAGACAATCTACAAAAATGTAGATTTATTATTATAATTAATTTTAATTTATAGCTTTACAATGGAACGTTTTAATTTTTACGAATATTTATTTTTTCGCACCCTTATTATTGTTATATCTATATTTATATTTTACGTGTATGTATACATTTATGTAAAAAATCAGTTGAAAATATTATAAAAAATATAAATATAATATGTAATTTGATCAGTTAGAAGTGTTCGTTATGTCTAACAATAACCGCTAATAACTCCTTTAACCGTAGTACAAAAAATCGTAATGCTAATAAACAATCAAATAAAATTGTGCTTTACAGCCATCTTTGTTTTCTGTTTTTAACGCAATTTTTCTACTAAATTGTATCTATAATACTAACAATTAAAAAAAAATCACCGTAAAATTTAAATGTACGTCCGTCCAGTGGTTCTTTCATGTATTGAAATATGTTTTTAGTCAAAATTTCACACAGCGCACATTGGGCTTAATTTTTAATTTGCTGTAGCTTTATTTGTTTTGTACCGTAAAAACGTATAACTCTAACCAAACCAAGAATTTAAAAATCGACCTTGATTCATAATTATCTAAAGTTTGTCATGACAAGGAATTGTTGGCCACGTATGTGAGGAAGGATGATACCAGAGACTACAATGACGTGATACATGCGTTTGCGCGATGTTGACATCGTGAAGAGAATCAAGTGTGGTAAAGTCTGGTTGGTCGTATGAGCGAAGAGGATCTGGCTTGGAAAGTGCTTTGTGATCAGAACGGACGCCAGTTGTAGAGTCAAAAATTATGATGATAATGATGAAAATCTTATAAATTTAGTTCACGAATTTAAAAAACAATATTTTAATCTTCTAACGCCTCAATACATTTGCTCCATCGTTGGATAACAGCTGCTATTCTCGATTTATATTTAGAAACATCAAGCTGTTTAATAAACTAGTCTACTGCACTGATGACCTATTTATTTGAAAATGCTCTAGCCACCAAAACACTTTCAAATTTCTTTGATTAAATTAGTTGATAGTCACATGGGGCCCTATTTCATCTTCATTCGTCGGCCTGTCTGCACCACTTTATAACGAGTTAAATTCAACTATGACCAGAAACTGAGAAAAAAAAATTTTAATGTCCCAAAGGAAGCAAGAATTTTTGGTCGTTCGTGAAACGAATAAAAAATACTGCCTCGTCATCATTTCCAATAACCTACCTACCGACAAGGCCAACCTACTTCCTATACGTTTCGCAGCTAGCTCAACGCAACCAGATTGCGCGTTGTCACCGCCTGTACTTGCAAAGATTCGAAAGCTACTCGCCAAGTAGCTAGAGTATTACATGATGTCAACATTCATAAATCTGCTGGGCCTGATGGAATTCCCGCAATAGTTTTGAAGTTGGCATTGCCACTGAGCAGGCTTTTCCATTTGTTTTTTTTTGTTTGTTTCTGGAATCTTCCCAAGAAGTAGGAAAACAGCCTTTATCCAGCGTGTTCCCAAAAAAGGCGAACCGTCATATTTTTCCATGTACCATCCCATAGCGCTAACATCCGTAATTTCTAAGATCATTGAAACGCTAAGTAATCGTGTAATCTTATGAAATACCTTGAATCTCGTGAAATTCTTAGCAACCAATTGTACGGTTTTTAAAGGCAAAATTCTACAGGTGATCTTATGGCTGTCTCCCTAAACAATGGAACCAGCCTATTTACAAATTTTGTGAAAGCAAAGTTTTTGCACTCGATATTTTTAAGACATTTGACCGAGTCTGCCATCAGGCTCTTTTGTCGAAAATTAATGCCTGTGGAATTGATAAGAACCTGCTTGATTGGACTAGTAACTACCTTTCTCAGAGTTTAATCCAAGTTATATTGGATGGTTTCAAATCCATACCGCATAAGCTCCGGTGTCATCAAGCCTCTTAGGTATATCTGCCCTAATCGAGAATGACGTGAATGTTCGACAGAATAGCCGTATTGATTAAATCACGCGAACCAATCAAGCGGCATTCTTTTTAAATTCTCTATATTAACTTCACTTGCCCGTGGCTGGCTGGCTGGCCAAATCTTGTGATCAATTTTTAACCCACTTCCTACAGCCCGATTTTATTGAAATTTTGCACACATGTATATCTCCCAAGACAACACTTTCTATTAATTAATTTGAGGCCCCTCGGGCCGCGGGGTCGGGGGGCTCCCATACAAATATTTTACAAAATTTACCCGATTTTCTTTAAATTTTGTACACATGTGTGTCTTGATGGAAAACACTTTTTGTAAAAATTTGGAGCGATCGGCCCCTTGGGGACCCCAATATACAATTTTTAAATATCGCTATATCGCATCAGATCACGGCAAAGTCTGAGCTCTGTGTTTTGTAAGCAGCGCTGTTCGCTGCCGCTGCGTCTTTTGGTGGTTGATTTTGCCACAAGACGAGCACGCAATGTGTGTGTGTGTGTGTGTGTGTGTGTGTGTGTGTGTGTGTGTGTGTGGTGTGTGTGTGTGTGTGTGTGTGTGTGTGTGGTGTGTGTGTGTGTGTGTGTGTGTGTGTGTGTGTGTGTGTGTGTGTGTGTTTCTCCGATTAGAGAATTTACAAGAAAAATTTTAATTTTTATGGGTTGTTTTTTTTAATTCTCTATATTTACTTGCGTGCCCGTAGCTGGCTGGCTGGTCAGATTTTCTGATCAATTTTTAACCCACTTTCTAAAGCCTGATTTTATTGAAATTTTGCACACATGTATATTTCCGGTAACAAAACTTTCTATTAACTTCAGAGAGATCGGGCTGCAGGATCGGGGGCTCCCGTACAAATTTTTCCATTTATCATACTAGAATGATTGTGCAGCGCTGCTTGCTTTACGTTTGTAGTTCTTTTGTTGTTGTATTGCAGCAGAGTATAGAGAATTAGAGATATCAAGAGGAAGTAGAACAAATAATTTCATACAAAACTGAATGGTTCCCAATTGAAATGTGTTGTACACTCAGTTGTGTGAGTGCATTCTTAATATGTGTTTTGTACAATATTACGACTATATGAAGAACTGGTTACGCACTCACATTGCTTTACAGCTTAACTCAACTCAAAAGAAAGAATTTTTTAAAAAAATGTACCCGACTTTCTTCAAATTTTTTACACGGGTGTACCTCCGATAGACAACAATTTTTGTAAATATTTTGGAGACCATACACAATTTTTAAAAAAATTAATTTTATACACGTGTGTATCTCCGATGGACAACACTTATTTTCAAAAATTTACAGACGCCGGGCCCTGGGGTCCTATCGTGGGGCCTCATGCATATTTAAAATAAAAAATAACCCGATGTTGGTAAAATTGTATACACATGTGTATCTCCGATTGACAAAATTTTTTGGACATTTTTTGAGCGAATGGGGCCCAAATTAGCCCGATCTTCTCGAAATTTTAAATATATTTTATCCCGGTGGACAAAAGTTTTTGTAAATTTTTGGAGCGAATGGGCCCTGAGGCCCGGGGGCGGAGCCATACATTTTTTTTTAAATTAGCCCGATTTACTTTAAATTTTATACATATGTGTATCTCCTATAGACCGAACTTTTTGTGAAAATTTTTGAGTTTTTGATTTGAATTTTTTTCCCATGCAAATTTTTTTTACACATGTGTATCTTCGGTGAAAACAGTTTTTGAAAAAAAATTGAGGTGAAGGGGGATCTTATATTAATTTTTTCAAATTAACCCAGTTCAAACTTTGCACACATATGTATCTCCTATTAGAGAATTTACATGAAAGTTTTTAATTTTTATGGGTTGTTTTTTTGCCTAACAAACTCAATGGAAGCCGATAGCGTTGTATCATTAGCAAATGAATGGATATCGCAGGTTGTAGAAGACAACAGGTCATTGATATATATCAAGAAGACCGTAGGAGACAAGAATGACCCTTGTGGCATACCACGCCGCGGTTCTATAAATAATGCTCAATCCATGCAATGAGAGAGGTGTGTTAGTTAAGCGCACGAATCTTATTAATAACACAATCATGCCATACTCTATCAAAAGCCTTATAAATATCCAAGAATACAACGCTTGATTCACCTAGATTTTCAATACTTCGCTCCCTACAAAGAGTCATACACGTCATGAGTTCACCTGAAGAGCGATTATTACGAAATCCATACTGCACATCGGATAAAAGAGCATTCGAGTCCAGATAAGCTTATTAGTTTGAAATTATTGATAGATTCTATTACTTTCGATAGAACCGACTGTAAAGCAATAGGGCGGTAGTTAGATGTTTCTTCGGCACAAAAATATTAAATTCTTTTTTTATTGAATTAATAATCGCATATGTATTTCGATTTTTCCCAAATTTTCGATATGACCGTTACTTAACAAAGGGAAATAATAACTAGTTGTATACTGCGTCATGAAATTTGTTGATTCTTTTAGAATAACCCAATATAGTTTAATGAGCTTAAGAATTATGTTTTCAATGTAACTTAGTAAATTTTAAAAAAGATCTTTCTTTATTAAAATAATATTACAAGTCACAAGAAAATTATTTAAGACAATATCTTTATTGAATGATTCTATATCCTGTATCACTGTGTATAAATTTGTAGAATGGAAGTGTTAATAATACAATCCGTTAACTTAATGAATACCAGATACTTAATGAATGTTGGATGGAAACTTAATGAATCCCGGATACTTAATGAATTATGAATACTGAATGCTTCTGCTTTTATACTTATTTCTATATACTTATTTTGTTATGTGATCCAACTTGTGTTGTGAAATAGTTTTGGACTTTGAACTTGTTTTCGTCTTTGAGGACGTAAACATGTTATTGTCTTAGATCTGATTTGAGATAAGGTTGTTTTCATGTTCTAGCATGTTTTGAATAGATATCTAAATTCGTCGTAATTGACCATCTGGCGTTTTGATCATTGATTGGCCTTGAATTGAAGATGGTAAACATGTTGACAAAATTCGTATTGTGATATAAGATTGGCCTTGAATGTTAAAGTAGTAAACAAGATGATTTCATCATGTTGTGAAATTGGTAAACAAGATATGAAGTTGGATCGCATTTACATTATTCTTATTCTATGTGATTATGTGATTACATACTGTGAATATCTTATATTGTTATTCAGTATTTCTATATTATAACGGGTGCCTGTAGTGGGATATTCTCTATGTTAACACCCCCACCGCTAGCCTGAGGCTCCGACGAAGTAGTAGCTTTACATATTGATATTTTCTTATATTTTAAAAGTTTATAAATTGATAATATGATTATTAGTATGAAAATTATGGATATATAAGATGTATGAAAATAGGTTTGTTCTTTAGTTTTTATAGTAATTTCTTCAATATGTTTTCTATTGTTTTCTATTTTTTCGATATGAAAATCTTCTAATTTGATTATTTCGATACTTTTATTTTCTATTACTTCTGATACAAAGTATGGAAGAATGATATCATCTTTTATTTTAAAATATGAATTTATTGTTGTTATGTTTTATTTTCGATTTCTATATTACAGTTTTCGAATTTAATTATTTTGCTTCCATATATATCTATTTTTAATTGATTACAGTTATGTTTGATTTTAGAATTATTTTAGAAATATTTTTCGTTACTACAATTCCTGGGATTATTTCTTTAATTTCTTCCTCTGTAAAATTTTTCATTTTGCAATAGGCTTTTTCAAATTTAATAATATTTGTAGTACAGTTGTTTCTTATTTTATTTAAGTTTTTCTCTAACTTATCTTTTACATTTTTATCATATATATTATTATTTTGATCTATTATAAAGGTGCTTTCGTTTAATGATATGGTTTTATTGTTTTTGTTTGGCATTGGTTCAATGATAATAGTGGAATATGAGGAGTTAGAATATTCGGGTATTAAGAGGATTATTATAATAAGTTCATATTCGAATATTACGGCTATTTTTGTGTCTTTAAGTCCTTGGATATTTTTAGCTAGTTTTAGTTCCTTTTCTGTTAAAATATTTCTTGTAAGTATACCAAGTTTGCTTGTTAGAATAATTTGTTCTATGTCGTCTATGTGATGTCGGAAAAGATTGATGTCATAATTAATTTGATAAATATGTTCTATGTAATTTATTTCTTTTTCTATCTTAGTAATGTCCTTTTTATTTAGTTTATGAGTTACTTTTATGTGTTTTTCCTTTTGTTTTAATTGTTGGTGAATTGTAGTTTTGATATTTCTTTTTCCGTTTGATGTGTGATTTATAATATTTTAAATTATTTCGTTTATCGATTATATGATTTTCGTCTATTTTTTCTGCATCAAGTTTTCTGAATTTCGTGTGATTTTTTCCACCGCGTGTTTCTTTAATGAAAGTAGTTCCTGGTTGTATTTCTAAATCTTCTCTTTCTTTATTTAATTTATTTATGGAAGTTTGTTTTTTCTTGATTATTTTATCTTTAATAGAATCATATTCGTTGTTATGTATTTTTCCATTTTTAAAATCGATTGGTTTTTTATCAGTAGTTGAATGTATGGTATTGTTATAATAATTTATAATTTTTAATATCTTTTCCTCAACAGTATTATTATTTGTGTTTGGATCATGCCTTAATAATCTAATGTGTTCATTGATTGTGTTATGTGGTCTTTCTACATCTGAATTGGATGTGTGGTTATAATTTGAGGTATAATGAATTTCTATGTTTTCGTTTTGTAAAAATTCTTTAAGTGGAAGAGCTTTAAATCCTAGCTCGTTATCTACAATTAATTTATTTATTGGTCCAATAGCAGCGATTAACGTTAGAATGCTTCTTTTAAATTCTGTCCATGTTCTTGCTGTGATTTTTATTGCTTGAGCGAATTTGCTGAATTTATCTATGAACGTGACAAAGAGTTGTTTTTCAAGTGAATAGAAAACGTCTGCATGAATAATTTCGTTTGGTGCTGAAGGGGTTTCCGTTAGTTGATATTTATTTTTAATTGGATTTCGATCATATTTTTCTAAATTACATATTTCGCAATTGTTGATAAATTGGGTTATTC
Source organism: Nephrocerus scutellatus (assembly GCA_947095585.1). Classification (NCBI taxonomy): domain Eukaryota; kingdom Metazoa; phylum Arthropoda; class Insecta; order Diptera; family Pipunculidae; genus Nephrocerus; species Nephrocerus scutellatus. Next base: position 44,688,018 of record OX352763.1, read on the forward strand.
TAATATTGAACTTTGGATGATAAAATTTTAAGAATAGTTCTTTGTATACTTCTATGATTCCTCTGTGGTTATTTCTGAGATGTTCATTTTTAATGATTTCAAATAATTCTTCTTCATCTGTTATATCTTTTAGGAATTTGTTAGTTTTAATAATTTTTAATTTTCCTTGGTCTGCAAAATATTTTTGATAAACATCTTCTAATGTTTTTATAAATTCTTCGTTATCTGCATAAAGACAGTTTAAGGATTTTGGGTTAAAATGCGATTTTAAGAGTATTAATGCTGTTTCTTCATCCAGTGATTTGATATAAATAACTTTTCTATTTTTATTAAAAATTTTTATTTGTTTAATTCTTAATGAACCGGAAGTAATTTTAAAGATTGCTATTTGTGTTTTAAATATATTTAAAGGGGATTTACTAAGTGGAAATATGTTTGATCTATTTTCTTCATTTCTTTCTGTAAGATTTATTTCTATTCGGGAGAGTGCATCTGCATTTTTATTTTTGGTTCCTTTTTTATATGTGATTTCATAATCAAATTCGGATAGTTTTAGTCTCCATCTTACTAGTTTTGAATTTGGTTCTTTGATTGAGAAAAGCCAAGTTAAAGGTTTATGATCGGTTTCGATTGTAAATTTACGTCCAAAAAGATATGGTCTAAAATATTTTGTTGACCAGACGATTGCTAATAGTTCTTTTTCAATGGTGCTGTAATTTATTTCATGTTCATTTAATGTTCTGCTAGCGTAACATATCGGATGATTATTTTGAGAAAGTATTGCTCCTAAAGCATAATTACTAGCATCTGTTGTAAGGGTAAAATTTTTATTGAAATCGGGATAACTTAATATTGGATCATTTATTAATAATTTTTTAAGTGTGTTAAAACTTTCTTGATATTTTATATTTGAAATGTCTAATTTAGCATTCTTTTTTAAGAATAATGTCATTGGCTTTGCTATTAATGAATAGTCTTTAATGAATTTTCTGTAATAACCCGTTAGTCCTAAAAATTGTTTAATTTGTTTCGTTGTTTTGGGTATTGGAAATTTATTTACGCATTCTATTTTTTTTGGATTTGGTTTTATTCCGTTTTGTGTCACAATGTGTCCAAGAAATTCTGTTTCTTTCTTTAGAAATTCTGATTTATCTAATTGAATTTTTAGATTTGCTTTCCTTAAGCAATTAAATATTAAATTGATTGAATGTATATGCTCTTGTATTGAAGTAGAGAAGATGATAATGTCGTCCAGATAGACTAAACAAATCTTATTGATATAATCCTTTAAGATATTGTTCATAAGTCTTTGAAATGTCGCTGGGGCTGTCTTCAGTCCAAATGGCATTCTTAAGAATTCATAATGTCCTCCTTCTACGCTAAAGGCTGTTTTATAAATATCTTTTTCCTCAATTTCTATTTGATGAAATCCCTTAGCTAAATCAAGGGTTGTGAAATACTGGCATCTGCCCAGTTTATCTAATATATCATCAATATTTGGTAGAGGGTACTTGTCGTCTATTGTAACTTCATTTAGTTTACGATAGTCTATGACAAGCCTCCACTTTTGTTTTCCACTGGCGTCGACCTTTTTCGGTACAATCCACACAGGGGCTGAATAAGGCGAATGGCTCGGCCTTATAATATTATTTTTGAGGAGTTCTTGAATCTGGGTTTTGACTTCATCTTTATGTATGTAAGGATATCTGTATGACTTCGCGTTTATTGGTACATTATCAGTAGTACGTATTTCATGTTTAATTGCATTTGTAAAAGAGAGATTTGAATTTTCTTGATAAAAAATGTTTGAATATTGGTTTATTATTTTCAATAATTTTTGTTTCTCTTCTGCGTTGAGATGTTGAGTTCGTATTTGTTCCGTTAATAATTTATTATTATATTCTTCTATTATAGAGAAATTTTTTATATTAACTTCTTCAATTTCATTTGGATTTATTTCAAATGGACCTTGGCATTTTACATTCGTTTGAACTTCAATCTTATGATTTTCAACATTGTAAATTCCTTCATCAAAAATTATTTCGTTTTTCAAGAACTTCTGCTTCTTGAGGTAAACTAATCCTTCTTGTTGATTCACCAATAACTGTACAGTATGTTTGTTTGATCTTTCAAACAACATTTGTATAGTTTGTCCATTGATTTCTAATAGATTATGTTTATAATCTATTTTAGCGTTAAATCGTTTTAGTATGTCGTTTCCAATAATACCGTCGTATTTGTCATGGAACGCGCAGACTAAAAAGTCAATTTTTTGCTTGAGATCACCAAATTCTTTAAAAAGGGGAACTGATACTCTTTCAGTTACGTTTATATTATGTTGTAGTGTTTTAATTTGAATTTTATTAATTGGTACTTTCCATTTAGGATTACAAAGACCTGGATTTATAATAGAGTTTGTTGCTCCAGTATCGATAATAAATTTTAATGGATTTTTATTAGATT